>OY751343.1:0-1352771 GCA_963564715.1 Catocala sponsa
GACCCGACACCGAGGCTCACGGAGCTCCTCCGGCTTCCGTTCGGCGTCGACGCCAATGACGTCCGGCTCTCTGAAGGACACGCACTGGTGGGCGTGCATGCCCTCATTCTTCCGCCATCGCTGGCGCGTGGTCGTAAAGGGCGCTTAAAGCGCCCTTTGGAGTCGCGCAAAAGGACTCCTTGCTCCTCCGTCTTCTTCTCCTCCTTCTCATCGAGTTTTTGGTTTTGTACTGAATTATCCATAAAATTCCCACGAGTAGAGACGATCTATAATCGACCCTCGGGTGACGCTCATTCCGAGGGAAGGCCTACATACTGCTGGGGGACGGCAGGTACCCAGAGGTTTTTACAACTTCGCTGTTGGGTGGTCTGAGTTTTCCTTCTCGCGGGCCGGCCAACTAAGGCAAGCCCCTCGGTCCCGTTGAGCCGCTAGACGTGATCAACGACACTCAACGGGTAACGATGTGAAGACGGAGGCAGGGTTAGGTTTCCCTTCCCCTATGTGCCACCGCCTAATGCCAGAACTACTGGCAGCCCTCAACTCTCAACTCCACGCACAATCCATCCATATCAGATGTGGTATCCGACTACAGGCGCTTGTGTGCTACTAGTACTACTAGTGCAAACAATGTAAACAAAATAAATAAAGTAAAAATAAAATAAAATATACTAAAATAAAGTAAATAAAATAGAATAAAGTAAATAAAATAAACCGCCCCGGCCTTACGGCCCCCACTGGTGATTTTTTAAAGAGGTTTTCTTCCTCTATCCCCCCCGTCTCAAATCCACGTGTCCTCTGTTGATCAGAGGAACACGTGGAGAGACCCCCAAACGCGGCCCTCGCGGGCCGATAACCCCGAGACAAAACGCCTCGGGTTCCCTACGCGCGTGCCAGAGTATTAGCCACGAGTAATAATGCCCCCGAAAGGACATGATTACCCGTGTTGCCCGGGGTGTACCGGCCCAACGTCTGCCGTTCCCATCCACGAAAATGTGGAAAGGACTAGCAACCGTCAGGCACACTAGGAGGTTCTCTCTGGCCACACACCCCAACCTAACCTAACCTAACCTAACCTAACCTTTTTTTTTTTTTTTGGTACCCAGGAAAAATGCTTCATGCACTACCCGCCGGCTAGGGGACGGCACCGGCGGGGCGTGTGGGACTCCCCAGCAAGAAACGCGCTGGGATACCCACTAAAAAACCTGGGGTGTTCCCTCTCTCATCCAATGGGGGGGCCTGTTGGGAGCTCTTAAAAGAATTGACTCATCCATAGCAGGCCCCCCCGTGTGGGTGCGGGCCGGGTCATTTTTTTTTTAGGACCCGACCCCCTCTTGTCCCCAGGGGAGAGCTTCACCGCTCTCCCCTATCGACGTTGGAAGGCGCGCGGGAACACCGCGCGCGCCCTCTCGGGGTTCTTAGTTTACGGGTGGCAGGCCCCCCTGAGGCCTTGCCACCCGGAACCCTTAAGTGGGGGGCAGGAGAGCGACATAAGCGCGTCTCCTGCGCCCCCTCCTCCGGCGGCGGACTTCAGGGGCGTAAGGATCGTCCTCACGCCCCCGCTCCGCCGCCTCCTTCTGCGAGATGACAGACTCGCAGAAGGACCTCATTGCGCCCCAGCACCTGTCGTCGCCGACCATCTTGGATATGACGGTCGGCAAGGAGAGGTCGGGGCCAATCACAGCGACCAGGGCACAGCGCTCCGCGGCCCACGCCGGGCACTCCTCCAGCGTGTGCTGCGCCGTGTCCCGGTCACACTCCTCACAATGGTGACACCTGGTTGTCGGCTCCCTACCGGCTATCTTGCAAAGGTACTCTCCGAAACAGCCGTGTCCGGAGAGCACCTGAGTAAGCCGGTAGGTGAGCGGTCCGCGCCGTCTGTCCGTCCACTGCCTTATCACCGGACGGACAGCCTCGACGGTCCTCACCCCATAGCGGGGCTGGGCCAGTCTATTCTCCCACTTTTCCACGAGGACCAGTCGAGCCTGGGACCTTCGCGTCTCCACCGCCCTGTGCGTGGGTTCTTCACCCTGGAGCCGGAGGTCAGCGCGCCAGTAATACACTGACGCTTGGACCTCCGCCTCCAAATCCCAGGGCGGCGATGCCGCCAAAACGCACGCCGCCTCAAAGGAGACGGTGCGGTACGCCCGTGACACCCTGATCGCCATCGCCCTCTGAGGTCTCCTGAGGAGGGCGATATTTTGGCGATCAAGGGCGCCAGCCCAGATGGGCGCTCCATATAGGGCCATCGACCGCACCACCCCCAAATAGAGGCGGCGGCAGACGACACTGGGCCCCCCGATATTCGGCAGCAGAGAGCTAAGCGCTCCCGCTGCCGCCATCAGGCGGGGGGCCAGACGGCTAAAATGGACGCGAAAGTTCCAGCGGCCGTCGAGGTAGAGCCCCAAGTATTTCATGCTTGGCTCCACCCCGATGCGGACCCCTCCAACGATGATGTGGGCATCGGGAGGTGGCGCCCGCCGAGGCCCGTGAAATAACAGGGCCTCGGACTTATCTAGCGCCAACTCCAGTCCCAACATCCTAATCCTGCCGACAACCAGGGCCACTCCAGCCGTGGCAAGACGGGCAGCTGCCCCGCAATCCGCTCCCCGGGCCGTAACCAACGTGTCGTCGGCGTAACAAGTTACGCCGACGCCCGGGGGCAACCTAACCTAACCTAACCTAACCTTTTTTTTTTTTTTTTTTTTTTTTTCGGGGGGAAATCCTCATGGACTACCTCCGCCTGGGGAAAGGCGGAGGGGCGTGCCGGACTTTTACCGGCTAAAACCACCCCGGTGTCTCCTCGCACGTGCGCGCGAGGCCGCGGGAGTCCAAATTCTTCCGCAGCCCCGCACTAGTGCTGGCCAGGTCTGTCCGGGCCTCGTCTCCTGCATGGGATAGTGAGGTGTTGAACTACCCCGTGCATCGCCTCAAAGGCGCGCGCCGACACCCGCGCGCGCCTGCGACTCGGGTCCATCGAATAGGGGGCGGGGACTTCCCCAAGTCCCTCGCCCCTGGACCCATTCATGGGGGCCGGAAAAGGGCGTTGTCCGCCCTTCTCCTGTGCCCGGTGCGCCTTCTGCGGCCGGGGAAGGGAGTCGAGATCTCCCTCTCCCGTTCCGCAGTTTCCTTCTGCGACATCACGTTCTCGCAGAAGGACACCACCGCGTCCCACGACTCTGCGCTTCCAACCATCCTCCGCACTACGGCCGGCAGCGACAGATCGCCTCCTACTTCATTTGTGAGGACACGGCGCTGCTCCTCCCAAGCTACACACTCGGCGAGCGTGTGTTGCGCCGTGTCCTCCCCGCAATGGACGCAGTGATGGCACCGAGCGTCCGGCTCCCTGTCTATGCGGCACAGGTACTTGCCGAAGCAGCCGTGCCCCGACAGCACCTGCGTCACCCTAAACGACAGGGAGCCGTGCCTTCTCCCGAGCCAGTCGTTGAGTACCGGCCGGATCGCCTCGACGGTAGCGAGGCCGGCGGCAGGGCTCAGAAGCCTTTGCCGCCATTCCGCCACCAAGACCTGACGGAGCTCCTCTTTGCGCAGCGCGATCTGCCGCTGCACCGGCCTCGAGCCCCGTGCCCGCTCTTCCTCGCGCCATCGATATAATGACGCGAGTACTTTCGCCTCTAGGTCCCAGGGCGGGGATCCGGCCAGGACGCAAGCCGCCTCGTAGGAAATCGTGCGATACCCGCGGACGACTCTGACGGCCATCGCCCTCTGCGGTTTGCGCAGAATGGCGAGAGTGCTGGCCGTCATGTCCATCGCCCACACAGGGGCCCCATACAGGGCCATGGACCGCACGATTCCCACGTACAACCGCCTACAGGCGGCGCTCGGGCCCCCCAAGTTGGGAAGCAACGTTGAAAGTGCGCCCGCTGCGCCCATCAGCTTGGGCACCAGCCGCCGGAAGTGGGGCCCGAATTCCCATCGGCTGTCGAGTACCAATCCCAGATACTTCATGGTGGACTCGACAGCTATCCGGGCCCCGCTGACCACGATGTGTGATCCCGGCGCCGGCACACGTCGGGGGCCATGAAACACCATGGCCTCCGACTTGTTTAGGGCCACCTCCAGGCCCAGGCGCCGGATGCGGTTCACCACCTGTGACACCGCAGCCGTGGCTATCAACGTCGCTTCCCTGTGCGAGCTCCCCCGGGCAGTTACGAGCGTGTCGTCCGCATAACACGTCAAGTCGGCACCCGACAGGAGTTCGCCTCTCAGCACCCAGTCGTAGCCGATGTTCCACAGGAGCGGTCCCAAGACCGATCCCTGCGGAACACCGCACGACATGAGGTGCCGACCGGCACCGTCGCGTCCCCGATAGGTGACGCATCTACCCTCCAGGTAAGCCCCTACTGTACGGCGGAGGTAGGGAGGCACGCGATGGTATTTCAGGGCCTCCCGAATACAACTCCAGGGTAGGGTGTTGAATGCGTTGGAGATATCTAAAGACACCGCCAGCACCACCCCACCCCGGGACACCGTCTCCTCCACCAGGGCCCTCACGCGCATGATGGCGTCTATGGTGGAGCGCCCCCGACGAAAACCAAATTGGTTGTCGTCCAGGTTCGGCCCCTCCCTGCACAAGTGGCTGACGAGGCGATCTGCGATAATACGCTCGAAAATTTTGCCCGCCTCGTCGAGCAGCACTATGGGCCGATACGCGGACGGCGAGTCCGCGGGGCGCCCCTCCTTCCTGAGCAGGACCAGCCTCCCCTCCTTCCACACACTGGGAAACTGACCCTGCTCGAGACATGCCGTGAAGAGCCCCCTCAGCTGGGGTTCTAGCTCCTTCAGAGCTAGGACGAGAGCTCGACCAGGAACTCCGTCGGGTCCGGGCGCTGTGTTCTTAGCCCGGAGTCGCGACACGGCCGCTCTCGTCTCTGCTTGCGTCACCTCGGGGACATTAGTGCTCTCCTCTTCTGGAGAGTCTGTGGCTGAGGGCGAAGCCATCGCCGGGGGAAAGTGTCCCGCTCGCTCCGGGAAGAGGGCCGATACCACCGTCTCAAGCAACTCGGGTTGCATGCTTTGAGTTAGTGGAGGTGCCCAGGGACGCAACTTGCCCCGTACCCAACGGTAGGGGCGCCCCCACGGATCCCGATCTAGGGACTCCAGCAGCTCCTCCCTGGCACGCGACTTTGAGTCGCCGATGGCCAGCCACAGAATCTCCTTAGACGCGCGGTACACCTCATACAGCGCGTCCTCCTCGGCGGAATCCCGTCGACGCCGTCTCCGGTATCGGGTGTACCGGCGACGAGCCTCAACGCACGCTACGCGCAATTGCGCGATCTCGGCGGTCCACCAGTACACCTGGCGCCTTGAGGACTGTTGGCGGACACGGGGCATGGACGCGTCGCAGATCTGCGTCATCGCCCCGCGAAACCACAGCGCCACCGCCTCGACGTCGACGGGGCCGGCCGTCGTCGACTCCCAGATCCAGGACTGGACTAAGGCAGCTTCCTCGAGTAGTTCCCTGTCGATGCGCTTAAGCGCCCAACGCGGGCCGTCGTTAATCGGGGCTGTTGGATGGCGGCCACTCGCGGTCTGGGCAGAGACGTCGAACCGGATATACCGATGGTCCGACAGCGTCTCCACCCCCACGGCGACACGCCAGTCGCGGACTCGGCTGGCGACAGAGGGACTAGCGAACGAGACGTCCACTATCGATCCGCCCCGCTGCCGCACACACGTGTATTCCGAACCCCGATTCAGGACGACCAGACCAAACGTCACCGCCCACTCTTCTAGCACCTCGCCCCGAGGGTCAGTGACCGGAGATCCCCACGCCGATGACTTGGCGTTGAGATCCCCGAGCACCAGAACGGGACGAGGGTGATAGCGGTCTACGACGGCGCCCAACTCGACAAGAAAACCCTCAAAGTCGGCGAGACTCTTGTTGGGGGAGAAATACGCCCCCACAATGACAATGCCGCCCAAGACCGCAGCAACCCAGCCGCGGCCCCGAGACGGGTCGATCAGAGTCTCGCCAATAATGGCCACCAAACCGTCAGCGCATCCCAGCCAGTTGTCACGGGCGGGAATGAAGTACGGTTCGGCGACCACAGCCACGTGAATCGACCACTCTGCCATGCTCTGGAGTAGGAGATCCTGAGCTCTGGCACAGTGGTTGATGTTACCCTGGAGGAAATGGAATTGTGCCATTATTGACACTCCATTCCCTCGGCAACGGTCCTGGGCCGGGAGTCGGCCGTGGAGCTACTAGCCTGCGGGGGTGGCGAGGTTTCCCCGGCAGGTTTAGAGCTCCTCTTCTTTTTCTTCTTGGCCTTGCTGGCAGGCGCGCCACAGGCCCCTCCGCCCACTTTGTGTCCCGCTGGCTTCCCCGCAGCCGAACATAAGCTGCAGTTGAGCGCCGCAGAACACTGGGCCGCCTTGTGGCCGGGCTGACCGCAGCGATAACAAAGATCACTACGGTCAATCTCGGCGGTGCACTTTGCCCGGACGTGCCCCTTCTCCAGGCACCGGAAGCAATGCAAAGCCCGGGGCTGCAGGAGTTTCACCCTCGCTGCAACCCAGCCAACCAGCAATCTGCCGCTATCGGCGATCTTCTTCGCCGACGCTACAGGGCACCGAACCCAGACTACGCCGAGTCCGGTGGCGTCGGCGCGTATATCGCCGGCCCGCACCTTGTCCAACGGACACTCTCCGCTTCGGGCAACGGCCGCCACCACCTCCTCAGAGGTCACGGAGTCGTCCAGACCAGCAATCCGCACCTCTGCGGTTTTCATTGGCCTGGAGACCCGGACGTCCTCAGGGTTGAGGACCTCCCTCATCTTGGCGGCCAGAGCGTCCGCCTTTTCGGCACTGCCGCTCGCAGCACCAGCCACCTCGAACAGCCGCGCACCCGTGGCAGCCTGCCTGAGGGTGACGGACTGGAGGCCAAGATCTAATAATTTGATCTTGGCCTTGGCCTCGGCAATGACCGACAGGTACGTTACGCCGCGCTCCGCAGCCCCGGGCTGTAGCGTGAGCGTCACAGCTTCGGAACGCGGGGCACGTATCGTCGGTCCTTTGCGACCGCCTTTGGCAGTCCGCCGCGCAGGCTGCTCAACCGACTTTGTGGTTCCACCGGGGACGCATGCAGCTGCTGCGGCCTTCTTGGCGGCTTTGCGGGCCTTCTTGCGGCCAACGACTTTCGCCCAGGTCTCACCCTTAGACCCGGCAGTCGTGGGCTGGTCGGTCAGAGGAGCTCCCTCCGCGGGCTTTTTGTTGCCCTTCGCGGGCTTCCCCTTTTGAGGCGCAAGTCTCGACGGCTCCTCAGTCCTCCGCGTGTCAGCTGCTAGAGGCGGACGGAGGATTTCCGCCGGGAGACGCCGAGAAATCGCCTCCAGCCGAGCGTTAACCATGCTCCCGCACTGGAGCATGCAGAGCCGGACAATGCGCTCGACCTCTTCGTCGGTACGAGGGCTTGCCGGTCGCGGTGCGGGAGTCGGGGCCACTTCAGGTGCGGCATTGGTGGACGTGCGTCGCTGCTGTTGCTCGCTTAGCGCAGTGACTTGCCGCCGGAGGTCCTCGAGGTCATTTCGGAGGCGGCTGTTTTCCTCCTGTAACTTTGCGACCTCGTCAGAGGCCGTCCTGTTGAGGAGGATGCCAACCGCCTCCCTGATATCCGCGGCAGCCTCCTTTAAGCCACGGGTGAACGTGCCCTTCAGGCTGCCGGACTTGGTGGCAACCTTCAGGACTAAGTCCACCCCATCCAGAGCCAGCTGGCTCAAGGCCACCGCAGATGGCTCTGCCCCAACCGCCGCCAGAGCAGCTCGTCGCTCGCGAGCGCGTCGGGCCATTTCCGACACTTCGTCGGTCGCGACGGCTTTGCGCTGCTCCCTCTTGGCGGCGATTATTTCGGCCTTTGAGCTCCCCAGCGAGGCACAGCTTTCACCGCCATCGCCAGGGTCCTCCGTAGTGACCCCCATGTCACTCTCGGCTTCTCTAGCCGCCGAGGTATTGGAGCGCACGAAACGTCCGTGCTTATCCCTCCGCGGCTGCGAAGCACTCGCCCCTCTCGATGCCTGCCGACCCCTCCTCGAAGTCGGCAACTTGGGGGCCGGCAGGCCTTCCTCGTCTGAGGACTGGCACACGGGACGTTTCCTAACGGAAGACGTCCCATGCGACCGATTTCCATCGCTTCCAGTATCCATATCCGCTACAGGGGCCTGGTCGCCTACCCCTGCGCATCCGTCGGTCACCAATTTAACACTCGCAGGCCCGGATACCTGCGAGCGCCGGGTGTCAACCGGGTCGCGTCCTACTGACAGTGGGGTCCTACCCCCTACAACCTTCCCCTTTTTGGGGCCTACCGTCGACGCCTTGTCCGGGCCGGAGCCCAAGGCGGAAATTTCGGTGCCGGATGTTTCGCGCGGCACGGCGCTGTGATGGCGGTTGCCCCCCCCAGAATACGAGGGGCAGACGGAGCCAGAAGGCTCCGTGAGGGATTCTCCGGGTGCGGCGCGCCCGGTACCCTCCTGGGGTAGATTTCTCCTTTGATCCGACATCATTCATTTGTTTTGGGTTTTGGGTAGCCCTAATGACTGGGTTCCCCCCAGCCATACAGCCCCTCGCTGGGCCACCAAAAACTTGGGCTTTGGGTTATTTTTATAGAGGTTTTCTTCCTCGCAGCCCGAAGGCCTTTGCCTGCCCGAGGAGCTTCCTCGCGGAGGGAGGCGGCATCGGGGAACCAGCCCTTCCCACACAGGGCGTCCCCTCCACTGCCTCCACCTCCGTGTCCGAGCCAGAATCGGACGGCGCGTGATGTGACGTCTTCCGGCGCTTCGCGGAAGCGCCGGGCGTCACTCGGAACTTGAGGGCGAGGGAAGCTGGGCTATCCCTCCCCTCCTCACTCTCCAGTCGAGCCGCCGACGAGCACCGGCTCCGAGGCCGACTGGCCTCAGAGCCGGAGCCCGCCCGCGACCCGACGTCCATGTCAGTGCCGGCGCCGGCGCTAAACACACTCGACATAGAGTCGCTGCGAGCCTGCGCCGCCACCCGACACCTCGACCGTGTCCTTGGCACGTCCGGGACCCTATCCCCAACTATTGGCGGGGGCATACCCCCCCCAACCTTCCCCTTATTCCCCTTCGCAGGGGTTTTGGTGCCTAAAGTTTCGCGAGGCACGGCACTGTGATGTTGGTTGCCCCCCCCAGAATACGAGGGGCAGACGGAGCTAGAAGGCTCCGTGAGGGATTCTCCGGGTGCGGCGCACCCGGTACCCTCCTGGGGTAGTTTCAAACCTTTGCCAACATTAATTTTTCATATTTTCATTTGGGTGGCCCTCATGACTGGGTTCCCCCCAGCCATACAGCCCCTCGCCGGGCCACAAAGCTTAGGCTTTGGGTTATTTTTATAGAGGTTTTCTTCCTCGCAGCCCGAAGGCCCCCGGTCCTGTCAGTTCAGGATTACGGGTTGGGCCGGATGGGGGTCCATGCTGGACCAATCCACCCGCCCCAAGAGCGCCCGCCTGGGCAGGAAACCCATGGTTCCCACCTCGGCCTGACGGCCTCCACTAGTAATTTTTTAGAGAGGTTGTCTTCCTCTATCCCCCCCGTGTTGGGCCGGATGGGGGTCCATGCTGGACCGATCCACCCGCCCCAAAACCGCCCGACTGGGCAGGACGCCAAGGCAACCCGCAACAGCCTTACGATCCCCGCTAGTGATTTTTTAAAGAGGTTTTCTTCCTCTATCCCTCCCCCCCGTATTGGGCCGGATGGGGGTCCATGCTGGACCGATCCACCCGCCCCAAAACTGCCCGACTGGGCAGGACGCCTACGCACCCCGCCCCGGCCTTACGGCCCCCACTGGTGATTTTTTAAAGAGGTTTTCTTCCTCTATCCCCCCCGTCTCAAATCCACGTGTCCTCTGCTAATCAGAGGAACACGTGGAGAGACCCCCAAACGCGGCCCTCGCGGGCCGATAACCCCGAGACAAGATGCCTCGGGTTCCCTACGCGCGTGCCAGAGTATTAGCCACAAGTAATAATGCCCCCGAAAGGACATGATTACCCGTGTTGCCCGGGGTGTACCGGCCCAACGTCTGCCGTTCCCATCCACGAAAAATGTGGAAAGGACAAGCAACCGTCAGGCACACTAGGAGGTTCTCTCTGGTCACACACCCCAACCTAACCTTTTTTTTTTTTTTTTTTTTGACCCAGGGAAATCCTTTATGGATACCCCCTCCCCCGGGGGGGGGGAGGGTGGTTATGTGAGACTCTCCGCCCCTGAAGGGGGTCGGTATACTCACTAAAAACCTGGGGTGAGCAGTCCTTCCGCCGACGGGGTGGGGCGGGATGGGGTCGCGTTAGCAATCACCATCCCGCCCCGGCGGTGGGCCCG
The DNA here is from genome assembly GCA_963564715.1 of Catocala sponsa. Lineage (NCBI taxonomy): Eukaryota > Metazoa > Arthropoda > Insecta > Lepidoptera > Erebidae > Catocala > Catocala sponsa. The sequence continues at coordinate 10,350 of OY751343.1, forward strand.
GCTGATGGTAACCGGGCCTCAGCACCTGTGGAGGGGTGGCCTTGCTCACCAAGACCACCCCCCAGACGTGTGGGGCCGTGCAAGCCGGTACAGAGTCCCCCGACTCTGTACCAGTGACCCCACTATACAGGAGCAAGAAGGCGGGCAAATCGCCTCCTCCTCGCTCCCGTCCGTCTGCGCCGGAGAGGGTCAGCGAGGGGATTGTTCTCCCTGACCCTCTCCGCGGCCTCCTTCTGCGCCATGACAGCCTCGCAGAAGGAGACCACCGCCTGCCACGATCTCTCGCCGCCGAGCATGGCGTTGATCACGCCCGGCAGGGAGAGATCCCCGCCTATTATGCCTGAAAGCGCGTGCCGCTGCGGCCCCCACGCGGCACACGCCTCCAGCGTGTGGAGCGCCGTGTCTTCCGGCGCCCCACACTCGTGGCAGGCCGGGGTCACCTCCCGTCTCGCGATCTGGTGCAAATACTTTCCGAAGCATCCATGCCCGGAAAGCACCTGCACCAGTCGGAAGGTCAGCGACCCGAATCGCCGCCCTATCCACCCCCGGAGGACCGGGCGAATGGCCTCCACCGTCCACTGACCCGGGACCGGTGAAGCCAGGTCCTCCGTCCACCGCCTCAACAGGGCGGCCCGCGCCTGTCGCCGCATGCGTGCGACCTCCTCCCACCCCGGGGGCTCCCCGCGGGACCTCCTCGCCGCCACGAAGTGGTAAACTTCGGCGAGGACCTCCGCTTGTAGCTCCCAGGGGGGGTCACTGGCCAGCACGCACACCGCCGTCCAGGACACCGTCCGGTAACCGCGTATGGCCCTCGTCGCGACGACCCGCTGCGGACGTCGCAGCAGGGTCTTATTGTCGCGACTGAGGGCATCCGCCCAGACCGGCGCCCCGTAAAGGGCCATACTCCGGATCACTCCGGAGTACAGTCGGCGACAAGTGGCGCTCGGGCCACCCACGTTGGGCAGCAGCCTCCCTAGGGCGGCCGCCGCTCCCAGGACTTTTGGGGCCAGCTGGGTGAAGTGTGCACCAAAAGTCCACCTCCCGTCCAGGACGAGACCCAAGTACCTCATTTGGGTCCCAACCCGGACCGGGACCCCATCCAGGGTCACTCGCGTACCTGGACGAGGTCCCCCCCGAGGCCCATGGAACAATAGGGCTTCGGTCTTGGAGAGGGCAACCTCCAATCCCAGGGCGCGGATACGGTCGACCACTAAGGCAGCTCCCACCTCGGCCAACCGCACCGCCTCCCCGAGATCCCTCCCTTTGACTACGACCAGGGTGTCATCGGCGTAGCACGCCACCCGCATACTCGCGGGTAGCGTGCCCCGAAGCACCCAGTCGTAGCCAACGTTCCACAGGAGCGGTCCCAGCACCGACCCCTGTGGAACCCCGCAGGATACGCGACGGCGCCTCAAACCGTCGCGTCCCTCCACCAGGACCTCGCGGTCCTGGAGGTAGTCGGCCAACAGCCTCCGCAAATACAGGGGCACTCTGTGATACCGGAGCGCCTCCTGTACTGTTCCATGCGGGAGGCTGTTGAAGGCGTTGGCAATGTCCAGCGAGACAGCCAACGCCTTGTTCCCCCCACCGACCGCTTCCTGCGTCCAATCTTTGAGCCAGAGCAGGGCGTCTATCGTGGACCGCCCCGCTCTGAACCCATACTGGGCCTGCGATAGCGCCGGCCCAGTCCCCTCTAAGTACTGGATGACACGGGAAGCCACCACACTTTCTAACAGCTTTCCCGTGTCATCCAGCAACACGATTGGCCTGTATGCGGAAGGCGAGGCTGTGTCTCGCCCCTCCTTCCGCAACAGGCACAATCGGCCGTCCTTCCACAGCTTCGGGAACCGTCCAGACGTGAGGCACGCGTCGAACAGCTCCCGAAGTGGAACCCCAACATAACCTAACCTTTTTTTTTTTTTTTTTTTTTTGTTTTTTTTTTTTGTTTTTTTTTTTTTTTTTTTTTTTTTGGTACCCAGGAAAAATGCTTGATGCACTACCCACCGGCTAGGGGACGGCACCGGCGGGGCGTGTGGGACTCCCCAGCAAGAAACGCGCTGGTATACCCACTAAAAAACCTGGGGTGTTCCCTCTCTCATCCAATGGGGGGGCCTGTTGGGAGCTCTTAAAAGAATTGACTCATCCATAGCAGGCCCCCCCGTGTGGGTGCGGGCCGGGTCATTTTTTTTTTAGGACCCGACCCCCTCTTGTCCCCAGGGGAGAGCTTCACCGCTCTCCCCTATCGACGTTGGAAGGCGCGCGGGAACACCGCGCGCGCCCTCTCGGGGTTCTTAGTTTACGGGTGGCAGGCCCCCCTGAGGCCTTGCCACCCGGAACCCTTAAGTGGGGGGCAGGAGAGCGACATAAGCGCGTCTCCTGCGCCCCCTCCTCCGGCGGCGGACTTCCGGGGCGTAAGGATCGTCCTCACGCCCCCGCTCCGCCGCCTCCTTCTGCGAGATGACAGACTCGCAGAAGGACCTCATTGCGCCCCAGCACCTGTCGTCGCCGACCATCTTGGATATGACGGTCGGCAAGGAGAGGTCGGGGCCAATCACAGCGACCAGGGCACAGCGCTCCGCGGCCCACGCCGGGCACTCCTCCAGCGTGTGCTGCGCCGTGTCCCGGTCACACTCCTCACAATGGTGACACCTGGTTGTCGGCTCCCTACCGGTTATCTTGCAAAGGTACTCTCCGAAGCAGCCATGTCCGGAGAGCACCTGAGTAAGCCGGTAGGTGAGCGGTCCGCGCCGTCTGTCCGTCCACTCCCTTATCACCGGACGGACAGCCTCGACGGTCCTCACCCCGTATCGGGGCTGGGCCAGCCTATTCTTCCACTTTGCCTCGAGGACCAGTCGAGCCTGGGACCTTCGCGTCTCCACCGCCCCGTGCGTGGGTTCCTCTCCCTGGAGCCGGAGGTCAGCGCGCCAGTAATACACTGACGCTTGGACCTCCGCCTCCAAATCCCAGGGCGGCGATGCCGCCAAAACGCACGCCGCCTCAAAGGAGACGGTGCGGTACGCCCGTGACACCCTGATCGCCATCGCCCTCTGAGGTCTCCTGAGGAGGGCGATATTTTGGCGACCAAGGGCGCCAGCCCAGATGGGCGCTCCATATAGGGCCATCGACCGCACCACCCCCAAATAGGGGCGGCGGCAGACGACACTGGGCCCCCCGATATTCGGCAGCAGAGAGCTAAGCGCTCCCGCTGCCGCCATCAGGCGGGGGGCCAGACGGCTAAAATGGACGCGAAAGTTCCAGCGGCCGTCGAGGTAGAGCCCCAAGTATTTCATGCTTGGCTCCACCCCGATGCGGACCCCTCCAACGATGATGTGGGCATCGGGAGGTGGCGCCCGCCGAGGCCCGTGAAATAACAGGGCCTCGGACTTATCCAGCGCCACCTCCAGTCCCAACATCCTAATCCTGCCGACAACCAGGGCCACTCCAGCCGTGGCAAGACGGGCAGCTGCCCCGCAATCCGCTCCCCGGGCCGTAACCAACGTGTCGTCGGCGTAACAAGTTACGCCGACGCCCGGGGGCAGGGCGCCCCGCAGCACCCAGTCGTAGCCGATGTTCCACAGTATCGGACCCAGAACCGAACCCTGTGGAACACCGCACGACATCTCCCTCCGGAACGTCTCTCCGTTCCGCCCCACACAAAACACACTCCTCTGGTGCAGGTAGTCCCCGACTATTCGGCGTAGATAGGGAGGCACCCCATGAAATCGGAGTGCCTCCCTAATAGTCGCCCACGGCAGGGTGTTAAAAGCGTTGGCGATGTCCAAGGACACCGCCAATACCACCCCACGCGAGGCGACCGTCTCTTCCGAGAGGGCCTTGACGCTGCTGATCGCGTCAATCGTCGATCGGCCCTCCCGGAATCCGAACTGGTGTTCGGATAAGTCGGGGCCCACCCGCACCAGGTGCTTGGAGAGGCGGGCAACCACTACGCGCTCAAAGAGCTTGCCCACCTCATCCAACAGCACTATGGGGCGGTACGCGGAGGGAGAATCCGCGGGGCGGCCCTCCTTTCTCAGGAGGACCAGCTTGCCCGTCTTCCACATGGAAGGGAACCGTCCCGACTCCAAACAGGCGCTGAACAGCCTGAGGAGCCGGTCCCCTAGGGCGTCGAAGGCCAAAACCCAGGCGCGGCCAGGAATTCCGTCCGGCCCCGGGGCGGTGTTTTTGCCCCGAAGCCGCACTATTGCCGCGCCGAGCTCCGCCATAGTAACTTCTGGCACCCCGGCATCGGCACCGCCCTCCTCAATTTCGGGCGGCGCCATTACGGGAGGCGTGTGCTCCGCCCTCGAAGGAAAGAGAGCGGAAATCACACCCTCCAATTGCCGGGGCTGAAGACTCTCGGTGACCGTCGGGGCCCAGGGGCGCAACTTGCCCCTAACCGTCTTGTACGGACGGCCCCACGGATCCGCCTCGAGAGTCCCCAGGAACTCTTCCCATCTTTGGGTTTTGGCCTCGCTGATGGCGGACTGCAGGGCGTACTTCCGCTGTTTGTACGCGTCCCGCAGCCGTGCCTCCACGGTCGGGTCACGGTACCGCCTGCGTCGGCGGTACCTAGTGTACTGGCGACGCGCCGCAATGCACGCGGCGCGTTTCTGACTTATGTCGTCAGACCACCAGTACACCTGACGTCTCGGAGGCTGAGCACTGGCCCGGGGCATTGACGCGTCGCAAATCTGCGTCATCGCGCCCCGGAACCACTCCGCTTCTTGCTCAACCTCCACAGGCCCTTCGACCATCGGGGTCCAGGCCTGCACGATGGAGGCTTCCACCAGCACGTCTGCATCGAGACGTTTCAACGCCCATCGTGGGGACGACGGGGTGTGCACTCTCCTCGGGCGATCGTCCGGGATCGCCGGCGAGGCGGAGATGTCGAACCGCACGTAACGGTGGTCCGACAGAGACTCCGCCTGGACCAGCACTTGCCAGTCCCGGACGCGGCGCGCTACGGCAGGGCTAGCGAACGAGATGTCCACAATGGACTCGCCCTGCCAGCGCACGCATGTGGCGACCGACCCCCGATTAAGAACAACGAGGCCGGTCGCAATCGCCCACTCCTCCAGCGCGTCGCCGCGAGCGTCGGTGACAGGGGATCCCCAAGCCGTTGATTTGGCATTGAAGTCCCCCGCCACCACGACCGGACGCGATGGGTACCGATTAATCACGGCCCCCACCGCGCCCAAAAATCGCTCAAACTCAGCGAGGCGCCGGTTCGGAGAGAAATACACCCCGATCAGGACGGTTCCCTCCCAATCAACACATATATACCCCTCGCCTCTGTCTGTCATCACCAGGAGCGAGGGACCAGACGAAACAATGGCCGCCAAGCCCCCGAGGTCCCCAAACCAGTTGTGACGGCTGGGGACGCAGTAAGGCTCGGCGACCACGGCGATGTCTATTGACCACTCCGCCATGTGCTGCAGCAAAATATCCTGCGCCCTGGCGGAGCGGCCAACGTTCGCCTGTAGGAGGCGATGGGCCATAATTAATTATGTGTCCATCGCCGTCCCACTGCTCCCTGCTTGGGGAGGGGCCGGGGCGGCCGGAGTCCCGGCGACCGCCCCTCTGGCCCTGCGTCTTTTTGGAGGGGAGCAAGATTTGCTCCCCATCCGGTGCTCCGCTGGCCTTCCCGCAGCCGAGCAGATGCTGCAGGAAGATTTTGCAGCGGAGCAGGCGGCGGCCTTGTGGCCGGGCTGGCCGCAGCGGTAGCAAAGGTCGCTGCGGTCAGTTTCAGCGGTGCATTGCTGCCTCACGTGCCCCGGTTCGAGGCAGCGGTAGCACCGCCTAGGCCTCGGCTCCAGAAGGTTAACCTGAGCCGAGACCATCCCGACCAGCAAACGGCCGGCCGCTACCTTCTTCGCCGCGGCGATGGGGCAGCGCACCACCACCGTGCACAAACCACTTTCGCCGCGGCGCATCTCCCCCACCTTAACCTGTGCCTGAGGGCAGGCTCCGGCTTGTGCCACCGCAACGGCGACATCCTCGGAGGAGGCCGAGTCGTCCAGCCCGGTTACTCGCATTTCTGCGGATTTCACCGGGCGGGAGACCCTGACCTCCTCAGGCGTGAACAGGGACCGTAACGTAGCTGCTATCCTGTCCGCCTTGTCGCCGGAGGTGGCACCTGGGACCTCTAAGATCCTGGCCCCAGTGGCGGCAACCTTAAATACGACGCCTGCGGCAAGGCCCATCTCAGCGAGATTACCTTTCATGGCCTGAGTGGCCTGCCGGAGGACGCCTGCATAGCTGCCGCCCTGCCGGAGCCCCTCCTCCGTCAGCTCCACCACAACGGCGGTGGAGCGCGGGGGCCGCAGGTCGGCCGGGCGGAGGCCTTTCTTCTTATTGGCGACCGGGGGCGTCCGGGAGGCCTTCTTCTTCTTCTTCCTCTTCCGTTTGGTGACCTCCGTCCATGGCTGTTCAGCCGAGGTAGAAGCCACCGGGGCGGGTTGGAGCTGTGGGGCAGGGCGCGGTGGCACCACAGTGGCCACCGCCCTCCCCTTGCCCTTCCCTTTCCCTTTCCCCTTGGAAGAGGAAGCCGACGGTGTGGGGGCAGACATCTGCCGTGCCACCGGTTGGCCGGAGGGCGCGGGGCCCGCCAGCGCTCCTCCAACCATTCGGGGGCGGCCCCCAAGCGGAGGGCCCGGGGTCGGCACGGGCGCGAGGCCATAGTTGGCCAGGCACGCCTCCACGACATTGCGTGCCTGAGCCACCGTGGCCCGCATCAAATCCTCCGCCCAGGCGGGACGCCGGTCCTCCGCGGGAGTGACGGGCTGCACTGTGCGCCGGGGGAGGGGCGGAAACTCCTCGCGCGGCCCCCTGGCAGGCGCCCCGGCAGCGGCCGAGGGCGCTTTTGCGGCGACGGCCCGAGCGGCAGTGGCAGTGGCCGCCTTCATAGCCGCTACCTCCGCCCGGAGCTCCGCCAGCTGCCGATGCAGCCCCTCATTCTCTGCCCTCCAGCGCCTCTGGAGGTCAGAAGAGGTCTGCCCCCACAGATTGAAGAAGGCCTCCTTCATATCTGCCGTTGCAGTCTTCAGGTCCCGGATGAACCCCCCCTTCAGGTTGCCGGACCGGGCCGCCACCCTCAGGACGGTCTCGGCGCCAGCCTCAAATCGTTGCCTGAGGTCGGCAACCGAGTCTCCCCCGGAGGGGGACGCATCCGGGACCCCAGCCCTCTTGAGGAAGTCTCGACGGGCAGGCAAAGGCTGCCCGAGGAGCTTCCTCGCGGAGGGAGGCGGCATCGGGGAATCAGCCCTTCCTACACAGGGCGTCCCCTCCACTACCTCCACCTCCGTGTCCGAGCCAGAATCGGACGGCACGTGATGAGACGTCTTCCGGCGCTTCGCGGAAGCGCCGGGCGTCACTCGAAACTTGAGGGCGAGGGAAGCTGGGCTATCCCTCCCCTCCTCACTCTCCCGTAGAGCCGCTGACGAGCACCCGCTCCGAGGCCGACTGGCTTCCGAGCCCGAGCCCGCCCGCGACTCGACGTCCATGTCAGTGCCGGTGCCGGCGCTGTACACACTCGACGCGGAGTCGCTGCGTGCCAGCGCCGCAACCCGACACCTCGACCGTGTCCTCACGGCCGGGACTCCATCCACAGCTCTTGGCGGGGGCATATCCCCCCCAACCTTCCCCTTTTGCCCCTTTGCAGGGGTTTTGGTGCCAGATGTTTCGCGCGGCACTACGCTGGAATGGCGGTTGCCCCCCCCAGAATACGAGGGGCTGACGGAGCCAGATGGCTCCGTGAGGGATTCTCCGGGCGCGGCGCGCCCGGTACCCTCCTGGGGTAGTCTATGACCTTTATCCGACATTTTCATTATTTTTAATTGGGTGGCCCTAATGGCTGGGTTCCCCCCAGCCATACAGCCCCTCGCCGGGCCACAAAAGCTTAAGCTTTGGGTTATTTTTATAGAGGTTTTCTTCCTCGCAGCCCGAAGGCCCCCGGTCCTGTCAGTTCAGGATTACGGATTGGGCCGGATGGGGGTCCATGCTGGACCAATCCACCCGCCCCAAGAGCGCCCGCCTGGGCAGGAAACCCATGGTTCCCACCTCGGCCTGACGGCCCCCACTAGTAATTTTTTAGAGAGGTTGTCTTCCTCTATCCCCCCCGTGTTGGGCCAGATGGGGGTCCATGCTGGACCGATCCACCCGCCCCAAAACCGCCCTACTGGGCAGGACGCCAAGGCAACCCGCAACAGCCTTACGATCCCCGCTAGTGATTTTTTAAAGAGGTTTTCTTCCTCTATCCCTCCCCCCCCGTATTGGGCCGGATGGGGGTCCATGCTGGACCGATCCACCCGCCCCAAAACTGCCCGACTGGGCAGGACGCCTACGCACCCCGCCCCGGCCTTACGGCCCCCACTGGTGATTTTTTAAAGAGGTTTTCTTCCTCTATCCCCCCCGTCTCAAATCCACGTGTCCTCTGCTAATCAGAGGAACACGTGGAGAGACCCCCAAACGCGGCCCTCGCGGGCCGATAACCCCGAGACAAGATGCCTCGGGTTCCCTACGCGCGTGCCAGAGTATTAGCCACGAGCAATAATGCCCCCGAAAGGACATGATTACCCGTGTTGCCCGGGGTGTACCGGCCCAACGTCTGCCGTTCCCATCCACGGAAAATGTGGAAAGGACTAGCAACCGTCAGGCACACTAGGAGGTTCTCTCTGGCCACACACCCCAACCTAACCTAACCTAACCTTTTTTTTTTTTTTTTTTTTTTTTTTTTTTTTTTTTTTTTTTTTTTTTTTTTTTTTTTTTTTTTTGGGAGGGGGGAAATGCCTGATGCATACCGCCCCACTCGGGGAGGTGGGACGGTTATGTCGGGCTCTCCGGCCTAGAGCGAACGGCCGGCATACCGACTAAAACCCCCCTGTGCACCGTCGCCTCGCCTTAGCGGGTGGGCCACCGGAACCTGATACAACATCAGCGACCCACCCAGCGACTGCCCACGACCCGCGGGCACCAGCACTTGCGGCGGCGTCTGGATGCACCAGAGACGCCGCGCCTACACGGAAGGGTGCGGGTGGGAGAAAAAATACCCCGATCTCCCACCCTCAGCCATCGCTAGGGGGGCATCAGACGCGCATCGGCGCGCCGACGCCGCCCAGCTCGCCGGCGACGGATCGGGTCAGCGAGGAGACTTTCCTCCCTGGCCCGCTCCGCCGCCTCCTTCTGCGAGATGACGTTCTCGCAGAAGGATGCGACCGCACACCAATTCCTGTCGCTATCGGCCATGGAGCGGATTATGGCCGATAGCGAGAGATCCACACCGATGGTCTCGACGAGGGCACGACGCTGCTGCGCCCACGCCGGGCAGAACTCCAGCGTATGCTGCGCTGTGTCCTCGCCACAATCGCAGTGGTGACAGGCGGGACTCGATTCCCTCCTCGCGACCTTGTGCAGGTAGTATCCAAAGCACCCGTGCCCGGATAATACCTGCACCAGCCGGAAGGAAAAAGTCCCGTGCTGTCGCCCCACCCACAACGAAAGGACCGGCCGGAGCGCCTCCACCGTGCGAAGACCCGCACGTGGAGCCTCCAGCCGGGCTGACCATCGGGCCACGATGGCTCGGCGAGCGGCCTCGCGCCACTCGCGCACCTGCTCGAGCAGAGGGTGACCGCCTCCGCCTGCTCGAAATTCGGCCGTTCGCCGATAAACGTCGGCGAGCACTTCCGCCTCCAAATCCCACGGGGGAACCTAACCTAACCTAACCTAACCTAACCTAACCTTTTTTTTTTTTTTTTTTTGGTACCCAGGAAAAATGCTTGATGCACTACCCGCCGGCTAGCGGACGGCACCGGCGGGGCGTGTGGGACTCCCCAGCAAGAAACGCGCTGGTATACCCACTAAAAAAACCTGGGGTGTTCCCTCTCTCATCCAATGGGGGGGCCTGTTGGGAGCTCTTAAAAGAATTGACTCATCCATAGCAGGCCCCCCCGTGTGGGTGCGGGCCGGGTCATTTTTTTTTTAGGACCCGACCCCCTCTTGTCCCCAGGGGAGAGCTTCACCGCTCTCCCCTATCGACGTTGGAAGGCGCGCGGGAACACCGCGCGCGCCCTCTCAGGGTTCTTAGTTTACGGGTGGCAGGCCCCCCTGAGGCCTTGCCACCCGGAACCCTTAAGTGGGGGGCAGGAGAGCGACATAAGCGTGTCTCCTGCGCCCCCTCCTCCGGCGGCGGACTTCCGGGGCGTAAGGATCGTCCTCACGCCCCCGCTCCGCCGCCTCCTTCTGCGAGATGACAGACTCGCAGAAGGACCTCATTGCGCCCCAGCACCTGTCGTCGCCGACCATCTTGGATATGACGGTCGGCAAGGAGAGGTCGGGGCCAATCACAGCGACCAGGGCACAGCGCTCCGCGGCCCACGCCGGGCACTCCTCCAGCGTGTGCTGCGCCGTGTCCCGGTCACACTCCTCACAATGGTGACACCTGGTTGTCGGCTCCCTACCGGCTATCTTGCAAAGGTACTCTCCGAAGCAGCCATGTCCGGAGAGCACCTGAGTAAGCCGGTAGGTGAGCGGTCCGCGCCGTCTGTCCGTCCACTGCCTTATCACCGGACGGACAGCCTCGACGGTCCTCACCCCATAGCGGGGCTGGGCCAGTCTATTCTCCCACTTTTCCACGAGGACCAGTCGAGCCTGGGACCTTCGCGTCTCCACCGCCCTGTGCGTGGGTTCTTCACCCTGGAGCCGGAGGTCAGCGCGCCAGTAATACACTGACGCTTGGACCTCCGCCTCCAAATACCAGGGCGGCGATGCCGCCAAAACGCACGCCGCCTCAAAGGAGACGGTGCGGTACGCCCGTGACACCCTGATCGCCATCGCCCTCTGAGGTCTCCTGAGGAGGGCGATATTTTGGCGATCAAGGGCGCCAGCCCAGATGGGCGCTCCATATAGGGCCATCGACCGCACCACCCCCAAATAGAGGCGGCGGCAGACGACACTGGGCCCCCCGATATTCGGCAGCAGAGAGCTAAGCGCTCCCGCTGCCGCCATCAGGCGGGGGGCCAGACGGCTAAAATGGACGCGAAAGTTCCAGCGGCCGTCGAGGTAGAGCCCCAAGTATTTCATGCTTGGCTCCACCCCGATGCGGACCCCTCCAACGAACCTAACCTAACCTAACCTAACCTAACCTAACCTAACCTGTCCGCCTTGTCGCCAGAGGTGGCACCTGGGACCTCTAAGATCCTGGCCCCAGTGGCGGCAACCTTAAAAACGACGCCTCCGGCAAGGCCCATCTCAGCGAGATTGCCTTTCATGGCCTGAGTTGCCTGCCGGAGGACGCCTGCATAGCTGCCGCCCTTCCGGAGCCCCTCCTCCGTCAGCTCCACCACGACGGCGGTGGAGCGTGGGGGCCGCAGGTCGGCCGGGCGGGGGCCCTTTTTCTTGCTCGTGACCGGGGCAGCCCGGGAGGCCTTCTTCTTCTTCTTCTTCCTCTTCTTTCTGGTGACCTCCGTCCACGGCTGTTCAGCCGAGGTAGAGGCCACCGGGGCGGGTTGGAGCTGTGGGGCAGGGCGCGGCGGGGCCACAGTGGCGATCGCCTTCCCCTTGCCCCTTCCTTTCCCCTTTGAAGAGGAAGCCGACGGTGTGGGGGCAGAAATTTGTCGTGCCACTGGTTGGCCGAAGGGCGCGGGGCCAGCTGGCGCGCCCCCGACCATTCGGGGGCGGCCTCCAAGCGGAGGGCCCGGGGTCGGCACGGGTGCGAGGCCATAGTTGGCCAGGCACGCCTCTACAACATTGCGCGCCTGAGCCACCGTGGCCCGCATCAGTTCTTCCGCCCAGGCGGGACGCCGCTCCTCCGCGGGAGCGATGGGCTGCGCTGTGCGTCGCGGAAGGGGCGGAAACTCCTCCCGCGGCCCCCTGGCAGGCGCCCCGGCAGCGGCCGAGGGCGCTTTTGCGGCGACGGCCCGAGCGGCAGTGGCAGCGGCCGCCTTCATAGCCGCTACCTCCGCCCGGAGCTCCGCCAGCTGCCGATGCAGCCCCTCATTCTCTGCCCTCCAGCGCCTCTGGAGGTCAGAAGAGGTCTGCCCCCACAGATTGAAGAAGGCCTCCTTCATATCTGCCGTTGCAGTCTTCAGGTCCCGGATGAACCCTCCCTTCAGGTTGCCGGACCGGGCCGCCACCCTCAGGACGGTCTCGGCGCCAGCCTCGAAACGTTGCCTGAGGTCGGCAACCGAGTCTCCCCCGGAGGGGGACGCATCCGGGACCCCAGCCCTCTTCAGAAAGTCTCGGGCAGCCTTTGCCTGCCCGAGGAGCTTCCTCGCGGAGGGAGGCGGCATCGGGGAACCAGCCCTTCCCACACAGGGCGTCCCCTCCACTGCCTCCACCTCCGTGTCCGAGCCAGAATCGGACGGCGCGTGATGTGACGTCTTTCGGCGCTTCGCGGAAGCGCCGGGCGTCACTCGGAACTTGAGGGCGAGGGAAGCTGGGCTATCCCTCCCCTCCTCACTCTCCAGTCGAGCCACCGACGAGCACCGGCTCCGAGGCCGACTGGCCTCAGAGCCCGAGCCCGCCCGCGACCCGACGTCCATGTCAGTGCCGGTGCCGGCGCTAAACACACTCGACATAGAGTCGCTGCGAGCCTGCGCCGCCACCCGACACCTCGACCGTGTCCTTGGCACGGCCGGGACCCTATCCCCAACTGTTGGCGGGGGCATACCCCCCCAACCTTCCCCTTATTCCCCTTCGCAGGGGTTTTGGTGCCTGAAGTTTCGCGAGGCACGGCACTGTGATGTTGGTTGCCCCCCCCAGAATACGAGGGGCAGACGGAGCTAGAAGGCTCCGTGAGGGATTCTCCGGGTGCGGCGCACCCGGTACCCTCCTGGGGTAGTTTCAAACCTTTGCCAACATTCATTTTTCATATTTTCATTTGGGTGGCCCTAATGACTGGGTTCCCCCCAGCCATACAGCCCCTCGCCGGGCCACAAAGCTTAGGCTTTGGGTTATTTTTATAGAGGTTTTCTTCCTCGCAGCCCGAAGGCCCCCGGTCCTATCAGTTCAGGATTACGGGTTGGGCCGGATGGGGGTCCATGCTGGACCGATCCACCCGCCCCAAGAGCGCCTACCTGGGCAGGAAACCTGTGGTTCCCACCTCGGCCTGACGGCCCCACTAGTAATTTTTTAAAGAGGTTGTCTTCCTCTATCCCCCCGTGTTGGGCCGGATGGGGGTCCATGCCGGACCGATCCACCCGCCCCAAAACCGCCCGACTGGGCAGGACGCCAAGGCAACCCGCCCCAGCCGTACGACCCCACTGGTGATTTTTTAAAGAGGTTTTCTTCCTCTATCCCCCCCACCCCGTATTGGGCCAGATGGGGGTCCATGCTGGACCGATCCACCCGCCCCAGATCTGCCCGACTGGGCAGGACGCCTACGCACCCCGCCCCGGCCTTACGGCCCCCACTGGTGATTTTTTAAAGAGGTTTTCTTCCTCTATCCCCCCCGTCTCAAATCCACGTGTCCTCTGCTAATCAGAGGAGCATCAGGAGGACCCCAGCGGTCGCCAATATGGCCGCCGCCTGGTGCGACTTACCCCTCGCAGTAACGAGCGTGTCGTCAGCGTAACAAATGACGCCGACGCCACGGAGGAGCGCACCTCGCAGCACCCAGTCGTAACCGATGTTCCACAGGAGCGGACCCAGAACCGATCCCTGTGGAACACCGCACGACATCTCTCGCCGACTCCAACCGTCGTGACCCGGGTAGACTACTACCCTCTCCGAAACATATGCCCCGTCTATGCGGCGGAGGTAGGTCGGCACTCGATGGAAAACGAGTGCCTCCCTGATACAACTCCAGGGCAAGGTGTTAAAGGCATTCGCGATGTCAACCATATTGGTTCTCCGCCAGATCCGGACCCACTGAAGAAAGACGCTGGACGAGGCGCTCCGCAATAATAAACTCGAAGAGTTTAGCCACCTCGTCCAGCAAAACAATGGGCCGGTAGGCGGACGGAGAGTCCGCCGGGTGCCCCTCCTTCCTGATTAGGACCAGTTTCCCCACCTTCCACTGGCGTGGAAACTGGCCCTGCTGAAGACACTCACTGAGGAGCCCCCTGAGTCGGGGCGCGAGCTCCTCCAGGACCAGGGCCAACGCAAGGCCTGGAATGCCGTCGGGCCCTGGGGCGGTGTTTTTCGAGCGAAGTCTCGACACCGCCGCTCGCAACTCTACTTGGGTCACTTCGGGAACCACGTCGTCGTCAATGTCCGCGCTGGACGCTGTAATATTCTAGAATATTCGTTGGGAGTTCAATAGAAACAACGTCCGTTAGCTTCATGCATTTATTTCGCACTGCCTATACATTCTTTCATACGAACAAAGATACATAGTTACATTCATATATTTACACATACCGCCATTGGTATAATGTTAACCAATCATAGTTGAGTACATCACGGCAGAAGGTAACTACCTACATTACACTCTTCCGCACCAACCAATACCATGGGTATTCCATCAACCTTACACTTAAAGTAACTTAACCTAAGAATACAAATTTAGCTACACTTACATCTTATAATTAATTTTATTTTTAATTCGACATTATCTGACCGGTCGGCTTTGGGCAGGTGAGGCTTCAAGCTGCGCGTCTTGAAACTCCGGTGAAGCCGGAGATTCAGCCATGTCTGAATCCACCCCTCTTCCTTTCGATACCGCTTTACTCGTGAGTGAATTATCGAGGTCCGCCGACTTTTCCTCCGACTGACCCTCACTCGCCAGTGAATTAGGTTCACCGTTCAACTCCATCTGAGAATCTGTGCTAGGTTCTGTCACTATCACCGATGGCTGACCACAGCTAGCCAATGACAGTCGTGAAGATCTCTTTTTTAGCTGGTCAATATGTCTGTGAACTAACTCCCCTTCCCTACTTTTTACCTTATAATTATTGGAACCGGTGACGTCAACTATTTGACCTGGAACCCACTTTTCCCCCTTCAAGTACTGCCTGTACCATACTTCCTCTTGAGGTTGAAGTTCCCTATTAACCCCTCTCGCCGATTCTAACTGCCGCTGCTGAGCCTTTCCAACCCTACTTCCTCTATCCGGTCTAATAACATCTAACTTAGTACGTAACCGTTGTCCTACTAATAACATAGCTGGGCTCTCGCCCGTGGTTGAGTGCTCAGTGTTCCTATAATGTAACAAGTATGTACAGAGTGCTTTGTCTACATTTTGTTTTTCCGAAATAGCTTTTTTAATGACTCGCTTTAAAGACTTAACCGCATTCTCAGCTAGACCGTTCGACGCGGGATGATACGGTGCCGTAAAAATGTGATTGATCCCTTGATTTCTGTTAAAATTATTAAATTCTATACTCGAAAACGGAGGCCCGTTGTCCGTGACTATTTGTTTAGGCAGGCCCCATCTACTAAACAACTCGGACAACTTATCGATGACACTGGCCGCTGTTGTACTGATCATACTAAATGCTTCCACCCACTTAGACATCGCATCGACCACTACCAAATATGTTTTACCTAAAATTGGTCCCATAAAATCCAAGTGCAACCGTGTCCACGGGCGGTGTGGCCATGACCACATGCGCGGTGCTTGCCGCGGCGGCGCGTCCGCCTGCGCCGCGCACACCTCGCACTCGCGACATAAGCGCTCAATGTCTTCATCAATACCGGCCCACCACACGTAACTACGGGCTATCGCCTTAGACTTAACAATTCCCATATGGGGCTCATGAATCATCTGTAGAACCTTTTCCTTACAATCATGCGGAACTACTAACCTATGTCCCCACATAACACAACCTAACTCCTCATAAAGCTCCGTCCTACGATTAAAACAAGGTCGTAAATTCAGAATTTCGCAGTCTGCAGGCCAACCATCTCGCAAATACCTAAGCACCCTAGCTAAAACCGGGTCCCGATTAGTTTTATTCTTAATCTCATAGTAGTCCAATAACAATGTTTGTTGAACAAAATGCAAGAATGTTTGCTCGGGCGCCGAATGACTCATCTGTTTACTACTAGTCGTCACAGGTAGCCGCGATAGGCCGTCCGCACCGTTCTTATCCGTGCGCACGTACTCAATAACAAAAGAATATGCAGATAATATTATTGCCCATCGCTGCATCCTACTCGCAACCATCGTTGGTATGCCCGTATGAGGCCCTAAAATAGACACAAGTAGCTTGTGGTCAGTCCGTAAAACAAAATGTCGGCCATATAAATATTGATGAAACTTATTTACCGAAAATATAATAGCCAATGCCTCTCTATGAATTTGTGAATAGTTTTTTTCCGCGTCATTCCGAGTGCGCGACGCATAAGCAATGGGCCGTTCCGTCACCCCGTCTACATCGAGCTGCGTGAGGACCGCGCCGACTCCGCGCGCGCTCGCATCACATGTTACTATGAGCTGCCGCATTGGATCATAATGAGATAATACGTCCGCGCTTGTTAATAATATTTTTATTCTTTTAAAAGCACGCTCACAATCTGTTGACCAGCGCCATACTTTGTCTCTTTTTAATAAATCGTATAACGGTACTAGTTCCGAACTCATATTCCTCACAAACTTAGCGTAAAAGTTAATTAGACCCAGAAATGAACGTAATTCAGTAACATTTACTGGCCTAGGGATTTTTGTGATAGCTTCTACTTTACTGGGATCCGTTCTAATGCCGTCCTTGTTTAACACGTAGCCTAAGTATCGAACCTCATCCACTAAAAACACACATTTGCTAGTTTTTAACTTGAAACCGTATTTATGTAATTTACTAAAAACAGCCTCAACCGCCTGAAGGTGTTGGGCCCTATTAGGCCCCCCAATGATTATATCGTCCAGGAAGACCTCTACATAAGGAATACTACCTAATAAATTGCACATAATGCGCTGAAATATACCCGGACTCGATGCCAGACCATACACTAACCTATTATATCGATATAGGCCACGATGAGTATTGATTACCGTGATTTCTTTACTATTATCCAATTCGATCTGACTATAGGCCTGTGATAAATCGATTTTAGAAAAATACTGAGCATTGCCTAAACGCACCATTAAGTCCTCGATTTTCGGTAAAGGATAGCGATCTACTAAAAGAACAGGATTTACCGTAGCCTTAAAATCTGCACAGATTCTCAGTGAGCCGTCCGCTTTATTTACCGGTACTAACGGTGAGGCCCAGTCCGAGGCGTCGATGGGCTCGATGATCCCGTCGCGCAGCATCGCGTCGAGCTCGGCGTCGACGCGCTCCCTCAGCGCATAAGGTATCGGGCGCGCGCGGTGGAATACCGGCGCCGCCCCATCCCGAAGTCTCAACGTCGCCTTACCCCCCGTGTACCTTCCCAAGCCGCCACTGAATAACTCCTTATATCTATGAACCAAAATTTTTAAATCAGCCTCCATAGTAATCTCACTACCGACATTATGGCAATTAGTGTACGAAGTACAGTTCATTGACTCGCCGTACGCGCTGTCAGCACATAAGCATGACCTACATTACTTACTTTATATTATTTTAATTAAGTTCAGTTCACGTACAATCACCATTCGCGTCGTGTGCTCTCACTACCATTTTTTACCATTTTACCAATTTTAATAAATTACATTTAGAATTAAATTTAGTGTATTACATTCTTTTAATTTGTTGGACTTACACCCGACAAATTTGGTCCTTCGAGCCTTCGTTACGGTGGGACCTGCCGCGTGTTGAACGTTGCATTCTACGTGTCAGTGACTATCGTTTCGCGAAATTAACCAGCATTGTGACCAAACATCGAGTAATCCTGCTACACCATTTGCCGCGGATTACTCAGTTACCACAGGTTACAAGTATACACCAGCATCCAAGTAAGATCTTTCCTTTTTTATCTTAATATAATTACTCAATAATTACCAAAATGAGTAACATTGCGGAATTGTTTGCGGTTCAGAGAGAGATTATGGAAAATATGAATAAGCTTTATATAAATTTCAAAAAAGAAGGTAAAGAGCGTAAGACTCCGGAGAGCGTTCGTCGTCGTTTACATACGTTAGAAGGTTTCTGGAACGACTTTTCACGCAACCATGAAAAGTTATTAGCTATGTGTGACGAAACTGAAGATGATCCGTATCTGGAAGATGATGCCTTCGGTAAGACAAAGAAATTTTATAACGATGTGAAAGCTTACTGTTTAAAAAACTTAGAGGAAAGATCGATGCGATCACAGTCTCCGTCTCCATTAGCGAGAGAGGAAGATGGTCAAAAACCAAGTACGTCAGAGCAAGTCGCACCACAACAAGAAACCATGCATAAGACTGTAAAAACATTGCCTCGATTTGTTTTCCATGATGTCGATGGGCCGAGTAAAATCGACGAAATGATGCGAAGACAACAAAGTAATTTTAAAGCGTTTATTCGAACCATTTCCCATATCAATCTAAATATTTTGTCAGAAAAATGGGAATTCCAAGATGTTTTAAAGACCATTGAATCACGCTGGGCTGTAATTGATTCCTTACACTGGGAAATTGACAGTAATTTGGAAGCTGAAAACAAAAACTATGAGGAACTTTTTAACAACTATGAAAAGGAGTATTATGACATTAAAAGATCTATTAACAATAAAATATGGGATGCTTGTCACAGAGAAAGGTCTACACCACAAATGGATATCCCAACATTTAGTGGAAATTACCAACAGTGGTCATCCTTCAAAGATTTATTCCTAGAGTCCATTCATAAGAATAAATCTATGTCACAAGCACAAAAGATGCAATTCTTAAAAAGCAAAGTGCGAGGTGAGGCAGAGAAGCTTATCCAGCATCTTCACATTAGTTCCGACAATTACCAAACATGTTGGGACATACTTAATCAAAGATACAACAATAAAAAGTTGATTTTTAATTCGCACATGCATAGGCTTATGTCTTTACCAACAATGCAGCATCAAACAGCAGCCAGCATTAAAAAGATTCATGATATAACCAATGAATGTCTTAATGCTATACAAAACCTTGGAGTTGATATTACGACTTGGGATCCGATAATTGTATATCTCGTATCGCAGAAGCTAGATGCTGAGACGCACAGCGATTATATCAATTCACTACCAGAACCAAGAGATCTACCATATTTACGCGATTTCCTGTCTTACATGGAAGGGAAATTCATTGCATTAGAGACTGCTCGGCGCAAAAATGAATCGAACAAACACTTACAACCATCCATCTACCAATCACAACAGTATAACCAACCTCAAACTAGCATTTATCAGCATAAGAAACCGAAAGATAAATTCTTTATGCAACACGTTTCAGACCAGACTAGGTGTGTTGAGAATAAACCATTTATCAATCATAGTACAACAAAAACATTTCAGAATCAAGCAAAACCGAGTTGCTTAATATGTTCAGAAAACCATGCGTTATTCAAATGTAAGAGATTCCGAGAAATCAATAATCAGGAAAAATTAAAATTAATTTCGCAATTAAATCTGTGTCAAAACTGTTTGACTAATCACAATGACAAAGAATGCACTTCGCAAAAAACGTGTCGTTATTGTGATGAAAAGCATAACACGCTGTTGCATAATGCCTATGCGACAAATAATTCTCCCAACCAGATTATGCCTAACCAATCCAAATTAGTGTCACACGTGTCGAACAATGACCAGTCAATGACCGACATTTTATTGGCAACTGCTCAAGTGAAGGTTTTAGCAGCTGACGGAACCCATAAAACATTAAGAGCCCTAATTGATCAAGGGTCTCAAACGTCTATTATCTCGGAAAATGCTGCACAACTACTTGGAATATCTCGACAAAGATGCAAAGGCGTGATCTTTGGTATAGGAGCAAAAGAAAATAGTTGCAAAGGGCTTATTACAATAACTATATCTTCATTATATAACGATTTTACCATTAATGTAGATGCATTCATAATAAAAAATCTAATTAAAAAGTTACCGAACCAATCATTTGCAAAACCATCCTGGTCTTATCTCAAAAACATACAACTCGCAGACCCCGAGTTTAACCAAAGTCGTCCCGTAGATCTGTTGCTAGGTGCTGAAGTATACTCTGAAATTATGTTACATGGTATTGTTAGAGAAGATCAATCACAACCTATTGCCCAACAGACACAATTAGGATGGATATTATGTGGCAATGTGAAATCTTACTATTGCAACGTAATTTTGAACAACTGTGACGATATTAAGAAATTCTGGGAAATAGAAGATTTGAAAGACGGATCAGACAATTTTTCAAATGAAGACCTATATTGCCTTCAGCAGTACCAATCGGAAACCAAACGACAACCAGATGGCCGCTACATTGTCCGATTACCTTTGAAACCAGACATAAAGGAAAAGCTAGGTCAATCCAAATCAAAGGCCCTGGCCCAATTCCGCCAACTAGAAAATAAATTTAGAAAAAACAACAAAATAGCAGCTGATTACAGGCAATTCATGAACGATTATTTAACCCTAAGACACATGAAATTGAGCCTTAACAACCAGCCCACAGGGTATTTTTTACCACATCACTGTGTTTTACGCGAGGAATCGACGACAAGTGCAATCCGAGTCGTATTCAACGGGTCAGCAAAAACGTCGACTGGCTATAGTGTGAACGACCTTATGTACAATGGACCTAATTTACAGCAGGATTTGTTATCGATAATAATCAAATGGAGACAGTATAAAATAGGTTATGCTGCTGATGCCGAAAAAATGTATCGTCAGATTCTCGTACATGAAAACGACCAATGTTACCAACAAATTATATGGCGGGAATTTCAAAACCAACCACTGCAGGAATACCAATTAACGACCGTTACCTATGGAACCAAGGCTGCACCATTCTTGGCACTGATGACCATGAAACAGTTAGCAAAGGATGAAGCCCATAGATATCCTGCAGCTGCCAAAGTATTAGACAATAACTTGTATATGGACGATATATTGCACGGTCAGCATTCATTAGAATCAGCTAAAAAACTACAGGCAGAATTAATTAAACTATTTAAGGCCGGAGGTTTTAATCTGCGGAAATGGAAATCGAATGAACCGGAGTTAATGGAAAGTCATAGTAATAATTCCAGCCAGTCATTTGAATTTAAACAACAGGAATCCACCAAAACTCTTGGATTGAAATGGATTCCGTTAAGTGATTACTTTACATTTGATTCAAAAATATCACCATCACCAATTTCACAAATAACTAAACGTCAACTTCTCTCTGAAATATCAAAAGTGTTCGATCCCCTAGGATGGCTTGCTCCGATGACTACTAAACTGAAACTGTTATTTCAGTCAATATGGCAGTTCGATCTAAACTGGGATGATAAATTACCACAACATATTAATGAACAATGGAATCAGTGTAAGCTGGATTTACAACACATAAACAATATTCAAATACCAAGATGGTTAAAGTGCAAGGAAGGAGATAACATAGAATTACACGGGTTTTGTGACGCGTCAACCAAAGCGTACGCCTGCGTAATCTATTGTAAAACGCAACCAAATGATGAAAACCCAGCTTCAGTGGTGATAGTAGCTGCCAAGTCACGTCTGGTACCCGAAAAAAAAGCCGTAACCTTACCAAGACTAGAGTTATGTGCTGCTCAATTAATGACTAAGCTAATGAAAACGATTCAGTCCTGTCTTCCAGAATACAATATTAAGACTTTTGGTTGGTCGGATTCAACAGCGGTCTTAGGATGGATTAATGGTGACCCTTGTCGTTGGAAACCATTTGTAGCCAACCGAGTTAAACTGATAACACCAATTATACCATCGGAATTCTGGAACAACGTGAAATCAGAAGAAAATCCTGCTGATTGTGCTAGCCGTGGAATAACTGCCGTACAACTTATCAACAAGTCAACCTGGTGGAATAGGCCCGCCTGGTTGGGGAATCAAACATACCAATTAAGCACCACACACATCAAAAAACCATACTCTACTCAGGAAGAATGTAAATTACAATATCATACCAATGTAACCACTAAACCATATGAGAATAACTTAATCGAAAAATTGCTAACTAAGCACAGTTGTTACACACGATTGTGTCGAGTCGTCGCGTGGGTTTTACGCGCGTTAGCACGTGATCAAAACAAACCGTCATACCTAACTATAGGCGAGTTCAAGAAGGCCAATAATATATTAGTAAGGCATGTTCAACAAAATGAATTTTATGAAGAAATAACTATTCTCCAAAATCATGGAAAATTAAATACAAAAAGCAGTCTATTACCATTGAATCCTTATATAGATTGTGAAGGTGTCTTACGAGTAGGCGGGCGATTGAAACATGCACATATTTCTGAAGAGATGAAACATCCAATAATATTACCACACCAAAATCATCTTACGGATATTATTATAGACCATGCTCATAAAATGACGTTCCACGGAGGTCCTAGATTAACGCTAGCTTGGTTGAGAAGAAAATATTGGATTATAGGAGGCAATAATGCCGTCAAAAAGCGCTTACGCCAGTGTGTGAAATGCCGACGGAGCAAATTTGAAAGCCACAACCAATTAATGGGTGATTTACCAGCCGCACGTTCCAACCAGACACGCCCTTTTTACCACACGGGTGTAGATTTTACCGGCTATGTTGAAGTAAAGAGTAGTAAGGGTCGCGGAATTAAATGCACGAAAGGATATGTTGCTGTTTTTGTGTGTTTAGCAACAAAGGCAGTGCATCTCGAGCTCGTGTCTGACCTTACATCATCAGCGTTCATAGCGGCACTGCGAAGGATGTCGGCACGGCGTAGAGCACCACGCCATATATATAGCGATAATGGAACCAATTTCGTGGGAGCTAACAATACCATACAAAAGGAATATTTTAATTTAACCACAACTTTAGACGTCAATGCGTACCAATATCTGGCAGACATGGAAATAGAATGGCATTTTAATGCCCCTTCTTGGCCTAGCGCAGGAGGTATCTGGGAGGCAGCAGTCAAGAGTCTAAAATACCATCTACGAAGAGTGCTCGGTGAGCAAAAATTAACGTATGAAGAATTTATGACTCTATTGACGCAATTGGAGGGCTGCCTGAATACACGACCGTTGTGTGCGATTTCTGAAGATCCAGATGATTTAAATTTCTTAACACCATCTCATTTTCTTTCTAGTGGACCACTATTAACTATACTAGAAACTGAAAACGACGAACGCACCAGGTGGCATCTGACTCAAAAAATTTACCATGACATTTGGAAAAGATGGCGATCTGAGTATTTATCACAATTAACCACACGGTCAAAATGGCGTCATGCTCAATGTAACATCAAAATTAATGATATAGTCATCATTCAAGACATTCATGTAGCGCCAGGGCAATGGGCACTCGGAAGAATCATAGATGTACATCCCGGTAGCGACGGTCTTGTTAGAGTAGTCACATTAAAAACCAGTAGAGGTGTATTGCAGAGACCAATAAATAAACTCTCAGTTCTACCAGTTTACCAAGATACCAACCCAACTGAGATACCATTTAAACCCAAAAAACCAAAACCTAAACGGCCGAGTTTAAAGAATTCAAAGGTATGCAATTTTGTTACCCTGGTGCTCATGTTTATGATGCTTCTAATATCACCATCGCAGTGTATTTACCAAACGACGACTCTTAAGGATAACCAAACCATCTATTTTGACAAAGTCAGCAACATGCGATTGATTAGAGACGACTGGAAACTTGTTATATTTTATGATATGAAGGTTTATTGGGACAGCACTTTATTAATAAAGAAATATGTAGACCACTTAGAGAACTTGTGTGCTAAAATAAAAACTACTTCACACTGCGAGCTAGTTTTACTACATCTACACCACGGTATAACAGAGTTAGAACATTACAATAATATATTAAATAACCATGGACAGTTACCAGACAACTACCATCGTCAGCGTCGTGGACTCGTGAATGCTGTAGGGTCAATAGCGCATAGTTTATTTGGAGTTTTAGACGAAGACTTTGCAGAGCAGTATCAAAAGGATTTTGCTATGCTCAAGACTAACCAGAGATATTTCAATCAATTATTAAAAAATCAAACCTCAATCATTGAATCCGAATATAACGTACTACAAAGAATGGAGAAAACCATCGAAAGACAACATAAAACGTTTAACCAGCATCTAAATAAATTAGATATGTTAACCAATAGTATGCAACACCAAATGCAAGATAATACATATGTCAATGAGTTTGCCTTATCCTCAATCACAGCTAACGGCATATTGATGAATATAAAAGATATCCAACAAATGTTATTAGATACCATTACTGATATTTTTTATGGTAAATTTAATATACACATATTACAGCCTGAACAACTAGCCAAAGAACTTCGCATCATCTCGGACCAGATTTCTAAAGAATTATCGTTACCCATCGACAATATTCAAACAGACTTGTCCAAAATTTACCACTTGTTAACCGTGAAAACTAGAGTTACAGAGAAATATATCATATTTGAAATAAAGATACCATTGGTTGGCCGAGATAGCTTTGAAATCTATCACTTAATACCAATTCCTATACCAGTTGGTGATGCAATGTTTAAAGTGATCCCAGAAACCGACTTTTTAGCCGTTAATATCCGAAGGGATCTACAAGTACCACTGTCAGAATTACAGTTACAACAATGCAATCCATTTGATATAGACATGGTTCTTTGTGCCCATCAAACACCGATTTCTGTTACCCATATAAATCGTAACTACTGTGCTAAACAAATCAATTCACCATATTGTAAGACAGAAAACACAGAGTGCAAAAACAGCTGGGTACAATTAAAGAATGTAAACAATTACTTGTATTCATGTTGCGGTCAATGCCTCATACAAATGATATGCGAGCATCAAATTACCACCGAGCAATTACATAATGTTGGTATAATCGCTTTGGAAAGTGGATGCGTCATCAAAGATGAAGGGATCACCTTAATGTCACACAGACAACAGTCTACCAACAATATACGGTTGAAACCTGATATATTGCGCATCGAAATACCACCGATTAATCACATCGTAAATTTTAACATACAAAGATTAACCATTTCCGAAACCAACACGTCGGCAACGCAAGATCAAAAGGAATTGGATGAGATCGGTAACCGTCTAGACCAAATGAAGAAATCAGAAATACCATATGATGCGTCGTATAACTACCATGATATCCACCATTACGTTCTCATTTATATATTAGCGAGTGCTGGTGTTTTGGCCGTTTTACTGTACGCCGCGCGGAGAATCCGCGCACAGCGCCAACGGCAGGCTGCTGAACAGCAGCCGGCCGCTTGTTCATCCAACCGAACCATCACAAACATCTCTAGTGAACATCAACCCAATAGTGTAGAACGTGATAGTGTTCAGTGTCACAGTGAAGTTATCCCGGGTAATAGTGATCGTGTGTACGCTAAAATAAATAAATTAAAACTACCAAACTCATTTAACTTTAGTGTAGTGGAATAGGGACTCTAATGATCTAAATAGTTATGTTTAAAAATGTTACCATCACCTTGTTACTCGCACCTAATTATTATTGTTTCACCTTGTATCATTACCATTAATGCACCCATGTTCATTGCGCATTTTCTCCCTCGGGAATATGTACGAAGTACAGTTCATTGACTCGCCGTACGCGCTGTCAGCACATAAGCATGACCTACATTACTTACTTTATATTATTTTAATTAAGTTCAGTTCACGTACAATCACCATTCGCGTCGTGTGCTCTCACTACCATTTTTTACCATTTTACCAATTTTAATAAATTACATTTAGAATTAAATTTAGTGTATTACATTCTTTTAATTTGTTGGATTTACACCCGACATCTTGGTAGCTTAATATTTAATTCTGTAAGCCACTGCCGGCCTAACAAGGAGGTAGTACCCCCATCTATTACAAAAAGTTCTAGAATTTTTCCGTGTTATCATAGGCAACTAAAGGTTTTATTATACCCAAAGGTTTCAACCTCGATCCGTCATAAAACCTCAATCCGACACTGGTAGGCTCTAACCACAATTCACTGAAATATTGCTTATAAATTTTTTTACTAATGCACGACACTGCCGTACCCGTATCGACTTCCATATTAATAATTACATTTTCAATGGCCACGGGTAAACTCACCGGTTTGTAATCGTTTAAACACAGGTGATGAAACCCTTCTTCACCCTGCTCGAACTCGCTTAAGTCCTCCTGTACCGTTCCATAGTGTATGGCCTTGTTCTGCTGGCCTCCAGAGGCACCCCCCGGGCACCTACGCCGTAAGTGGCCCGTTTGTCGGCACCGACTGCATACGTAGCTCCGATATCGACACATCTCATAATTATGCGATGTTGAACCGCACCCTCTACAGCCGCTGCCCCCGGCCGCGTTTCCGAGCCGTGCGCGTACTCCCGCATCGCGATGCACCGCCCGATGTCCGGGCGCACCGCCCGCGCCGGAGCCGCGGCCGTCCCTACCGCGTCCGCGCGGCGCCATCGCACCTCCGCGCCGTTGCGCGTCACCACTAACCGCTACTGTATGTAGCCCCGCTGTTTCCTCACTGTGAGCCGCTGTAGCTACTCCCGCCGTCCCTGACGTCTGAACTGCCGCGGCATCCCGTTCCGCCGCTTCCAGAGATGTTGCCAGTTTTACCGCGCCCGTAAAACTCAAGGAATCTTCCTCCGTAAACAGCCTCTGTCGAGTTATTTCGCCATTCAGTCCACATACGAATTGATCCCGTAAATTTTCATCGAGACTATTGCCAAATTTACAATGACGTGTCAACTTTTTCAACGCCGCCACATAATCCGCGATGGTTTCTCCCGCTGCTTGTCGCCTTTGCCTGAAGCGATACCTCTCTGCCAACGCCGATGGAACCGGTTGAAGATGGTTTTTCATAATACCGACCACCTCCTCATATTTCAATTCCGCGGGCTTCTTCGGGCTTGATAGATTCGCCAACAACTCGTAAGCCGCCTCACCCATCACCGCGATCAATTTAGGCAGCTTCAGTTCTTCCTTAACGGCATTTGCCAAAAAGTACATATTTAGCCGTTCAATATATGACGACCACACTCCCGCGACCACATCGAAGTCCTTTACTTTTCCGATCGACATCGTAATTACTAATAATGCCCGCCCAATTTACTTTTAACTCGTCGCCACTGTAATATTCTAGAATATTCGTTGGGAGTTCAATAGAAACAACGTCCGTTAGCTTCATGCATTTATTTCGCACTGCCTATACATTCTTTCATACGAACAAAGATACATAGTTACATTCATATATTTACACATACCGCCATTGGTATAATGTTAACCAATGCTCCGCTGGTTTGCCCGCCGCCGCACACAAAATACAGTGCGGCGTGGCCTCGCATGTAGCGGCCATGTGACCAGGCTGACCGCAGCGGAAGCAGCGGCCAGTGCAGTCAGCCTGTGAGGGGCACATGACGCCCACATGGCCGCTGGATAGGCAGCGGTAGCACCGGGCAAGCCTGGGCTCCAGCACTTTTACCTGCGCCGACACCCACCCCACCAAGAGACGACGGCCATCGGCCAGTTTTTTGGCGGCGACGACGGGACAGCTAATAATGGCCGTCCCCATACCGGAGCGGCCCTGCTTTATTTCTCCACACTTTATTTGATTCGCAGGGCATGCTCCGGTCCTGGAGACGGCAGCGACGACCTCTTCCTTAGTGATGGAGTCATCCAGGCCCGTGATGCGCATATCTACGCACTTTTGGGGCCTGGAGACGCGGACCTCTTAGGCCTCTAAAACCTGGCGGAGACTTTCCGCCAGGCGGTCCGCCTGGTCGCCGCTTGCGACTTCCGGCACCTCAATAAGGCGGGCGCCGGTCTGGGTAGTCCGGCACCGCAAACCTGTCGTTATACCCAGTTTGCCGGGGTCCCTCGCTCGATGGCAGCGGGCTGCAGTGTAAGGACCACTGCAGTTGAGCGAGGGGCTTGGAGCTTCCTCGCCGCCTTTTTGGCCGCCTGCCTGGACTTTTTGGCCGCCTTCTTCTTCTTCTTGGCCTCCTGCTTCTTCTGGCCGACGACCTCCCAGTCGTCGGCTTTGCGTGCGGTTGTAGCGGGCTGCTTGCTAGAAACGGCAGGGCGATCTTGGGCAGCTACGGGTGCGCGCTTTGTCTTCGGCCTTTTCATTCCCTTTTGTGTGGCCGGAGCTGTAGCACCGGCCACTGGGCCAGATGCAGGAGGCCGCGAAGCCCTCACTTTAGCCGCGTACGACGTTGGCGGCGCAGGCGTCGGGGAAGAAGCACGGGGCAGCCCTCTGGCTCTGTCTGCAGCCAGAGGAGGGCGTAGCAGCCGGCCCTTCATGACTGAGAGCTTGGCGCGAAACTCGCCAAGCTCCTGTCGGACGAGGGCCATAAGGTCTGAATCGGCCTTGTTTGCGACCTGGTCGTGTCTCTTCTCGAACTCCTCCTGTCTTCTTTTGAGGTCGGCAAGTTCATGTGCCAATCTGGTATTTTCAGCCTGCAGTTTCTGGACTTAGCCTCCGAAGTAAGCTCCACAACGTCACTGTCGTGCTCTGATGGCACGTAATCTTCATCATCGTCAGATCGCGCAGAACTGGGCGTGCGTGACTGACTTTCTTCTACCTTCGACTTCGTTTTTTTTTAAATAGATTTAATTTGTTCCATAATTAGACCCACGAGAATGGGAGAAATAAAAGTCGACCCGGGCAGAGATCCCGATACCCGGGCAAGCCTATTACTACAGGGGGACGGCAGGTACCCTGAGGGGCCGCACTAACGACTGAACTACCCATCAGCCATGCATCTCCTCGCCGTGCGGCAGCAACTTGAGATTCGGGGTGGTTTTTATAGAGGGCCACTCCCTCGCAGTCCGGGCGGTGAAGCCAAGACCCTCGCTCCCATCAGCAGCCGCGAGACGTGATCCACGACACTGCACAATACGGGGTTACGATTTGCTCTAGACGGTGACAACGGGGATAAAAGACAAAAGAAAGGGGGAACAACGAAAACAAAGAGGGGGACAAAACAAAATGGACGCAGAACCAAAAGGAACAAAAAACAAAAAGGGGACGAAACCAAAAACAAGAGACAAAAAACAAAAAACAAAAAGGGGACAAAGTAAGGGGGGAGAGTCGTCAGAGTGACGAGAAGGGACCCCGTTGTCTGTTCAGCGGCAGGGTGAGTGCACGCCGAACCCGTCAAAGAGGCTCTCCCATGTCCAGTCTTAAACAGAGCGGTACTGGGAGAGCCGGGCCCAAAGATAGGGCCTCCGGCCTGGAGATGGGACTAACGTCCATCCCCCCGCCACCGGTGCCAGACGCGACGGCACAAGGCACCGGTTGTCAGAATATTAGCCGCCAGCAATAATGAAGAGCATTATTGCCAACGTTGCCCAGGGTGTACCACGAGGAGGTTTTCTGACCCACACCCCAAACTTTTTTTTTTTTTTTTTTTTTATCGTGGGGGAATGCTATGACGCATACCCCTCCGCGGGGGCGGGCGGAGGGGTTATGTCGGACTCGCCGGGGTAAAAGAAAGATGTTAACAATAAAATGGACCTCCCGGAATACCGACTAAACCTACCACGGTGTTCCTCGACAAACCACTATCGGCAGGGCCGCGCGAATCACTTTCACATGCAGTCGCGACCCTGCCGAGGTTACGGCCCGCCGTATGAAACGGCAGGCCACTACACGAAAGATCTACCCGCTGGTACCTCTAAATATTCCCTACTGTCCCCCCTCTAGAGGGGAGACGGACTCGACACAGAGGCGCGCGTGGGAACACGCACGCCGCCTCTCGGACCTGGTGCTGAACGGATGGCGGGCAGGCCCACAAAGCCCGCCACCCCCAGGTCAAACCTCACGGTGGCTGGAGGTCGTCTCGCGCCCTCCGGCGCCCGGCTCTGCGGTTGGGGAGAGGGTTTAAACGTTCCCTCTCCCGCTCCGCCGCCTCCTTGATGGAAATGACTTCCTCACAAAAGGAGGCGACGGCATTCCACGACCTCTCACTCCGGACCATAGACAGAACGGCCGGGAGCGAGAGGGCAACCGATCCGACTGCCGCGACCAACTCACGGCGCTGCGATGCCCAGGCGGGGCAATCCGCCAATGTGTGCAGCGCCGTGTCCTCAACAACGTCGCGGCAGTCGCCGCAGTGGTGACAACCAGGCGTCTCTTGCCGGCCTATCCGACACAGGAACCGGCCAAAACAACCATGGCCGGTCAAAACCTGTGTCAGCCGGAAGGTGAGGGCGCCATGTCGCCTCTCCAGCCACTCCTCAAACACGGGACTTACCGCCACGATCGTGGCGTGCCCGGCACTGGGGTGCACAAGTCGCTCCTTCCAATTCGCCACTAGGACCTGGCGGAGCTCGGACCTCACCGCCTCGACTGCGGAAAGAGTAGGTCCTTCGCCCCGAGCTAGCGCCTCCTGGCGCCAACGATAGAGCGACGCCAAGAGCGCCGCTTCCAGGTCCCATGGCATCGATCCGGCGAGGAGGCTCGCAGCCTCGAACGAGATCGTGCGGTATCCTCTTATCAGCCTGACGGCCATGGCGCGCTGTGGCGCACGAAGCGCCGAAATATTTCGGGCCGTCAGGCTGTTCGCCCAAACTGGGGCCCCATACAGGGCCATGGACCGCACGACCCCCTCGTAGAGCCTCCGGCAGGAGGTATTTGGCCCCCCAAGGTTGGGCAGCAGGCGCGCGAGCGCACCTGCAGCGCCCCGAAGAATGGGGGCCAAACGACTGAAGTGGGCTGTAAAGTCCCATCGGCCGTCGAGCAAGAGACCTAAATACTTTAGGGTTGACTCGACGCCGATGCGGACCCCTCCTACCATGATATGGGCCTCTGGAGGTGGCCGGTTCCGAGGGCCGTGAAAACAAACGGCCTCGGATTTGGACAAGGCCACCTCGAGGCCCAACCGCCGGATACGATTGACGACTTGTGCGACCCCAGCGGTCGCCAGTATGGCCGCCGCCCGGTGCGACTTACCCCTCGCCGTGACAAGTGTGTCGTCGGCGTAACAAATGACGCCGACGCCACGGAGGAGCGCACCTCGCAGCACCCAGTCGTAACCGATGTTCCACAGGAGCGGACCCAGAACCGATCCCTGTGGAACACCGCACGACATCTCTCGCCGACTCCAACCGTCGTGACCCGGGTAGACTACTAACACCCCAACCTAACCTAACCTAACCTAACTTTTTTTTTTTTTTTTTTTTTTTTTTTTAACTTGGGGGAATGCTATGACGCATACCCCTCCGCGGGGGCGGGCGGAGAAGTTATGTCGGACTCGCCGGGGTAAAAGAAAGATGTTAACAATAAAATGGACCTCCCGGAATACCGACTAAACCTACCACGGTGTTCCTCGACAAACCACTATCGGCGGGGCCGCGCGAATCACTTTCACATGCAGTCGCGACCCCGCCGAGGTTACGGCCCGCCGTATGAAACGGCAGGCCACTACACAAAAGATCTACCCGCTGGTACCTTCTAAATATTCCCTACTGTCCCCCCTTTAGAGGGGAGACGGACTCGACACAGAGGCGCGCGTGGGAACACGCACGCCGCCTCTCGGACCTGGTGCTGAACGGATGGCGGGCAGGCCCACAAAGCCCGCCACCCCCAGGTCAAACCTCAGGGTGGCTGGAGGTCATCTCGCGCCCTCCGGCGCCCGGCTCTGCGGTTGGGGAGAGGGTTTAAACGCTCCCTCTCCCGCTCCGCCGCCTCCTTGATGGAAATAACTTCCTCACAGAAGGAGGCGACGGCGTTCCACGACCTCTCACTCCGGACCATAGACAGAACTACGGCCGGGAGCGAGAGGGCAACCGTTCCGACTGCCGCGATCAATTCACGGCGCTGCGATGCCCAGGCGGGGCAAACCGCCAATGTGTGCAGCGCCGTGTCCTCAACAACGTCGCGGCAGTCGCCGCAGTGGTGACAACCGGGCGTCTCTTGCCGGCCTATGCGACACAGGAACCGGCCAAAACAACCATGGCCGGTCAAAACCTGTGTCAGCTGGAAGGTGAGGGCGCCATGCCGCCTCTCCAGCCACTCCTCAAACACGGGACTTACCGCCACGATCGTGGCGTGCCCGAACCTAACGTAACCTAACCTCTTTTTTTTTTTTTTTTTGTTACCCAGGAAAAATGCTTGATGCACTATCCGCCGGCTAGGGTAGGGGACGGCACCGGCGGGGCGTGTGGGACTCCCCATTCTGGTATACCCACTAAAAAAAAAAAAAAACCTGGGGTGTTCCCTCTCTCATCCAATGGGGGGGGCCTGTTGGGAGCTCTTAAAAGAATTGAGTCATCCATAGCAGGCCCCCCCGTGTGGGTGCGGGCCGGGTCATTTTTTTTTAGGACCCGACCCCCTCTTGTCCCCAGGGGAGAGCTTCACCGCTCTCCCCTATCGACGTTGGAAGGCGCGCGGGAACACCGCGCGCGCCCTCTCAGGGTTCTTAGTTTACGGGTGGCAGGCCCCCCTGAGGCCTTGCCACCCGGAACCCTTAAGTGGGGGGCAGGAGAGCGACATAAGCGCGTCTCCTGCGCCCCCTCCTCCGGCGGCGGACTTCCGGGGCGTAAGGATCGTCCTCACGCCCCCGCTCCGCCGCCTCTGTCATCCCGAGTCTGTCATCTCGCAGAAGGACCTCATTGCGCCCCAGCACCTGTCGTCGCCGACCATCTTGGATATGACGGTCGGCAAGGAGAGGTCGGGGCCAATCACAGCGACCAGGGCACAGCGCTCCGCGGCCCACGCCGGGCACTCCTCCAGCGTGTGCTGCGCCGTGTCCCGGTCACACTCCTCACAATGGTGACACCTGGTTGTCGGCTCCCTACCGGCTATCTTGCAGAGGTACTCTCCGAAACAGCCGTGTCCGAAAAGCACCTGAGTAAGCCGGTAGGTGAGTGGTCCGCGCCGTCTGTCCGTCCACTGTCTTAGTACCGGACGGACAGCCTCGACGGTCCTCACCCCATAGCGGGGCTGGGTCAGTCTTTCTTCCCACTTCGCCTCGAGGACCAGTCGAGCCTGGGACCTTCGCGTCTCCACCGCCCTGTGCGTGGGTTCCTCACCCTGGAGCCGGAGGTCAGCGCGCCAGTAATACACTGACGCTTGGACCTCCGCCTCCAAATCCCAGGGCGGCGATGCCGCCAAAACGCACGCCGCCTCAAAGGAGACGGTGCGGTACGCCCGTGACACCCTGATCGCCATCGCCCTCTGAGGTCTCCTGAGGAGGGCGATATTTTGGCGACCAAGGGCGCCAGCCCAGATGGGCGCTCCGTAAAGGGCAATCGACCGCATCACCCCCAAATGGAGGCGGCGGCAGACGACACTCGGCCCCCCGATATTCGGCAGCAGAGAGTTAAGCGCTCCCGCTGCCGCCATCAGGCGGGGGGCCAGGCGGCTAAAATGGACGCGAAAGTTCCAGCGGCCGTCGAGGTGGAGCCCCAAGTACTTCATGCTCGGCTCCACCCCGATGCGGACCCCTCCAATGATGATGTGGGCATCGGGAGGCGGCGCTCGCCGAGGCCCGTGAAATAATAGAGCCTCGGACTTTTCCAGCTCCACCTCCAGTCCCAGCATCCTAATCCTGCCGACAACCAGGGCCACTCCAGCCGTGGCAAGACGGGCAGCTGCCCCGTAATCCGCTCCCCGGGCCGTAACCAACGTGTCGTCGGCGTAACAAGTTACGCCGACGCCCGGGGGCAGGGCGCCCCGCAGCACCCAGTCGTAGCCGATGTTCCACAGTATCGGACCCAGAACCGAACCCTGTGGAACACCGCACGACATCGCCCTCCGGAACGTCTCTCCGTTCCGCCCCACACAAAACACACTCCTCTGGTGCAGGTAGTCCCCGACTATTCGGCGTAGATAGGGAGGCACCCCATGAAATCAGAGTGCCTCCCTAATAGTCGCCCACGGCAGGGTGTTGAAAGCGTTGGCGATGTCCAAGGACACCGCCAATACCACCCCGCGCGAGGCGACCGTCTCTTCCGAGAGGGCCTTGACGCTATTGATCGCGTCAATCGTCGATCGGCCCTCCCGGAATCCGAACTGGTGTTCGGATAAGTCGGGACCCACCCGCACCAGGTGCTTGGAGAGGCGGGCAACAACTACGCGCTCAAAGAGCTTGCCCACCTCATCCAACAGCACTATGGGGCGGTACGCGGAGGGAGAATCCGCGGGGCGGCCCTCCTTTCTCAGGAGGACCAGCTTGCCCGTCTTCCATCTGGAAGGGAACCGTCCCGACTCCAAACAGGCGCTGAACAGCCTGAGGAGCCGGTCCCCTAGGGCGTCCAAGGCCAAAACCCAGGCGCGGCCAGGAATTCCGTCCGGCCCCGGGGCGGTGTTCTTGCCCCGAAGCCGCATCATTGCCGCGCCGAGCTCCGCCATTGTAATTTCTGGCGCCCCGGCATCGGCACCGCCCTCCTCAAATTCGGGCGGTGCCATTACGGGAGGCGTGTGCTCCGCCCTCGAAGGAAAGAGAGCGGAGATCACACCCTCCAATTGCCGGGGCTGGAGACTCTCGGTGACCGGCGGGGCCCAGGGGCGCAACTTGCCCCTGACCGTCTTGTACGGACGGCCCCACGGATCTATCTCGAGAGTCCCCAGTAAACCTAACCTAACCTAACCTTTTTTTTTTTCTTTTTTTTTTTGGGAGGAGGGAAATGCTCCTGATGCATACCGTCCCACTCGGGGAGGTGGGACGGTTATGTCGGGCTCTCCGGCTTAGAGCGAACGGCCGGCATACCGACTAAAACCCCCCTGTG
Organism: Catocala sponsa; assembly: GCA_963564715.1. Classification (NCBI taxonomy): domain Eukaryota; kingdom Metazoa; phylum Arthropoda; class Insecta; order Lepidoptera; family Erebidae; genus Catocala; species Catocala sponsa. The sequence continues at coordinate 45,081 of OY751343.1, forward strand.
CACCGTCGCCTCGCCTTAGCGGGTGGGCCACCGGAACCTGATACAACATCAGCGACCCACCCAGCGACTGCCCACGACCCGCGGGCACCAACACTTGCGGCGGCGTCTGGGTGCACCAGAGACGCCGCGCCTACACGGAAGGGTGCGGGTGGGAGAAAAAATACCCCGATCTCCCACCCTCAGCCATCGCTAGGGGGGCATCAGACGCGCATCGGCGCGCCGACGCCGCCCAGCTCGCCGGCGACGGATCGGGTCAGCGAGGAGACTTTCCTCCCTGGCCCGCTCCGCCGCCTCCTTCTGCGAGATGACGTTCTCGCAGAAGGATGCGACCGCACACCAATTCCTGTCGCTATCGGCCATGGAGCGGATTATGGCCGATAGCGAGAGATCCACACCGATGGTCTCGACGAGGGCACGACGCTGCTGCGCCCACGCCGGGCAGAACTCCAGCGTATGCTGCGCTGTGTCCTCGCCACAATCGCAGTGGTGACAGGCGGGACTCGATTCCCTCCTCGCGACCTTGTGCAGGTAGTATCCAAAGCACCCGTGCCCGGATAATACCTGCACCAGCCGGAAGGAAAAAGTCCCGTGCTGTCGCCCCACCCACAACGAAAGGACCGGCCGGAGCGCCTCCACCGTGCGAAGACCCGCACGTGGAGCCTCCAGCCGGGCTGACCATCGGGCCACGATGGCTCGGCGAGCGGCCTCGCGCCACTCGCGCACCTGCTCGAGCAGAGGGCGACCGCCTCCGCCTGCTCGAAATTCGGCCGTTCGCCGATAAACGTCGGCGAGCACTTCCGCCTCCAAATCCCACGGGGGTGTACCGGCCAGCGCGCATGCCGCGTCTGCGGACACGGTGCGGTACCCGCGTATTGCCCTGACCGCCAAAGTGCGCTGCGGTCGGCATAACCGCGCGCGGTTCTGGGCGGTCAGGGACCCCGCCCACACCGGTGCGCCGTACAGCGCCATCGACCGGACTACCCCCGTGTAGAGCCTCCGGCACGCCAAACTGGGTCCGCCCAGGTTGGGCAATAATCGGCCCAGGGCGGACGCCGCGCCGTCCAGCTTCGGCTCAAGCTGGCGGAAGTGCTCGTCGAAGAGCCATCGCCCATCCAACACCAGGCCCAGATATCTCATCTGGGCCTGAACCGGTACGAGGACCGAGCCGACGGTGATCGAGGCGCCGGCAGGCGGCCCGCGACGGGGCCCATGGAACAACAGGGCCTCCGTCTTGTTGAGGGCCACCTTAAGCCCCAGCGCCTCGATTCGCCCGACCACCTGAGAGACCCCCGTGGTGGCCAGGCGAGCCGCCTCCTCAAAGTTGCGTCCCCGGGCTGCTACCAACGTGTCGTCAGCGTAACAGAATACGCCCAGCCCGGGGGGCAAGACTCCGCGCAGGGCCCAGTCATAGCCGATGTTCCACAGGAGAGGGCCAAGGACGGACCCCTGTGGAACACCGCGCGATATCGCCCTGCGCACTTCGTCGCCTGCTCGGTCCTCGCACAACACAAACCTCCGCTCCAAATAGTCTGCCATCAGCAGCCTCAGGTATGCGGGCACCCCATGGAATCGGAGTGCCTCTCTGATGCTGCCGAATGGCAGAGTATTAAATGCGTTGGCGATGTCTAAGGACACCGCCAACAGTACGCCGCCTCCCCTGACGGCTTCCTCGGTCGCGGCCCTCAGGGCCAGAATGGCGTCGATCGTCGAACGCCCGGCGCGGAAACCAAACTGGGCGTCCGACAGATCGGGCCCCACCTCCTCGAGGTGCCGGACGATGCGGGCAGCGAGAATCCTCTCCAGCAACTTCCCCGCCTCGTCCAGCAGTACGATAGGCCTGTAGGCCGCGACCGAGTCCGGGGCTCTCCCAGGTTTGGGCAGGAGCACCAGCTTCCCCACCTTCCAGCACTCAGGGAACCTCCCCGACGACAGACACGCGTCATACAGTTCCCTGAGGCGGTCGCCCATGTGGTCAAGGGCAAGGGCCAACACTCGGGCCGGAATTCCGTCCGGCCCGGGGGCGGTCCGCTTCGAGCGAATGCGCAGAACGGCCGCCCCCATCTCCGCCTCCGTGACAGGTGGAACCACCACCTCTTCGTCGGCCTCCCGGACTTCGGCCTCTGCGGCCATCGCCGGGGGCGTGTGCTCCGCCTGTGAATAGGCCCGGGAATAGGCCCTCGACCACTTCGGTGAGGAAGCTAGGCTGAAGGGATCGGTAAGGGGGGGGCCCGTCGCGCGGAGCTTGCTCAGCGCCGCGCGGTATGGGCGACCCCAGGGGTCACGATCGAGACCCTCCAGCATCTCCTGCCGCGACTGCTCCTTGGCGCGACAGATGGCCAGCTTCAGAGCCTCACGCGCTGCTTGGTACGCTTCGTACAGCTGGCCCTCCCCGTTATCATCGCGGCGTCGCCGCCGGCTGCGGGTGTAGGACCTCCGGGCACGAATGCAGGCCTCGCGGAGGTCCACCAACTCCCGGGACCACCAGTAGACCTCCCTCCTAGGAGGCCGACGTCGGACGCGCGGCATGGCCGCATCGCACACCTGCGTAAGCGCAACACGAATGCGACCCGCCGCAGCATCAACCCCCTCGTCAGGAGGCACTGGAGACAGCCACGACTGCACTATGGCTGCCTCCTCTAACAGGTCCCGGTTCAAACGACCCACAGCCCACCGCGGAGACCAGGGAGCTCTGTCCGCCATGTGACCCCTAACTGGGTCCTGAGGATTCCGGGAGATCTCTGCTCGGATATAGCGGTGATCCGAGAGAGTCTCGACCTCCTCTAGGACTCGCCAGTTCCTTACGTTGTTCGCGACAGCAGGGCTAGCGAACGAGAGGTCCACTATCGACCCGCCCTGCTGCCGAACACAAGTGTCGGTGGTGCCTCTGTTGAGCAGACAGAGGCCCACCAAATTTGCCCACTCTTCCACCGCTCTACCGCGGGCGTCCGTTCTGGGAGACCCCCACTTTGCGTTGAAGTCCCCCATCACCAGGACGCGGCCTGATGCCAAACGCCGTATCGAGGTCTCCAAAGATGTGAGGAAGACCTCGAAATCAGCCAGACTCCGATTGGGGGAGAAGTACACCCCGAAAACGAGTAATCCCCCCCATTCGGCCGCCACGTATCCCGAGCCCCTATCTTTGAACGACAAGGGCGGGGAACGCGGGGCCGTGGAGCTGATGACTGCTACGGAGCCGTCCCGGTCACCCACCCAGTTTGGGCGGGGAGGAACATAATAGGGCTCCGCGGCTACGGCCACACCAATCGACCACTGCGCCATGGATTGCAGGAAGAGATCCTGCGCACCGGCGCAGTTGTTGAGGTTCGCCTGGAGGAGATGGGTGCAGTCGTGGTCCATTATTGGGCCGAAGTACTTGCAACCACATCCTCCTCCATCCGTGACGGCGAAAGAGCGGCGACGACGACGGGGGTAGCCTGGGTCGATTGGCTACCCGCGACGTTCTTGGGCTTGGAAGCCCGGGGAGGGTTGCATCCTCTTCGCCCCATAATATGATAGGCGGGCAATTTACCCGCCGCACACGCGGGGCAATGGGGGGCGGCGGAACAATCCGTCGCCTTGTGCCCCGGCTGGCCGCAGCGGAAGCATAGTCCGCTGCAGTCGAAGCCACTTCTGCATGTGGCGCGCACGTGCCCCTCGGCCATGCATTTATGGCACCTCGCAGGCCTGGCCGCCAATAAAGAGACCTTGGCGGAACTCCAGCCCACGAGGAGCTTTCCTGCAGCAACCAAAGTGTTGGCCGCTGCGACGGGGCACTGCGCTACCACGGCTCCGACACCGCCAGGACCGGGGCGGATGGCGCCAACCTTGACGTTGTCCAAGCTGCATCCAGTTTTAGCCTGGATGGCCTCCCGGACATCGTCAGGCGTGATAGAATCGTCCAGGCCAGTGACACGGAATTCCACGCACTTCACGGGCCTGGCGATCTTTACGCCTTCCTCCGCCCCGAACAACCCTCGCAGCCTTTCCGCGATTGTGTCCGCCGTCTTTGCGCCCTCCGCACCGGGAAACTCGAGAATACGAGCCCCCGTTTGGGCAAGGCGGGTCTTGATGCCGGTGGGGCCTAAGTCCGCCACACCGACGCTCTCCCGCGCCTTCTTAAAGACGGCGGCGTAGGAAAGGCCACGCTCCTCCGCCTCCGGCGACACCGTTACGACCACGGCGGCCGATCTTGGCGGCCGGAGCTTCCCGGGCCTCTCCTTTTTCGCCTTCTTACTCTTCTTCACTTCTTCTTTCTTTCGTTCGGCAGCCGCAGCCCTCGCAGCGCTCCTGCGTTCGCGCCTCTTCCGACGCCGAATCTCCATTTTCTCCCCGGCCGTCTGCCAGCCCTCATTGGAAGACGCAGACGGACCAAGGACAGAAACCAGTCTTGGCGCACCCTTGGTTGGTGCCCGTTCCTTCGGCGCCGGGGCGCAAGTTGAGCCCGCAGGTGTCAGCCTCAATGGCGGGAAGTCCCTCTGGGACTGGGAAGGGGCTTTGGAAGTCCCCTTCTTCCCGGCCGCAGGTCTCGACCCTGCGGGGACGCTGGCCGACGCTGACGCCGCCGTCGCGTAGGACCGCTGGCCCGACGTGACCACTGGGTCCCTAGCAGCGGGCGCGTGGTTATCCGCTGCGAGTGGTGGACGGCGACGTGGTTCTGGAGGTAATCTTGCCTCCAGACTCCCCAGCCGCACGTTGATCATTGTCCCAACGGACGACATGACCTGGCGCAGCTGCGCGTCGGTTAGCAGGGAGCGCTGCTCCTCTCCTTGCCGAGCTACGGCATTCGGCTGCCGCAAACACTCCTTAACTTGGCTGAGCTCAGCACGGAGCTCAGCCACCTCCCCTGCCAGGCGGTCGTTTGCCGCCCGCAACCGCCTCGTCTCGTCGGAGGTGGTGCGCTCCGCGAGCGTTTGCACCACCTCCTGGAGGTGAGAGGCCGCCTTCTTGAGGGCATTGACGAACGTGCCCTTCAAATTCTGACTTTTTGTGGCCACCGTGATTATAGCGGCCACAGAGTCTGCGGCGGACTGGACGAGGTCTCCATCTGAGTTCTCGTCCAGGAGCTGCGCAACAAATTGTTCTGCTGCGCGCTCCCCCTCTTGTCGGGTGCGGGCGACCGATTCCCGCCTACTAAATGGGTTCGGGGTCACTGACCGTGACCCATGTACCGGCGAACTGGGGGCGGGCACCTTGATCGCTGGTGCGCTGCGCTCCGCCTCTGGTGACCGGCTCCTACTGCGCTTCCGGGTTCTAGAGACCTGACCGCTGAGTTCGCGGGAGTCCAAGTCCTCGGACTCAGACTCGACGCCGAGGCTGACGGAGCTCCTCCGGCTTCCGTTCGGCGTCGACGCCAATGATGTCCGACTCTCTGAAGGGCACGCACTGGTGGGCGTGCATGCCCCCATTCTTCCACCATCGCTGGCACGTGGTCGTAAAGGGCGCTTGAAGCGCCCTTTGGAGTCGCGCAAAGGGACTCCGTGCTCCTCCTTCTTCTTCACTTCCTCATCTAAGGGTGTTTTAGTTTTTTCATTTTCCATGTTATTCCCACGAGTAGAGACGATTTATAATCGACCCTCGGGTGACGCTCATTCCGAGGGAAGGCCTACATACTGCTGGGGGACGGCAGGTACCCAGAGGTTTTTACAACTTCGCTGTTGGGTGGTCTGAGTTTTCCTTCTCGCGGGCCGGCCAACTAAGGCAAGCCCCTCGGTCCCGTTGAGCCGCTAGACGTGATCAACGACACTCAACGGGTAACGATGTGAAGACGGAGGCAGGGTTAGGTTGCCCCTCCCCTATGTGCCACCGCCTAATGCCAGGACTACTGGCAGCCCTCAACTCTACGCACAATCCATCAATACCAGATGTGGTATCCGACTACAAGAGCTTGTGTATTACTAGTGCTACTAGTACAAATAATGTAAAAATAAATAAAATAAAATAAAACTAAAAATAAAATAAAGTAAAGTAAATAAAATAAAAATAAAATAAAGTAAATAAAATAAAATAAAATAAACCGCCCCGGCCTTACGGCCCCCACTGGTGATTTTTAAAGAGGTTTTCTTCCTCTATCCCCCCCTGTCTCAAATCCACGTGTCCTCTGTTAATCAGAGGAACACGTGGAGAGACCCCCAAAACGCGGCCCTCGCGGGCCGATAACCCCGAGACAAAATGCCTCGGGCTCCCTACGCGCGTGCCAGAGTATTAGCCACGAGTAATAATGCCCCCGAAAGGACATGATTACCCGTGTTGCCCGGGGTGTACCGGCCCAACGTCTGCCGTTCCCATCCACGGAAAATGTGGAAAGGACTAGCAACCGTCAGGCACACTAGGAGGTTCTCTCTGGCCACACACCCCAACCTAACCTAACCTAACCTAACCTAACCTAACCTAGCCGCCACTACGCACACGCACACAACACACATATATAATCGTGACACACACAAATACAACCTGTGTCCCTACAATTTTTTTACATTTATTTTGACGACACACGTTTATAAACGACTCCGTCTTTGCTGGCTCTCCAATATTGATTTACAAACGTGTGACGTCACTTCACTTTACTCATCGCGATAATGCTGGAGTGAGTTTGGACAGTTGAAATTACCAGTGTATTATGTGATGAATATTTTGTTTTATGAATTAATTAAAATTAAACATTTTTGTTAGTTCCATAGATTCAACTAAAAAGATTGATATGGTTTTCAGAAACCAGTCAAATAGCCTCTACATACAAGGCGTTTGACATCCGCATTTCGCCGACTACAATTTTAGAGCCTAGTTAATAAGATGCGAGCCTATTGTGTTTCACTTGTTTAATTTCTAGAATCAGTGTTACTGACAATTTACTAATAGAAAACACAATAATACTATGGCCAGGCATCGAACCGCAACTACAGTCGCTTTCACTAGCAGTACGTCTCCAAAGCAGTCATCGTCAACAATAAAATCTATATGCAGCTACTATTAAATAGAGTTCCTAAAAGAATACTATTCCGTTCGCAAGCTTAACGACGCTTTATCCAATTGTGTTCAGAAGGACTCGAATGATAGCGCATACGGCATTCTATGTCCCATATAAATATATGGCGAACTTTATCTTGCGCGGAGGAAGCTGCGGTCGTAACGCAGGTATCCTATAACATGTATGTAACAAGCAAGGAACAGGTACGGCAGCAGTGTATTTAAAGATTGCAATGTGCACATGATGGAGATTATTGACAACCTAATAGGCTTGATATCTTTTATCCTAACTACTATAATAAGTGCAAATGTGAGTGTTTTTGTGTTTCGCTTTTACGCCTTAACTACTCGACCGCAATGATGCTCATGAAATTTACAGTACCTACATAAAAGGACATAGGTTACTTTTCGTGCAGAAAAAATACTGTGGCCAGGCAAGCGAAGTCGCGGGCAACAACTAGTACTTTTATAAATCCCTTCTCAAATAATTTATCTTATACTCAAAGCAAAGCTGCTTCCGTTGTTGTATACTAAGTACTAATTAAAATTAATACAAGAAAATAAATCTAGGAAATCTGGGACTCTGACGTACGGGAAGCAACAGTGGGTTGAGCAGTTTTCTGACTACAGAAAACTGCAAATATATTATGAGTCCATAATAATATTGGTAATAAACCAAAACCGTTAAAGTTAATGCGAAGTCAGCACCAATAGGCTTACGTGCATACCAGATCATGTAGATAAGAGTACTCTTTTCTAACTTACGACATTGAACAACACTGTCATCAAAAGCAAAACCCGCATTTTGGATAACAGGTGGCAAAACTGAAGTGATCGTAAATTCAACACGATGATGGTCGTTTGAGGTAGTTTTGAACATCTCATGGAGCCCAAATAGCCACCAGCAAAGGATGGTATGATACTATAAGCAGTCCCTTCACGACGGAATACAGAAAGCGTCGACTGGAGGAAACACGATGAAGCATAGTTGTATCCAAATGATAAATGTTTGTAGTTGTTTTATTTATGATCCTGAGTACTTTACAGATATACAAACAATCGCCGTAAAGAACACCGTGTTGGAGGTTATGGGTTAAATAACACACTGTACCAACACTTTAACTATTTATTTTATAGTTTTAAACTTTGACACAAGGAAGTTTTATATGTCCGTTCACTTACAGCTCACAACAAGAAGTAACAGATAGCAGTGTTGCTACGCCTTTTATAGCTAATCAAACTGTCAAGTATTTGACTACTATTTATATTGTATGATGTTAAATTATATAATTACTGAGGTGCAATTATTCTAAATAGTTATATAATAATTAATTAATTTTTGCACATATAAATGTATATAATTCAACACGCCCTCTCAAAAATTAATCACTGCTTTATACAATTGAAACAAGAATAATTGTAGATACTTATAATATCTTAACAGATCATATATCACCTCCAAGTGTTTGCTGGGAAAATGTATAAACGTAAACATGGTCCAACATTTGTTGCAAGGATTAGGGAAAACCCAGAAAAACCTAATCAGACCATTTACATAAGTTAATCAAATATATACACACTTATGCACAGTAATAATACTTATTTTAAACCCATTTTGTATCTTAATACTTGGAAAGAAGTTGTTGGTAACGGTTTTGTCAAAACATCTGCCAGTTGTTGACCTGTGGGAATATAATTTTATTTAATTATATTTCTTTCAACTTGCTCTTATGAGAAGTGATATTTTATATTCATATGTTTTGATCTCTTATGGCTAGTTGGATTATTAGCAATACTTATACAGCCGTTATTATCCTCAAATATAATAATAGGTTTATTAATTCGTATGTTAATAATTCCTGCTAGAGACTTAAGCCATAAGGCTTCTTTTAGAGCCTCGTAAAGGGCCATATATTCGGCTTCAGTATATGAAGCTGCAACAGAAGTTTGTCTCTTTGTACCTCAATTTATAGTACACTTTTCAAACAGTTTAAATAAATAACCAGTTGTACTTTTCCGATCAGAATAGCATTATCATAATAATTTCTTTTATAGGTTAATTTTAGATGCATAGTACCTTTAAGATATCATGCGTATATAACACGCGTTTTAAGCAATGCCATAATTCCTTATTATTATTTTGTGCATAATGACTTAAATTTCAAATTTAGTTATTAAATAACGTTTGAATTCGTTCATTGTTTGAACGTCTGCACATACTATAACCAAATCATCAACATATAATACAATATAAATATTTTTCGTGACATTTCCTTTGTCTAACATATTTATAGGTACCCACACCCATCAACCGATGAATATTGAAAACCCTTTTCTTTAATAGATTGCTCAAATACCTCAAACCAACACCTTGCAGCCTGTTTCAACCCATATAAAGCTTTATTTAATTTACATACATAATTTCTATGTTATTTGCAAAACTAATTATAAAACGAAAAACTAGCTATTGTAGCGACAGGCACAAAAGTTTAATTATAATCAGTAAGATATTGGCTGTAACCTTTGGCAACAAGACGAGCCTTATATCTAAAAGGTTTTCCAAACTCATCAGTTTTAATAGTAAATACCCATCTATAGTCTACAATATTTATTACTATCATCTGGTCTAGGCACCAGAGACCATTTTATTATTTATTCTATGAGATTCTAGTTCATCTTCAATAGCTTTCTCTCAGTAAGTCCTATAATCAAGTGATTTTATCTCGTATAATTTAGGTATTATACATGTAAATGAATTGACACTAGACAAATAGTCATCATTATCATCAATTTCTTTATAACAAATACGAAGACGATCTTTTAGCCTATAACTCCTTTCACGTAAATGTATTTCAATACTGTTTACAGGTAAGGAAACCATGTCAATGTCAGGTTCACATGCAACCCCATTATCTATTTTGCGATTATTACTAGTACTGTCTTGTACATCAGATTTTAAAGTACATATCTGATTTAGGGATACTTATATTTTGAGATTTGGTTGACACTGATTTCACCACTTGGTCCACATCAGTTTTGTCTTGGGAATTTTTTAAAATTATTCCCTTCAGGCTTTAGTGTAGGCCTGGACACCAAAAATTAATCTCATCCACTACAACATCCCTGACAGTTTTATCACATTATGTATTCCATACTTTATAACCATTTGGACTATTACAGCCCACCAATATTCCTTTTCATGACTTACCATGAAATTTACATTTATTGGTTTTATTATGGACATACACAGTTGAACTAAACATCTCAAGGGATCCAATACTTGGTTTTCTATCATGCCATAACTCATATGGAGTTTTAGACTGATTTAGGGCTTTTGTAGATGTAATATTACAGCAGTTAACACTGCTTTCGCTCAAAAGCATTTATCTATCATTGCACCAGTTAACATAGAACGAGCCTTTTCGTACTGACTTTTCGTTATGGTTCGAACCATACGTTTAGCCACACCATTTAACTGTGGAGTTCTGGGTACTGTTAAGTGACTAATACCCTTTACTTTACAGTAGTCTTTCATTTCAGTCGACAGAAACTAATTTTGAATTAAACTTTGACTCGCTTTTTACAACAAAATCTTTAAAATACATCTGATTTATAAGTCAAGAAACCAAACCAGAAACAAAACAATAACTCTCATTATCAAACGTCGAATGAGTGACTGGTCCGCATACATCAGAATGCACAATGTATAATGAGCGCTTAATGTATTCAGGCTTAAAGAATTTATTCTCAAAAGGATAAAGTTACATAAATGAGAACATTCGATAATATTGTGTATAAATACACATTTCAAATTCCTTTGTTTTTAACCTTATTAAAGGGTAGTCTAGTCTGTTTACCTTTTATGCAAGCTTCACATAAATCATCAGTAGGTAATATTGTGTCATAATTTATAATTATTTACTTTACCCTGACATGCTTGGGAAACAGACTGATCCCTCTCAATAGGTATTCTAAAATCTGAAGTAATAAGATTACCTATGTAAAAGCTTACCCTTCATAATTATTTTACCTTCCTTTATAATGAGAATCCCATGCTGATCAAAAATAAGCTTCAATCCGACCTGCTGCATCTTTGAAACTGATAATAAATTATATAGTATACAATACATTCTCCAAAATATCCGGAACACCATAGCTGCTTACAACATTGATTGTACCTCTTTTTGTAACTGAAATAAATGAATCATTTTAGCATCAGAATTTTTATTGGTATTCAGGCGGCCTTGATGGCATAGTGTTTAGTGTAACCGACTGCCAAGCCCTAGGTCGCAGGTTCGACTCCCGCACAAGTTAATCATTTGTGTGGATGGACATGGATGTTTGTCTTAGTCTGGGTGTTTCTATGTAGGTATAATATGTATGTATTTATAAAAAAAAAATATATAAATGTATATTTATACTTTGTCTTGTACCCATAGCTCTGTTTAGTTTGGTCTAGAGGGTGTTGTGTGTATGTTATAGAATATTATAGAATACTAGATGTGCCCGCGGTTTGACCCGCGTTTATCGCTACCGCGCCGCCCCTGTGGGTCGTAGCGTGATGTTATATAGTCTATAGCCTTCCTCGATAAATAGGGCATCCAACACTAAAACAACCTTTCAACTCGGACCAACAGTTCCTGAGATCAGCGCGCTCAACCAAACAAACAAACAAACTACTCAGCCTCATAATATTAATATACTAGCTATTGCGCGCGGCTCCGCCCGCATGGTACCTACATCAATAAAAAGTAGCCTATATCCTTCCCCAGGTTTCAAACCATATCTGTACCAAACTTCATCCAAATCGGCTGAGCGGTCTAGCCGTGAAAGGTAACAGACAGACAGACAGATAGATAGACAGACAAAGTTACTTTTGAATTTATAATATTAGTAAGGAAGTAAGACTTTTATTATTCGTAGGAAGTAAGGATAGAATATGAAATTAATGTTAATAAGTAAAGAAAATATTGTCCCTGTATATAATGTGATCGGATGCTCCTGAATCCAGCATAAAATGTAATTTTGTTTACGTTATCATCTTGTTGGAACTCTCCAGTCTGAAATGCATAACCTGAAAGTCGTCAGATTTCGACTCTTGCGATAAACTGACTGTTTGAATTGTTCTCGTTCTGTCCGCCATATCTTTTTGTTTATTCGCTTGTTTAAAGTAAAAACAATCTTTCTTGACATGTCTCATGCTTCAGAAGGTGTTTGTGGCATTTCATTGTGAATAATCCCAATCATATCCATTTCACTAAGTAATAAACGTATTCGAAACTTCCAGATACTGTATTTATCGCCGACAAACGGCTTAATATTCCTCTTTTGCTTTAAACGTTCCATTACTTACGAATATCACACTCCTTTACACGACACAGTAGAATCACGATTTGAATACTAGACTGTAGGTAGTTTTGATTTATTTATTACACAGAATTTTCGATCACGGCACTGGGCCCATAACCTGTTGGAGGTTATGGGTTAAATAACACACTGTACCAACACTTTAACTATTTATTTTATAGTTTTAAACTTTGACACAAGGAAGTTTTATATGTCCGTTCACTTACAGCTCACAACAAGAAGTAACAGATAGCAGTGTTGCTACGCCTTTTATAGCTTATCAAACTGTCAAGTATTTGACTACTATTTATATTGTATGATGTTAAATTATATAATTACTGAGGTGCAATTATTCTAAATAGTTATATAATAATTAATTAATTTTTGCACATATAAATGTATATAATTCAACACACCGAGTCTTGAATCAAAATCAAAAATTCAAAATCTGAAATTATGTTTGTTCATGTAGGTCACACAGTAACACTTATGAACGTCAATGTTACACTTATTGTGAATCAACGTAGGCTGACTTAAGATCAGGTAGCTTGCGAAAGCGGCGTTCCAGATTTAAAAATCTCCGTCTGGCTATAAAATAGGAGTTGCCTAGACAATCTGGATCGTCAATAAGTGGAAGCTTGACACAAAAACGCCCTGCCTCAGTACGTTTTGTATGCTTCAAAAAATGTAGTTCGCAAGCCTTTTCTTGGTCGGTGTAAAGAGGTTTTTGTGGCAAGCTTTCAAGCTCCCAAAACTTTTTCAAATCATTGTGAAGATCAATTAACCTAGCCTTGTCTTCAGAATTTACAAAATTACACCTAACATTATGATTAAAGTGAGACTGGGGTATGGGACCTGCGATGAGCCATCCTAATTTGGAGTCATGTAGGATAGGATTGCCTTTACCCAAGGAATGTTGCTTGGTACCTATAATGTTCCAAAATAAGTCAGCACCGATAAGCAGTTCAATGTCGGATGGTATATAAAAGCTAGGGTCTGCCAACTGGAAAGACTTTAAATTAATATACGAAATATCTATTAATGCTTTAGGTATTTTACTTGAAATTTGGGGTATAATTAGACATGACGTCGTAACACAAAACGAGCCAATTTTTGCCTGAATTCGTATATTGCTACGCTTCGAGTTGAGTTTAACAATAGTGTTGCAAATACCAACAACATTTTGTACGTTGGAGTTTAAATGCGGTAAATTTAGTTTTTCCTGTAGTGATTCGGTAATAAATGAAGTTTGGCTACCGCTGTCTAATAATGCCTTGGTAGTTACAAAAGTATTAGTATTAGGGTTAAAAACGTCAACTAAAGCTGTACATAATAATGTATCTGTAGATGAAACCGTAGACATGGAAATAGGCTCCAAGCACTCACGTTTAGATTCAGATTCCATATGTTTATGTAAAAAGGTATTGTGACGCTTCTTACATATTTTGCATGTTCCGGGCAGTTTACACATACGTGCATTATGACCTTTACGTAAACAGTTGTGACATAATTTTAATTGCGATACAACAGCAAGCCTATCATCAACGGACTTGGATTGGAATAGTGAGCATTCGTAATTGCGATGGTCTTTTTCACAAAAAACACACTTTGTATACCTATGCGATGAGTCACCTTGTTCAGAACTAACGAACGACTTAGTGTGAGAAGTCGAGGTTGATTTGTTGCCTAGCGTATTATTCAAGCTGGCCTTATAATTTTTGTCCTGCTTGCTACGGTAAATAGATTCAAGAACATCAGCGCGACCCTTAACAAAAGTCATAAAATTCTCTAAACTAGGCATTTCAGAGGCACTAACATTCGCTTGTACATACTCTTCCCACTTAACACGCGTATTCCCGTCTAATTTCGCTGAGACCATATATATGATCAGGGTATCCCAATGATCAGTGGGTTGCTTTAACTTATTTAAAGCACGTAGATTTTTTGTGACGTGATCCACAAGGAATCGTAAAGATTTATCAGACTCACGCAATGGTTCAATGTTAAACAAAGATTTTAAATGATTGTTTATAAGTTGACGAAAATTATTGTAACGCTCACAAAGAATAGACCAAGCCTCAGGATAATAGTCTTCAGAAACCTCAAGGTTACAAATTACTCGAGCAGCTTCACCCTCTAAATACGAATTTAAATAATGAAATTTGTGAATATTTTTTATTTTAGGGTTATTATGTATTAGCGAGCTAAATGTGTCACGAAATTCCAGCCACTTATTAAATGTACCATCAAACTTATTTATTTTAATGACCGGTAAACGAAAACCAATAACCTCGTTATCGTCCTCATCAGCTGTGGTGAAGCTACTTCTTTCAACTGACGAACGTTTTGTCGTACTGTTTAACGTAATAATTTGCTGTGCCTTTGCAATCGAATTGTGAAACGATTGTTCAATAACCTCTCGCGTATCTAACTCTAAACTCAAACTATCTTCGTCCAACGCTTCAATTTGATTCTGCACGCTATCGAATTCCACAAATAATGCTTCAATTTTATGTAGTCTTTGTGTCAACACGTTAACTTCTGTTGGAGTTAGTTTCTTACCACTAAATTCGTCTAATTGATTACTAAATTTAGTAACACGGCCTCTAATGGAAGCTCGTTTTATATTAAAAACCTTATAAGTAGCCTCCATGATTACGAAGTTAAAACGTAAACAAACAAAGCAAAGATATATTAGTTAATGACCAATTAATAACAGAAAATATTGCATACGATACGCTCCTTCACTCCACACAGCTGTGTTGCAAACCGGTTTCGATCAGCTGATGTGCGACACGAGGTGCGAATGTCTGCGCTGGCGCACTCGATCTTCGCCGGCCGCAGTATTAACTCTGACACGGGCCCCGTCGATAGTTCACGAGTGCACGGCGGCTGGAATAGATTGTTGTATGCCTTGTAATTACCTAAGTAATAATCAAAACAAACAGCAGGGAAGCAAAGGCGATAGTGAATGACGGTGCAAATCAGACAAAGCAATTATTTATTTGGATATGTTGATACTTGTGATCTAATTATCATTAGCTATGCAGTAATTAAATGATTTTTATGCGTAAACAACTTAGTGAGTGGATAGCAAATGGGTTGATTTATTTGTGAAGTTATGAACTGTGAGTATTTATGGTGCAAATGATTAAATAAATAGGCATAAGCTTATTTGTTTAAATAAATAGGTTTAGCTATTATGCTTTAAATAGATTTATTTTTTTGAAAGCTACGTAATCACAGTAGTTAAGACTTTTAAGTCGTTAATAGGCGCAAAAAATGTAATTCATAGGCGGTTTAAAGACTCTTTTAACTACTTAGGTATGTGGGTATGTTCAAATAGGTAAGTATAACGTAGATAATAGATATTTTAGTTTTATTGCAACTAATCTACGATTGATTCAGCTGCAATCAACGCATAAAGTTGTGATTGATGAGAAATAAAGACAAGAAGTGCTATCTTGCTTCTCTGTTCACACAATGGGTAAAATAAAAGGAACGGGCTCACTTTTTGGCCGGCAAAACCGTTGTTGAGATACGTAGACTCCGCTGGAACTCAGCTTAGGCGGCTGCGATGGCTGCAAACAGTGCTTGTCCTAGATGACCTGGCTGTCCTTGACTTGCCCTCGACCACGTCTCGACCGTTATTTCGTCCGTAGATTGCGCGAATTTCAGCTTGTAGCACACGTAGAAGGCTTCACAGCTTCGTAGACGTAGAACTACGCGATTCGGCGTTGTAGAAGTCCAACGGCGGATATGCGCTACGACGACCTTTGCTCCGATGACGCGACAAACTCGGCATTCGTCCGAAGATTGACTAATGTTTCACGGTCGCCACTTATGTTTGGTGTAGAACATAAATAAAATAGGCGACTCACTCAATTGTAAATTGTATATTAAAAAATAAATCTTGTTAGAAATACAAGTTTGGATTGCTCTTGTTGAGCAGACTATTGGCGAAAGAGTGGTCGCGGTAGGGAAGCTAGTTCGTTGAACCGGTGAGCGTCCTTCCCGCACCCCTCGCAGTCCCCGTGGACATCATTGGCGGCGTAATGGCGCCAACAATAAGCACCGTAGGTAAATTTATAAAATTTTGTTCAATGGTTCTTATGTGGTTCGTCGATAAGTTTCAGCTCCTTTAAAATTGTATTATAGGTGCCTACGAGCCACTCTCTCTCTTATGTGACAGACGAAGTTGCGCGGGTCAGCTAGTTTGTTATAAAAGGAAAAATATTTGTACTGAAGTGTTATGGCAATGTATGGCTTTAACTTTCATACAAAGCCTTTTGTGGTGGTGCCTTTTGTGTTAAGTAAAGTATTAAATACCGATCCCTGCACTGCCGAGGCTTTGAAACAAAACAATAAACATCTTGGGCGGAAGTATAATGTTAAAATATTTTTCAATAAACTGAGTTAAAAAACACACACACACACACACACACCCACACACACACACACCCACACACACACACTCACACACACACACAAACATATATAATAATAGATTTTATAAAATAACGGCGTGTTAGTTAAAATGCTGCTATGTATATTACGCAAATACATTTTTTTTTCTTTTTATTGCCATTGGTGGCAGACGAGCAAGTAGCCCACCTGATGGAAAGTGGTAACCGCTGCTTATGGACTTCAGCAATGTCAGGACACAGCAAAGCCGCTGCCTACCGTGAAAGAAGAACTCTCTTTAAACCTCGTTTGAAGAAGGACATATCATTGCGCTCGGGAAACACCGAAGCTGGCAGTTCATTCCAGAGCTTGCACGTACGTGGGAGAAATGATCGCTGAAAGCGTACCGTCTTAGAATTGAACGCTTCCAGGTGATATGGATGAACCCTGCTTCGTTGTCGAGTGGTGCGGTGATAGAAAGGGGCCGCTGGTACCAAATCAAACAGTTCTTCACAACACTCCCCGTGAAAGAGTCGATAGAACACGCAGAGAGACCCAAAGTCTCTCCGTTGCTCCAACGAGTCCAATCTATCCGTTAGATTGGGATCATCGATGATTCGAACTGCCCGTCTTTGTAGGGAGTCAAGTGGGTCGAGCTGGTATTTGGGGGCCCCTGCCCAGAGATGTAGGCAGTACTCCACGTGCGGCTGGACCTTTGCTTTGTAAAGCACAAGACGTTGACCTGGTGTGAAGTACCGCCTCGCTCTGTTCAGTACACCCACCTTTTTACTCGCTAATTTAGTGTAAGTGCATAAACACAGTGAACACAATCGGGGTTTAGGAACGAGAAAATAAATAAATACACGCCGCCACTTGAGTTTTAAAAGTATATTCCTCCACTAGATGGCACTTTGACGAATTGTATTAGTCGTTACAAATTTCGCGATGACAATAAAAATCCCGACGTTATATACCTTGCGTGTGAACGAAACCATATCGCGATCTAACTCGATCCTTACGCCATCTATCGAGCACACGGACAGTTTATATGGTTCCTTTCACCGCTAATTATATTTTATAAAATTATCAAATGTTTTAAATTCAAACACGCAGCAATTGATCGTTAGTACAGTCGATAGAATAAACACACAATACCTATATTTTAAAAAAGTTGATCTTTAAACAAATCAATCCAAATCAAAATTGCGCATATTGACAGGTCAATGGGACGAGACATAATAACTTAACTACTGCAATTTGTGTAACCGGCTTCTCTCCGTACCCATGGCGACCGGCAATCGATACTAACCAAAGTGAAAGTACCAACCAAGTGCAAAACTTTTCACAAACTTTGCACGTGCACGTGTTATCTAGTTAAAAGGTTGTTTTATAACCTAAAAAAATACTAAACTTTAGTACACTGAAAATAAACGTATTTGGCGGTATTTTGAGAAAGGTGTTCTATTAAATGAAACAGGATTATCGATGTTTGTAGTCCCATAGTACTGAGACGTCACTCATTGAGGGACTACGATAGGGGAGACGTTCACTTCGCACTTGCGCAAAGGGGACTATAAGTGATGCAGATAAAATGAGTCATTTTGTGAACTTTATTCTATCCGCTCAAACATGTTCGAATAATACTGAATGTAAATTATAAAACAAAAAAAATATTTTATCAATAAAACTCGTGCCCAAAATAAGTGAGTGAATTTAAAAAACGGGAAGAAAAAGTTATGAGTATTCTGTCAGAAACGTGGCATTCGACTTCTTAAGGCAGCTCTGCTCAGCTCCGCGCTACGTTATAATTACAAACGTACTACTGATACATTGTTATTGTTCAACGGCGCGGTGTAAAATTAAATTAAAAGTTATTTGTGCTTCCAAAATAGTAATAGTAACTATGTTTTCCAATAAATAAATAATCTTATTCTATAATAAAGTTATTCTATAGTTCGTGTTAAGAAACTTATCATAAAAATATTTACAATTCCTTTTTAAAACTTATAATTGATAAAAACATGTCACCGTCCCCGCAATTTAATAGTGTCTATATTAAATCAAGACCGTGCCTTACACAGTGATAGCAATAAAATTGTACCATACATTTGTACCTGATGAAAGCAGCCAAATCGTGGAGGTAAGTACTTAGATTAAAAACGTACAAAAAATCAATACTGCCCCAAATTTTCTCATGGTAAGCACGAGAGGATTTGTGGTTGTGCATCGATCGACCAACTTTATAGACGCAAACGAGTTAGGGTAAATTTTATTCATATTTTTTTGTCCACATGTTATTTATTTTAATTCATAATTATTATTATGAACATTTATTTTGATTAATTTGTATCTTTACATTTATTTTGATTCGTTTTTATTTATACATTTATTTTGATACACACGAAAAGTTTTTAAACTAAGTTTTACAAGTAACCGTCTAAGTAAACTAAGTTTTATGTTCGTAATTAGTACACTCGCGTTACTGGTTTCGTGGTAACGTTCAATATGATAGCGTACAAACTTTAGAACACGTCTCACGCAATAGCGTAAGACGTGTTCTAAAGCCGGTTTCAGATTTTATTTATTTTGTTTAGCTGAATGCTTTTGCGAATGTAAAATACATATTTTTAAAAACACTGCGACTGACTGTAGTTGTAATTGTGGGTTTTCGAAGTTGCCAATAGATTCTATATATTTAATCGAACCAGATGCAGTATACTGTGCTACTTCAGAGATTACGTTTATAATTTTATCTTATAAAATACAGGCATTTACATTTTTACTGTTAAACAATAATTTATTTAATGAAATAGTTATTTACGACAAAAAAATTTTTTTTATACAACTGAGGTGGCAAACAAGCGTACGGCCCACCTGATGGTAAGTGGTCACCGTAGCCTATGGACGCCTGCGACACCAGAGGCATCACTTGCGCGTTGTCGACCCTTTAGGAAAGGAAGTAGGGAGGAGAATGAGCGGGAAGGGGGAAAGAGGGTAATTGGGCCACCGGCACTCTCACTCATCGAATGAAACAGAACAGTAGGAATACTGGTATTTCACGTCGATATTCTGTGAGAGGGTAGTCCTTTTTCGCTCGAGCCGACCCATTTATGCTGCGAAAAATCTGAGGCTCTACTACTCTTAAAATTAACCTTTTAGTTTGGTTTAAATTAACCTTGATTTGTAAGATAAATACTTAAAAGTGACTGATTCTGTATTAATGTTAATTATTTTGTCATAGGACAATACTATTTAAGGTTTTTTCTAACACGTACAAGTTGATAGTAGCTATCGAAAATTTAGTTCTGTACTCCGTCATACATCATACTACTATAATGAAAGTCAAACGTCTAAAATATTATGTGACTATATTACCAAAGTCACAGCAACTACACGGACTATTGAGAACGTCTTACTCAGTTGAATGCTAGTTCCTTACTGCTGAGCGATCTTTCGCCGAGAGAACGAGTTATTTTTCCCCTCCAAAATAACCCCACTATTTAAAAATGATGGTTGGCTGTGTTGCCAATTGAATAAATAAAAACTCCCGAACAGAATTATTAACAAAAATAAGAAATCATGACATTCGGCCATCCGATACCATGCTACTCCTGGAGCACAACCTCATCTAACATTGACTGCCCACAATTATTGAATAAATTCAATTTTAGAGTACCCCGTAGACCACCTCGTAAACCTATAACACCCCTAGCTCCAGCTCTTCGCCATACAGTGTTTGGTGTTAATTCGCCAATACCCCGCACGTGCAAGCTAATAAACGAATACAGCGACCTGGCTCACGTCCATTCTGATACAATATCGACGTTTGTCAGACATCTCAAATGTATTAAAAATGTGATAAATAGAAATTAAGTATATAATATCATATCTAGAATTTAAGTACACATATATAAGTATATTAAATTATATAAGTAATAGATGTTGATACAGTAAACATGTTGCATGTGGTGTTTACCTATAATTAGTTGTGCAGTTAGATTTAAGACACAAACACTTGTATGTTCCTATCTGTATTATATCTGTAACAACTGTTGGTAAACCTTAATAAAATAAATAAATAAATAAACATCACTCAGTTTTCATTATCACACGATCAAGATATGGTGTTAGCAAGAATGAAAAGTAATAATAATAATAATAATAATATTTATTCATTCAAACATCAGTACAATACATATACACATATTACATCAGTACACTTGGGCACTAAAAGAAAAGCAATATATCTCTGGCCCCCACACTAGGATTCCCTGTGTCGTGGGGTCCAGTCCCTTCCGTTAGTTAAAAATAGATAAAAGAGAATGCATTTCTTGTGTATATTATTTTCTTGATGGCAAAAATTAAAACAAAAATATAATGAAAAAAAAAAGAATTAAAAACCAAAAATAGAAGCTAGTGTGTGTGTGTGTGTGTGTGTGTGTGAGTGTGTGTGTGCGTGTGCGTGTGCGTGTGCGTGTGCGTGTGCGTGTGCGTGTGCGTGTGATATTAAAAACCAATGTTTAAGAGGTTCTCGGTAAGGGTATAGTCTTTGAGAATTAGCCATTTCTGGATGGTGGTTTTAAGGCGGAATGATGTTAGGTTTATTATTGTATTATTATTTTTGAAGAATTTATTGTATAGATAGGGTCCCATAAAAGTGTAAGATTGACGAGCAAAAACAGAACGAACTCTCGGTATATCCCACTTAAGAGTTCTGTAAGAGGTTCGCGCTATGGTTTTCGCAATTTTATGAAAGCGGAGAAGTACCGAGTTAATATAAAGCTGTCTCACGCGAAGGAGGTTACATTCTGTGTATAGTGTATTAGTAGAATAGCGCCAAGGTTTTTGAAACGCTATTTTTAAAATAGCTCGCTGAGCTCGTTCTAGCTTGAGAAGATATGTTTTTTTCCCCGCACCCCAAGCAATGATACAATAACCCAAGACAGATTGAGAGAGACAGAAATATACGGTTCGAATAAGTTGCGGTTCTGCTACAGACCTAATTTTTTTAAATATGTGAGCTAACTTCCTTACACGTTTCGTAACTGCATCGATATGTGATTTCCACGAGAGATGTTCATCGATCATTATGCCTAAATATTTTATGCACGAAACTTGTTCAATAGTTGGGCATTGGCATTGCAATGAAGTTGGTTGCTTGACAGACTGACATGTGTGCAGTTTGACTTTTAGAGCTTGCTTAGGAGCAGACCTTTTGGATATACTTAAGGCTATGAGTTTTGTTTTACTTGCGTTAAGAGTTAGTAAATTGTTTTTCAGCCAGCTGGCAGTACTTTTAAGTCCCTCCTGGGCTACATCAACAACCTCTGTCCATGTCTTGGCATGGAAGATTAAAGCAGTATCATCTGCAAAAGTAAAAATATTAGCGTGTGGCAGTTTAAGTGAACAGAGATCGTTAATGTAGGTCAAGAAGAGAGTAGGACCCAAAACACTGCCTTGAGGCACGCCGTAACCAATGTCTGCATAATCGCTTGTGTGTTCTCCTATTCGCACTCGCTGTTTCCGTTCGCTAAGGTAAGATTGGAACCATTGTAGCGCTAGACCTCTAACCCCCAACAGTTCTAGTTTTTTTAGTAATATAGGTCGTGAGACAGTATCAAATGCTTTCGCCAGGTCCAGGAAAACACCAACACATTTTTGTCCGTCGTTAATTTTATCAGTTACAAAATCAACAAGACCCGTGACGGCGTCTTCCGTGGACCGGGCAGAGCGAAATCCATATTGATTAGGAGCTAGAAGGTTTTTTACCTCTAGATATTTAAGTAGTCTCATATTGACTACCTTCTCAATCACTTTCGACACCGTACTTAATAGTGAAATTGGCCTGTAGTTAGCAGGTTCCAGTGAATCACCTGCCTTGAAAATAGGTATTACCTCTGCAATTTTAATATTATTCGGAACTATTCCTGATGATAAACTAAGATTACATATATATGTCAGGGGCGTCGCAATCACATATTTGTTAAGCTTTAACATGTCATTACTCATGTTATCGTGTCCTGTAGCTTGACTGGATTTTAGCGTACCTATTATTTTGATAACTTCAATTTCATCTGTTGGTTGTAAAAATAGTGAATGGGGTGATTTATTTGAATTATAGGTAAGGCTTATATTGTTGCCTAATTCAGTTTCAGTTATTTCCAATCCATCTAAAACTGTCTCCGCCAAACGCTCACCAACAGTACTGAAGTAATTATTTATTGTATTTAGAGATTCGATGGCATCGTCTTTTAATTTTAATAATTGATCATTTTTATTTTCACATTTATTTAGATTACAGATTATTTTTAGAGAGTTCCATGTCTTTTTTAAGTTATTTTTATTTTCCTCTAGGAGGTTGTGTTCATATTTGTTTTTTTGTTCATGTAATAAGTTAACGCAAATATTTCTGTAGGTCTTATATTTATTTTGTAATTCAAGATTGTTGCGATTTTTTCTAGCATCGATATGTAATTTGTCACGAATTCTAATTGATTTTAAAAGACCTGGCGTAATCCATTGTTTAACAATTATATTGGAGCTGCGAAAGTGTTGGATAAATTTATTTTTCTCAATAAAGTTATTCAATTTAGAGATAACATATTGTGTCGCCTCCGTAATATCGGTTATATCATATAGTCCCAACCAGTCAAAATTCTTTAGATCTTCATGTAAGCTTTCATAGTTGATCTTAGTGGCTTGTTTTCTAGATTTTTCTTTGGAGGAATTTAAGCCAAGGCTACATAGTACGCTGCTATGATCTGTAACATCGGAATGACAAACAATAGTCGTAGACGGGTGAGAGGATTTGATTAGACAATGGTCTAAGCAATTTAGTTCTCGTGTTGGTATGTTATGCCCAGATACATAGCCATAATGAGCCATTAAGCTTAGGAACTCATCTGCTCGGTTATCAGTGGAATTCTCTTTAATATCAAGATTGATGTCACCTACTAAGACGCAGTGTTGGCTTTTACATTTCTTAATAATGTTTTCCAAAGAAGTTAGAAAATTGTTTATGTTTTGAAAAGATGGTGATCGATAAATCGCTATTATAGTATGAGTAGCAATATCTAATCGTAGACAGTTGGCATCATTAATGTCCGGTTCCGACACGCATACTTGTAAATCCGCTTTAGTGAATATCACTATTCCGTCACATTTATTTAAATATTTAGTTGAGTAAGAACATTTGTAACTGTCTAAGTGCAATCCATTAAATGATTCATCGAGCCAACATTCAGTTAACACAATAACATCTGGTTGAAATTGTAGACGATGTAAAAGTACGATTAGAAAGTTAAAGTTTTTATTTATACTTCGTATATTTTGCGAAAAAACTGTAAATTGTTTCGAAGTATCACCAAGGTGTTGTTTACACATATCAGGATTATGCAATTCAATAGAATTAGTTAGTTTCATACTATCAATATCATCTAATAGTTTATTATTATCGAACATAGTGATAGATTAAATATTTAAAATGCATCACTACTCGGTATGTCGGTTTATTAAAATAGAAGTAAATTAAGTATGTAGTATTTGTAAACATGAAGACTAAATAAAATTGTAAGCCATTGATTTGTGCACCTTTAACAGCAATGTGTGAACTACACTCGCGTGCAAGTAAATCGACTCAAGCCTCAAGTGCGCATAAAAAGTGATATAACTTAAAAATGCCTTATTTTACCTCTATATAATGTTTTACATAATTAAAGCCTAGTAATTGAGCTTTAAAATTATGTAAGTTGCATGAAAATTGATTCAGTAGGTTAGTAAAAAAGGTGAATGTCAAAGATATTGTAAAAAATTTTGAAAATTCATACAATTTCACAGTATGGGGGTTATTGGGTATAAATGAAACAAAATGTGCATAAGATAAAAAATTTATTCTTGTCAATATTTGGTGTTCCCTCCTCTAGCCCTGATCACTGCTCTCAAGCGATTCTTCATCGACCTTATCAACTTTTTAATTGATGATTGTGGTATTCGGCCCCACTCTTCTACCAACGCAGTCTTGAGCTTATTGATGTTTGTCGGAGCTGGATTCCTCGCCCTAACTTTACTTTTGAGCTCGTCCCATATGTGCTCAATGGGATTTAAATCGGGGCTGAGCGCTGGCCAATCCATAGTGTGAATTCCAACTTCACTCAGGAACTCACGTGTGGCCCGAGCAGTGTGACATCGGGCATTGTCATGCATCAAGATGAAATTATCCCCAATAAAGCCTTGATAAGGGACAACTTGATCCAGTAGAACATTTTCAATGTAACGATCACTGGTCAGACCTCCTCTCCGGCCTCCCCCAGGAACGAAAACAAGGTCCGTTTTTGCTTCTCAGGAAATTCCAGCCCACATCATGCAAGAACCGCCACCATATGCAACGGTTTCAACAAAGCAGCACTGTGAAAACCGTTCACCAGGACGCCGGTACACCCGACCTCTCCTGTCGCTGCCATGGAGACACATCCTCGTCTCATCTGTGAACAGGACCGACTGCCATTGCTCTATGCTCCAATCCAAGTGCTCTCGAGCAAAGTGAAGGCGTGCTTGACGGTGGGCTGTGGTCAACTTCGGGCCTGTAGCGGGTCTTTTCGGAGTAAGGTTAGCTTCCTTCAACCTTCTTCTAACTGTCCACTGACTGACAGTTACTCCGCGAACTTGATGTAGCTCCTGCTGCACATCCACGCCGGTAAGGTGTCGATTTCGGAGAGAGGTCGAGACCAAAAACCGGTCGTCACGCTCCGAGGTGCACCGGCGTCGGCTGGTATTAGGCCGCCGAGTGAAGGCACCACTCTCTTGAAACCTCCTGTACACTCTCGAGACAGCAGACTGACTCATATTCAACCGACGAGCGACTTCTCGCTGGTTCAACCCTTCTTGCAACAGGGCAACGACTTGAGCGGCTTCTTCAGGTGTTGTATCCATAATTTTCTTCAAATGACGGCTTCAATTTGCAGAGATGTGTTCAGGTCAACGTCTAGTGAGCGACTGATAAGAAAAAACGATTACAGGGGGTTTTTATAGCGGGTTGTGTCGCGCAAGTTGTGTATAGAGCGCAGAGCAGTTTATGGGAGGTTGCGTTCAGTTGCATTCTAAGGACATGTGTTTATTTAAATTACTGAAATTATGCTACCATTTTAAAGCCTAATTACTAGGCTATAATTATGTAAAACATTATATAGAGGTAAAATAAGGCATTTTTAAGTTATATCACTTTTTATGCGCACTTGAGCCTTGAGTCGATTTACTTGCACGCGAGTGTATTTCTGATTAGTGACAATATACAGTTAAATATATTAATTGATATTAAGTAATTGGGTATGCACGCGGCTATATTTTGAGTGCGGGTAAATGTAGTGTTGTGATTGCGAGTGTATGTAGTAGGATTGTATGTTCTCAGATGTAGTGACTTGTGTTTTAGTATATGTAGTTGTGTATGTGTAGGTGTCTGGTAGCTACGTATTTTTATGTTACATTTTAGTTTAAATGCCTGTAAAAGAACTAAAGTTATAAAGGAGTGGCAAATAGACAGTATTATGATAAGTAAAATTAAACCTAGTCAATCTGACTTCTTCAAATTCACAAGCTGAGCTTCATTCTTGATCTGTATGTATTCTGAGCCATCCTTCTTTTTTAAATACACATTGCCGTTCGATGTCCAGCAATATTTAAAGTTTTCTGATTTTGCAACATCTCTTGCGAGAAAGTGTAGCCGTCTTGATTTAGAAGTAAGTGATTCAGATAGAAAGAGGGCCGAAGTGTTATTTTCAATTCCCAGGTTAAGGATCTTCAGTTCCTTAGTTTTGTTGTAGTGCCTGGCGGTGCTCAGGAATTTAGTCTAACTGAGTATTCGAAAATTCCGCAATTACAGTGGTCTTTAAAGGATCCTTCTTGTTCGGCACACGGTAAACGTCACGTAAGTCCCCTGGGTAAAGAGTGATGTTTAAACATTTCGACAGCTCATTTATGTAGTTGAAGAGAATGTCTTTGTTTTCGTTTTGTACTCGAGGAATATATCTCAGTTCGATGCTGGTTTTTTTAAGAGATTTCTCTAGAAATTCGCATTTGTCATCGATATTTGAAATTTGGCTCAGAAGATTCCTTCGTTGATCCTCCAATCCGTCGATTTTGGATTGCATTGACTTGAGTTGATGAGACATATCCTCAAGAGAGTGTTCTATTTCCTGGTTTGTAATAAAAATGGAGGAGTTCTGTGATTTTACTTCTTCAAGGTGCCTGCTCAGTAAGTCGAATCTTTTATTTTGGGTGTCTTGAAAGGTTAGCAACATTTCTTTAATCTCCATTTTGAATGCTGTAAGTTCATCATAGCTCTCATCAGAGACCCGCCGACGTTTATCTCTCATTGTGATATGAGGGTGTCTAGTATCTTCGCCCTCACCAGACTTGGACTTGATATTTGTGTCCGATGCAGACAGTATTTTATTGAGTGGTGGAGAACGTTGCATCATGTTCATTTATGTTATTAGTATTTACAAGTGAACAGGCTTACGTGACGAGCTTATCCAATGCGCTACGCTTTACGTAGCAGGCGCTCGCGGCTGTAGCTCGGTGCTGCTACGTCGACTGGGATCAGCGGTGTAGGAGCGAGAGGGCAATTTGCAGGAGCGAGAGGGCAATTAAAAGTATAAATCCACTTCCCTATGCATAACAGAGAAACATCCTGACCATCGAATTTTTAACAAAAATAAAAGAAATGACTATTGAAGAATTGCTTTTATACATTAAATGAATATTGTAATTTCACACATACTTTAAAACGAAATGTCTATTAGCAATATAATAATAAGTACTGTATAAAATTATACAATGTATTTATATATAATTTTGACTTATGTAATTATGTCTCATATGCATACGAATAAACTTCTACTTCAATGTCATCACATCACTTCAATCAAATCATTTCAATATCATCAATTCACTTTAATGTCATCAAACCATCTCAATGTCATCAAACCATCTCAATGTCATCATACCATTTCAATGTCATCAAACCATTTCAATGTCATCAAACCATTTCAATGTCATCAAACCATCTCAATGTCATCAAACCATCTCAATGTCATCAAACCATCTCAATGTCATCAAACCATCTCAATGTCATCAAACCATCTCAATGTCATCAAACCATCTCAATGTCATCAAACCATCTCAATGTCATCAAACCATCTCAATGTCATCAAACCATCTCAATGTCATCAAACCATTCAAATCTTTTCACCAAATCATTTCACCAAATTTATTTCATCAAATCATTCCACCAAATCATTCTATCACCAAATCATTTCATCAAACCATTTCATCAAACCATTTCATCAAACCATTTCATCAAACCATTTCATTAAGCCATCATAAAATCATTTCACCAAATCATTTCACTAAATTATTTCACCAAATCATGGGTCTTTATTTAAGGCTACTTTGACCTTTAACAATTTTCACAGAAATTTCGTTTGCACCATGATCAAATTGAAGGAACAGAACTCTTTTATTATCACTTGTGTGTACCTACATAAATTCACTTCTAACCTCACAATGAAACCTCATATATAATAATCAAAACATACATGTACATTATTTAAACAAATCCAAATACCAATATGGTCTTTACGAATCCAATATCGTCATTGGGTGATCAAGCCAAATAGCTGTCAAAAACATATCAACCAAATATTTCTATCTGTATTTCACATTTCCTAACAATCATATCAATCATAATAAAATACTCATACCCATACCTCACTCTTATTATCACATCTCTATATATGTCCTATATCATCCATCTTATTTTATGAACGATACCTAAATGCATTCAAAAGATAACAAAAAGATTTTTAATATCGTTCGAAAACCTATACCAAAACCAAACCAATATACAATCTTATTTTAAATCATTGACTATTAATATCATTCAAAAAATTATGTCAAAATTCTAAGAACTCTTTCAAACAAATTCAATCACATGAATTAGTGTAAAATTTCATTACCTCTGTTGTTTACATAAGTTACCGATGTCATGCCTGATGCCTCCCTCCGATAGCATTACGTTCTCATGCATTCATTTCTAATAACGGTGTCAAATTTTTAAAACGAAACCTTTGTAAGAAAAGTGGACTTGAATATGCAGCTATAGTTAATAAATGCTCTTATATAAAATAAAATAGCTTCATAATGATTAGCAAATTATAATAGAATTATTAAATTTTAAAATTTATAATCCAAATAACAATGAACATAAATAATATTAGTAAAACGCATAGGCTGCAACGCAGGAACTACTACAAAAGTCAGAATAATTGCCAAATATTTGTCTCTTTGACCATACTATAATTTAGGGGGATATTTCATTGGAAAGATTACAATTTGAATCTACTATTAACCATATAATAATTATAATGTGTACTATAAAATTAAGAGTGAAACCGCGCGCATCTATAGTATGCGTAACGGGTCAGATAACATGACTGCACGTCGGACACCTATTGCGACACAATAATGGAATGTACAGTTATAAAAACAATCAGAAATATAACTCAAAATCAAAACAAACCGAATTTGTATATATTTCCAAGCTATCTTAGAACATAAACATGTTCAAAGACAAACAACATACCTATATGCATCTAAAAACGTATAATGGAATTAAAACGTATCATCTTTAAGAATCGGCAAATTATTATATATCCCATTGTAATATAATTTCTTTAAATCGTATTTGTTTATTGTCAACAGGCATATTTGTCCAAAATATTTTCTATGATAGTTATATTATATATCATTATCTAATATTATGTTTCAGTTAAAATTAAAAAACTTTAAAGTAGGTATATCTAATGTGCACAAAAATAATAGTAATTGTCCGCGACAATATTTATAGAAAAATGTCACCATCAGGACCTGGAGTCATCGCGTCGTCCGATTTCATAGTCTTAAAATAAAAATATAATATCATTAGGACTGAATCGATATTATCATGCCTACATGACTAAACATTGTAAAGTCAGTAATGGACCATAGTAGCACGGCCCATTACATAAAGTATGGTTATCCTCTAATATTTCAACTTCAAAAAATTACCTATGCTGCGCACATATGACACTGATCATTTCAATGTTTACTTGAATGTACTTGGCTCACTAACGAGACAACTAATCTCCGCTAGTCGACACACATACATGACATATGTATGAGGCGAACCTAACCTCATTTTAATTTAAGCACATTTAGCTAAATCATGAGCCACACATAACCTCTGCTACAAAAGGCACACAAATATAAAAAGGCATATTAATCAAAGCTTACTTGGCTAAAGCATGAGGCACACAACCTCTCCTATTAGCACATAAATACATAGATTCACGCCTGTTTCCTAGAGGGGTAGGCAGAGACTACGGATTTCCATTTGCTACGATCCTTCATTCACTTTCATCACATTCTTCATACACGCCCGTCGGTTCAAGGAGCTCTTAACCTGGCCTTTGTTCAGAACGTATCCGATCTGATCGAGAAACGTTCACCTAGGTTTTCCTCTTGCGACTGTTCTATTCACACTAGCCTTATAAACTATCTCAGTCCTTCCTCGTCTATTCTTTCTACATGTCCGAACCAGCTTAACATACCCTTTTCTATTTTTGTCACTATACCCACTTTCATGCCTATTAGCACGAGGCACACATAACCTCTTAGTAGCACGAGGCACACATAACCTCTTAGTAGCACGAAGCACACATAGCCTCCAAGTCAAGTGGCAATAGCCTGTAAGTCAAGTGGCAACAGCCTGCAAGTCAAGTGGCAACAGCCTGCAAGTCAAGTAGCTTTATAAACCAGCAGCCCTTGTTTAACAAAGAAATTACCTCAATACTACAAAAGCTATTGCAAGTATTTTACTCGTCAATCTACGTAATAACACTGCATCCCAGCCAAAGACTGCTGAAGAGTATATCACTGTATAATCACTCAGACTAGGTAAGCGTAACCGTTATACCTAAGCCAACAACGGCATTATGCTCCAGCAATAACACTGACGAAGAGTAGCCTCGTCCAGGTATTTCACGCAAGAGCACAATGCACTCTTAGAACTAAAAAACAAACACTATCAGGGAGTACCCTAACCAAGTATTCTCCAGATCCAATGTAAATGTTAATGTTTCAAAAAAAAAATCATAGGTTATGTCATTTTATCATCTAAGGGCTGCTAATTTACAATGCATATTTCAATTTACTAAAGAATTATAATGTAGGTACATAATAATATGCAATGAAATAAATTATTTACACTCGTGCGTGTAGAGTTTTCAACCAACAGGCAGGCGGACCTCTGGTTTGTCGGCATGGTTGCCTCCAGGAAGTGAACCTTACTCATTAGCTGAATATGTAGGATACACTGAGGGTATTCCCCAACAGCACTCCAGTTAAAGAGTTACTTAGTGTATTTCAAGGTAACCGTTCAGTTTTAACACTCGAAAATACACCAAGTTGTGATGATTCCTATGGGAATCGCGTATAATGTCATTGTGTGTAATTATGTGGGTAGTATATTATATTTGTGTAGTGTATTGTAAAGTGTACTGTAAAAGTCGACACATTATGTTGGCAAATGACAATAGTTTATACTAAAGTATTATACTGATCAGTTTGTTCACAGTTAAACAATCGAAATTAGTATCTACTAATTAAACTTTTAAAAAGAAGAAAGAAATAATGCCATTACAAAAAGATAAAATTATCGAAAATGTTTGCGTGTACTTACTGATCCCACTTCTGAAATATAATGAAACTCAAACGTCTAAAATATTATGTGACTATATTACCAAACTCACAGCAATTACACGGACTATTGAGAACGTCTTACTCAGTTGAATGCTAGTTCCTTACTGCTGAGCGATCTTTCGCCGAGAGAACGAGTTATTTTTCCCTTCCACAATAACCCCACTATTTAAAAATGATGGTTGGCTGTGTTGCCAATTGAATAAATAAAAACTCCCGAACAGAATTATAAACAAAAATTAGAAATCATGACACTACTAACACAAAGACAAGGCTTAGTTAAAGTATTAAATCATCACAAAAATGTTATCAAAAGTGAAGCATAAATAAATAAAAACTTTTTTCAAAATTAAGTTAATTATGTTTTTATTTTAAAGTCCTAAGACTATTATCGAATATGATTCTACTTTGTGTTATATGAGACTGAGCTTGCTCAATACATTTCGTGGGTTATGCAACAGTGTTAACGCCATCTGCATATTGGGTTACTGGTCGAGGGGCAAATACTGCTGACCTACATTCAGTACAGAATATACTGCATTTCAGTCTATATGCAGGCATCGAGAAAAATCGTTTAAATCGATACGAGCAACATTTTTATATAATAAAGGCGCATTGCGCTATATTTTACTTAATTATATTTAAGAAGCTATTAACTATACAAAACTACTTAAAGCAATAGTCGCTGCGTCGGAAAATATCTACTACTAGTGGCTGTTACTAGGTTCGGTTGTTGGTACACTTTAGCTTACGTTGTAACCGGCGTTAACTGTGACCTTACTATAACCATTACCAAACTCTGACCGAAGGTCATGATGCATTTTGGGTTGCTCAATGTCAATTTTAACGCTCGTCAAAACTAACGTCTGTCAATGGGGCTGCCAGGCAAAATATCACTCCCTTCTCGGTTTTTCGAGTCTGATTTGCATGGGATATTTTTTGTTACTAGCAACATTGTAGTCTCCCGTCATACCAAACCTCATTTTATCATAAATAACAAACAATTGGTAACCTAAAACTTCCTAATCGTTCAACATCATTGAATAATGAATTCAACAGTTGCTTCGTCATCAGATGAAGTGCTTTCATCAATTATTATAGCTTGAATCAATGTATTGTTTCCTGACATTCTAAAGACGTATCACTCCACACTTTTTGTACTATCAAAAATATTAATAATAATTTGTCGGCCTCGATGGCGTAGTAGTTAGTATAACGGACTGCCACGCCTGAGGTCGCGGGTTTGATTCCCGCACAAGTCAAACATTTGTGTGCATGAACATGGATGTTTGTCTTGGTCTGGGTGTTTCTATGTATAATATGTAAGTATTTACAAAATATATATATATATGTATGTATATCCATTGTCTAGTACCCATAGTACAAGCTCTGCTTAGTTTGGGCTAGATGGTGTTGTGTGTATGTGGTAGAATATTATCATTATTATTATAAAAGATAAAGATAAAGATTTATTTATTGCATAACTGTGTACATTGACTGATCGTATTAATAAAACATATGTTTTAGGACCCCACAGTTTGTCCATATCGGACATGCAACATATAGGGATATAATGCAACAAAACTTAACACTACATATTATAAATACTTTTATATAATTACTATTTCTTTTCAAAAAACTCTTGGAGATTATAAAATATATTTTCAATTAACCACTTTTTCAACTTAGTTTTAAATACATTTCCATTTAATTCCTTTATAGCTATTGGTAATTTGTTGAAGACACGAATAGCGGTGACATAAGTGCTCTTATAAAACATCATATTGTTTATTGTGGGAAGATTTATATTGTACTTATATCTACTACGGATATTGCTCCTTGAAACAGATTTAAAATTAAAATATTGCATATTATTTTTCACGAATAGGCTTAATTCTAATATGTAGATACTAGTTAATGTAAGGTAACCCTCAGTTTTAAAAATGTTTCGTAAAGACTCTGTACTATGCATGTTATATAAAAATATTAAAAAAATTAAAAATAAGTATAATGAGATAAAGATTTAACAAAATATCAACTGTCAGTTCATTGCGTGACTGTGTATTTGTGCAATATTTGTAGGTTATCTTGACTTTGAGCGATCGTCTTCGGGCGGTTAATGTTAAGGTTAAAATTTTAGTTAAAAGTTAACTAGCCCTGACATGTGCAACCCAGTTTGCTTTCTTCCGGTGGTTAAATTTAACTTTAACCATTTATTAACTTTAACCTTACTCTAACCACGTGTCATGCAACTGACCCTTAGGGTTTTCTGTATAAGTAATGAACTCTGTGGCACTGTGTTAGACAGCATTGTCTAACAAGAACTCCCAAAATATTGAATATAAAAGGTGGCATTCAATAACAATACTTGCCTATAAAGTGTCGCATTCAGCAATGCTTTGGATGTGTGGCTATTCAAAACTACTAGAAAAATAATCTTAATGCTTAGTCATCTTAAGTTCATCATGGTATTAAACTAAACAAAAATCAAGTACAGGAATGAGATAGTAAAAATACATTGTAACGCGCAATAGGAGCGTATTGTCTCAAGGCAGTACAAGACAACACTTGAACTAGAAACATCCCAAACCAGCAAATTCGCTAAATGAAGCTATGAAGCTAGTTTGTAGAGGCAGCTAATCATCGAAGTAAAACGTTTGCGGTTGAGGGGCGAGATGGGCGAGAAGAGTACCGAGTATTCTATTTAAAAAAAAGGTCTGGTCTGTAGTCACCTTTCGACGGTTATAATAAGCCGTAAACTGAATGTAAGGATTAACTAAGGAGAATAAACTTATCAGGTTCATTTTCTTTGCTTTTCATTTTTTGGTCGCACTCTCTCTCGCTTGCGGGTGTGCACGCTACAAAAAAGGACGATAAAGAACTGACAAAAGCTTCTTTAATCGCATTTAGTTCGCAGCCGTTCGTTTTCTATTTAAATTAAATAAAGAAGAATATCCATTCATGCCATTTTTAAATCGCTGTCGAATGAATATCGCTTTATAAGACCGACTGAGAGACTTATGACTTTCAATTAATGTCAATGGATTATACCACTATTGGCGACGGTTTTTCAAAAACTTGTGACGTGTGATCAACTTTAAAATGATACTATAAAATGATACTATATAATTTATTTATAGGAAATTTAAATATGTACATATAACTACAATTCTTTAAAAATAACTTATACCTAAAATATTATAAAACAGAAAGAAAAAGAAAACTAAAACCTAATAGGCGTCATAGAATTCCTCCGCATCACAGTCGACCGGTAGTGTGCCCAGAAGACTGGCAGCATTGCCACGTTGAATGGCAATGCTTATTCTTTCTGCAAAATAAAGGCCAGCCCTCTGGTCACGAGAAGCGTCGATTAACCTTTTTGCTATGTCTCTATAGAGCGCACGAGCACTGGGACCCCATGACCCTAGCGTTTCGACCCCAAACGGCTCAAAAACATAATCCCCTACCAGGTTTTTGTATTTGCGCCGTTTGAGAGTCTCCGCAGATGCAGCAGCAGCACCAGCACAACCCGCCGTGCTGGGAAGATGTGATGGCGCAAGGGTGTCGACACATGTTGCGTCCCACACCAAAGGCCTACCCATCTTCCAAGGCATCAATGACATACCGTCCGGTCTCTTCCCATCGTGACGTGCCAAACCATATAAAAATAGATAAAATAAATTAAAAAAAATAGATAATTGATATAATTATCGATCCTTTAGTATAGAAGTCGAATATTAGTGTGTCTTTTATCTAAGTTTCTCCACTTTTGGTGTTCTTTTTGGTATGGTTATGGTAATTTGCCTAAAGTTACCAATACAATAATTTTGGGAACAATTAGGTTGCTTGTAAATATTGACGACACTTTCTGAGTTTTCATATTTTAATCATACTAGCTAACCCGGCCACGCTTTGCTGCGGCTTAGTCTCATAGTTTTAATTATCTAGTTCTGTGAAAAAGAATGCAACGTTGGATAAGAAATTCAAGTAAATTCAACGGCAAATTTTCGAGTTTTGCGGACACAACCATAAAGAAACTGTGTTTTGGTATACATGGATTGTGTATGTAACAAATCGGATATGATATCTGGGGGCACGGCAGTGCCCCCGCCAAGTCGAGCAAAAAAGCGGCACGGCCGTACCATACTTTTCTCGAAACAGTTCAGGCCATTTTCGACCCCCTATAACTTCGTTGTGGATAAAACTAGAAGCCTGAATTTTCAGCAGCCAAGCAGGCATTATATAAACACGGTATATTAAAATTTCATTCAATTTGAACCAGTAGTTTAAGAATTATAACTAGTCAAAGTTTCTTAATTTTGTCACTCACTCACTGACTGACCGATCATCACTAGCAGACAAAGAAGCTTCAAATTTAGAATACAATTAGTGTTTAGTGTATAAATCAAAGAAAACTAAAATATTTTGCAATTTCGGTCCAGATTTCTAGATATACTAACTGCATAAATAACTTTGTAATCCCATATAAATATATAAAATTACAAAGTTACATTTGCGTCGAATGAATCAGTGTATCTGTATATTATGTATAGTATAATATAATGGAATAATAGGTATAGATAGGTAGGCCTCGATGGCATAGTGGTTAGTACAACCAACTAACCGACTGCCACGCCTGAGGTCGCGGGTTCGATTCCCGCACAAGTCAAACATTTGTGTGCATGAACATGGATGTTTCTATGTATAATGTGTATGTATTTACAAAAGAAAAGTATACATATGTATGTTTATCCATTGTCTAGTACCCATAGTACAAGCTCTGCTTAGTTTGGGCCAGATGGTGCAGTCTGCGTAAAAAGAAAAAAATACTTGTAAAATGGTCAATCGACGGAATGAAAAAGCAAGAATGGGACATGTCTTATGAAGTTGTACCAAAATCCCGCAAAGTATTAAGTAGACTAAATTGCCCGAAATTGCCATGAAAGAAAGAACACTAATAATCATAGCCGCGGCGCGCGGAGGTGGCTTGCCCGCGCCGCGGCTTCCACGCTTCTCGTCCGTCACAGAAAGGCGGCCACTTTCTTCCAGATAACCTTTGGGTCTTACTGCGATATCACAGGTATACACACAAACCATATTTTATTTAACTTACGCAAATTGTATCAGTCAGTATGGGTATAAAAATTTAAATGATCTTTATATAAATCTAATTCTATAGAAAAATAATGAGTTAATTAATTTATTAATTTAAAAAAGCTTTGAGTGCGGCAGTGAGTGCCGTACATTAGTTCAAGTTAATCCTCTGTTAAATATGATGTTGTAATTTTCTGTTAGGTACATTAACAGTATTTGTAGTGAATGAGAGATAACAATCAAATGAATGTCGACTTTGGAAGTATTAAAGCGCAGGAATCCTCAATTTGTGAATACAATAGACTAAGAAGCATCTACCGTCCAGACTTGACAACAATTGTAACATCAAAGCCTCCGAGAAAAAAACAGAGACAGGGAGTGGGCTTTGGGAAAAACTGTAGCTGAAGCTCAAGAAGTAGTACCGGAAAAGAAAAAGTTGAAGACTACCTACAAAATAAGAAAAGCTCATAACAGAGAGTGGGCTTTAAGAAAATCCGTTGTTGGCATTCAAGAAGTAGAAGGTACCGGAAATGAAAAAAGGAGGACTATCTACAAAAAGAAATGAGATGCCATCAAAAACATACTTGTAAAAAAAACTAAGTCTCGCAACTCAATTCTTCTACCGTCAAAAGTTGTGAGATCCATGTCACTATAAGATGTTGTTAGGTTAGCTAATTAATAACTTAAGACAGAAGGTTCCTTAAGTAGGGCCTGAATAAATTAACCGACTTGGTATTACATGGATCTCACAACTTTTGACGGTAGAAGAATTGAGTTGCGAGACTTGGTTTCTTTTTACAAGTATGTTTTTGATGGCATAATATTTACTAGATTGAAAGCGGGATATGGAAGATGGGAAAGATAATATAGTACTACAAGCAGTGTTGCTTGCATAAATCGCTTACACCATTTCATTTAAACTTACGAAAATAGGTGAGATCTACGATGAATGTAGAACACCTGTATTGCTCGGCCGCCGTTAGGCAGGTCGTTACCGCTGTCGCTAATCCAATTATGATAGCCTGGTTCAGAGGGCATGAGTATTTCAAAATATCATATATACAGTCTAGACTCTGTGAACTAATTTAATGACATTAAAGGAATGGGTCATTTATCTATTGGAATATTTCTGACTGAGAGGGTGAAGAAACATATTTGCTAGAGATATCCCATTTTCTTATGTTATACACTTCTATAATACATACATGTGAAAGATTTTCTGTTCCTTAGACCCGCATAGAGCCTTTTATAGTCCAAGTTGATGACGTCACAAGCAAAAGCTAATAATAATAATTGTGCACATCTAATCATCGCATAGTAACCAATTGCCAACCACTACAATTTAAAAACTATTAAGAATTTTCTAAAAACAAAAACGCTTGGTACGTACTTGCAAAGGACCAAAGAATTCATTATTTACCTTTAGTACATTAGTTCCCAAAGAGGTCCAGGTGGACCCCCAGGAGTCCACGGGAGACTCGACTGGGGTCTAAGTTGGCGTGACAAAAAATGGGGATTCGCAATTCGTAAGCGGGGGTCTACGAAAATTTATTTTCTTTTGATAGTGAAGAACTAAAATGTTGGCTTGACTTCACCTATCAATGTAGGCAAATAATATTTTAAGAAGCTCAGCGACTGTTACTTGTAAAAACTTGCATATTCCATATTCAGTACCAGTGGTCTCGAACCTACCAATTTTTCGGTAGAGAATTATTAAACAAAAAGTATCTTAGGGTATCGTTAGCCTTCGGGTTGCGGAGGTCAGATGGCAGTCCCTCCGTGTAAAAACTGATATCCAGTCAAAAACGGTTAGACTAGAAAGCCGACCCCAAGTGACTTCGAAATAATAAAGGCTAGGGAGAAGAGTTCCCTTTGCACTTCAATGTAAACAGAAACTACTGTTTAAAATCGTAACTATTGCTAGTTTAAAATATTACAGCCCGAACTTCAGATCACATATCTAGGCATTAGATTTTGTATCTAAGAGATATCGAGACGCAAAAGTAATGAATTCTATAGTTGATAGTGATGATGATGAATCTATAGTTAAGGTTTATCTTGTGATAGCAAATCGACTGTTAGTGGACTGTGTATTAAGCTGTGACATACATCAAATAAATTGTCATAACTAAGAACGTACATCATTTGACTACTAGTAAGAACATTTAATTTAATTTAGCAATGGTATAAAATTTTACTCTGGGTAACTTCTGTAATTTTTATCAGTAATAAAGCTACATCCTACGATTGGAATGGTTACCTAACTCAGAAAAAGTGATACAACACGTACGTGACTCATATTGTTGTCCATATGAATGAACGAGACAAAAAAAGGATGCGACCGACAGCAGCGAGGGCTGGCGGCATATATTTAAAGGTGGAAACAGACTGTGTGGCGCGCGCTGCGGACGGCGCACAACGAATGCTTCTGCTTGCGGCGTGCGTGTCGAAAACACATACCAACATATGTTCTGGTCGAGCCATCACGTGCGAAGCAAATGCCTCATTTGTCTGTCTTCATGTTTGTGGCGAGGCATGTGCTACGCACAGGCTGCGCACGTGCGACGTGAGCCAGCATGTGTCGGCTCATTGCGAGCAGTGCGTTACGTTTGAACGGTGTCCGCCTCGCTGTGATTTTCGCGCGCAATATGGACGGGAAAGAAATTTTACGAAAAGCAGTTGCATTATATGAAAGTAACCGATTATTATGGGATCAAAACATTGTTATTGTTACAATAAAAACAAAAGAGAAGACATATGGCGTTTCGTTTTCTTTTTCCTTTTCTCTCTATTTTTCAATAATTAAATGATTAAAGCAGCAACGGATACGCGCACGCGACGCGGTCATACGCCCTGTGATTGATCACGTGCCTGCCAACTGTATTAAGAGTTGGTATTGTAGTTGGGCGCTTTGCAATACAGCACTTTATACATCTCAGCTGCGCTATAGGCGCGACGGTTCACAGCAATGCTAAAGTACACTTCAGTGAAGCACAGACTTCAACAAAGCTTTGAAGCTTGTTCATAGTTTGTTCACGCTTCCCAATTATATTTGTTAGGGTGTTAGATAAAATATCAACAGCTTTAGCTAACGTACCACTTGAATTAAAACGGTTTGAAGCTAGTTTCTTTCATATCTTTACGTAATTGCTTAGATCATATGGATCAAAATAAGTATGGAACTCTGATTAATATTAGATAACCAATCTGGCAACCTGATTAATGAGATGGTTCAACGGCTTATGAGGTTACCTCGCAGCAAATGCGCCGTGTTTTTTAATATGATTCTCGCACAGAGCGTTAATGTTTGATTCTTAGATAATTATACTGGGAATTTTTGTGGGTATTAATATATTTCATGCAGCAAAGGTAGCAACAAAGCATGTGGTTAGTCTAATAGTAAGCTGTAACTATATCCAAAGATCATTCATTGCGTTGCGTTGACGCCTCTATGAAAAGGAAATAAAGAAGTTATAAATATAAATTAATGGGTGTAGTAGTTATGTGAGACCCGAGCTCTTACTTACCAGGTAAAATCAGTAAAAATGTTTGTAAATGTAATTTGTGTACTATTACGGTGGTTTTAAGTAAGAGGGTGGCACTGCCCCGAGCGAGCTAGCAAGTTCATAACGTTATTAAATAATTGATAATTGCAATCTCTACCACTTAAAATAAATAATATTATGCATGTTTATAAAGCTCTTTGCGCAGGGAGAAATTCTATATAGGTATATTATTCGTTCCCTTTCAAAAAATGTTTACTTAGGTAGTTTGAAATACTCTTAGAGTGAATTAAGCTTGGTCTTAGCAGTCCCAACCTGTAACGTTTTATAAAAGAAACCGTTTACATAGACTATTGCAATGCTATGCACGGGCAGCTGCGCCTGGCGCGTAGTCCAGTTAGAGCAGCGAGTACCTACAAGACGGCTACAACGCACAACTAAAACTAAATCATTACTCATGTTTCGTTGTAACATTTAGGTATATGATATTCTAAATTTATGATGCTATGTAAATAATATCAACCAATCAAACATTTTGGAATGAGAAACCAATTAAGTTGTTTTTGTTTCTTCGATCTTTAAAAGCTAGTATACAGATTTTGATGCGGTCTAAGTAGTTGAAATATAGGGCATCCAGATCACAGTGTGATCTGGATGCCCTATATTTCACTATTCGGAACGATACTTCTAATCAAAATCATTCTACATTTTACTATTCGGAACGATACTTCTAATCAAAATCATTCTACATTTTACTATTCGGAACGATACTCCTAATCAAAATCATTCTACATTTCACTATTCGATATGATACATCTAATCAAAAATATTCTATACTTCACTATTCGAAACGATAGGTACTTCTAATCAAAATTATTAATATGAATAAGACTTTATTTTTTTATATTCATGGACTCGAAATCTATCATAGTGTTAAGAGAGTATAAGTAGTAGATAGTATAAGTAAATGCAGATCCATATTATGTATGTAGGTACGTTTAATATAATAAAAAGGTATCTTGTTATAAAATTCTCGAGACGAGACTTATAATCAAATTTCGAAATGACGAGACTGAAGTACTTACTATAACGTCATTTTGAAAAAAAATATTTAAACAAATATCTTTTCAACAGGTAGGTCGGTACTTATGTATATGATACGAATAACTATATTTTATTTAATGTGCATACTTAATGCTGTCAGAGGTGCTAGGTTGCTTACTATATTCCTATTAAGTTCGCACTCTGCACCCGCCATGTGCCTCTGTAACTATGCAGATATATGTACATACTTATATTTATATGAGACTTGCTACCATCGAATGTGATTCAATCTCGTATTGTGTTTATAAAATATTTATTGGTACATGCCTACTCAATAGGTAACTATACCAACTTTCAGACAAATAATGTATGACATTGAATGAATTTAAAAGTAAGTAGGTAGATACTTACTTAAAATAATAGCTATCTCTGATAGATAATTTGTAATTAAGATGTTAATTGAAAGTCAAATATTAGTTGCAACTATTTATTGTCAATGTAGTATTAATAACATTTCTTTTATCAATAGATTTGCTTTATTACTAGTTAAACAAAATGCCTATACATAGTTATATGTATGTAAACTATAAAGAACATTAAAGTAACTATACTATTTTCTTTAACATTTTATTTACCATGTCTTTAGCACACATGTATATATCATCATCAAATACATTTTTAACAATATGTTGAGCACATACATCAGCATTACAGTTACACTCACAATTTTTAGATTCATTGAAATTTCCAGCATCAAAGATTTGAATGCGTATTATTTTACCATGTGGACCCTTTACAAACTTTTTTACATACGAATACGTAATTTCGCTTCCCCGTCTTTTATTATTGATGTTGCTAACGCTGCTATTGGTTCTAACTTCGAATTCGGATGGTCTTTCCCTCTCTAGTGGGACAGACAAAGGTGGTGACATCGGAGAGTATGAGGAGAACGGTATTTCTCTCTCCAAATAGTTCTTTACATTTTGACGTAATGTTTGTGCTGCTGAATTTAGTGCGTATGATGGAGGGGAGATGAAAAGATCGCCGGATTCCTAAAACAAAATAAATATTTATATAAAATTATGACTGATTATCTAACCTATTACATATTAATAAATTACATATTAATAATCATAGAGATTTTAATTCTATAAATATGAAAAACATAAAATTATTTAATAAAAAAAGGTTCTGATTTACTTACCGACATTATAGATGAAGAAATCTTAAAATAATGAGCTTTTTTTTTTGGTTGTACTGGTTTTATACCTGTTCACATTTAATATATATTTTGTTATTAAGGTTCAAAATAATAAGATTAATTGAAACTTCTGTTATTACACAGAAATATGAGAGTTCGACTCGTCTTACGTACACATGGCTATGAGTTGCATGCGAGCGTGCAAATCGTGGCGTTTATTTCATCGGCTACCTTTAATCTGAAAATAAACTTTTCATTGATGCCTATTAAATATGTAGTTTCATATTTCTTATTTATTATGAACATTAGATTCAAAATTGGTTAACGTTTGTCTGTTAAAATCGCTAAAACAAAAACGCAGCGTTTTGCACGCTCGTGTACCTAAGTAATTATTATTGTCAATTTTTGCAACAAAGCAATTTTACAAATAAGGATGTAATGACGTGATTTTAGCCCTATAAAATCAGCTCACACATTAGTCTCCGGCACAAATCCTCTCTGGAACGAATCAACAACGAATCGAAAATCTCGAGTTGAAATTCACCAAGCTACTATCTATTCATCAACAATGTAAGTACTCATAATTAAATTCTACTATTAAATTGTTATATAACATATTCATTTGAAAAATAATTATGTATTCCAGTACCTATTAAAGAGTTCATTAATATTGATACCTCGACGGTTTAGAGGTAGTGTATACGACTGCTATGTATGAGGCCCAGGTTCGATTCCCGGGTTAGGCAAAGTGTCACGGAGTCTGCAAAAAACGTGACCGGTAGACGGTAATAGGCTCACCATCTATTACGTGGGACTGAAAAACATAGTTGGCGAAATGTGGGTGTACACATATGTACATACAAATGTGTAATACACTTCTGCCTGCCCCCTTCGGGATACAGGCGTGAGTGTATGTATGTTTATGCAATATATATTGATTAGTTAACACGTTCAACTCAGATACAATGATGGGCTTTTGTTACCCTTTGTAGGTGCTGCTTGTCGTGGGTTCAATTCCTGGACGGCTCAAATAGTTGTTAATGATTAATACTTACTATTACAATATTAATTATCATTCTATTTAGTGGAGTAGGTGAACAATCGACTTTCTGTACTGAATACATATAATATGATAGTTGTGTTGAGATGTTGGTGTTTGCACATATGATATTTGTGTGGGCCAATGCATTCATGATATAATTATATAATTTATTCTAGTGTCTGATAATGTGTGTAAAATAAATAATAGAAAAACATATGAAAATATTTCACCTTTTTATTTATTATTTTCTAGCTTTTTATCTTTAACTAAATTAATATTTTCAATAGTAAATCAATTCATCTTACAATTATTTTGAAATTGATTGATTGATTGCAAGCTCTAATAATTTTATTTTTTTTTGTTCTCAGGTCGAAGCTACTCGCCAATGACCTCTCCCTCTCTAGTGACGACTCCGAAGTAGAGGTGAAGGCGAGAGAAAAATTAATGGAAAAAAAATCGAAGCGGGAAAGATCTGGCAAGTCGAGTGAACGGTCTAGTGCAAAGAAGTCGAAACCTACAATCCCTCCGGTCACACTACCAGCTCGAATTACAGCCGCTGAATTATTTGGCGAAGGCAGCGATAGTGAAGGAAATGTCACCCAAACACAAAGCGTCAGCAAAACCGGTAATATACCGCCTCTTTATTCTTATTTTACGAGAAGAATGGCTAAGGGCTATTCTCGACAGATAAGTGAGACCAAAGAAGGGAAGTACTACGTGGAGGTGAAAATATACTACACAGATGAAATTAAAAATATAACACCCATAAATAGATGGCGCTCTGCTATAACTACTATAAAAACTAAATTGGATGAAAATAAGGAGTCTTGGCAAATTATAAAAGAATTTGTAAAGTCGACTCAGAAAGATTTTAAAAATTGTTCAATCACTCACTTGGGAGCCTATAATTGATAATTATTTTACTTTTGACTGTTGTATAACTATTAATTATTAATAATTGTATCTATATTTAGAATAAGAATAATAATTGTACCCACTTATGATAATATTTTGTACTTACTTGTGTAACCTATTCATGATTATTAATAAATAATATCGTCATATTTGTTTATTTTTTTTTCACAGTTACACACCTCAGCAACAATTTATCA
Organism: Catocala sponsa; assembly: GCA_963564715.1. NCBI lineage: Eukaryota > Metazoa > Arthropoda > Insecta > Lepidoptera > Erebidae > Catocala > Catocala sponsa. The sequence continues at coordinate 89,580 of OY751343.1, forward strand.
AGATCTAGAAAGTCAATAAACTGTCAGAAATGTAAAATGTTAATACCAAGAAATAAATATTCTTATCATATGAGAACTAATATACACAAAGCAAATTGTTTATTAGATACCAAATTCAGAGATATCCATATTATTGCAACAGCGTTTAAAAACAGAATAATGACATACAGATTGAATGTCACTCAGGAAGACGAGTACCTCAGTCTAGAGGCGTTCCTGTGTGATCATCGAATAAATATAATAGAATTGATAAATATGTCACTGAATGAACACAGTTGTATAAAATTGAATTTTGAATTGTTTGCCTATTATATGCTACCAAAATCAGACGAAAAACAATTAAAATCGTTTAATACCAAGTATGATATTGTTTATAAGAACACTGATTTGAATGAATTATTAACGAAAGTAATGAGTACACTAAGTAATAAATTAACCGAGTTTCAGCACTGTCAATCTGGTTGGACATTTATTTCTATGAATCATCTCGAAATTAATATTAACAAATATTCTCCCATGAGAGATGGATCACATATAGAACTACCGTTAGCTATCAAATATTCTAAAAGTTGTATAAATATAAAAAATAAAGATAATTGTTGTTTTCTATGGAGTATAGTTGCTGGATTATACCCGGCAAAAATTAATGTATGCAGAACAAGTTCATATCCTCATTATACCTCTGTCTTAAATATTGAAGGAATGGCATTTCCTCCTACGATAAATGATATTAAAATGTTTGAGAAAAACAATTCGCACATTAGTTTAAATATATATGGTATACAAAATGATATTGTGACTGGACCTCTTTATGTATCGAAAAATAGAAGAAAAAATCATATTAATTTACTTTATCAATATAAAGTAAATTAATATGATTTTTTCTTCTATGGTATTGTCCAATGGTATTGTTTTCAATAAAACAATACCATTGGACATTATTGTTTAATTAAAGATCTGATACGTCTGGTACGACGTCAAGTCACTCATTATAAAGGTAAAGTTTATTTATGTGATACATGTTTACAACTATTTAGTAACGAAAAAAGATATAAGTCACATAACTGCTCTAAGATTTTGTCTATTTTACCTGAAAAGAATTCAAAACTAAAATTTAAACATTATGAGAGGCAGCAAAAAATTAATTTTGTAATTTACGCTGATTTTGAATGTTTGCTAATTAACTGTAATGAAAGTAACTCTTTGAATACTCAGAAACTAAAATTACATCAGCCCTCATGTTTCGCGTATTATATTTGTTGCACACATGATAATCAATTAAACAAGTATGTTACATACCGAGGTGCTGATTGTGTCAAAATATTTGTTAGATGTTTGATAAAGGACATCAAACGTATACATATAATTTTAAATAGTAAAAAGCCAATGACTCCTTTATCTGTAGAGGAAGAAAAGGATTATCGAAATTCTACTCTATGTCACATATGTAAGCAATTATTATATAATGATAAAGTTCGAGATCATGATCATATTACATCTGAGTACCGTGGGGCAGCACACTCCCATTGTAATTTGATGTATAGAGTTTGTTCATTCATTCCTGTTGTATTTCATAATTTGTCCGGATATGACTCACATTTATTCATTGAAGAGTTAGCGAATTATGAAGGCTCTATTAATATCATACCAAAAACCAAGGAAAAATACCTTTCGATAACGAAAGTAATTAAGACAGAAAAATATAATCACCCTATACAAATAAAATTCATTGATTCTTTTCAGTTTCTCAGTTCTAGTCTTGATGCATTATGTAAAATTTTATCAGAAAACGATTTTATTAACTTATCTAGAGAGTTTACCGATAAAAGAAAATTTGATTTAATGCGAAAAAAAGGTGTTTACCCATATGACTATATAGATTCTTGGTCCAAATTTGATGATACTAGACTGCCCTCAAAGTCTTATTTTTATAACAGTTTAAGTGAGAAACATATAACTGATGAGGAATATTTACATGCTCAAAGGGTTTGGAATATTTTCGAAGTTAAATCCCTTGGTGAATATACAGATTTATACATAAAATGCGATGTGCTTTTACTATGTGATATATTTGAAAAATTTAGAAACATAAGCTTACGGTACTATAAATTGGATCCAGCTTATTATGTAACGTCACCGAGTTTAAGTTGGGATGCAATGCTTTTATATACCGGCACTGAACTTGAGTTGATAAGTGATCTACAAATGTATGAATTATTAGAAAAAGGAATACGTGGTGGGTTAGCACAGTGTTCTCTCCGTCATGCTATAGCGAACAATAAATACTTACCACATTTTAATGAGTTCGAGCCCAGTAGTTATTTAATATATCTTGATTGTAATAATTTATACGGCTACGCTATGATGAAAAAGCTTCCTACTTCAGAATTTAAGTTTTTGACTCCAAAAGAAATTGATAACTTTGTAGTAAATAATGTATCAGATGATAATGATTACGGTTATATTTTGGAAGTAGACTTGTTATATCCGAATTATTTACATAATAAGCATAAAGATTTACCTTTTGCAGTTGAAAAATTAATACCTCCATACGGAAAGTCAGCAAAATTGGTTGCGAATTTTTACGACAAGCATAATTATGTTATTCATTATGTTCACTTGAAAGAATGCTTAAGAAATGGTTTAATTGTAAAAAAGATTCATCGCATACTAAACTTCAAACAAGAAAGCTTTCTCAAAAAATACATTGATCTGAACACAAATCTTCGTCAAAATTCCAAAACAGCGTTCGAGAAGGACTTTTTTAAATTATTAAATAATGCTATTTTCGGAAAAACCATTGAAAATAAACGTAAGCAAGCTGATGTTAAATTATTAACGAAATGGAGAGATACCAGAAACAAAACCAATAAGTATCTAAGCGCAGAAAAGTTAATAGCTAAACCAAATTTAAAATGTATATCAATTTTTTCAGAAAATTTCGTAGCTGTGGAATTATATCGAGAAAAAGTTGTTTTAGATAGACCTATTTATATTGGGTTCACAGTGCTGGAATATTCTAAGCATCATTTATATAGATTTCATTATGATTTTATAAAAAGTAAATACGGAAACAATGCTGAGCTGTGCTACACTGATACCGATAGCTTATTGTATTTAATTTATACAGATGATTTTTATCATGATATGCATGAAGATCTTACTAAGTTTGATACCAGTAATTTTGCAGTAACTAATCCTTATCACATACCACAACATAATGCTAAAATTCCTGGATTATGGAAACTTGAGATGGGTGACGATTTAATTACAGAATTTATCGGTTTAAGAGCTAAACTATATTTTATAAACAGTGCCAAGACTCAAATTAAAAAAGCTAAAGGTATTTCCAAATCCATTACTAGTGACCTGAAATTAGATGATTACATTAATGTTCTTTCAAACAATAAAGCATATAGATATAAAATGAATATGATAAAATCAATTAAACATGTTTAATATACTCAACAAGTAGATAAACAAGTATTGGAAAGAAACGATGACAAAGTTCAAGTATTACAAGATCAAATTCATACATTACAATGGGGTCACTGTGATTCAATGTTTTTAGATTATTCCAGTGACATGTAATATGTATCTATTATTATAATTTCTGATAGCATTGTATACTGTTTTATGTGCATAAATTAAATGTATGAAATAATTACTAGCTATGTACTGTATTCTATTATGCTCTACTTGTAGACAAATGTGATGTAAAATGTCAAATTAAGTTTATGAATTAAGTAATATAATAAATGTATACCCGCATTGATTAATTGTATTATTTAAATTATCATTTAACCACCTTTATTTTTAAATTATCATTTAAGAAAAAATAAGATTTGTTAGTGTAAATATAAATACGAGAAAGTTTTATTATGATACAGATGAACATTAGATTTTGATAAGACAACACAATGAAGTTCGTTAAGCAGCCTCACACATTAAAAGTGCAACATTTAAAGTTTACCAATGAATCTCGTAAAGTTAAACATAGTACCCTTTTACCGAACACAATCCGATGCATCATATGTGGTCCATCAAACTGTGGTAAAACTAATATAATGTTAAATTTATTGCTGCATGAAAATGGACTTAAATTCAAACATATTTATTTGTATTCAAAAACAGCTTTTCAACCTAAGTATTGTTTCTTAAATGAAGTGATGAAACGAATTCCTGCAGCAAAATTGTTTATATTTAATGACAACAACGAGGTTGTTCATCCAAATGATGCTTTAAAAAATTCAGTTATGATATTTGATGATGTTGCTTGTGAAAATCAAATAAATATTCGCAATTACTTTGCGATGGGGAGACATAGACAAATTGATTGTATTTATCTATCCCAGACGTATTCTAAAATACCCAAGCAATTATTGCGAGATAATGTTAACCTATTGATGATTTTTAAACAAGATGACACTAATCTTAAGCATATATATAATGAACACGTTAATACTGATATAGACTGGCTTCAATTTAAAAAGCTTTGTTCTTCTATATGGGAAGATAATTTCAATTTCTTATTAATAAACAAAGACTGTGCTCTTAACAAGGGAAGGTACAGAAAGGGTTTTGACGTATTCATTCACTTTTAGAAAGTTCATATATTATTTAACACTGTCACCAATATATCATTCGTTGTTAAGCCTTAGTGAATATCAGTTCCCTATTTAGGACTTAAGTAAAATGGAAACCGATTCCGTCATCAAAGAACAATTGATAAAATCAGTAAACAGTATAAAAAATAAAATAAAACATATTCAAAATGAAGAAGATGCTGCTTATATCAAATATCAAAAAGTATTCAAACCTATAATAGATCCTATCCAGACATTAATAAAAGTAAACGAGAAAGACAATCCAACTTCAAAATTAATTGAAAATATGAACAAACATGATGAGATCAATCAAATCAAATCTTCTTGTTACTTTCCCTATAAAAATCAATTTTCTTTAGATTCGAATGACGATTCTGAATATTACAGTGAAGAAGATAAAAACCCTTCAAGTAGTAGTAGTAGTATCCAAACGATAAAGTCGCTAAAGAAAGATGATTTTATTGATATTTATGATAATATAAACATACCATTTGGTATTCGTAATGAAAATAAAAAAATAATGATGGGCAACTCTGATGTGAAGTTTTCTATGTCAAAAAACGCTTCGAATACAGAAAATCCGTACATTATCTCGATTTGTAATAAACACTATAATTTTATTCCTGGCTTAAAAGAACTTTTGGCTCGTAGGAAGCCCAATCTAACGTTAGTTACTGAACAAGATAAACTGGTTTATAAAGATATACTCTACAATACAAACGCACATAAACGAAAATTTGACCCAAACGGACAATTAAAAGGTGATAAAGGAGTAAAATATCGTAATATAATTAAACCATTATTTTCCGAATTACCTACAGCAAAAGACAATATTGAAGCATTAGAAAAAGTTAAGACTGGTGGTTATATTCCAAAATATAAGAAATTTAAGTATAATACAGACTATGTTTATTGGGATGATCCCAATGAGTTGATCGAAAGACTAAAACTATTGATTGCATCACAAAATGCTGGTAATACTGGCTATGATAATTAAATAGTTTCAATTATTGAAGAACTGAAAGAATCTGGAATTATAAAAGAATAGGATTTATAATGAACTGGTTAGTTATTAAAAGTTCATCAAACATGAATGTTCATTTAATTGCCCCTAATGTGAACAGTGAAGTAAATGAGACTAAAAGATCTGAAAAAGATATTGAACCTATTAGAAGTAGTGCTAAAAGTTACTTCGATTATATGTACAGTATTTTTTTAGAGAAAATAAAATATATTCTCCAACTTATTAAAAATATAACCAATCGAATACGGACAATTGAAAAAAATATTGAACTGAAGCAGATTGCAGGGCAGTTGAACAAACATTATGAGCAAAGTAGACGTTGTTAATGAAATTCATAAAAATGTGAGAGTTAACTTCCCTCGACGTAATGTAATACTTAGAGATATTGATGACCTTTGGCAAGCAGATTTAATAGACATGCAAGTCATGGCAAAAATAAACCATGGCTTTAAGTACATACTAGCGATTATAGATTGTTTTTCTAAATATGCTTGGGCTATTCCATTAAAAAATAAAAATAAAGCAACTGTATCTGAAGCGTTTAAAACTATATTGAATATACGCATACCTAAAAATTTGCAAACCGATTTAGGGAAAGAATTTTATAATGATTATTTTAAAAACGTTTGCAAAAAATATAATATTAATCATTATTCTACATATTCCACTAAAAAAGCTTCAATTGTAGAAAGGTTCATAAGAACATTAAAAAATAAACTGTATAAAGATTTTAGTTTAAAAGGAAACTATAAATGGTCAGACGGCACGCTAGATAGTAAAATTTATGAGTACAATAATAGTTTCCATAGAACTATCAAACAGACACCTGCTTCAATAAATGAAACAAATAAAGAAACCGTGTCACAAAATTACGTTAATATTTTTAAAGCTAAAAATACTTTAAAATGTAAAAGATTTAGAGTTGGTCATTTTGTGAGAATCAGTAAATATAAAGGATGTTTTGAAAAGGGTTTCACTCCAAATTGGTCAACTGAAATTTTTAAAATCATAAGAGTGCAAAATACTCGTCCAACGACTTACTTACTAGAAGATGCCAAAAAACAGCCAATTTTAGGATCATTTTATGCTCAAGAACTTCAAAAAACCAATCATCCAAACATTTATCTCATAGAAAAAATTGTGAAAAAGAAAGGTAATAAAATGTACGTGAAATGGTTAGGCCTACCAGCTAGTGAAAATTGTTGGATAGATAAGAAAAATGTTGTGTAAGTCATTAATACTTTTTGATTACTTAACAAAAAGTAAGTTGATTTCTACTTAATTGGAGAAAGAACCTTTATAAACGAGTAACTTAAAGCATTTTAATTCATTACTCTTCGGTTCTCAACACAGCAAGCACTTAGAAATAATATTTACATTCAAAGATTTAAGTGAGACAACAAGACTTAATGACCAGTCTAAATAAAAACATCATGAATTCAAAGAAATCCAGCAAAGGTTTAAAAAAAACTTTTATAAATATTGTTTCACATACAAAAAGACATATAAAAACATAAAACCTAAATGTAAAAAGGCACTAATAGATTTAGCATTTGCAGCTGCTAAAGAGGTAACTGCCGATTTACCAATAAAATTACCAAGAGTTATACCCATACCCAAAACTGGTGGATTTTTTCCACTAGTGCCTATATTTGCGAGATTATCTGCGGTCGGTAGCTTAACTGGTGGTGTTGCTGGAATCACAAAAGCGATAAATGAATACAAAGCATCGAAAAAACGACTGGCTGAATTAGAAAGACATAATAGAGAAATAGAAGCCTTGTGCATAGGTAGAGGATTGCATGTTAAACCTTATAAAAAAGGTTTAGGTATTTATATATCGAAGAAAAAAAACTGAATATCCGGCTACCCAAAAGACCTTTAACTAACATTGATATAATAAAGTATTCGAAAAATATTCCCTTTTTTCGAGGCATATTTATGAGAGATGAATTACCAGGAAAACCATCATCTTTAGAATGTGGAGTTATTAACCTGGATTCTTCTGATAACCCTGGTACGCATTGGGTAGCCTATGGAAAAATTAATAATTATATTGAATATTTTGACAGTTACGGTAATCTGAAACCTCCGAAAGAATGTATAAAGTATTTAGGACGAAACTTGTATAACAACTATGATAATTATCAAGGAAATCATCTATACAATTGTGGGCATTTATGTTTGAAATTCCTGAAGTCCTTTTGGAAACGACATAACATTTATGTATAAAAGGGCTTTATTTTTATTAGGAGGTTCATTCTATTGCATCATATTATCTAGCTCGCAGTTTATAGAATATTGCATTATTTAGAATTAATTAATATAAATAATTACGACTTTATTTTAAGACATTACGTAATATGCTTGTTTTCAATAAAAACCGTTTCACCCCAAGAAAAACCAATATTGCAACTCGAATAACGAGAGAAGACAGACGGTTCAGTGCATCAAAAAAAATTACTAAAAATAATAAATTATTCCTTCAAGCTCTTGGATTTAAAGTATAAAATGATACAGATCACAGACTTACCGCATCATGATAATTCCATTGAAAGTTACGAGATCCATAGCTATAATCCTTATAACAACAGTTTTAAGGAGAACGATGAAATCAGAATACCTATTCACCAACAAGACGTATACATCTTACCATCTGAAAGTTCCATTTACATCGAGGGATATGTAAATGTATTTTCTAAAGATGTAACAGGCAAAATTTTAAAGAAAAGTGTACAGTTTATAAATAATCCATTTTCATTTTTATTTCAAGATATTAGATATGAACTGAATGGTGTGGAAATAGATCGTATTAAAAATGTTGGCATTACAACTTCTATAAAATCTTACATTTCTATGAATGAAGGAGAAAGCAAAGTCGCTGCAGTGTGGGGTTGGAACTTGAATGGTAGCGAGAAAGGAGATGGACATTTTAGTGTAATTCTCCCATTAAACAAAATATTAGGCTTTGCAGAAGACTATAATAAAATTATTGTTAATTGTAGACATGAACTTATATTACAAAGAAGTCGATCTATTTCAAACTGTGTTATTACAGAAAAAAATGATAATGTAGAATTAGATATTCAAAAAATACAATGGCGTGTTCCACATGTTAAAGTTTGTGATCGTGACAGGCTAACTCTACTCAAACACCTAGAAAAGGATCGAGCGATTCAGCTAGCATTCAGAAACTGGGATTTATATGAATATCCAGTATTACCTAAAACAACAAAACATTCATGGTCCATTAAAACAGCTTCACAACTAGAAAAGCCGAGATTTGTGATACTTGGTTTACAAACTAATAGACAAAATAATGTAACTAAAAGTTCATCTACATTTGATAATTGCCAAGTAACAAACATTAAATTATTTTTAAATTCACAATACTTTCCTTATGACTCACTTAACTTAAAATTTGATAAAGGTAAATACAGTATATTATATGAAATGTATTGCAATTTCCGTCAGTCATATTATAACTCTAGTAAAGATCCCCTGCTTGATCTGTTGACATTCAAAGAAAAAGCTCCATTATTCGTAATAGACTGCTCCAGACAAAACGATTCATTGAAATCTGGACCAGTTGATGTTCGCTTAGAAATAGAATGTGCAGAAGATATTCCTGCAAATACAACAGCTTACTGTCTGATCATAAACGACCGTCTTATTGAATATAGACCATTAAGCAACATTATTCGAAAATTATCATGAACGTCATCATAGATGCACAAGGTTTTAAGAGTGAAAGCAATGAGTTTATTCCAAAAGAAATAGCGATTCAATGTGAAAAGTCTATATTCGTATTTTTGATTAAGCCCCCGCATCCATTCTATACTTTGACTCCAAAAGAACGCATACAAGTAAGTTGGATAGAGAGAAATAGAGGAATATTATGGAACGAAGGATTTATACCATACCCTAATTATAAGCATATTGTATTAGAATTTTTAAAAAATAAGAATATTTTTACAAAAGGATGTGAAAAGGTGACGTGGTTGAAGAAAATGTTTGGTATTAATAATGTATATAACTTAGAAGATTATAATTGTTCAAGTTTAACAAAGCTTCAAGAAGAGTATTATATAAGTCCTAATATCTTTTGTTGTATTTTTCATAAAAAAATATGTGCGTTAAAAAATGTATCGTGTTTGTATAAGTGGTGTCAGGACAATTGCATTTTTTCATAATAAAATATAAATTAATATGATATATTATTTTGTTTCATTTCATAAGTACCTGTGCCATTCCTCGCTAGAATAAAATTATTGTATTATAGAAATAATTGTGTTTGAAAATACAATAATTGTTACTGCATCAGTTACCATGACATTGAGTTTAGGAGACCGAGTACAGGTATTGATAATAGAAAAGCGATTATGTGGGCTGCATGTTGTAAAAATAATAAATCATGAGCAGTACAATGCAATCTTAATACCTTGCTATAAAGAAAATAAGAAATGCTCTAAAATTCGCTATAAAGGGCTTGTGTTATGGGCTCGAATATTTAGAATCTACAACAACCTGATAGATTTAATAGAAGAAAGCTAATATATAGGAACAGGCTATGCACGACAGCTTAATTAGCCGTTTCCAATTAGGCTGTTCATAAACCGGTACCTATTAATCTACCAGTTAAAAATATAAACAGTTAAGAGTTTTACCAATCATCAGTTCTCGAGAAGTGAAACCCGTTCTATGGAACTAAACTTGGTTTGGATTTTGATTTAGAAGTATCGTTTCGAATAGTGAAGTATAGAATATTTTTGATTAGAGGTATCATTTTGAATAGTGAAATGTAGAATGATTTTGATTAGAAGTATCGTTTCGAATAGTGAAATATAGGGCATCCAGATCACACTGTGATCTGGATGCCCTATATTTCAACTACTGGTCTACACAATGTGGTAACTCGCTTCTTAACTTATAGCCTAGGTAGCTATATCTAAATACTTTGAGTACGTTAAGTGGGTGCGTCTCATAACGTATAAACTCATTTGGTCTAATTTCATTTTATTATCGTTCATAAGATATAATCATCGTGAGATATACCAACTGTTGATATAATTTCTTTACATATAACATTTATTTATTCTAAAACTTAATTAGTATAACGTTGTTTGATATAACGATTATGTAATCGAAAGTCATTTGGTCTAACGTTTAATATATATAAAACACGTCATTATGGTTGACACCCCGACTCAGAGTACCCCGACTCGGAAGGTTTAGGTTAGAAGCCTGCGTGGTTATTTTTTTTTAAACCACCCATAAATAGGAGCCCCGCTAAGCGGAGCTCCGTCGACCTATCTTAGCGCAGGTGATAATCAGTTACTATTATATCTTTTGAGTGGTATGTCAAACGATGTTATATTTAATGTATGTAATGCTTATAAAAATTAGTTATTTTAAAATTATGTCAATCCTTTATTGTATTAACTAATCGCTATATTAAATAAAATTATAGGTTCCGTTGTTACATGTTGTTAATATTAGAGATTTTGTTGTTATATCATTTATTACTTACCCACGTCAAGTGTATGTATGTAAACTCTTCCTAGAGCCGGCCACGGCTCGTGTACTCCCCATGCGGGCGCCGTCTTTTTAAGTAACAAGGAAACAAACAGAAACAAGCCTAATTCATCAATACATAAACAAATTTATAAGCTGCCCGACTAATGACTTCTCTCGAGGCAAACAAATTTCGTATATGTATGAATCGTTTTGAAAACCTCGTACAATAGTCGTCTCGGTAGGTTCATAGTTATTGCCTTTCAAAGAGAGCACGCGAATATCTTGAGCCATTTGCACAAGTGTAGTAGCCAAGTCTACACTTGGCTCACCATTATATGTATATATATCACAAGTTTGTGATAAAATTATATTCAAACTCATTTCATCACTAAATTGATACTAAGTTAAAGTCAAGTTGACACAGTTATACACGCGATGTACCTCAATTGATACTTATTATATTATAATCTGTAAATGTAGCTTAGGTTAGGTTAGGTTATTTTTTCTGGATGAAAGGTACCCTATGTCCTATTCTGTACCCTTGACAACGTGTATGCAAAATTTCATGTTGATCGGTTGAGTAGTTAAGGCGTGAAAGCGTAACAAACAAACAAACTCATTTTCGCATTTATAATATTAGTTAGGATTAGGATAACTAAAATAACTCGAGGCCGCTACTAACCTATATTTCTCAATTATTCCGTATTTATTCTACCAAAACGAATAAACAACTGTGACGATTTTAACCGTTATTATACTTATCAGTAAATAGAACATTCAACCAAGGCGATATAGAAATAAAAAGCAAGGTACAGAATATGATAGTAAAAGACAAACGTGATAATTCTTATATTTACAAAGCGTGTTGCAATGTATCTGACAGTGCAGCTGTTCCACAGTACAGGTGCAGCTGGTTTCGCACTTCGTATATTAAAGACCCCACACATGGTACGTGTCATGTTAAACGGTGTTACATCACTTATAAATAAACGCTTAAGTTCTAATGCGATGAAACTTATGTTTTTATGACATGAATGTGCTTTGATATATTTTTTTATATATTGTGTATGATTTATTATACCAATAGTAAATACCCTCATATAATAGAATATATCATTTATTAATAATCCGATTATATAAATATAGGTTTTATCTGATTTAACAGTGATACAATTTATAGAAAATATTTGATAAATCATCTAATTATAAAAATATGACATTTATCTGATGTAACAATTATAAAATTGTTTTATAAAATACAAATTTATGGCTTTAGAGTAACATGATGATTTTCTGATAATGAAATGGAGATTATTTTAAAAGACATATCTTGAAGAGAGCTTTTCCGAATTCAGTGTGTGTGTCAGTAAAAGTTTGTGGTTTAAATTTTACAAATGACATTATTGACGTAATTATTTGCTTGAAATGTATTTTAGCATAATTTTCTTCGTAACCTTATTATTCCAAACTCGTGTGTAGTGGGTATGTCGGTTTGTGGTCTGACTATATTTGCCTGAATATCTGTTTTTCTGCGGCAGCGAGTGACATAATGGCCTTGCAACCCGCAGATAATGACATTCAGAAGTTAGATCAGTCCGAATTTAAAGATATTAAGTATCTTGTTAGCCATACACAGCTCGGCAGCATTGGCATTTGCAACATTATCAGCACAGTCAAAACTCTACATGAGTTTGACTATTTATATATTTAGTTTTCATATTTGGTTACTTACAGGGCCTAATTTACCATCTCGGCAATTATTTGGGTTTACGAAAGGGAAGTCTACTGCTGATGCAGTACTTGAACTCACCGAAACGGTAGTAAAGCAGCTTGACAGAAGGTCTAAAGTAATTGGCATATTCCTGGACCTCACAAAGGCATTTGACACTGTCTCTATCTCCATATTGCTCTCAAAGTTGGCAGCTATAGGTGTGCGAGGTATTCTACTGGAAGTTTCCAAAAGTTATTTATACAACCGTCTGTAATGTGTCAAGATTGATAACTACATGAGTGATGCTGCAAGTCCTAATTTTGGGGTTCCCCAGGGAAGCGTACTCGGCCTTACGCTTTTCCTCATATATATTAACAGTATGTGTACTAAAACTCTACCGAATTGTAAAATCATCACTTACGCAGATGACACAGCACTGTTGATATATAGGGGTAACTGGGATCGGGTGCGTCACTATGCCGAAATCGCGCTCAGATATGTAATGACTTGGTGTTAAAGTACCAAACTTGCTGATACTTTATTTTTCGCGAAACAACACTATTTGTTCTATTTGTGGTCGACTTAGAGGTTGGAATTAAAATAAAACACTACTTGTCGCCTGATCTAATATAATATAATTGTTCACATTTGCATACTTCACTGGTGCTTCTATACTAACCGTGTGCAAACAACGATAGCGACTTCTAATTCGACGCCTATGCCATCTATCGATCCTATGTTCAACTCTTTGCACATATTGCTTTGAACATAGTTACTTAATTCTAATTAGACGCTTACGCCATCTATCGAGCCTTTGTTTAACCTTTTGCACATACTGCATTGAACACTTGGCTTAGAAAGAATTACATTACATGTGGAAAAAACAAAGTACGCCAGGAGTTACTAAGTTAACTTTAAAGAAGTTATTTCTCACATGGGTCGCAATCAGAAATGTTGAGAAACCATGGTTCGCTATATCCTACTGAATGATTTGAAGAAATGTTGTGAATGATATAAATGAGCACTTAATTAAATCCAACTTCCTAGATCCCGCGTAACAACCTACAAACCAAATAAATTTAAGAAATCCATTCTGCATACAGTCTTATAACAACATTATACAACACAATATTATATTATGGATATAAATTAATACGAAAATGAGATTAAATTAGAGAAAAACAATTCTTAAAGTCTGATAATATCAATAACTTTATGATATAAATAAATAGGTACTTATTATTGATTTATATTAAACACTAATTTAATTAATCTTCAGATAAATCCATATTTCGAGTACATCCATAGATATGTAATATAAACTGTCTCACAATAATAATTATGTAATTTGTTTAGGATGCGCAGAGTCAAACGTTTGATAGAAATAAATCGGTGTAATGTAAAAAAGAGACAAAAATCTTATGCAATATAATATTTTTATGTAACAGTTTGATTGACAAGACGTGATATTGAATGTTGAGTTATAAACAAAACTAGATCTTTAAATGCTTGGCAAAATATCTGTCTAGAACAAATAAAAACTTTACTAATTAGATCACCGACAATATTAATGATACATCCTGGCCAAAGTTACAAAAACTACTATTTTATTTTTATAACCAATGTCCAAACTCACTAAAATATTATAATATCAGTAGTTACATGGCGCGATTGTTTTAGCATGTGCTCGATAGATGGCGTTGTACCAGTAAGCTGAATCGCGCTATGGTTTCGTTCCCAGACACAGTATAAATAGTTGGCATTATTATTTTAATAATTAGAATTAATTTTCCTTTTAATTAAAATGTCAAATTAGTATTATTATCATACAATCGTATGAACCAGATGATTACGACTAATATAACGATATACGAGAGATATATTATGAAGTCTGGAGACCTAGGTGGGGACCTAGGGGGTCTAACTTCTTCGTCGTTCGCCACGTTACTAATATCGATCGCTGTGGTGCTTATTATCGGGATTAACATTCTCGTAGCAAAAATGAGCAGGAACTGTTCTGTAACTGCTTCAAAAATCGGTGATGCGGATGTACAGGCAAACCTGTAAAAAAAAAAAACAGCTTGTGAATCTACCACTAATAATCCAAGTCTATGGAAACTGGCAGAGAAAAGTTATTAAGTCCAATATAACCATTTAATTTATTTATTGATAACATTGAAAGGTGTTGAATCGTTGGTAATAAACATTTGGTTATTAATTGCGTATGTATTGGGATTACCTGTCAAGAAATTTCTAATTAACAGTACGGAAACTGGAACACTAGGTAGACAACCATAGGTTTGTTGCCTATCACTTGGGACCTCAAACTATAGCTGGCGAAATATGGGTATTTCACACGGTGTTATAGCCGAGTATAGCTCAAGGTATTTTAAATGTTTGCACATAAATAGAACACTGGCAGCATTCTTGCATGAATTAACATCAGATATAACTTTTATACAATACTAGCTTTTGCCCGCGGCTTCGCTCGCGTAAAAGTATGTTAAGTTAAATAAGGTTATGTTATGTTCGGGCACGCCACGATTCTGTCGATAGGTCCCGTCTTTGAAGAGTGGCTGGAGAGGTAGCATAGCGCCCTCACTTTCCGGCTGACACAGGTAATGACTGGCCACGGTTGTTTTGGCCAGTTCCTGTGTCGCATAGGCCGGCAGGAGACGCTCATTATATATACATAGGCCGCAGGCGACGCCCGGGTGTCACCACTGCGGCGACTGCCGCGATGTTGTCGTGGACACGGCGCTGCACGCGTTGGTGGATTGCCCCGCCCGGGCATCGCAGCGCCGTGAGTTGATCGCGGCAGTCGGAATGATTGCCCTCTCATTATATATACATAGGCCGCAGGAGACGCCCGGGTGTCACCACTGCGGCGACTGCCGCGATGTTGTCGTGGACACGGCGCTGCACGCGTTGGTGGATTGCCCCGCCCGGGCATCGCAGCGCCGTGAGTTGATCGCGGCAGTCGGAATGATTGCCCTCTCATTCCTGACCATGGTTTAGTCTATGGTCCGGAGCGAGAGGTCGTGAAACGCTGTCGTCTCCTTCTGTAATGAAGTAATTTCCATCAAGGAGGCGGTGGAGCGGGATAGGGACCGCTTGAACTCTCTCCCCAGCCGCAGAACCGGGCGCCGGAGGGCGGTAGATGAACTCCAGCCACCATAAGGTTGTACCTGGGGGTGGTGTGCTTCGCGGGCCTGCGCACCATCTGATCAGTTGCAGGTCCGAATGGCGGCGTGCATGTTACCACGCGCGCGTCTCAGTTGTGTAGTCTTGCTTTATATAGTGCAAACCGTAAGGATAAAATTAATAAGGATAGGTAACATTGTGTAGTGGCTTGCCGTTTCATACGGCAGGCCGAAGTCGCGATGGCACGTGAAAGTGATTCGCACAGCCCCGCCGTCTCTGGTTATGTTGAGGAACAACGTCGTAGGTTTAGACGGTATGACCGGGATGTCACCATCTTTCCCCGGGTGAGTCCGACATAACCTCTCCGTCGTCCCGCGGAGTATGCGTCCATGCATTCCAGATTCTGCCAGATAATGCCATAACCCCAAAATAGAATTCATTATACTCAAATGCAAATATCGCTTTGCTCAAAGGTAATAAAATGTAGAAGCAAATGAATCTGCATATAGAGTAGTGATGTCGTCTAAAGCATTTGAATGATAGACACTACTGTAACTGTGAACATTGATACCTAAACATTATTAAGGTTATAAGCATTGCCATTTAACGTGGCAATGCTGCCAGTTTTCTGGGCACTGTACCAGCTGACTATAACTGCGGAGGAACGCTATGTCGCCTATTAAAGGATTGGCTTTTACTTCTTCAACCCATTTTTTTTATATTTTGTATTCTAGTAATTAGGTTAGTTTGGGTTATGCTAGTAACGTGGGCTTGCCCACCACCCGTTCAGCACCAGGTCCGACAGGCGGCGTGCGTGTTCCCACGTGCGCCTCTGTGTCGTGTATGCGTCCCCCCCTTGACGGACACACGACACTGAGGCGCACGACTCGTGGGACCCCGCCGACTCTGGTTATGTCGAGGAACACCGTGGTAGGTTTAGTCGGCATTCCGGGAGGTTCATTTTCATCGTTACAACATGTTTCTTTTACCTCAGTGAGTCCGACATAACACCTCCGCCCGCTCCCGCGGAGAGGAGGGAGTGCGTCAATGCATTCAACCAAGTAAAAAATAAAAAAGGATTATGTTAGTAAAAGTAGTTCTTTTTAAATGTTACATAAACTATGTTAGTCGGTGATAATTCAGCTTTCTAATGGAGAAAGAATTTTTAAAAACGGTTGCGTAGTTTTTAGTTAAATCCTTACAAACAAAGAGTCAAATGTTTCCTCTTTATAATATTAGTATAGACGCATAGATAGTAAAGGTAAAAGGATCGCAATCAGATGCAGATTTATTAAATACGCATAAAGCTCGTCGTCACTCGGCTTGGATTGCTGCATGAACGATTCTTCTCACCTGCGACTGTTCTAGAGTTTCTGCCACTCTAATAGCTGACTGCCGCTGAGCTTGTTCTTCTAAATGGAACTGCATTTGAAGAGGCGTCTCAATAGCTGTTAAAGCTCTCTAGGGTTGAGATTTGTCATCTCAGTTGCTCTTAAAGTTGCTTGGCGTTCAGTTTGTACATCTAGACGAATCTGCGTTTGAAGGAGAGTTTCATTAGCGTTCAAGGCACTCTAACATTCGGCTTGTTCCTCTAACCACAATTGTGTTTGAAGGGGCTTATCAGCGCACTCTTGTAGGAGCCTGGCGGGTGGCTTGGTCCTCCAGTCTTGCCTGGCTTGAGAAAATGTCATCTGCTCTTAAAGCAGCTTGTCTTGTCTGCTTAATTTGGCATGAACGGACGTTTCTTGGCATAGAGCAATTTTTGCTGTCCGTGCCTACGATAAGCTCCTAGATAAGTTAGAATTACGTTTGCGAGGTATGTTAAAAAAGTAAAGATAAAGATACATTTATTTGCTAAAACATGTGTGAATATAATTATACATTATTTTGATATATAATACAGGTAGTAAATAACAGTTGTATCAACATGTTTAACCAAAACTGGTGTACAAATATAATTATTAGGAATTTCATTAAAATAAAATAGTTTTAGCATAACTCATAAGTAATCAATTAAGTACATATATCAAAATAGTCAAATTAGTCAAGATTAACACAAGTTGAATGTATAGATAAACAAAAGATACAATTAAAAGATTTGAAGACATACCTGAGTAACGAGTAAGTATTTATATTTATAGCACTTCGTTTGTCTTAACTGTCAATTATACTATTTTGGTGTATTGGTGTCCATGTGTTCGGGGTATTAAGTGGTGACCATGAAATGATGACCACCCTATATAACCTTGTAATCTGTGGACAACGGCGTGAGCAGTGTGTTTGTTAATTCTAACATTTTACTCCTAACATTGTTGTAATGTGTACTGTATACACTGTTGTTTGTTGTCCCTAATAAAATAAAATAAAAATAAATTAGTTAAAATCAATTGAAATAAAAAATAATAATGGAATTTAAATTATTACAAATAATAAGAATACATATGTAGGTACATACTCAAAATTTTAATTAAATGATAGATTTTTGTCATTAAGTAAGTCATCAACATTATAATAACATTTATTAGTAAGCAGGGTTTTGAATGTTTTTTTAAATAGTGCTACACTTAGTGATTTCGTGTTATTTGGAATCTTATTATATATTAATGGAGCTTTGCACATAACACTTTTATGTAGTAATGCTGTTTTAGCAGGATGAACACAGAGTCTATTTTGATCTCGTCGATTACTTCTTCCATTATCTGATAAAAGTGAAAATAAATTGTGATTATTCCTGACGAAAAGGGCTATTTCCATAATGTATAATGAGGAGAGCGTTAACATTTTATGTCTAATAAAAAAGGGTCTACAGCTTTCAGTGCTTTGAATCCCAAACATAGCACGTATGCATCGCTTTTGCATTTTAAATGGCATATCTTTATTAGTAGAGTTGGCCCAGGATATTATTCCATGCCCCCTAAAATCCAACCACACGTCCGGATCGACCATCTGATCCCGTGGGGGGCGGACATAAGACATAGAATTTACTGGCGTGGCTAACGTGGCACTAGTCAGTAAGGGTCGTTAGGCCGGGGCGGTTGCTTAGGTAACCTGCCCAGCTGGGCGGTCTTGGGGCGGGTGGAGTGGTCCAGCATGGACCCCCATCCGGCTCAACCCGTAATCCTGAACTGACAGGACCGGGGGCCTTCGGGCTGCGAGGAAGACAATCTCTATAAAAATTACCCAAAGCTCAAGTTTGTGGTGGCCCGGCGAGGGGCTGTATGACTGAGGGGAACCCAGCCATTAGGGCCGCCAAAAACATTAATGATGTCGGTGAAAAATGGAAAACTACCCCAGGAGGGTACCGGGCGCATGGCGCCCGGAGAATCCCTCACGGAGCCTTCCAGCTCCGTCTGCCCCTCGTATTCTGGGAGGGGCAACCAACATCCCAGCGTTGTGCCGCGCGACATATCGGGCACGGAGTATTCCGCAGAGTCAGACACTGACTCTGCAATACAAGCCGTCTTGGGCCCTGAACCAGGAAAGACGGTTCCTACAGCAGGGAAGTGCAAGCGCCCACTGCGTCGGCTTGAGTCCGACACCGACGCAGAATCGAGCGCTACGCCCATTGCTAAAATCGGCACAACTTGAAGGAGCCGAGGCCGACCTAGCACTTCGATACATCGGACCAGCTAGAGCAGCCGAGGTCGCTGCCGAAAAACGTGCGGCGTCAGAGCTGTGCGCGGAGGATGAGGTGGCCCAGCTGGCGCTGAAGATCCGCTCACCAGCTAAATCGGTGGCGGATGCAGTCCAGCGTGCCCGTGACGGTGCCGAGATTGTCGCCAAGGTGGCGGCGAAATCGCGCAACCTAAAGGGCACTTTCAAGCGCCACCTTAAAGAGGCGGTGGCTGCTTCGGTGGAGTCGGTTGAGTTTCTCGCTAACGGACTGGAGTGGCTTCAGGCAGAGGTGGCGGAGCTGCGCAAAGAGATGGTGCAGCTCAGGACTGAAACTCGGAGGGGGCAGGCACCGAAACAGACGACTAAAGCGTCGGAGCCGTCGAGCAAAATGCTTGATTTTCAGGCGTCTTTGTTTAAATACATAAATGCTCGTTTTGAAGGACTTAATGATCGCCTCCTTCCGGTGCCCAGCTACCGGTCACGGCTGGGTGTCGCACCGCCCGCGACTAATGCCAGCGCTACTACCTCGGCAGCCACTAAAGCCGCGTTAGCGCCTCCACAGGCGAAATCCCGGGCCAGACCCCAGGAGTTCCCGCCACTTCCAACGACCAGGATGCCTCCGCCATCTCAAAAGGCGCCGCAGCAGCGCATGTGCGATCAATACAAGTATCTGGGTGGTATGATGCACAGATCTGGGAACTTGGAATGCAACATTCAACATAGAATAGCCGCAGCGTGGCTAAAGTGGCGAGAAGTAACTGGTGTCACCTGCGACAAAAAGATGTCTGTCAAACTGAAGGGTTTGATTTATAAGACCATAATAAGGCCAGTCCTTATGTATGGCAGCAAAACATGGGCTGCAACCCAAAAGAACGTGCATACCATCCAAGTTGCTGAAATGAAGATGCTGAGGTGGATGTGCGGCGTAACCAGGCTCGATAAAATCCGCAACGAGTACGTGCCTCGGTGTACGCGACATCGCCGACAAGATGCAAGAGAGTAGGCTGAGATGGTATGGTCACGTAAAAAGAAGGCCACCAGACTACGTCAGAAATTTGGCACTACAGCTTGACCTCGCCGGTCGTAGACCTAGAGGCAGACCCAAGACAAGGTGGAAAGATGTAGTGCTAAAGGTAAAGAGGGAATGTATGTTACTGACGATGATGTCGAAGACAGAGCGAAGTGGAGGAGAAAAATAAGGAATGCTGACCCCACCACCATGTGGAAAACATAGCTAGGAAGAGAGAGAGAGAGACATATGAGATTCAATGAATAAATAAATACTTTATACAACCCGTTCGCTATAAGTTTGCCGCTGTCAACTGTCACGCGTTTAGCGTTGTCTCACTCACTCAGTTCTAGTTCCAGTGAGAAAACGCTATACTGACGTCATTTGACAGCAGTAAACTTATGTTGTAGCGATGCAGTCGGTCGACCGTCGCCCCAGCCAATCAGTGTCACGCTCTGACGAATAGTACAAAATTATAAGCGGTAGCGATTTGGTTAAAATTGTATATGTTCACCAGGAACAGTTTCCTATTTGTTTGGCTTACGCTATCACCATCCACAAATCACAAGGACTTAGTCTGGACAGCGCTCTTCTCGACATAGGCACTTCGATATTTAGCAGAGGACAGGCCTACGTTGCGCTCTCCAGAGTTAAAACACTAGACGGAGTACACCTTATTAATCTAGACCCTAGTCAAATTAAGGCACAAGATAGTTCTATAGTAGAATATAACCGCCTGAGATCGTTATATCACCCGGACTTGTCTAATTTAAGCATAAACAGGAAGCGTATTAAAAAGGTAGCAGATAATGAATGGCCAATGCGCACTATTATCTCTAACATTCAAAAGAATGTGGACAATAGCATAAAAAAGAAAACCATGCAGCGGAAACGCAAGAAAAATCATTAAATCTCAATACCTGCCTAGTTTTCTTTACATAGTAAAAAGTAATGATATCCCACCAAAAACATAAATGTAAAAAAGGAGAGCCAAGTTCAATACAAAAATTATGCTTGGCTGTGGGCTTCGCCGCAAAAGGAATGGAGATCTAAATGAGAGTCAAGTTCTATGCAAAATCCAAATATGTATTTATAGGACCAAAATAACATTATGAACAAGTATTAAACTCTATTTGTTTGTAATATTGTCTTCTGTTTACGCGAATCTTATTCATTGAAATTAAACTACTATATACGTATTTTATCGCGTTGTTTATTTGACACTTTATTATAAAATTTTTAAAAAATGTTACACTACTATAATCACTATTAAACTTTACTAATTTAAAACCCCTAAGAGAGTATCAGGAACTAACAACCGA
This sequence comes from Catocala sponsa, assembly GCA_963564715.1. Lineage (NCBI taxonomy): Eukaryota > Metazoa > Arthropoda > Insecta > Lepidoptera > Erebidae > Catocala > Catocala sponsa. Next base: position 111,529 of record OY751343.1, read on the forward strand.
CCCACCCCTTCCTTTTTTTGTTTTTTTTTTGTTTTATAAAGAAGTGTTTATGATCAAGGATTAAAGTTTTCACTTGACAGAAGTGAAAACTTTAATCCTTGAGGGGCAGTCCCCAAAGACTGCCCCAATTTTTTTTATGTTAGAGCACTTTTGGAGCTTAACATAATTATATGGTCTGGAACCTATATTATAGGCAGAATAGTATTACGTTCACACTTAGCCAGCTATTGCTCTATGTAGATCTCACATTATAAAAGATCTATAGCCGTTAAGCAGGCACAGTGCCGGTCTCCGTGCCGGTGTAGAGATTTTCTAGACACCAAAACCGGAAACCTCATGCACGACAGTCGCAAACACTAACGTATCACACTGCGTAATCAAGACGAATGAAAATGCAATAAATGGTTAGCGGGACTTCATATAAAGATTAAATTTGAGATAGGTTAGTTATCAAAGCAACTAAAACTAATTCTTAAATAAATTGCATGTTGTTTCCACACGTAGATCATAATAATAATATAATATCAGCTTTGTAATAAACCGTCCCACTGCTGGGCACGGGCCTCTTCTCAGTGCGGTGAGGGTTAGGCACTAATCCACACGCTGGCCCAGCGCAAGTTAGCAGAGTAGTTTACATAATATTATTATGTAAACTCTTAGTAAGATATATGCGAGAACCCTCAAACGTGGAAATATCCCCGCGATATATTCGTTATGTAATCCCAGCTCAGAAATTAGAGGGTTCGTAGTTTCAAACAAAACACTTAATACAAATCACCAATATATTTATTTCCTTTTCTACAATTTTACGCAAACACTTCAAATTCACATTGGGCTTGTACTTACTTGCTAGGTTTTTATTTTAATCCAACGATATTCTCACACGACGTTTATTACACAACCGTTCACTTCAACGCTCCGCATAAGAATGCCGTGCTGTCCGTTCCGTAGCCGTCAGTTGCACGTTTTAATTAAAAATATAATATGGTGTTGCCAGAAATAAAAATGTAAACCTAATAGTATAATAAAGTATTCAGAGTTACCAGTAGTCATAAATATAGGCTAACAACTCGGCCATCCTGTTCCAAGCGCGTCCTAGCGCATAACTCTTGTTTTAATACATTCATTCGGTATGGTAAGATGAAAAGAAAAGCAATTGTATACAAAAATAAAATATCATCTATGAACAAAACAACTTCATTATTAATCTAATTCAACTATAAATAATTCAGGATTTGACTTAAATATTAATTACATTCCATCTATTTAACATCTACTTCATTTGGTTCCGTCTCTTTACTGCTGTCATTATTATCACTGTCACTACTTTCTAGGTTCCTAGAGAATGATAACCATGATTTAATTTTGTCGATTGCTACCACAGCCTCGTATCGACGACCATGTTTGCGTGTCATGGGAGTATCCTCAATTATGTATCTTTCGTTTGGAAGTACTTTCATTACGCGATATGGACCTTGAAATTTAGTAACTAATTTTTGAGATCTACCATCATGAGGCACTTGCCTCTCAACGCGAACCAAGTCTCCTACTACGTACTTTGTCCCTGATTTCCTACGCCTATTAAACCTCTCTATATCTTTCAATTGCTGCGCTTTTATACTCTGACTCGCCTCTTCTCTAACAATATTTAAATCCTCGGAATTAATTACATTAGTCGTATCAGATATAACGGGACTCAAGATGCCTTCGGCCCTGCTAGTTATATTAAAACCAAACAGAAGTTCGGAAGGGCTTTTTTGTGTAGTCTTATGTATTGTAGTGTTAATTCCCACTTGAATGTCACAAACATAGTCATCCCAAGATCGATCATCCTTATTATGGGTACAGGTTGACATGGCGTCTAGGATTGTCCTATTGAATCGCTCAACTTGCCCATTTGCCCTGGGTGTTGCAACTGCGTTAGTAATATGCTTAATGCCAAATGACGCGGTAAATTCTTTAAATGTTTTGCTAGTAAAACTCGTCCCTTTATCGGTGATAAGACGTGTGGGGACCCCGAAATAACTTATGTGGTCTTTCAATACACGTATACTAGTAAGAGATTTAGTGTTTTTGACGGCGGTTATATTGACGAATTTCGTAAAACTATCAACAAGAACTAATAAATAACAGTTACCCCTCTTGCTCTTAATAAACGGGCCTAGGTGATCCGCGTGTATCGTATGGAAAGGTACACTAAGCTTCTCGATAGGATGTAATCCTCCTTCTCGTCTACCACCGGGAGTTTTGTGGTGAGCGCATTCTAGACAAGACCGTACGTATTTCATCGTGAAGCGACGCATTTTCGGAAACCAATAATGTTGTTATATACGATGTAGAGTTTTGTCAAACCCATAGCGCCCTATATCATCGTGGTTTCTTTTCAGTATTTGCCATCGTACGCCTTTTGGAACCAACCATCTAATGCTATCACCGACTATACGATAAACGCGTCCATTTTTAATCTTATAATTTTTACATATATCCGTTACCGTTTTCGAAGTCTTGTCCTCCACGATATTTTTAATTCTCTGCACCTCTTCGTCCGCGTCCTGCACGGTAGCGATCCAGTCCTGTTCAGAGCTTTCAATGCTTAGTATGTCCAATACATGTGATTCGGAAACAGGGGCCGCCACTGGGCCGTGACTCAGCGCGTCAACATGCGCCATTCGAGACCCGGGTCGGTACTCAATCGAGCAGTCAAATTCCTGCATTTGGACCCACCACCGTGCAACCCGCGGAATCAGATCACACTTAACAAATGTAGATCGTAAAGCACTATAATCGCTATAAATTGTAAATGGTATTCCAAGCAAATACACTCTAAACCTACTTAAGGATGCCACCACAGCTAAGGTTTCAAGCTCGTAGGAATGGAGCTTGCGTTCGTCTAGAGAAGTTTTACGGCTGAAATATGATACTGGGTGAAACACTCCTTGGGAGTCACTTTGCATAAGTATCCCTGCTAGACCATCTTTACACGCGTCAGTATGTAATTGCGTTACTGCTAGAGGATCATATAAAGCCAATAATGGTCATTGCATAAGGAGGGTTTTCACTAAGTTAAACGTTTTGTCTTCGTTACTTCCCCATGTCCAACTGACGTTCTTTTTTAATAAATTCGTCATCGAGGAGGTTATTATGGCGTAGTTTTTAATAAACCGTCTAAAGAAACCAGATAATCCCAAAAATTGTCTTAATTCGTGTATATTTTTAGGTGTCGCGAATTTAGAAACAGCTTCAGTTTTCCTATTTCCCGGCCGAATACCCGTGGAATTTACTTCAAAGCCTAGGAAATCTATAGTATCCAAAAATAAATTACATTTACTAAGCCTAAGCGTTAAACCACCCTGCTTGAGAAGTCCAAGGACTTCTTCTAACCTAGCTAAACCTTCAGTCACATTTTTACAAGGTATTAGAATATCGTCCATATATACGATCGCGTATTTAATTTTGGCGTCATGGAGAATTTTATTTATTGTCCTTTGAAAGACGGATGGTGCATTAACCAGACCAAATGGCATGCGATTGAACTCATATTGACCGTCGGGCGTTACGAAAGCGGTCTTGTGGCGAGATTCTTCACAGATAGGGATTTGGTAGTAACCTGAAGCTAAATCGAGTGACGTGAATAGCTTGTTACCTGCCAATTGGTCTAGTTGATCCTCGACACGTGGGAGAGGGTAGTGATCTTTTTTGTTTTTCTATTTAGTGCTCGATAATCCACGCATAAACGCTTTTCACCGGTCTTTTTCTGGACTAACACAATAGGGCTAGCATATGGCGAAGAAGACTCCCTAACTATTCCGTTATCCAACATCTCTTGTACCATGTTGTTTACCAGTGCTCTTTCAGAATGAGACAAACGATAAGGTCTATATACTATAGGATTGGACTCTTCCAGATCAATAACCATTTCTGTTACCTGAGTGAAGCCAAGATCTTTTAATCCTTTTGAAAAAGAGTCTTTGTATTTATTTAATAATTCCTGTAATTGTAAACGTTCCTTGTCATTAAGATTTTCACCACACTTGATTTGTTCATCGGCATTAATAGAATCGAAAGACATCTGACAGCAATCAAGAACCTCAGAAGATTCGAAATTATAGCTTTTGATAGAGCGAGTCAATAGAGTGTTTTCTGTTATGATTATATCAGCATCAGATACATTATACGCCAGTACCACTCCGTTTCCCTCTTTGATATTATATTGACCCGGTAGCAAAAAATATTGTTTCCCTCCTGCCCACCTAAGGGAACCGCGTACGTAAACATCTCCGCTATAATGTAAATCTGATTTTACAGGTACTACACGCAATGACGATTTTGGTATACAAATATTGCTATCACAGTGTAGATGTAGTTTGGTGAAATCATTTCTCTTAAATATCCATTGGGTCGGTGTCTTAGTGATTATAAGGCCCGGCATCTCGGTAAAGGAGTGTCCCAAAAGAGTAGGATAACCTAGCACATAATCCTCAACCACATACATGTCTATAACGCTTTTAATGCCTTGTACTTCAACTTCAGCCGTTATTATGCCTAATGGGATTATCAAATTTGCACCTATACCTCTAAGAGCGGGAAGGTTAGAAGAACACTTAATATCCATGCGAAGTTTCTTAATCTCACTTACTTTGATTAACGAACACTGACTTCCCAAGTCTACATGACATTGTGTTACTTTCCCATTGATTTTGATATCAAGGATATATTTATTAATAGCCTTATCAGTCGAGCATAATACAGACACCTGTTTCTCGTTTTTATCTTGTGGTTGTGTTTCATTTTTATAAGAGCTAGTACCTGGCTTGTTTCGATAACAGCTAGAGGCTTGATGCCCCAACCTATCGCATAGTGTACATTTAATTATAGGCTTTTCGCACTTAAAGCTGGGGTGACCGAGTTCATTACAATTAAAACATCGTAAGTTAGAATTAATCACGCTTGATTTTAAATTTTGAGTCTTATGACTTGCCGTTATATTAAATTGCTTACGATCATACCTATGTCTAACACCACTTTCATAGGTTTCTTTGCTCTGACCTACTTTTACAGTTCGAAAATACTTTAGAACTTGTTCCGGTTCACTAAATTGAGCCGCCTGGGCACCTACCCTTACGGCGCGGTCATCTAACCCGTATAGAATGCAATCTACCGCCTGCTTACCATGGATTTTACACCTATTTAATAAGTTCAGTTTTGCGTAATAATAGTGTTCCAATGATTCACCGTATTTTACACGTTTTGATAACATTTCAGTCAAGAGCTCGGCGTAGTCCTCGCGGCAAGGGATTGACTCAATCAATTTCTTTTTCCATTCACCCCATGTATGTAAAAGAGAGGGTAAGCCCTGATACCAAGTTTTCGCTAACCCAGCAAGCTTAGGAAGTGCGTAGTGAATTATTTCTTTTTCAGACCAACCGTATATTTCCGCACATTCTTCTACTTTAGTTATCCATACTAGTATAGTTTGCTCTTTACTTAGCGGATCAAATTCGGGTATGACGTTATGAAGAAATGATAGCTTGGGCTTCTCCGAACTCTTGACATTATTTAGTATTGACAAAAATTTATCTAATATAACATTTGTTTCAGATTCCTTATTTCTATTTCTACTAGACTTAATTAATTTGGTCGACTCACGGTTGCACGAACTGTCACTGCTACTATCCATACATCTCGAGTTGCCTCTTTTCTTTCGTTGATCCTTCCTCGGCTTTCTCGATCTTTTGTAAGTCACGCTGCTACTTGAACTGACAGAGTTAGTGTCAACTACTCGCCTTTTCCGGTTCCCAGGCCGTCGCGGTACATATTCACGTCTGGAAATAATTCTAGATACATCCGAGTTACCGTCCATACCCTCTAACCTGGGCTCACTCCTGCCCTCTAACCTGGGCTCACTCCTGCCCTCTAACCTGGGCTCACTCCTGCCCTCTAACCTGGGCTCACCATTCTAATCCATATTGAGTAGCAACGCTTCCTCTCGGTTGTACTTCAACAGGTATGCAGACTTATCTGAAACTTACCGAAAGAAAAGCTTAGTGTATATTCATAAAGCGTTTCACTATTTAACTTTACAAAATTAATATGCCTAAAACATTCCTTGCAACCAATCCTCAAAAGAAAGAAAAGGAAAGGAAGGAAATAGTTCCCCATTTCTTTATAATAAGTAAATAAATGTAGTTGTGAAGAGTAAATACGGCATATAATATGTAATAACTTAACTATCCAAGCATCTTTGAACTCCACTATACTAACATAATGACAAAAGCGTCGTATAATATGGTATATTATATATATATATATATATATATATATATAAACCATTTAATACAATAAATACAATTTATGCCAGTCCATATTTAGAATTCATACTTCAAGAATGAATAATTATGTATGCTCTTAAAACCTATTGTAAGCCAAAAAGTCAATATCAAAACTCAATATATAATAAAAAGAAGAGTAGTGATTACATTAATTATATGAATCATCAGTACTCGTTATGAGAAAAAAAAATCGTAATATCTTAAAACAACATTAACTAAATTAACTAAATTGACGTGAAAAAAAAGAAAATTTATGAGAATTCTCTTACGATCCCACTTCTGAACTGTAATCCCAGCTCAGAAATTAGAGGGTTCGTAGTTTCAAACAAAACACTTAATACAAATCACCAATATATTTATTTCCTTTTCTACAATTTTACGCAAACACTTCAAATTCACATTGGGCTTGTACTTACTTGCTAGGTTTTTATTTTAGTCCAACGATATTCTCACACGACGTTTATTACACAACCGTTCACTTCAACGCTCCGCATAAGAATGCCGTGCTGTCCGTTCCGTAGCCGTTAGTTGCACGTTTTAATTAAAAATATATTATGGTGTTGCCAGAAATAAAAATGTAAACCTAATAGTATAATAAAATATTCAGAGTTACCAGTAGTCATAAATATAGGCTAACAGTTACAACCGGCGAAGTGAGCGATAATGAACTATCACAGATCGCGCCTTGGTATCGATCTCGAAAGCTCTGCGTGGCGGTCCAAAGGGCTCACAGTACGCTATCGCTAATTTTTTAAGGCTTATCCCTCTCAAATAAAATATCCACGTATTGTTGCCACTTATGAATAAACGACATAAAAAACACTTGACTGGAAAACTAATTGCGGTTTCTTAGTTATAAATAAGATTGCGTGCGTTTTGTTAATTTTGCCGTAACTGTACTTTGTAAGGCTCGTTTCCATAATTATTGAGTGGTGAGTAACATAGAACCTTCGGGCTCCATTCAGTCCTTCTAATATATAAATGTGAAAGTTTGTTAGGATGTTTAGATGTTAATTTCTCAATCACACGCAAATCGTTAAAGGCCCGAATAATCTTAGATTAAGGGATCTAACTAAAAATACTTTTTATACCGGTATTTAATATATAGACTATATACAAAGACTCAAGCTTCCATATCCCAGAAGGGATAAGCATGGATGTATACAAAGTGTAAGTGTATGCGCCATCATGCCATCCTACTGCCTATTTTAGATTTATATTGAAAAATATAACTAGACCTAAATTATTCAATCTCTACAATATTATTAACTTGTTTGTGTTTAGGGACTGCGGGGCAGTATTAGTTGAGCCGTTGCTTCATTTGTTTAACACCTGTATCGAGACCGCGACGTTCCCGGAAAGCTGGAAACTTACTCGTGTGGTGCCAGTACCGAAGGGCAGTGGAGGGTCGGCACCCACTGACTACAGACCTGTGGCGATCTTATGTACTCCGGCTAAGGTATTCAAGGCGGCCATCCACGGTTGTCTTTATCCGCAGGTGAGCGCTCAGTTGTCCGACGCTCAGCACGGGTTCCGACCTGGGCGGGGGACGACTGGGAACTTACTGGATCTAATGACACATTTGGTACCCATGGTGGATGCTGGGCTGCAGGTGGACGTCGCTTACTTTGATTTCCGAAAGGCGTTCGACACAGTCGACAATGACATCCTACTAGCCAAGCTGGCCGGTATGGGGTGCACCCCACATACGTTAACATTCTTCGCCTGTTACTTCCGGGACAGATGTCAATATGTCGACTGTGGCGGACATCTTTCGGATCCCTACCCGACGAGATCTGGAGTAAGTCAGGGGAGTAATTTAGGGCCTCTTTTGTTCATTTTGACAGTTAACGACTTACCAAAGGTAGCCAGCAAGTCTACGCCCTTACTATTCGCGGATGACCTAAAACTGGTCCATAAAATCGAACATAATGGTGACCACGCCACACTACAGCGAGATATAGATGGGATAGTAAGTTGGAGCTTAAAAAATAGACTTTATTTTAATGTGACTAAGTGTTCCGTGCTGTCTTTCAGTCGCGCACGAACCCCGAGCCATTACCAATACCTTATGGACGGGGCGCCGGTACAGCGTGTGACAGAGATACGGGACTTAGGTGTACGCTTCACTGCTGATCTACAGTTTCGGCAGCATATCACTGATGTGTGCAAGAAAGCTTACCGGAATCTGGGACTAATATTACGCCAAGCAAACAACTTCACAAACATAGGGGCTTTGAAAGCACTGTACGAGGCACTCGTAAAGAGTCACCTGGAGTGCAATGCCGTAATATGGTCACCACACGAGGAGAAGTACAGACTAATGCTAGAACGTATCCAGAACAAATTTGCTAGGTTCGTGTATTGGAAGCAATATGGTATATACCCAGGATATCCGTTCCTGTACCCTACTCTATTTGTTCTGGGTATGGTGGGGTATTACAGGCTCGAAGTAAGAAGGGAGGTCGCTCTCACCGTCTATCTATTTAAAGTGATGCGCGGCAAAATTCACAATCCAAACGTCTTGGAGGTACTCAAGCTGTGCGTCCCGGACAAGTACGTAGGGCGGCGGCGACTGCCGGAGTTGCTGGCCGTGCCGCGTGCGCGCACATGCCTGCTGCAGCGCGCACCGCTCACGCGTGCGCTGCGTGCGCTCAACACGTTGGCTCACAGAATGGATCTCTTTTCGTGTACACTGAACGAATTCACACGGTCCGCTCATTATGCAATATGTTTAGTTTAGTTTATTATGGAGTTACCATTTTTGTTTTGTTTATATTTATGTACACATGCTATTGCATTAGATAATATCTGTAATAATAGTTTTATGTGTGTGTGAAATAAATAAATAAATAAATAAAATAAAATAAACTTATTATTGTTATTATCTTTAGTTTTTTAAAGTCAGTACCATATGGTATAATGGTTGAAACACCTTGTTGATATGAGTTGTAAAATACTGAAATTATATTTAATTGGTGATTTAAAAGAGTCGCCGTGACTATTTTGCAGGTTTCTTCTCATAGGCTCTACCCTATGCCTGACCTAGCAACTAACCTAAATGTAGCTTCAGTAACTTAGTAAACTCACTAACCTTCATAAGTGTTACTTTGTGACCTAAATAATAATATAATATTCTATCACATACACACAAGTTGTTGCTGAGAATTTCCATTCTCCACTTTTAAAAAAGTTTGTCTCTAGGTTAATTTATACTAACACTAGGAAATAAGTTAAATTGTATTACTAACAGTCTATGGATTCATTGGTCCGAAATAAAGATATATTATTATTATTATTATAAACATACATATCTACTTTTTTTTTGTAAATACGTACATTTTATACATAGACACACCCAGACCAAGACAAACATCCGTGTTCATGCACACAAATGTTTGACTTGTGCGGGAATCGCGACTCAGGCGTGGCAGTCGGTTACACTGACCACTACGCCATCAAGGCCGAAAAATTGATTTTTGACTTTGACTTTGACTTTTCAAAAGTAAATCAGTTTATTCTATAGCAGGTTGCGCCAAAATGTTTAAATATGGTCCGATATCAAATTTATTTGCTATATATTTAACCAGCAATGACTCTCTCTCCTTGTTATTTTGAGCACACCCTACAAGTAAATGGTAAATATATTTTCTACCGTTCTATGTGTGGTACAGTTTGGCAACGTATACTTGGTCCAATTAGATACTAGAGTCTCAATCCAGAACATTGCGTTCTCTGATAAGAAATTCTCAGTAGCAGCAAGGAAAATGGAACAATGCGCAATAGATGGCAAAACTTACCTCTCAGTTGTACGTGGAGCTGACGTCATGGTTGGCGAAATTTGGATATAATATACCACTGGCTGTCTGTTTGCGTTATAGGCGTAAGACTATGTACTCGTATGTATGAAATATACCAAATTGTAAGGTTATGTGTGTAACCAACAAAGGCAGCCATACAGAATGGTCTTTCAACATAATTAACTAAAATTAATGCCGAATATACCATGGTGAGTCATTCTTATTTTGTTACAATTAAGCCATCTTCCTTTTCCACTATAATTAATAGTCAAAACACAATAACTAGATTCGTGTGTGTGTGTCCATGAAAAATGGTGTACGATAAACTGCACTGATAGTCAAAATAGACCCTTGTATAAATACCCAGAAAGCTGCAAATTGGCATGAATGTTACGAACACTATTATAATAAAGTTGTGATTAGTCCACATCGATCCTATGTAAGCAAAATCTTTCATTCAATGTCAAAGTAGGCAAGCATGGGGATTTTTGGATTTTTAGCGAACCGGTTGGTTTTATCATAAGTACAGCTAAATAGTAGACAACGTTATTTTTACAACAGCCTGTACACTTTGCCCTAAGATGCACCATTTTTGGGATATAGCGTTTCTTATCGTTATTCTCTCTATTTACTATTAATTGCATGTATACTACAAATCCATTTGCTTATGAAATTAATTTTTGTATTTCTCACTCGAGTTATCATCCTCCATCTCCGCATCATTTGGGCTGAAGCTATTTTTACGACAAACCCTTACGCAAAAAAATCCAAATATAGAACTTTTACTAACTTTATAAAACTTTGCGCGTACATGTGATCAATAGCAACTTTTAAGAATTTCAAAACAATAATGTCCCTTATATTCATGCCTTTTTTCAGCTTTCTGGGAATTTATGCAAGGGTACCTCTATTTTCAGGCTAGCTTGACCGACCTGTTTGAACTTGGAGATACGCAGGTACGGTTGTAAAGACTAAACGAACTTAGGCATTAATGAAGTAAGGGCATTGAATGGTTTCCGAATAAAACTAGTAAATAAAGCAGATCTGCAAGTAATTTAAATGAAATTTCTTGTGGAGGATCGTGACTGAAGCCTCTAAAGCTGTCGCCTAAATCGGGCCCTGAACACAGTCATAAAATAAGAATGTTTAAAATTATTAATAACATAATGTAGACAGTTTCACTATACCCACGCTTGCATGTCTATTAATAGAGGAAGGTCATGTCATCGTTCTTATATAATCGATGTACGAGCATAGTTCTAGTAAATGTTATTGGCTATGATGGTCTGCTTGTCATGTCTTTTAACGTCGCAGCCAGAGACAGAGCGGATCAAACATTTGTTAGCTTATCACGTGGTACCTAAATTAGAGCTCATTTTTATATCTTTCTAAACAACTGTGAAGACCATTGAGCAAATAATTGAACTCCAATGAAATTAATTCAAATTGAATTCAATTTTCGTTTTCTTCGAAAATAGTTAATGGTTTGTGTTTTGGCCTACATATAAGTCTTGAGATCTTAGTGACTACTATAGTAGATCAGTAACTTGCTGCAAAGTTTGCCGGACATAATCACCTGGTATCGAAAGTTGCATGACAGTTCAAACTGGGCAAATCATAGTTTTGGTATTAGTCCAGAACTCTAGGATGTTTGATGTGACTGTTTGGGTTGCCAGGTCAAGTGCTCATCAGACCCGACCAGCGACGTCGTGCTACTTTAGAAGGCAATGATAGAAAGCTTTATTTAAAAATATTATGTAGGCGTTTTAAGGGATTATTTCTGTAGACGTTTTACGATGATATACATATTTTTTATAATTTTTCTTAGCATGTTTGCTAAGATAGAAATAAGCCCATTAAACGCCTACATAATATTATAAAAAAATAATGTAATAAATATTTTTAAGTACAGTAATAATTGATCAGCGATTTTACCCTTAAGTTACTAAAATTTCGCACAGACTAGCAACATTAAATTGAACAGCGAGTCCTTTTATGTATTTTATAGTTATTTTAGTGTCTAAATTAAATATTGTATCTATAGTATCTTTTAAATTACAAATATACTATCATATGTAAAAACTAAGACTTAGACTTTAAGTAAGAAGGGTTATTTTTTTAAATGATAAGTGTCTGGCAGTATTCTATATTCATTATTAAAATTTTCTGTAAAACATACATAAAAATCAACGTATCGAGTATACATTCTAAATTCTGTGCTCGTTCTTAGTACAAGTACCTATAAATTGGCTATCGGCCTGAACTGGCAGGTACGCGCACATTCAATTCATTCATTCCTACAAAGGACATACTAAGACTTCTCAAACCCACACATCTTTATTTAGAAAATTAGTACCTAGGTAACGCCTGGCGGCTCTATAGGTCTACCATAAAACGTAAATGTAGAATTTAGGACCGTCTGTTTGTACCGTGAAACACATTTATTACGAAATGTGTTCTAAATTTCGGTACGTCCTCTTGGTTGTCCTAAACTCTTTCATGATGTCCAATCAACGGAGTAATGTAATTTTGAAGGAAATAAATCCGAAGAAACTTCAATGCAAGTTACTTTCGTTCGGCCCGAAGTTTCGGACAGACGTTTTTTTGATAGACCTGCTGTTCCTTGCACTATAACGTGAAGAAAATACCATAACTATACTTTCTTTTTCAGTTTCAAAATTGCAGTAAATCATCATTGTCATCCTGTATCGTTGATATAAGAAACACACGAAACCAAATTCCTAAGCATTAAAGATACCTACGTGAGATGACTACATAGCATCTTTGTAGCCCTATGCTTAGAAACGTAGCTTGCGTAGCATTATAGTTTGGTCGTTAGACTAGTCGCTAAACCAATAACATCTAACTAATACAACGTCCAGCGAAGCATTCATTTTTGAATCCGGTATACTAGGAGGCGGCAGACAGAGGCACTGAGCAGACGGAGTACTTATTGTCTAACTAATACTTCGTATGAAAAATGGTGCGCGCAGTATTTAGAGACTTGGTAACAATAAAGTGAGGGCATCGATTAGTTTTGAAATCAGACGAATAAATAATGCAGCTCTGAAAGTAATTAAAGTGATTTTTTGACGGACTGAAGCCTCTTCAGCTCTCCCCTAAATCCGGCTCTGGAGACAGTCTTAAAATAATAATGTTTACAATTATATTAATACCTGACTATTATATTATTTAACTGAGTCAACCTCTTAATTTAAGCATTAGGAGTTTCTGAAATAAGACAAAAACGTAGCGTTAGGATTCCTTTATTATTGCGGCTTCTTCCTTTATTTTTACCCGGTAGCGACTGGTTGCGCCACCTATTGAAAACGTTGAAAAACACCCAAAGCACTAGGCGACCTAACACCTAGACCTAACTTATACGCGGCGCTGCAATTTCCGTGCGCTAGTAGTCTGAACTGCAGAATACAGATGGCGCTTTAACCTTAATGCAGGTTGCAATGCATTTTCAACGGTTTACGGCATACCCTCTGTATAGGAGAAATACATGTCAAATAAATTAAAAACGATAGCAGAAGCAGTGTAAATTATATAATATACGAGTAAACACATAGTCTCACACCATATCACTAAAAAGGTGGGCAGATGTGTTTTACACATCCAAGTATCGTCAGGTATATTTACAGGTTCCACGTAATAGATGGCGCCCCTATTGCCGTTTAGCGCACTGATAGACTTATTAGTACTACATACTAAACTAAGGTTTTGTTTGTCTTATTACATTTACAGAGGACTGCAGACAATATATCTCCGGTGTAAAACATTCATTAACCATACTTACCCAAAACATACGTAGTATATAATAATATAATATAGACAGTTTTAATATTTTTCAACATAGGCTTAACTTTGATTGTGATATAATAATTGTAACAGTGCTGGTTATTAAGTCGGGGCAAGGTTCCATTAATGCCAGGATACAAATATACTACAGCACAAGAAATCTTAATCAGAATGATGGTTTGGTAGTGTACGCAAAGGAAACTTTACAGGTTTCGATTGAACAACCACCCTTTCTAGATTGTAATGCTTAGTTATCAAAATTGACACAAACACAGCGATTATCGCTATGTATAGATCGCGCTCCTTTAGAAACTTAGATTCCCTTCATACATCTCCTTATCAGACTTTACAAACACTAACCTCTTATTACCAACCATATCCACAATACTAAATTCCATATGTATGCTGATGATCTTCAGTTATACATATCTTTTCACCCAGATGATTCTCAAGAGGCTGTAAATAAAACAAATGCAGATTTAGACAGAATATCAGACTGGGCAAGAAAGAACTCATTAGTACTTAACCCTGCTAAATCAAAATTTTTAATATTAGGCTCTAAAATATGTATCAAAAGGATACAAGAATTGAAACCTGTATTAATGGTTGAGGGATGTCCTATGGAGCAGGTCAATGAAGCTCGCAATTTGGGTTTAGTTATGGATGGTGAACTGCATTTTGAGACACATATTCTTGAAGCTGTCAAAAACTGTTTTTACCGTCTCAAACTGCTATACCGAATTCGCCAAAATCTCAGCACAGATATGCGTATAATGCTTTGTGAGTCTCTTATATTATCCAAACTAAATTATGCAGATACAGTGTTTGGTCCATGTTTGTTGCAATGAACCCAAAATTTAATACAAAGGGTACAGAATGCTTGTGCTAGATTCTGTTATAACATCCCACCCCGTTCCCATGTCACTCCATTTCTAATCAGTGGGGGCCTCATGAACATGTCTACCCGTAGACACCTTCATTTGGCAACTTTACTTTTTGGCATTGTTCTGAATAATAAGCCCAAATACCTTTTTGAAAAGTTGACGTGGTCTCGGAATATTAATCAATACAGCACAAGGGGCACTCCACATCTTTTGATAATTACGAGGCACAGAACGACAGCTTTTAGGGGTAGTTTCAGGTACGCCGCTACTAAATGTTGGAATGATCTGCCGCCGCCTTTGCGTAGCCTGAAAACATTACGTACATTCCAAAGTAAATTTAAAGAAATTCTGCTATTCCAACAAAAATCATCATTACAATGAGCGGAACTTTTCTTACCTGTATGGTGCCATTAGTTATAATTTTTGTATATCATAATCTTCTTCTTCATAGCAAAAACAAAATTTCACAGATTAAGTAGAGATGCTACGCATCAAAATTTATTGCGTTAGCGCAGTCAGTTATTTGTTGTTTTTCACTGTCAGTCTTGACACATGGGGATGCGTTCGGATTCACACATCAGTTATTTATTATAGCTTTTGTCAAATAAAATTAGTTTAATTTAAACATAAATATTATAATATCATTTTATTAGTATTATATATATATCATAATCATTTTATTAGTATTATATATATTATTTATTATATGTTATTATTATAAACAGAGGCGCAACGGAAGACCAGCGCTAGTTGTTTACAACTAGCATCTTGCTGAGTTGCGACCTATTTGCTGCAGTAATGTTATTGTTCCTTTTTACTTTACTTTTTGCTAACCATATTTGTAAGTGTACTGTTGCAAATAAACGTATTTTCTTTCTTTCTTTCTTTCTCTTTCAGAAATATTGTAGTAACAGGGGACATAACTATAAACATTGGATCAGAACAGCTCGATGCAGGAACTCAATATTATCTCAATCTTTGTTCATACCATGGGCTTCTCCCTACTCACACGTTGCCTACACACTAGAGCGGTTCTTGCCTCGGTCATGTGATGATCAAATTCAGCTTGTCATCAATTACGCTCGTTACTAACTCGACTATCACTGACCATCACGCTGTCTTATTAATCGCAAATTTAACGCTACCTAAGCTAAATCGTCATCAAACAAAGTCCATTTTAAATATAAATAAACTCGAGTATGACTTATGCAACTTAGATTTTAGCCCAGTTTACAATAGCGCTCACGCAAATGTTTCTCTATCGTATTTAATACAAAATGTTCAACAAGCAATATTACGTAACACAACAACAATGACTACGAGAAAGAAGTACTATAATATTAAACCTTGGATTACGCCTGGACTAATTCGATGTACAAGGCACAGGGATAAACTTCATCAGAGATCTAGGCGTTTCGCTAATAACTTGGTACTTCAAACAACTTACAAAACGTACAGAAATTACTGTAAGAACCTTTTAAAGAAATTAAAAATTAATTACGATAGACACATATTGCATAAGGCAGGTAAAACAGTAAGCAAATTCGGAAACATTAAAAACGTCACTTATATCTCTAAACAGCAGAAATCAAATTCGTGTTTACTGCACACTCACTCTTCACCGCTTTTGTCAGCTAATAATGTTAATAACTATTTTGTAAAATGTAGGTAAAAATGTTGCTGAGCGGATTCAGATACAAACTTGTAATCGTACTGCTATAACTCGTCAAAAAACTAGTCACTAGTCTAAAATCATTTGTATTGTTAGACACTGACGAACAGGAAATAGAACGAATCATCTCAGGGATGAAGGATGACTCTGCTGTCGGGTACGATAATATAAACAACAAGAAAGATATCTTTTAAATGCACAAAAATCGACTTAAATAGCCTACCTTTTAAAATCGTTAGTATGTATGTGTATTGCGTCGGTAGTTCAATAATAAATAATATCAATATGTATGTGGGTATACAACAAATCCATAAAGTAGACTAACGATTATTTGTGAATCAGTCGGAATATACATCTAACAGTGCGAAGGTGTTTTACTGCTCATCCCGATATCCTGGCTATCCCTGCGTTCTTGATACCTCAGTGGCGACAAGATTTATAAGAACATACGTGTGCAGTATATGGTGTGTCATACGTACCAAAATAGTACCGAAAATATGGCGATCGGTAAAATTGGAGAGTTCAAAGTGCAGTCAGATGATTGGAAGTTGTATATTGAACGTCTCGAGAATTACTTCGTGGTTAACGATATCAAGAAAGAGCTGCAGGTGCCAACGCTGATAACAGTCATGGAAGCGGAGAGCTACGAGTTGCTGGTCAATTTGTGTACACCAGATAAACCCAACACGAAGACATTTGAATTTCTAACGGCCATCATGGAAAAGCATTTGCAACCGAAACCGAGTGTCTTAGCCGAACGCTATAAATTTCGTCAACGGAAACAAAACGAGGGCGAAGGTGTAGCACAGTACATGGCGGTTTTAAAGAAAATGTCAAAGTCATGTGATTTTGGTACGTGGCTAGAAGAAAGTATCCGGAATCAATTTGTCTGTGGAATCAGTAGCGAAGTAATACGACAACGTTTATTCGCGGAGGACACGTTAGATTATTCCAAGGCTTATAGTATGGCTACAAGCATGGAAGCGGACGAGAAAAATGCGGCCGTTGTTGAGAGCGCAAATAGTTTTAAGTCGACAGATAAGACAAACACATCGACTGAATGTCTTGCTATGGCGACGATGAATCATCGCGGCGCGGATACTCGCGGAGCGGCGCCGGCAGCGGCGCGAGTCGAGAGAAGGACAGGGGCAGCGCGCGCGATACCGAGCGGCCATCGACGCGTCGGCGGTCGCGGCACGCGTCATACGTCGGCGGACTCGCAGGCGCCGGCTGAGCGGGCTCGGCGGGACCAGCAGTGCACTGTCTGTGGGTGGAGCCACGACACGGCTGCGTGCAAGTTTTCGCAATACGTATGCCGCGTATGCAATAAGAAGGGTCATCGCGTCGTGTGTGCTCATTGGTAGTGGGTCAGCATCATTTGGCAGGGCTTCGACCAGCATCTAGCACATCGGAGAGTGAAGGAAGTGACGAGGTAATCACTGTTGAGATAAATAATTTATCAATAGCGGAATGCCCGCCAATTTATGTAAAATTAATAATACACGGTAAAGATATTAGTATGGAGTGTCATACGGGGAGCGCCGTATCTTGCATTGATTACAGAACATACAAACGGTTGTTTAATGATTTACCGATAGAATCATGTAATTTAATTTTAAGGTATTATACAGGAGAAACCGTAAATCCTATTGGGGTTATTAGGCCAGAGGTTAGATTTAAAAATATCTGTAAGGTATTAGATTTATACATAATTCAGAATGGTAAAACTTTATTAGTGGGTCGACAATGGATGGCCGAATTAAAAATACAGATATTCGGATCTCAATGGCAATATAATAGTGCCAGTTAACAGGGTAATGAGTAACGAGGAATTTAATATGGGCGATTTCAGTTCCAGATACTGTAAGGTGTTCGAAGATGGTCTGGGACGATTCACCGGTGGTGCGGTGAGCATACACGTGAAGCCCGGGGCGCGGCCCGTGTTCATACGCGCGCGCCCGCTGGCGTACGCGCTGCGTGCGCCGGTGGAGCGTGCGCTGGAGCAGCTCGTGCGGGACGGTATCCTCACGCCGGCGGAACGCTCGGATTGGGCCACGCCTATCGTGCCCGTGGTAAAAAAAGATGGTACTATTCGAATCTGTGCAGATTACAAGATAACCTTGAATAAAGTTTTAGAAGTCGACCGTTATCCTTTACCGCGAGTAGAAGATCTGTTAGCTAGGCTACATGGAGGCGACCGGTTCAGTAAAATAGACTTATCGCAGGCTTACGCACAATTTGAATTAGATGAATCGAAGAAATATACAGTAATTAACACACACAAGGGTATGTTCATGTTTAATAGATTAGTATACGGTTTATCATCTAGTCCCGGTATTTTTCAGAGACGTCTAGAACAGTTGTTTGCGGATTTGCCTAATGTGGGAGTATTCTTGGACGATATTGTTGTAACAGGATCAACAACCAAGAATCACATTAAGAATTTGTACAAGGTGTTTGATCGTCTACAGTCTTATGGCTTAAAAGTAAAAAAAGAGAAGTGTAGTTTCTTTGCCAAGAAAATAACATATCTGGGTTACGTAATTAGTAAAGATGGCATACAAACATGTCCCGATAAGGTTAAAGATATAATTGATACACCGGCTCCCTCAAACATATCAGAGTTGAGGGCATTTATAGGTATGACCATGTACTATGCCAAGTTTATAAAGAACGTAAGTACGCTTCTAGCACCTCTATATAGGCTGCTTAGGGCGGATGTAAATTTTGACTGGTGTAGGGAGTGCGAAGCGGCATTTAGGCGCGTAAAACAGCTGTTAGTTTCAAGTGAAGTGTTGATACATTATTCACCTGATTTACCGTTAGTGCTGACGGCCGATGCGAGCAGCGTCGGTATCGGCGCGGTGATATCTCATGTGACCACCGCAGGCGAGCGCCCGATAGCATATGCGTCGCGTTCTCTCAACACGGCAGAGCGCGCTTACTCGCAGATTGATAGGGAAGCACTAGCTATAGTTTTTGGTATAAGAAAATACCACCAATACCTGTATGGGAGGAGGTTTTTACTTAGGACAGATCATCGGCCGTTGACACATATTTTCGGTAATAAGGTAGGGATACCCATTATGGCAGCCTCCAGGTTGCAAAGGTGGGCAATATTATTGTCAGGTTACAATTACGAAATTGAATATGTGCCATCAAAGAAAAATTGTGCGGATGCTTTATCAAGGCTACCACAAGGTATACAAGCAAACGGGAATACTGAAATCACGTATTTAAATTTTGTAGAAAATTTTCTACCTGTGACTAATAGTGAGGTTAGGAAACAAACAGAGAAAGACAAGGTGTTGAGTAGAACTCTCTTATATATACAATCAGGTTGGCCGGTAACTTGTCCGGATGAACAAATTACATCATATTTTGTAAGGCGTCACGAGCTGGTGTATAATGTGGGGTTATCGGATAGTGATACCGCAGACATTGCGAAGACAGATACTAAAACAATGACATATTAGCCACATAGGCATAGTCAGAACTAAAGCGCGGGCTCGGAGTTATGTGTGGTGGCCGAACATAGATAGTGACGTAGAAATGTTATGTCAAAGCTGTGAGACGTGTGCGGTGGAGGGCACGGCACCACCACGAGCACCTCCGCAACCGTGGCCTTTCTCAACTCAACCGTGGAGCAGAGTACACATAGATTTCTTAGGACCCTTTCATGGCAATACGTACATGGTTTTGATTGATTCAAGTTCAAAGTGGTTAGAAATTTGGGAAATGCCGAGAACTAACGCGAGGCAGGTAATAAAGGTTCTCCGTGACACTTTTGCTCGTTTTGGTCTACCGTTAGAATTAGTATCAGATCAGGGACCCCCGTTTACGAGCGGAGAATTTAGGGAATTTTTAAAAAATAATGGTATACGCCAATGTTTTTCGCCGACGTACCACCCATCATCAAATGGGGCCGCAGAAAATGCCGTGAAATTATGCAAATCCGTTATAAAAAAAGCGTATAGAGAAAACAAAGATATAGATATAGCCTTACAAACGTTTTTGCTAAGTTACAGAAACTCAGCTCAAAGTACAACGGGCGAGTCGCCCGCAATGTTATTAGAGCGGCGTTCATTGCGGAGTCGCTTAGATCTATTACGTGCGGACCGCACCTTAGTGGATAGGGTGCGGGCAGCACAAGAACGACAAGTGCGAAATTCGGGTGGTGTCTTACGCGAGTTAGCTCCCCAAGATACAGTGTGGACTAGGAACGGTACAAAAGGGGATAAATGGCTAAAAGGCGTAATCGAAGCGCGGGCAGGCACGCGAGAATATTTAATAGATAACGGAGACGGTCGACTATCTAGGAAGCATATAGATCATATAAAACGCAGATCCCGATTGTCCGATTCCATGGGTTCTGATAGTACTATCTCGGATACTTTGCCACATAATCCAGCACAGGTTTCGACGGCTGAGGAGGCCGTTCCAGTATCGAACGCGACGGGGGAAGTAGATAGTGCGGAGCTGCTGAGCGAGGGTATGACGGGGAGAGTAGATGGGGCAAGTGATAAACAAGTAATTCCAAAGCTCAAAACTCCGTCACCACCACCGGCGAGTCGTCCCAGACGTACTCGTAAACCCGTTGTTAGATTCCAACCAGAGTAACTAGCTAAATATATGTTAATAAAGGAAGTTATTATATTATGTCATTCACATTGTTGTTATTTTGGTTATGGCTATGTTGTAATTATATGTATTTTGTTTGTATCACCATTCATTATCAATGTACCTAATTAGTAGATTAAGTGGTGAGGTGTAATGTTTGTGTATTGCGTCGGTAGTTCAATAATAAATAATATCAATATTTATGTGGGTATACAACAAATCCATAAAGTAGACTAACGATTATTTGTGAATCAGTCGGAATATACATCTAACAGTGCGAAGGTGTTTTACTGCTCATCCCGATATCCTGGCTATCCCTGCGTTCTTGATACTTCAAATATACCTACTTAAATAATTATGATATTGAAGTATTTTAATTTTAATTTTTTTAATATTTTTTAATAATTTGTTTATGCTAAACACACATATAATTTTAACTTGATTATCAATAAGATTTCTTAAATTCTTATAAAAAACGCTGTACAAAAAATTGCTTATTTGCTCCAGGACACACTCAAACGCACTATAATATATCGGTCACCAAGGTGTTGCTGAAAATCAGCTCTGTTTCGCTTATAAATGCGGATACAACTTCGGCCTGAGCAACATCTTTTTTTGACAGATACTGCGACGCACACTGCTTACGTTAGGTTGTATACATTTATTAAATGGATCGAGCCAAGGGTTTAATATTTTTATTTGTTTATTTGCATATATTTTTTTTTTATTTCCTATTTATGTTTATATTATTTATTTTTATTTTTTGCTTTCAGTTATATTACGTAATATTTTATTTTAATTAATGATGCCATCAATTTATGATATTATGTATTTTAAATTGTCATTTACTTTTGTCCTAGTGTCCCATTGTCTTTTCCTGTCTAACTGTATACCTACTACGTTTATGCTGTCTGCAGTATGTGTTGTGTGTTTTTCCTGTCAAAATAAATGTATTTTCTTTCTTTCTTTCAAGATCCTTAAATATTTTAGGTATATCTTAGCATTAACATATATATTTAGGCCCTGCCTTTCTGAAGGGATTTTTCCCATATTTAAATCTGGAAACAAAGATCTAGTTGCAAATTATTGACCTATATCCATACTCCCCTCAATATCTAAGGCAGTGGTCCGACCACCGGCGAGAAAATGACTAACTATCGGCGATTTTCTCTCTCAAGAAACGCACAATTAATATACATTCCGTGTAAATGAAAGAGATGCATATATTAAAAGTTGCTCTCTGCCTGTTCACACTGCCGGCGACGACTCGCTTTACTAGTTTTGTCGCTGAGCGACAAGAAAATAAAATCGCTCAGCGATAATCGTTCAGCGATGCTCGCTCGCTTGATCATTTCTTTTCATGATCATTTCTAAACAGTGCGGCTTTGAAAGTAGACGTATGGATATCAATAAATCATTGCAACTCTCATAGTTGTCTAGTTCAGATGACGACGATGATATATTTTACGATAGTGTTTGTGTAGTGGCAGTGGCAACTCTGAAAAAACGGAAGAAAATGAAAGGGAAAAAGACATTTTGGATGCAAAATTTGTAGTCGCGCGCGCACGTTTGCACAGGAGTGAGCGACCGCGAGTGGCGCGAGTAGTCGCTCGTCGCACTTGCACACTCGCTTATAGCCCGGCGACAAAACTATTGAAACTACACACTCGCTTCCCGCTGATCGTCAACTCGTTTATAGTTTCTAGTTCTACTCGTTTCTCGTTTATCGTCGGCGGTCGGACCACTGCCTAAGATACTAGAACGAATTATAAACACTAGATTAGTTAACTTTTTAGAAAATAACCATTATCTTTCACCCAAGCAACTTAGATTTAGGGCCAAGCTATCCACCGTCGATGCGGTTCATAGCTTGACTCATTATATCACAGAGGAACTCGGCAAGGGTGACCAAACCTTAGGCATTTTTCTTGATCTAAAAACTGCATTCGATACTGTATCTATTCCTATACTTCTGAACAAGATGGAGGCTTTGGGTATACGGGGTAATCAACTAAAACTTTTTACAGATTACTTAAGCGATTGACACCAATGCGTTAAAATAGATAATACTTTACTAATAGCCAGTAGCACTCACTGATCGGTAAACGATTAGCGAGGTTAAGCAACGTTGAGTGCGGACAGTCTATACATGGATGATCGCTTAGTGGTATTTTATCTGAGCGTCTCCGTGCTTCGGAGGGCACGTAAAAGGTCGGTCCCGGTTGCTGTCAAATTGATAGCAGTCTTTAAGCCATGTCAGAGGCCTACGGGCGGCTTGAACAACTCTTGATAACAGGTTGACCACTAACCACACGAAAAGAAAAGAAAAAAAGAAGACTAGCAATTATGAGAAAAATATTGGTTTTGGTATTCCCCAAGGAAGTATTATCGGTCCGACGCTGTTTCTGATTTATATTAACGATGTACAGTCTCATTAAACTGTACATTGCATTTTGCTGACAACGCGACCTGTCGGGCGCGCGTCATTTACTTAATTAACATTAATTATGTATATTATTATAAAAGCAACTCAGTGCTAACTTTACTGTCGCGACGCACAGACATTAGAGAGACGAATTGCCAAAACCTAACTCGTGTTATCGTAACTTATACGTGATTATACGTGACTATTTAGTGCTACTTGTGTCTTTTCTCTTCTCTCCGCACTCACCAAACCACAACAACTAGATATCAGGTGTACGAAACCGTACAAACGATTTATGTAATCTTATATTAGAAAACGGCAAGATAATATCATACGCCGACGATACTGTGCTAATATTCTCCGCTAAATCCAGCAACGAGTTATACGGGAACACTCAGCTTGGCTTTAATATTGTGAATAACAGGCTTCATCAAAATTTACTAACTTTAAATTCCATTAAGACGAAATATATTCACTTTTCTATGCGCAAGAATAACTATAGTATAACTAACCCGCCTATATATGCACACAAATGTCCGCTTCAAAACCTCGCAACAAACATGTGTAATAATTGTCCTCCTATCCTGCAAACTAGGAGCATAAAATATCTTGGGATCATAGTCGATGATACACTTTCCTTTAAACAACATATTGATAGTTTAGTAAATAGAATTCGTAAATTAATAATTATATGTATTTAAAAAACTCCAAACAGTAGCAGATATTAAATTGATTACTCAAGTTTATTTAGCTCTATGTCAATCAATTATCCAATATTGCATTACTTCATGGGGTGGAGCAGGGAAAACTACTATGCTGCCTCTTGAACGAGCTCAGAGAGCAATTTTAAAAGTAGCCACCTGTCGTCCTTTCCTATTTCCTACAAGCTTGTTATATAAATCCTGCAAAGTAATGACTGTCCATCAAATCTTAATTATGCACACAATACTAAAACAACATGCGGCACTTACCTATAACGCTGACATGACTAACAAGCGACGGCTAGATATAGTCTGCACCAAACAATCTTGCTTAAAACATATTTTACAAATAGATTTTTTGCATTTCTAGGGCCATTTTTGTACAATAGACTAAATAGAGAATTAAGCATTTATAAATTAACTCATTTTAGCTGTAACAACTTAACCCATTCGCTGTCCCGTGATAGACACAATAGAAAATCTATTCTTATGTATCATAATATGTGATTCATTGGACAGGGAACCTGTTAAATTCTGGATATATTCAAACTCTGTCATATGACCAAACCGAGCAGTTACTTGCAATCTGTAAATAACATTTTGCTAATTTAGTTTTAAAGTAGAATATTAAACATATTTTAATTGTTTTTACTTTTACCTTTAGTTTATTATAAAAGTAGTTACAATGTAAATTTACTTATACAGATAATAGTATGTAAGCAGTTTGTCGCTCGAAACACAGGTTTAACCTAGGTCGGGCAAATATCTATAAGTGCACTTTATGTTATTGTTAAGATGCAATTGTAAAACTAAGAATTTATACTAAAATAAATAAATAATAATTATTATTATTATTCCTACGAAACTGAAATAAATACAAACATATGGTCACGCTTATATCCCTGTATAGGTAGCCAGAGATATATCACTCTCCCATTCCTCCCACTATTCCCGTTTACCGGTAGACAAAGTTCAATAGAAAAGTTCCAATAACATTAAATCTACTCGAGAATCGTAACCGAGACTCATGCGCAGTATTCCGTGTATGTATTAGCCACTGCGCCTCTAAGGCACTCATTGAAACATCAGATTTGCATATACTTATAAATTGGCTAGCAACTGTAGGAATATTTATAATAGACTAGCAACCCGTCCCGGCTTTGCACGGGTAGCATAGCATCAGCTTGTTGCGTTGAGCATGTCGCGTGTGTGAGACTGCCAAATGTGAGACCGTTTGAATTTATATCTCACGCGTTATTTTTATTTTGCTATTACTTTTAAGATATCATTTAAATTGTATGGTGTATTATTATGATACACCATAGAATGTCAAACAAAATCATGCACATTATGATGGGCATGATGTGTTTAAGGAGTTACCTTATTAACGTATTTAATTCGATAAGGATTCATACTGTGCTGTTTAAATAGCCACATTATACGTGCCCATTTTTTTAGATGTTAGATTGGGTATAAATATATAATAAGCTATTCTTAAAAGATAGACATATAATATCAGTTTAGACATTTCTGTAGACCTGTAACAGAGGACCAATACATTGTTTCGTTATATAACAAGGAGACAAGGCAGCGATGTCGATGAAAGCTCCCAGTCCGCTTAATACTATCATCGTCATATTTCAACCAACTTACACAAAACGTTAACGAATTATACACCTAAACCTTCCTCATGAACCACTCTGTCTATTAGTGAAAACGTCTCAGTAGTCGCTGAGCTTGTCGCTAACAGACAGACGCGGCAGCGGCGGAGGTCTTTGTTTTATAATATGTAGTGATTATTATCCCGATGGCTCGAGGGTTTAATATAATATGTAGTGATTATTACCCCGATGGCTCGAGGGTTTAATATAATATGTAGTGATTATTACCCCGATGGCTCGAGGGTTTAATATAATATGTAGTGATTATTACCCCGATGGCTCGAGGGTTTAATATAATATGTAGTGATTATTACCCCGATGGCTCGAGGGTTTAATATAATATGTAGTGATTGTTACCCCGATGGCTCGAGGGTTTAATATAATATGTAGTGATTGTTACCCCGATGGCTCGAGGGTTTAATATAATATGTAGTGATTATTACCCCGATGGCTCGAGGGTTTAATATAATATGTAGTGATTATTACCCCGATGGCTCGAGGGTTTAATATAATATGTAGTGATTATTACCCCGATGGCTCGAGGGTTTAATATAATATGTAGTGATTGTTACCCCGATGGCTCGAGGGTTTAATATAATATGTAGTGATTATTACCCCGATGGCTCGAGGGTTTAATATAATATGTAGTGATTATTAACCCGATGGCTCGAGGGTTTAATTGGTCGCGACAGCTGTGCCAGTGCGCCGAGTCATGTGGGTTTCATCTCCACATGAGAAATATATCGTGTGCTCCACGTACAATTGATAGAAGTGTAATAAGTTCATTATTTGACTGTTTGAAAAGTCTTCCGAAATAAAAAGTCTCAATTCGAGTCTTGAAATTTAGATTGCTTGCGGTAGGTTTTATTTTCGTTACTTCTATGTAGTGTAATAAGTGATGTCCTAAAGCAATACAATAAGTTATTTTTTCTAATGTCTCCGAGATTATAACTGTACCTATATTGCTTTTGATGCATACTTTTCAGATATCTTATAAAGGGTTAGATAAAAATACAAATAACCTTTTACTTATGTTTTCCTTGCATCATACTTAGTAACGTTTATTCTATTGAATGAGGTTCACTACCGCAGTGGTATGTTTATGCATAATTTGGGTGAATTGGCAAAGGTATTGCGATAATTAATTAAATAAATAATAATTTTTAAGCTTGTTTTTAAATATGTAGTACTGTATCTAAGTCTTGTGTTTATTTGTGTGTATTTTTATATAATAGTAGTTTTTATGTGTATAGTAGTTATATGTGTGTGTATGAGTAGTTTTATGTTTATATTTAGAATAAGGTGATAAATTATGTAGCGCACTGTGGAATTGGGTGTACCTGTAAGGACAGTTGCATGATGTAAATAAATAAATAAATAAATAACCTTTTACAAGACTCAGTAGGTTTCCTAAAATCATATTTTAACAAGTTTAAATATGTATGCGTGTTGTCTGTTACCATGTGCGATTAGCGCAACCAATTAAAAAAGTTGTATATCCTATTGAAATTAAACAAAACATTATACGGATTTCATCCGTTGTTTATTTTTGATAAAACACGTGACAAGCTTGGCTACATGTTGAAGCGTGCTTGAATCAACACATACTTCAAACCTCCAACGAAGATAAGTCAATTGTTATAATCCGTCAAGTGCCAATTACCTTTACAAGATGCAGGGGAAGAAAATGATATTGTACCGATTGGGACTCTCCCAGAAGAAACCTCAAAGTCTCGAAACAAAGATTTTAGGAGGTTCCAGGAAAATCATTCGCGGAAAAGAAGCAGGCAAGATTCTAATCAAGATATACTAAATATGCTTGTTGTTTCTTCGGATCCTTTCCTACGTGCACAAAGGCCTAAGTTAGATGCCAAGAGAAAGCAGAGCTTTTTGCTGAAACTCTCGACTTAATTCAGTTTCAGGAAACTAAGTTCGAGTTTTAGATATATCCAATCTGGATTCTGACTCAGAATTGGAGTCTGACAACGAGAGTGATAAGGAAAATGTATAAATTTTATGATATTTTTCCATGTTTTTTTGTTATTTATGTTAGTTTATTGTATCATCGGCATCGATAACCGTTATGTGGAATATGACAAAAGATCATAAATAATTAGTACTATAACCATCTGTAAGGATATTACGGTTTTCTTTGCCGTTTAAGAGATAATTAGATTTTCACACCAGCTTCATACAAATTTTTCGTAAAACAATTAGAATTCCCTCGTTTTTGTGCAGAATTAACTCGGGTGTCATTTTTGTATATAGTATAACTAATAGAAGCGATACCCGGCAAAAAAACCGGCACTTGCATGTTGAAGTCCCTAAGTCTGTGAAAGCCGTTTTTCAGCCTACCGCGCCTCAACAACTTGACCGGCCATCATGAAATGTCGCATACACGTTGTCAGGGGAACAGAAAAGTACATCAGGTACCTTGCATCCAGAAACAAGTACTGTTACTAACAAAACCTAACCTGACCTATACTTACGCGAACGAAGCCGCAGGTAAAATCTACCTTTTATAATAAAAATTAAATTATGAAAAGTGGTAGAAGAAAAGTTATTTGAAAAGCATAAATACGGCATGGGTCTTTACCCATGCCGTATTTATGCTTTTCAAATAACTTTTCTTCCTCTGGCCGGCCGAAATAACCCTTTGGTTATTTCGGCCGGCCCACATCTTCACATGTCCTCATGTGTCTCCTTAATAACCTTTAGTAAATAAAGAACCTATACCGAACGTTTTGATACGTTCGGCCATGCTGGCCATTCAATGAATGCTGGACTCATGCTACTCAAGACCATTATATTACTCCAATAATGAAAAAAGCATCTCAGGTATCTGGAATTTAACTGAACCATATTATGTTTGTTTATGAATCAATTTCGTACCTCACCTCAAAAATATCGTCATCTATTTATGCCACTAAAGTTACGATGCCACACAAGCTACGATGCCACATAAGGTACGGTGCCATACAGGCTACGATATCACACAGGCTACAATGCCATACAGGGTAAAACCTTTGGGGGCGTCTGCCCCTGATTCGCTTGGTCAATTCGCGGCTTCTTTGCATCGGTAAGCGTATTTAACTTGTATCGGTGGACCTCTTTTGCGATATATCAGGGCCATTAACTCTTACTGCAGTTTTAGTCAAGTGTCAAAGTCAGCGGTAAAGGCTAAACGCTGTAGCCATGGATCAGTTCTCGAGGCATGTGCTATAGTAACCGCAATAGCTATTTGTTTTACAGACAATGATCGCCACTGGCTTGTCAGAGTACAAAAAAAACGACGACAGCTTACGACGACATTCATTCTCCTTCCTATGTTGCCTAATTGAATAATTTGCACAAAATGGCAGTGCCGTAAACATGTATTTTAACTTCGGCCAAGTAATTCCTGTAAAGATGTTTTACGCGAAGCATTGCGCTGCAGAGCCTTTGAGAGCTTTGTTCACAAAGGTTTCTCTTGCATCCGCCGGGTTCTATACGGGGAAATTAACTTTTGAATCTGTTTTGCTTGGTTCCTTTATTGCACGAAATATTTCCATAATTTGACGTTGTTGCATTTCAAATGATTTATGTCACATAATATCACATGCCATAAATTATAATCCCGAAATACAATATGCCCTAAATTTGTTAGTCATAAATATTACAATCAATAATATCCAAAAGACTTAAAACCGTTTTCAATAAAAGTTTATAAGTCCTAAATTCAGATGATTTAACGTTTATTTATCCTAATAATGTTTTTAAAACTAATTTGTATTACAAAGCTTGGATTTTGTCACGGCTCCGGCGCTGCGGGTCTCCGGCGGCCCCACACGTGCATTAGTGCGGTGGTGAGCAAAAGTTGTCTGCGACGATTACGTCGCAGACAACTTTTGCTCACCACCGCAGCTTCGGCTTGCTCACAGCCTCCTGCTTCTCAGCCCGCGGGCCGCCTCGCCCCTACGCGCCAAGTGATTCTAAATTACATTCCAGGGGCAGGGCAGACAAGACTGCGTAGAATTGGATTTATAGCGATTCGTTTCTGTCACTAAAACCTAATTAAACCTAATCAATTTAGCAAATGTTTTACGACTAAAAATTGTATTATAAATGAACATTCGGAATAATACACATTATATAATACAATACTTAGGACATATGACTTTATTTCATACAAAATTAGGAGATTCAATTATTATAGTACTCGATATTATGACAGAATAGTTTTAGAAGTAAAAATAATTATGTAAAACATAATTTCGAATGTTTGAACATTATGGTTACTGAAGTTTATGGCAAACGTGTTCTGGATAATGATTGTCGGACAAACAAGCTTAGGAGAAGAAAGGGACTACCTTTTTAATCGTATTACGTTATATTTAATTCAATTGACACACAGAGCGCCAACAACAAGAATGTAAGAAATACTGTTTAAAATGTTGCGCCACTCTTCTCTGAGGGTCACAAATATTATTATGTTTTGGATTAGATCGGAACTCTTTTATGAACAGATTGTATTACGAGAAACCGCCCTCTGACCGTTACATAGCATAACGTGTACATGAACTGAATAAACGATTGCTTTAATAGTTTCAATCTATAATTAATCATATTAACCTATAATAATTAATTATTAATCATATAAACGTATAATTAATTATTAATCATATCAACCTACAATTAATCATCAATCATATTGGTGTTGTTTTAATTACATGAATCACGCACGTTTTCAGTTGACAGCGTTGCTAGGGAATTTTACGTTGCCTAATCCAGCTTATTACCTTTTATTTTGTGTTAATTTTTTGGCATCAATCGCTACACTAATATAACATACATGCTTTATGTATCTCTCACCAAAGACAGGCATGGATGACTTATATCCAACACTCGCCAACTGCGACGTTAAGTTCCACGTGTCTGTACTATGTATATATACCAATATTATAAAGAGGAAAGATTTCATTTTATGTTTGTTCGTTTGTAAGGATTTAACTAAAAAAATACACATGTTCACAACATTATAAATCCTACTAATATTATAAAAATGAAAGTTTGTGAGGATGGATGAATGTATATTTGTTACTTTTTCACGCAAAATCTACTGAACGGATTTTGATGAAACTTTACAGTATAATTGTTTATACACCAGAATAACATATAGGCTACTAAAACAAATATCTTAACATAAATATACATAAACGCGAGCGAAGCCGCGGGCAAAATATAGTAGGTACATAAGTGCGTGCTTGCTTCCCTGTAAAACTAAATTCAAAAGTTATTCGAAAGCCATTATGCGCGTCACTAACACAGTTCAAAAGGAAATAAACGCATTATTTGTATAATGTAAACAAATAATGTAGTGTGTGAGAGAAGTGCAGTATCACTTTTCTCAAGTACGATTATAATAATAAGTTTAATAATAAGTTTATTTGCTTAATAAAAAAGATAAAAGTACACAAAATTAGATGTGACACTGAATCCCGCACTAGGATACCCTGTGTTGCGGGATCCAGCCTCTTTCGTCTGACATTCTTACAGTAATTGCATCAAATATAAACAGTTATTATATTAATGCTAATTATACAAATATATATATTATGCTACTTAATAATAACTATATGTTAAGACTATATAATATGTAGATGATGATAATTATGTGTTCTGTATGCTAGTGCGTGTTTGCAAGTCTATTAGTGTTTGTGTTTGTGAGTGTATGTGTATGGATGAATATTTGTGTCTGAGGGTATGTATGAGTGTAGGTGTGTTGGTTTGGGTGAGAGCGTGAGGTTATGTGAGTGTGTATACTAAAGAGCGCGTGTTAGCGTTTCAATATTGAGTAATAAAGTTTTCTGTCTCATGGTAACTTTTACTCAATAGCCAGTCATACACATGTTTTTTACAAACAGATTTCGTCATCAAGATAATGTTTAAATGTTTATTTAGTTTATCATACAGTGTTGGTCCCATACAACTAAAAGATTTATTATTAAATTTTAATTTGCACCGAATTTTGTTCCATTTTGGTCTTCTGCGCGTACGCTCGTCGATCACTGTAGTGGTAATTGCATTTTTATGGAACTTAAGAATAAGTGAGATAATATAAAGTTGGCGAACCGTTAGCACTTTAGTCTCGCGGTATAGTAGTAGTATAGTAGCTTATTTTTGCAGCACTACGGATATTGGTCTGGCGTAGCAAAGATATTGCCTGTAGTTGTCACCGCCAGTAGCTTCAACTGGCTTAAACACTTGTGTCGTCCCGCCGCGTACCGCGCGCCGCGCACCGCCGCCGTATTGTGTTCCATGGACCGAGCGAGGATGTGTTTCTGTCTGTTTCATCTTTTATTTACCCGAATACGTTGCGTCTTCATGGAAACTAATATACAGGTTGTCCGGTAATTAATGGATTGAAATTAAACTGTATGGGAATGTATGCAATGATAATTGTCTTGTTTGTTAGTTGTGTGTGTGTGGTTGTGTGTATGAATGTGAGCGGGTGGGTGGTATGTGTGTACGTGTATGTGTATGTATGGCGTGCGTGTTATTATTTTTATACCTCTAGCAGGTTTTTCGATTGATCTGCTTTATTGTATACAATAATGATTTTCTTCATCTTTTACAGCAGTAATAGTCAAAGAATTATAGCACAATTTATTACTATAAAACAATAATTAGACATTTTTCATTAATTAAATACTGTTACAAATTTATTTAATGTATAACTCCTTATGTCGTTGACAGTACCTATTTCCCTAGACCGCACGCGACAAACATAGCTACGGACTATTTAATTGTGACATACATTTCACAGAATATGTGTCAAAAACACAGAAAATGTTGATGGGTGTCAGCTCTTGATATAGGAACCGGTCCTTGAACGCCACCGTATGCTTATGTCGTAATAATTCGGATTGCATTCAATAAAGCATTTTGCGTATGATTGTATGAGTGCACGTCTGGTGTAGTGGTTTAAGGATCAATAAAGCATTTTGCGTATGATTGTATGACTGCACTTCTGGTGTAGTGGTTTAAGGATCAATAAAGCATTTTGCGTATTATTGTATGAGTGCACGTCTGGTAAAGTGGTTTAAGGATCAATAAAGCATTTTGCGTATGATTGTATGACTGCACGTCTGGTGTAGTGGTTTAAGGATCAATAAAGCATTTTGCGTATGATTGTATGACTGCACGTCTGGTGTAGTGGTTTAAGGATCAATAAAGCATTTTGCGTATTATTGTATGAGTGCACGTCTGGTGTAGTGGTTTAAGGATCAATAAAGCATTTTGCGTATGATTGTATGACTGCACGTCTGGTGTAGTGGTTTATGGATCAATAAAGCATTTTGCGTATGATTGTATGACTGCACGTCTGGTGTAGTGGTTTAAGGATCAATAAAGCATTTTGCGTATGATTGTATGACTGCACGTCTGGTGTAGTGGTTTAAGGATCAATAAAGCATTTTGCGTATGATTGTATGACTGCACGTCTGGTGTAGTGGTTTAAGGATCAATAAAGCATTTTGCGTATGATTGTATGAGTGCACGTCTGGTGTAGTGGTTTAAGGATCAATAAAGCATTTCGCGTATGATTGTATGACTGCACGTCTGGTGTAGTGGTTTAAGGATCAATAAAGCATTTTGCGTATGATTGTATGAGTGCACGTCTGGTGTAGTGGTTTAAGGATCAATAAAGCATTTTGCGTATGATTGTATGACTGCACGTCTGGTGTAGTGGTTTAAGGATCAATAAAGCATTTTGCGTATGATTGTATGACTGCACGTCTGGTGTAGTGGTTTAAGGATCAATAAAGCATTTTGCGTATGATTGTATGACTGCACGTCTGGTGTAGTGGTTTAACGATCAATAAAGCATTTTGCGTATGATTGTATGAGTGCACGTCTGGTGTAGTGGTTTAACGATCAATAAAGCATTTTGCGTATGATTGTATGAGTGCACGTCTGGTGTAGTGGTTCAAGGATCAATAAAGCATTTTGCGTATGATTGTATGACTGCACGTCTGGTGTAGTGGTTTAAGGATCAATAAAGCATTTTGCGTGTGATTGTATGACTGCACGTCTGGTGTAGTGGTTTAAGGATCAATAAAGCATTTTGCGTATGATTGTATGACTGCACGTCTGGTGTAGTGGTTTAAGGATCAATAAAGCATTTTGCGTATGATTGTATGAGTGCACGTCGGGTGTAGTGGTTCAAGGATCAATAAAGCATTTTGCGTATGATTGTATGACTGCACGTCTGGTGTAGTGGTTCAAGGATCAATAAAGCATTTTGCGTATGATTGTATGACTGCACGTCTGGTGTAGTGGTTCAAGGATCAATAAAGCATTTTGCGTATGATTGTATGAGTGCACGTCTGGTGTAGTGGTTTAAGGATCAATAAAGCATTTTGCGTATGATTGTATGAGTGCACGTCTGGTGTAGTGGTTTAAGGATCAATAAAGCATTTTGCGTATGATTGTATGACTGCACGTCTGGTGTAGTGATTTAAGGATCAATAAAGCATTTTGCGTATGATTGTATGACTGCACGTCTGGTGTAGTGGTTTAAGGATCAATAAAGCATTTTGCGTATGATTGTATGACTGCACGTCTGGTGTAGTGGTTTAAGGATCAATAAAGCATTTTGCGTATGATTGTATGACTGCACGTCTGGTGTAGTGGTTTAAGGATCAATAAAGCATTTTGCGTATGATTGTAAAACTGCACGTCTGGTGTAGTGGTTTAAGGATCAATAAAGCATTTTGCGTATGATTGTATGAGTGCACGTCTGGTGTAGTGGTTTAACGATCAATAAAGCATTTTGCGTATGATTGTATGACTGCACGTCTGGTGTAGTGGTTTAAGGATCAATAAAGCATTTTGCGTATGATTGTATGACTGCACGTCTGGTGTAGTGGTTTAAGGATCAATAAAGCATTTTGCGTATGATTGTATGAGTGCACGTCTGGTGTAGTGGTTTAAGGATCAATAAAGCATTTTGCGTATGATTGTATGACTGCACGTCTGGTGTAGTGGTTTATGGATCAATAAAGCATTTTGCGTATGATTGTATGACTGCACGTCTGGTGTAGTGGTTTAAGGATCAATAAAGCATTTTGCAT
This sequence comes from Catocala sponsa, assembly GCA_963564715.1. Lineage (NCBI taxonomy): Eukaryota > Metazoa > Arthropoda > Insecta > Lepidoptera > Erebidae > Catocala > Catocala sponsa. Next base: position 146,538 of record OY751343.1, read on the forward strand.
ATGATTGTATGACTGCACGTCTGGTGTAGTGGTTTAAGGATCAATAAAGCATTTTGCGTATGATTGTATGAGTGCACGTTTGGTGTAGTGGTTTAAGGATCAATAAAGCATTTTGCGTATGATTGTATGACTGCACGTCTGGTGTAGTGGTTTAAGGATCAATAAAGCATTTTGCGTATGATTGTATGACTGCACGTCTGGTGTAGTGGTTTAAGGATCAATAAAGCATTTTGCGTATGATTGTATGACTGCACGTCTGGTGTAGTGGTTTAAGGATCAATAAAGCATTTTGCGTATGATTGTATGAGTGCACGTCTGGTGTACAGTAGTGGTTCAAGGATCAATAAAGCATTTTGCGTATGATTGTATGAGTGCACGTCTGGTGTAGTGGTTTAAGGATCAATAAAGCATTTTGCGTATGATTGTATGACTGCACGTCTGGTGTAGTGGTTTAAGGATCAATAAAGCATTTTGCGTATGATTGTATGAGTGCACGTCTGGTGTAGTGGTTTAAGGATCAATAAAGCATTTTGCGTATGATTGTATGACTGCACGTCTGGTGTAGTGGTTTAAGGATCAATAAAGCATTTTGCGTATGATTGTATGAGTGCACGTCTGGTGTAATGGTTCAAGGATCGCCGCCTGTACCACGATACTAGTCATTTTATCTACGGACAACAAATTACTGTTCGTAAAAATATGTCAAATGTCATTTTGATGCGAAGGAAATGGTAGCACAAACATAGCATGTTGGATTTCGCTTCAATTACAGCCCGAAGGCCTATATCGTGAGTCCTATTATTAACCTGTTGAGTCGCAGCGGCACACCAGTGGCCTGACACAATAGATTTTTAATTATGTCTGGTATTCCAGGCATTAAGACCTCGCAGGTTAAAAATTGTTTTAAATTGTTGATAGCTAATTACTAATACTAGCTAGTATATAATATAATATTTTATTACATACACACAACATCATCTAGCCTAAACTAAGCAGAGCTTGTACTATGAGTACTAGACAATGGATAAACATAGATACATATATACTTTTTTTTGTAAATACATACATATTATACATAGAAACACTTAGACCAAGACAAACTTCCATGTTCATGCACAGAAAGTTTGACTTGTGCGGGAATCGAACCTGCGACCACAGGCGTGGCAGTCGGTTACACCGACCACTACGTTAGAAGTAAGTTCACGTCGATAATGCCGGTTTTGAACAAACGTTTTCTCAATTGCAAATCTAGTGCCTTATTTCTATTAGTGTAAACTGCATGGATAGCTTAGTGCTTTAAGTGGACCCCTCGCCATTGCTTCTATGACGAGTGTTGTGTGTTCGATCCTCACACGGGAATAAAATTTGTGTGAGACAGAAATAGACTTACTGAGTCTGCTTGATCTTTGTGTCGGTGTGTTTGTGTTGTTTGAATGTTTGTCAAAGACCCCAGAGCGCAGGAATCATTCCTAGTGCGAGAGCAGTCCTTTGAAAATAAAAGTAAATGAAATAAGTAAATGGCATGCATATTAGCTTATAATAGTGTACTTTGGTGACCACATCCACAATATAGAATTGACATCATAGCACATAGAGACCATGTCGGATTTCATAATTAATTCACGATTACTAGTATTCTTGCTAACCCTCCAGCAGAATGACTCGTAGAATGCTAGTGTCAGGAGGGGTTTTACATCGGTAATTACTAGTATTCTTGCTAACCCTCCAGCAGAATGACTCGTAGAATGCTAGTGTCAGGAGGGGTTTTACATCGGTAATTACTAGTATTCTTGCTAACCCTCCAGCAGAATGACTCGTAGAATGCTATAAGTGTCAGGAGGTGTTTTACATCGGTAATTACTAGTATTCTTGCTAACCCTCCAGCAGAATGACTCGTAGAATGCTAGTGTCAGGAGGTGTTTTACATCGGTAATTACTAGTATTCTTGCTAACCCTCCAGCAGAATGACTCGTAGAATGCTATAAGTGTCAGGAGGTGTTTTACATCGGTAATTACTAGTATTCTTGCTAACCCTCCAGCAGAATGACTCGTAGAATGCTATAAGTGTCAGGAGGTGTTTTACATCGGTAATTACTAGTATTCTTGCTAACCCTCCAGCAGAATGACTCGTAGAATGCTAGTGTCAGGAGGTGTTTTACATCGGTAATTACTAGTATTCTTGCTAACCCTCCAGCAGAATGACTCGTAGAATGCTATAAGTGTCAGGAGGTGTTTTACATCGGTAATTACTAGTATTCTTGCTAACCCTCCAGCAGAATGACTCGTAGAATGCTAGTGTCAGGAGGTGTTTTACATCGGTAATTACTAGTATTCTTGCTAACCCTCCAGCAGAATGACTCGTAGAATGCTATAAGTGTCAGGAGGTGTTTTACATCGGTAATTACTAGTATTCTTGCTAACCCTCCAGCAGAATGACTCGTAGAATGCTATAAGTGTCAGGAGGTGTTTTACATCGGTAATTACTAGTATTCTTGCTAACCCTCCAGCAGAATGACTCGTAGAATGCTAGTGTCAGGAGGTGTTTTACATCGGTAATTACTAGTATTCTTGCTAACCCTCCAGCAGAATGACTCGTAGAATGCTATAAGTGTCAGGAGGTGTTTTACATCGGTAATTACTTGTATTCTTGCTAACCCTCCAGCAGAATGACTCGTAGAATGCTAGTGTCAGGAGGTGTTTTACATCGGTAATTACTAGTATTCTTGCTAACCCTCCAGCAGAATGACTCGTAGAATGCTATAAGTGTCAGCAGGTGTTTTACATCGGTAATTACTAGTATTCTTGCTAACCCTCCAGCAGAATGACTCGTAGAATGCTAGTGTCAGGAGGTGTTTTACATCGGTAATTACTAGTATTCTTGCTAACCCTCCAGCAGAATGACTCGTAGAATGCTATAAGTGTCAGGAGGTGTTTTACATCGGTAATTACTAGTATTCTTGCTAACCCTCCAGCAGAATGACTCGTAGAATGCTAGTGTCAGGAGGTGTTTTACATCGGTAATTACTAGTATTCTTGCTAACCCTCCAGCAGAATGACTCGTAGAATGCTATAAGTGTCAGGAGGTGTTTTACATCGGTAATTACTAGTATTCTTGCTAACCCTCCAGCAGAATGACTCGTAGAATGCTATAAGTGTCAGGAGGTGTTTTACATCGGTAATTACTAGTATTCTTGCTAACCCTCCAGCAGAATGACTCGTAGAATGCTATAAGTGTCAGGAGGTGTTTTACATCGGTAATTACTAGTATTCTTGCTAACCCTCCAGCAGAATGACTCGTAGAATGCTAGTGTCAGGAGGTGTTTTACATCGGTAATTACTAGTATTCTTGCTAACCCTCCAGCAGAATGACTCGTAGAATGCTATAAGTGTCAGGAGGTGTTTTACATCGGTAATTACTAGTATTCTTGCTAACCCTCCAGCAGAATGACTCGTAGAATGCTATAAGTGTCAGGAGGTGTTTTACATCGGTAATTACTAGTATTCTTGCTAACCCTCCAGCAGAATGACTCGTAGAATGCTAGTGTCAGGAGGTGTTTTACATCGGTAATTACTAGTATTCTTGCTAACCCTCCAGCAGAATGACTCGTAGAATGCTATAAGTGTCAGGAGGTGTTTTACATCGGTAATTACTAGTATTCTTGCTAACCCTCCAGCAGAATGACTCGTAGAATGCTATAAGTGTCAGGACGTATTTTACATCGGTAATTACTAGTATTCTTGCTAACCCTCCAGCAGAATGACTCGTAGAATGCTAGTGTCAGGAGGGGTTTTACATCGGTAATTACTAGTATTCTTGCTAACCCTCCAGCAGAATGACTCGTAGAATGCTAGTGTCAGGAGGGGTTTTACATCGGTAATTACTAGTATTCTTGCTAACCCTCCAGCAGAATGACTCGTAGAATGCTATAAGTGTCAGGAGGTGTTTTACATCGGTAATTACTAGTATTCTTGCTAACCCTCCAGCAGAATGACTCGTAGAATGCTAGTGTCAGGAGGTGTTTTACATCGGTAATTACTAGTATTCTTGCTAACCCTCCAGCAGAATGACTCGTAGAATGCTATAAGTGTCAGGAGGTGTTTTACATCGGTAATTACTAGTATTCTTGCTAACCCTCCAGCAGAATGACTCGTAGAATGCTAGTGTCAGGAGGTGTTTTACATCGGTAATTACTAGTATTCTTGCTAACCCTCCAGCAGAATGACTCGTAGAATGCTATAAGTGTCAGGAGGTGTTTTACATCGGTAATTACTAGTATTCTTGCTAACCCTCCAGCAGAATGACTCGTAGAATGCTATAAGTGTCAGGAGGTGTTTTACATCGGTAATTACTAGTATTCTTGCTAACCCTCCAGCAGAATGACTCGTAGAATGCTAGTGTCAGGAGGTGTTTTACATCGGTAATTACTAGTATTCTTGCTAACCCTCCAGCAGAATGACTCGTAGAATGCTATAAGTGTCAGGAGGTGTTTTACATCGGTAATTACTAGTATTCTTGCTAACCCTCCAGCAGAATGACTCGTAGAATGCTAGTGTCAGGAGGTGTTTTACATCGGTAATTACTAGTATTCTTGCTAACTCTCCAGCAGAATGACTCGTAGAATGCTATAAGTGTCAGGAGGTGTTTTACATCGGTAATTACTAGTATTCTTGCTAACCCTCCAGCAGAATGACTCGTAGAATGCTATAAGTGTCAGGAGGTGTTTTACATCGGTAATTACTAGTATTCTTGCTAACCCTCCAGCAGAATGACTCGTAGAATGCTAGTGTCAGGAGGTGTTTTACATCGGTAATTACTAGTATTCTTGCTAACCCTCCAGCAGAATGACTCGTAGAATGCTATGTGTCAGGAGGTGTTTTACATCGGTAATTACTAGTATTCTTGCTAACCCTCCAGCAGAATGACTCGTAGAATGCTATAAGTGTCAGGAGGTGTTTTACATCGGTAATTACTAGTATTCTTGCTAACCCTCCAGCAGAATGACTCGTAGAATGCTAGTGTCAGGAGGTGTTTTACATCGGTAATTACTAGTATTCTTGCTAACCCTCCAGCAGAATGACTCGTAGAATGCTATAAGTGTCAGGAGGTGTTTTACATCTGTAATAACTAGTATTCTTGCTAACCCTCCAGCAGAATGACTCGTAGAATGCTAGTGTCAGGAGGTGTTTTACATCGGTAATTACTAGTATTCTTGCTAACCCTCCAGCAGAATGACTCGTAGAATGCTATAAGTGTCAGGAGGTGTTTTACATCGGTAATTACTAGTATTCTTGCTAACCCTCCAGCAGAATGACTCGTAGAATGCTATAAGTGTCAGGAGGTGTTTTACATCGGTAATTACTAGTATTCTTGCTAACCCTCCAGCAGAATGACTCGTAGAATGCTAGTGTCAGGAGGTGTTTTACATCGGTAATTACTAGTATTCTTGCTAACCCTCCAGCAGAATGACTCGTAGAATGCTATAAGTGTCAGGAGGTGTTTTACATCGGTAATTACTAGTATTCTTGCTAACTCTCCAGCAGAATGACTCGTAGAATGCTATAAGTGTCAGGAGGTGTTTTACATCGGTAATTACTAGTATTCTTGCTAACCCTCCAGCAGAATGACTCGTAGAATGCTAGTGTCAGGAGGTGTTTTACATCGGTAATTACTAGTATTCTTGCTAACTCTCCAGCAGAATGACTCGTAGAATGCTATAAGTGTCAGGAGGTGTTTTACATCGGTAATTACTAGTATTCTTGCTAACCCTCCAGCAGAATGACTCGTAGAATGCTATGTGTCAGGAGGTGTTTTACATCGGTAATTACTAGTATTCTTGCTAACCCTCCAGCAGAATGACTCGTAGAATGCTAGTGTCAGGAGGTGTTTTACATCGGTAATTACTAGTATTCTTGCTTACCCTCCAGCAGAATGACTCGTAGAATGCTATAAGTGTCAGGAGGTGTTTTACATCGGTAATTCAACGAGTAGGTTTCGAACTTACAACTTTTCGCACGCAACTCTAATGACTTATGCACAGCATGCCTATAACTTACTTAGATGAGCTCACTCACAGCATGCAAGAGAAACTGTAGCATTTTTATATTTTGAAGTGATTACCAGCTATTTGAGTGACTAATACAGGATATGAGTCCACATTACATTGCATTTAATTTACTGTAATAGTAGAGCCTCGCTGATTTCAGCATGAACGGGCCGGCTCGACCGGGGAAGTACAACCCTCTCACAGAATATAGACGTGAAATAGCAGTGTTCCTACTGTTTTGTTTCCTTTGGTGAGTGAGAGTGGCGGAGGCCCAATCACCCTCTTTCCCCCTTCCCGTTCCTTCTCCTTCCCACTTCCATTTTTCCTAAAATGTGCTCAGAAGATGGGCAGAATTGCCAAGAAAACAAACGGTTAGAGGGTCGCCTCGCCATTGCCACTGCGCCGAGTGTTGTGGGTGCGAATCCCACACGGGACAAAACTTTGTGTGATTCACAAATAGTTATTCCGAGTCTCCTAAAGGGTCGGCAACGCGCAAGTAATGCCTCTGGTGTTGCAGGCGTCTATAGGCTACGGTGACCACTTACCATCAGGTAGGCCGTATGCTTGTTTGGCACCTTAATTGTATAAAATAAAAAAATTGGGAAGTCTTTGAGGACTGATAGAAGTTAAAACTTTAATCCTTGATCATAAACACATCCTTAAAAACAAAAAAATAACTACTTCGTGATACTCTCTTTTTTTATTTTTGTTCACCCGAGAAGTGCTCAATAAGCATAAAGAGGTTTTCACTTAAAAAGAAAAGCACATAAACATACTACGAACTATTTTTCTTAAAGATCTCTACACGCAATGTACTCGTAGAATGCTTATGCTTTTTAATAAGTTCACTCACGGCTTGCAATTAAAATTGTAGCATAAAGATACAGTAATCAAATAAACACCTAATTAACTCTATATACTAAAATATATTTCAAAATACTTTATAGATGATAGAATGTTCGTACTTCTCTCCTAATTCTGTTGTGCCCGTCGGAGTCCATAATTGTTTCTTTTTACATTTATAAGGTCTGTGTATACATTGTGGAGTGTAATAAACGAATTGAAATTGGATTCTACAAATTACAGCACAAATATTGTAAACGAATTGTAATTTAGAGTCCTATTTTGAATGCTAGTGAAATAACTATAATTTAATTTGACATAATTATGCATTGTTTATGCGACCATCAATAATATGTATAGATACCATAAAATATTTGAGCCAAAAGAATCCGACACTCACCCCTGGATTACCTCTCATGATGCGGCTGTCTCTACCCAGAGTTTGGTATTGTCAACCTTTTTCCAATGCGATAGAAAAAGGATCCGCGCGTACTCCAACTTAGTAAAGCAGTATTCCGCTTCGAATGCAAAATGTGCGTCGACACGTATTTTGTCACAGCGCGAGGCATCTTCAAGATAGCTTGGCCGCTGCCAAGGCTAATTCGTTATAGAGCAAATACAATTACATAAATTACTACAATGTGTTGCCGCCAAGTAACACCTACTAATATTATAACGAGGAAAGATTTGATTTTTTATTGGTAAGGAATTATCTTAAATACTATTTAACTGATTTTAAAAATTCTTTTTTCATTAGAAAGCTTGCCTTGCCTTGCGAGTAACATGGGCTATGTTTTATTTATTACAAAGTATTGTTACTAGCATTCTTTTTTTTACGCGGTAGTGCCTTGACGCGTACCTCTCCGCGGGGCGACGGAGGGGTTATGTCGGGCTCACCGGGGGAAAGATACCCTGGTAATACCGACTAAACCTGCTACTGTGTTCCTCGACATAATCATAGCCGGCGAGGCCGCGCGAATGCCTTCACATACAATCGCGACCCCGCCAAGGTTTCGGCCCACCGTGTGAAACGGCAGACCACTACATAAAACACTTCCTCTACTGTCCCCTTGCGGGGGGACAAAAACACGACTCAGAGGCGAGCGTGGGAACACGCACGCCACCTCTCGGATCTGGTGCTGATCGGGTGGCGAGCAGGCCCACGTATCCCACCAACCCCAGGTCAAACCTCAGGGTGGTTGGTCGTCATCTCGCACCCTCCGGCGCCCGGTTCTGCGGTTGGGGAGAGGGTTTAAGCGCTCCCTCTCCCGCTCCACCGCCACCTTTATGAATATGACTTCCTCAGAGAAGGAAGCGACGGCGTTCCACGACCTCTCACTCCGGACCATAGAGTGAACCAGGGCCGGGAGCGAGAGGGCAACCATACCGACTGCTGCGACCAATTCACGGCGCTGCGATGCCCAAGCGGTGCAATTCGCCAAAGTGTGCAGCACCGTATCTACAAAAAAATCGCGGCAGTCGCCGCAGTGATGACATCCGTGCGTCTCCTGTCAGCCTATCCGACACAGGAACTGGTCATAACAACCGTGGCTTGTCATTACCTGTGTCAGGCGGAACAAAAAGGTGAGGGCGCCATGCCGCCTCTCCAGCCACTCTTCAAAAACGGGACTTACCGCCACGATCGTGGCGTCCCGATCCGGCTGTTACTAACATAACCTAAGCTAACCTAACCTACTTTTACGCGAGCGAAGCCAAGCAAAACTTAGTTTTATATATTTGAAATATACAAAATATACACAGCAATATACATAGCAATTTTTATTCAAGATTCAATACCAGAGAATTGATATAATTATAGCAAGTCTACCGCTCCCAGTTTAACAAGAGCTAAATGGTAATCACGAGGGATCCGGTGCCATTGCCAAATCGTGTCTCCTTAACATCCAAATGCGTTGCAAGTTTTACACCAGATTGAATAACAACCATCAAAACATCGTCACAACACAGTTACGATATTGTTGGGACTCTTATAGTAACAAACTTCAGCTGTGTAACTGTAGATATCATTTTGCACTTCGATTAGTGTTGATCATCGATTCTGCGTCGCCGTCTAAATACAGGATTGTATTTTCAGATTTTTCTGCCAGCTAATTCTCATTGGCTGACCGCAGTATGGATCGCGACTTCTATGACGGTCAGCCTAGAGACGGCTATTTGTCTGTGCATGAAACCTTTGTCAGCTTTGTTTTCTTTCTAGACACAGTGATTTGACTACATCTGAAGTAGTTTCTAATATATCAGCTCTGTATATAAACTGTGTTACTACTGGGCACGGGCTCAGTGTCAGAAGGGTAAGAGTATGATCCACCACGCCGACCCAGTTCGGGCTGGTAGTCTTCACATCTTCGAGATCATTATCTAGAGCTCTTAGACACGAAGCTTTCCTCACGATGTTTTCAGGAAGCGATAATTAACTAACTATTTGAAATATACATAACCATGAAAAATGGACGCCTGTTTCCCAGAGGGGTAGGCAGATAGTAGGGGTAGAAGAGAAATGAAAATAATTCTTCATAAAACAAAATGGCGCCGAATAAATTTATTTTCCGGAATATATTTTATTTATTTATTTATTTAATCTTAGGAAGGCTTACAGACTAATATAATTCTGGAAAGTATACATTTACTGGGTACACATGTTGCTAATAACAAGTCTCCACATATGAATATTAAAACAACAAAGAAAAAAAAACAATCAAAAACAAGAATAATCTAACAAAAGTACAAAAGTAAAGAAAAATATCAATAACAAATAGCAAGCACAGTTTAATTACAGTTATTATAGCTTTACAGTTTGAGTTCCGCTACCCACTATCAAAGAAAGAATTGGCCAAGAGCCTACCTGCTGTTCGAACACTTGTGCAATATAGGTCTATGTCCAATTCGACAGGTAATTGATTAAATGCCTTCATTCCTCGTTGAACGAATGCATTACGCCTATAGTTTGTCGTTGCCAAGAGTTCATTAAGTATAAATTAATTATACTTAATGAACCCTTGGCAACGACGAACTATATATGCAATAAATTAATTTACTTAAATATTAATTAATGATTGCTGTACGGTGTGATGGTTACCGTACAGAGAGATTTATGTATGGTTCATAAATAAGTGAAAGATAGAGTAAAGCACAACTTGGTTTATTGACTTAACTTAATCTAATATGGTATGATGATAATTATGTGAGTACACGCGAACCGATTGGTGACTGAACGCGAACTAGTAAATTAATTAGTTGCGACAGCGCGTGTCTGCGTAAACGCTGACTACGCGCAACGTGATGTACGATGTAAAGAATCGTACATGCTCCCAGAGAGGGAAAATAGAGATGATAGATGGTGATGAATGACCGTGAGCAATGAAGATGAGACATGGTGATTCCAATCAATAAACTAGATTATTGTGTTCTCTAGTGTCCTTATGGTTGGTTGGCCCGTAAATTTGTTGGTTCACTAAAGGTATGTTTAAGAAATATGGGGGATGTAGATTCACTAACGCGAACACTAGGCACAGGTTTTATCTCACTTTGGATTGCTTTTTCACTGACACTCACACATTCGTCACGGACACTAAAATGAAACGCAGTGTTTGAGACACCGTTGCTAGAAGGAGGAAGGTCCCTCGCCCCCATCGGCGCCGCATCGGGAGGAGGCGGCTGGGCTGCCGCTGAAGGTGGGCGGTGCGCGCGCCAGCGCCGTATGCCGTACGCAGCGGCCACAGCTGCGGCCGCTCCCGCCAACAAGTAGATCGCGACGTAGTGGTGCACGTCGTGGTAGGACGTCCCGCTCAATAGTCCTGTCTCCGTGTTCATTTGTCTAATGTTAGAGCCTATATCTTTCAAACCCTCACCAGGGATTATAGGATCTGGCTGCTCAGTCGGTAGCGACACATTCTGGTTAAATATATGGTTTATCTGTGGTATTTTTACGTTTTCAACTTCTGCAAAACTGGTAATATTATGGGATATTTGTTTATGCGCAACAATAGTGATATCCTTCCCTTTGATGATGCAATCGCTACCTAAAGTCACTAAGCCAGCGTTAGTGAGATGCTCAGATGTGACTTGGTTTTCGCAAATTATCCTTATTTGACGAGAGTCACAGCAGAAGAATAGGTAAGTGTTAATATAATTTAACCGGTCCCAGGAGTCTTGACAGGTCACAGATTTGGTTTTACATGTTTGTGTTTCTTGGGTTTTGAGACACAAGTTTTCATTAGTTTTCATATGGAAAATTGGTTTTTGTAATGGACACAGTTGTGTAATTAAATCGAAATGAACGCACTCTCTTAGTTCCGTCTGTGTTATTGTTATATATGAATCCTTTCGTAAATTGATCGCTACGTAATCTGAAACTGGGACTAGGGTGACCATGTTGTTGCCAACTTTCTTTGGTATTGAAAATATTTTATAAACATCATAACTATCTCTACTCACAAGAGGTATTCTTATTTCAAAAATAAGGTATCCTTTTGTCATTTACGCCCTCACCTTCAACAAATGGTATAATTTTGGTATGTCCGAAGGAGTATTATCTATTGGTAATCTCGACTCTTTTGATAGCTTTCGTGAAATTATATTCAGTTCTTCTAACAGCTGATCTGGTTTCAAAAGATGTATATTGAATCTGCCGTAATTCACTTCCGAGATGGTATCTAATAATACGTCTTGAATGCTTTTCAAATTTGTCAATAAGCTGTTAGCCACTATAGAAGATAATAGGAACTCATTAGTAGATTTACAGTTTTGTATGTGATTCTTTAACGTGTTTGTCTCTTGATGCAATTGGTTAAGATATTGGTTAAATATTTTGTGCTGTTTATCAATGGAATCTTTCATTCTGTTCAATACATTATATTCAGCCTCTATTACGGAAGTCTGGTTCTTCCACAATGCCACTAAGTGGTTTTGGTTGGATCTTACGAGATCGATATCCCGTTTATATTGTGCAGCGAATTGGTCATCGAGCACACCGAACAAACTGTTTGCAACATTACCCACTGCATTGATAAGGCCGCGGCGGCGACGCCTCGCGTGCCTGCCTGGGAACTGATGATTCGACAATATATTATTATAACGTTCTAACTCATTGTAGCTGTGCCGTAATTGTAATAAAACGGACTCGCAATGAACTTTTTCGTCTGAACCGGTGCAAAGGCTATCTAGATAGTTTATATATTTGGAAAGTAGATTAATCCCTTGCCAGTATGGTTCTACCTCGTAGTAAATTACTAACTTCCATTCGTCCCGTACAAAGTGCACTGTAGACATTCTGTCAAAGTATAAATTCTGATTATTATTTATATTTATAATCTTATGCGTACACTGAACGGGCGATGTTAGGCATGTAAACAACATGAGTGTCATAGTTATAAAATGATAAATGCCTTTTCTGGTTCCTCGTTTTGGCTTGGTATTTAATTTTGGTGATTCAGCACTCGAGGTTTTGGTCTCACTAGACTGATCCGGGTCCGGTTGAAGTGTGTTGTATTCTTCATTTATTGGTAACAAAGATAACTTCACAACAGGTCTTTTGATAGTACCAGTTTTGGTTTTGAGGGATACTACTCGGACGAGGCCATCCTTTCCAGGATGAAGTTCCACGACTCGACCCAGGGCCCACTTTCCCGGAGGTAGATTGACGTCATGTATTAGAACGATATCCCCAATCTCCATATTTGGCTGAGAACGCTGCCACTTGGAACGAGCGTTCAGTTGAGTTAAATACTCCGTTCGCCACCTCTTCCAGATATGATTCAGAGATTCCAGATGTGAGCTGCCATCTGGTACGCAGATCCTTTTCAGTTTCTACAATAGTTAACGTCGGTCCTCCCGAGAGAAAATGCGCTGGTGTAAGTACTTCCAAGTCCTCCGGATCTTCGCTTAGTGGATATAGTGGTCTAGAATTGAGACAGCCTTCTAATTGCGCCAGTAACGTAGAGTACTCCTCGTAGGTCAATCTCTGTTCACCTACGACTCGTTTTAGGTGGTATTTTAAGCTCTTAACGGCAGCTTTCCAAAGACTAAAGTTAAAATGCCACTCGATTTGCATTTCTGTCAATTCAATATAAAAGTGGTCGTCTAATATTATTTATTTATTTATTTATCAAAACTTACAACTACCATTACAGAAACAATCCAATACGATAGTGAAGCCGTTACCAACAATATAATCTTATAACTTAACTATTGATTTTAGATTAACGATCTCTTCCTGCAACATTCTATTTGTTTTTATGAAATTGGTTCCGGCCACCATATGGGATGCTTGGTAAGTTGTTCAGCCGTGATGCCTCTACTCGCGCAGTCAGCAGGATTATCCTTGGATTGCACATAATTCCAACATGTTGGTGGTATTACTTCTGTAACTGTGTTGACCCTATTTGCAACAAATGGCTTACAACGACTGGGGTCACCGTTTAACCAACCCAGTACAGCTGTCGAATCTGACCAACCAAACATTTTTATATTGAAATTAGACAAGCATTGACAAGTAGTTTTCATTAATTTTGCAAGCAAAACAGCAGCACACAGCTCTAATCTTGGTAGTGTAATGGTTTTCTTTGTGGGAACAAGACGTGATTTGGCCGCTATGATAACCACAGACGGTTCGTTTTGCTCCTCTTTAATGACTCGACAGTAAATAACACATGCGTAGGCCCTCTCTGACGCGTCACAGTATCCATGCAGTTCTATGGTACTCCTTTCAATGCACTGTAGCCATCTTTGGACCTTGACATGGTTTATGTTATTTAAGTCTTCTCTCATTGTATACCACTTTGCGGTGATGTAATCTGATAATACATCATCCCACTGTAGATTGAGTAGCCAAATTTCTTGAAATAGCAATTTAAGTTTGGTTGTAACTGGTGACAGCCACCCGAGAGGATCGAATATCTTTGATATAGCGGAAAGCAAAGTTCTTTTGGTCAGTTTGGTTGGCGAGTCTATTTTTAACTGAAATGTAAAATGATCTCCCTGAGGTCTCCACTGTAAACCCAAGGCTTTGGTTGACTCTTGGTGCTTGAAAGTATATGTCTGGTTATATACATCAGTCGAATTGTGATCCTCCATTAGTTCTGTTTTATTAGAAGACCACTTCCTAAGGTTGAATCCACCTCAGTGTAAAAGCTCTATAAGGTCTGATTTTAGATTTTTCGCGGACTCAAGGTCATGGTGACCATGGAGCAGGTCATCCATATAAAAACTGGTTTCAACAACGTCTGCTGCCTCTCGAAATCGATAAGATTCATCCTAGGCCAGCTGTTTTAGCGTCATCATCGCTAAAAATGGCGCGGCCTTGGTGCCATATGTAACGGTGGCCAACTGGTATTCCTGTAGTGGTTGTTTGGGGTTATCACGCCATATTATTTTTTGCAACGCTTGATCTTTTTTATGAACGAGAATCTGGCGAAACATTTTTTCAATGTCAGCAGTAAAGGCTATTTGGTATTGCCTCCAGCTTATGATCAGTGAAAGCAAATCCTTTTGTAGATTTGGTCCATTGTACATAAGATCATTTAAAGAATAACCTGTCGATGTTTTAGCTGACGCGTTAAAGACAACACGTGTCGCAGTGGTCATTGACTCGACGCGTACTACACAATGGTGAGGTAAATACGACTCCGGTGTCTGGTTACCGGCGCACTTATTCATATGTTTTAATTGTATATATTCATGAATAAACTCTTTATAACTCTTTGCAATGGTTTTATTTCTAATAAATCGTTTTTCTAAATGCCGAAATTGGGCTACAGCTTTGGTTCTCGACTCTCCCAATTTTTCTGTCGCATCTGGTTTAAGTGGTAATCTAACAACGTAGCGCCCATCTGGTTGGCGTTTGGTTAGCAACTGGTATTGTTGCATACATTGGCAATCATCACTGGACATGTTAAAGTTATTATCCGATATGTCCTCAATCTCCCAAAATCTCTGAATGTCACCTAACTCAACAGTGACAACATTGCAGTAATTTTGTGGTCGAACAGAGCCGCTTAAAATCCACCCGAACTCTGTTTGTTGTGCTACTGCCTGAGACGTGCCGTTACGAATAAATCCCGGTAGAATAATCAATTCGTATACTTCTACACTCAATATCAAATCAACCGATCTACTCCTGTTGAATTCGGGGTCCGCTAATTGTATTTGATCTAAAGACGGCCAAGACGGTTTGGTGAAAGATTGGTTTGGCAGATTGCCGACAACGTGCTTCATCACGTAGGCTTCGGTAATCAATGAAAAGTTGTTATACAAAGAAGAGATGGTAATCTTGATAACTCCTTTGCTATTGTTAGCTTTGGCTCCTACTCCTACCATAACACAGTTGCGTTTAATTCGTGGTAGACCTAATAACTGTGCCGCGTTCTCAGTAATGAGTGATGACTCTGCACAAGGGTCGATAAGAGCCCGCATGGTATGATAACAACCGTCTACCGATTTGATATTGATTTTGGCAGTCGCGAGTAACTTGGGGATGGTTTCAGAAGGTCTACTAGACACGCATACATTTGAGTTTTGTTGCTCTTCTCATATTTACCGTGGCTAGACGAGGACGATGCATATGTCACGTAAGCATTGTGCAACAAAGTGTTGTGCGTGTCGTTGCAAAACCTACATGTTTTTTCGGAACTGCAATTCTTACCAAAATGATTAACCAAACAATTTTTGCATAATTAATGTTGAAGTTCGTCTTATTTAAATAGAGATGCACAAATATTGAATCGAAAGCAGTAAGTACTATAAAAATATTTAAATATTTTACTCTGAGACGCATGCGTCTATACGCAAATTATTCAGCCGAGAGAATGAGCATGAGAGCACTATTACCCTCGTGCTCATTCTCTCGGCTGAATAATTTTTGTGTTTAGGGGATGTTTGGTTACTACAATTTGTCTGACTAATGAAATATTACTTTGTAATAGAGTTACCTTAATAACATATTTAAAAATCAGACATGTAAAAATAAGTAAAGTTAATTTATTTCTTGTGCAGCTTTAAAGCGTCTGACAAAAGTTTTGGTCTATGGAAAGTGTCTGTCACTTATGTTATTATTTTAAAATAATATTCTACAAAACATATATAAAAATCAGCCATGTAAATTTAAGTTAAGTAACTCTTATTTTTAGTTACCTTTCTTACCTGGTACCCGCCCAGGTGTCACTAGGCGAGCTCCACAAGCACGCAGGTATTCAAAGAACATGAGACGCTACTGAGAACCTAAGGTTTCATCTATGTGAAAATAAGTTATGTCTGTTCGTTCTGGGATCTTACTCTATTGGATGATGTGAATCCAATTTGCTAATAAGATCAGTTGTTTGAGATACTGTTATATTGGACTTATTGCTTAGAACCAAGTCAAGTACTTTGCCGTTACAATTTATTATATTATTAAATTGATAAAGGTTATTAAGAGACATGAAATCGACAAGTGCATATCTCATGGAACAGTCGTAATTCGAAGGTGTCAATTGCGTGTTATTATTGATTTGAATCCAGTTAATGAAGCCTAAGTTGAAATCACCTAGAATAATCACATCACTTACATGATTCATAACGTTACTGACGTTATCCAAAAATACACAGAATCCAATTTGATAGGTGGTGGAAGATATACAATAGAAATAGCGATCTTTTTGGCATAATTTTGAGTACCGATATCCACCATTACCCACAAATCCTCGACGTTGGATTCCCAACGTTTTAGTCTCACTGATTTAAACTCAGTAGATACTGCTAGGAGAACACCACCCCCATCTTTCTTGGATTCACCATGACAGTCACGATCACGTCGATAGATAACATATTTGGGATCTATAATTTCTGAATTAGATATATTTGCATTGAGCCATGTTCCAGTAAATGCGATCAATTTGAAATTGTTTAGCAAAATACTATTATAAATATCTTCAGTTTTGGTACGCATTCCGCGCACATTCTGGTAATACAAATCAAGCATAACGATATAAAGACACCACATTTTACTAAATAAATAGATGACTAATATTACTTAATACGCCTCAAGCCCTCTAGGTTTCGAATATAAATGGCCTGAGATTGTTCATCTTTACGTACATAAATACGACCATTTCTAACCCAAACAAATTTATAAGATACCTGCTTCGCCAGTTTTCTTGTTTCCGCGTGTCATTTTTTATTCGTTGGGCTGATATGTTCAGACACGTATACTGGATTACATTTACCAGCTATACCCAAGTGACTGGAACTAAGTTTCTCTTGAGGGTTCCTCTAGTTGAAACTGATAACTGCAGCTAAGATAGTGTCTCGTTGACGAGGAGTGCGAAGTTTAGCAATCACCGAGCGTGGGCGCTCACTATTTTGATCCATTTTTGCGACTCTGGTAATCTGGAGAATATCAATATCGGCGACTGGACTACCAATGGTTTTTGAAAGGTGGATGAATGTATTTGCCAAGTTTTCGCTTTGATGCTCTGGTATCCCATTTATTTCTAGGTTACTGTCACGCATATGTTGTTCTACAATGCTTAAACGGGAGGTGAGATCGTTGACGTCAGTGATGAGGCGCTTATTATCCGTTTGTAGCTGATCTAATATGGCATCTTTTGCCTTAAGGTTTTTCTTCATTTCTTCATAACAGTTGTTAAGACATTTGGTTGTTTAATATTGTCTTCTGTTTACGCGAATGTTATTCATTGAAATTCAACTACGAATTATTCTGCGTGAATAGAAACACCCATGATTAAATTATGTTAGGGTACTTTGAAATAACTACACTGGAACATTGAGACAACTACCATCTTAGTCTCCCCGTGACCATGGCTGCTGAAAAGCAACCGAAACGTCGGGGAAAGTGTAAACATAAATATAAATAGTATAATAGTATAGTAATAGTATAAATAGTTTTAATAGTTTCAATAATTTAATTAGCTTAAAAATGAGTAAAGTTTAATAGTAATAGTAGTGTAACAATTTTCAAAATTTTGTATAAAGTGTCAAATAAACAACGCGATAAAATCCGTATATAGTAGTTTAATTTCAATATTTGGTTGTTAATATTGTGCAACTCGTTAGTCACCGATTTCTGGCAAATGTTGAATTCCTGCTTAATAATGTCTCGTAATTCCCAACCATCCCCGACATTAACCGTATTTTAACTAAGCGAGTTATTCTTATCCCGGTTCCTCGAGTTAAAACGTCATTCGCCCAACGCTTCAATTATTTTATGAAACCATTCATTTACAATAAAATTAATAAAGTTTATAACATCATAGATCTAAATAATTACCAAGTAAAAAAAAAAATAACAATGCAATTGCTGAACTGGTCCTACCAATACTCGGAAGAATTCTTAAGAATAATAAAATAACAATTTCTTTTAACTGTCTTAACTTTCTAATAATCCGTAAAACAATTTTACTTCTATTTCTGTAACTGTATTAAATGTGTTTAGATGATAAGTACTTAGAACTGTGTACCAATCTTAAATTTTGTTAATTCGCTTGTAAAACCTTCCACGAGACAGGCCTAGCCTAGTGTGGACGGTTTTTGTCTACTGTATACACACAACTTTTCCTTGGCAATAAATGATTTATTATTATTATTATTAATTTACTTTCAGTGATATATTGATCTTCGCTTTCAGTACAAGACATTGTATCTGTGGCCCTTTTTCTCATCGTCACGTTATTTGTCTCGGGTGACGTATTTTTCTGTGAAGTAGGACTGATCGTACATGGACGTGCTGGAGTATGCGTACTATCAGTTTTAGGTATTTTGTTACGACATTCTGGACATTTCCATGCATTTTTGTGTTCATTTTTCATTGATTTAAATTATTTTTCAGTAACTTTTGCATAGCTTAAATCATACTTAAACTTGCATAAACAGCAAGCCAAAAACTCCTTAGGCATCACTTTAAAACATCCTGCACACCCATTGCCAACTGGAGCCATTTTTGTGAAATTTGTTTTACTGAACAAATTAAATGTGCATCTAGTGGTCACTCCGCTGTACCGCGATGAGAGCGCCAACGTTACGAGTGTAGCGGGGCGCGAGCCGTCTGTGTGTGCGCGCGCTGCGCGCTAGCGGCGGGTTGTCAAGGTCACGAGCAAAAGTAGATTGTTTTGAAAAAGTTTTTGCTTATTACTCACGCACGACGAAAGTTCCAATATTGAGATAAGAACTTATGTGTAGCAAATTAAAGCAGCCTTACAATGAGATATAGCACTTGTACTAACACATATAATAACTTCAGAATTACAATTATTTTAACGGAGCAAAACAAAACAGTGTTGTCGTAAGGGGAGCGCGTGTGCGAAGGATAATTGTTTTAAATTCACATTCAAATTATTAATATATGCATCATTTCTCGAAATAATATGAATTTTATAAAAGATATTGTATGTTGCTTAGTACACGTGGTCTAGAATTAGAGGTAGCAAATCAAGAGCAATTTCTAATATAACACATAATATAATATTCTACCACATACACACAACACCATCTAGCCCAAACTAAGCAGAGCTTGTACTATGGGTACTAGACAATGGATAAACATACATATATACTTTTCTTTTTTGTAAATACTTACATATTATACATAGAAACACCCAGACCAAGACAAAGATTCATGTTCATGCACACAAATGTTTGACTTGTGCGGAAATCGAACCCGCGACCTTAGGCGTGGCAGTCGATTACACTAACCACTACGCCATAGAGGCCGACAAAGATAACTGCTGTCTAACCTTAAGGAAAGTAACTATATCATTGTTGTAGTTAATTTTACAATTACTTGCAAATGTCAACTGTATACATAGTATTAGGTCATACCTCTATGGTAAGCACAAAGTCGGTGGGCAGAACAAACACAAAAAGATTGTAAGGTGTTATATTGCATCCATCAAACTTTTATTGTAAGGTGTTATATTGCATCCATCAAACTTTTATTGTCAGTTGTTATATTGCATCCATCAAACTTTATTGTAAGGTGTTATATTGCATCCATCAAACTTGTATTGTAAGGTGTTATATTGCATCCATCAAACTTTATTGTAAGGTGTTATATTGCATCCATCAAACTTTATTGTAAGGT
Source organism: Catocala sponsa (assembly GCA_963564715.1). Classification (NCBI taxonomy): domain Eukaryota; kingdom Metazoa; phylum Arthropoda; class Insecta; order Lepidoptera; family Erebidae; genus Catocala; species Catocala sponsa. Next base: position 166,515 of record OY751343.1, read on the forward strand.
GTTATATTGCATCCATCAAACTTTATTGTAAGGTGTTATATTGCATCCATCAAACTTTATTGTAAGGTGTTATATTGCATCCATCAAACTTTTATTGTAAGGTGTTATATTGCATCCATCAAACTTTTATTGTCAGTTGTTATATTGCATCCATCAAACTTTATTGTAAGGTGTTATATTGCATCCATCAAACTTGTATTGTAAGGTGTTATATTGCATCCATCAAACTTTTATTGTAAGGTGTTATATTGCATCCATCAAACTTTATTGTAAGGTGTTATATTGCATCCATCAAACTTTATTGTAAGGTGTTATATTGCATCCATCAAACTTTATTGTAAGGTGTTATATTGCATCCATCAAACTTTATTGTAAGGTGTTATATTGCATCCATCAAACTTTATTGTAAGGTGTTATATTGCATCCATCAAACTTTTATTGTAAGGTGTTATATTGCATCCATCAAACTTTTATTGTAAGGTGTTATATTGCATCCATCAAACTTTATTGTAAGGTGTTATATTGCATCCATCAAACTTTATTGTAAGGTGTTATATTGCATCCATCAAACTTTATTGTAAGGTGTTATATTGCATCCATCAAACTTTTATTGTAAGGTGTTATATTGCATCCATCAAACTTTTATTGTCAGTTGTTATATTGCATCCATCAAACTTTATTGTAAGGTGTTATATTGCATCCATCAAACTTTATTGTAAGGTGTTATATTGCATCCATCAAACTTTTATTGTAAGGTGTTATATTGCATCCATCAAACTTTTATTGTAAGGTGTTATATTGCATTCATCAAACTTTTATTGTAAGGTGTTATATTGCATCCATCAAAGTTTTATTCCTTTTCCAGAGCTGTGACATAAGCTCATTGGCAGATCAAAGTCTAGTGCAAGAAATGTGTTGCAACAGGTTTTCTGTGAACATATTTTCAAATACATCTACCCAGTTTTAGCGCGAAAGCGACGGCAAACGCAGGTGTTATAGATTGTCTCGTATTAAAACTTACCTATCATCGAAAAATATAAATATGAGTAAAAACACTCTACAACAAGCCTTACTTGGTATTTTCGGCGGGGTCTAAAATGTTCGTCCAGGATTTATATATAGGAAACTTTCACGGAGAATACCGCTTATAAGAGTTTTCAATACTTAAGATTATATTTAATTTGAGAATTTGAATAAAACTCACCGCGGTGTTTATGTGTGATTTAATTAGCATTTTATTAGAAGCTAGCTTTTGCCCGCGGCTTCGCTCGCGATCTGTAACTGTTTATAGTTGATTACTAGTTTGGTAGCGTGTTTTGATGTAGCAAAAAGAGAATATCTCTTTCTGGCAGACATTGTGTTGCAAACGTATTAAAAAAAAGAAATATTTAAGACTACCTGGTAGGTAACTATATTGTACCTATATCCCACCAAAAACATAAATGTAAAAAAGGAGAGCCAAGTTCAATACAAAAATTATGCTTGGCTGTGGGCTTCGCGGCAAAAAGAATGGAGATCTAAATGAGTGCCAAGTTCTATGCAAAATCCAAATATGTATTTATAGGAACAAAATAACATTATGAACAGGTATTAAACTCTATTTCTTTGATTTATTGGATACCTATGACAATTGCTGTTATTTAAAAATGTGAGATCTTAAAGTAGGTTAGATTTGACTTGGCTAGTTTTTATCAGAATTAAAAAATATATATCGACGCTTGAAAGGCAAAAATTACCAAGCGACATATTGGCAACTTTACACTAGAGCATTTAAAAGTTTTGTTTTTTAGAAAAAAAATCGTAGAAAATCGCCTATTAATCATAACTACTTGATTCCAACGAATTTTAAATGAAATTTATAGGCTTAATAAACTGGCATTTCAAGATTATAAATTTTCTTAATATGTTGTGAAATAGTGTCGGTTAGTAATAATTGCATCAAAATCACAAACAGGTAAATGTTACTTACCGACAACAAAGTTTGATTTTAAAACAAGTAAAATTAACTAAACTTCCTTATTTTAAAATTGTTTTTGAAGAAAAATGACGCATCCATAAGTAACGCATGTCTGACATTTAGGTAAAATGATCTAAATAGAAAACAAAATAACTTCTCTGCCAGTTAATTTTAGTTATAGCGCAAATTAAATAAGGTTAGTGTAGGATTTTTTTGAACAAGTAGTAATTAATTTTGGTTTTAGTACACAAAATCAAAGACTTTCGGACAAAGGTTTTCGACGAATATCGTCATCATCATCATTTTGTTATCTGAGTTAGTATTCTGACATAATATTTTCTATGGAAGATCTGTCAAAATTATAACTCTTGTAGCGCAAAAAATACGCATTGAGATTGAATATAGAAAGCAGCAGTATACAAATATTGCAGTCTAATCTCTCGCAATGTGGATAGCTAATCTTATAAAGAAGGTGGTCTCTCGTTAAAAACTTAGTATAATAATTATGTAGATTGATTGTAAAAATAAACTAAAATAAAAAAGGCATTTTAATTTTATAGGTATATATTAGTAATTTCAATAACTTGTCTCCGACGATCTCCCGAGACTCCCCAAAAATGATCAAATACCTTCTGTCTTTTTTCAGTATCAATATTTTCACAGTTACTTCCACATTTTTTTCCAATGCCTGGGTTAGGTTGAATAGATTTAGATTTGATGGTTTTGCCATCACTTCGCACACATTCTTGTCCAGTATTTTTTTTTGTGACCGTTATTTCCTTTTTGTCCTTTATCATGTTTATTCTTTTGTTTCTCAAGTCTTTTTCTTCCACTACTTCTGTCATCCAAACCTGTTTTTTGTTTTTTAGATTTTGTCTTTTTAGACGTTTTATATTTTATTGTTCTTACTGTTTTTAATACTACTGCATCGTCATTAGAAGAAGAGGTAGATCCTAACCATTCATCTGAAATTGCAACTTCTTCGCAATCGATAAAGGTTGAGTAATCTTCATCTGATAAATAAATCAATGTACATTTTATCAGTTTTGCACTTACGTTTACGACCATTTTGAGGCTTTGTAGATTTTGAATCGCTAGATTGAGAGCATCCCATAATGGTAGAACTTGTAGAATTGGCATTTACTTGGGTGTTGCTTGCAATATACATTTCTGTTGTAGTCAGTCCACCTTTAGTATTTTTAACTGTTTGTTCTTGAGTGTTGCTTGTAGCGGACGTTTCCGGTATAGTCAATTCAACCTCAATGTTTCTAAGTTCTTTATCTGGTATTCCAATTTGAACTACAGAATAATCATCTACTGTGGCTGCATGTTCTTTAGATAGATATGCAGGTACAAATTCTAAGGTGGGGATGGATGAAATTGTAAGTGGCCTGTCAGGACAGGCCACTTACAATTTCATCCATCAATGCTTCACTATAATTGTGGTGCTGTTGATCAATATTTACTGGGCTAGTCATCTCCATGTTATTGCCAGCAGTTAGAGTCTCAGGATTACTTGCAAAGAGTATTATTGAAGGGCCTACACCTGAAAATGTTTCATCCTGAAAATAAAATATAAAATAGGTGTTCGGTTCGCTCAGTCAAAATTTAACGGGCGTTATCACTAGCGATTTGTGAGCGACAGCAATCTCGTAACGAGTGCGCAGCATGCTCGTAGTCGATTTGGAAGCACAGCGAGCTTGCCGTGATTGGAACCGTTGACAATGTTCCCACGAAATCGCAATGAGCTTGTTGCGCGCTCGCTGCGAGTTCGCTGCGCGCTCGTTACCAGATCGCTGTCGCTTACAAGTTGCTAGTGTGATAGCGCTATAGTGTGTAGAACAAAAGTAAAATAGATGCATTAACCTACATGTTACAGATTTGCTCATAACGGGATATGGTAGCTACTATAGTGTGAAAAATTAATTTGAATTGATAACAAGCAATGTTTAAGAAAGTGCTAATTCTGCTAATACTACCATTCTTTCAGTCTGGTGAGAAATGTTGTAAAGTTTGGTAAAACTACGTTGATTAATTTATCAGGTGAAGATTTCTCAACCTTCATCCGATAAATACTGGACAAGAATGTATACGAAGCGATGTCAAAATCATCGAATCTAAAATTTATTCAGCTTACATGCACACACACACACACACACTTTAACTATGCGTTACAAGTAAATTTACATACCAGTGCAATAAACACCAGATTTTTGTCTTAATAAGTATTTTCTCGATATCTTGGTCCCTAGAAATTAAATTTAATATTAGTTGCTTGTAATAGTTACAATTGAGAGAATAATAATTTAATATTTAACTAAGGAGGTACATTACCAAGGTCAAATCCCTGCTATCCACACCCGCGGTTGACGTAGTCTGCTTAATTATGTTATCTATTCGCTTGTTGCGATTCATTATGTAACTAAAACAATAAATATGAATCAATCTATAAAATGCGTATTAAATAAGGTCATAAAATCTTTATAATGAAAACACTTACCGAGTACTTATCTCGAGCTACACGACGTACTTTGTGCGAAGCGCGTGAGTACGCAGGTTGCCTATGCGACAGTTCGGTGAAGACTAATCGATATTTTTTTACCAACCGCCATTCAAAATGTACTTTTCACCGCGTTTATGCGACAAAACAAAATAGGTGCGACAGGGATAAGCTCATTTTTATACAAATTTCATATCAGAAATAGTTATCTTAGTAACAAAAACAGTTAAAAAACGGTAGATAAAATATTACTAAACGACAAAATATATCCGTTTTAGGCAGGAAAAATACTACTATATTACGTTTTAAAGTACATTACCATTTAGGAAAAAAATACTAAATGAAAATGAGTACATAATTAAGGTGTGTTAAAAAGTCTTAAATGAAGAAAAACTAATTAATAAATCAGGTAAAATTTCTTAAGCAATACCCTAGATACCGTAAGGAAAAAAATACTTAATTTTTTAAACGTATTATTTCGAATCAAGGCAAAAATTACTAAGTGAAAAAAGTTAAAATCAAATACCTACTAAGTGAAAGTTATTCATAAATCAGTAAAATTTTGGTCGCTTGGTCGCTGAAAACTGTGAAAATGTGATTTTTTAAAATTTACTAAGCGACAACAAAACTCTTCTTAGCGGTACGAGAGTATGACCAATCGACGCAGAATTTTTTGCTGATTTCAATGATGTATATAACTCAATATCGTCCAACATGTCGCTTAGTAATTTTTGCCTTTCAAGCGTCGATATATATGTTGAATCTATACTATTATTATAAAGCTGAAGAGTTTATTTGTTTGTTTGCTTGAACGCGCTAATCTCAGGAACTACTGGTCCGATTTGAAAAATTTTTCAGTGTTAGATAGCCCATTTATCGAGGAAGGCTATAGGCTATATATCATCACGCTAAGATTAATAGGAGCGGAGCACCAATGAAGAATGTTTCAAAATCGGAGGGTATTTTTTCCTTTTGAGAGCTTCGGCTGCGTGCGCTGCGTAAACAGTTAAAGTTTCGCAAAAATCGTGTATGACAGAATTGCTTCCCTTTAAAAGTTCAAAAAAAAAGTCCCCGACAGCATATGTCTATCTTTTAAGGTTGGCTCACTATAACCATTTTTATGCTAACCAAATTTGTTCTAAAATAATGCATTATTTGTAAAGGTATTATTATAAACATGATATTAATCCTTATCCAAATAAATACATTATTCATCACAAGTATTTAATTTAAAACAAAATTGCCCTTTACATCATTCGATTTTAATGAATATCTTAGGAGATATCGCATTTTTAAAATAACATTGCAACAAAATAATTACCCATTACAGACATAGTACAAACGATGTTTCTCCTGGTTTATTCTGCGTGATTACTACTGGTTCGATTTGAAAAATTCTTTTAGTGTTGGATAGCCTATTTATCGAGGAAGGCTATATTCACCCTACGACCCACGGGGGCGGCGCAGTAACGATAAACGCGGGTGAAACCGCGGGAACATCTAGTAACTTTATAAAATGACTGATGTAATGAAAACTGGCCAAGTCAAATCTAACCTACTTTAAGATCTCACATTTCGCAATTGTTACAGGTATCCAATAAAGCAAAGATATAGAGTTTAATACTTGTTCATAATGTTATTTTGTTCCTATAAATACATTTTTTTTTTTTAAATTACAGTAATCGTCGTCGGCTTGATGCAGATAGTGCTCCCGGTATTTAATTCAAATAATGGATTAGATATGGTTATTAAGTGTAAAGGATGTCTTTAAAGTGGACCTATAACCCTAATAGCAACGTAGAAAGTGAAATATATAAAGTTATAAAGTTATATTAGTGAAATTAGAACAATATTTAAACAATAATAAGCGTGCAAATAAGTGACAGTAAAACTAATCGCGGGTGGCGCGAAACAGTTCGCCTGAGCGCGAGCCGCGCGTCGCGCTCTTTTACTCGCGTGTGTGGGGTCGCTCTCATCGCTCTGTCTCTTTCTCGCCGAGTCTCTAAGCATCGTATGGCGAAATGAATTGTGTGTTTTGTAGCAAAACCATCGATCCAGGAGATCTGTTAAAATGTGTTGGATGCAAGGCGTGTTTCCACTATAGATGTTTGGATATTACTGCTGCTGTGTACAGAAAGGAACAAGCACATATGAGGCGTAATTTCAGGTGCGATTCCTGTACAAATGTAACCCAGAGAGTTCGGGTGACGGATGAAACTCCGGTTCGCGGGACTACCGCCAATCTGCTGAATCAGTCAGAGGAAATCTGTACCAATAGTTTTACATTAAATATGGAGAACTCAAACCTGGTAAATTTTGTGGAAAAAGTAAACAACACCATAACCGAAAAACTCGCGGCGTTTGAGGCAAAAATGTTGGCTGAAATCCGGACTATGATTACGGAGCTGGTGTTAGAGAATAGTAAATTAAAACAAGAATTAAGAGAAAGTAATGAGAATTGTGCTTCTTATAAACAAGAAATAACGAAGTTACGAACTGAGTCACAAAAACTTAGACAGCTTAATGCTAGCAATGAAACTACTGTTGTTGACCCGCATCAATGTCAAACGGAAACTTCAATACCGAAGTCTTTGGATTCGAGGTCTATATTTGCATCTGATACATCGAATTGTGGCAGTGTCCGTGATACTCAGCCGTTAACTTTGGACGCAGGTGTCTCCTACGCAACGGTGGCCACGAAAAATGCGAAGAGTAGTGTAGTTGAGCGAGTTGAAAGTAATAACTATACTAATTGGCAAGAAGTGAATTATAAGAAGAATCCCAAGAAAAGAGGCGGAAATACATCAATTGTGTGTATTAAAGCAGTAGAACGTAAGAAGTATTTACATATATGGAGATTTGATAAATATACTACGGAAGAGAATTTAAAGGAATATTTTGAGACTATATTAGGAATAGATTGTGTAATTGATATACAAAAATTAAAACCTAAAAATGAACGCAATTATGCTTCATTTAAAGTTGGCGTTTCTGAAAAGAATTTTGACACGCTATGTAATCCAGATATATGGCCATTAAATATTGAATTCTGTGAATGGGTGTGGTTTCGTCGCCCCGCCGACCCAGCCAAACAACAGAAGCAGTAAAACGGTGAACATTTTGTATCAAAATGTGCGAGGTCTCCGTACAAAGACTAAACAATTTTCATCTTTACTTGCTTCATCTGAGTCGGATATATTCGCAATATCAGAAACTGGCCTTAATGAGTCCATCCAAAACGTCGAATTTGTGTTACCCGAATATCGAGTACTACGATGTGATCGGACCGACGGCCGTAAGCATGGAGGCGTACTTTTAGTGGCCACACCGCGGTTCGACATGCGACGAGTGGCGATTCCTGGTAATGTGAATTTAGACAATCATAAATTCGAATTGATTTGTGCAGCAATATATTTACAAAATCGGTTTTTATTCGCGTGCTGTGTTGTGTATATTCCACCACAAACAGATGAAAGTGAATATATGATTATGTTTCATATGTTAGAACAATTATGTTTAAAATATGCTAGCAATTTAATTATTTTAGGAGATTTTAATTTGTTTTCTTGTAATATTAATGTGTATAACTATTATGATTACTTTGTAGCCTTTGGTGAGTTCGCTCAGTTTAATGAGGTGCCAAACTGTACGGGTAGGCAGTTGGACCTCGTGTTGAGCGCGCGTGACGACGTACTCATATGCGCCGCGGACGAAGGGCTCCTGCCCGTGGACGCGTACCACCCGCCGCTCGCGGTCGCCGTCGCCGGCGCGCGCGCTGCGCCGCGCTCCGACGAGTGCTCGGCCACCACTTCTGGCTCAGCGGAAATTCCAACGCTTATACGGCTATAAGCGTTGGAATTTTCGTAAGGCAGATTTTAATAGATTATATTATTTAATTAATTTATTGGATTGGACACAACTGTTCCGTATAAACGATCCAGATTTAGCGTTAAATTATTATTACGATAAATTGAACGAAGTTTTCGATGTATGCGTACCACTTAAAAAACATAAAAATGTTGCTACTAAATATGTATATCCGCAATGGTATACCCCTAGTCTCATCAGAGATATTAAAATTAAACATAACTTACACAAAAAGTATAAGGCTAGTAGATCCCCTTATGACTATCAGGAGTTTGCTCGATATCGGACTAGGGTTAAGGAGGAAACGACGCGTGCTCATAAGTCTTATATGGACAGGGTACAGACAAACCTAAGAAATGACCCAAAGGGCTTTATGAGTTATATACGCGAGAGGAAAGGTAAATCAGGTCAATATAACTTAATAAAAGATGGTCAATCGTTGTCTGGTCTGGCATTGGCTGAGGAATACGCCAAGTACTTTAGTTCAGTGTACAATACGCAGTCGGGGTCACTGAGCGCGGAAGCAGCGTGCGCGGCGGCAACGCCGAGCGCCGCGTATGCGCACCTCACGCGCCTTGACTCGTTGGCAGTTAGGAAAGCGTTGGCTGCTCTCCCTCCTAAGCGCTCGGTAGGACCTGATGGTATTCCGCCATTTATAATTAAGGATTGCCATATGGCTTTAGTTGAACCATTACTACACTTATTTAATACGTGTATAACTACTGCACGTTTTCCCGATCGTTGGAAAATTACGCGGGTGGTACCAGTACCAAAGGGTCGGGGTGATACTAATGTTATTGACTATAGACCAATAGCGGTGTTGAGTGCTACGGCTAAGGTGTTCGAGATGGCTGTTCACAATTGCTTATATACACAAGTAAGTCCTTATTTGTCTGATGAGCAACACGGTTTCCGTCCTGGTCGTAGCACGATGGGAAACCTGTTGCACCAGATGACACAGCTGGTACCGGCAGTGGACTCTGGGCTGCAGGTTGATGTAGCTTACCTTGACTTCCGGAAGGCGTTCGACACAGTCGACCATGATGCTTTACTTTTGAAGATGGCGAACATCGGTTTTACACTACATACACTTAAATTTTTTGTTAGCTACTTAGGTGATAGACAGCAATATGTAGACTGTGCCGGACACTGTTCCGAGCTGTACTACACGAGATCAGGCGTCAATCAGGGCAGCAACTTAGGTCCGTTTTTATTTATTATTATGATAAATGAGCGGCGAGCCGCTGCAGCGTGTGGATGAGGTACAAGATCTAGGTGTACGTTTTACCAATGATTTACATTTCAGGAAACACATATCTGATATTTGTAAAAAGGCATATCGAAATCTTGGGTTTATTTTACGGCAGGCGAATGACTTCACAAACATCAATGCTCTAAAGGCTTTATATGAGGCTCTTGTGAGGAGCCATCTCGAACATAGTGCGGCTATTTGGAGTCCTAGTGAGACTAAATACTCATCTATGATTGAACGTATTCAGAATAAATATATCAGATTTATATATCTTAAACAGTATGGAGTATATCCCGGGTATCCATTGTTATATCCGTCATTATTTGTCCTCGGTATGGTAGGATATCATAAATTAGAATTAAGGCGTGAAGCTGCACTAGTCATTTATTTGTTTAAGGTATTACGTGGTGGAATACAATATCCACCTATTTTATCTCAGATTAACCTATGTGTTCCGAATGATTACGTGCGACGACGACGGAGGCCCGAGCTCCTTGCTGTGCCTCGCGCGCGCACCAACCTGCTTCAAAGGGCGCCGCTCACGCGTGCGTTGCGCGCGCTCAACGCGGTGTCTGATGTTGTCGACATATTTACATGTTCATTGAGCGAACTCTCTAAGGTTACTTGTCATGTGCTTAGTTATAGGTAGTAATAGTTATAATAATTAGTTTAGTACATTTAAGCATAAAATTATTGTCTGCGTATACCGTATTAGTAAATCTGTAATGGTATATGTAAGTATGTTATAAATAAATAAATAAATAAATAAATAAATATTTGGATTTTGCATAGAACTTGGCACTCATTTAGATCTCCATTCTTTTTGCGGCGAAGCCAACCAGCTAAGCATAATTTTTGTATTGAACTTGGCTCTCCTTTTTTACATTTATGTTTTTGGTGGGATATCATTACTTTTTGTAAAGAAAACTAGGCAGGTATTGAGATTTAATGTTTTTTCTTGCCTTTCCGCTATACGGTTTTCTTTTTTATGCTATTGTCTACATGGGGAGACCACTTATTTTTTGACTTAACTTTATTTTTATATTTCTGTTATATAGCAAATATAATAATACATATATTGGGATAGTTTCAAATATCTGATTGTAACGGTTCCAACGCTACAATAAATTTTTTTTTTATATGGGGACCCCCCTATTTTAACCTTTTTTATTTTTAGATTTTTTCCTACGCTTACACACAATTATCGAGCTGGATTCCAAATTTCATTCTTCTAGGTCATCTGGAAGTAGGTTAGATTTAGGTATTATATGTCAGTCAGTCAGTCAGTGCTAAAATTTACGACTTTTGACCTTCATATCTTTATAACCGTTTGAGCTAGCTTCATGAAATTTGGGCTTCTAGATGTCCTTATAGATATAATTAAACACACGTAGTTTTATGTGTTTGCGTTAAAGAGGTTTTGAGTTATAGAAGGGTGAAAAGTGGCACCAAGTGGTTCGTGTAATATTACACTCGGCGCTGGCTAGCCAGTTCCTTTGTTTGAACTTGGCTTGACACGCTGTCGCGTGTCTAGATATTGCGAATATTAAAATCTAGAGAATTAAAATTAATAACTAACCTACTTTACCTATATTTAATTATAATAACCTAATACATATTATACCAAAGTTAAATCTAGTAATATTAAAAAGCTGAAGAGTTTGTTTTTTTGTTTGTTTGAACGCGCTAATCTCAGGAACTACTAATCCGAATTGAAAAATTATTTTTGTGTTGGATAGCCTATTTATCGAGGAAGGCTATATGCTATATAATATCACTATATTGATATACGACTCACGGAACCGGCGCAGTAACTATAAACGCGGGTGAAACCGCGGGAACATCTAGTATAATAATAAACGAGAAAATGAAATACCTACCTAAATAAAACTATATATGATGAAAACTACTCTAAGCTACCTAATTAAATAAGAAAAATGCGTACGCATTCTAAACTAATATCTACTAAAACATATACGAATAACTAATCCTACCTAACAGTCTCAGAAATAACCTACGTTACACACTATTAAATATACTACCTATACCTTAAAATTAAATCTATATATATATACACCTTATAAAAATAAACCTAATAAGTAACTACTCTAAGTCTAAACTGTACTGTTCTGAAATAAAAGGTAGCGCTGAAAAGCACGGTGTAAAATTGCAGGCATACAAATATATACAATGTCAATAAGAACGAACGCTCGCCGCTCGACACGTCCGTCCGCATCAACAGTCAAAAATGTATGGAGCGCGCGGTTTTGTTTTGTGTGTGCTAGTTGTTGGCCTCAGATGGCCTTTACAGCTTTACGCGGACTGTGGGTGAGCGCGGGCTCCCAACCCGTGGAGCGCGCGGCCGGACATAACATTGAACGGTGAGGTACTGCAAGCGATAGAATCCACAGTGCTTCTGGGCATTACACTTGACTCAAAGTTACACTGGGGTGCGCACATATCTTATCTCTCAGCAAGGTTCGGCCGCTTACGCCATTAGAAACATCCGTGGATTAACTGACGTTGATACAGCCATATTAGTTTACTTTAGTTACTTTCACAGCGTTAAGTCATATGGAATATTATTATGGGGTAAAGCAGCTGATATACAAAGTATATTTCTATTGCAACAAAGAGCTGTGCGTATTTATCAATTAGGAACTAGAATCTCGCTGAGAGAAAAATTTAAGAATATAGGTATTTTAACTGTAGCATCACAATATATTTATTCTAATATTATGCACGTCCGTCAAAATATACATTTATACATAAAAAATTGTGACATACATAACATCAAAACTAGAAATAAATATAAATTATGTGTTCCATTCTACCGTCTACATAATGTTCACGGTTCCTTCATGGGTCTTGGTTTACGTTTTTATAATAAAATTCCGACCAATGTTCTAGAATTACCAGACAATACATTTAAAGTTAAAACTTGCTTAACTTCTAAAGCATATTATAATATAGATGATTATTTGAATGACATACATCCATGGCACTAATATTTGCATCAAATCACAGGACGTTAAATGACAAATACTAAAACTTTTTTTTTAATATATGTATATACATATATATATACATATATATATACATATATATATATATATATATATATATATATATATATATATATTTTTTTTTTTTTGTAATGTTACACCTTGTTTAAGCTAGAATTTACATTGTTGTTACACTCAGTCGTATTTTAATCAAGAAGAATGTGCAATGAAAACAGCTCGTGATCATGGACAGTTCCGTAAAGTTTTCTTTTGAGTCTTATTCTGAGTTCGCATGCCAAGGACCGTCATGCTCACTCAAATGTCATTGCTTGTGGTGGCGTCATGGACCGGGTCGTTCCCTTCCCTGCAATATGGCGAAGGGGGCCGATGGCTGGCCCATGCGTCGTACTCGTGAACGGGTGCTATTTGTGGTGACTGGTCGACCTTGGTTTCGTGGAATTCGATAATGTACTTACTACATTTTTATTTAAACACTTAGATTAAACTACGGACTACAACCATGCCTTGTCTCGATTATTTATGTACATATAAGTGGATGCTCCTGTTTACCATACTGCTGCTTTAATGGCTACCATCAAATTTTATTAAATGATTGAGTATGTTCAGTAGTAATTCATGGAGAAATGGTTGCAGCACCTTACAGTTATGATTTGTAAACAAAATTTTATTGTAAACTTGGCGATTAAAAAGAGTGGCCATGAGTTTCTTGCCCGTTCTTCTCATGAGCCCTACACCCTTGCTTTGCTGAACATGGCAGTAAATGTAAATTCACAGAAAAAATGCGGTGTAACTTTGACATTCATAAGTGTTACCTTGTAACCTAACTTGAACAAATTTATTTTTGATTTGATTCTGAATTAGCCCTGTGATAACATTATATTAAGTTAACGCTTCGCCAACTCTATTCACTACCCACACACCTTTGTAAAAAGAACACAACTTTATGACTGAAATCCCTTAGCTATGAGGAAACAGGGGGGATGGAGTTGCTCGCGTCCGTAGGATTTACCATCTTTCCTGACCCACCCTACACGTGTCCCCCGGGTGGTGCTAAACGAGCAACAACGCCAAGTATCGAGCGGCAGTCAACTAACTCGAATACTCGACCAATCAAAGGCAGGAAATGGCCTCTGAATTTCGGAACACCTACGAGGCTTGGCTTAATTGTCTGGCCTCAGAGGAAGAAAACCTCGCTACAAAGAATAATAAAAAAATAACCCCAATCCTAAGGTGGGCAACGTACCGAGAGGATGTATGACTGATGGGAAATTAATCTCTAACGCCAACCTCAGTGGAACGGGCAACCACTGCTGTATTTGCCTTCTTCTGGGAATAGGCGTCACCCCAAGTAGTGCCTCTTAAATCGTCCTCACTCGTGGGAACAAAATGAACAATTTAAATACCTCTGAAAATATGCTAAAACTAGATAAGAATAACTCAAAAACGTTGACTCAACAACTCTTCCACAAAGGAATGTTTATGAATCGGCCAAGATCAAGTTGCTTTAGCGGAACAACTAATCAAGACAAAGTGACCATTGATCTATCAGATGAAACAGATAGAGAACCCGAAGAACAACAGTTCACAGAAGTGCACTATGGCAAAAGGCAAAGATCCAGTCCAGACGTAATAATGCGCAGCCAAAAACAAACAAAATTGAGTTACTGGCTAGCAGCGCCAGCAGTACCAACAACCAACAGTTTCACAGGGCTCGACGATATAGAGCAAGCAGATAAACCTGAAATACAAGCACCAAAATCTATAAGACCCCAACCACTGTTTATTGACGGCGTCAAAAATATCCAACCTTTACAAAATTTATTAGAAGAAGTTGCAAAAGGAGAGTATGAAATTAAAGTACTAAGAAGCGACAGAGTTAAAATACAATCGAAAACAGCAGAATCATACTCCACTATTTACAAAGAACTGAAAGCTAAAGACACAGAATTCTTCAGTTACCAGCCTAAACAAGATCGCAGCTTTAGAGTAGTGCTCAAAAATTTATACGCATCGACAGATAAAGAAGAAATAAAAATAGCTATTGAGGAGCTTGGCCATAAAGTAACAAATGTCTGGAACATCCAAAACTCAAGAACAAAACAGGCGTTACCAATGTGGAACAGCGAACTAGAATCCCGTGAAAATAATAAAGATATTTATAGCGTAAAATCTCTATTACACTGTCGCATATTGTTTGAAGCACCCAGACCTAAGCGAGTAATCCCTCAATGCACTAATTGCCAAGATTATAATCACACACAAAAGTTTTGCAATAGAAAGCCCAGATGTGTCAAATGTGCAGGTTCGCATCACACTTCACATTGCCCACGGAAAGAAAGATCAAACCAGGTTAAATGCGTCCTCTGCGAGGGAAACCACCCAGCTAACTACAAAGGCTGTACAGTCTACAAGGAGCTGTTGAAAGTCCGATATCCTCCCTCAATCACCCAACATAAAAGAAGACTTACGAGTGTTGAACAAGCACCTATAAATAAAACAACGAATAACGGAAAATCGTATGCATCAGCCACAAAAGAACTCCCCAAACAACATACGACGCAAACCGTTAATGTCGAAGATGACAATCAAAAAACCAACGAATTCAAGGCCATTACAGAGACACTTGTTGCCCTGATGAACCAAATGCTAATTATGACCCAAACGTTAACCGATCTAATCTCAAAAATGTCATTACATTCACAGCACTAAAATTAGGTGTATGGAATGCTAATGGCTTGTCAAATCACTCTGAAGAGTTAAAAATATTCCTTAAAATTCACCACATAGATGTTTTACTAATCTCAGAAACTCACTTCACACCCAAAAGCTACTTCAGGATACCTGGATACAATATGTACCACACTAACCACCCTGACAACAAAGCACATGGAGGATCTGCTGTACTCATCAGGTCTAACATCAAGCATCATGTACTACAAGACTACTGTAAAAACCACATCCAAGGAACAAACGTCGTAATAACGGACTGGATCAGTGACATTACAGTATCGGCCCTCTACTGTCCGCCGAGATTTACCATCAAGGAAACGGAGTTTAATGACTTTTTTCAGTCCCTTGGAGACAGATTTATTGCGGGAGGTGACTATAATGCCAAACATACGTTTTGGGGCTCTAGGCTTGTTCTACCCAGAGGGCGAGAACTCTTTAAATGCATCCAAACAAGAAATATGAACGTGATATCGTCTGGTCAACCCACTTACTGGCCAACAGACAAAAGAAAAATCCCGGATGTTATCGATTTTTGTGTCAGCAAAGGTATCGTAAATAACAATATATCGTGTCGGAGTTGTTGGGATCTGTTCTCAGACCACTCTCCAATCATAGTAGAACTACACACTACCGCCCAAGAATGCGCCAAAAAATGCGTTCTGCATAACAAAAAAACTAACTGGCCCCTATTTCGAGAGCTCATCGATAAAGCATTCCAGGAACCACTTAGTCTAAAAACTGAAGACGAAATAACAGAAGCTGTTCTGTACTTCAACAACAGTGTGCAGGATGCAGCCTGGTCTTCAACCCCACCACTACCACATACAAGCACTGTTTCGTATATAATACAAACAAAATATATTTTTTATAATTTTATTGCGATAGTCGCACACAAAACCGTTTTTGGACAAATTTCACATTGACAGATAGCACAGAGTCACAAGTAGTGTTGCCACCTTACCATAAACACTGTTATGTTTATTTTTTTATAAACATAAATTGGCCCCAGAATGAGTAACTGAAGTAATTAAAGCAAAAAGAAAAGAACATAAGTATCTACTAAGCATATTGAATAATAATTAGTCCGAATATCAGTCATAGATAAGTAATACTGAAACTTTATTGATCGCCCTCAAATGTGTGGACCCACTTTTTGTTTTAACCTCGACAGCCCTAACCAACCCATCCTTGCCAGGCAATAATCTTATTACTCTAGCTACTGGCCAATATAAGGGAGCTAACAAATTCTCGCCCAACAACAATACTAACACACCTTCCTTTACATCAGGGCGTTTCTGGAACCACTTGGGTCGACACATTTGCTGAGACAAATAGCTTTTACACCATACACGCCAAAAGTCCTGTCGAACCTTTGTACGTTTCCTCCAAAACCGTAAAGCATTAGAATCCGAGTTTATCTCAGGCTCAGGAAATGCCGTTAATGATTGATGTATTAAAAAATGACCAGGAGTTAAGAAAGTGAAATCTGAAGTATCACTAGAGAATGAAGTAATAGGCCTCGAGTTCAATATTGCTTCGACTTGTATGATTACTGTATTAAATTGCTCATAGGTTAAAAGTAATTTTCCTATAACTCTTTTTAAGTGGTACTTTGCAGATTTCACCGCCGCTTCCCATAATCCACCCCAGGTGGGGGAATAGCTTGGAATAAACTTGAAATCTATTTTATTCATATTACAATAATCAAGGATAGTGCGCCATTCCGCCTCTCCAGCCACTCAAAAACGGGACTTACCGCCACGATCGTGGCGTGCCTGACATACTTGTAACTGGTCAAAGTCTGTACATAAAAAGTATGACAGAAAATTAATGTCATGGCCTTTATAGGAAGATAGCAATGGCAAAGCCATTATTCTTATAATTGTTGAGTGCCATCTATCGATATGTTTGATACCTACAAGTATAAAGAAAGAAAATATAAATAGGTACGTACTTCCAAATTCTGCGCGTACGAAGTCGCGGGGAAAAGCTAGTATTAGTATAATATAGTTATGTTTCATATAAAATAATCCTATTATTTTAGCAGCGGTAGCCTAGTGGGTAACCGTTGGACTGCCACGCTGAGGTCTCGAGTTCGAACCCAAGGCGCGCATCACTGACTTTTCGAAGCTATATACGTATTAAATAGTTAATTATCGCTTGCTTTGACGGTGAAGAAAAACATCGTGAGGAAACCTGCATGTTAATATAAGAACCAAGGCTTAGCAAATATATAAGTTGAAATTACTGCACAGGTCTGATGGCGTAATGGTATAACCGGTCTCGCGACAGCCGCTACGCCGATCGTTGCTTAAGGGGCAAACATTTGAGTGATCATATATACTTAGTTGTTAAGGGTCTGGACGTTCCTTGTGTCTATTGTTAAAATGTTTGTTAAGACTGCCACGACGGAATTATACCTAACGTGCACGAAGCCGATTTCATTTATAATTATTAAAGTTTATAAACCGTCTCACTACTGGACACGGACTCCTTTTCTTATTATAAGAAGAGGAAGGTCGTAGTTCACCTTGCTGACACAATTTGGATTTTCAGAGTTTACTTCGAGAACATGATAGAGAACCCTCGAATATGCTGGCTTCGTCACGACTTGTCTCTTTACCATTAAACCGAATGATATTTATTTTATCTATTCTATAATTACTAAATATTGTATTGTACTCCATTCTTAGACGCGTTTGTTCCATAAACCATCGATTATGAGCCAGATATGACAAGTCCCTTGTCAATCTAGTTTTCTTATTCTCCGACCTATGTTAATGAATTTGATACTTTGACATTTAACTTCATTATTTATAATAATACTTCTAAGAACATTTCAACAGAAATACTCCTGGTGTACGGTTTCGTACACTTGACAGATGATAGTTAGAGTGCAGAATAAAAGTTCATAAGTTATGTAAAAACACTTCACTATACTTTAATTAGTTATAATAAATGTATTACAGTAAAGGGTTCGGCTATGCTTGCACGCTCGCGTGTGTGCTTGCGCTGACTGGTTTTATACTAAAGTGTACTTCACTGTGTTAACGTAAACTGACGCCTCGGTTGCGAGCGCAGCGTCAGCAATACCGTGCATGTAAAACTGTACACCTGGATTCATTAAAATCGGTTTATATAATTATTATTAAAGTCCCACAATAGGAATAAATCCTTTGTTGCGGGAGACTTTACAAATATTCAAACAACGGCTTCGGAGAATACTCATATTCAGAATAACTCTTTGACTTTGATCACACTCATGATTTTTCAACGCGTGCAGATAATGTCAAGGCGATCATTTAAATATTTATAACTGAGTAGCTCTCATATTCCTTTAAAATAAAAATCCTTTTATATACTTAGAAATCAATTTTAACGGTCTCTCACCTAATAGTGCTTAAAAAAGATGAAACACAATTTTATTCTTGCAAAAGTCAAAATGTCATCAATGGGCATAACCACAAAATAATAAAATTATAACAAAATTTAATGTTTATTTGCCAACATCTTAAGTTGTGTCTTTTAAACTTTTAGAATTTTAAGAAAACTAATGTTGATCAATTCGTTCATATTATAAATCAAATGTTAATAAAGTGTCCGAAACTAGATGTAGCGATAGGTCGATCGATTGTGTTTTGATGTGTGTTGATGATATTTCGCTTTGATAATTCGCATAGCCTCGGACACCAGTGGTTATACGGTATCGTCAATGTCAGCCGTGAAGAATGTATATCGGTATTGCAATGGTATTAGCATATAATGACACAAAATCGAATAAACAATCAAATCTGGACCGGGTCGTTCCCTTCCCTACAATATGGCGAGGGGGGCGATGGCTGACCCTTGCGTCGTATTCGTGAACGGGTGCTACTTGTGGTGACTGTTCGACCTTGGTTTCGTGGAATTCGATAATTTACTTACTACATTTTTATTTAAACAGTTAGATTAAACTACAGACTACAATCATGCCTTTTCTTGATTATTTATGTACATATAAGTGGATGCTCCTATTTACCATACTGCTGCTTTAGAGGCCACCATCAAATTTTATTAAATGCTTGCGTATGTTCAGTAGTAGTTCATGGAGAAACGGTTGCAGCACCTTACAGTTATGATTTGTAAACGAAATATTATTGTAAACTTGGCGATTAAAAAGAGTGGCTATGAGTTTCTTGCCCGTTCCTCTCATGAGCCCTACACCCTTGCTTTGCTGAACGTGGCAGTAAATGTAAATTCACAGAAAAATTTAGTGTAACTTTGACATTCATAAGTGTTACCTTGCAACCTAACTTGAATAAATTTATTTTTGATTGATTTTTGATTTGATTTGATTTAATCAAAGTATACTCCAATATTCGTCAAAGTTTCAAATATTTCGATTTGTTTGCAGAATGAATATTTTTTTTAATTGATAATTACCCGTCATTATTCTGCACGTCTTAGTCAATTAGAATTAGAATTTATTTATTTGCCATAAAGTGTTATACAGTTTGGGTCTTAAAATGAGTAAATACCTGTCCAAGAACACTTGTCATTATAGTGACATGCAAATATTGAATATAATAAATATTAATTTAATTTAAATGTTATATAATCTGAAATTCTGTTATTAGTAATTTTTATTTATTATAACATTAGGAGCCAATTTAATACATAAATTTAAAAAGTCGGATATACAGTAAAAGTTATTATCTATTAGCCAAGACTTAAGCTCTCTTACAAGTTTGTTTATTTGTAAACCTTTTAGGATATCTGGTATAGCGTTATATATTTTAGGATATCTGGTATAGCGTTATATATTTTAGGATATCTGGTATAGCGTTATATATTTTAGGATATCTGGTATAGCGTTATATATTTTAGGATATCTGGTATAGCGTTATATATTTTCCCACAGATCACATAACAACTTTTCTTTTTATTTTTTATTTAATTAGCCAATCAAGGTTCATACCAGTCCCATAAATTCACACATAGATACAAACTGGCTTTCTTAATACTATTAACCTATTGAGTAGGCGCGGCACACGCGCGGCCGATCTGGCATTCCAGCAATTGACAGGTTAACGAATAGCAGTTGGTTGCTTTCAGGTTATTATCAAAATCATAATTTCTCGCTAGTAAAGTGAACTACTTAAATATTTAACAAAAATCTTAAATACCGCGGCAAATATAAAGATTTGAGACAAACAAGTACCAAAAAAGAATTTTGATTTATGTCTATACAATAATAGCAGACGCTTAAAAGAGACACATATATTATCATCCGCGTACATATACCTAGGATTATGTTATAAACTAAAACAATAAGTTAAAGACTGCAAATAAATATAGACACATGTTAAAGAAAACTTAAATGCTTGTCAGCTTTCGGAGAGCAGAACTCGGGATAAAAGCTGACCTTCAACATTTGTTCAGCTACATAAGTTAATTATTTAAAACCTGTATTCTAAACTCAATGATCAATAAATTGAATTATGTATGTAATTTACTGCAAAGGTTAGTTTGTTTTACATTTCTCAAAGACACTGTGAATAGCGCAGTTATTTAATTAATTAAACATATGAGTATGTTACCAAAAGTATCTCTTAGTCCAAGAACGACACACGATGTAAAGGACATCACGAAACTTCGTACTAGTTAAGCGATATTCTAAAGCTTATTTCAAATGCACTCGCACTTGAACTTCATTGGGATGTCTAATGAATAATTAATACAAAATAAATGCGTGTCTTAAGACGAATGTCTTCTTTTTACACAAGTTAAATATCGTCCAATCGGCAATCCCCGTTACGACAGAAACAAAAATGCATTAGAAACGCCTTATAAGTATCAATAAGATCAAACACCTATTGTTAAAGTTTAATAGTAATAGTAGTGTAACAGTTTTAAAAATTTTGTAATAAAGTGTCAAATAAACAACGCGATAAAATCCGTATATAGTAGTTTAATTTCAATGAATAACATTCGCGTAAACAGAAGACAATACTATGTAAACCTATTGTTACGTTATGATAATAAAATTATAGGTAAAAGTATTGCATTTAAAATCAGTTTTAATCCGATGTTGTATTTTAGTTCCATTAGGAGCCGTTGTCTAATATTTATATCCAAACCGCGATAGTCAAAAAATATTACCATTAAAACGTTCGGCAGTAATTAAATCAGTTCAAACAGCAATAATATCTGATACGTAATTTATATAAATTATAGTTATATTAATGCAGTTTCAGTCCAATCGTTTTCGTTAATCGCTATCGTTATATCGTTATACCACAATGTAAAATATATGAAACACATTTTCAGTATACTACAAGTAACTTCTCAGTAAAATTGCCTTTATCCATACACGTGTTTCTTTGAATCAAACAGGTAGTTGATGTCGTAGCGAGCGTCATCACTTGTTTACGATTCCGTCGGGTATCACGGCACGGACGCTGCGCGCTGCACCGTCGCGCGACGGCGAGATATCGTTCAAATTTTAATTTATATGTGACTTTAATAGTGCAACCATAGTCGCAATGAATATAGCTGAAAGCAAGCGAATGTAATAAAAGAATTTAGAATAAAAGGTTATAATCCTTTTAGCCAGTTCAATATTTTAAGATATTGATGGATTACAATAACATGGGTATCAAAAGATACTGCGTAAATAGGCGCGGCACAAAGTGCATAACATAGCATTTATTGATATATATTATTTAACGTATTAAAACCATAACAAATATCCTAAAATTAAATTAAATCAAATTTATTTATGATTTGTTCATTTATGTTTAGTATATATATATCTGAAATACGTAACAAAAGGGCATGGCAATATTTAAAGATAAAAATGCATCGACATATTAAAATACCAAATCTCCAAATATAATAATTATAAATAATATATAAAACTCATATCAACGAAAGAACACAAAAAAACTGATTTAAATGTAATATTTGGTGTGAAATTACGATGTATTTATATACTGATTTATGTATTTTTTTTACATCATCAATGTGCGTTTATCAAAGTCAAGCGCGAATTTTCGGGGTTTATGAAAATCACTAAAATATGTATTTGATTACAGGGCGCGTTGATGACGTAAGCTTTGAATTATAAAAATAAGTAGAATAATCCTATTTTGAATCACATTTACTTAATATATTGTCTAATAATTAACGGTAAAATTCTTTCTTCGTTTCGACGAACACATAATGTTTGTGTCAACGTCAGGCGTCGCCGTCGGCGGAGTTACAGATGATAACTATTTTGGAGAGGAAAGTGGAAATAAGACGAAAGAAGTTTATTTTTATCGACGAACAAAAAGTACACAAGTCGAGTGGAGTACCACCTTTTTAATTTTTATTTAAATTTGATGAAGAAATTCCATCTCTAAGAGTATAAAAATAGGAAGTGATTGATTTTTCATCTACTGAACTTTCAGTTGTGAACCGGTTGGGTTAAAGATTAGCATGAATAAGAACTTTAGACCTGGCTGGGTATTTAAATAGGAAGTGATTGATTTTTCATCTACTTAACTTTCAGTTGTGAACCGGTTGGGTTAAAGATTAGCATGAATAAGAACTTTAGACCTGGCTGGGTATTTAGGCAAGTATTTTAAGCGGGGTAATTTTAACCACACAATTTAAAATATTACGGTCGCACTAAATAATAAACTGATGGAAAAATTACAAAAAAGTGTAAAGTTGTATAAATAATATTTTTAATCCTAATAATTGAGCGTGAAATTTTTGAATCTGTGATGACTCAAATTTGGTACGTATATTATTTTAATACCGACTTAAACATAGTTACTTGCTTAATCAAGGAGCTTTATTAAAAGACTGAAATGGTTCATTAAATCCTTGATTAATTAAGTAACTTGGCTATATATTTTTCTGTCCATTTCTTGTCATAAAACTTGGGCATAAGCGGTGTACTTGCGAACCTTGATGGGCTTACAGAACAATAATTGTTCCCGCCACAAGTTCCCGCCACGTTGGGTGGGATATATGTTATCCCACCCAACGGCACAAATATTGACAATTTAAAATAATAAGCACTCAATAGATTTCGAAAGTGGTTACATGAAAGAGATAGCAATTCGAGCAATTGCGCTGTAAAAGTTTGCAAGGGAATTTGAACCGATTTTGATTTGGGACCGTTAGAAAATCGTCGCGTTCGATTAATTTAAGCTAGGTTTAGTTTTTGAGTCTTCACCTAGGCCCGGTACCGTTATTAAAAAACGAGTCGTTTTTGACTCAATTTCAAATTTACTTTACGTAAGAGTAAATGCTAAGTAGTAAAACATAAAAAAACTAAATCACGTAACGAGAGGAACTAAGGTGAAATATTTTGAAATATTATGATGACAGATATTTTATGTAGTCAAAATTTATGTTGAACGGACACAAAACAAGATAAAGAAATTTATAGCCTAGGAAAGATTTTTTACATGTTTGAAATCACGATTTTGGAAATGAGAATCACATGTTGATAGGGTAGCAGATGCAATAATATAGTGCTTATTTATTATTTATTTATTAGAAACTCAAGAGCTTGTTTTACATACACATAGATAAGAGAGTAGATAGCACAAGCAATATTAAGCAACGCTAGGATTATCTAGCTATAACAAAAATGTTATACTAAAGCCAATTACCGAGTTTCCTGGCATGTTTAGTGGTAAGAAGTGAAACACAGAGACAAACAATCATGATGATCACACCGAGTGTAATTACTAGAGCCAAGCAATACCCAATGATGTGACATGCAACAAGACTGTAGGATACGCTATTTAAATTTGAGGGTTTAATTTAGCACCTTAATATTATATCAGCCGAAAATTATGAGACTGCGTGGGACATTCTTACGCTTTGCTATCTGCTCCTCTAGATTTTATTTTCAACGCAGATGGATATCTTCTTAAATCAACCGCTGATCAATAAACAATCATCATATTACGCATTTAAGAAGCTGCATGATATATCAACACAATGTATCAACAGCATTAGGAACCTAGGCATTGACATCGCTACCTGGGATCCCATTTTAATTCATCTCTTAACAAAGAAGCTGGATGAAGAGACGCGTACTGACTTCATGGAATCACGTGAATCGCCTCGAGACCTACCATCGTATTCAGAGTTACTCCATTTTCTTGAGAATAAGATTCCGTATAAAGTAATTTAATAAATCTTTTATAGTTTTCATTTTTTTGTTATTTATAAACAGCGTATTTGATCCATTCCCAACTTATTACTAGTAATAAGCATCGTAAACAAATATGCGCTTTTTATGACTATTTTACTCATAATTTAGATCTATGAAAATACTAAGCATAAGTGACGCATTTGGTACTGGTGACGTTTATAATTAGTAACGTACAATATTTTTTGAACAAGTCATAAGTATTACAAAATCACATACGATGTTTATACTTAGGAATATATTTCATACTACTCTATTTTATTTCTCACAAACATTTTAACTGCCACTTGTGTTATTTATTACTAGTATTTAATACGAATTTAAACTAGATAGCAATAAGAAAAGTAACGCAAGTGTTACATTTGCGATTATCAGTACAGACAAGTATAGAGTGAACAGAGGTGAGTGGAGGTATCGCTTGCATTATTGAGTCACAGCTCGAAACTACATATGAAGCAGGCAGGAATCAAGAGGATATAATTTCTACCTTTCGGGCATTCTTGATTTACAAACGCGATGCTGTAAATTTAACTATTTGGTTGGACAAAATAAAAACTGGGCATTGCTAAATGTTCTCGTACAAATTGTAAATAGCAATTTAATTGCCACCAAAACAATAACCCTCAAATATTTCGAACCCAGCCATACTTCGTTTCATCACCAAGTTGAACAAACTTTAAGAAAACAAAATTTTAACAAAAAGGAAAACCGACTTCAAATAAGAATATTCTAAAACTTAAAATGCACTAAAAAGTTAATAAATAATTGCATATTCTAGTGAATAATTAAATTATTGTTATTTTTGAAGACGGTGTCAGCCACCCGCGCCGCGTGCTGCGTCTATGTGTGTAATTGTCCAATGTTATGTTATGATTATAGTAAGACATCTCATGTTTAATTAGTTACAAACCTACCTTGGCTGACACCGACTCCAATAATAACAATAATTTAATTATTCACAAGAATATGCAATTATTTATTAACTTTTTAGTGCATTTTAAGTTTTAGAATCTTCTTATTTAAAGTCGGTTTTCCTTTTTGTTAAAATTTTGTTTATTCCTCGGTTTTTAGTGAACCTTGCCAAATATGAGAACATCATCAATATAGCCAAATACGCATTATTAAGTATAACTCGAAAACGAATGGTCAAATCTTGATTAAAATTAAATGGGACCGCACGGGAAGCACCAGCTTTCAAATAAAAAAAGAATCATCAAAATCGGTTCACCCAGTCGAAAGAAACGAGGTAACAAACATAAAAAAAAAACAGACGAATGGAATACCTCCTCCTTTTTTTGAAGTCGGTAAAAAAGGGGCAAGGTGTACCTACGTGCTACAAATTCAAATAAGAATTTTGTCAAAATAATGGAAGTATCGGATTCTTTTAATGATCAAGATTACGCATCCTAACATAAATTAAAAAGAAACGAGCCACGTGTAAACTTAAAAGTTATGATGGCAGTAAGGTTTGAGAAAGGCTTTAGGTACAAAAAAAGACGAGTTTCAGGATCTTAATTTTTTGTAAGCTAGAGTGATAAAATCACAGGCATTTCCTACAGTTGCAGCAAAGGTACAACCAAGAGGTATTAATGAAGAGTGAAAAATGGCCTTTATTTCAAAGCTTGTTCTTATTATGCCAGAAAATAGAAAACATTTTTGGTATAATTTATTTGTTTCTGATGTCAAAGATTTAACTCAAAATGACTGAAATTTTACTATTAAGTAAGTACCTTTATTACAATTAATTTTGATATGTTTTTTATGTTTTAGCTTATGAAGGAAGGAAAATTTTGTTAGTTTCCAAAGGCTCAGATTTTTCAATGTTATCATCCTCATTTGTTATTTACGTTTTAAATTGTTATTCATTACGTAAAAATGTTTTATCTGTAGTAAATTACAAATGGAACAGATTTGTTGTTCGATTTTAGATTATGTATTTTATAATGTTATGTAAAGATTATGCTCAAAGAAAACCTGATCTCAATATTTTAGTATAACTTATGATTAATTAATTATATTAAGATTTGCCATAAAAAAAATTGTGATAAACTAAGTACAACTAATAAACATTAACGTTCCATCCATAGTGTGCTACCTACCTATTTTTACGCATTTATTTCATATTTGTTTTTCGAATAAATATTTCGTACGATAAAAGTATTTTTACTTTTTGTTCGGTTACATAAAACTAAACACGTGTGAGCTCCTCTTACCATTCTTTGCTAGGTAATATTGTTTCAATCAGTTTAGTCTTCAATTAAATTATTACACTTTAACTTAATACTATTATGATCTAAGCGTTGATGCCATAATTTATAATTATTTACATTACCCTGACATGCTTGGGAAACAGACTGACGCCTCTCAATAGGTATTCTAAAATCTTCATAATTATTTTACCTTCCTTTATAATGAGAATCCCATGCTGATCAAAAATAAGCTTCAATCCGACCTGCTGCATCTTTGAAACTGATAATAAATTATATGGTACCTCAGGACAATATAATACATTCTCCAAAATACCCGGCAAACCATAGCTGCTTACAACTTTGATTGTACCTCTTTTTGTAGCTGCAATAAATAAACCATTTTAGCAACAGAATTTTTATTGGTATTCAGGCGGCCCCAATGGCGTAGTGGTTAGTGTAACCGACTGCCACGCATGAGGTCGCGAGCTCGACTCCCGCACAAGTCAAACATTTGTGTGCATGGACATGGATGTCCGTCTTGGTGTTTCTATGTATGTATGTATTTACAAATAAAGTATATAATTATGTATGTTTATCCATTGTCGAGTACCCGTAGCTCTGCTTAGTTTGTGCTAGAGGGTGTTGTGGGTATGTGATAGAATATTATAGAATACTAGATGTGGCCGCGGCTTCACCCGCGCCTACCGCCACCGCGCCGCCCTCGCGGGCCGCAGCGTGACGCTATACAGCCTATAGCCTTCCTCGATAAATAGGCCATCCAAAACTAAAATACTTTTTTAAATCGAACCAGTAGTTCCCGAGACCAGAGCGTTCAACCAAACAAACAAACTCCTCAGCCCCACAATACCAGTATAATAGAATAATTATGTAATTATTAATTAATGTTCATAAGTAATGAAAATATCGTCCCTATTTATAATGTGATCGGATGCTCCTGAATCCAGCATAAAATGTAATTTTGTTTACATTATCATCTTGTTGGAACTCTCCAGTCATAAATACATAACTTAAAAAGTCGTCACATTTCCACTCTTGCGACTGACTGTTTGAATTGTTATCGTTCTGTCCGCCATATCTTATTATTTATTCGCTCGTTTAAAATAAAAACAATCCTTCCTAACATGTCCCATGCTTCAGAACGTGTTTGTGGCATTTCATTGTCAATAATACCAATCATATCCATTTCACTAAGTAATGAACGTATTCGAAACTTCCAGATACTGTAATTATCGCCATCAAACGGCTTAATATTCTTCTTTTGCTTTAAACGTTCCATTACTTACGAATATCACACTCCTTTACACGACACAGTAGAATCACGATTTGAACACTAGACTGCAGGTAGTTGTGATTTATTTACTACACAGAATTTTCGATCGCGGCACTGGGCGCATAACCTATTAGAGGTTATGGGTTAAATAACACACTGTACAAACACTTTAACTATTTATTTTATAGTTTTAAACTTTGACACAAGGAAGTTTTATATGTCCGTTCACTTACAGCTCACAACACGAAGTTACAGATAGCAGTGTTGCTACGCCTTTTATAGCTGATCAAACTGTCAAGTATTTGACTACTATTTATATTGTATGATGTTAAATTATACAATTACTGAGGTGCAATTATTCTAAATAATTAAATATAATAATTAATTAATGTTTGCACATATAAATGTATATAATTCAACAGGTTTGTAGGGACACACATACATAATTAGGTGCATTGTACGCTCTGGCTATGTATGTGTAACACGTCACTTACATCGTTTTGCCACGATTCAATTTCTTACCCAGCAGTCGGCTTGAAACTACAGAAATTGTAATACGTGTTCGGACTATTATAAACGTTGTATTATTGTAGACAATTATAGACTTAAAGACCTTGAATTTATATGTACTTGCGGCAGTCAAGCCTTCGTATATTTGTGAGTGCCAAACATTGCGACGAAATAATATATTAACATTATAGTGACATTCCGACCTTTTATTTATGCTCCATATAGTGAACCCTAAAGGTTGTACTTGTAGATCTACCATAAAACATAAATGTCGACGCCTGCCTGTTGTTCGTGGTACTCGTACGATGACGCACATTCATTCACTTGCACTTGCATGTAACGTTTTGATTGCCTAAACTCCTATCATACTTCGAACAAAGAATTTATGTCATGAAGATATCTAAAGAAACATTTTTAATGGAAGGTCTAGACTCTTGTCACAGCGTAATACATTTTCTGTTATCTGTCAGAGTACGTCCGTTAAATGTTTCTTTCTCTGACTGTCCTCCTACTCCTTATGTATTTGACTCTCTTTCTTTTTTTTTATACTGCTTCCCATATATCTTATCTTTATATATGTAAATAGACAAAGACAGAGCAAATCAGTATCGTTTGCCCTCCGGTTTGTCGAACGATATTCCTTCTGATTTTATGGATTGTAGTTATTGACGAGTTTTAGTAATGTATATATATTTAAAAAAATGGAGATAGTTTATTTACATGGATTAGCAAAGACAATCAATTCAGTATCTTATTATTTACTATTCGTCAGCCAATTTTCATTGTTTATATACTTAAACAAGCGACCCGCCCCGACTCCGCCAAGGTAATCAAGCATCAGCAGCCTCATCAAGCGTCAGCCGTGTCGCATTAGCTTGTCGCGTAGAGCATGTAGATTATATATAAGTAAATGTAAACATAATTATGTGCACACTAGTTAGCGGCGCGGGGATGGTTGCATTAAGTGAGTTTCGTCAGTGTGAGATCGCTTGAACTTATTTTCTCGCGCGTTATTTCTTAAATATAATTATACACTCGCGAGCAACCAAATTGGCTCAACCTTTTACTGCGCACACATACACCAATTTTACAAAAACTACACTTGGTATTTATGACAACAACATGTCATTTGAAAGTTTTAAATTTTAGCTTTCAATGAGCATCAATACCCTATAAAAAAATAAGCCCTTATTTATTTACGCAATTTTTATAATATTAGTACATATAATAAATAATATTAATGATAAATTCTTTATTGTAACAAAAAGGTATATACAATTAAAGTGTTAGCCCTGATTCCCAAACTAGCGTGAGCTGTATAATGGCAATCAGTTCCTTCCCAAAAGCAAATGATTCAAAATTGTTACAAAAACATTTGGAACAAACATAGTTTAAATTTAGAACATACTTAAGTTAAATTTGTGTGCGCGTATTTGTGTTTGTGTGTGTGTGTGTGTGTGTGTGTGTGTGTGTGTGTGTGTGTGTGTGTGTGTGTGTGTGTGAGTGTGTGTGTGAGTGTGTGTGTGTGTGTTTAATTGGGCGATACAGAGAACTTGCTCCATAAGCTACCCACGACTTGCGCTGGTTATCCCGCTATAAAGCCACCCACAACCCTTTTCAATCGCTTATCACAAGTTGACCGTTACACATCTCTGTAAATTGCATTAATTGTTTTTATGAAAATATGGATACCACACCTGAAGAAGCCGGTCAAGCTGTTGCCCTGTTGCAACAAGGGCTAAGTCAGCGAGTAGTCGCTGCCCAGCTTCACTTGAGTCAGTCTGCTGTATCCATGTATACAGACGATTTCAAGAGACTGGTGCCTTCGATCGTAGACCAAAGACCAGCCACCGCCGGTCATAGTCTCAAACTCGTTGCACAATCGGCATCTAACGGGTGTTGATGTGCAGCAAGAACTGAGACGTGTACGAGGGGTGGCTGTCAGCGAGTGGACATCCCCTCTCTCTACGACTAGTCCAGTTTATGATATAGAGTTCCCCTAAACCAACCATCAAGGTTATACCAGGTGGAGCCGCTGTACCTTCCAGTACCCGAGAGCACCTTCCGGGACCAGTTATAGACAGGTCTTGTCCCCAAATCTCGATTTCTCCATCCTAACCTCAGAGATCCGGTTCTCGTAAGCGAGCTACCTCGTGTTCAAGTGACACAACCTATTCTCCAGATAGGTACCGGAGCAATAAAGCCACTCACCACTCGCAACTCTGGGAGTTGCTAACGAAAATCTCGCTGAAGCCGACGGAGAAGCCACCTCCCGTATCTCCAGCATGGTACCGGAGCTGTGTAAGGCACGCTCACTTCCCGAAGTACATCCATACGCCTACCCAAATAGGCCTACAAGCCAGGTGTGGCCCGAGTCACTCCAGCTATGACTCTTACTTGCTGAGCAGGCAAACGCCCGACATACGTTGTGGCAGTGAAACCACGGACAGTAAGAAGACGCTTCAAGGAAGCTGACCTAACTCCAAAAAGGCCTGCGACGGGCCCTAAATTGACTGCCGGCCACCGACAAGCGCGCCTTCAGTTTGCTCGAGAGCATCTCGATTGGGGCATTGCGCAATGGCGGTCGGTCCTGTTCATTGACGAGTGCAGAATGTGTCTGCATGGCAGTGATAGGAGAGGCCGGATCTACAGGTGTCCGGGCGAACGATTTGCACAGAGCTGTTTCGCTGAAACAGTTACATACGGCGGAGGTTCTTGCATGATGTGGGCTGGGATCTCCTTAGAATGAAAAACCGAGTTTGTTTTTGTGGCTGGAGGAGGCCGAGGAGGCTAACGGCTAATCGGTATATCACCGACATACTGTTGGAGCATGTTGTTCCCTACGCAGGGTTTGTTGGCGAAGACTTCGTGTTAATGCACGACAACGCCCCTTGTCACACGTTGCGTATCACTCGGCAGTTTCTTCATGAAGTCGATATACGCACAATGGACTGGCCTGCGCTCAGTCCAGACATGAATTCCATTGAGCACTTATGGGAAGAGTTCAAAAGAAGAGTACGGGCCAGTCCCTTCGAGCGTAGAAGAGCTGAAGACAGCATTATTAGAGGAGTGGGACGGTATTCCTGAAGAGACCGTCAAAAAGTTAATAATGTCGATGAAAACAACAACAACCTTGATGGCGTAGTGGTTAGTGTAACCGACTGCCACTCCTGAGGTCGCGGGTTCGATTCCCGCACAAGTCAGACATTTGTGTGCATGAACATGGATGTTTGTCTTGGTCTGGGTGATTCTATGTATAATATGTATGTATTTACAAAAAAAAAGTATATAATATGTATGTTTATCCATTGTCTAGTACCCATAGTACAAGCTCTGCTTAGTTTGGGCTAGATGGTGTTGTGTGTATGTAATAGAATACCTATTATTATTATTATTAAAACAGACTGCAAGCTGTTATTAGAGCTAGGGGGGGTAATACCAAATATTAAATTAATATTTTTTTTATGTATTTCCAATTGTTTTGTTTATTTAGTAAAACACCTGACCACAGCCCTTTGTCCTTATCCCTTTTTTCCTACACTTGCGTTCAGAAATTATTAATTTTAATAATGATTGGATGTCAATAATAATAACATCAAATTAAAGCTGACATCTAAAGCTTTCTGATGACATACTGATATCATAAATACCACGTGTAGTTTTTTTGAAATTGGTGTAGGTGTGCGCAGTGAAGGGTTGAGTCGATTTGGTTGCTCGCGAGTGTAGTTTTGAATTTATCGCGACGGGCAGACAGACGCGGCGGAGGACTTAGTTTTATAATACATATGTTGTGATAGTGAAGTCTATTCAGTTATTAATTGACCGAATGTAAAAGAGAAAAAATAATTTTGGAAAATGTAAGCTCATATACCTGTTTTCTCAAAGTTTTGGTATTGACTGGTTGACAATAATATATTTTATGGGTCAATATTTGATAGTCTTCGCTTTACGCGTGCCCATACATTCTTCACGAGAAATTATCTGTTAGGAGGAAATGGTATGGACACAATATTCATCTGGATACTTGCATTTTCATTTCATTTATTCTATTCTGCTGCCCTTTTGTCAGAGATTGACTGCTCCTAAAATGTATGGGGCTGCTCTCACTTTGACGCCTGCGTAGTTTTTTATTCCACAAAGGTGGCAAATAAGCGTACATCTGATAGTTATCAGTTACCGTAGCCTTTGTTCGCTTGTAACACTGGGGCGTTGCCGACCTTAGGCAAAAGGGTTGCAATTAGGTAAAGGGTAGCACGATCATGCGTAATGTTTACCTTTTGGTGCTTGCCGTTTCGACTAGGTTACATCGGCCGTGGTCACAAGCTGACTGACTCAACGTTAGTCAGCTTGTAAGTAACCACGGTCGGCGTGATCGCGGTAATACCTGTTACATATTACTTATACATATATCACGCAACGCGAAAGTTTAAAATGTATGATGTGAGACGTACCTACCATGTGAGGCTCCACAATCTTATTGAACGGGCGTAACGCAGTGGCGTGGTCTTAAATACAGTATTGATAGGATGAGTCTATTATCCTTGCATTATCAGCCTTATTTGTAAGTAGTTATTTGTAAGTAGTACTTCTTTTTTAAACGACTTGTCTACAACTTATTTCAAAAAAGAAAAGACAAGAAGTTGTTGTTCATCTGTCTTCACTCCGTAGTTGTCTATGGGTTGCTTTATCTAGTTACGTTTGTTTGGTACCTCTTTGAGTTTTATACACATAATGCGTTGCAGAGAAAACCGGAAAAGCTACTTTGTTAAAATAAAAGAATAATAAGCATAGTATCTTAAATTTACGCTTGACATTTTCAAATGACACTACTTTATACCGTGGTTATTTTTGAAGTGAAAACTTCTTTAGGCGCGTGCTCAACGCGCCTAAAGAAGTTTCTTGGGTGTACTAAGTGTAAGTACTTCTTGGGTGAACAAAAATCATGGAACTATTTAAATGTTGATGTGCAATTCCTTGGCGTTTTGTTTGCTTTTCAGCAGCCACGTTCTCAGGGTGGCCAAGATAGTGGGCGTCTCCATGCTTCAAAATATAGTTAAGTTTTTAATGATTATTTAATTATTTTTGTTAAAATATTGTAACTATACTTTAAGACGTTGAGGTGACCACCATGTTAGTAATTCCGTGAACATGGCTGCAGAAAAACTACCGAAACGTTTAGAAAATTATAAATCTAAGTGGAAAAAGTTATTAATAATGAGCAGTATACTTAAAAATATTAACGGAAAGAAAAATAGAGTAGATTGATTTCAATACTAGAGTGATGTTGAGCTTCAGTGTGCCTTCTTACTATGGTGGGATCACGTCCATAAATGGAGCTTGCGTAGTATCCACGGATAATTAATATAATAATAATAATAATCTTTATTGTCAGACACATGATCCATAGACAAATCTAAATTACATTTGCAACAAATAACAATAAATAAGAATTTAATAAATAGAAACAAAATCACAACATAATAAATATTACATGACAATTTAATATTTTGTATTAATTTTTTTTTTTGTTTTTACGTGCGTGTATGCATTGACGCATACCCCTCCGCGGGGGCGGACGGAGGGGTTATGTCGGACTCACCGGGGTAAAAGAAAGATGTTAAAACGATAAAATAGACCTCCCGGAATACCAACTAAACCTACCACGGTGTTCCTCGACAAACCACTATCGGCGGGGCCGCGCGAATCACTTTCACATGCGGTCGCGACCCCGCCGAGGTTTCGGCCCGCTGTATAAAACGACAGGCCACTGCACAAAAGACCTGCCCAATGGTCACCTTTAAAAAGTCCCTACTGTCTCCCCCCTAGAGCCCTAGAGGGGAGACGGACACGACCAGAGGCGCGCGTGGGAACACGCACGCCGCCTCTCGGACCTGGTGCTGAACGGATGGCGGGCAGGCCCACAAAGCCCGCCACCCCCAGGTCAAACCTCAGGGTGGCTGGAGGTGATCTCGCGCCCTCCGGCGCCCGGTTCTGCGGTTGGGGAGAGGGTTTAAAAGCTCCCTCTCCCGCTCCGCCGCCTCCTTGATGGAAATCACTTCCTCACAGAAGGAGGCGACGGCGTTCCACGACCTCTCACTCCGGACCATAGACTGAACTACGGCCGGGAGCGAGAGGGCAACCAATCCGACTGCCGCGATCAACTCACGGCGCTGCGATGCCAGGCGGGCCAAACCGCCAAAGTGTGCAGCGCCGTGTCCTTAACAACGTCGCGGCAGTCACCGCAGTGGTGACAACCGGGCGTCTCTTGCCGGCCTATGCGACACAGGAATTGGCCAAAACAACCATGGCCAATCATTACCTGTGTCAGCCGGAAGGTGAGGGCGCCATGCCGCCTCTCCAGCCACTCCTCGAACACGGGACTTACCGCCACGATTGTGGCGTGCCCGGCACTGGGATGCACAAGTCGATTTCTCCATTCTTTCACCAGGACCTGGCGGAGCTCGGACTGTGCCGCCTCTAGAGCGCGTGGAGGTGGTCCTTCGCCCCGAGCCAGCGCCTCCTGGCGCCAACGGTAGAGCGACGCCAGAAGCGCCGCTTCCAGGTCCCAGGGCATCGATCCGGCGAGGAGGCTCGCTGCCTCGAACGAGATCGTGCGGTAGCCTCTAATTAACCTGACGGCCATTGCACGCTGAGGCGCACGAAGCGCTGAAATGTTACGGGCCGTCAGGTTATATCCCCAAACTGGGGCTCCATAAAGGGCCATGGACCGCACGACCCCTTCGTAGAGCCTCCGGCAGGAGGTGCCTGGCCCCCGTAGGTTGGGCAGCAGACGCGCGAGCGCACCTGCAGCGCCCTGAAGGCGGGGGGCCAATCGACGAAAGTTGTATTAATAACCCAACTTAGAAAATATATTACATTAATTAAATAATAAAATTTAACTGTTATTAGAATAATATATTAAACAAAAAACAAAAATAGTTAAAGCAATTAATTAATAATATATAATAACTAGATGTTCCCGCGGTTTCACCCGCGTTTATCGTTACTGCGCCGCCCCCGTGGGTCGTAGCGTGATGTTATATAGCCTTCCTCGATAAATAGGCTATCCAACACTAAAAGAATTTTCAAATCGATACAGTAGTAATCACGCAGAATAAACCAGGAGAAACATCGTTTGTACTATGTCTGTAATGGGTAATTATTTTGCTGCAATGTTATTTTAAAACTACGATATCTCCTAAGATATTCATTGAAATCGAATGATGTACAGGGCAATTTTGTTTTAAATTAAATACTTGTGATGAATAACGTATTTATTTGGATAAGGATTAATATCATGTTTATAATAATATCTTCGCAAATAATGCATTATTTTAGAACAAATTTGGTTAGCATAAAAATGGTTATAGTGAGCCAACCATAAAACACAACAACAATTCTGTTATACATGATTTTTGCGAAACTTTAACTGTTTACGCAGCGCACGCAGCGGAAGCTCTCAAAAGGAAAAATACCCTCCGATTTTGAAACATTCTTCATTGGTGCTCAGCTCCTATTGATCTCAGCGTGATGATATATAGCCTTACCCTTCCTCGATTAATGGGCTATCTAACACTGAAAGAATTTTTCAAGTCGGACCAGTAGTTCCTGAGATTAGCGCGTTCAAGCAAACAAACAAACTCTTCAGCTTTATAATATTAGTATAAATAATATCCTTTACGCAGCTATTTTTAGCCATCTTTTAAACATCGAAGTGGTATATAATCTACCCGCAAACTCTTTATTTATTTTGTTACACGTGCCAACTCTGGCCATGAAAGATGCAATTCGGCTCCGTTGTATGGCATTGAAAGAGTTCAGTCTTGCCTCCATGAACATTCCAGAGGCACTGCAATAGCGTTTTAACCTCATAAGGTGTCCTAAAGATGTTATTACATTGCACTCGAATGCCATCCAAGGACTTCCTTATATGTATAAAATTATTTTTTCGGACCTTTTTATAAAACATTCGAAGCGCACTAGGACATAACAAGGTCTTATCCCAATCGGCTTAGTGGTATACAAACGTATCCTATTATTTTTTGACTTTGTATATTTTAAAGAAACAAATGAATAGACATGCAAACAGACATTTATTTATACATTATAACGAAGATTGCCCCAGTGGTGGTGGGCGGTGGTGAATGCGGTAATTGTGCACGAAGTTTTGTGTTTGATTCCCGGGTCGAGGCAAGTGGGATCGGTTGTTTCTGTAATTGCATTTTAAATAGTTGCACAGAGTTTGTAACGTTGCCTAGGAAACAGCAATAGGCTCGTTCGCTATTACGTGCAACTTCATTCTACAGCAGGCGTCAGCGGATGTGTACTGCGGCTCTTACGCGGGCGGAGGGCGCGAGTCTAGCTGTGTATGTCACGGAAAGCAACAACTTATCGATTGAAACTGAAAACATAACACGGCATAATGACTGAGCGGTGGGCGCAGTGGTTTAGTGGTCGCCGCGCCACTGCCGCTGCGACGACTGTTGTGGGTTCGATCCCCACTCGGGACAAAACTGTGTGAACCACCAATAGTTGTTCCGAGTCGGGATAATCTTTGTGTCCGTTGTCTGAATGTTTGCGACCTCCCCGCGACACAGGAATTATTCCTAGTACGGCAGATTTCATTTTTAAAAAAGAAAACAAAAGACTCTGGCCTCTTTTAAACCCATTACGCACTGTCGAGTGG
Source organism: Catocala sponsa (assembly GCA_963564715.1). Lineage (NCBI taxonomy): Eukaryota > Metazoa > Arthropoda > Insecta > Lepidoptera > Erebidae > Catocala > Catocala sponsa. The sequence continues at coordinate 203,722 of OY751343.1, forward strand.
TCACCGGCACCTCGGTCTCCCTGCGACGAAAAATTTTGCCACTAAGTTGGCAGACCAAGCTGAGTGTCTGAATTTGCGTAACAGTTCTTGCATATTCGGGCAGGTGGAAGGGACACATATTGAAATATCTTACAATATGATAAAATTTTTAAAATATGTATATTGGATTAAATACTAGGTAAGGAAACAAAATTATTTGCTGCGTCCTAACAGGGTTTCATGTTGATATAAAATTAAAGGAATTTAATTTTATATCAACTGTAACATATGTACACATGAATGCAATAAATATCGTAATTGAATTTGAAAGTGCAAACACTACTTTGCCCGTCAAGAAAAGTAAGCTCAAAACTTCATGCGTACCAGTCGCGTTCACAACGCTGCGCCACCGACTCAGATGCAGGTAATAACAAAAGGCCTTAATTGGCTTGCCTGCCCTTCAGCTGAGTGGTTTGTTGTTTTGACAGTCCCGGTAGCATCCGTAATGAATTTACGGGTGCTTCCGAAGTTGTCTGAACAGATGCTATATAATCGAATCAGCTACCTATACACATACAATATAGCGCAACCACAGTCTGAATAACACTATACTTAGACAGTGGCAGCTACAATGTTACGTGAGAGACACGTCATATACGCTCCTCGGGTAACTGAGTTTTCTGTCAGGTGCTGATGTGCATGAGGGCTCAATAAAAATAATGTATTTAGCAGCACGTTGTATGTAACTGTGCCCGGTACGCAGTAATAGGTTCTCTCTGTATACCGATACGAAGATATAGCCGAGAAGTTTTGTACCTATAAGTAATTCTTTTTTATAATTTAAATATGCTACTCTAGTACTAGGAATGAGTCGTGTGTCTCAGAGGACTTCACAAATATTCAAACAACGGACCCCCAGATTCGTAACATTTGCTTGTGTGTCACACAATTTTATAATTTAAATATGCTACTCCTAGTACTAGGAATGAAGCGTGTGTCTCAGAGGACTTTACAAATATTCAAACAATGGGCCGCCAGACTCGTAACATTTGCTTGTGTGTCACACAATTTTTTACCAGTCACTTAAATCACTACGCTACCCGTATAGTCAAAAATGTATGGGAATTAGCTAGCCAATAGCCATAGATCTTTGACTGCGGCATTGGCTGAAAAGTAAACGCACTTTGTCCATTTATGCGTCATACGGTGCATGAAACGCAATATGGTTGCCGCGTACTATGATAATATGCGATACTAGATTCAGCCCGAGGCTTCGCTCGCGTTAATGTAGATTTCGTCAATAAATTTCTATCCTTCGAGAACAGTACTTCATCTGGATGAAAAGTACCCTACGTCCATTTTTATACCATTAACAACGTGTATGCAAAATTTCACGATGATCGGTCGAGCAGTTGAGGCGTGAGAGCGTAACAAACAATAAGCTCACATTCGCAGTTATAGTATCAGTTAGGATAACCCAATCGGTACGCTTTGATTTCTGCGTTGAACGCAACGTTAGTCGCATAAGACGTGTGCTACGTTCAGCGAAGCAGACGCGTCAAACGGAGTGCGTTTGACCCACGCTCGTGCTCCTAAGGCGCCGAACGATACATTAACGAACCAAACGCATAAGGTTCCGTCAATACACAGATGTATCGTTAAATAGTTTATTATTATTTATTGTAGGACAGTACACAACAAGTTTTGATGCATTACTATTTTGTCCGCGGCCTCATTCGCGTTAACGTAGATTTTGTTAATAAATGTTGTCCCTCGGGAGACGTACGTATCCACATTTTATGATGATCGGTTGGGTCAAATAAACTCACATTCGCATTTATAATATTAGTTAGGGTAACTGGCACGGTTAATTAATCACTTATCCTTGACAATAAAAACATTTGTGCCCCACATAGAAATAACAGTTATGAAGGCTTCCAAGATGCTAGGCTTCGTTACTCGTAATGGCAAAGCCTTAAAAAAATCTGCCACCAAAATATTACTGTATAATAGCTTGGTCAGAAGCGTACTGGAATACTGTAGCCAGATATGGAAACTACATTACGCCACACGACACTCTCTTATGCTAGAAGGGCTTCGGAAAAGATTCTTATGGCATCTGTGTAGATGTGAAGGATTGTCAATTACATTAAAAACCTACGAAGATAGGCTCCATTATTTTAAGATTCTGTCCTTGGCATATTGGACTTGGTGTTTTTATTCAAAATTGTAAGAGGACTTACAGACTGCCTGAATTTATTAAGCAGAATAAATGTAAATGTGCACTCTAGACTCCCTCGAGATCCAATTGCACCGCTCGCGGCACCATTTAGGAAAGCTGTGTTTGGTAGATTCTCTGTGATCCCGCGTACATGCCGACTATTGATTGGACGCAGCGCGTCAATGGACATTCACTTTGACTCGCCCCACACCTTCCGAAAGGGAGTTGGCTACTTTATTTAATTTAATCTGTTTTTATTTACCACTTTTTAAATTATGAATGTACTAGCTTTTGCCCGCGGCTTCACTCGCGTTAATTTAGAATTTGATAATCAATTGGGGTTGTAGTCTGCTTGTAATAATATAATTCAATCATGATTCGAAAGACACGTGGCGCCATCTATTATCATAAGAACGTTATTGTTGTTTTCCTCGGAAACAGTAATGTTTTTAGGTATGAAAGGTAGGCTATGTCCGTTTCTGTACACCTGACAAAGTATATGCAAAATTTCAGGATGATCGGTTCAGTGGTTTAGGCGTGAAAAGGTAACAAACAAACAAACTCATTTTCGCTTTTATAATATTAGTTAGGATTAGGATTAGGATTTATTCACAGCCATATTTGATTATTTATTTTTGTTATTTTAATCTTTAATTTGGCATTATAATTGTGTGTGTTGAATTTTAAATTCTTAAGTATTATTTATTATTATAATTTATTGAATTATTTCATCTTGATATGTTATGAATTTAATTTAATTTTAATTAATTTTGATTTTATGTCATTTTGATTAGGTATTTATAATTTATTATTCTTAATGTATTTATTTAAATATTGTATCACTTGTGCTATGATATCTTTAAAGTTGGTTTAAATACGGTAACCTTTCTGACATACACTCCGCATATTTCTCTCTTCTTACTTTTCTTTCTAAGTTCATTTAATTGTGCATGCAGTGGTTGCCTTAAAAGGTTGCGCAACCAACTAAAACCATTATTGTATAATCTTTTGTATTGTTGTTGTAGTCACTGTTGGTCCTACAGAAATAAATACATTACATTGCAATGAAGCTCCAACAAAATATTTATACCTACCTAAACCCGGTCACGCCTTGCTGTGGCTCAGCCTGATATTTCTATTAACCCGTGCCCGAGGAAACTTCGGAATAAAAAGTTTAAACACTCTTATATAGACATGCAACTTTGTGTAAACATTCTAACTATTTATTTATCTATCATTACTGGTTCTCAACCTAATGCGATAATATAATAACATAACTAAAATCTAACACTTAAATACAATAAAACGTATTAAAACATAATAAATCTAAAAACTGTTAAATGAATGTCCGCACTGCGCGGGCGGCGGCAGCGTCGCCTGGCCGCCGCCGCTGCGTCGAGTGCTCGGGTTCGACCCCTCGTGGAACTAAACATTGTGTGATCCACAAATTGGTTTTCTGAGTCTGGGTGATCTTTGTGCCCGTTGTTTCATCGTTTGAAGAATAAATCTTTGAGTGGAATTTGCATTTTTATAACTCAAAAGAATTAATAATAATAATTTCTTTATTGATACCAAATAGATGACAATACATACATACATACAACTTCTTAACCTGCAATACAATAACTGTATGTATACAATAATCAATGAACCCTAACGTCTAAACTAGGCCGAGCCTGTGTCTTAGACGTTAGTTTCGTTCCGTAAATTATACGTTTAACATACATGTGTACTATTAATATTAAAACTAAAGGTACATAATAAAAAGGAGGGTAAACTATATAATATAAACTAAAGTAGGTAGGTAACATATATATTATTTTGAAGTTAGAAATGGAATCACTAGTGTCGTACCTACAACAACATTGATGAAATAAAATTACTGTGTATGTGAACTAAGGCAATTTTTTAATTTTATTCTTTTTAAATTTTTACTTGTGTTCTATGATTTCATAGTGGGTAAGTATGTTTGCGTAATTTAGGTAGGTAAAGTACGTTTATGTGATTAAATATGTATATATATATATACATTTTTATATGAATATTAAATTAACTAATTAGTGAGTGAGCTTTAATTATTTATTTGACAATTTTAAATACATTTTCTACTTCTTCATAGTTTTTTGATTTTAGCCAGGTTATTAAAACTTTCTTACACACGTGTTGATTTAATTGATAGATTTTTAAGATTTTATTTATTTTATTGTAAAGCATTGGTCCAAGGTAACACTAAAATTTTTCAATAAATGCTAATAACTGCCTAACCGTTAGGACGTCACATTGTGAATACAGTTCAATTACACGTTCAAATACAGTATTACCCAATTGCTTATTCGTGCGCCGATACTGTGAAGGCCCCTCTTCACAATGGCCCATGGTGGGCGAGTACAGGCACGCACGATTGTGTAGAGAGCATAATCGTCTGCGAGTGGCCATCATCGCCTATAATCGTGACTAATCGGGGAATTGTCGGTACATCAAAGGAATGCGTGCCGATGATCGTACGCGTGTCCACACAATCGCCCATCAATCAGTCGCACGACAGAGGTCAAGTAAGAAGGTAGTGGTTGTTTTGGCGGGAACGCTGTGAACGAGAGACGCCAATAAAAAAAAAAACATAGAATTTGTACGGACGCAGACGTGAAGATGAAATCGCAAACTAACAGCTGCGCGAAAGAGCAATAAAAGAGTTACTGCACGCTGTTCTGTTGCGGTGTATAGGTAACATCCACCACCTCCTCTTCCTCCATCTACTTTTCACGACCTGTTTTTGATGCACATTCCGATAATGATTATATGTACTCAGCAAATAGAAAGCAGCAGCCGCTATCACTTCGACGTCCACCTTCGACAGGGGACAGCGAGCACACGTAACAGTCACGACTGTGTAGCGCGCAGCCCACGCTCGGCCGATGATCGCTACTTGTACCACTTCGAGCCGAAATATGTCCGCACCGTCTTATTATAATTTTTCTTGCTGCTAACGAACGTTACACGACAAATTGTACAATGAAACAGCAGCTGTGACTACCCACGGACGTCGTGTGCGCACTGGTGAGTGCGAGGACATGCCTGTGTGCGTAGGACACACGCATGTTCAATGACTTTTAATGTTTCGATAAGACAGTATAAGTTATTCGTTCTATCTGTGATGACACTACAGAATACCGTTACTTGTGTTAGTATCCTAACTAATATTATAAATGCGAATGTGAGTTTGTCTGTTTGTTAAGCTTTTACTTTCCACCGATAATCATGAAATTTTGCATACACGTTGTCAAGGGACCATCAAAGGACAAAGGGTACCTCTCATCCAGAAAAAGTACTGTAACTTAATGTAACCTAGCCTACATTTACGCGAACGAAAGCCGCAGACAAATTCTACAAAAAATAAAACGCTGTGATGCGTAATGATTTTATACAAGTGAAACCTTAAGGCGATTATCACCGCCCTCCGCGCGGAGGGGCGGTGCGGTAAAGCGAAAGAGCACCGCTCGACCGCGCTCGTACGTGAGTTAGGCATCAACGGATTTAGTAGAGGCCAATGCGACATGAGATTCGCTTCACCGCCTACCGCGGCGGTGCGCGGTGCCGTGTGTTGATCGCCTTAACTTTGAGAGGCGTACTGTCAACGTCTTACTATTTTATCCACAAACGAAGTCGACATACGTTTTGTACATCGCTGCGTGTACGAGCCACGTTACACGTAGCGTACATTGAACTTATTACTCTTGTGCCATGTCAGCAACTTACTTCATTCATTACTTTAATTAAACATATATAATTTAATTTAGTTCGCGTTCACGTTCGACTATCAAAGGACGTACCGCGTCTCACATATCATTCCGCGTTCGATAATCTGTTTACGCACATCATTACCATTAATATCATCTTTTGATCTATCAATATAGTCAGTTAAATGTATTACCGAGTTTTACTGATCTATAGACCTCTATCTTATTACCCAGGGTGTGCGGACCGTACAATACTTATTACCGAGTTTTACTGATCTATAGACCTCTATCTTATTACCCAGGGTGTGCGGACCGTACAATACTTATTACCGAGTTTTACTGATCTATAGACCTCTATCTTATTACCCAGGGTGTGCGGACCGTACAATACTTATTACCGAGTTTTACTGATCTATAGACCTCTATCTTATTACCCAGGGTGTGCGGACCGTACAATACTTATTACCGAGTTTTACTGATCTATAGACCTCTATCTTATTACCCAGGGTGTGCGGACCGTACAATACTTATTACCGAGTTTTACTGATCTATAGACCTCTATCTTATTACCCAGGGTGTGCGGACCGTACAATACTTATTACCGAGTTTTACTGATCTATAGACCTCTATCTTATTACCCAGGGTGTGCGGACCGTACAATACTTATTACCGAGTTTTACTGATCTATAGACCTCTATCTTATTACCCAGGGTGTGCGGACCGTACAATACTTATTACCGAGTTTTACTGATCTATAGACCTCTATCTTATTACCCAGGGTGTGCGGACCGTACAATACTTATTACCGAGTTTTACTGATCTATAGACCTCTATCTTATTACCCAGGGTGTGCGGACCGTACAATACTTATTACCGAGTTTTACTGATCTATAGACCTCTATCTTATTACCCAGGGTGTGCGGACCGTACAATACTTATTACCGAGTTTTACTGATCTATAGACCTCTATCTTATTACCCAGGGTGTGCGGACCGTACAATACTTATTACCGAGTTTTACTGATCTATAGACCTCTATCTTATTACCCAGGGTGTGCGGACCGTACAATACTTATTACCGAGTTTTACTGATCTATAGACCTCTATCTTATTACCCAGGGTGTGCGGACCGTACAATACTTATTACCGAGTTTTACTGATCTATAGACCTCTATCTTATTACCCAGGGTGTGCGGACCGTACAATACTTATTACCGAGTTTTACTGATCTATAGACCTCTATCTTATTACCCAGGGTGTGCGGACCGTACAATACTTATTACCGAGTTTTACTGATCTATAGACCTCTATCTTATTACCCAGGGTGTGCGGACCGTACAATACTTATTACCGAGTTTTACTGATCTATAGACCTCTATCTTATTACCCAGGGTGTGCGGACCGTACAATACTTATTACCGAGTTTTACTGATCTATAGACCTCTATCTTATTACCCAGGGTGTGCGGACCGTACAATACTTATTACCGAGTTTTACTGATCTATAGACCTCTATCTTATTACCCAGGGTGTGCGGACCGTACAATACTTATTACCGAGTTTTACTGATCTATAGACCTCTATCTTATTACCCAGGGTGTGCGGACCGTACAATACTTATTACCGAGTTTTACTGATCTATAGACCTCTATCTTATTACCCAGGGTGTGCGGACCGTACAATACTTATTACCGAGTTTTACTGATCTATAGACCTCTATCTTATTACCCAGGGTGTGCGGACCGTACAATACTTATTACCGAGTTTTACTGATCTATAGACCTCTATCTTATTACCCAGGGTGTGCGGACCGTACACTGCGTCTAGTTACGACAAAGATGTGTGACATGAAAGCAGAAATGTACGAGGTGGTTGCCTGTATATTTTGGGGCTAGGCAGTGGTGTATTACACCAAGATTTCGCAAGCTATGTTTTATAGGTCCCACAGAACAGAAATCGAGCCCATTGCCGATTACCAGCCATATCCCATCGTCTGTCATTTTATAGACTCAATAAGAAATCTATTGTTATGTATCTCCTGGAGAGTGGAGATTGAGTAACGGTTAAGCTAATATTTTCAGATACTGAGCATGCTTATAGAACCTAACAGGCATAATATTTTGCACAATCTGCGTGTCGATGGCTTTCTAATATCACGAAAAGCATAAAGATATGACGATAGCGATCTTGCCACGAAACGCGACCAAGAAGGCAATCAAATTTTTTTTCAAATTGACGTTTAAATTAAATTTATACTTAAGTCAAATAAAACTACAAGCAAAAACAATTACCGCAGTACATCATAAATTATATGTATTGTTATAAGGCATTATAAGTAGTAACAAATGCTAAACTTAATAGTTTCATTGAAAACCGCTGCCGCCACTTTATTGCCTGGCCTGTGCTACGGCGCGCGGCGCCGCCCATTCACCTACGCATTTACAAAACCGCTGACGCCACTTTATTGCCTGGCCTGTGCTACGGCGCGCGGCGCCGCCCATTCACCTACGCATTTACAAAACCGCTGCCGCCACTTTATTGCCTGGCCTGTGCTACGGCGCGCGGCGCCGCCCATTCACCTACGCATTTACAAAACCGCTGCCGCCACTTTATTGCCTGGCCTGTGCTACGGCGCGCGGCGCCGCCATTCACCTACGCATTTACAAAACCGCTGCCGCCACTTTATTGCCTGGCCTGTGCTACGGCGCGCGGCGCCGCCCATTCACCTACGCATTTACAAAACCGCTGCCGCCACTTTATTGCCTGGCCTGTGCTACGGCGCGCGGCGCCGCCATTCACCTACGCATTTACAAAACCGCTGCCGCCACTTTATTGCCTGGCCTGTGCTACGGCGCGCGGCGCCGCCATTCACCTACGCATTTACAAAACCGCTGCCGCCACTTTATTGCCTGGCCTGTGCTACGGCGCGCGGCGCCGCCCATTCACCTACGCATTTACAAAACCGCTGCCGCCACTTTATTGCCTGGCCTGTGCTACGGCGCGCGGCGCCGCCATTCACCTACGCATTTACAAAACCGCTGCCGCCACTTTATTGCCTGGCCTGTGCTACGGCGCGCGGCGCCGCCATTCACCTACGCATTTACAAAACCGCTGCCGCCACTTTATTGCCTGGCCTGTGCTACGGCGCGCGGCGCCGCCATTCACCTACGCATTTACAAAACCGCTGCCGCCACTTTATTGCCTGGCCTGTGCTACGGCGCGCGGCGCCGCCATTCACCTACGCATTTACAAAACCGCTGCCGCCACTTTATTGCCTGGCCTGTGCTACGGCGCGCGGCGCCGCCATTCACCTACGCATTTACAAAACCGCTGCCGCCACTTTATTGCCTGGCCTGTGCTACGGCGCGCGGCGCCGCCATTCACCTACGCATTTACAAAACCGCTGCCGCCACTTTATTGCCTGGCCTGTGCTACGGCGCGCGGCGCCGCCATTCACCTACGCATTTACAAAACCGCTGCCGCCACTTTATTGCCTGGCCTGTGCTACGGCGCGCGGCGCCGCCATTCACCTACGCATTTACAAAACCGCTGCCGCCACTTTATTGCCTGGCCTGTGCTACGGCGCGCGGCGCCGCCCATTCACCTACGCATTTACAAAACCGCTGCCGCCACTTTATTGCCTGGCCTGTGCTACGGCGCGCGGCGCCGCCCATTCACCTACGCATTTACAAAACCGCTGCCGCCACTTTATTGCCTGGCCTGTGCTACGGCGCGCGGCGCCGCCCATTCACCTACGCATTTACAAAACCGCTGCCGCCACTTTATTGCCTGGCCTGTGCTACGGCGCGCGGCGCCGCCCATTCACCTACGCATTTACAAAACCGCTGCCGCCACTTTATTGCCTGGCCTGTGCTACGGCGCGCGGCGCCGCCCATTCACCTACGCATTTACAAAACCGCTGACGCCACTTTATTGCCTGGCCTGTGCTACGGCGCGCGGCGCCGCCATTCACCTACGCATTTACAAAACCGCTGCCGCCACTTTATCGCCTGGCCTGTGCTACGGCGCGCGGCGCCGCCCATTCACCTACGCATTTACAAAACCGCTGACGCCACTTTATTGCCTGGCCTGTGCTACGGCGCGCGGCGCCGCCATTCACCTACGCATTTACAAAACCGCTGCCGCCACTTTATTGCCTGGCCTGTGCTACGGCGCGCGGCGCCGCCATTCACCTACGCATTTACAAAACCGCTGACGCCACTTTATTGCCTGGCCTGTGCTACGGCGCGCGGCGCCGCCCATTCACCTACGCATTTACAAAACCGCTGACGCCACTTTATTGCCTGGCCTGTGCTACGGCGCGCGGCGCCGCCCATTCACCTACGCATTTACAAAACCGCTGCCGCCACTTTATCGCCTGGCCTGTGCTACGGCGCGCAGCGCCGCCCATTCACCTACGCATTTACAAAACCGCTGCCGCCACTTTATCGCCTGGCCTGTGCTACGGCGCGCGGCGCCGCCCATTCACCTACGCATTTACAAAACCGCTGCCGCCACTTTATCGCCTGGCCTGTGCTACGGCGCGCGGCGCCGCCCATTCACCTACGCATTTACAAAACCGCTGGCGCCACTTTATCGCCTGGCCTGTGCTACGGCGCGCAGCGCCGCCCATTCACCTACGCATTTACAAAACCGCTGCCGCCACTTTATCGCCTGGCCTGTGCTACGGCGCGCGGCGCCGCCCATTCACCTACGCATTTACAAAACCGCTGCCGCCACTTTATCGCCTGGCCTGTGCTACGGCGCGCGGCGCCGCCCATTCACCTACGCATTTACAAAACCGCTGCCGCCACTTTATCGCCTGGCCTGTGCTACGGCGCGCAGCGCCGCCCATTCACCTACGCATTTACAAAACCGCTGCCGCCACTTTATCGCCTGGCCTGTGCTACGGCGCGCGGCGCCGCCCATTCACCTACGCATTTACAAAACCGCTGCCGCCACTTTATCGCCTGGCCTGTGCTACGGCGCGCGGCGCCGCCCATTCACCTACGCATTTACAAAACCGCTGCCGCCACTTTATCGCCTGGCCTGTGCTACGGCGCGCGGCGCCGCCCATTCACCTACGCATTTACAAAACCGCTGCCGCCACTTTATCGCCTGGCCTGTGCTACGGCGCGCAGCGCCGCCCATTCACCTACGCATTTACAAAACCGCTGCCGCCACTTTATCGCCTGGCCTGTGCTACGGCGCGCGGCGCCGCCCATTCACCTACGCATTTACAAAACCGCTGCCGCCACTTTATCGCCTGGCCTGTGCTACGGCGCGCGGCGCCGCCCATTCACCTACGCATTTACAAAACCGCTGCCGCCACTTTATCGCCTGGCCTGTGCTACGGCGCGCAGCGCCGCCCATTCACCTACGCATTTACAAAACCGCTGCCGCCACTTTATCGCCTGGCCTGTGCTACGGCGCGCGGCGCCGCCCATTCACCTACGCATTTACAAAACCGCTGCCGCCACTTTATCGCCTGGCCTGTGCTACGGCGCGCGGCGCCGCCCATTCACCTACGCATTTACAAAACCGCTGCCGCCACTTTATCGCCTGGCCTGTGCTACGGCGCGCGGCGCCGCCCATTCACCTACGCATTTACAAAACCGCTGCCGCCACTTTATCGCCTGGCCTGTGCTACGGCGCGCGGCGCCGCCATTCACCTACGCATTTACAAAACCGCTGCCGCCACTTTATCGCCTGGCCTGTGCTACGGCGCGCGGCGCCGCCCATTCACCTACGCATTTACAAAACCGCTGCCGCCACTTTATCGCCTGGCCTGTGCTACGGCGCGCGGCGCCGCCATTCACCTACGCATTTACAAAACCGCTGCCGCCACTTTATCGCCTGGCCTGTGCTACGGCGCGCGGCGCCGCCCATTCACCTACGCATTTACAAAACTTTCAATAGTCTGATATCTTTGATTTAATTTTACTCATTGGCAAACGCATATCCGTGAGTTTGCATTTATTCCGAAATAAATAAATAAAAGTAAGCTGGCATGTGAATGTGGTTAACGATATTATCAAAAAAATGTAACTTAAACATACTGAAAAATAAATAAAAACATAGATCGAATGCTAGAATATATTCTAAGTTAACATTTTTGCAGGCTCATGTAATAAATATATGTTATTGTTCGTATGTATTATCTATTTTAAAGTCATAGTTCTTTTTTATTTAACTCGTAAGACATGCAATGCATATAATTCGAGAGGATCCACAGCCCTTAAATTAGAAAAATATTGATTAGAAGTTAGCTCCACCAAAATTACTATTTATTATAGCAAAATTGTAAACCTCGTGTTTATTTATTGAATCCAACTAGGCGGAAAACCATTTTAATAATATAATAATAATAATATTCTATCACATACACACAACACCGTGTAGCCCAAACTAAGCAGAGCTTGTACTATGGGTACTAGACAATGGATAAACATACATATATACTTTTTTTTTGTAAATACATATATATTATACATAGAAACACCCAGACCAAGACAAACATCCATGTTCATGCACACAAATGTTTGACTTGTGCGGGAATCGAACCCGCGACCTCAGGCGTGGCAGTCGGTTACACTAACCACTACGCCATAGAGGCTTGTAATAGAGTTATTGGGAAGAGGAACCCGCCACGCACCCTCGGACCGTCCACCCCAAATATTGCAATAGAAAAAGTTTGACAATACCGAACTCCTCTCGATAGAGACAGCCGCGACAAACATCTATGTTCACGCACACAAATGTTTGACTTGTGCGGGAATCGAACCCGCGACCTCGGGCGTGGCAGTCGGTTGCACCAACCACTACGCCACCGAAGCTGAGAGTGTTGAGAGTTGTGAACAGTGAGAATGTCATCACTCGACTGACTCAACGTCATGCTATGCAAATCTACATTCAAAAGTAAGCAGTAACAGAAGACTTTTACAAACTTGTGACGTATAGTCAATTTAGGTAATCAACATCGCACATGACTATAAATCCTAACTAAGTTTATAAATGTGAGTTTGGTTTTTTATTTGTTTGTTTGCTACGCTTTACGCCTCTACTACCCACCAACCATCGGAAAATTTCGTTCACACGTTGTCATGGGTACAGAAAAGAACCTAACCTTTCCTAACCGACATTGACGCGAGCAAAGACTATTAAGCCAATATTTTGCACACTGTTAAAAAGCCTACCATGTCAATATTATTAGTGTTACTGAACTCGTCTGTACAATACAACGGGGGTGTGTCGGCTACGTTCGGGCTAACTGTGCCCCCTTCAGGTGCGGTCGATATTAGCAGTCCTATCCTATCCTCCATCTACGTAAACTTATATTCAATCCGATACGCTTATAGGTACTGGAAAACCGGCCACAATACACGGAAGTATAAAGACCAGTTAGAATATTATATATTATGAATGAACCATACATGTACATACCAACCATATTACTATAATATACACTTGCTAGATGATCTAGTAGCATGACACTGCACTTATATTTGTATGATCAAATCAAATTAACTTACAACTTAACTATGAATTTACATTTACCTGTTGCCACTTTCTGTATAGCAAGTGCGTAGAAACAATGTGAAGAACAGGAAAGAAAGTCACGGTCACTCCTTTTAATCGCCAACTTTAGAATGCTACTTACTTTTAATCGCCAACTTTAGAATGCTACTTACTTTTAATCGCCAACTTTAGAATGCTACTTACTTTTAATCGCCAACTTTAGAATGCTACTTACTTTTAATCGCCAACTTTAGAATGCTACTTACTTTTAATCGCCAACTTCAGAATCCTACTTATTTTACAAATTATATTTGTAAGGAGCAGCCATTATACTATTTGCCTACCAGTGAATTAAAGACAGTAACGGATACAAATTAAAAAAATTAATTAAAAGGATATGCTATAGTGAGGTCATGAGTTAAATTCCTTAATCATACAGAGGGCTTCTAAACTGGTATTAAAGTAGTTATTACGTGTGGCTGTCATATAGCCATAATATGCGTGTAATTACATTACTCTGATTTTGCAAAGTTTGAATGTAAGTTGCAGAGATTTAGAAGGAAATCGAAGCGCCAAGACTTGAGAGTGCCACCGAAGTTAGTTGGTCACAAGTTAGTTGCGAACTATTTAGTACCTAAGTAACTGTTTCAAGTAAGCTTGGTTACGATAAACTGCAATCTGGAAAATTCTTGCGTACTCCGGTGTGTCTGTATCCTCGTGAATATATCGTGAACAGAGTGAATGAATTGAAATTTACTCACATTTCATCAAATATCTATTAGTGTGCGTATTGATTGTAGTTCTATTCTGCCCTCTTCCAGCGAAATTTACTCTCTCCTATACTGCACAATGGTTTATTTACACGTCTTGTCAAACTTACGTAGCGGCGTCGCCGCCTTCGGACTGCCTTGAACTTAGATGAGTTTGGCTACGAACCGTATCGTCAGACAATTAGGCGTTAACACTGGGTGGTTGGACAATTTCGGCATGTTATCCTGTCGACTTAGTGTAGCATAATAGAACCTCAAGTAACTATGGTTACTGCTGAAGTATTTATTGTATGTATTTATTTGATATAAGACAACTAGGAATAATGCCTGAGCCGTGAGGTATTTTACAAACATACAAACAACGGACGCAAAAAAAAATCCAGACTCGAAACAATTATTTAAGGATTATAATTATTTTTGTCTCGTGAGGGGACCGAACCTCCGCCAGAGCTAAAGCTGGGTCTTAATTTATAAAAGCGAATCGTTGCAGCTATGGAGAGTTACATTTTACATTATTTTTTATTAAACATTAAATATTCATTCGTTCGTTTTTTGGATATTGAAACTGGCCATTAACTCAAACACATTGCAACGTTGCTTATATTTAGTAATTATTTAACTGGTTAAGCAGAATTCACTAGAGAAAATATAAATTACCATTTTTCACATAATTGTCTTAGGTCATCAAAAGCTTTTAGGTTGCAATATGACACTTATGAACGTCGAAGCTTACTTTATGAAGATCGAAGCTTACCTATACTAACTGAGTTTATTGAAGTGATATTTATGTTAGTTGCTAGGATTAGAATTGAGCCGCAAGGTCTCAGACTACCCTTTCAAATCGACATTCATATACTTTCCTGTATTTTACAACACATATCACTAAGTGTTGCAATCATCATACCATATAATAATGTTGATACAAACCTAAAACGAATAGTATATTATAATATTATTGCGATAAATCAATCTGCGTTGGTGTTATAATAGTAGTAAATTGTAATACTCGCAATTATTGTTAAACATTTTTACTAGTTGTTATTCACTTCTATTGAGAAGTAAATAGTAACTTCTTTTATAATAAGTTTAGATAGAGGAAGACATCATATTATGAATTATGAATAATCTATAGTAAGGCAAACGAAACCAGAGAAAATATAAACATAGGTCCCTTTATTTAAGGGTACGTAACTGCAGCGAGCGTTTAATATTCCTATCCCTTTCTCCCCCACGCGATGAATACAAGTAACAAAATTGACTGTCGTCATGTCACCCTAAGCAAGGAACGCGTATTTTCTGTTCAGTGATCCTAAATACCAGGCACCGGTCAGTCTCCGAGGTGTCAATATTTGTTTCCTGTTTTAACCTATTTTGTGATTGTGAAATTAGTCATACGTTTAGAAAAAAAAAGTATTGTCATTCCTGCTTGGAATACCATCTATTAACCGACATAAGTTTAAAGTTAAAAGTAGGTAGTGCCATTATTTGTGTTTATAAATTTATTGCTGTTTTTGTGGATCTTGTGAATATGTGTTGAAGGTAATGTACTTTTTAAATGTTACTGAATCACGGTTATAATACTGAATATTATGACTTTCATTACTTACGCATACAAGTGAGATATTGAAAATAAAAGTAGGTTATAAATAGTGACATTAAACCGGTAGCTTTAATTATTCATTTAAAGTTACACCGTCGACACATTACTATACAATTATAATTTAAAACAGGGAAGGGTACGAAGTAAAATGCCTTTACAGGTGTATACACCACTTTCAAACACAAACAAATATAAACGACAAAAATGGAAAATCATTCTAAAAATTAAGTTGTATACAATAATAGTAATAATCATTTGCAAACAAAACCCATACAATATATTCCTAGCACACAGTATAAAGGTATGTTACGAACAATGCACCTGAATACAGCGAGCTCTAAACTTATCATTGTGTGCTGGTAGATATTATGAATATAAAAAGAGCCGCTGACCGATTGCTTATATTCTATATCTCTCTTTATTGGCCTCACTGTATGTAACGTTAGCATAAATGAACTATTTGGGGCCTGTGGCAAAATACACTTAAATTCTATATAGAACAATCTAGATTTCGTAGTAATAATTATTAAATTTTAGTAAATTAAATAGTAATATGGAATGCATGCAACACATTGTATTTGGTGTTACCTACCATTGTAAAGTTATCAAACATAGTATATTTGTGCTATAAACAAATATATACATTACTTAATATCTACTACTAAGTGTCACTCTTATGCGCGCCCATCAGTGCAATCAATATAGGGGTGATTCGCCCCTTTTATCAGCCAGCAGTGCGTAAGACTTTTGAGGAGATAAAGTCAGTAGATATTTTGTAATTTAGACTAGGGACCCCTGTCTCAGTGATTATTTCGACTAAACAGTCTAATAAGAATATAGTCTATGTTATATTAAAATCAATCAAAATGTTTTTATTCATTTAGGTCACAAAGTAACACTTATGAACGTCAAGGTTACACTAAATAAACAATAATATAAATATATATTTACATTTATCTGTTACCACGTCCAGCAAAGCAAGCTCGTAGAACCGATGAGAGGAACGGCCAAGAAACTCACTAATAACTAATAACCTTTAACCTCTTCCTTCCTTACATTATACTTAGTGTGGGGTCAACTTTTCTTACCACTTTACCGCTTTTTAAACTCAATACGTTTGGATAAAAACGTAATGATGTCAACAAGTAAACGAGTGTATGGGCGCCGCGCCGCCTCCCGCACAACGCCTGCCAGCCTGCGCTGGGTTATGTCAACAAGTAAACGAGTGTATGGGCGCCGCGCCGCCTCCCGCACAACGCCTGCCAGCCTGCGCTGGGTTATGTCAACAAGTAAACGAGTGTATGGGCGCCGCGCCGCCTCCCGCACAACGCCTCCCAGCCTGCGCTGGGTTGCTTGGATACACTGCTGTATTCTTTCGCGACCAGACAACATGGATCTCAAGTCTTAATCGCGCGATTAGACCACTTTTAATATATTATGTACTTTTGTATTAAAGATATGTTACATAGCTAGCGACCCGCCCCGGCTTCGCGCGGGTGGGTGGTACGCAACATTAACAAATTTACACCTATACCTTCCTCATGAATCACTCTGTCTTTTAGTGAAAACTGCATGAAAATCTGTGTTAGTGGTTTTTGAGTTTATCGCGAACAGACAGACATAGGCGGCGGGGGACTTTGTTTTATAATAGACTAGCTGTCTAGCTGTACCCGCGACATCGTCCGCGTACATTTTAACTAAAGTGTTTGTTCAGTTCGCAAAGTTTAGGAATACTTAATATTTCTATATTCCGCGTATAGAAATACCTATGCTAAACCTAATGTAATTCTTCTACTTTGTCTCGATTTTTTTATATTGGATGTATATACATATTTTAAAATTACGTATTATTATTGAATATTCATTTCCCTATTTGTATCGGAAATTGTTCACTATTTCATAGGCTTTGATTTTTCGCCGCGGATTCCTTACTTTTTCAAAAATAAAGGTAGCCTAAGTTATTTCTTAGAAAATGAGCTATCTGCCAGTGAAAGTCCCGTTAAAATCGGTTGAGCCATTTCGGAGATTAGCCGAAACAAACAGACAGACAGACAAAAATTTTAACAATAGATTTTTTTGTATAGGTACCTTATATTATACCTTCATATCCATTAGGTAAAAAGCTGTTATTTTGACTTTACAAACTTATTTATAGACATTATTGATAGTGATAAATGATGCATACTAGTAGAACACAAGTTGTTAAGCTTACTCTACGCTTGGTATGAGTCACGGGTAAAAGGTTGTTAATATTTCCTAATCGATTCTGTAGAATCTTTGTGGACTGTAGACTGTAGTGTACGGCGACTATTATTATGTCTTTAGAACTAAACATAAAACCACACTAATATAGTCTATGTAGACGATATAGTCACCGCTTGATGTGACTACAATAATAACTATCTATACTATACTAGCTTATGTCCGCGGCTTCTCTCACGTAAATGTAGGTTGGGTTAGATTAGTAACAGTACATTTTTCTAGCTGAAAGGTACTCTATGTCCTTTTCTGTTGCCCTGACAAAGTGTATGCGAAATTTCATGATGATCGGTCGAGTAGGTAAGGAGTGAAGCCGTAGCAAACAAACAAACTCATATTGGCAGTTACAATAATATGAGGATAGTCTTTAGTGTAATGTGCAATCTACACACCTACGTGGCAACAAGTTTATAGCGGACAATGCCATTCGTCCATTGGCCTTGTTGTAATCTATCATCAGCTGTCATAGATATAATAATTGTATCTACAAATATCTTGTATCGGCGGCATAGCAACGACTAATGCGGTCATTATATTGGTTCTACAAGTTGGACACTTGAACTGCCTTCGTCGTAATGTATCACTTATGTCTCCGTGGCGTAGCGGTAGCGGTCTCGGTCGAGCCAATAAGAACTTATTGGCTTTTTCTGTTATGAAACTCAATAGCAGCCTGAGAGTTAAGGAAACAGAGAGTGCACTTTCAATTGAGTACACACTTGTGCACCATAATTGTACGGTTTGCACACCTTTTAAATTATTATAAAAAGGGAAAAACTGATTAACTGATATAACTGATTTATTGCACTGAAAACCTGATAATATTAAATGAATGATGTGAGCCGAACGCGATCGTAATGACGACTGAATGATACAAATGTTAACTTAAACGTGAAAAATATGATTGCTGAGTGCGCACAGCGTGAGCGCGAATATGTGCGATGTTGACATCGTACATGCTCCGGGGCGCGGTAAGAGAGATGGAAGATGCTGATGATCTGATGTGTAACAAGGTGAATCCAATTTTGCTTAGGGCTAGATGATATTACAGATATTCCCAACAATTATTCTAGATCAATTTTTCGAAAACTGCACTTAGTAAATATAGGCGAGCTGGCTGTGCTCGTCACGTCTATTTTTGACTCTTTTTTCACTGCACTTGAACATTGCACTTCACTAGGCTCTGCTTTTACACTTTCACTCTGTATACTGATGTCACTAGTGCTGCTGATCTGCTGGCGACTGCTGTGTGCGGGCGGGGCGGCGCCGGCGCGAGCAGTGCGCCCGCGCGCGTCTCCTCGCGAGCGTGAACAGGGCCAGTCCTATTGCTATCACCACGTAAATGGCTGCGTAGTGGTGAATGTCATGAAACGATAGCCCGTCATTGTCTTCTTTTAATTGTTCCGTTGCAGTCTTCATCTGCTCGATCTGCTCGTCGATACCCTTGAATGTTCCAGAAAAACTATTGCTTTCATTAAACTCACTTATTGGGATAGATATATTAATGAGGTAATTGACAGGCGAGATCTCTGCTGTTACCACGTCTGGTTGTATGTTTATTTGATTCGTTTGCGTTTTATGTGAAGTAACCGTGAATCCGTCACCTTTGATTACGCAATCGCTGCCGAGTGCTATAATGCTGACTCCGTTTAATTGCTCGCTCGCAATCTGATGCCCACATATTATTCTTAGAGTGCATTGACCGCAGCAAGTAAACATAAATGTATTTATTGGAAATAGCGTTATCCATGTGTTTTGGCATACGCTAGAAATGGTTTGACATACCTTTAGATGCGTGTCTTTAACACAAAAATCCAGATCTGTCTTTTTCTGTAATACTGGTTTTTGTAACTCGCACAGTTTCGTATATGAGTCGATTTGTAGACATTTCTGTAAATCATTCTCTGATATTGCCATATAGGTGTCTTTCAAGATATTCATAGCCAAATAACTTTCTACAGGGATGACATGGATCATACAATTTTCGCCGTTGCGGCGAGGAATTGTTATTGTTTTATAAATGTCGTAGCTGTCTCTATTAATTAATGGTATTTGGAATTCAAAAATAAAATATTTTGTCGTCATACGTCCTTTGACTTTCAATATTTTATAAATTTGAGGAAGGTCTGTCTGAATGTTGTGAATGGGTAATGACAGCTCCTTTGACAGCTGACTTGAGATAATACTGAGTTCATCTTTTAGTTGAGTGGGTGTGAGAAGGTGTACATTAAAATGTTGGGCATTAGTAATGGTATCCAATAAGCTGTCTTGGATGTTCATTAAATTCATGAGCATGCTGTTTGTCATGATACTTGTTGCCATAAATTCGTTGACCTTTTCCGCAAAACGGATTTCAATTTTAAGTTGACTTGTGGCTTGTTCTAAACGAATTAAATGTTGATTGAAGATCTTGTGCTGCTTCTCCATAGTACTCTCAACTCTCTTCAAAACATTGTTCTCTGCTTCTATTACTGATGTTTGATTTTTCCAATATTGAGCTATATTTTTCTGATTGGTTCTAATCATTGTTATATCCCTCTGATATTGTTCGGCGAAACGTTCATCTAATACGCCGAACAAACTGTTTGCAATATATCCAACACCGTCGATAAGGCCGCGCCGCGCGCGTGCGCTCTTATCAAAGTGCTGACTCTGTAACATGGTGTCATAATACTCTAGCTCGACGATGCCGTGATGTAATTGTATAAGTATGACGTCACAATGTGATTGTTTTTGTATTGTTACACATAGATCTGATAAATAATCGTAATAGCTTTTCAATATTTTAATTCCTTGCCAGTATGGTTCCATGTTATAATAAACTACTATTTTCCATTTATCTTGAATTAGGTGCATGTCTGATAACTTGTCAAAATAAATGCCGTTGTTATTCTGTAACGCCGAAATATTGTAAGCGCCATGAACTGGTGGTGAGACAAATAACATAAACAACATAAATATCAAGCTTACAAAGTTTACGCAAGATGTTTTAAATGTTTTTTGGCTTTCCTCTTTTCTGACAGCTGTTTCAGGTTTGTATTGCTGCTGATTGCTTTGATTTGATGATTCGTTGACTGGTAGAATAGATAATTTAACTATTGGCCGTTTGATTATGCCGCCTTTAGTCTTGAGGCTAACGACGCGCACGTATCCGTCCTTCCCTGGATGCACTTCAACAACACGGCCCAATGTGGCAAGTGTGCCAGGGGGCAAGTTAGCGTCATGAATGATAACAATATCATTTATTTGAATATTAGGGTGGGATACTCGCCATTTGCTTCTTGCTGATATGCCTGCTAAATATTCTGTACGCCAACGGACCCATACGTCATTGAATATTTTTTGTGTTAACTGCCATCTGGTTCTTTGGTCTCGCTCTGTTTCTGTTATTGTTAAGATGGGCCCACTAGACAGGAAGTGAGATGGTGTAAGATAATTTATATCATTAGGATCTTCGGTTATTGCACAGAGGGGTCGCGTATTGAGACATGCTTGGCACCAGTCACTATAAAACTGGTTGGCACCAGTCACTATAAAACTAAAGCTTCTTTTTCAAAATGTTTGGATTGCAGACCTACAATGGGATGATAAGGTGCCAGATAACATATTTGCAGAATGGTTAAAATTACGGTCAGATATAGATAATATCAATCAGTTGGAAATACCAAGATGGATTGGCAGTAATAGAAAGGACATTATTCAGATTCACGGCTTTAGTGATGCTTCAATAAAAGCCTACGCATGCGTTATATACGCCAGAATACAGAGAAAAGATGCAACATCTGTCATTCTTCTAGCAGCAAAAACAAGAGTCGTACCTATAAGCAAAACAACCAGCGAAACATCATTGCCTATATTAGAACTTTGTGGAGCGTTATTACTTACAAGGCTGATGGTTAAAGTTAAACAGAGTTTGAGTAGCCACACGCTTCAGATATACGGATGGTGTGACTCCAAAGCAGTATTAGGCTGGATACAAGGGGATCCCAATCGTTGGAAGCCGTTTGTTTCCAACCGAATTAAGGCTATGTAATGGTACACGGCTACAAATTACTTATCTAGGACGCAATGTTACAAAAGCTATAATCATCAATGGAATGGCAAAAAGGGAAAATGTTTTAATTCCCCGTATTCCAATTATTATGACCGATTAGCCATTTCAAGCGAGTTAGAGATTACTCATTTCAAAAGAGTGCAGTTTTACCTAAAAGCAGTATTTACGATAACAATAAACAAAACTGTTTCCATGGGCAACTATGTGGCGTGCTCACATGTATCTAATCGGCAATATCTTTATGTTTTAGCAAAGGATGGAAAACAAACAACGTAACTTATAAAAATGTATTAAAATAAGCTATTTGCTGTAAACCACAGCAGTTTTTTGAGTATTATTTGCATAATAAGTAACCTAAGAAATTTAAAATGCTGCAATGTAACTATTCCACGCGGACGAAGTCGCGGGCAAAAGCTAGTATTCAATAAAAATCATTGTGTCTGGTCCCCAAGCTCTGCGCGCTGGCCAAGACATTAATATATCCACTTTATGAAAATAAAATGTGCATTTAATAATTTATTTATATTATCGATTATTCAAGATCTGCTTGGATCAGGGCGTAAGTTTTGTGTGACACTGAGGACCTAAATTTGATATCCGAAATAACACTTAGTGATTCTCTGTTGGGTAAGTCTTGAACGCAGCACGGAGCTTAGCCCCATTACCTACAAACATTGTTAGTGAAATGATGGTGTAATACAGCTCTACGCAGATGTAGAGGCGTCAGTCTACGTAATGATGATTCTTGCCGCTACGGGCAGCGTAGCGATATAGTTCGGTTGTCGCTACTTGCTACGTACTACGCACAGGGTACGTTGGGTTCCCCATTAAGATTCCATGTTGACTTATTCGCGGCAGATAAGCCCATTTCTGACTGAATAAACGCGTTTTATCTAGGCTGTGTGTTTCCTCTGTTAGTTGTTTCACAGTATTTTACTAACAGTTGCGTCTAACGATATCCGTTGCAAATGTAACGTTAAAAAGCATAATATTCTGTTCTACGGAATTTTCAAATTCTCCTTGTAAACGTTACAGCTTTTGTTGCGCAACATCTTATTCGACTAATATTAAAAAAATATTAGCCTTCTCAAGCGATGCGCTGACCAACGAATAATATTTCATTTATATTATATATATAATATATTTCTATAAAACAAAGTATTTAAAATGTAATGTATACTTAAAATTTCAGCAATTTTTATTGAACACATTATCAACGTAGTCGAACAATTCGTACAATTCGCATAACCTGCGTCTTATAATCTTGTTTCATTAAAAACCACGTGTCGAATCAGTTCAGTTTATAGGTACAGTTGTAGGTGAAGGTTAGGGGCATCAACTTGTGTGAAACAACGCTAAAGGCCTAGGACTTCAAGTAAGAGATAAATGCGTTACAAGTGAACAGGTATCGGTTGAAGCGGCAGCTTGTAGTCGCAATCTGTCCATGAATATTTTACGATATTAATGTACATGGTTGGTCGGCCTTTATACGATGTGTGTTGTGAGTTTGATGCTTACGTAGGTTAAACATTTTTGTTATTATAAACCTGTAGTGGCTGTGCTCACACATCAAATTGTATAGTGTGAAGTCCTTATAACTTGTGACGCCAGTCGTTCCGTGCCGCGCACTGCCGACACGCGCGACATACGCGATATTTGTATTACTGTAACTACTTAACGTAATATATACATTTTCAGTCAATCGGCCTTGTGACTTTAATTTATCTCCCAGCACACAGCCCTGGACACTTGAACACGCATAAATACCGTACAGACACCACATACCTATAACAATGGCTGTGATGGATGCACGCGTTTTAGGATGCCGTACCAAGAAGGTCACCTTGTTGGTGCCAATTTGTATATTCGTCCATCTGCCCGGCCGTCTGTCTCTCCCTCATAGCAATTGATCTTAGCAACTATTGATGCTATTTATTTAAAATGTTACGTTAAGTGTTAAGTTAAGTGACAATTACACAACTTTCTTTCAAATGAAATGTGTGAAAAATTATTTTTGAGTTTATTTAAATGGAAAACTAGCATGATATAACAAAAATAGATGTCTACACTAATATTTTAAACAGAAACAATTTTTATTTATGTTTGTAACGAACAAACTCACAAAACAACTTAACTGATTTTAATAATTCTTTCTCCGTTAGAAAGCTGCTTTATCCAGAATTAGAATAGAATAGAATTTTATTTGTCAAACATAGATGGAATTACATTTATGGTCTTATATCAATAACAGTTTATAGTGCACTATGTTTTGCCTTAAAGGCATACAAATATATCAAAATAAATTGTCAAAATGTTAATAATAATTAAACTTAATTAAATAACAAAAACTTGTATCTTTTACTCATAAAATACTTTTTAACTATAACTTAAACGGTCATGACCTCGATATAAAGCATGTTGTCAAAGATCTAGAATACCTAGATCTTTGACAACATGTTTGGTGGAAACTAACATTTCGTGCGCTAATGACCAGATCATCAGTAAAAGCACCAGTCTTCTTGGTTTCATTTTCAGAACAGCTAAAGATTTTAAAAAGCCACAATGTCTACTCTATTTGTAAAATTGTTTAATTGGTTACATATTAGAATTTAATTCGCCTATATGGTCGCCTTTTTACGATGTTCACACAAACAGAATGGAACAGATACAAAAGAAATGCCTCAGGATAATATATATGTTACAGATTTCATCTTAACCACGAGCTACAAACATATAAGGAAAGACTATATAAGTTCAAGATGCTGTCTTTGTAATCACGCCGTGCGAGCACTGATCTGTTTTGTCTTCACAAAATAATCCATGCAGCAATAGACTGCCTTGATTTGTCTCTTATTAACTTTAATACTAGGTTTAGATCACGTCATCCCCACCTTAAAAGTTTTATTCTAAATTTATTTATTTGTCTATTTACTACATTACACATTTTTATAATTGGCAGCGGCTTCCGCACTAAGTTCGAGGCTTGTATCGCGGTAACGACACGTTATACATTAGTTACATTAGTCGCTTAACATCTAGAATATGCAGACATCGGTTTAAAAACAAATAAAATATAAAAAAATGTGCACATTAATAACACCTCATTTTACAACCCGATGGTACGGATGTGTCGACTGTACAATGATTTATTATCAGCACATCATAACACTTTGCACATATTCAATAGCCGACTCGCAAAATTTAAAAGTAATGTTAAACATGTTATGTCTTATGTATAATAGTATAATTGCCGAGTATTGGTACGATTCTCCTTTTATTTTCTTTATGTTTTATTCGCAATTTGTTTTAATATTTTTTGTTTTATATAGATAATTCACGTTCATAACTTCATTTTGTCGTTAGCAACACAGTCCACTGTGATCATGTAGGGTACACATAGTTAGGAACTTAGTTTAGAACGTAACTGTAATATGTATTTATTTTCAAACCTACTTGTACTTTGTTCTGTTTTGTGTACCTAAATAAATAAATTAAAAAAATATAATATGATTAAAAGAAAACAACAAAATATTAATATAAAATAGTAAACAATATAATAATGAATAATATTCAATAAATAATAATATTTAATTCAAATTACTCAAAAATAAATACTTTATAAAACTCAAATTGTCATTAAAAAATTATCAATATTATAATCGCATTAGTCACTTAACAACTCATTTTTTTTTAAATTGTTATATAGTCAAATTTTTATGTATGTGTATGTTTTATGTATCTTATTATAAATTAGTGCGGCCATACCAAAAAGGTTTTTTGCATAAGTGCAGTTTTGCATTTAGTATGACATAACTTGTCTATATATTGGGTGCGTATTGGAGCCTTTCTGACGGATGAAAGTGTGGATTACGTTTTACAAACAATGCTGTTTCCAATATATACAACGATGGCAACGTAAGAATGTTTAAGATTTTAAAGTAAGGAAAGCAGCTTTCTTTTGATTTGAAACCACACATGGATCGTACACAACGTTTTTCATTTTGAATACCAACTCTCTATCAGTAGACTGTCCCCAAAAAATAATGCCGAACTGTAGGACGGATGCAACTAATCCATGGTATGCTGTTAGGAGAGCCTGGCTGTTAACTTATCTCGAAAGTTGAAAAAGGTCGTATGCGGTTTAACTTAATCGTTTGCATATTGCCTCAACATGAGGTTTCCAGGTTAATTTACTGTCTATAATTATACCTAAGAATTTGGATATGGTTGTAGACTCAATGGTAACACGTTGGTAAGAAATATTTAAGACTGGGTTTTCACAGTGCTGCTGGAAATGCATGATTTTTTTTATTCAAATTTATTACTAAATTATTATTTTTGAGCCAATCTATTATATTGTTTAGATAGGTATTGACATTATTTTCATAATTTATTTTATTAGTGCATTTTATTATAGCTGTGCTATCATCAGCAAAAAGAACCATTTCATGTGACGTGACTTTTGGGAGATGATTTATTTATAAATAAGGAACAGTAGCAGGCCCAGCACGCTACCTTGTGGCACGCCATATTTTATATATCTTGGTTTAGATAGATATATATAGTCTCGAACTTACTCTTTTGACATATTTTAGAAATTTCCGTATATTGTATCCTATCGCTTAGGTATGATTCTAGAAGTTGAAGTATATTCTCTCGTGCTATAACCATATAATTTTTCAATGTTAAATAAAAAATAAATAAATAAAAAATGTTATGATCAACATAATCAAATGCTTTGGTCATGTCGGTATAAATAGCACAAACTGGATTCCTTTTATCTACTACAGTCATTATACTGGCTAGTAGCTCGTAAATTGCCATATTAGCGGTAGTATTCTTTCGAAATCCCTTTTGTTCCTTACAAAATCGTGCATGTTTTTCGAAATAGCCATTTATAAAGAGCTATAGATAACCTCAAATATTTTTGACACTACAGAAATTTTTGCTATTCGCCTGTAGTTTTTTCAATCTGTCTTGTCATCTTTTATATGTAAAGGCTTAATAATAACTGTTTTAGATTTTGTTGAAAAAATGCCATCTATAATACATCGATTAATTATGTGTACAAGTGGAGGGGCTATTATTTCTGTTACAGTACAATATCTTTGTGCTGTATCTACAATCTACATCGCAATCTTATGATCTTTATCGCACGTTCAATATCTATTAAATGTTTCTACTATCCGTGATCAACACGTAGTCGTTAGTATATAAGATGCACCTTTGGATAATTATAACTAGACTATACTACAACTTTGTCTCATTTATACCTAATCATATACTGCCAAGAAGTTTGGCAAATTGGTGACCCCGACGAACGAATACGCAGCAAGAAACATGGCACAATCACCATGCAAGGCGAACATAAATCAGCAAGGAACACTTGAAGTAGCTGCTGGCACCTCGGTTTTATCTCGCATTCCGGAATTTTGGAAAGACCAACCAAGATTATGGTTCACGCAACTAGAAGCCATATTAGCACCACAGAAGCAAAGAGACGAATACAAATACTGTACAGTAATAGCAAAATTATCCAAGGAAGAAATACTACAAGTTAGTGACCTAATCACTTCACCACCGACTACAGATAAATATAAAAACATCAAGGAACGTTTAATTGATTGTTACGAAGAAACAGAACAGCGACAGTTTCAAAAATTAATATCAGAGACAGAACTCGGTGAACAAAAACCTTCGCAGTTATTACGTCAAATGCGAGTCCTCGGGAGAGGAAAAATCAGTGACGAAACAATTAAACTACTATGGTTCAGGCTTTTACCAACATCAGTTACTACGGTTCTAGCAGTTACGGAAGACATGGAAATTGACAAACTGAGCCAAATTGCAGACAAAATAATAATGAATTCAAAAGTAACCGAAATATCAGCTGTTAGCAACGACACTTCAAACGACAACAATACAGCATGCATTTTAGCCCAGCTAGCAAAATTACAGATAGATATTGACGCAATTCAGCAAGGTCAATATGGCTATCGACCCAGCACGCACAATCATTTCAAGAAACGTCAACAATTCCCGATTATGAGGCCGAGAACAAACTATAGAGGAGCAAATCGATTTTGTTACTACCACGAAAGATTCGGAAAATATGCAAGGAACTGCATTAAACCATGCGGTTGGAAACCAATGACTTACGTACGGAACCAGGGAAACGAATAAGAGCACAGACAACGGCGAAACTCTGTGCAATCCACCCATCCAATCGCCTCACCATTACCGACCGAAAAAGTGGTATGAAGTTTTTGATTGACACGGGCGCAAATATTTCAGTCATTAGCAAGCAACAGAGATATTCAATTTTACAAAATGAACAATACACACTATACGCTGCAAATGGGACTAAAATTAGGACTTACGGCGAGAAGACGCTTACCTTGAATTTAGGACTACAACGATGTTATAAATGGAATGATAGAGAGATTTCATAGAACTTTAAAGGTGGCGTTAATGACAAGAGAATCCAACGAAAATTGGTTAAAAGAAATTCCAACAGTTTTACTCGGGTTGCGGAGTAGCTTGCGAGAAGACACAGGTTATAGTTCAGCAGAGATGACATATGGAACGCCAATACGACTCCCTGGAGGATTTTTTGAGTCATCAGCAGCACAGTTATCAACGTACGAAGAGTTTGTAAAACAAATTCAAAAGGACATCACACAAATGACATCAATTCCGAAAAGAAAAAACCACAACCAAGCTATATTTGTGCATCCCGAACTCAAAGAATGCTCACACGTATTTGTTCGGTGTGATAGAATTAAGAAAGCCCTGACACCGCCGTATGAAGGACCCTACCCAGTAATTAGTAAAACAGATAAAACATTTTGCATTAGAATTAGGGATAAAGAGACAGTGATATCAATTGATAGATTGAAACCAGCATTCATGATCAATGACGAATCAAACTACGTGCTAGATTCAAAGGATTTCTACAGACATTCACACACGTACACTACACGATCGGGACGTAAAGTAAAGCCAGTAGTACGTCTATAAAAAATCGCTGATATAAGCAAGCTATTCGTATATATATTAACATAGATCTTAACATATACCATTAATTCACAACTACTCGTAACAACAAGACATCTAAAATGGGAAATCAAAGTTCTAAGGACCAGATAACATACAATACGGACAGTTGCCTCAATCAAAACGAAGCGGACAAACTCCGTAACCTGATCCAGGAGGACTTACGGTGGACAAGAAATGTTGCAATGGGACAGATTATTTTAACAATCGGCGTGATCCTACTTTACGGCATAATGAAAACACTGGACAGAAGAATGAAGAGTTTAACGGAAAAAAATAATAAACACTCGTGCAACAGCTAAGTCAAAATTACATACGTCAGCAAATCACACCACAACAGGCGTCATCAAATTCCACCGCGTACAATAGCATTATTATTTATATACATCAGCAAATAACTAGTAAGGTCTAGGTCAGGCGTCATCAAATTCCACCGCGTACAATAGCATTATTATTTATATACATCAGCAAATAACTAGTAAGGTCTAGGTCAAATTTATATTGTAAACACTATTACCATAATAATATTTTTTTTTAAAGGGGGGTGTACTGTTACAGTACAATATCTTTGTGCTGTATCTACAATCTACATCGCAATCTTATGATCTTTATCGCACGTTCAATATCTATTAAATGTTTCTACTATCCGTGATCAACACGTAGTCGTTAGTATATAAGATGCACCTTTGGATAATTATAACTAGACTATACTACAACTTTGTCTCATTTATACCTAATCATATACTGCCAAGAAGTTTGGCAAAATTTCCTTTGTGTATTTTATAACTTTTGTAGATATACCATCATATGCAACATTTTAAATTTGTAATTATTTTAATTATATCGTTAATTGATACGAGTGGCATGAATAAAGAATTTAATGTCAAATTATTAAAATTAGTCATATAACAGTAAATATCAGGTTTATCAATATTTTCAAATATGTCAACAAAATAATTATTAAATATATTAGCTATTGTCAATGGATGTTTAAAAGTCATATTATCTTTTTTTATGCACATTATACTCGGCTGTGGCAGGCATGATTTAGAGATAATTATTATTTTCCAAGTAGCTTTGAATTTATTGCTAGATGTGTTGGTAAAGTGGTTATTTCGTGCTTTTCGTGTCAGCTTGATAATATCACTATAAAGTTTACTATAGTTTTTGAAAGCTATTTTATTCTTTAGATCAGGATTTAATCTGTACGCCCAAAGTTGCCTTTGCTTTCTGCTACATAATCTTATTCCGTGAGATAACCATTATACAGCTTTATTAGTTTTTATAGTTATAATTTTGTCAGGAGAGCAAAGTCTATATAAGAGAGAAAATATATCCATGAAATTATCAAAAGCCCTATTAGTATCTTCTGTATTGTACACTTCTAGGAACGATAAGGAATTTAAATGTGTTTTGAATATATTTAAATTTTCTGACGATAAATCAACCTTTTTAGTTTTCCAGTATTTCATTTTACAATTCTTATTTATTAGTATTTTGAAAATTTGATACGTATGATACGAAAGCGCTAGATCTATTACTTTGCTTTCTTTCCGGTAAGCTTTCCAGAAGTTATCAATGCAAGTTTGGATTTTGAATCTAGTGGATGTATAAATTGCTAGATTTAAATGTATTGCAGGTGAAAGTGTTGCAAACTCCAATGAAATTTTATTTCTTTTAATATTACATTACGTTATAACACACGCGAGCGGGGCAGTAATCCATGACGTGAGAGAAACCGCGAGTGACAGCTAGGACATTACACAAGAACTTTACTTGCACAATATAAAATATGAAAAATATAATATAAGGCCTTTGACTATGCAATTGCCGATTATGTTCTACATCTGATTTCGAAGCTTCTGTATAAAAAGTAAAGATTATTTTTAAAAACATTTATATTTCGGGAATAGACTACATAATTATATTACTCAAAATATGTATTATTCATAAAAAATATTAATAACCTATTATATTATAACTTATATTTAAAGTGCTTAGTGTCTGTCTGTATTCGAGATTTCAATTTACCATAAATACATAATGGTTGATGATTTTGTTTATTCAAGACTTGCCATATAGTAGCTTAAAACCAAGCAACTATACATACATGGAAAACATTAATTCGATATGACAATTAAAAAGATTCTATACAAATAAATAAAATTGAAGTGTCTGTTTGTAATGTCAAAATAACAGCTTTTTATCTAATGCATATAAAAGTATATAAGGTATCTATACGAAAACATCTATTTTAAAATTTTTGTCTGTCTGTCTGTCTGTTTGTTCCGGCTAATTTCCGAAACGGCTGAACCGATTTTGACGGGACTTTCACTGGCAGATAGCTGATGTTATTGTTAGAGGTTATGGGTTAAATAACACACTGTACAAACACTTTAACTATTTATTTTATACTTTTAAACTTTGACACAAGGAAGTTTTATATGTCCGTTCACTTACAGCTCACAACAATAAGTGACAGATAGCAGTGTTGCTATGCCTTTTATAGCTGATCAAACTGTCAAGTATTTGACTACTATTTATATTGTATGATATTAAATTATACAATTACTGAGGTGCAATTATTCTAAATAGTTAAATATAATAATAAATTATTTTTTGCACATATAAATGTATAAAATTCAACACGCCCCTTCAAAAATTAATCACTGCTTTATACAATTCAAACAAGAATAATTGTTGTAGATATTTATAATACCTTAACAGATCATATATCACCTCCAAGTGTTTGCTGGGAAAATGTATAAACGTAAACATGGTCCAACATTTGTTGCAAGGATTAGGGAAAACCCAGAAAAACCTAATAAGACCATTTACATAAGTTAATCAAATATATACACACTTATGCACAGTAATAATACTTATTTTAAACCCATTTTGTATCTTAATTCTTGGAAAGAAGTTGTTGGTAACGGTTTTGTCAAAACATCTGCCAGTTGTTGACCTGTGGGAATATAATTTAATTTAATTATATTTCTTTCAACTTGGTCTTATGAGAAGTGATATTTTATATCAATATGTTTTGATCTCTTATGGCTAGTTGGATTATTAGCAATACTTATACAGCCGTTATTATCCTCAAATATAATAATAGGTTTATTAATTGGTATGTTAATGATTCCTGCTAGAGACTTAAGCCATAAGGCTTCTTTTAGAGCCTCGTAAAGGGCCATATATTCGGCTTCAGTATATGAAGCTGCAACAGAAGTTTGTCTCTTTGTACACCAATTTATGGTACACTTTTCAAACAGTTTAAATAAATAACCAGTAGTACTTTTCCGATCAGAATAGTTATGACCACTTCAATCAGAATCTACATACACATATAAGACATTATCATAATAATTTCTTCTATAGGTTAACTTTAGATGCATAGTAGCTTTAAGATATCATGCGTATATAACACGCGTTTTAAGCAATGCCATAATTCCTTATTATTATTTTGTGTATAACGACTTAAATTTCAAATTTAGTCATTAAATAACGTTTGAATTCGTTTATTGTTTGAACGTCTGCACATACTATAACCAAATTATCAACATATAATACAATATAAATATTTTTCGTGACATTTCCTTTGTCTAACATATCCATAGGCTATCAACCGATGAATATTGAAAACCCTTTTCTTTAAGAGATCGCTCAATTACTTCAAACCAACACCTTGCAGCCTGTTTCAACCCATATTATAATGCTTTAATTAATTTACATGCATAATTTCTATGTTTACTTAGGACGCCTTCAGGTATATTCGTATATATCTCTTCCTTTAAAACGCCATTTAAGAAGGCGGTTTTCATCCATATGATGAATTAATAATTTATATCGATTTGCAAAACTAATTATAAAACGAAAACTAGCTATTCTAGCGACAGGCGCAAAAGTTTAATTATAATCAGTAAGTTATTATTGGCTGAAGCCTTTGGCAACAAGACGAGCCTTATATCTAAAAGGTTTTCCAGACTCATCAGCTTTATAGATAAAGCTGATGAATCTGGAAGTAAAGATAATAGTAAAGACCCATCTATAGACTACAATATTTACTTTGATCATCTAGTCTAGGCACCAGAGACTATTTATTATTTATTCTATGCGATTCTAGTTCATCTTCAATAGCTTTCTCCTTGTAAGACCTATTAACAAGTTATAAAGTGACTTTATCTCTTGAAATGATTTAGGTATTATACATGTAAATGAAACGAAGACGATCTTTGAGCCTATCACTCATTCTAGGTAAATGTGTTTCATTATTGTTTACAGGTAAGGAAAACATGTCAATGTCTGGTTCACATGCAACCCCATTATCTATTTTGCGA
The DNA here is from genome assembly GCA_963564715.1 of Catocala sponsa. NCBI lineage: Eukaryota > Metazoa > Arthropoda > Insecta > Lepidoptera > Erebidae > Catocala > Catocala sponsa. The sequence goes on from OY751343.1 coordinate 237,245, forward strand.
ATTTTACTAGTACTGTCTTGTACATCAGATTTTAAACTACATATCTGATTTAGGGATAGTTACATTTTGAGATTCGGTTGACACTGATTTCACCACTTGGTCCACATCAGTTTTGTCATAGGAATTTTTGAAATTATTACCTTCAGGCTTTAGTGTAGGCCTGGACACCAAAAATTAATCTCATCCACTGCAACATCCCTGACAGTTATATATTTATTGCATTCTGTGTTCCATACCTTATAATCATTTGGACTATAGCCCACCAATATTCCTTTCCATTACTTATCATGAAATTTACAATTTTTTTATTTTCATTTAATTTGTATTGGTTTTATTACGGACATACACAGTTAAACCAAACATCCTAAGGAATTTAATACTTGGTTTTCTATCATGCCATAACTCATATGGAGTTTTAGACTAATTTAGGGCTTTTGTAGATGTAATATTACAGCAGTTAACACTGCTTTCGCTCAAAAGCATTTATCTATCATTGCACCAGTTAACATAGGGCTCGTTCTGACTTTTCGTTATGGTTCGAACCATACGTTTAGCCACACCATTTAACTGTGGAGTTCTGGGTACAGTTAAGTGATAACTAATACCCTTTACTTTACAGTAGTCTTTCATTTCAGTAACTAATTTTGAATTAAACTTTGACTCGCTTTTTGCAACAAAATCTTTAAAATACATCTGATTTATAAGTCAAGAAACCAAACCAGAAACAAAACAATAATTCTTATAATCAAACGTTGAATGAGTGACTGGTCCGCATACATCAGAACGCACAATGTATAATGATCGCTTAATGTATTCAGGTTTAAAGAATTTATTCTCAAAAGGACAAAGTCACACAAATGAGAACATTAGATAATATTGTGTATAAATATACATTTCAAATTCCTTTGTTTTTAACCTTATTAAAGGGTAGTCTAGTCTGTTTATCGTTTATGCAAGCTTCACATAAATCATCAGTAGGTAATATTGCGTCAATCAGTTTAGTCTTCAATTAAATTATTACGCTTTAACCCAATACTAATATGACCTAAGCGTTGATGCCATAATTTATAAATATTTACATTACCCTGACATGCTTGGGAAACAGACTGACCCCCTCTCAATAGGTATTCTAAAATCTGAAGTAATAAGATTACCTATGTAAAAGCTTCCCCTTCATAATTATTTTACCTTCCTTTATAATGAGAATCCCATGCTGATCAAAAATAAGCTTCAATCCGACCTGCTGCATCTTTGAAACTGATAATAAATTATATGGTACCTCAGGACAATACAATACATTCTCCAAAACTCCCGGAACACCATAGCTGCTTACAACTTTAATTGTACCTCTTTTTGTAGCTGAAATAAATAAACCATGTTTAGCAACAGACTTTTTTATTGGTATTTAGGCGGCCTTGATGGCATAGTGTTTAGTGTAACCGACTGCCACGCCCTAGGTCGCAGGTTCGATTCCCGCACAAGTCAAATATTTGTGTGCATGGACATGGATGTTTGTCTTGGTGTTTCTATGTATGTATGTATTTACAAAAAAAAGTTTATATATATGTTTATCCATTGTCGAGTACCCGTAGCTCTGCTTAGTTTGGGCTAGAGGGTATTATGTGTATGTGATAGAATATTCTAGAATACTAGATGTGCCCGCGGTTTGACCCGCGTTTATCGTTACTGCGCCGCCCCCTCGGGTCGCAGCGCGATGCTATATAGTCTATAGCCTTCCTCGACAAATAGGCCATCCAACACTAAAACAATCTTTCAACTCGGACCAGCAGTTCCCGAGATCAGCGCGCTCAACCAAACAAACAAACTACTCAGCCTACAATATTAGTATACTAGCTATTGCGCGCGGCTCCGCCCGCATGGTACCTACATCAATAAAAGTAGCCTATATCCATCCCCAGGTTTCAAACCATATCTGTACCAAACTTCATCCAAATCGGCTGAGCGGTCTAGCCGTGAAAGGTAACAGACAGACAGACAGATAGACAGACAGAGTTACTTTTGAATTTATAATATTAGTAAGGAAGTAAGACTTATTATTCGTAGGAAGTAAGGATAGAATATGTAATTAATGTTAATAAGTAAAGAAAATATCGTCCCTGTCTATAATGTGATCGGATGCTCGGATGCTCCTATTAGTCACCCGCTTAGTCATATACTAAACTTATCAACTGAAACTGGTACATTTCCAGATAACCTAAAAATAGCAATTATTATACCGGTACATAAAAAAGGTAGTAAAGAAAACTTAGAAAACTATAGACCTATAGCTTTGTTAACTATATTCTCAAAAATTTTTGAAAAGCACATATATAATATTTTATATGATTACTTCGAAAAGAATAAAATTTTAGTCGAAGAACAAAAAGGATTTCGGAAAGATAAAACTATAAATAACGCCATATATGACTTTCTAAATATAATTATGAATGGTGTTGACACTCGGACACCTATATGTGCCTTGTTTATGGATACGACACAGGCATTTGATTATGTGGATCATGGCATTTTAATGCATAAATTGGAGGCATATGGCATAAGAGGTGGCTTTCAGAAATTAATTGAAAATTATTTAAAAAATCGCACTGTTAGAATGGAAAATACGAATGTCTTTTTAAAAAAAGAATTTATTCGAATAAAAGAAATTATTGAAATTCGGTAAGCGTCTTATTATATTCACGTTCCGACCCGAACTAAAACTAACTATGCCTGAGCGTATTGAGGCTAGGTGTAAGGTTGCTGACCAAGGGCTCCGGTCAGCATTTACGTTAACATCGTAGGGATGTAACAACCCCCCGAACAAGAAGAAACTTACATTTTGTGCTAAGTTTTTAAGAAACAATTCTAATTCTGGGAACAGGTATCTGTTCTAATTCTTGATCGTTATCTGGTACTATGCCAGAATCAGAAATATTTATCTGTCTATGGAACATTAGACATTTACCGAATTTCTTAAACAATTTATAAAATACAAACAATATTATTATTATACTAATACAGTAGGTTACTATTGGGTAGTATGATTCATATTTTATTAAAGGGTTAGGTTCATTTATGAGTTTTTCAATGTCTGTCATGAACTGATTATTTGCGACAGTTGTAAGTTTTTCCAAATTTGTATCAAGCAAATTTATTGGATCTAATTTTGCTTTGATTATAGTTAATGTGTTATTGTCACAGCATGGATCATCAATTAAGCTAAAATCTGATACTAAAGGTTTAACGGTTATTGTGATATAAGGTTTAGCTATAAACTCCTTATTGTTACTAAATGCTTTACATTCTGGTTGTAGATTCAATATTCCGGTACCCAATAATTTATGTTCAGATATTTGCGATTGACATTCAATGGTAAGTTTAATAGGTTCAGATTCAACAAATAGCCATCTATTTCCTTTCAGTTCTTGCCAGATATCTAATTGCCCAAGGATTAAATTAGTTTTACATTCATGTGGTAATTTATTTTGTATTCTGCTTAACAGTTCTGTTTCACAAATAGGAGTGCTTTGAGTAGACCGTATATCTAAGTTGTTGCAAATATATATTTCATTTATAGTTATTAAACAATTGCTTAAATCATTAAGGCATATATATGTTGTCTTATCTCTACTTATAACTATGTACTTACAAAGTGGCAAAATCATTGCATAAGAATCAGGATGATGTTTATTGTGTGGAATTGGTATCGGTATAGGTTTATACAGATCGTATTCTATTCTATTCACTAGGGGTATTTTTATAACAAAAACTATTTTATTGTCAGTATAATAGCATGATAATTTTGCTACATCGACCATAGTATGTATATTACTTAAACTTAAGCTTATAGGTAATTCCTTATGACTAACTATATTCCTAACATTATTAACTAATTCGTCATACAGCTGCTTGGGTGTAAGAACAGATGGATGAATAGAGTGACTTTTTGTAAACATTATAGCGTTAACTATATTCTCTACTTTAAAAGATAAGGTAAGTAAACTTGACGACAGTTCATTATAAATTTCATTTGTTTTTGATTCTACTTGTAATTTTGAACTAGTTTCAGATATATTATTAAAATTAGTAATCAAAGATTCAATAACGCCATTCAAACGCGCTTCATTGGTCTCTATTGATCTCAAAGTTTCGTTGTACTGGTGTAGCGCAGTATTTGTCATTAAAATGTTATCTTTAAGGAGTGATGCTAATTTTTTATTATTGTCATCTAGGCTTTGAATTGCGTTATTGTATTTTATTGCGTCGTTTTCATCCATTGTGCCGATGATTTGTTTAAACATAGAACCAATTCCTGCAAACCATGCTGACCTTTTATCTTTATCGGAAATTAGATGTGATATAGCACTATAATCTCTCTGAATACTATCAAGTCGTGGCACTAAGGGTTGTAGGAAATTTTGGCATTTTGAATTAGTAGCTTCATTTTGTTGACAAAAGTATCTAGCAGTTCCTAAAACGGTCTTAATATTTTCAATATGTGGTTTGATATATCCGATATTTATAGGAACCAATACATGTAGATAATCATTAGAAATTTTGACAGTACCCATTGTTTCAAAATAGATGCCAGGGCTTTCATTAATCTGTTCTATAACATCCAATGCGAGAACGTAGATGCTCGTCACAGCAATTCTGAAATACGACATTAAGTACACAATAGTTTGAAATTACTATAAGATAATTTTATCTTAACTTAATGTAAAATAAAAATGTATAAGTAATGTAAAATAAAAATGTATAAGTAATGTAAAAATGGAAATGTGTCTATGTAGATGTTAAAAGATGTTAAGTTTCATTAACTTCTGCCAATTTGATCTCGTCGTAGTGGTACTTCACATGTCTACGGTTCATCAATAAAGTGAGAGTATTGTTACCGTTTATTCGGACAACTCTGAATGGTCCTTTCCAAATGGGTGATAATGCTTTGCGTAGTCGCAAATGGTTTTTAACATATACCATATCACCTGCCTTATATTTTAGTGGTTTAGAGTGTTTATCATAATAGGTTTTGGAGGTCGTTTTAGACCTTAATATGTTTTCTATTGCCTTCTCTCTGGAAAGTTGCAGACGTTGTTGTAAAACTCTAACATAGCTATTATAAGTGGGTTCTAGAGGAGATTCATAAACGGATGTGGGAATGAAAGCTTTGTGACCAAAGACTAGTTCATACGGAGTGAAATTTGTAGTGGAATGAACTGTTGTGTTATATGTGAGCATCGCGGTATAGACAAATCTTGGCCAATTTGATTGATTTTCATTTGTGAAAGATTTCAAATACTCTTTCAGAGTGGAGTGACTCCTTTCAAGTGCACCCTGTGTTTGGGGATGGTATGGAGTAGACCAAAGTTGCTTTATTTTTAAGAATGTACATGTTTGTTTGAACAATTCAGCAGTGAAGTTTGTCCCCTGATCGGTTAAGATTGTTTTTGGGATACCAAACTGAGAAATAAAATGGATTAAACATTCTGAAGTTTCTTCTGCTGTTGCGTTTGATATTGGGTAAGCTGCTGAATATTTTGTAAGGTCATCTTGAAGTGTTAAAATAAATTTTAGTTTAGCATTACCGGCTTCAGGAAGTGGCCCGACAATGTCTAAAGCTACTCGTTGAAAGGGTTGTGTTGACGTTGTAGTTATCTGCATAGGCGCACGGTTAATTTGACGTAAGGCTTTGTTTTTTTGACAAAGTTCACACTTGCGAACATAATTTTCGATATCACTGCGCATATTACGCCAGTAATATTTCTCTTGGATCCTACTTAACATTCTATTAGAACCTAGGTGACCTGCAATGGGAATGTCGTGATTTTCTCTTAATATTCTAACTACTTCAGTCATACTTGGGTATATTATAGTGTTTTTATATATACGCACACTTATGTTAGTATTGTGAAATAAATACATAATTATATTATATATCTTTGTAAAAGAGTGAGAGTCAAAAGTATTTCGGAAATCAGTTGTACTAAATTCATTAATGTTCTGCGATATTAATTCAGCTTTCAAATTATTGAGACTTTTAAAAATGTCGTTATAACTATTCGTGTCATAGTAATATACTTTAGTAAAAAGGAAATAATAAGTGACATCATTTTTATCAATTTTTATAAATGAATGCAACGTTCTTTCTTTGGCAAGAAATTCTGTGGATTCGGTAAGATTACTAATTGTTTCAGTGACGTAGTGGTTTGACTCATCAAGGTCAATAGACGTAGGTATGATGATATGTTTACATTTTGATTTTAATAAATTTTCATTATGTTCTTGGATTTTAGTGTTGAATGTCATTGATTTATTACTTAAGCTCTTTAGGCATTTATGATAGGTATCATTATTATTAACAGGTTCAATAGACGGTGGAGTAGGAATGTCGAAATCATCTGGGATTTCTACGTCGTCTGGGAGCACAAAATCATCAGGTAAGTCAAATATTTCGGGTAAGCTAGAAGTTTCAGGATTATTTTCAGATGTTTCGGGATTCCACGGAAGAGAAAGACGGGAAGGGCCAGCTTCATTGTTAGGTAGTTCATTAGGGTTTACAGGTAAGGTATTGTCGGTATGTTCGTCGGGATTTTGTTGCTGTACAGGATTTACCGGGTATCGTGAAAGGGCATCTGCATTTGTATTTATTTTCCCCTTTTTATATTGGATCTCGTAATCGTATTCTTCTAGTTTTAGACGCCAGCGGATCAATCGGGATCCGGGATCTTTACAATTAAATAGCCAATTTAAGGGTTTGTGGTCTGTAATTATTTTAAATTGGCGACCGAATAGGTATGGTCTGAAAACTTTCGTGCCGTAAACGATGGCTAGACACTCTTTTTCGGTGACACTATAATTACATTCTGCTTTATTTAGAGTCCTAGAGGCAAAAGCAATCGGTCTATCTTTGCCGAGATCACCTTGCGATAATATAGTAGAGATAGCGTAATTGGAAGCGTCACATGTTAAAATAAATCTTTTTGTAAAATCAGGATATATGAGTACTGGAGCTGTTACTAATTTGTTTTTTAGCTGTTCAAAAGCTAACTGTTGGTTGTGAGTCCAAAGGAAAGGAATATCCTTCTTTAATAGAGCTGAGAGTGGTTTAGCAAATTTAGAAAACTCTGGAATAAAACGCCTGTAATATGAAGCTAGTCCAAGGAAGGATTTAATGTCTTTGGGACATTTAGGTATAGGGAATTTTACAACTGCTTTTATCTTTTCGGGGTTAGGTTTAACGCCCTCATCGCTAATCACGTGTCCTAAGTATGCAACTTCTTTTCGAAGAAACTCACATTTTTCAGGTTGTAATTTTAATTGGAAGTTTCTAAGTCTTTCAAAAACGAGAGAAATTTTCTCAATGTGAGAGGATAGACTATGGGAATGAATTACTATATCATCTAAGTATACAAAGCAGTGAAGGCCTTGTAATCCTGATAAGACAGTGTTCATAGTTCTCTGGAAGGTTGCGGGAGCGTTTTTCAAGCCAAAAGGCATTCTATTAAATTCAAAATGTCCGTGTGGGACACTGAAGGCTGTTTTAGCTCCATCTGCAGGATTCATTTGGATTTGATGAAAACCTGATGCTAGATCCAAGGTTGAAAAGTATTTGCTTTGGCCTAATTGATCCAAAATTTCACTGATTTGAGGGATTGGGTATGTTTCTCCTATTGTAATATCATTTAATTTGCGATAATCGATTACAATTCTCCATTTTTTCTGCCCAGAGGCATCTTGTTTCTTTGGTACAATCCAAATAGGGGATGACCATGGAGATTTTGAAGGTTTGATGATGTCTTGTTCTAACATCTTGTTTATTTGATTTTTAACTTCGTCTTTATGTATTTCCGGGAACCTATATGATTTCACGCTAATCGGCTGTGAAGAAGTAGTTTTGATTTCGTGACGTATAACATCTGTGCATGTCAACTGATCGCCTGGTAGATGAAATATATCGGCGTATTGGCTACATATTTCCTTTAGATAATTTGTCTCTTCTGAGTTCAAATGGGATATCCTTAAAAGATCAAATAGATGTCGGGTTCTTTCGATGCTATTGTTTACAGCGTTGTTTTGTAACATATTTTGTTGATTATGATCAAATGGATATAAGGTAAGTAATAAATTAGCATTAATGAGAATAGGTTTTTCGGATGTATTAAGTACAGTTAAATTCACCCTGTTATTAGGTTTTACCTTTACTAAGCAATTTGATATTAGGATTGAATCGGATATGTGTTGATCGAAAATTATTCCTTCTTTCATTTCAGGGTTTCTCACTGAACACTCGATCACTGTTTCGGTTCGAGGTTCTACTTTGTAGGATGGTTCATCAAAAGATAGCATAATATTATAATTATTTAATTCTAGGAAATCCGAATTATAATTAATTCGACAACCGTGTTGTACAAAGAAGTCGTTTCCTATAATGCCGTCGTAAGGTAAGTTAATGTTATCAAAAACATAGAATATGTGGGATATTTCTAGCTGTGGATTGAATTGTAATCGTAATTGAAAACTGCCTACAGTTTTTAATGGATCATCTTTTGAGTCTATACCTTTAATTTTTACATCGCTTTCACGCAAAAGTGCATGACTTATTATAGAATTCTTTTTCAGGACACAAATAGATGCACCGGAATCTATTAGGAAGGTAAGTGGTTTCGGATTCACAGATGTTTGGAGGGTGACGTAAGGTAAGTATCTCTTTTGTGTATTTATTTCAAAGATTTGATTAAGTTTTATTTCAGGATTTCTTTTATTAGTAGAATGTGAGAGACCTTGCGTTTGGGACTGGTTACCCTGTCCATTGGTCTTTGGAATGGAATGACCGTGAGTTTGGGGCTGGTTACCCTGTCCGTTGGTCTTTGGAATGGAATGACCGTGAGTTTGGGTCTCGTTACCCTGTCCGTTGGTCTTTGGAATAAAATGACCGTGAGTTTGGGGCTTGTTACCCTGTCCATTGGTCCTTGAAATGGAATGACCGTGAGTTTGGGGCTGGTTACCCTGTCCATTGGTCATAGTTTTATAATTGGTATCGACTTGAATGGTAGGGACCTGCCCCGTGCGACACCTAGACGGGACATTTAGTAGTTTAAATTGTCGGCTGAGTCATCTACTTCATCTCTACTTTCTTCTTCTTCGTTGTTTTCAGTGAAATTTACGCGGGATGTAGCTTTGTAAAGTGGAGGTTTAGAGGTTGATGTCGAAGGTTGGAATGGGGTGAATGGTTGTGTTCCATTCGAAAACCTTTTATTATTGTATTCACGAAGTTTGCAATGTTCAAGGACATGACCTATCTTTTTACAATACCTACAAAAGGGCGAATCTCGGGAAACAGATGTCCCTTGATTATTGCTGACATTTGACCTTTGTTGATTTCGGTTATTAAAATCGTTTCGTTTAGATAACGATTCAGTTTGTCTGGGTTTATTTAAATTATTGCGGAAGGAGAATTGTTGGATCTTTTCTTCTGAAATGGCACAATTTATGGCATCATTTAAGTTTTTAGGGTCTCTAGTTCTAACCAAATTAGCAATTCTGGGATGTAATCCCAAAGTGAATGTATGGAGTGCAAGGTCCTCCATAGCAGCTAGCCTACCTACAAGCTCGCTTTTCTTGGAATTCGAAACAGTCACTTCGGTCAGAAGTTTTTGTAAACAGGTTTCTACGCGTAGAGAAAATTGACTAACGGTCTCTTGAATTCCTTGTTTACAGTCCTGTAAGTCGGTAAGGAGATGAGCATAATGTTTACGTTCACCGAATTGGTTTTTCAGGAACTCTTTAAGTGATAACCATGTTTCAAAGTCTTTAATAGAACAAGCGGTCTCGGCCTTGCCCTCTAATTGGCTTAATATGTATTTTAAAACTACATCTTCTTGTTGCGGAGACGCTAATGAAATTGCACTGTCACAATTTCTAAGAAAAGCTGTTAATCTGTCTCTATCACCGTTAAAAGGTTTAATAAATTTAAGTACTACATTTAAAGAAATCTCCTCTTCGCTTTTAGCCTCTTTTAATTCCTTTTTGGAATCGGTTTTCGCCATATTTTATGTTTAAAAGTGTAAGAAAAGATAAATCTAAAACAAACCCAAAGGCAAACGCTTGTATAGTATTAAAAGTTAAGATAATGCACTGGTACAACGCAGGTGTGATACTGCGAATACGTGGGCGCAGTACAGAACGGTGGATGTTTATACTAACCACAACAGATAAGAGCAACTTGATAACGACCTTGTTCGCTTAGATGATTACTATAATGTTGAAATAAATATTACAATGTCTATAATTAACATATAAAATGATCAAATGGTAAGTAAAAGTCTGATTTCTTTAGGATTCTTGGCGTTTCTTCAATAGGATCTCTGGATATAGGTAAGTAGAATAGTTTTAACTCACAGGAATAGTTCATCACACTTCATCTCGGGAACGCTGAAATAACTGCTTACAGGAACCTTTTAGGAACTCTGGTATGACGTCAGTATAACGTCGCCGCCTGGTCGGTGCTGGATACAAGGCTGCGCGGTCACATAGGCGATCCACGGCTCGGTACCACTTATTGCACAGTGGACTGAAGGACTTCAACTCTGGATACCGGGATATATCCGGTCTGGAACAGGTCGGTAATGGTTTTCGACCTTCTTGTGAGTTCGAATCGGGAGACGCTAGGATCTTGAGATTATCCTTAGGTTGCACGATAACGCACTCACTGGCACTTTTATAAGGTTTTAGACACACTTCGCGAGACGTTTTTGGGGGAATTTTCGTATCCCACCGCTGCCACCAAATGTTAGAATGGAAAATACGAATGTCTTTTTAAAAAAAGAATTTATTCGAATAAAAGAAATTATTGAAATTCGGTAAGCGTCTTATTATATTCACGTTCCGACCCGAACTAAAACTAACTATGCCTGAGCGTATTGAGGCTAGGTGTAAGGTTGCTGACCAAGGGCTCCGGTCAGCATTTACGTTAACATCGTAGGGATGTAACAGCACGCAATACACTAAACTTACGAGAGTCAATAGTGAAACAAAAATGGAAGAATCCTATCTTTCATGTAAACGTGGAACCCTATATGGTATACCACAAGGAAGCGTCCTAGGACCATTACTATTTATTATATATATAAATGACCTTCCAAAAGCTACGAACCATCCTATATCGCTCTTTGCTGACGATTGTACGATTGCTATTAAATGCACTAATATTAGGACATATGAACATGACATTAATAATGCTCTTAGTGACATCATTAAATGGATGAATGCTAATAATTTAAAAGTCAACATAGCAAAAACTAAAATAGTGCACTTTAGTCAACGTACAAGTGTTTCCTTGCCCACTGTAAACTATAATGGTAACCAAGTTTCTTCCGTCCAGTCAATCAAATTTTTGGGGCTTACTATCGATAACCAATTATCCTGGAAGTTACACATAGAACAAACCTGCAAAAAAGTTAGTAAATAATAATAATAATAATAATATTCTACCACATACACACAACACCATCTAGCCCAAACTAAGCAGAGCTTGTACTATGGGTACTAGACAATGGATAAACATACATATATACTTTTTTTTTTGTAAATACATACATATTATACATAGAAACACCCAGACCAAGACAAACATCCATGTTCATGCACACAAATGTTTGACTTGTGCGGGAATCGAACCCGCGACCTCAGGCGTGGCAGTCGGTTACACTAGCCGCTACGCCATCGAGGCCAGTTTATGCTCTTTATGAATTGTCTCAGATTGCAAATATTGATACCATTTTGACTGCATACCATGGCCTTGTAGCTTCCGTGTTAAGGTACGGTGTGATTTTCTGGGGAAACTCAACCAACATAGAGTTAGCCTTTAAAGCGCAAAAGCGCTGCATTCGAGCCATGTTTGGGATGCAAGTAATTGACTCATGTAAATCAGTTTTTCAGGAACATAGAATTTTAACGCTTCCATGCCTTTACATTTATGAAACCGCCGTATTTGTGAAACAAAATCTAAATCTCTATAATAACGCATCCTCAATTAGACAACAACGTGATGTTTACCGGTTGTGTCTAAGCAAATGCAACACCACCCTCATGCACAAAAGTATATTTCATAAGGCACCTATTATATACAATAAAGTACCTAAAGACTTAAAGGCTATGAACTTAAATCTATTTAAGAAAAAATTTAAACTATTTTTAATACAAAAATGTTATTATAAAATTATTGATTATTTAAATGACAAATTTTAATGTATTCAATTTAATTTTAATTTTATATTTTGTTTTCATTATATTTATTTTATTTTATATTGTATTCTTTATTTTTACATTTCGGACATTTTTATTATATTTTAATCCCATATATTGTTTCTACAATTACCAATGTATAATTTAATTTTGTTAACTTAAAATTACATTTTGCATGCCATTCAAGGTAGGAACACTTGAGACCTTTATATATTATAAAACAACTTTGTACAGTGCTTTCTGCAAAAATAAATTGATTTGATTTGATTTGATTTGAATCCAGCATAAAATGTAATTTTGTTTACGTTATCATCTTGTTGGAACTCTCCAGTCTGAAATGCATAACCTGAAAGTCGCCAGATTTCGACTCTTGCGATAAACTGACTGTTTGAATTGTTCTCGTTCTGTCCGCCATATCTTTTTGTTTATTCGCTTGTTTAAAGTAAAAGCAATCCTTCTTAACATGTTGTCTCACGCTTGAGAACGTGTTTGTGGCATTTCATTGTGAATAAGCCCAATCATATCCATTTCACTAAGTAATGAACGTATTCGAAACTTCCAGATACTGTAATTATCGCCGACAAACGGCTTAATATTCCTCTTTTGCTTTAAATGTTCCATTACTTACGAATATCACACTCCTTTACACGACACAGTAGAATCACGATTTGAATACTAGACTGTAGGTAGTTGTGATTTATTAATTACACAGAATTTTCGATCGCGGCACTGGGCCCATAACCTGTTAGAGGTTATGGGTTAAATAACACACTGTACAAACACTTTAACTATTTATTTTATAGTTTTAAACTTTGACACAAGGAAGTTTTATATGTCCGTTCACTTACAGCTCACAACAAGAAGTGACAGATAGCAGTGTTGCTACGCCTTTTATACCTTATCAAACTGTCAAGTATTTGACTACTATTTATATTGTATGATGTTAAATTATACAATTACTGAGGTGCAATTATTCTAAATAGTTAAATATAATAATTAATTAATTTTTGCACATATAAATGTATAAAATTCAACAGTTATAAGAAGTAACTTAGACTACATCGATTTTAGAAAAAAAATAGGGTTCCGCGGAGACAAACACTTTTTAGTTAAAATCTACGCGGACGAAGTCGCAGATAACAGCTAGTATAATAATGAAATACCAATCCAACCCTTATCTTAGAAATTGCGAAGTGAATAAACAAAAATAATAAGAAATTATTAAATAGATACATAATTATTCAAACTCAAAGTCAAAGTCAAAAATCATTTATTCATGTAGGTCACAAAGTAACACTTCTGAACGTCAAAGTATATAATATGTTAGTGAGTTACTGAAGCTACATTTAGGTTAGTTGTTAGGTTCAGGCAAAGTAGAGCCTATGAGAAGAAACTCACTTATATAAATATAACAAGATTAATATTAATAATATAGATGTCCATAACTAACACCGATTTCAGGCAATCTCGGCAAGTATCGATTACAAACTAATGTTACTATGCGGGCGGTATTAATAATAATAATATTCTGTCACACACACACAACACCATCTAGTCCAAACTAAGCAGAGCTTGTATTATGGGTACTAGACAATGGATAAACATACATATATACTTCTTTTTTTTAGTAAATACATACATATTATACATAGAAACACCCAGACCAAGACAAACATCTATGTTCATGCACACAAATGTCTGACTCGTGCGGGAATGGAACTCGCGACCTCAGGCGCGGCAGTCAGTTACACTAACCACTACGCCATCGAGGCCGTACGAATGAATGAGTTTAACTAAAAGAATACGTTTTCTTTTATAGTACTGGTACAGTCGGCGGTAATGTGGTCTACCACCCGACGGTTGAGGTTCATTTGAACGTCATGAAACAACGAGCTCGATTTGCCCTTGCAATAATATTATGACAGTGATCATTTCTCTCTTTATCACGTAGGTATTATATTTACGTCATGCCATGATTGTGTCAAGTTAGAAAAGTCACCATTAGCGATAATTAGATTTCACAGAAACTATTGTCAACACTGGTGGAGTTTTACTGGTGCCTTTAAAACACGACTCCAATTCGCAATTGATCGATATTTCCCGATGCGTACTCGTATGTTAAATGCATTTACAGTCATGCCTTATCTTTTTAAAATGTATTTTTATTGATAAATATTAGTCTTTGAGACCTATACTGATTATTGATTTAATAATGGTCTCTTTCTTTTCAGATTAATAATCGGTGTCTTCTGTTGTGTGGAGGCTTCCTTGGATTGCCGATTACCTCTGCTGCCAGCAATTACTAGCCGGACTCTTTCAAAGGTATTGAATGATTAATTAGTCAATCATTTTATGTAATACACGTACAATCAGTATCATAAGCCTATAAACACTTGTGAGATTGAATAGCCTCGATTGTTCAAAATTATACCAAATTATAATAATGATAATTAATTTAATAATAGCTTGAAAATTCAGAATAATAAACAGGATATTAATTCGCGTAATCTCAACTAATATTATAAATGCGAATGTAAGTTTGTTTGATTGTTTGTTTGTTACGCTTTCACTCCTTAACACTCGACCGAGCATCATGAAATTCCGCATACACGTTTTTAGAAATAGTACTGTTACTAACCTAACCTAAGCTACATTTATGCGAGTCAAGCCGCGGGCTATATCTACTATTTATGCGAGTCAAGCCGCGGGCTATATCTAGTATTTATGCGAGTCAAGCCGCGGGCTATATCTAGTATTTATGCGAGTCAAGCCGCGGGCTATATCTAGTATTTATGCGAGTCAAGCCGCGGGCTATATCTAGTATTTATGCGAGTCAAGCCGCGGGCTATATCTAGTATTTATGCGAGTCAAGCCGCGGGCTATATCTAGTATTTATGCGAGTCAAGCCGCGGGCTATATCTAGTATTTATGCGAGTCAAGCCACGGGCTATATCTAGTATTTATGCGAGTCAAGCCGCGGGCTATATCTAGTATTTATGCGAGTCAAGCCGCGGGCTATATCTAGTATTTATGCGAGTCAAGCCGCGGGCTATATCTAGTATTTATGCGAGTCAAGCCGCGGGCTATATCTAGTATTTATGCGAGTCAAGCCGCGGGCTATATCTAGTATTTATGCGAGTCAAGCCGCGGGCTATATCTAGTATTTATGCGAGTCAAGCCGCGGGCTATATCTAGTATTTTAATAAATTTGTTTTCTCCTACATCTACTTATGTTGCTGACTGTACAAAGGAATAATAATAAACATATTCGCCGGATTTGTAGATTATCACGGCCACTTAGAGGAGTTTATCTTTCCACAAAGTTATCGCAATAGTCATTTACATTAAAAACAATAATAGCATACAAGTATTGGACGATAAAAGGAAAACATATATTATTAAGAACAAACTATACTATACCCGACAATATTCCCAACATATAATAGCAATTAATTTTATGTCTATGTACTTCCCCACGTGTGACAACCATCTTCTAACGACCAATATGGTAAGTAAGTTTAGGCCCAGTTCCTATATTAAGAAAAGTGTCGCTTTAGCTACGGGCAGTTCAATTTTAACATATTTTTATAGAATAATATTATGTGTATATATTTACTGTCCATAGGTAACTACTACTCTCGTGAATATAGGCCTTAGTTTGTAAAACGGTTTTACGATGAGCTGCAAATAATGAATGCAAAATAATCTTCTCAAAGATTTTTGCTTACAACACTATACCTCCTTGTCGAGTAAAACATCTCTGATAGGTTACACACCCTTGTACGATATGAAAAGCGAAACCAAATAGATTTCTATGAAAAATCGATTTTATGTATTTCTTAAAGTAGTTCTACTCTAAAATCGTAATCGTAAACAATTTTATTTGTAGAAACAATAATCGTCCGTCAATCACGTCCTTATATCTATGGAGATTTGTCACACAGGTTTCGAACCTATTAGATACAGACTCCAGCTCTCACAAAGGTTGATTTTGTAACTGTTACTATATATGATAACGAGATACTACAGCCCAGATACGCAAAGCCAATGTTCAACTTTAATCATATAATTATAATAAACTAACTAGCCATTCAAGTTAACCAACATACAAAAAAAATTGCTCATGCTCCATAATCATCCATAATCATCTCTTCTCCCTAGCCTTTATTATTCCCAAGTCACTTGGAGTCGGCTTTTCTGATTTAACCGGATTTGACTGGATATCAGTATTTCCACAGAGTGACTGCCATCTGACCTCTGCAACGCGAAGGCTAACGATACCCTAAGGCTAGACCAGTGTCAGGATATTATAGGGCACTGACTTCCCAATAACGACTGCCATAGATGTTCATGGCAGTTGGGACAGACGGCTTAACGTGCTCTTTGAGGCACGGAGCAGGTGATAATTGTCAATCAATACGCACATAATTTCGAAAAGTCATATAATTTCCGAAAGTCAGAGGTGCGCGACGTGGGTTTGAACCCGAGACCCTCTGCATTGCAGTCTGTTGGTCTCCCCACTGAGCTATCGCGGCATGCAACATAATAATATTAACTAATA
Organism: Catocala sponsa; assembly: GCA_963564715.1. Classification (NCBI taxonomy): domain Eukaryota; kingdom Metazoa; phylum Arthropoda; class Insecta; order Lepidoptera; family Erebidae; genus Catocala; species Catocala sponsa. The sequence continues at coordinate 254,046 of OY751343.1, forward strand.
TTAATATTATTTTATTATATATCAACCCTTCGAGAATTCATCCATATTCATATGAATTTTCGGCAAAATAGCTATTGCAACAATTTGAAAATGAAAATTGGTAACTAATGTACTTACTCAGTTTTTTGAGCTGCATCGACCTGCGTATTTAAATGATGACATTTGCAAAAAAGTGGTTTTACTACCCAGAAAATACAGCAGCATAAAACTTTTAAAAATAATGGTGTAAATAATTCTTTAACTCACCACAAAATATGTTGTAAAAGATATAATTTCATAATTACAGAACAAACAAAAAATAAATGAATAAAACTGAGTTTTTGTTTTTTGGCTTACCTGGAAAGTAGTGTTTTGGCTTTTACTACATTTGATCATCGAAGGCTCAATATACACACATATCTATAAATATATACTCTCATGCTCAAAAACCAAGCAAATTCATTTAGTACTATAACTAATTTGATACATAATTATTCAACCGAATAACTGATATGCTATTTAAGAATCGATATGAATGTGTCCTTTACTGAAATCATGCACTAGTGAAGTAAATTGGCCGTTCAATATGAATTTCAAGTTCGATATGAATTGGTAGGTAAATCGAAAATAAGCATGTTACCTACTATATAAGGAAGAGTCGATATTTATATCGCTCGAAGGAGAGCTTCAAACTACCTTAGCTTTAGTATATTTAGAGATTACCCGGGTATATGCTTAATAATAGGCGTTTAAATATGAAGTTGTCGCTTCGTATGAACTAAATCGGCAACGATATCGTTGTCATACTTACTATTTTATCAGTCTGTTTTGAATATCCAATTCGACTGCCATATTTTTAGCGTATATATATAATTTTTTTTTTGTATTCAGGCCTTATATTAACAAAAACGTTAACTATTATGCAATTATGGCGAATTGAAATGACAAATACAAATTGTGGTTTTGATATTTATTATTAAAAATACATGTTATTAATAATATACATAATCAATTCTCGAAATATAAATGAATTTTGAAATAACCTTTACATTTTGGACAGAAACCACGAAATTAGATGTATGTCATAAACGTCAATTGTCATTCATTGACACGAAGAAGAACGTCAATTTCATACTTAAAGTCCTTTAATATAGACGTAAATTAATGAGAAGGTAGGGTTGATGTATCAGGTTGGTAACAAATTAAAATGTGTACTTTGTAGTAAATCCTCTACCGACAAAACATAAGCTTGAATTACAACTTATAATAACATAAATAATAGACTGCAACCGCAGGCGACGTATCTAATATCAAATTCACAACCCTCGCCTCTTTCTCTTTTATGTGCCCCAGTACGCATTATTAGTAGTAAACAATAATTGCTAGTTTAGTTATACACATAATACACGTTGATTCATACGTACAGAATGTATGTCGGTACACGCTACGCATACCTAACTGACATCCTCTGTAGTGCCTAAAATAACCCGGTAATCTATACAAATAAATACAATTTTTACTGTCTGTCTGTCTGTTTGTTTCGGGTAATCTCCGAAACGGCTGAATCGATTTTGACGGGAGTCTCACTGGCAGATAGCTGATGTTATAAGGAGTAACTTAGGCAACTTTGATTTCAGAAAAATAATAGGGTTCCGCGGAGACAAACACTTTTTAGTTAAAATCTACGCGGACGAAGTCGCAGGTAACAGCTAGTACCGACTAAACCTACCACGGTGTTCCTCGACATAACCAGAGTCGGCAGGACCGCGCGAATTACTTTCACATGCAATCGCGACCCCGCCGAGGTTTCGCCCTGGCGCGTGGCGTAAGAAACTAGGAAAAATTTCATTTTATATGCTGCCAACAGTACACAGATTGCTACTTACGGTGTAAAGTCTTTAGTTTTCAATCTTAAGCTTCGTAGACCGACCGTTGGGATTTTATTTTGGCAAATGTAAAACAGCCTATTCTGGGTGCAGATTTTTTGTCACACCATAAGATTTTAGTAGATATGCATAGACGTGAACTTGTCGACCAAGTTACTGATATTCATGTGTTAGCATCAATTGTACATGTTAATCAACCTTCTTTAAATTCTATAGTTGAAAATCACCCATATTATCAATTACTTTGTAAGTTTCCCAACATTACCAAACCAGCGTCATTCAGGGAAACTCCTAGTCATAATATATTACATTATATAGAGACTACAGGCCCACCCGTACATGCGCGCGCTAGACCGTTACCCCCGGATAGGGATAAAAAAGTTAAAGAAGAATTTAGAGTCATGCAGGAATTGGGTATCTGTAGGCCTTCTAAAAGCGCATGGGCTAGTCCGCTTTATGTTGTTACCAAGAAAAACGGTGATATACGACCTTGTGGCGATTATAGGCGGCTAAACGCAATTACGAAGCCCGATAGATATCCCATACCGCGATTACATGAGTTTATCTATATTTTGGCTAATAAAATAGTTTTTCAAAAATAGATATTAATCGCGCCTATCATTGTATCAGTGTGGCGCCTCAAGATATCGAGAAAACAGCGATTATCACCCCTTTTGGTCGTTTTGAGTTTCCCCGTATGACCTTTGGTTTGCGAAATGCAGCACAAACATTTCAGCGTTTTATGAATAACACAGTTTTACAGGGATTAGATTTTTTATACAATTATTTGGATGACATCATTATTGCTAGCGAAAATGCGACTCTACATATCGAACATTTAAGGTTGGTATTTGAACGTTTAAATACATTTAACATCACTATCAACTTATCAAAGTGTTGTTTTGGACAGTCGCGAATAGAATTTTTAGGTCACGATGTTAGTATAGATGGTATTAGGCCACTCAGTAATAAAGTTGAGGCCATAGTTAACTTTCCGAAACCCGAAACGATTGCTGATCTCAGACGATTTCTGGGCATGTTAAATTTTTACAGACCTCACTTACCAAATTTAGCTTCATATCAGTGTGAACTCAATAAATATCTAGTAAATGCAAAGAAAAATGACAAAAGTAGAATCATATGGTCAGATATTTCAGAAAACGCGTTTGTGCAATGTAAGATTGGACTTAAAAATGCCGTTACATTGTCACATCCACTTCCAAATGTTCCGCTAGAATTAATGACTGATGCTTCCAATACTTGCATGGGTGCGGTATTGCAACAACGAGTCCAAGGGTCGTGGAGGCCTCTTGGATACTTTTCAAAAAAGTTTACGTCTACGGAACAGAAATATTCTACGTATGACCGCGAATTGTTAGCAATTTATAAGTCAATAAAGTATTTTAGGAAATTGTTTGAAGGTCGAGCTTTGACAGTGTATACAGACCACAAGCCCTTGTGTCATGCATTTACAAAAATTGGTAAGGATGATAAGGAGACACCGAGAAGGACGCGACATCTTATGTTTATTAGTGAATTTACCGTCGATATACGTCATATTAGTGGTAAAGATAATATTGTCGCAGATACTTTGTCCCGCGTCGAAACTATTTTGTGCCCAACTTTACTTGACTTCGATGCACTTGCTGACGCACAAGTGAAAGACTAGTACTTATTGCAAATGTCGAAAAATGTTAGTAACAATAATATACACATAAACAAATTTATTGCGAAACTTCAACTGATGTAATTAGGCCTTATTTGACTGACGATTTTAGAAAAATTGCTTTTGACAGCATTCATTGTTTGAGCCATCCAGGCGTGCGTACGACACGTAAAATGGTTTCAAAACATTTCTTTTGGCCTGGTATGAACCGGGATGTAGGACGTTGGGCTAAGGCTTGTTTACAATGTCAGAGGTCGAAGATCAATCGGCACGTCGTTTCGGAATTGGGCAAGTTTCCTGAGGTCTCACGTTTCGAACATAACCACGTAGATATTGTTGGTCCCTTACCAACATCGCTACAGGGATATAGATATTTAGTTATGGTTGTACGAGTAGATAGATATACCCGTTGGCCAGAGGCTTTTCCCGTACAAGAAATAACCGCAGATGTAGTATCAAGGTGCATTTACGAGGGTCGGATCTGTAGGTACGGCACTCCTGTGCGTATCACTAGTGACCTTGGACGTCAATTCGAGTCTAGGCTATTCACAAACCTTATGAAATTTTTAGGCATTCATAAAATACGCACCACGCCTTACCACCCTCAAAGCAATGGTGCAGTGGAGAGATGGCACAGGTCGCCGAAAGCAGCGCCGATGGCCCGATTACACAGTGGTACTACCTGGGTTGATGAACTATCTACCATTATGTTAGGACTTCGTGCAGCTATACGTACTGATAGTCAAGTAAGTGCCGCAGAACTTGTCTTTGGTAAAATTTTACGTTTACCTCGAGAATTCTACGACAGTTTCAAGGATAGAGACCCTAGCGATCCGTACAGCTTAGTTGAAAAAATTAGAGATTCTATTGCCAGTTATCGTCCTACGAGAAATCAATCGAATTCTAAGAAATTTTTTGTTTACCCCGAATTGAAAGATTGTAGTTTTGTTTTTGTAAGAGATGACACGCTTCATAAATCGTTAAAACCGCCTTATGATGGACCCTATAAAGTATTACAGAGAGGTTCTAAAGTTTTCAAAATTCAGTTGCCTAGACGACAAACTCGCATTTCAATTGATAGATTGAAGTCAGCGTTCGTCTTAAACGAATCTGAGTCACTTGATTATAGTAGTAATAATTTAGTTAATAATAATAGTAATACACATTTACCGGCATCAGTACAGCAACCGGTACATAAACATCACGTCACACGAAGTGGCAGAATTATTAGACAACCCGTGAGAGTTGCATCCTGAGACAGATTAAGGTGTCTAAGAGATACTTCACCCTTCTACGTGTAATGCTTTATACATACTAACATATAAAATTAATACATATTACATGTATTAATTTTATATGTTAGTATTTATATTCAATGTTTTTTACGTAAATAAATAATTAACATCATTTCAGACACACCAGATTGATAGATTTATGTAGTTTTATGTAATACTTAGGTGTCATAAATACCGTGGAAAAACATTTTCACTTCCAATCGACAGACCACAGGTTCGATACCTGGGTCACCCAAAAAATATTTTATTTCTTACGTAAGGATATGGTAATGTACTCATGATTATTGCAGGAGACCTGCCTCACCTCTAAGCGATATAATAGCGTGATGTTAGTGCTAGGTAGATACAGTCGAGTACTACATAATTTATTTTATGCTATCAACATAAAACGCTGATATGTATTGTTATGATTAACAGTATCATGTACCTATAACTTGATTATGTTATGCCTAATATAATAATTATTTATAATTGTAAACAACCATATTGCTAAATTAATATATTTTTGCTTGTAATCGTTTTGTGATTGATGTATTGCAACATTTGCGTTTCGTAATAATTGTGTAGATATTATTTGTTCGCGACAACGTTAATATTAGCTTGAATCGTATTATTATGAGTGTAAATGTACATAAATATAACGTATCAATAAAGTTTATCGTTACAATAGTGCCGCATTAGGTCATATATAAGCCTAAATAGTGTAAATAACATAATATTATGTTTCTTTTTATATAGTTTATAAGAATATCATGTTAAAAGCATAAACATTGCCAATAAAATGCATTTTTACCTCAAGTTAGGTATGTTAGGGTTCCTAGGTCTTAAGGTTTTAATAAAAGGTTTCACTTGTGTATTTTATTTTGTACACTACTAAAAGCACTACAAGATACTGAAGGAATCAGATTCCTACATAGTATTAATTACACTTTTTTTGATATAAATGTTACCGCAAAATAGATTTTTAGCCTAAAACATAGAATAACTATATCTAGACCTAACTCCCGATAGATAAAACAGATATCAATAGGTAGGTCTTATCGTTCCCTACGCGGCAGTTTTTGTATCATCACGCTAGCTAGTATAGTTCCGTAGTTATAAGCAGAAATGTGTACATTATATAGTTAAAAATAAACTTGTTGACCGAGGTTTCTGGTCGGCTCTCGTTACGGTAAAGATTAGAGGTACTTAAGCGGCACAGTATCGATCGACCGCAGGTGCTCAAGAAACCTCATCTTCAAGCCTCAAGAACCAAACGGAGCCAGCCAGAAACCTTCAACCAACTGAACAATGAAGCTTGATTTTATTTGAAGTTCTGATCCTGACCCGCACATCGAACCCGCAACAACACGCCTTTCAGAGCCTCCGACATCGTAACCAGTAATCGCTATAGTACAGTCTACACATCATGTACAGGACGTCAGCGACTCGACGGTTGTTTTGTAACCATCATATAGAAACCTCAGCCCCGAGTTCGCCCGTCCGGTACATTATTGTTTATTGCTACATTTTGTTTAAAAATGCAAACGAAGCACTCTAATTTGTTACTAGTTATTTATATAAGTACTTAATAAACGAATTGCGAAAGCAATAATAAAATGAAGTAGGGCTGCTCCTTTATTAAATTTTCTTGTTATCTGTATATTCTATTTTATTTATTCATATAATTGTTTATTTTTAAAAGGGGGGAATGGTGTGGGGACACAGTTACACACATACATAGTCACGTACGTTATACGTAGCTACATGTCTATGTATGTGAAAAGGTGTCAACCGCGACGTTTTCACCAGTCCGGTAAAAACTGTATATGGAAGCATATGTTATTATGTACGTTCGTAAATTATAATATTTAAATGTAAAAGTGATAAATATACATATATTTCGTTCTTACGGATTTTATTTATCTCTACCGGGCTCAACCCTACATATACGATTCGAACTCGAGTTCAGTGTATGTAGCTGCAAGTCATAAGACTTCGAGTCTAATGACATTATCCATTGAACTGTATTTTTTTATGTGTGTGCTTTTACGTCGTCTTTTTATTCTGCTTACGTGTCCGGAGAATAATTGATACAAGGATGTGATACCAAATTTTCAGTCAAGATTTACTCCTAGTAGATTTGTAGTTCTAAGCTGATCTCTTTTAAATGTACACGAGCTTTACTGGTCCGTATTTACTAATACGGAAAAATATGGAAAAGTCGTCTTAGCGTTCATATATTTGCCCTAAAGGCGCGGGCCTTTAGGGCAAATAGTAGACTGCTCTCCGTGATCTTCAGAACCGTACATTCGTGTAATTCACTAATCTTTTTGACGAATTCTATTAAATTACGATTCTATGTATGTGCACTTATACTATCTGTTCAAAATTACGAAAACAAGTATGAATAATTTACAACATGTGTATACCCGGAGTATCAAACAAATGGTAACAACTGTAATCATTAAAGACGAAGTATCGGACCTTGTGGATACAAATCTATTTATAGGCTGTCTATACTAGATTCCAAGCTGCAGAGCCTACAAATCAGTAAATTGTCAAATAGACTCAATTCTTCAAGGTACGGAGTCAATAAACTAACTGACATAGATACCGCTAGGTTTTTTATCATAGCTACTTTCACAGTGTAATGTCGTATGGTACCTAGTCTATAGTGGAGGAATACTGATGACTTTCAAACTATCTTCGTATTACAGAAGTTTGCATTCAAGAATATGAAAACAAGAGATATATTAAGAAACTAGATGTTCCCGCGGTTTCACCCGCGTTTATCGTTACTGCGCCGCTCCCGTGGGTCGTAGCGTGATGTTATATATATCGAACCGGTAGTTCCTGAGATTAGCGCGTTCAAACCAACAAACAAACAAACTCTTCAGCTTTATAATATTAGTATAGATAGCTGACCCGCGCAACTTCGTCTGCGTCACATAAGAGAGAGAGTGGGTCGTAGGCACCTATAAGACAATTTTAAAGGAGCTGAAACTTTCTTTGTTAAATCCACGAACCACATAAGAACCATTGAACAAAATTTTATAAATATACCTACAGTGCTAATTTAAAATCACGCAAAATAAACCAGGACAAACATCATTTGTAAGTCTGTAATGGGTAATTATTTTGCTGCGATGTTATTTTACAACTGCGATATCTCCTAAGATATTCATTGAAATCGAATGATGTAAAGGGAAATTTTGTTTTAAATCAAATACTTGTGATGAATAACATATTTATTTGGATAAGGATTAATATCATGTTTATAAAAATACCTTCGCAAATAATGCATTATTTTAGAACAAATTTGATTAGCATAAAAAAGATTATAGTAAGCCAACCTTAAAAGATAGACATATGCTGTCGCAGACTTTTTTTTAGAACTTTTTAAGGGGAACAATTCTCTCATACATGATTTTAGCGAGACTTGAACTATTTACGCAGCGCACGCAGCAGAAGCTCTCAAAAAGAAAAAAAGCCCTCCGATTTGGAAACATTCTTCATTGGTGCTCCGCTCCTTTTGATCTTAGCGTGATAATATATAGTGTACAGTCTCATTAAACTGTACATTGCATTTTGCTGACAACGCGACCTGTCGGGCGCGCGTCATTTACTTAATTAACATTAATTATGTATATTATTATAAAAGCAACTCAGTGCTAACTTTACTGTCGCGACGCACAGACATTAGAGAGACGAATTGCCAAAACCTAACTCGTGTTATCGTAACTTATACGTGATTATACGTGACTATTTAGTGCTACTTGTGTCTTTTCTCTTCTCTCCGCACTCACCAAACCACAACAACTAGATATCAGGTGTACGAAACCGTACATTTTATGGTCCTTCGAGCCGGATTATATTCAGTGTTAAGTGTCTCTGTTTACGATAGCGAATCGGTTCAATTGGTCTCCCAGAAGCGGGTCGCCCCGGTTGGATTGAGAACGGCGCACATATCGTAAGCGGAATACGAAAACACTGAGGATCCAAAGCGACAACGGAAAGGAAACTGCAACTTGCGTTCTTCTAGTCGCATACCAACGCTACATTCAACCACCTATCGTTTACTACGTGTTGGAACCTGGAATAAATCAATCTTCTAATACAAACTAACTGAACGTTCTTTTGTCACCGAACAATACGTGTCAGAACTTGTCAAACAACTACTAAACAAAGAAATACCAACATTGACAAACTGGAGCTGCAGTCAACATGTTTCGATAGTATAAAGAGCCTGTGTGTCAACTGTCGTAAGGACTCTGAGACTCGAAAGACTGTAGAATACCTAAACAAGCGTTTATCTTCACTGGAAAGCCTATGGGTGGAGTTCGACAAACGGCATGCCCTACTGATGCTGGAATTAGAAGATAAAACAATAAGCTACTTTGTGGACGACATCTACGCAAGAACAAAGGAGATGTACGTTGCAACAAAAACGGATATCACCAACAAACTGACGGAAAAGGCAAATCCAAAACCGTCCGTCAAGTTCGACTTGTCCGGTACATCAACTATTGGTGAACGAGCTGAAAATGCTGATGATGTACAAGTTCTGCTTAACAAGCAACAATGTCACTTTAACGCGATTTACCGGACGATATCTAAAGTCGAACATGTATCTGCTTCGGAGAAATGGGAACTAGAAGATCATTTGGCAACCTTGAAATCCAAGTGGGAACCCATTGATAAAACTCATTGGCAAATAGACTTTCATCTAAAAGGATCAAATGAGCAGTATTACGACATGTTCTCGGAAGTCGAGCATAAATACGACGAGCTTAAAAGAAAAATCAATGCGAAAATTTGGTCCACAGCGCATTATCAGAAATCGACGCCAAAAATTGAGATTCCCGAATTTTCAGGCAGCTATAAGCAATGGATTTCATTTAAAGACTTGTTTTTGGAATCCATACATAAGAATCCATCCATCAACAATGCGCAAAAAATGCAGCACCTCAAAACTAAACTTCGAGGGGAAGCTGAACGGTTAGTGCAGCATCTCACAATAAGCGCCGACAATTACAGCTCTTGTTGGGATATATTAAATCAGCGCTACGACAATCGTCGCTTGCAGTTCACTTCGTTTATGAATACCATGCTCAACCTGCCAGTAATACAACAACCCGATGTATTTAACTTGAAAAGAATGCATGACACTATAACAGAGTGTTTAAACGGCATTTCTAACATAGGCATTGATACATCTACGTGGGATCCGATCATTGTTCATATTATGTCACAAAAACTGGACTCTGCCACCCTTAGTGACTACATGAAGGAACTTCAGGATCACAGAGAACTACAAAACTTGCAAGATTTCTTGTCTTTCTTAGAAACACAATTCATGGCTCATGAAACTATGAAATCCGCAAAGAAAGGGAATTCAACGACTGCCGAAAAACCACCAAACTATAAATTTAGCAAGCAATCCCAGGTGAAAAAACCTAGCTACAATTTTAATAAAAACAACTATTACGCCGCATATGGAAAATGCCCGCTTTGCAACTCAAATCACGTTTTAAGGCAATGTGACAAGTTTCTGGAATTAGACACCGGAAAACGTAATACAACGATTACGAAATTGCAGCTGTGCAAAAATTGTTTGTTCAGTCACGGTAACGAAGAATGCAAATCGAATAAAACCTGTCGTGAATGCAATCAGAGACATCATACATTACTACACAATAATGACAAGAAAATTATAGCGTACCCAAACAGAAAAACCAATCATGAGCAAAGCCCTATGTCGTCATCTCAGCAGGTGACATCCAACCATCTGCAGACTAGTGATGTAGAAGTCATACTGACAACAGTTCAGCTGAAAGTTAAATCATTAAATGGCACGTATATAACACTGCGTGCGCTCCTTGATCAAGGTTCACAGGTGAACTTAATAACAGAAAACGCTGCACAAGTTTTAAGATTGCCACGAAACAAGATCCACGCATCCGTGACAGGTATTGGTGCTGTTTCAGGCGATTGCAAGGGACAACTAAGCCTTACTTGTAAATCGATATACTCTGAGTACAGTTTTGAAACGCGTGCGCTTATTATGAAAAAGCTCACCAATAACTTACCCATTTCTACGTTCGAGAAGGGTGAATGGCCGCATCTAAAGAACTTGAAACTAGCGGATCCCGACTTTAACATCTCACGTCAAATCGATCTGCTATTAGGGGCCGATGTGTACTCAAATATTTTACTGGACGGTGTCCTGAAAGGAGACAGTCACATGCCCGTTGCAAAACGCATATTGGGTGGATTGTTTGCGGTAAAATAAAAACGTTTTCGTGTCATGTGGCATTAATTGATTTAGAACAACTAACTAAATTTTGGGAAACCGAGGACATTCAAACTACCAAGGATATACCTAAAAACGATCGCTGCGAACAATTTTACAAGGAAACTGTGAAACGAAGCCAAGATGGAAAGTATATTGTGAAAATGCCACTCTGCGCGGATTATCAAGAAAAACTAAGTAACTCTAAATCAATTGCAATTTCACAGTTTTTGCAATTGGAAAAACGGCTGGCTAGAGCTCCAAAACTTTCTAACATGTACCGAGAATTTATTCAAGAATATGCGGATCTAGGTCACATGAAACTGTCGCCACCTCACACGTCAGCCAATTCTTGTTACTTACCACATCACGGTGTCCTCCGTGAAAATACTACAACTACAAAATTGAGAGTAGTGTTCAACGCTTCCCAAAGGACCTCCAGTGGTTACAGTCTGAACAGCTTAATGGAAAAGGGGCCCAACCTACAAAAGGACATCCAGGCCCTGATCTTCAAATGGCGAACATACAAATACGCTTTCACTGCCGACATTGAGAAGATGTACAGGTGCATATGGCTCTCGAAAGAACAACAACCCCTACAAAAAATTATCTGGCGAGATTCGCGTGAGAAAAACTTACATGAGTATCAGCTTTGCACCGTAACATACGGAACCAAATCCGCGCCTTGGCTAGCTATGAGGACGTTACAACAACTAGCTAGCGATGACGGACCCAAGTACCCGGCAGCTGCAAAGATACTACAGACAGAATGCTACGTCGATGACGTCATTAGTGGCCATAATAACATACAAGAAGCGCAAAAATTACAAGATTCACTCATACAACTACTAAAAGGAGCCGGTATGAACTTGCGAAAATGGACAAGTAATCATCGAGCCTTACTTGACAATTTAAGCGAAGATCAAATATCAAAGCAAAGTTTGTTTGACTTTAAAATCGAAGAGTTGTCAAAAGCACTCGGGCTCTGCTGGCATCCTGTGAGCGATACCTTTCACTTCAACTGGCCAGTCAAACACACTAAGAAACTAACGAAGAGATCTCTGCTCTCAGACATATCGAAGTTTTATGATCCACTCGGGTGGTTGTCACCAGTAACGATTACAGCCAAATTATTGTTCCAAAAACTTTGGTTAACTAGGCTCAGTTGGGATGACAAAGTGCCTCATGACATTGAAACTGAATGGCTGAAGTTGAAAACAGAACTACATTATGTTAAAAATATGACAATTAACAGATGGATAGGCGACACACATAAACGTGTAGAGCTACTTGGATTCTGCGATGCAAGCGAAAAAGCGTATGCATGTGTAATTTACACCCGAATGTGGAAAGAACATGGCTTACCGACAATAACCTTATTCGCGTCAAACACAAGGGTTGCACCCCTTTCACAGAAAACTACGCTGCCCCGACTCGAACTATGTGGTGCTTTGCTTTTGGCCAAACTAATTGAAAAAACTAAACAAGCCTTGTTGGAATATGACGTCTCTATGAGCGCTTGGTGTCACTCTCAAGTTGTGTTGGCGTGGATAAAAGGTGACCCGTCAAGGTGGGAGACCTACGTAGCGAACAGAGTTACGAGAATTAAACGCGTCATTCCTGAAAACAATTGGCGATTCGTGAAGTCTGAACAAAACCCCGCTGACTGTGCAACGAGAGGCTTACTACCGAGTAAATTACTTAACTTCAAATTATGGTGGCAAGGTCCTGAATTTTTGGCGAAACAAGAAAGCTCAGATGTTTCGTGTTCTTATGAAACAAACTATGGCTGTATAAATGTTGTCGAAACTATACAAAAACCACCCAAACACAATGAACATTTTATAACAACATTAATAAGCAAATGTAGCTCATTAACATTTATAACTCGAGTCGTCGCATGGATACAGCGCTTCATTTTGTACTTGCGTAACAAAACGAAACCGAACACCGAGTACCTAACTACAGGCGAGCTCGGCGCAGCGAAAACAACTATCGTCATTCACGTGCAGCGTTCACAGTTCGATGCAGAATACAGGCAACTTATTACTAACGGAACGGTATCAACAAAGAGCAAGATTTTAAAACTAAATCCCTATCTTGATGAGATCGGCATCATCCGTATTGGAGGTCGCCTGAAAAACTCTAGCCTATCTCCAGGGATGAAAAATCCAGCTATCATACCACATAATGGCAAATATACTCAACTGCTGATTGAACAAGCTCATTTGAGAACACTACATGGAGGAGCTCGTTTAACTTTGACTGTTTTACGCCAACAATATTGGATAGTCGGCGGGAATAGAGCAGTAAAAACAATGTTACGAAAATGTGTACGCTGTCACCGATTTAACAAAACGAATACACACCAACTGATGGGTGATTTGCCTCGCCAACGTATTACCCCATGCCGGCCCTTTACTCACACAGGAGTTGACTTTTCCGGCCATGTAGACGTCAAACATAATAAGGGTAGAGGGGTGAAAACATCGAAGGCGTACATCGCGATATTTATCTGTATGGCCACCAAAGCCATCCATATAGAACTTGTGTCGGACCTTAGCACCGAAACATTTATAGCGGCCTTCCAGAGACTGTGTGCCCGGCGCGGCGTGCCTAAACACATGTACTCGGACTGTGGTACTAATTTCAATGGCGCGTCTAAGGTGCTTCGGCACGAGTTTGAAGCCTTTAAAGAAATTCTGAACCCAGAGTTGTTTTGCGAACTGGCCAAACTAGAGGTTGAATGGCATTTTAATGCGCCGGCTTGGCCTAGCGCCGGTGGGCTGTGGGAAGCGGCAGTAAAGTCGATGAAACACCACCTGCGACGAGTATTGGGCGATCAGAAACTTAACTTCGAAGAGTTTACTACGCTCTTGGCGAAGATAGAGGCCTGCCTTAACTCAAGACCTTTGTGCCCTCTAACCGAAGATCCAGAAGAATTTTATAATTGCCTGACTCCCGGTCATTTCCTCACAGGCAGCCCGACGCTGTCGCTTCCACTATCGGATTATAATGACGTCAATAACATCGACTTACGACGTAGATGGCAATTAGTTGAACATATGTTTCATCAATATTGGAAGAACTGGTCAAACGACTATCTCAACACATTGCAAGCTCGCAGTAAGTGGAACAAACCCACTAAAAACATACAGAAAGGAGACATCGTTTTGGTGAAAGACAACAATCTACCCCCAGGCAAATGGGCGATGGGAAGAGTCTTGGAGACGCACCCCGGTACCGACGGTCTCGTGCGGGTTACTACCCTTAAAACCGCGGCCGGGATTGTAAAACGCCCCGTGGTTAAGCTTTCACCATTACCATTAGACTCTGAAGTCAACATTGAGGAGGATAACGCCAAGCAAAATAAACCTAAACAAAAACATTTTAAAACAGGCATCAAACCTATTACATCGTTATGCCTCGCGATATTTACATTGTTTACACTTATATCGGGTTCCTACGCTATCGGTGACAATGTACGCCAGGTGCCTAACGCTCAGATTACATGTTTAGAACGCGAGCGGCCGATATACTACGACACTGTCGGCAAAATACAAACAATGCATGATGAGTGGATATTGCTGATGTATTATAACCTCACTAATTACTGGGAGGGAACTAATCGAATAAAATTATATATTGAAAATTTAGAGAACATTTGCGATCAATCACAACTGAAACACTGCAAAACAACAATGCAACAACTCGAACATGAAATGGACCTTTTGGGTTATTACAACTTTGCTTTGAAAAACCCTCACAAGCACCTCAGTAATCGAAGAAAACGAGGATTAGTGGATGGAGTTGGTTACCTGGCTAACAGTCTTTTTGGAATACTGGATCAAAATTTTGCTTCAAAGTATGAAAACGACATACAATCGCTTCAAAACAATGAAAACTATTTATTAGAACTTATAAAAAACCAGACAAGTATTGTGAAGCTTGAGAATCAAGTTTTGAAACAAAGTGAGAACAATATTCAGCGTCAAACTGAGTTCATTAACGACTTCGTCAACCAAACAAACTTACATATGTCTTCTATAAAATCGGAATTAGAAATTATATCGGCAACTACATACATTAACTCGGCTTCCTTGACTGCATATTTATTAATTAACAGCCTGCGAACTTTCCAAGAAATGCTGTTCAACACCCTTACTAACGTGTACCAAGGACATGTTGACGTACACTTGATAACGCCAGTGCATTTGATTCAGCAGCTGAGCGAAATATCTAGTAGCCTGCCAAAAACGGTGTCATTGCCAGTGGAAAATTATAAGGAAAACATCAAGGATCTCTACAAGCTGATTACAGTGAAAGCCCGCGTTACTGATAGTTATTTCTTGTTTGAAGCCCGTATTCCACTAGTATCTGACGAAGATTATATTTTCTACAAAGCCATTCCATTGCCGGTTAAACTCGCCACTGAAGTGACATATGTGCATGTATCAACTAAGTACATCGCCGTTAACCTACAGAAGAACAGATACATCTCAATGACCGAAGATGACTTATGGCAATGCATACAACATAAACCAAGCAAATTTCTTTGCAAGAAAAATATGCCGTCGTACGATCTGCATAGTAACAACGCGCCCTGTGAAGCGAAATTGCTGTCGCATCAAAACATTGCGCGTTGTGACGTCGATCACGCGTCCTGCAAGGAAGTCTGGATAGAACTACACTCGCCGAACAGCTGGCTAACAACGTGTTGCGATGTATGCTCGCTACGTACCATATGCAATGATGACGTCACATCATCTACAATTTCATCGTCAAGCATAGTGACATTATCTCAAGGATGCATCTTGCAGTCGAAGGATTTGACCATCTACGCCCATCGACAATACAATAGTCACATGAAGATGGATTACGAGTTTAGCATGCCGACTTTAGACACATCTATTAACAACATAGTCAATTTGACGTATCACAACACCCAAAACACGCTTCACCCTATAGCTACAGATCTGCAACAAATTGAAGACAATCTTGAGACTCAAAGGGAAAGTGAAGCTAGGCATCATATGACAATTTCTAGCCACGACGTCCACCAATATATTATAAGCTATTTATTGTTGGCGTCAGCGGTTGTTACTTTCGTCGTGGTCGTTTGGAGGAAACGTTGTCGCCTTTGTTTAACCAAGCAGCGTGAAACTATGCCAAATGGACAACGGCACGAGGATATTGAGCTGCAAGAATACTGTCGACAACGGACAACCAGAACAGCATCACCGAGTCAGGATGACGTGCATCACGCGGACCATGAATCCGAGACGGCGCGTCGAACTTTCATTACAGGGACTAAGAATATTGCGTTCAATTTCGATTAAATTTTATGCATTTCTTGCTTTGTGATGTCTTTTCTACTCTCTTATGTTTGTTATTCTTATTTCTTTGGGGTTGCCAAGATGTACAGTCTCATTAAACTGTACATTGCATTTTGCTGACAACGCGACCTGTCGGGCGCGCGTCATTTACTTAATTAACATTAATTATGTATATTATTATAAAAGCAACTCAGTGCTAACTTTACTGTCGCGACGTACAGACATTAGAGAGACGAATTGCCAAAACCTAACTCGTGTTATCGTAACTTATACGTGATTATACGTGACTATTTAGTGCTACTTGTGTCTTTTCTCTTCTCTCCGCACTCACCAAACCACAACAACTAGATATCAAGTGTACGAAACCGTACATATAGCCTATAGCCTTTCTCGATAAATGGGCTATCTAACACTGAAAGAATTTTTCAAATCGGACCGGTAGTTCCTGAGATTAGCGCGTTCAAGCAAACAAACAAACAAACAAACTCTTCAGCTTTATAATATTAGTATAGATTTATTGAATGAAATAAATATATTGACAGTAGCCAGCCAATAAAAAGTACATTGACTTATACTATAAGAAATGCAATATACGTAATAAATACAAGAAATAACAACAAAATAAGTCGTTTAAAGGTCAATGTGTGTACTAATATAATAATATAATAATAATATCAGCCCTGTATTAAACTGTCCCACTACTGGGCACGGGCCTCTTCTCACTGTGAGAAGGGTGAGCCCATAGTCCACCACGCTGGCCTAGTGCGGGTTGGCAGACTTCACATATCTTCGAGAACACTACTAATGTAATAATAATAATTTAAAAGAGTATTTAAAAGTAAATTATGTACAAAATATAGAAATGCTTAGGATAGAGTTGTTTACGCTCCAAGGCTATTTCTAATAATTTTAGCAAGTCAATTGTGAATATGAGTTACTGCGACTGCCCTGTGGGTCTTGCCATAAGCGTCCTCTGCGTGTGCATATTTATAGTCGTGAGAACTTAAGTTCGATATCCAGATCGCACAATAAATTAAGATTGTTTGACCGATATTAACCACGTTCCTGAACTCTCTTATGTTATAAATATAATATATATATAATATAATATGTCTGATAGACGGTGGTAATTAAATTATCTTTTTCTCTGACACGTGGAGCCTAAAATAACTACTGAAATGTGAGCTATACTGGCATGAATAGTGTATACATTGTAACCTTAAGGGTTTAGTTAGGATAACGACAGGCCACGCTGTAGGGGCGTGGTGTCTTGAGGTTACTTTAAGCAGAGATGATTCAAAGATAGTACAACAATTAACACTTTTAATAACAATGAGTATATAAAATACACTTAAAGCAAGTTACACAAATAAGACTCAGGGCGTGGTTCTTAAAGGCTTCCTACGTGGTTCTTATAGGGAAGAACCACTTAACTCGTTGTGCAGCTCAGCGGAAGGAAGGAGGACTCCACCAGGGCGCGATCCACTTATATAGGCCGCCGCCGCTCGGAGGGGGACTAGTGATGCCACCATCTCGCTCGCCGCGCACGCAGCCGTGCGCCGCGAGTCGATTACGTGACAACATATCACTATAGAGCAGTCTTAACCTTGTCTATAGATTTTTCTAGGAAGATGACGATGATAAAGTATACGTCGCGCTTGATAGTAAACAGGGGTACCTCTTACACTTTGCCAATTCTACAAGAATAAAGGTCATTGCACGCATAAGGAGTCACACTAGCCCTCCTGCTGCAAGCACATCATTATCTTAATGAACCTGGACCTCCCACTTGTCGCAGAGACACAATACAAAGCCGTTTAGCTACTACCTTCTATAGGATTGAGGCAGCTCCCCAGTTCAGTTTGAGCCAAAGCCCATAGCCAAAGTGGAATGTGGAGATGAGTGAAACTATTGAAGCAACAGTTACCGTTTTTAAAGTGTTCCATCGTACTACCAAACGGTGTTAAATATACATACATAGATTCACGCCTGTTTCCTAGAGGGGTAGGCAGAGACTACGGATTTCCATTTGCTATGATCCTGACACACTTCTCTGGCTTCATTCACTTTCATCACTTTCCTCATACACGCTCGCCGGTTTAAAGTACTCTTAACCTTGCCTTTCTCCAGATCGTCTCCGATCTGATCGAGAAACGTTCACCTAAGCCTTCCCTTGCAACTGTTCCAATCACACTAGCCTTATAAACTTTCTTAGTCAGTCTTTTCTCTTCCATTATTTCTATATGCCCAAACCAGCTAGCCCAACGATGTTAAAACGGGTGACAAACGTTATATTAATTTTATTTCACCTTATCCATTTTAAAAAACGGTCCGTTTTCTATTCGTCTACTAAACTTTAAGATACATACTAACACCGTTCGGCCCATTTATTTGTAAGTACATTCTAACATGGAATAATATATTGTTAAAGTCTCTCGTTACAGCGGACAAGCCCATTTATTAGTCAACTACGCACAAATACTGTACTGCTACTTTAAACTTTAAAATACCATTTAATTGGCAAAAAAGATAAAAGATGCTATTGGATATTTTTACTGAGGTTTTTATTTATTATTCCTTTTATTTTTACAGAAATCTTACAGACTAATATTCTTATATCTAAATACAATAATGAACTTCTATTGCTAATAACAAGCTCTCACATATACATGACAACATACAGTTGAAGTTTGCATTGTGCTTGCGACTAAGGTGATGTTATAACGCGTATGTAGTTACAGAGTTGTGATCATAACATGGTTAGTTGGAATACAAGAATTAAAAAAGGGAAAAAAGCAAATAAGTATATGAAAGAAAAATAAAACAAAAACATACTTCAGGAAAATCTGTGCCAGAAATTAAGGGTTACTATTAAAAAAATAATTATTAAATAGTCTCTTTACTGTGCGTGCATTGGTACAAAATAGATCTATATCCATGTGTAATATCTATAATGTAAGTGTAGTTTTAAAAAAATAAACTGGATATTTGTATAACATACCCGTGGCACGTTGAGCTATTGATGTCACAGCTGGTAAGGCAGACGCGTACACCGTGAGATGGGGAGACATTGGTCTTTTAAGTTTCATATTTTTCTTATCGTGACAGGTCCAGCAGGGAGGCACACGACGTACGCTTTGTATGTGATCTTATGTTTGTTGCCCTTTATGCAGCATAAGTGGAAGAAGTAAGGGTTCACGGGGATGAATTTTAATCTGGAAAAGACGCATTATTAATGGTTATTAAATATTTCTATACTCATGTCTTACGTGCAAAATGTTGCGAATGGCACAGACAGTAAGTCTTTATTATAGGGCTTAACTACTGTTCTTGCAAATGCTAACCACACGTATACACCTATGGAATAAGAATTCTTATTTCTATATAGACTTACGCCGATGTCTTAGAATGAGTAAGCCGAGTCTACGATTTTCCATTTCGTCTCTAATGTGGAAAGCTGGAGGGCAAATCAAAACCTCGCGAAAATTAATTGGGAATGATGTATTACGCATAACTAGAATTTTAATATAGCTCGAAATAAATACGTATGCGGGCAAAAGCTAGGTTAATCTATACAGGGTGTGTCGTAAATAATGGATAACCCTGAAACCGTCGACTGGCCAGATTATCATCTATCATTTACCCCACTTATATCACCATATGCCCATGGATGACCAAATTATTGATATTTTTGATAATTTAAATAAAAATCGTACTTACTCATACAAAATCAGCTGCCATTTCTACAATTGGCGACATTTTCTCGTCTTGTTTTTTTTATGTCACTCCTGAATACTTGTATCATCAGACCAGTATCAAGTTTTTTTGTTATAATCTAAGACAACTTCGCAAAAAATACTGTTTTCCAAGGAATTATGCATTTTTGGGCATTTGTATCGAAAAACAAAGTATTACACTGCGATGGCCCATTATTTTAAAAAATTGCCCATTTAATGCAAATTCTAAAATGGTATAATAATAACCAGTATCAAGATAAAGTACAAAGTTATTGTTGTTCGAATCTTAAATAATTTTCAGACAAATTTGATTTTTTTATTAAATTACTATAACACTACTGAAACTAATTTTAGATTCAAAGACAATGAGAATTTCTTTAAAATTTGATCATTATGGGTTTGTTGACACAATAAAACACATTAGTAGTTAATAAAACCTATTGAAAAAATTATATAAGATGTTCGAAGTGGGCTCCTTCAGCTACTATGCAAGGCCTACACCTTATTATGAAGGACCGTTTCAATCGGCGCGCAAACCCTGCTGAAGATATTTCGTCAGCAGCCGAACGTATGCGTTGTTGCAACTGTTCAACTGAAGTGATTTCTTCTTTGTATACCTTCTCCTTTAAGCAGCCCCAGTAAAAAAAGTCTAATGGGTTTAGATCTGGCGAGCGTGGTGGTCACAATATTGGCCCTAGACGTCCTATCCACCTCTCTGGATAGGTTTCGTTATATTCATAATGTGCGGGACAGCCGTCGTTTTGCAGCCACATATTTTCACGCACTTCGGGAGATACGTCTTCCAACAACACAGGCAAATAAATCATTTTGTAAAAAATTAAAATAACTTTCTCCAGTAAGAGTCCAGTATTATAGAACGTATCAATATCTACAAAAAAATCCGCAATGCCATATGTCCAACTACTGTAGTTATGCCACTATAACTACTTTTTTACATTTTAAAAGTTGATAAAAGTGCCGACAATAATCAAACCGTATTATTCATACCTCTGTATTAATCCTTATCCCATTAAATGATATTTTATTAAAGACCGTTTCAATACCTGTAAAATACTTTTAAAATTATTAAAATCGGACATTCCATTCAAAAGATATAACGAATTTAAAAACGTCAATCTAAAGAAAATAATGCAATAATAAAATAATGTTGCGGACTAACATGAGAGCTCACCTCCGTGGAAACACCCAAAGCAATTTTCCACAATAATTGTTAAAACTTGGTAAAGGCATTTCTCCGTCTCCAAATTTAACCACTTATGAAGTTCTTTTAGATGAGTGTCGGGGCCAAATAGTTTATAGTTTAGAAAATTTGATAGATGCGGTATACCCTGACATTGAAAATTTACTTGAAAAAGACTTTCATTGGCTATGTTCTTGAGCAATAGTGTCGCCTCAGAATGAGACGGTCGACGAAATAAATAATATCATCACACAAAAAGTGCCCGGCCAGGTTAAACATTACAAGTCGATACAGTTTCTAATACAGAAGATGCAGTTCATTACCCACAGGATTTTTTAAATTCACTTAGCCCTGCAGGACTACCACCTTACAATTTATCATTAAAAATTGGGGCGGCAATCATGCTTTTGAGAAATTGAAGCCCTCCAAACATGTGTAACGGGACGAGACTACTCATAAAAGAACTGAAAGACAACTTCATTGTAGCGACCATTATAACTGGGCCTGCAACTGATGAGTTAGCTCATATTACAAGGATACCAATGATACCCACGGATATACCTATACGTTTTAAAGGAATTCAATTTCCGGTAAAAAGTTCCTTTGACTTGTCCTATCCCGAGTCAGAACTCCAGAACAACAAATTATTTTGCTGGCACAAAGCAAAACTACGTCAAATGTTGTGTATAGGAATGTTCTGAGACACTAAAGTTCTACAAATAAATCTCTTCTCTAATATTATAGAAGAAAGTTTAGCATTTTTAATTTTCGTTTTTATTTTTAACAATTAATAATAGTCAAGCTCAAAATTACTGGACCGATTTAAAAAATTCTTTCATTACCTACTTGAAATCAAGAATTTTTCAATACCTGTAGAGTAGTTTTAAATTTACTAATGTCGGACATTCTACGTAAATGATGTTCTTATCTTATGTGGGGGCCAGTCAGTGCAGACCGGCGACACTTCGACCCAGTGGGATCTTTTGTGTCGACACTCTCCCAATAACGACTGCCATAGATGTTCATGGCAGCCGGGACCGACGGCTTAACGTGCTCTCCGAGGCACGGAGCAGGCGATAATTGTCAATCAATACGCACATAATTTCGAAAAGTCATATAACTTCCGAAAGTCAGAGGTGCGCGACGTGGGTTCGAACCCGAGACCCTCTGCATTGCAGTCTGTTGGTCTGTAAATGATGTTACGAATTTAAAAATGTATTAGATATATATTCGTTGTAAACTAAAATCTGTATTTTGATTAGATTATGCATGTAAGTGTATAGGAATCTAATAATCTGAAAGGAATTAATTTAAAACTAAGAAAACTAAGTGAAATAAGAAAAGAAAGAAAATAGAAAAATATTTATTTACAGTAAACAAAAAATATTACAATATATCCGGCGGCCCCACACTAGGCAAGCCTGTCCTGTGGGTGCCTGCTACGATTTACAATTTTTTCGTTAATCATAATTATATATGCTCGGATCGGTTCAAACTTGCTTAACAAATCTTATTTTCTTAGTATATAATACATATATTTTTTTAGTATATAATATATATAGTATTTATGTATACCTAACCATAACTATAAATATAACATCACAAGTATACACTTAAGAGTTTTTTTCCTATTTATTAGTGGTTTCCAAATATCCACTATTATTAATATCCAAGTATATGGCTATATAAATATTGAATAAATGACAAATACATATTTTAAGTGAATAAATAAATATCATATGTGTGTGTGTGTGTGCGTGTGTGTGTGTGTGTGTATGTGTGTGTATGTTGAGTGCGTGCGTATGTTGTGTGTGTGTGTATGTTGTGTGTGTATGTGTATGTGTGTTTTCTGTTGCCATCCCTGTTACAATGATAGGTAATCAGTTCAGGTGAAGTAAAAGATTTTCTGTGGCATCATAAGATAGTGAAAGCAACCAGCTTATGATTTTTTGTTTTGATTCATTTACTGAGCACTGCTTAATGTCACATGATTTGGCTACTTTGTTGTATATGAAGCTTTCAACAAATGGGCTAAAGCGTCTAGCAAAGGATGTTTTCACTTTAGGCAAATCCCTTCTGTATACACGGCGTTTCAACAGATGTGGATACTCTTTGGAAGTCATAACTTTTTGGTGTACTTTCAGAGATCTTTTTAGTATAAAGAGCTGTCGAACAGTGAGTACTTTACAATCATTATACAGGTGCTTAGTAGGATATCTGTAGGGCTTTTTGAGCATAGTTTTAAGTACAGATCGTTGAGCTCTTTCAACCTGTATCATGTGAGTTTTAGCAGCACTTCCCCAGCAGCTTAAGCAATATAATATCAGAGATTGGCTTAATGCAAAGTATACTGTTTTAAGTTTTGATGCTGAGGGTCGGAGTAATTTCATGATATTTGCTGTTTTACGGATTCTATTTGCCAAAACGGAAATGTGTGCTTTAAAAGATAGATTTTGATCTATTATTACGCCAAGTTACCTAATTGTTTCCGTTCTTTTAATGTTTTGACAATCACAGCTCACCGATTTTATACAATTATGTACAGTAATGCTGAAAGAGTCATTTGGAGCTGAGGCAGTTGTCTTATAAAAGCATATGTATTTTGTTTTTTCGGCATTTAGCGTTAGCAAGTTATAACTAAGCCATGTTGCTACCTGCTCTATCCCTGACTCGGCCTTAGAATAAGCCTCCGACCAAGAGGCACCATCGAACAGTATTGCTGTGTCATCTGCATAGCATATGATGTCATTATGTATACTGTCGTGTATATCATTCATATACATTATGAATAGAGTAGGCCCGAGGATACTGCCTTGCGGCACGCCAAAATTAACTGTGCGTAGTCCACTTTCATGGTTGCCTACTCTAACACACTGCTCTCTTCCCATGAGATAGGTTTTAACCCATTCCAGAGCTATTCCTCTGACACCAAAATGATTTTCTAGCTTCCGTAGTAGTATTTTGAAAGACCCGGTATCAAAAGCTTTCGCTAAATCTATAAAAATACCTATACTGCATCTTTTTCTATCCAGTTGTGATGACACTATTGAAGTCAATAGGTCAACAGCTTCCTCCGTTGACTTTCCTCTCCTGAATCCGAACTGCCTAGCAGAAATGAGGTTATTGCTTTCTAAATATCTAACAAGCCTATTGTTAACAATTTTCTCCAGCAGTTTTTATAAAACTTCTATGTTAACACAAATAAATCTATAGTCCGACTTAGTAGACTTTCTACTACCACGAGATCGGTATCTACGCGAGTGAAACCGCGGAGCATTGCTAGGTATAACAATATGTTTCTAACTCGTTTACTCAACTATCGAATGATTTAATTAGAATTACAATTGACGTAACAATTCGACGTTACTAAAAAGTGTTTGGTCGTGTCAATGATCCGTTTATTTACCTGCTAATCGATTACCACCTAAAAACTTCACTCACGAGCAAACTTATTTCTGGTAGTTATTAAAATTATAAATATATTAAAATAGTAGCTTTGCTCCCGCCTTCTTTAACTATCCGAGTCGCGGTGACCTAAGTCAATACTCTAATAGTGATAACAATATATTTATATTTTTAACGATTCGCCATACTTCTTTTATATCATTTTCTTTTATTTCATTTCTAAATAAATTTTCAAGTGTACGCATTCATCGTATCGTATAAATCTTAGAGCTATATTGAACAATCAAAGGAGGTATGCAAATTACGGCCTTAGTGGACAAGAATATAATTTATTGTAAAAATGTCTCATAATATTTTATTTCTCGCCATCGTTTTCTTTTAACCGAATCTAGCGGGAAAAAGGATTTAATTTTTTTACATTTTATTGATTCAGTAAACCATTGTGGCTTGGGACAACATTGCCAGTGTTGAGCAAAAGGTATTTTTTATAAGAAGTGAAATTATTACGAAACATTATAATTTATATTAAATTAAGTTTTTACTAACAGAAGTAATAATATCACTTGTGTTAGTAAAAACTCCACATATTATGCGGATTAAACAGGGATGTAATAGTATCAATTTATTAATGTTGTGATTTATTTTACTAATCAATAGATTTACCAATTCAATGTAATGGCATTATTCAATATGTGGTAGTGGCAACACTTTTCGTTGGGCACTCGATCTACATTGTCATTTATCATTCGTGATGTGACAATTTTATGAAAGAGCTATAAACTACAAATGCCTGGATTTTAAGAGGCAAAATACTATCCAGGCATGTAAGCCGTAAAGTATACTATGTGTACATTTTAATTGATAACAGCATTACTGTAACTGCATAGTAGGCAGAAGAACAGTAGGCTGCTGTGCACATATATTATGTCCATCATAATATGGTATTTATGTTGGGCAAGGTTTCAAAATAATGTAGCACCTCCTGCACCACACCTCGATAGTATGTTTAGTCATAATGAAGGTAATGTAGTGGTTGGAGACTAATAAACTAATACCAAAATATACTATTGTTTACTTTAGCCTTTGTTTCTTGGACTATTAATTAAGCTTTAACAATAAATAAATAGTAACTATAGTTATTTGATAGGCGCTTGCTTTGCAGAGCGAGCACTGGCTACCTGAGTTCAGTTAAGTAACTAGTTTTACCATAGTGAGCTCTGTAAACCAGCTATATAAACTTATCCTAGGTTTTTAGACAGAAACAAGAAATTCATTTAATAAAAATTGCTTTGTGCCAAAGTATCACCGGAGCAATTCTGTTCATTTTGGATGCCTTATATATCTGAAACCCAACTAGATAGCATGCTGAAATTACACAAGGTTACAGAATACTAATAGTTCTTCGTAAAACATACAGTTTTATTTTTGTCCATGCGAGGCCGAAGTTGTATGGGTTTGGTGCATATCTCCTTTAATGTGTTATAAAAATTATTTCGAAATAGACTAACAATTCCTCAAACTTGTTTTATAAAAGGTTTACAAATCCTCTGACAAACTGTTTAGTTAATAAGAAACTAAATAGTATGCCACTTATTCCCGTATAAGTTATTCGTTTTAGGTAATAAGAATTTATTTTCAAATGAGACCGATGCTAACAAACCAGTTACACAATAATAAATGAACTAGTCAACTCATCCCACGGGATCAGTTTAGAGTGGGATCAGTTAATTAAAGAGCCAAGTATCTACTCAAAACTCCAGAACACTTCGCAGCAAACCTATTCATGAAGTCGTAAGAACGGGACTCAACTGTATACACCAAAGCATTTCTATATAAAAGGATAGACAGGAATGCTTAGGATGGGAGTACTACGGATAACTTTCAATGTACAACTTTTTAAAATGTTAAACACGAATTCGACATCTCATACAAATTGTTCAATCAGTTGATTGCTACCATATTCAAAGGAGCATTTTATATAAGGGCCCTTTTATAAAATTTATGAACAAAAAATTGGACTGAAAATAATATAATAATAATAATAACATGTCCCTCTAGGACAGTCGTTTTCTCCCCATGAGGCTAACGAGATACCGGAGGGCATAGTATACTAGCTTTTAAACTATCACCTTCGCCTTGTGATATAAACAAAAAACGTATCACCAGGTTAAATAAAAGTGCACAAACCGCAGGGAAGCTTGTGGCGAGCGGAATGTGAGTGGCGACACTGCGGTCCCGAATGCCTCAGAGAGTCGGTGAGGGCCTCGTCCCCAGCTTGACGTTACTGGTTGGCTGGGGTGGAAGTTCAAGAGCACCCGTAGGCCTCTCAACTCTGGCTTGCCTTGATCAGCCGGTCAGAGGGAGGCCGCTAGAGCTACATGCTTGGGGGTGGAAGTATCATTTTCAAGGGCGTAACTACGGGAAAACCCGTTCCGGGTCTCCGTTTTCACGAGACCCGTGATGGTGAAACCGGCGCCGCACCGCTCGACACCCCTAACCGCTCGCACCGGTGTTGCCCTCTGCTGCTGGCTTATACAGATCGAGGCACTGAGTTCATCTCTTCAACTATGGAACAGGTTTGTAAAATTCTTCATATTGATAAATTATACTCTACAGCATATCATCACCAGTCCTTAGGAGCTCTTGAAAATACGCACAAAATCTTGGGTGCATTTTTAAAGATCCAGTGTGAAGATCACACAGACACTTGGAGCTATTGGTTACCGTTTTGGTGTTTTAGTTTTAACAACACAGTCCATTCTGAAACAAATTATACGCCATACGAACTTGTATTTGGTAAACTCTATAGAATACCTAATAGAATAGTAGAACCATTATACAATAGTGATGACTATCCTTTACAACTAAAATAAAGGTTACAGTTAGCACACACCGCTGCAAAGGAAAGATTACTAAGTAATAAATAAAAACGTAAATGTTTGTATGATAAATCTATTAACTCTATGAAATACGACAAAGATGATTTGGTGCTCTTGAAAAATGAAACAGGTCGTGTTCGGGGTAGGGGTAAGATTAAGATAAACTAGGATGAAAGATTAAAAAGATCACTGTATTTCAGTACTACAAAGAGGTGACTTAATTCTAAAGGTAATGAGTCGCGCACGGTATGGATACAAATTGCGTACTAAACTAATTTTATATAATGAATAAATGATCGAGCGATACGTTGCGGTGGCGCAAGTATGCTGACACGACTTTATAGCTACCTAATAACCTATTGTACGGTGATTGACCCGTACATGCTCCCGGGGGAGAAAGATGGGGTTAGTAGAACTTAAGATTAATGGAAGGTGAAGCTTATTCTAGGATGAAGATAAAGTTGACATACAATAATTAATAAATGATTACATGTCATTGGGTTAGTAGAAAATTCTAATAAGAGGTAAAATAAATAAAGAAAATTCACGAAGAGTCATAACGCAAGTCTGGTACAGAAAATACACGAAATATTGGCGAGGAAGCCCGATCTTCCTTTTGTAAACACTCACTAGATTGCGCTAATTGTTTGGGTTCACTTTTCACTAGTTTGCTAAAATGCCTTTTTTCCCTAGCCTCACACACATTCACAACACTTTCCTTAACACATTTGGGGCTCGGCAGTGCAACCGCTGCGGTCGTCGTTGGCGTATCTCGCGCAGGCTCCACTGTAGTCGCTGCGTCAGTTCCTTTTCGGGTTCTGTGCCTCCACTTTCTCCAGCAAAATAATATAGCAGCGAACAGGATTCCTAGTAACAGCGCATATGTCACAGCGTAATGGTGGTCATCGTGATAGGATAGTTTGCTGCTCAAGGGCTCGCTCTGTTTCATAACCTCAATGCTTCTCTTAATAGCTTCAAATTGCTGCAAGTCTACAGAAATGTTAGAATCGTTTACCTCTAGAGATTCTGGGATAGAGATGTTTAAGATGTGGTTTATGGAAGGTACCTCTGGAGCATCGACTTTAAAAGCAGTTCTGATCTGGTTTGACATCCTCCTACTGGAATGTATGAGCGAGCTATCTGTCTTTATTAGACAGCCTTCCCCAACACGCAACAGACCAGCAGCCGTCAGCCTTAGCGTAGTAACTTGCTTCTCACAGAAGAGTTTCATACGACATTCATTGCAACAGAAATAGTAGAATTCATTCTCCGAAGTTAGCTCCTTCCAGTCATTCTCGCAAAGAGAAGTAAGGGTTTTGCAAGTTCTCGTACCTGGGATCGTTTCACATAAGCTGTGATCGTCTTGCATAGAATGGATAGGTTTTCTGATATAGCACAACACGGTATCAGGATTCTGTTTCAAACATGATTGGAGTTCCGTCCCCGAGACCATTACATAAAAGTCTTTTCTGACGTTGATAGCAGCGAACTCTGCGATAGGTTTTACGTTTATCATCTTGTTTTTCGAGATTCGAGGGATCGAGATAAGATTGAAGACTTCATAAAGGTCTCGTTCAATCAGAGGTATTCTAATTTCTATAATCAAGTATTTTTTAGAATACTTAGCTCTCACTTTGAGCAAGCTATACAAGTCGATCAAACGGAAGTTATCGACAGGAATAGCTAAATCTTGTGGTATCTGAGCAGCTATAGTGCTTAGTTCGGATCTCAACTGTTTTGGGGATAATAAATGAAAATCTAATTTACCATTGTAAATGTCTGTCACGGTGTCTAAGATCGAGTCTTGTATTCTTCGAAGGCTATACAACAAGTTATTTGCAGTAAATGCGGAGGTTATAAAATCTGTGGAAACAGATATGTTATTAACTTGCTGTGTAAGATCCAAGGTGGATTGTTTAAGATTTAAAAGTCTTTGATTTATCAACTTATGCTGCTTGCTAATGGTGGTTTCCATCCTTTTTATGAGATTAAATTCAGCTTCTACCACCAAAGTTTGGTTTTGCCAGAGGCTAAACAAATGATTTTCATTTTGTTTTATTAGATCGATGTCCTTTTCATACTTCTCGGCAAATCGCTGATCAAGCACTCCAAACAAGCTATTAGCGATATAGCCTACTCCGTCAATCAAACCGCGCCGCCGCCGCTTCTCTCCAATTACAAATGTGTCATTCATTGTAACAACATTGTCGTATCGTTGTAATTCGTCGAACTCGTGCCCGAGTTGTAATATAATACTGTTGCAAGGTGTTTGTGTTCTGATAGCGGCGCATATTGTTTCAAGATACGTGATATACTTTGCAAGTGCCGATATGCCTTCTTTATAGGGATATGTGTCATAATAAACAATTAAGCGCCAATCGTCTCTAATAAGGTGCATGTTCGTAATCTTGTCAAAATAGACGCTATTGTTTTTTAGTGGGCTGAAGTTATAGGATGCTTCGGCACATGTCAATATTGATAAAAAGAATAGGGTCAAGGATAAAACAACAGCAAAAAATGAGACGCGATTAGCTTGCTTAATTTTAGGCACTTTATCGTCAACTTTCTTGTTATCAAGGTATTCGCTTTTTTGCTTGGTTGGCAATAGAGACAGTTTGACGACTGGGCGTTTCAGGATACCATTCTTGGTTTTAAGCGTAACGACTCGCACGCGTCCGTCGCTGCCGGGATGAAGCTCTATTACGCGACCTAATGCCCATTTTCCTGGCGGAAGATTTTCATCCTTTATGATGACTATGTCGCCTAGATTAAGATCCTTTTGCGGTTGCTTCCATTTGGCTCTTGTGGATAGTTGGGAAAGATATTCATTTTTCCATTTTGCCCAAATGTCTTGATAGATTTTTTGGGTCAAATGCCAACGAGTTCTAAGGTCATGTTCCGTCTCAAAAATCGTCAGATTAGGTCCGCTTGATAAGAAGTGGGCCGGGGTCAAAAAGTCTATATCTTCGGGGTCTTGTGTCAACGGACAAAGTGGCCTGGAGTTTAAACAAGCCTCTAATTGGGATAGCAAGGTGTTATACTCTTCATATGTAAGCTTTTGCTCACCGACGCCACGCTTAAGATGATGTTTTAGGCTTTTTACAGCAGCTTCCCATAGACCGCCAGCCGACGGCCACGAAGGTGCGTTGAAATGCCATTCTATATTCATTTCAGCAGCCGCGTAGGTGATCTCCGTGGTCGTGAGAATTTCTGATATTTCAGCGAATTCTTGTGTAAGGATCTTGTTGGCGCCAATAAATTTTGTTCCCTGGTCACTGTAGATGTGCCCAGGAACTCGTCTTCTTGCTGCCATTCTTCTTAGAGCGGCGATAAATGCAGACGCTGAGAGGTCTGAAACAAGTTCTAAATGTACGGCCTTGGTGACCATACAGACAAATACTGCAACGTAGCCTTTGGTCGTTTTGACGCCACGACGGGATATCATTACTTTTTGTAAAGAAAACTAGGCAGGTATTGAGATTTAACGTTTTTTCTTGCGTTTCCGCTGCATGGTTTTCTTTTTTATGCTATTGTCTACATTCTCTTGAATGTCAGAGATAATAGTGCGCATTGCCCATTTCTTATCTGTTACCTTTTTAATACGCTTCCTGTTTATGCTTAAATTAGCCAAATCCGGGCGATATTATGACAATCATTTAATTCATAGTTGAGAAAAAAGCACGATGAACATATATGTAATAAAACAATAAATAAATAAATCGGTATTCGTAAGCGGTGCCTATGTTTATGTGTTGCTCGGGAGCGCCTTTATGTAGATTTACTTCTGTTCTGTGTGTAATTATGTGGCGCCGCGCGCCGCCGGCGACACACCGTTGGCCGGTTGTTTAGCGCGTATTACAAGTTTTTTGTATGGGGACACCACTTATTTTTTGACTTAACTTTATTTTTATATTTCTGTTATATAGCAAATATAATAATACATATATTGGGATAGTTTCAAATATCTGATTGTATCGGTTCCAACGCTACAAAAATTTTTTTTGTATGGGGATTCCCCTGTTTTTTAATTTAATGAGGCCGTTAAAATGGCATATTAAAGACTTAAAATTGTTTAACTCTAAAGAATAATACTTCCTAGTGTACGACTAGATGGTATATACTTCTATATGGCAAAGTATATACTTCTATATCGCAATGTTCTATAATTTTTTTTTGTAAGAACATTTTTTAGTCTACACATTGTGGCTTAAATACTTGTAATAACATTAAGCCAATTATTGCTTTCTAAAATTCTAGATGAAATCTGAATGTATCATTTTGTTTCACCTTAGGGTTCAGTGGTTAAAAGGTCACTGCCAAGTAGGTCTACGGGTTTGATTCTTGTAGAGATAATGGCCTTCCATATCCGTCTTGCTGGTGTTCTTATTGCTATATTATTTATGCTGTGTATAACAATAGTATTGTAGTTACTACTGTTGTCGTTCCTATTATTCATAACAACTAATTAATATAATATTAAACAGGTTCTTTATCTAATGGTTCACATTCGATTTGCATTCCAAGTCAATGACTCATCTTACCTATGCTGTCATTTTAATAGATAACTGCTAATTACTTTGTTTACAACTGTCGTGCCAGCTCATTTTCAACCTTATTTTAATATAATTTCTGTTTACACCATTACGCCTTCTTGTTTCAGGGTACCGGCGGGAGCTGCTGCCGGAGGAGCAGGAAGTCCTCGGACGACTGAATTTTCCCGAGGAAAAATTCTCCTCTAATGAGAGGTGTGTGTGATGCGGACCGGTCGCTGCTGCCGGCCGTGCCCGCGGCGCCCCACCATCACAATCTCTCCTCCCCAGCGGCGGCCCTATATAAGTGGACGGCGCCTTGGTCCAGCTCCTTCCGCTGCGCTGCGCTGTCTAAGTTAAGTGGTCTTTGGAGCTATCCAGACCATGTAGTGCGCCTTACACGAACCACGCCTGAGATTCTGTTCCATTTCGATATAATTATATTATATTGTATAATTCGGGTTATTTTTTGTACAAGTTTATATTTAAAATATAAACCTTTTAATTGCGTAGTAAACGTATAATTTATCTCTGCTACATAACTACACTGGTCTATCTAGTCCCTAAAGCTAGGATGACTAAGCATAACGTGACACTGTCATCGGTAACATTAGTAAAATCATTGTTTACTTGGATTTTTCGTATTGCAGTATAAACAAAATCTTTACATTAGTAAGGTGTCCAACATTGTTTTGCAAACTTTTTGTAATATTATGCCATTGTCAGAATTTTTGGGCAGGTGATAATGCAAAGTGTGTGATCGACAACTAGATTCGCTTTCAACGTTAGTAGCAGTCGTTTTACTTGTAGCACATATTTAGCGATGATTTGCCATTGTATCGCGTGGTTACCAGTACCTCAGAACTTATCAAACAGGTCAATACAAACTTATTGAATTATTTTATTATAGCATTGCAGACGACAATTGACACAACTGACTTTAATGCTTCTTGCTGCTTTAGTTTTTCCTTTTGACGTGGTGTACTCCAATCCTTTGTTACACAAACGTTCTCTAACTATCCACTCATCTTCATGTTTGTCGACCTCGATGGCGTAGTGGTTAGTGTATCCGACTGCCACGCTCGAGGTCGCGGGTTCGATTCCCGCACAAGTCAAACATTTGTGTGCATGAACATGGATGTTTGTCTTGGTCTGAGTGTTTCTATATATAATATGTATGTATTTACAAAAAAAAAGTATATATGTATGTATATCCATTGTCTAGTACCCATAGTACAAGCTCTGCTTAGTTTGGGCTAGATGGTATGTGTATGTGATAGAATATTATATTATATTATATTATTAAGGCGTTTGAGACCCACATCAGCACGTCAGTCCTTTTTTTTTTATCTTCGTTTATTATTTCTTGGGGTCGATACTGCAGAATAGTCACTATCATTGAACGTTGCATTCGAGGAAACTGAATTACAGGGAGTAGATATTGCTGATACTGAATCTGTGTTATTGCTGAGGCTGTTATCCATTTGCGAATCGGGAAGACTTTCCATGGCGGAAGTTCCAATTTCAGGTGTAAGTGTTCTATCTTCGGTATCTTGGCAAAACGTCGGCACCGAAGTATCATTTAAACTTTATAAAGATTCTAAAAAATCACAATAGGGTGAAGCTAGGGGGTATTATCTATGCTGTCAGAAGGATCATTAGCAGGGGTCGGAATAGGTAGAGTTTTTAGTTATTAGTGACGACCGAAAACAAAGGTTCGATACTTGGTAGGGTTAATGACAATGGAGAAGGTTTTTGGATAGAGGTCAATACCTGTGGTGAATAAATATTAAGAGGAGTGTTTTGAATGTGGAATGGGCGGTTCGCCCACCTTCCAAAAGTCGATCGTACTTTTGCTAATAATAAATTTATTAAAAATGTGAATACACGGGCATATAAAAAAAAATTGCCTTCGTTACTTGTATTAATTGAGGACAATATTAGGTCATAAACATTTTTTGTTTAGCATTCAAGCGACATTCATCTTGAATGACTTGTAAAAGTCTCGAATGGTTATAGTTAGTTTCTCGTAAATGCTCTGTATTGATTGTTGCATTTAAATTGAAATTTAATGGCAAGGTGAATTCAAAATCTTTTATAGATTTTCCTGACAGAGATTCCACTTCTTTATTCAATTCAAATAAAACTTGATCAAAAATAGTTTGATCAAAATCTAAATGATTAAATGACAATTCTTGACGTGTGCTATGCAGTATATCTTCAGCCATGCTTTGACGATAATTTTGCCAAAGAAGATGCGGGTCGGTAACTTGACAGAAGGATATCATGATGGCAAATAAATGTGTAATTGATTTAGCTGAACAGCATAAGGCAGCTTCAGAAAGCGTACTTTCCCAATGAGAGTCGTCTTCTAACAGACCCATTGCCTTACAAACTCCTTGAAATGTTTCATAAGTTATACCTTGAAAAGTACGTAGACTACTGAAAGAAGTATGGCCTTTTACTACGTGGAGTAACACCCTCAAGTGAAAGCTCTCACTGTTGTTGGGATGAACTACGTAAACTCTGCCAAGAGCGTCTGGTTTCTCACGTCAGGATACCCTTCAACTACCGTGCCTTGTTTCCACCGTTGGAATAGGCAAGACGGTGCGGGGGGAGGGTCGGCGATTGCATCAAGCGAAGCGAGGCGCTTCAATTTTATTCTCGCGTCCATAATTTTTTTGCGATTACTCCTAAGATATTCGTTTAAATTATATGGTGTAAAAGAGTAAAATAATGTACATGAAATCCTTAAAGTCTCTAACTTATTTAAAATTATAAGGATTAATACCGTA
Organism: Catocala sponsa; assembly: GCA_963564715.1. Taxonomy (NCBI): domain Eukaryota; kingdom Metazoa; phylum Arthropoda; class Insecta; order Lepidoptera; family Erebidae; genus Catocala; species Catocala sponsa. The sequence goes on from OY751343.1 coordinate 289,028, forward strand.
TTTGTGTAAATAGCTATCCAATTACCGCTTTATAATTACCCATTTTTTTAAATATTAAAATAGATATAGTATGTCATCCTTAAGAAATAGACATATGCCATCGCGGACTTTTCTGTAGACCTATATAAGATACACAATTCCACTATACACTATTTTGTTATATCTCAAAGGGTTTAGGCAGCGTTTTTGTTGAAAGCTTCCAGACGGCTTATATTTTTCCGACACCTCCAACAAATATCGTTATATTTTAGCCAATAACTTAATAAATTATATACTAAAACCTTCCTCGAGAATCACTCTATCCATTGGTGAAAACAGCATGAAAATCGGTGCAGTAGTTTTTAAGTTTATCGCGAACAGACAGACAGACAGACGTGGCGGAGGACTTTGTTTTATATAATACTAGCTTTTGCCCGCAGCTTCGCTCGCGTTAATTTAGAATTTGACAATCAATTCGGGTTGTACTCTGCTTGTAATAATATAATTCAACCATGACTCGAAAGACACGTGGCGCCATCTATTATCATAAGAACTTTATTATTGTTTTCCTCGGGAGCAGTAATTTTTTCGAGATGAAAGGTAGCCTATGTCCGTTTCTGTACACCTGACAACGTATATGCAAAATTTCAGAATGATCGGATCAGCGGTTTAGGCGTGAAAAGGTAACAAACAAACAAACTCATTTTCGCTTTTATAATATTAGTTAGGATGTAGTGATAAAATACCACATTTTAAGCAACTTTGCATAAAAAAACGGATGTACTTAAATTTCGAGTTAGCGTAGTATAAATTGTTGGTGCCGATTTGTACGTTACCCGCGGCTTTGGTCCCCTAGTTTTAAGAAAATACCTGACGTAGATAGGCCTCGTGGTTTAATTGATAGCCTCGCCACTGGTACCTACTGTGCCAAGTGTTGTGGGTGAATACCCACGCGGAGCAATCTTCAGGTGGCCCTATTCTCTTACTTTATATATCCCGGTAACAATTATATTAGTATATATTATTAGGAGACGTAGATAATGGCTATAAAATTCTGCTACGACAGCCAGGTATAGAACTGATAAAAGATCGCGTGTGTTCGCTATTTTATATGAAATAGGGGAATAATACTCATATTTATAAAAGCTAAAGAATTGTTCTACATCACAGTCTACTGATTAATTATCTAGAAGACTGGCAGACTGATGTCAACATGGCAACGTTGAATGGCAATGCTTAAACCTGCCGCGAAATAAAGGCCAAGACTCTGATCACGAGAAGAGCAGAGTATTTTTAACCGACTTCAAAAAAGGAGGAGAAACGACTCCATTAATAACAATAATTTAATAATTCACAAGAATACGCAATTATTTTTTAACTCTGAATTGCGTTTTTTGTTTTAGAATATTCGTTTTTGAAGTCGGTTTTTTTTTGGTAAAATTTTGTTTATATTAAATGACAGACTCATTTCAATATATGGATATCAACAACTTGCTATTACATTTTCATTAACAAAAAATACTTATTTTTAATTACGATTACCAATTTTTAACGAAGCTGTATTGCTAAAAAAGGGAAAGTAAGTATTTCAATACACAAATCAAAATTGTAAACTCGTACTTATGTAAATAGATAGATACTATACTCTGTTTCAAATGCGATCTCCCATTTAACCGATGATAGTTGTACATCAAATTTGAATGGAGCATTTCAAGCTTCGAGGAACGATATCGACTACTGATTAACACTACAAACATTTAAAATCGATCAATCAATCGAGAATAATTGTTGATTATGTTTGTGAAACAATTGTATATTATTTTGCATTGATCAATCTTTTCAAATATTGTTTTTGTACCATAAGTAATTATTATTTATTTTTGCAGTACAATGAGCAGGCAAAGGTATTAGTATAGTATTATCCGTGGTATAGATACCTATGGTTGACGGTAATATATCTATACTAATATTATAAAGCTGAAGAGTTTGTTTGTTTGTTTGCTTGAACGCGCTAATCTCAGGAACTACTGGTCCGATTTGAAAAATTATTTCAGTGTTAGATAGCCCCTATTTATCGAGGAAGGCTATAGGCTATATATCATCACGCTAAGATCAATAGGAGCGGAGCACCAATGAAGAATGTTTCAAAATCGGAGGGTTTTTTTTCCTTTTAAGAGCTTCCGCTGCGTAAACAGTTAAAGTTTCGCAAAAATCATGTATGACAGAATTGTTCCCCTTTAAAAGTTCTAAAAAAAGTCCGCGATAGTATATGTCTATCTTTTAAAGTTGTTTTATGCTAACAACATTTGTTCTAAAATAAAGCATTATTTGCGAAGGTGTTTTTATAAACATGATATTAATCCTTATCCAAATAAATACGTTATTCATAGCAAGTATTTAATTTAAAACAAAATTGCCCTGTACATCATTCTATTTCAATGAATATCTTAGGAGATATCGCAGTTTTAAAATAACAACGCGGCAAAATAATTACCCATTATAGACTTACAAACGATGTTTCTCCTGGTTTATTCTGCGTAATTTTAAATTAGCACTGTATGTATATTTATAAAATTTTGTTCAATGGTTCTTATGTGTTTCGTGAATTAAACAAAGAATGTTTCAGCTCCTTTAAAATAAAATTGTATTGTAGGTTCCTATGACCCACTCTCTTATGTGACGCAGCCGAAGTTGCGCGGGTCAGCTATCTATACTAATATTACAAAGCTAAAGTTTGTTTGTTTGAACGCGCTAATCTCAGGAACAACAGGTTCGATTTGAAAAAATTTTTTTAGTGTTGGATAGCCTATTTATCGAGGAAGGCTATAGGCTATATAACATCACGCTACGACCCACGGGGGCGGCTCAGTAACGATAAACGCGGGTGAAACCGCGGGAACATCTAGTCTTTTATATCTCTGTTGTGGTAGTCTTTGTCATGTATATTCCACAAGCAAGGGTATTTTTCAATAGACTATTTTTTTATTTCTGCCTCATACATTATAACTATCGTTTACGTACGTACGATGCGCGCGGCGCGGGCGTGGTACCAAATGAGAATTTCCGAACGTGTGCGCCGACACAAACAAAATGTATGCAAGGGCTGCATTCTGCATGACGTCATTAGGTTTTTTCCGAATGGTTTCTCCGAACGCATGGGCTTGTATTCGAAACGTACTTACGGAATTTTTTCTGTTCGGAAAAAAAAGCGAACATGTGCGGCAGTTAGTGTATTTTATATTGATTTCATGCGTTCGGAGCTCCGAATATGGAAAGCGAATTCGGAAATCGAATACGGAAAACAAATGTATTTGGCCAGCCTTAAAGTTCGCCTTACCAAACGGTTCCGCTAACGAGAGTCGTCGACGCGCGACGTGACGGCGTTCTCCGCTCTCGCTCGTACACTGAAGTCAATTATAGTCGAGTTCAATCCATTTGGATGGAAATGTATACAAACCAAATTGATGTTAAATTTGTTAAATTTATCACATAATTACTTACTAAATGGAATAATTAACACATTTATCGATATTTTCACGTTTTCACATAATATCTTAGTGTATTTTAAACGAAGCCGACAAGGGATGCTGCATGTTTGGATCACATTTTTGTAAGCAATGTCCAAAACGCGTTAGGCATTGTTTGTTCGTCGAGCATCACTGACCATGATGTGACAATACTAGGGCTGGCTCTTGGGAAAACGAGGATAGCATTACGGGACAGGACATATATAAAACGGGATGTGGAAGCCATAAAAAGGGATATTATGGCTGAGGACTGGACCGTGTTAGGAAAATACACAGATATAAACCAAACTGTCAATCTTTTTACCGACCGACTTACGAAAATAATAGGCAATCACACAAAAATGGTTCGCAAAAGCCACTCTAAATATAACATAAAACCATGGATTACCCCAGGGCTAATACGCTGTATAAAACATAGAGACAGCCTGCATATTAAAGTACAGAAATTTCCTCATAATACACCCTTGAAAATAACCTACACTCGGTACAGGAACTTCTGCAATGATCTCTTGCGAAAACTCAAAACAGAATACGAGAATAGTGAGATTTCTAATAGTACAAAAGACCCAAAGAAACTCTGGCAAACGATAAAAACTGCTTGCCACCTCACAAAAACAAATAAGGAGCCGAAGGAACTTCTTAAACTGCCTGGTAGTTTCAGTGCCAAAAACTCGCTAGACATCTGCAACTCGTACTTCACTACCGTGGGAGAGAAATTGGCGGATAAGATGCTCAATAAATTACGAGTGAGCCAGGAGAATCTAGCTACAAACATTCATAGAAAACAAATAATGAACTCCTTCTTCTTACATCCAACAAATGAGCGTGAAGTCGAATCTTTGATATTGTCCCTACAAAACAATAAAGCACCAGGTCTTGATGGTGTAACTAATTCTCTTCTAAAAGACATAAAGAATGCGATTGTACCACCACTAACTGCAACATTTATCACCAGCTTAGAGTTGGGTGTCTTTCCAGACACATGGAAGATAGCTTGTGTTACACCCATTTATAAGGAAGGTATTAAAGCGTCCACTGAAAACTATCGACCCATTTCGCTCTTAACAACATTCTCAAAACTCCTAGAAAAGATTATTAACAAAAGACTGGTCAAATATATAGAAACGAATAATCTTATATCACCAAGACAATTCGGCTTTAGAAGAGGCAAGTCAACGGAGGAAGCTGTCACACTCCTTACATCTATTGTATCCTCTCACCTGGATAATAATAAGGCTAGCATAGGAGTTTTCCTAGACTTGGCTAAGGCCTTCGATACCGTGTCAACACCAATATTACTTAGAAAGCTGGAAAACTATTTTGGTATCAGAGGCCTAGCCCTTAACTGGTTCAAGACTTATTTGACAAACAGGAGTCAGTGTGTGAGAGTTGGTAGCCACAAAAGTGACCAACGAGCCATCAATTTTGGTGTTCCGCAGGGCAGTATTCTTGGCCCGACCTTGTTTATCATGTATATCAACGATATACAAGACAGTGTTAATGCTGAAGTTATATGTTATGCGGACGACACTGCTATCGTATTTCATGGTATAAACTGGGGGGAAGCCATATCAATCGCTGAGATTGGAATGAAACAAGTACTCATTTGGTTACAAAGTCACTTTAAATGCTAAGAAGAGCAAATATATTTGTTTTCACAAAACTGCTGCATCAGCCCCAACAATCAGTTGTACCATTCGACTTCACGAGTGCTCAGACCAGAACCAGGTTTGTAATTGTGAGACACTAATAAAAGCTGAGACTATAAAATACCTTGGAGTGCTGTTGGATCAAAATTTAAATTTTAAAGCGCACATAAACTTATTATCAGCTAGAGTTCGTAAGACTGCAAATATTTTAAGATTATTGCGCTCTTCGGCACCTATTAACATTCTGAAAACTGTATACTTGGCACTGACCCAGTCTCTTATCACATATTGCATCACCTGTTGGGGAAGTGCTCTAAAAACAACAATGCTCCAACTGGAAAGGGCACAGCGTTCGGTAATCAAAACTATGTATAGAAAATCTTTTCGATACCCAACAACAGCATTATACCAGGAAAGCCTACTGTTAAACGTACGCCAATTATTCATCCTGAAAACAGTTGTCGGTGCCCACAAGAAAGTAATTCGATCTACAGAATATCCGAACCTTCTGAAACGTCGCGTGTACAGACTACCAGTCCCGTCAGTCAACACAAGCTTTGCCAAACGCTTTAGCCCTTTTAAGGACGTATTTGTTTACAATAAAACTGCTAACGCATGCAAGATAAAGCAGTGTTCAGTGAAAGAGATGCAGTTAAAAGTCACTAAATGGCTCACTTCTTTGACATATGACTCCACCGAAAATCTTATGGTATGCCTATCATAAACACATCATACATACACACACACACACACACGCGCACTCACTCACGAACAACACACACACACACACACACTCACACACACACATGTATGCACACACACACAACCATATTTTTTAGTCTTAAATGACACGTCGCCCGAGCTAAAATTGTTAAAAATGGAAGGAAATCGTACCTGGCACCCACAGGACAGGCTATGCCTAGTGTGGGGTCGCTGATCAATTGTTTATGTAATGATTAATGGCAATAAAATGTTTTTATTTAATTTTTATTAATTGGCGTTTGATTAATAAATAATTATTTGATTTGAAAATCTTAGACAAAAAGTGAGGTTATTACCAACTTCAAAAAAAGGAGGAGGTATTCAATTCGTCTGTATTTTCTTTTTACATTTTTATCTTTGTTACCTCGTTACTTGCGACTGGGTGAACCGATTTTGATGATTCTTTTTTTATTTGAAAGCTGGTGCTTCCCGTGCGGTCCCATTTAATTTTGATCAAGATTTGACCATTCGTTTTCGAGTTATACTTAATAATGCGTATTTGGCTACATTGATTATGTTCTCATATTTGGCAGGGTTCACTAAAAACCGAGAAATAAACAAAATTTTAACAAAAAAGAAAACCGACTTCGAATAAGAATATTCTAAAACTTAAAATGCACTAAAAAGTTAATAAATAATTGCATATTCTTGTGAATAATAAAATTATTGTTATTATTGGAGTCGGTGTCAGCCAAGGTAGGTTTGTAACTAATTAAACATGAGATGTCTTACTATAATCATAACATAACATTGACATGCACAATTACACACATAGACGCAGCACGCGGCGCGGGCGGCTGACACCGACTCCAAAAATAACAATAACTTAATTATTCACAAGAATATGCAATTATTTATTAACTTTTTAGTGCATTTTAAGTTTTAGAATATTCTTAATTGAAGTCGGTTTTCTTTTTTGTTAAAATTTTGTTTATACTATACGAACTATGAGGTCATCAATCTCATAGCTTTTTTGTGCTGTCAGTTTATGTGTATATTTATTTGTTTTTATTCTATAGATAATAATACCAGGCCTGAGTTAAACTGCTCCACTATTGGTCGCGAGCCTCTTTTCAGTGTGAGAAGGCTTAGGCCATTATCCACCACGCTGGCCAAGTGCGGGTTGACAGACTTTTGATATCTTTGAGAACATTAATGGAGAACTTTCAGAAATGCAGTTTTCCTCACGATGGTTTCCTTCGCCGTTGAAGCGAGTGATAAATAACTATTTAATACGCACATAACTTCGAAAAGTCAGAGATGCGCGCCCTGGGATCAAACTCGAGACTGCGTGGCAGTCCAACGGTCCCTCACCAGGCTATCGCTGCTACCTATTATATATGGCACAAAAATAAATTTATACACCTATACATTTTGTCTGAATATATGAGTAAGCTCATGCAAGCAAACACAACTTATCTTCGGACAAACGGTGATATTAAAATTAACTAGACATCGCAGTTTAATTAGTTATTACTAGTTGCTGCCTCCGGCTTTACTCACACATGCTTTGGATAGGATGCAACTACACTGTGTGCTCTCAAATTATATCAGTATTTGTCTTTAAAGTAACTACTTTCATTTAGTTTAAAATTACTATTTACAAAACTGTTTTAAGATTTTGCTGTACTACAAACATCCATTTGAAATAAGTGTAACTTATGTTCGATTGTAATATAAGATAAACGTATTGAATCAAATTAGGCGTTACTTGAAGGAAATCCATTGTACGTAATAACATTATTGGGCGGCGAGGAACCCACCACGCACCTTTGGATTGCCCACCCTAAAGCCCGGTTCACACGGCATTATACTGCACGTTTTTTTGCAGTATACGTCTTAACGAATAAATAGTGGCGCATACAATGTACATAGAACCATTCACACGTCGTTTGTACTGCTAAAAACTCAACGGACTTGTCAAGCAAATCGAATGAACTTTAACGTATTCGGCTTGCAGTGGCGCATAGTATAGCTCTGTCTCGTTCACACGGCACGATGTTCATACGTTTAAAGACTGACTGTTTGAAGACGTATAAAGACTGCGGCTATACGTTTTTTACACGAATGAAAATCTACCGTATGAACACCCAAGTGATTGTACGTTATAAAAACGAATACAAAAAACGTGCAGTACAATGCCGTGTGAACCGGGCCTAAGGCTGCCTGTCTATTGAAGCGGAGCGAGGCTGCGAAGCGAAGAAGCGGAAAAATATTAGCCAAAAGGATTGCATACTGGAGCGGAGCGGAGATTTTATGCAATCCTATTGGTTCATATTTCTCCGTTTCTTCCCTCCGCTTCAATGGATAGACAGCCTAACTATTGCAATAGAAAAAGTTTGACAATACCGAACTCCTCTGGCTAAGGTCAACCTTTTCGTTGTAGTGAGTTTCCGTAGTAGTCAGGGTGGGCAATCCGAGGGTGCGTGGCGGGTTCCCTTTTCCCAATAATTTTATTATAATATAAACTTAAAAGCTAATAAAATGTTACAGCGCAGACGCTGCAGATGCTAGCAGATGCTGCTGCTGTATACGAGGTGCCTGAGTAGTTGTCCGGTTTGGGTCAGCAATAAGCTGTTGGCTGTCAGTCAAGCCAAATCTACAATAATAACCCGAAATCAATAGGTACCGCCGCGCCGGTATCCACTTGGCCATGTTGCATGTAAAAAATTGTGAAATAATATTTTATTTATTTATTTTATTTTTATTTATTCGAAAAACTTACAGTTACTTATAGCTAATTACATAAATACTATAATAACCAATAACCATTTACACGTTTTCACATTTATACATATTGTACTTGATCTTAAGATTATAAAGAATTTTTTATATTACACAATACATAACAATAAACATACCTATCATTGAACCGATTCGAACCACTGGTTGGCAAGAACACGCCTATAACCTGAGGCACTTGTATTGAATAAGTCTAGACTATCTAAATTTGCTAAATTATTTATGTAACTCGCAGTCCTTATAAAGAACGAGCCTTTTCTATAATTAGTAGTGGCGCGAGCAACGTGCAGAGGATAGGGTACTCTTACCGATCTAGTAGGTACTCTTAATAGTAAGTTGCTGAGCAGACGGGGAGAGTCAATTTTAGATTGGGCTATCTTTACTAGAAGTGTGATATCCGCGATTTTTCTCCTTTCAAGGAGTGGAAGTGTTGCCGCTTACATCTCGCCTCATAGCTATCGTCACATGTCTTACACCTATATTGTAAGTATCTAGTAAACTTACGCTGTACTGTTTCCAGTCTTCCTATATGCACGTCGTACTGTGCACTCCAAGTTTGAGAGCAATATCCGAGGGTGCTGCGAACGTATGACCAATACAAAACTTTGATGGCTTTTAAGCTTGAAAATTTAGAGCATGGTCTCATGGCAAAACCTAACGCTTTATTAGCTTTGTTAACTACGTGATCAATATGTTTTTCATAAGTCAATTTCGCATCATGTATTACACCTAAGTCACGGCTTTCATTGACTCGCTTAAGTAGTACTTCTTTTAAGGCATAGTTAAATTCGTATGGATTAGGTTTACGAGAAAAGGTTATTGAGTAACATTTTAAGGTATTTACATCTAATCCATTAAGTTGGCAATGAATTCCGAATCTCTGGAGGTCCTGTTGTAACAGAAGGCAGTCAGATAGATATTCGATTTTTTTGTATACCTTCATGTCATCCGCGTACATCAAAAATTGCGAGTTAAGAAAACAGGACTTGACATCGTTAATAAATAGATTAAACAACAAAGGCCCAATCAAAGAACCCTGCATAACACCAGAAGGGACATTATGCTATATTGAGATTGATCCATTGACGACAACTGCTTGGGATCTGTTTTGTATATACGAACAAAACCATCTAAATAGGTTCCCGTGTATACCAGCACGTAAAAGTTTTTGAAAGAGCATTTTATGGTCAATATGATCAAAAGCTTTACTATAATCGGTGAAAATAGCGTCCATTTGGCCACCCGTTACCATATTAGAGGTCGTGAAGTCTATAAATGTTAATAAATTAGTGGTTGTTGATTTATTTTTGATAAATCCATGTTGTTCTGGTATAAAAAATTATGTAAAGTGTTGAATACCTGAGTATAGACAATTCGTTCCAATAATTTAGCGAATTACATAGTTTCGATATCGGTCTGTAGTTCTTTACATCGCTTTTATCACCATTTTTATGTACGGGTGTAATAAACGCAGACTTCCAGATTCTAGGTACAGTACTTTCTTTAATTGAATGTGAAATTGAATGGTATAATAAGGTAAGCGGTTTAGTCAGTTGATCGGCACAGTTAACTATATAGATGGGCGGTATGTGAGCCGGCCCGGCTCCTTTTGCGAGGTCTACTGACTTCATCAACTTATGCACCATGTCAGGTTGTACATTTATATCACAAATTGTATAAGGGCATTGCAGTTATTCCCTATTGCTATCAAGTAGAGAAGTCTGATGTTGGTGAGAGGATGGAGATAGAAACGTTGACTGAAAATAAGTGGCGAAGATGTTACGAATCCCCTCATTAGTGTAGGCTGTAATGTCTTCATATGTAAGGCTAGAAGGGAGAGAGTTAAACCCTTTTTTATTGGATTTAATAAATCGCCAAAACGTTTTGGGATTTTCAGTTATAGACTTCTCTGTGTTTTCAATGAAGGCCCGATAACATTCGTCCTCTACGCGTTTTGCTTTTTTCCGCAGCAAACTAAAATTAATATAGTCGCTTGTATTGCCATACGTACGATACTTTCTGAGGAACTTATATTTTCCTTTAAGGATCTTTTTTAGACTAGCACTATACCATGGCGGGAATTACGAAGCAAAAACAGTTTTGTGGGGTATAAATTTATCCCTTAAATCACGTAAGTGTCTATAGAAACATTGTGATGCATTTTCGAGTCATCGGTCAAACAATCGTCCCATGGTATTTCATCTAACGCAGTTTTAATTGCGTCATAGTCGCCACGTTCATAGAAATATTTCATTCTTGGATCAGCTTTAAGGGAAGTCGCGCTAATGTAATGCATAGTGATCTCAAGGGACTTGTGGTGGCCTACCTCAGGTACTAGGGGACTGTTAGAAGCTATAACCGGAAGCTCAGAGTTACACAAGATTAAATACAATAACCGATTATTGACATTATGGCATGAGTTGAATTGGTTTAAATTACATTCTGAAAGAGTGTCAAAAAATATATATTCTATAACTTCTAAGAGTTCTAAGTCGTAAAGACGGCATCAGCTAATTTTATGTATACTTATTGTTACCGCGCCTGCGTACATATGGAACGTCGCGGTGACACCGATATGAAGATCGTACATGTGACAGCCAATCACCGCGTCTTGTGCGAACGGGAAGGAGCTAACTTCGCTTCATAAAAAAAAAAAAAGTTTTCGAGCCGAGACTCGCTCGCAATCGTATAACGTATACAACATTCGATTTAAGAACCCATTGTATTTTATTATAAAATAAACACGTATCGTCAGTAAAAATAAAATAATTCATTACGTCTACGCCTCCACGTACTCCTAATCGAATACACGAACAAATCACAACGACAGAACAACGGATAGCCCTCAGCTGCCGAAACACTTATTTCTAAATATCTATATATCTATACAAATAAATAAAATTGAAGTGTCTGTTTGTAATGTTAAAATAACAGCTTTTTATCTAATGTAAAAAAATATAAGGTACCAATACGAAAACATCTATTTTTTAAATTTTTTTCTGTCTCTCTGTCTGTCTGTTTGTTCTGGCTAATCTCCGAGGCGGCTGAACCGATTTTGACGGGACTTTCATTGGCAGATAGCTGATGTTCAAATGAGTAACATAGGCTACTTAGATTTTATAAAAAAAATTGGGTTCCGCGGGGACAAACACTTTTTAGTTAAAATCTACGCGGACAAAGTCGCAGGTAACAGCTAGTATATAATAAAAGTTTTTTAATCAGTGCCTCGGTTATTTTAATCACTACCTTTCTTATTTTCGAGATAAAGATAGCGATAGAGGTAGCCAAGATCGCTTTTGAATAATTCTCTACCTGTCTTCATAGACAGTCATAGAATTATTCAAAAAGTGATCTTCACAGTTTCATTACGTTTAGTTAGCTGTTGCAAAGATTAGCTCGTACAGACAGACAGATAAACATTTTAACATAGTGAATTATTTATTAGTGCCTGTTAAATAAATAGGTGTATCAGCTCGAAAACAGACATCTATCTTGATATTACAGACAGAGAGAGGGAGGCACTTCAATGTTATGTACTTTCGGTAAACAAATATTGTCACTTCCTGCAGAAAATTCTGTTATAGTTCCCTCACTCACATCGCAAATTAATTGTCCAGACTGTAGCTTCGTAAACGGATATTAAATTTAGGCAACCACTCGCGTTCAAATTGACAACATTGTATCAAAGAATAAACTCGTTTATGTACATTATTAGATTTTTATATTGCCATATTTGATATTGCAATAAGGGTGATGCAAGAATTTAATCTCATCAGAAATAACTTTGCAAACATTATGAGCACAGCAAATAGGGACTTGCTTTGTCTCTTCCGTATTATTTTCCGTGCACCAGCCGCCATTTTAAATATTAAGTTTGTGTATTGAAAAGTATGAAGTAGTTTACTTCCAATGTATACCATTCGCGTAAGCGTAAGACAATATTAAGTTTGTGGCCATAAATTGGCAGATAACACGAGAAATATAGTAATTGTTCATATACACAATATTTAGTAAGTATTTCTTGATTTTTACAACTAGAAAACGGGTATTACGCGATCATGCTCGATATAATATGCACACCTTTTTGAAGGCTTGAAAAAAGGCTTTTCGGCTAGGGTAAAACTAAAGACTATTACCCAGACAAGTTTATGTGATTAGTAGAATTGTATTACCTCATATTATTAGTTATACCTATAAAATGTTGCACGTGGACACGTTGACTGTGGGAGACTTGATACCGCTAGACCATGACCATGAACCGACTAGACGGTTTTGTGGGATTAAGAAATATGTATATGTACAAATAATTTCAATGTAAATGTAAATTCACATTAATAAGTGTAGATTAGACGTTCATAAGTATCACTTTATGAACTACATGAATAAACATATTTTTGCTTTGGATTTATTAAATTTGCAATATAAATAAATATACAGTCATAATAAAAAGTAGACTTGGCAAGCAGAAATCATGCAACGCACAGAATGATAGTGACTATAGCAAACCGGTACGAGTTACAGTTACCAGCATATAAGTGATCGTAATATTTCCTAGAACAGAAAACATATAAGTGATCGTAATATTTCGTAGAACAGAAAACATATAAGTGATCGTAATATTTTCTAGAACAGAAAACATATAAGTGATCGTAATATTTCCTAGAACAGAAAACATATACATAAGTGATCGTAATATTTCCTAGAACAGAAAACATATACTTTGATCGTAATATTTCCTAGAACAGAAAACATATAAGTGATCGTAATATTTCCTAGAACAGAAAACATATAAGTGATCGTAATATTTCCTAGAACAGAAAACATATAAGTGATCGTAATATTTCCTAGAACAGAAAACATTATTACAAACAACTCTAAAATTGTTATAATTTGAGTAGATAATAATAACCTGAATTTTACAAGACATTCAGGCTATCATTATCTACTCATTAATTACGTATACACCGAACGTTGAGTATTTTCCGTCTGCCTTTGTGCTTTAGTTTATACAAGAGATGTTACGATGAGAATTGCGCGACTTAAGTCAGAGGCAATTCAAAGATATTTATTTTCATTAAAATGATACAACATTATTTGAAAATATTATTTCTTAAATTCTTAAATAAAAGACTACTTCCATACTAGGTATAATTCATGTCGCGGGGGACTTTACAAATATTTTAACAACGGACACACAAATACCCAGACTCGAAACACCAATTTATTAATCACACAAAGTTTTTCTCCGTGTGGGATTCGAACCCACAACACTCGGCGCAGTGGTAGCGGCGAGGCGGACACCTTAGCCATTACACCATCCATGCAGAGAATAAACATTTTTCAATGAAGGAAAAGCCAGCTCGACGTGTCGTGACGACTTCATAAGAAGAACCTAGTGAGCATGTCACGGCCACTCTTTTTAATCGCTATTACCATATTTCACTTAAATAATATTATGTTTAAAACAGCCTATGGGTGACAGCAGTTCAATCCTAGGCATTTTTATTTATTTAGTATGTGACCGAGTAATAACAAACATAATTTTCGTTTAATTACCATCTTTAATTTATTAAGATCACGATTTGTACAATACAGCTCCAAGCCACAATGGCTTGGAGCTGTATTGTACAAATGCACACATTGACCTTTAAATGATTTCTTTATAGTTGACTCCGCAGGCCGGCATTACCAATAATTCTGTACCTTCAGTGAAAAGTGATGTAATTTAAAAATCATGATTTTGACATATTTATAACGATGAAGTTTTAAAAAATTCTTGTTCTTTTCCTTCTTCACTGAAATATGAACTGATTAATGTCAGTGATAAACAATACCACTGTACATATTTCAGTATAAGAAAAAATAATTAATTTATATAGTTTTTTTTATAATTTAAAAGAACATCAAGTTGTATCAGTTAACACAACGAATACTAGAGTAGTAGAGCCAAGCTGGTTACAGCAGGAATGGGCCGGCTCGACCGGGGAAGTACTACCCTCTCACAGAAAATCGACGTGAAACAACAGTGTTTCACTGCTGTGTTTCGTTCGGTGAATGAGAGCGCCGGCGGCCTAAGCATGAGGTGACGATTCTCGCAGCTTATGAGGGACCTGCAGAGTATCCATAGAGTCATTGTGTGGGTGGCGCGAGTCGACCCGGCGGCCAGGGAGAGCCGTAGAAACGGTGCTCTGCTGGCCGCCCGCGGTATAGTCCAGAGGCCCAACCGAGTCTAACCAACTAGGTTGGCTGCCTTATCATGCCGCGCATAATCTCGAGGTGGCTCGTCGTGCCGGATGGTGACCGGAGGGTGGGTCCCGGCGACCACTTTCGGGAGGGTACGGGGGTCGTTCCGTCCGTCGGATCGGCTATCACCATACCATACAGTTATATGACAAAACTTCCTCTGCGCCTTGCCCCACTTTGCTGCAAGAATAGCCGCCTCACTTTTTTTTTCACGTTTCCCCTTCCTTTCACTCTATGGCAGTACGAACAAAGCATCGTTGTTCAACAGCAGCCAATCGCCGTAACCCCACTGCTGCTTCCTGTGTCGTGGAGTTTATTAACATCAGAGGACTCCACGCTAACCTTAATGACGTCCATCACCGCCTGGAGACGGCTCGGCCAGCAATGCTTTTTCTAACGGAGACACAAATACGCCGTTCTGCAGACACGAACTACCTGCAATATCCCGGCTACGTGTTTCCTCGCGAAAGCCGGGGTATGCTTGTTTGTTAGGGCGGATATTTGCTGTCGCCGTCTACAATGCCTAGAGGACCCTTCCTTCTCTGTCCTTTGGGTACACGTAGATCATGGCTCTTTCAGCCAAATCTACATGTGCCTCTACCGATTCCATTCAGGAGAAGCTGAAACAACTCGACTCTTCAATTACCTGAGTCAGGCGGCAGACGACGCGCAGGAGCGGTTTCCGAACGCTGAGTTGGTGTTCTTGGGAGATTTCAATGCCCACCATGAGACCTGGTTGGGTTCTCCCAAAACAGACCACGCGGGACGAACTGCCCATGCGTTCGCTCTCACGCATGACCTGTCTCAACTAGTACTCCAGCCCACCCGGATACCAGACATTGCAGGTCAGGCGCCCTCTTTGCTCGATCTGTTGCTGACAAGTAACCCGAACCGGTACAGTGTGTCGATTCGTGCTCCTCTGGGCACCTCAGACCACTGTCTGGTTTGTGCCACAGCTGTTGTTGTTACGCCCCCACGACCCGAGGAGGCAAGACGACGACTGTGGCACTACTCGTCAGCGGACTGGGATGGAATGTATATACTTCGCATCCATCCCTTGGGCTCAACGCTGCTTTGAGAACAGGGATCCATCAGAGAGCGCTACTGCTGCCGCTGGTGAAATCATCCTGGGTATGGAATATTATATTCCATACAGTGATGTCACGAGCGGCGGCAGGAAAAGGCCCTGGTTCGGTCTTGAATGCGCTGATGCTGTTGAACGCAAACAGACAGGGTACCGCGCTTGGACCAGGGCTCGCACTCTCCACGACCCTAACGTGGATCACCTGAAGGCAGCGTTCAACCAAGCCACAAAGGTCTGCAAGAGGGCATACTTAAGAGCGGATGCCCAGCGCGTCGCACGGTTCGGCCAGGAACTCATGGCGCATCCTACGGGCAGTCGTAGCTATTGGTGCCTGGCCAAAGCCGTGCAGTCCAACTTCTGCCAGACCTTGCTGCCCCCTCTGAGATATCCGAATGGATCACTGGCTCATCGGCCGCAGAAGAAAGCAGATCTGCTTGCAAATCTCTTTGCGGACAACTCCCGAATCGATGACTGCGGTTCGCAGCCGCCTAACATTGCCAACTGCGGCTACACCATGCCTGATATATGTATCAGGCAACGAACCTTTCGTGCGATACTACAGTCTCTCGATGTTCGGAAAGCCAGTGGACCTGACGGCATCCCAGCTGTGGTCCTTAAAAAATGTGCAGCGGAGTTGTCTCCCACGCTTACGCGCCTACACCGGACGTCTTACGCCGCAGGCATTGTGCCTGAGGCTTGGAAGGAGGCGAACGTTCAACCGATTCCCAAAAAGGGGGACCGTTCCGAGCCAAGCTACTATCGACCCATAGCTATCACCTCGGTGCTCTCCAAGATGTTCGAGCGGATTATAAACACCCAAATTGTCCGCTACCTGGAGGATCAATCGTTGATCAATGATCGCCAATACGGCTTTCGGTCTAAACGATCAACGGGTGATCTTCTAGCGTTCGTCACGCACCTCTGTGGTGAGGCTATGGACAAGCACGGCGAGTCTTTGGCTATCAGCCTTAACATAGCCAAAGCTTTCGACAGAGTCTGGCACCGGTCTCTTCTTTCCAAGCTTCCGGCCTGTGGCTTGCCCCCTCAACTGTACACCTAGATTGCAAGTTTCCTGCAGAAGCGTCGTATTTGGGTCCTTTGCGACGGTCGCGCTTCCAGATTTATGCAGGTCAATGCAGGAGTGCCTCAGGGTTCTGTCTTATCCCCTACGCTCTTTCTTCTGCATATCAATGATATGTTGAATCTCGGCAACATACATTGTTATGCGGACGACAGTACGTACCGTGCATGGGCGATATCTCGGACATCCTGGGGCCAAACAGGCTGAGGTTGAGGGGAAAAGGCAGAATCTTGTCGTTGAACTTGACCAGACCTTGGACCGCATCTATGAATGGGGTGCCAAGAACTTGGTCGAGTTGAACGTCAAAAAGACCCAGGCATGCGCGTTCTCAACAAAAAAGTCTCCGTTCCTTCCCCTCCCTTCTCTGAAGAACACTCCACTGGTGATACGTGACAGCCTCTCCATTTTAGGTATGAATCTTTGCCGCTCCCTTAATCAGAAAACCTATATCGAGAGCGTCATTAAGCAAGCTTCGCGAAAACTCGGAGTTCTGAACAGGGTGAGGCGGTTCTTCACGCCTGGGCAACTGTGCCTATTGTATAAGGCACAAGTGCGCCCTTGCGTGGAGTACTGTTCTCATCTTTGGGATGGCTCCGCGCAATACTTGCTGGACGCTCTCGACCGGTTACAGCGGCGGGCTGTCCGTATCATCGGAGATCCAGAGGTCACGAGTTCACTGGAACCTCTGCAACTCCGTAGGAACATTGCCTCATTGGCATGTTTCTACAGAATATACCACGGGGAGTGCTCTGAAGAGTTATTCCACCTTATCCCACCCTCCCCTTTCCTTTCCAGAACAACGCGTGCTGGGCTCAGATGCCATCCCTACACGGTAGAGTCGATTAGAGCGCGTACCAAAAAGTTTGGGTCCTCATACCTCTGCCGAACGACCAAGGCATGGAATTCTCTCCAAGGCACGTGTTTCCTTCTTCCGTCAATCCTGGTTTCTTTAAGCGGGGCGTGAAAAAGCACCTTCTCAGGCCGTCAAAGTAGAGACCTCAACATCGCCTCGGCTACTGTGGGGGCGATGTGGAGGCCACTGCTCTTAGACCACACGACTGCTTACCATCAGGTGGAGTGTGGCCATTTTGACGAGCAAAATAAAAAAATAAATATATATATTAACGTTTTTTGTGTCAATTAATTTAAATTTACATGAAGCATTTTACACATCGTTTATTGGTTTGGTGTCAGAAGAAAATAAAACCGTACACATATTGTTAAATTGTAGGCATGGCAGCACTGCGTGTCGCAGATTTAACATAATGGAGGCCGGTGTAATTGAAATTGCGAAAACACTTTTTAAATCGATAACAAGATTCCAAAGTGTCCGTGGGATTGTAATGGTTGATTATTACCTTATAAAATAAAATATAAGTTATTGTTTAGGTCGAATGTGTGTTGCTTCATAGGCTAACTTGTTCAAACTCCTTTGTCTCAATTCTCTTGAAGTAACTCAGCCTGTTCGTGTATTTTTATGGACGATGTTCACTGCTCTGTATCTCGAATATTGAAAATTTTCAGGTGTATAAGTTATCTGAAAATAGCAATAAATAGCCATCTACGCATATAATTTAAAGAAGATTCTACAACTTTCTCAAAATATTGTAGATGTCTTATTAAATATTAACTTTATTAACTTATTTCGTTGTTAATAATAATTATAGTATCTAGTTTATTTCGATTTGGAATTTTGTTGTTTATCAATGTATCATCTTACGTTTTTCGAGTAATTAAAGTGTAAATAATATTGTCTTCTGTTTACGCGAATGTTATTCATTGAAATTAAACTACTATATACGGATTTTATTGCGTTATTTATTTGACACTTTATTTACATAATTTCGAAAACTTTTACACTACTATTACTATTAAACTTTACTAATTTTTGAGCTAATTAAATTATTGAAACAATTAAAACTATTTATACTATTACTATACTATTATACTATTTATATTCATGTTTACACTTGCCCCGACGTTTCGGTTGCTTTTCAGCAAAAGCTTTTTAAATAGAATAATAGTAAATAACAACAGTGTATCATTATACTACTAACGTCATGTTAATTTCATGTCAACCAGATGTCCTCACTTCAGTGGCCTCCTCGCCTACCATGAAGCATGACAACCAGACCTTTTTTTTTAATGTCGTCACTTCAGTGGCCTCCTCGCCTACCATGAAGCATGACAACCAGACTTTTTTTTTAATGTTCTCACTTCAGTGGCCTCCTCGCCTACCATGAAGCATGACAACCAGACTTTTTTTTAATGTCCTCACTTCAGTGGCCTCCTCGCCTACCATGAAGCACGACAACCAGACTTTTTTTTAATGGCCACCTCGCGTTCAGTGGCCACCTTGCCTTTCGCAAAGCTAACTAAACCTTAACAACCACCATGTTGCTAGGATATCTTATAAAGAGACTATTCGCCACACACACACAGACACACTCCGATAGTTAATCATTTTAAACAAAGACATCTATAGCTATCAAAGTAAATGTAGTTTCTTGTCCTATGCCTGCTAATCAGTTAGCTACACTTTGCCTGGGCTGCACCTGCATCGAAACAACATGAAAACTTCTCACCAGGCTTTATAAAACGTGATCCATAACTGGCTGCATTGTACAAACATCTACTCGACGGTCTACATGCTCCAAACTTGCATAGACTTCCTTTTTCGGGCAGTGCGTCGCGATGCGGCATTTCTTTTTGTTGCAGTATTATTATTCAATAGTGGCTTCTTCTGGAGTCCGACATCCTTAGGTTATTGCGGCGCATTGTTAACACAATTGTAGCACTGTCTCGCTTAGCCAATTCGCGGCTTCCTTGTTTTTGTTAGAAAGCTGAACTAATTGAGCCTTGATGCCATCAAATCGCACATTGATCTGCAACGTCCCATTGTGCATCTGTGAACAAGAAATAATCTTGGAGTAAACTGTTAACCTCGGCCTACCTGATCAAATTGTGTTAAGGGAACTTTTTTTATTTATTTGCAACAGTTAAATGTCTTATCCTCTTAGTGAAGATCATTCGCAAAATCAAATGAACCAACGATCAAAAGTTAACCTATCTCGATCACATACAATGACATGACATGGCCTTTTCAACAGCTAGTGACCGCAGTCATCCATACCGCTATCGCCTCCCGCGATACGACCACCAACAAAAGTCTCCTCCGAGACCCACGTCATCGCTGCACCACCAGCTGCACATCGCCCCCTGAACAACTCACATCTGAGTTGCAGTTACGACTACAGACAAGTGCGTACAGTGCCACCAAGTAGCCATGGTATGTGTCTACGTACTTCCAATGTTACCTTCGCCAATGTCCTCAACATGGATGCCCAATCACACCAGTTTAATTTGGAAGGAACTTCACTTCAAGGCATATTTCTTATATGAACGCGAGCGTACTTGTAAGTTCAGTTGCCAGTAAGGGACTTCAAAAGATAACGGCCTCCATCAAGCAATTTCACAATGTTAAATGGCATACTCAGGATTCAACAGAGTTTGACTCGGTTTTTTTTTTTCATTTTGAGTCAGAACTAGATCACCATTCTGGAATTTTATTAGTTTACCTATATTACAGTCAAACCAAGTTTCTTGCCGCGTGTTCTCTCGTTTTCTAAATAGCTACTGCTACTTTAATATCGTTAATTACTGAAAGGTCCAAAGGTCGCGCTACATGTCTTATTATAAGTTCAAGATGAGCTGCGATAGCTCAGTGGGGAGACCAACAGACTGCAATGCAGAGGGTCTCTGGTTCGAACCCACGTCGCGCACCTCTGACTTTCGGAAGTTATATGACTTTTCGAAATTATGTGCGTATTGATTGACAATTATCGCCTGCTCCGTGCCTCGGAGAGTACGTTAAGCTGTCGGTCCCGGCTGCCATGAACATCTATGGCAGTCGTTATTGGGAGAGAGTCGACACAAAAGATCCCACTGGGTCGAAGTGTCGCCGGTCTGCACCGACTGGCTCCCACATAAGATAAGATAAAAAGTTCAAGATGACTATCACTTGTCATGCGGTACACGTCCAGCTTATGCTAGCTCTAAACTTCGCCTGCTTTAGCTCTAAACGCATCCTGCTACTACTTATCACGCCGTTTCTACATAAGATAGTATTACCTCTAAAGTAACTTGCGCGTTACCATTTTAACCAGTAGCATTCAAATGAAAGTTAATACAGTTGGGCCCACAAAATTCTAAAATGTTTGCTGGCAGAACATAGACCTTAGTCAGCGACTATACGCAACTGAGTACCAAAAAGAAACTTTCACCTTAAGGGCCTTACTAGTCCTGTACGCCTGTAGGCCTTAATAGCCCATAGAAAGGCAAACAAAAAATAATAATATCAGCCCTATATTAAACTGTCCCACTGCTGGGCACGGGCCTCTTCTCACTGTGAGAAGGGTTAGACCATAGTCCACCACGCTGGCCTAGTGCAGTTTGGCAGACTTCACATATCTTCGAGAACATTATGGAGAAATTTATTATGTGACTAAAACAATAGTAGTCACAGACATCTTTTCCTACCCAAGATGCTTTACTAGCTTGTAAACATAGTTAATGACACACCACCGAAAGGCTTGTGGTACTATAGGTACATAACTGAAATCAGGTCTGTGTATAACCAAGGACTAAAATTCTGCATCCCTTAGTTGCCACTAACTGCCTGTCGGGCTTAATAAAGCCTTGAGTTTGATACAATCGGGTTTTAAAATAGGAATTTGATTATAGCTACTAGCATATAGACAAATGCAAAAATCTGCCCTTGATTGTTGTGATATCTGATCAGCTAAGAGTGGAAGATAAAATCTATTGGGGATAGTATTCAAGTCGGTTCGCGATAATATATCACCATGACATCCATACCATCTCGCTTTTTTTTGCCAGGATTGACTGGAACTGTTAATATCTGAAACTAGAAATTCCTTTAGTATACTTTGTACGATTTGCATTAAGGCTGAGCCTATTAGATGGACGGTAGACAGTACGGTTCGAGTTTTAAAGCCTATTTTTTTAAATCACCCACGGTTATCAGAGTGCGGCGTAAGGCCTTGATATAATAATTCGAGAATCACTCAGTATCGCAACTAAAAAACTATCAATAGCAATATTGCATTACTGTTAAAATTTACGACGGAAATACATTACACGTATCAACGTTCATTGGTTTTGTAAAAAAAAAAGCAAAATGCTATTTATCGAATGAACTGTATAAACTGAAAACCCACTACAATTTTTAAATTGTCGCGTTCAATCATTTCCTCGTAATATTTTAGACAATCGTCCGGTCAAGTTTGAAACAATATAGGAGTGCCTTAATCTGTAAATCACATAACATTTGTTCTGTATCATTTACTACCTCCGTTATAAAAAGAAACAATTAAGTTATTATGCGATAAGGTACACTGAAAAAAAAATGCTAAACTTAATTGCATTAATTACGCTAGGTATGTCCATACGCAACGTTTTACAAAAGCGGATGTGAATTTGTTTGTTATAGTTTCACTCCTCAACAACTCAACCCATCATCACAAAACATACATGATGTCAGGGGAACAGAAAAGGACAAAGGGACTTGTAACTTGTAAGACTTTATCCAGGACTGTAACTAATATAACCTAACTCAACATAACCAACATTTACGCGAACGAAGACGCAGGCAAAATCTAGTGAAACAATAAAACAATTGATTAAAAGCGTCAATAATAACGATTATGTAATCTTTGCTGTCATTTTTGCCACTGTTAGTCAGTCAGCTGAAGAAACTAAGCACCAAACAGACTCACAATCAAATTCGAAATTAAAGGCAAAGGAAAACCATCTGGCACAGTATTTCTATTAAGTACGCGATAGTCCACGCTTATACGACCACTACCGTTGCGCTTTTTGACTAATAGAACGGGACTCACGAAAGTCTAATAACTAGGACCAATACTTCTAGCTTGTAACAATTATTATTCGTTAATTTTAGTACGTACAACCTGCCTGTTATCTAAGCTTAATTGGCATGGACGATGTTGAACGATAAGATCTGGATTGATTAGCCGAATAATCACACGCATTTTTCGTTAACCATTTACGATGAAATTTAAGCTAAAACAACATTAACATTCGCATGTTGTCCGAGTAGACCACGAAATCAACATTATGAAAAATAATTACCTACTGAAGGTACTTCACAAATAGTAACTAAGTTATTGTAATTGTAAATCCTTATTTTAAAATATCACGGCCTATTATAACCTCATGTTTTATAACATATTCGGGTAGAATATGGAACAAAATTGCAAGCTTATTCTTATTAAAAATAACCTCAATCAGAATTCCTCGGTACAACAAATAGCGGAATTATCAATACCAGTTATTTGAACAGAATTATCATAACGAGTGCGTTTAAATGTCTGCTACAATTAATTAATAATTACACAAGAGAACATTCGGCCCCGGAATCGAAATAAAATGAAAACGACTCACCGGATTTTTGTAACTAACAGCACAGAGACCATCTCGCAGCTGTCCACACGGCGCTCGCTTGTTGAGCTCGATCAATTGCATCATATTCCTTTGCTGCATCTCAAACGTAGTATACCAGTGAGAATGGAGTTCAGATCCCACTTCTGATGTCGGAGATGTATTGTTCTCTATGGCAACGTCAGTAGTGGTTGCGGGTTTAGTGGGCGTTATCTGGGTAATATGCGAGCACGAAACACAACGATGCCGGTTTTACACTATTTGTATTTAGAATAAACAGTATTTTCACTTCACAATAATGTCGAATGAAAAATAACAGTTAAGACCGAGCAGTGGGTTCAGGGCACTGATCTTACTTCTTTTTACACAACTCACAACTCAACGTTCCGACTCGATCAGTCGCTGTCGCTCAAATGTGTCTCAACAACTGTCGGCCCTCCTAAAGTAAAGATGGCGCCTCGACCCCACTCAAGCACGCGCTCTACTCTGATTGGTCGTTACGTGAATTACAATATTCATAACTTTTATTAGATTAATAATGTTTATGAGCTATAGAATAATTTAACAAATCAAATTAAATTAAATTAAGAATTTTAAAAGTAATTAAGACGTAGACAATTTATATTGTGAATTATACGTGTAAATAACAATCAACCCGACTCATAGCTTCCTCCGACATATATATGTATAAGTATTATAAAATATCTTACCTCTCGAGTCGAGCCACTTTTCAGTAACAGGAGGGTTAGACA
Organism: Catocala sponsa; assembly: GCA_963564715.1. Classification (NCBI taxonomy): domain Eukaryota; kingdom Metazoa; phylum Arthropoda; class Insecta; order Lepidoptera; family Erebidae; genus Catocala; species Catocala sponsa. The sequence goes on from OY751343.1 coordinate 313,330, forward strand.
AATCAAATCAAAATATCTTTATCCATTTAGTTACAAAGTAACACTTATGATCGTCAAAGTTACACTAAGTCAGCTTCTCTCTGAATTTATAGTTACCTACATTATATTATTATCTGTTGCCAATTTACTTATGAGAAAAACTGAAAAGGATAGAAAAAAAAAGCTTATTAAAAAAAAAATTGTCAGTCTTTGGGGAATGCCGATAAAAGTGAAAACTTTAATCCTTCACTTATTTATGAACAAAAAAAATGGGCGGTTCGGATTCCTGATACTCTCTTAGGGGTTAAGGGGGTCTAAATTTCGTTATTTTTTGCGTCGGGCGCACCATTTCTGAGATATTGTTAATATTCTAAAATAATTCAAAAATGGAAAGCGTAGAAGCGTGACGATGACGAAGCGTGACGATGACGCGAGTTCTATGATTTTTGTTCACCCAAGAAGTGGCTCAACGCGCCTAAAGAAGTTTTCACTTCAAAAATCTTATCCGATAAGAATTGCAACCACTACACCATGTGTCTACCCGCCATTCACTACTAGTTTGGCAGCTCTCACGTCTTTAAGAACATTATGGAAAACTTTCAGACACGAAAGTCTTCCGACGAGATCTTCCTACAGCGTTGCAGTTAGCGAAAATGAAGTGTTTATTACGCACATAACTTGGAAAGCCAGACGTGTGTGCGTGGGATTGACTTCGAGACCTCTGCGTGGCAGGCTAAATATCTCCCCAATAGGCTTTCCTTTCATGTCAGTATACTTGGAGTACTACAAGAAGGCTTGTGTTAGTCGTTTCTAAATAGACAACTGTTGATGCATAATATTAAATTATAATTATAATATATAATGCATCAAAAATTGTTTTAGCTCCCGACGCAAAAACGACGGGGTGTTATAAGTTTGACGTGTCTATGTGTGTGTGTGTGTCTTTGACATCGTAGCGCCCGAACGGATGAACCGATTGTGATTTATTTTTTTGTTTGAAATATGAATTAGTCGGGAGTGTTCTTAGCTATGTTTGATGAAAATCGGTTCAAAATGGCCGCCGCCACAAAATAGCGGATTACATTTTTTTTCACAACCCCCTTAATATGGGTGTCAAATGAAAGGACTTGACTAGTAAGAATACTATACACTATGATAAATTTCAAATCCAAGATGAATAAAATGTAAAATGGCCGATTACTATTTTTATTATTTTGTGTCGGAGGTTTTTAAATTTTTAATTTAAAGTTATTCAATTAGTAGGTATAAGTCGCCATTCTAATAACGATAAAAAAGAACGCTTAAAAATATAAGAAATGCCGGCGACGAGACGGTTATCTGCTAGCAGACGATAAACACATAGCTCAAACACATTTCTATTTAGTAGCAAGACCACATCATACATATAAATACAATATCAAATTATCGTTACATCATATTTTTGATTAACTATGAATAAATAGACATGAGTTACTTTCCTATATCAATATTATTATCTTTTTTACCAAAATCTCCAGGGAGATGTTGTACGAGATCACAGTGTAACGTGTTATTTCATTATCATATTAATTGGCGTATGTACGTTATTTGTGGAGTTATTAATTAAAGGATAGGAAGTAGGTGTAGGTAGGATTACATCAGGCGCACCGTACGAATCTCCAGTAAATATATTATAATATTATTTACTCGTTATTGAAGTTGTTTGTTTAAGTTGTAATATTTGCACTTGTTATCTTATCAGTACTCTTGGAATCTGTTATTTTCCTTGACGAAATCTAGTACTTTCCATATTCGTTAGTTTTCTTATTAACAACAATCCTACCGCGGGTAGTCCGTGACTGTATATTAGCACAGTTGTGGAGGCACCTCAGTTAAGATGATGCCCACTCTACTTTAGATTAAAACTAGCTTTTCCCGCGGCTTGGCTCGCATTTTGCAACATGGGAATTTGTTTGTTTGCTTGTTACACTTCCACGCCTTAATTTTACTCCTTTTCAATGGTGGTTGGTCGATCATCTTTTTATTTTAATTATTCAAGTAAAAAAAAGTTATAGAAAATGGGACATGTAGGTCTGTTAGCCAACGAAGCTCCTTTACTACTGACCTTTACTACTGTAACGTCGGATTCTTGTAAAAACGTGGTAGTTACCCGTGATGATGATGACCCGGGAAAGATGGTTAGTCAAAGTCAAAGTCAAAAATCTTTATTTCCATAAAAATGTGCATACAATTCTTGGACACGTCAATTCACTATTATATTACTAAAAAATTTAAAAAAATATATGAAAGGAAATAAAAATTTAGCATTGAAAAAAGCCTGTTCGAGGAGTAGAGCTTTCATGAGAAGAAACAGGCAAGAAACACATGGCCACTCTTTTCAATCGCCAAATGTTTACATCAATACAATTCAATGTTATATTATTTTTATCTGCGCTGCTGTGTGTAGTTGTTACAGTTATTTATTTCAATAAGATCTAAAAAGTAAAAGGCTTGTTGAACCTATAATAATATGACTTTATACTACACCTAGGTGACGAATGCTAAACTTATAAAAAACGAAAACCTTAGCTGGTATCTACTATAAAAATATGCTCAGTAATTGACTGCGCCTAGATATATCGTATAGTATAAATATAAGATATCTTGGCGGTATTTTTATAAAACTAGATGAAAGTTGATCCATTCGGCGAGGGCTTGGAGTAACTGATTAAATGAAGTTTACCAAGTGCTAAAGCTTGTTGACGTCATAAGAAAAGCACTGCGAGTACCTACCTCAGAATATTCTTTAGATTTTGATATGAGATTGGGTTTTATTAATACACACATAAGCTTCTCTTAATATAAAAAGTTCTTTATTTCTCAATAAAGGTAAAGAAATAAAAGCATTAACTTAGTTCACAAGGTCTTGTTCCTAAATTAGTAGAATACATTTGGTTTACAATGAAAACACATTTATACATTCGGTTACGCCTGCAGTATATCTCTGAAGAAATAAACACGTTTATTACATACACATTTGCAGACGCCTAATACTAAGAATATCACAACTGAAAACCTAAAACATTTTACCCAACCCGGCAACGAAAATGAGGCTTCACATCCACACGAAAATAAGTGCAATCGTATGCCGTGAGATCAACAACGTAGTCATATTATTATCTAAAGATACTTATAAAGCAGAATAATATTTGCTTTATTAGATGAGAGACGACTTACAAATGCACAAAGTCCTTGCAAACCCCATTATTATATTTGCTAATAATTTTTTTGAGTACATAGCTCGACAGTTAGTTCAGCGGAAGAACAGACCTCAAGCATTCAATTATGAACAAAAATGCACGTATTGTGCTTTGTATTGTCAGGTGGACCGCGGCCTTTTGTGCTCGCTCTCATTATGCGGACTTAGGGTTTGTGCACAACACCGCGTCACGATGTCGTTAACGTGGAACGATGCGGTGTCGCGGCACGGCACGTAGTTTGTAGCCGCAGTAGTTGCATCAACAGCTCGGCCAGCTAGAAAACAATTGAATGCGTCGCCCAACAAAACATATGTCATTGGATAGCCGTAGGCAAAATATTAACGTGAGGTGACGTTTAATACGATTGTTATTGCCATGTATGCTAGGTATATTATTGTAGATACACATAGCAATAAAAATAATGCGCATATACAAGTAAATTTCTTTAAAAAAAATACTACTCCCGCATTAGAAATAATTCAAACAACGGACACAAACAATATCCAAACTCGGAACGACCATTTGTCGATCACACAAGTGGTTGCTGGTAAAATCAAAACAACTTCTACAAATGGTAATTGCACCCGCAACACTTGGCGCAGTGGCAGTAGCGAGGCGAGCACCTAAACCACTGCGCCATCAGCTGTGCAGCGTAGCCGCGTAGCAATTACAAATTGCGTAGCTGCGTAGCCTTGCACTCGTAGCAGCTATGGCTTAATACCGGTACATGAGTAAAAACTTCATGTAACTTAGTGGAAAACACGAATGAACTTCGTATCACTGCAAAGCCTGTTGAATTTAATCATGTATGTACGATATAAGTGTGGTTGCTGTGCGGTGGGCTAATACAAACTCCAATTGTAAACATTGCGTGTAGCGAATTAACTGTTCCTTGTGCGTCTGGCGTACGATAAATACCACTCAATGAATAATTCAATGGAACTCCAATGAGTTAATCAAACTTACTAACTACTACGGTTACTTGACATTTATAAGTGTTAGCTTATGTACTATGGTTGTATTTATGACAATTATTGCTTGATTATCCTTGGGCTATAAGTATAAGCTTGCGACTATGATAACCTGGGTACAATTCTCGGCTCGGGCAAAGTATAATAGAGTTTTAAGTCAAGAAACTTGTGAAAATTCTGTTTGGTTTATTACGCGGAACCTAAAAACGTAACTAGTGAAATAAAAACATACGTTAATTACATTTTAAACACTTATGTGACTTTTAAACACCAAACAAATAAAATTGGGAAGTTGTTAAAAAAATAATCATCCCAGTGGTTACAGACCATGATATCGAAATTAAAATTCTACCGAATATACATACTTATATACATGTATAGACAAACGCCTACATTCCAGAAATGCTACATAGAGGTGCAAGACACGCAAATATCGCTACGTAAGTTTAAGAAAATTGACATTTAATGATGCACTTGTTATGAATGGAAAATCAATAATCGACGGACTAGCACGCAAACCTTTATTACTATTTTCTTTTATTATTTTTTAATATTATTATTTTCAATATACTTTTAAATCTATAAATATGTATACATATAAATATTATATAAATACCAATATTATTATTTAGTATAAAATAACTTTTGGCTTCTATGACCACCTTCAGACCATTATTTAAATCGTTGTTTGTTTGTTTTTTTAATTTAGTTATATATGTATGTTACTGCCTACATGCACCGAAATCATGGAGGCTCTGTGAGAACACCAGCGTTGTGGTTACACTGCAACATTGCTGACGCAGGACTCGTTTTTTTATACTTACCTATTGGTTGTGTTTCCTGTTACCTTATGAGTGTGGAACAAAATTATTTATCTTTCTTTCATTCGAAGGTCTCGAGTTTTATTAAATGATATACACTTTTTATGTTTCGAAGTTTCGCGCCTAAATTTAGGTTGAATACACTTCTGACTACCTCTTTAAAAACGACGAAAAGCGACGCATTCGTATCTTAGTATACTTAACGTGCCAATAACACGATCTCTATTACTTACACGGAATGTTTGATTATTATACATTTCTGCTTAGTCCCTTGCGAACACACGTTCATCACGTCATGAAATTTTCCTATTGGCCGACACTTTCAACCAATCATATAACCATATTGAAATTCAATGCTTCCCTCTCGTTCTAGAAATTATTTAGGTCAAGTCAACTAGCGACGAAACCCTGGTTTACTTTAAAATTTATATTAAATTCATGTTTCAGTAATTTATTATTTCTAAACACTTTTTTATATAAAATAATACGTGGATAATAATAATAAATAACGTGTGTACAGGAACCCGAACTGTACCTGTAAATATAACCTAACTTACTACCTATGATACGCTATACCTATCCTATATCCTAGATAACCCTAAGCCTTATACCTAAATAACCTAGTTGCCTAGCAATAAGATGCCTCCTAGCGTGGCACTCGGTGGTATTCGGTGATACAGACCTACGCTTCGTACGCACCTACTAACCCTAGCCCTTAAGTCCCTACAATCCCTAAAACCCTAGCCCTACTATAGTTCTTATAGATACATATATTTATAGATAGGTGCGGGATATCTGTCACCGGGAGTCCTAAGGCGACGGACGGAATGTGGGAAGGAGTTGGGTTCGTTGGACTGGTTTTTCTCACTGCCGGTCAAGCAGGCTCACAAGACCGATCGTACCTACGGCTAAAGGTGTCTTGGCCGCAGTCAGAGGTGGAGGAAAGGTAATGAGACAAAGTCGGATTCTACTTGTGACTGTTTATTATTACAAATTAATTATCTTATATACTAATCTTAACTATACACACATCTGCAGTTACCTAATATGTATGTGTGCCATCGGTGTAATATGACACGTCAGCACAACGTTTCATCTAAAATCAGTTGATTAGCCAATACGTGATAGTTTTTGTATAATTTCTTAATCTCGTACTGGCCGTGATATAGATCGGTTTATGAAAGTGCTGAGATGTCATGTTCTTGTCTGAACAACGTGTAATGTTAAATAGACTTAATATTCCGTTTTAAAGATAAAAGATCTATGAAGAGTTACGTACAATTTTAGAAGCTTGAATCAAAAGCTCGGCACTGTCTATTTTATACACACACATTATTATTAGGTTTGACCTCGCCAGTACTCTTTAACCTCTATATAAACGCATTGATCGTCGCGCTCAGCAGCCAGCGAGGCGGCTGTTATATTGATGATGTTTGCGTCAACAACCTGAGTTACGCAGACGACATGGTATTGTTGAGTGCGTCGGTCTGCGGGCTTAGAAAACTTTTAAAGTTGTGTGAGACCTATGCTGATACTCATGGCTTAAAATATAATGTGACCAAGAGCCAGTATATGGTCTTTAAGGCTGGTAAATTGCAACCATCTCATGTGCCACCTATTCGACTGTATGGTAGTCCTCTAACTAGGGTAGAACAATTTAAATATTTGGGCACATAGTTACAGCCGACCTTAAAGACGATACTGACATTGAACGGGAGCGGAGGGCACTGTCAGTATGAGCGAACATGATAGCACATAGATTTGCGCGCTGCTCTGTTGAAGCTAAAATTGCGCTATACTTTGCTCTATACTTGCAGTCTATGGACTATCTTCACTTTGAAATCATACGATGCTCTCCGCGTACAGTTCAACAATGCGTTCAGGTCTGTGTTGGGACTGCCTCGCTACTGCAGTGCCTCAGCAATGTTCGCCGAAGCACGAACTGATTGCTTTTACACAACAATGCGCAAGCGTTGCACTTCTTTAGTTCGCAGGGTGCGGGCTAGTTCCAACACAGTGCTGGCAATGATTGCGGACAGGTTTAGACTGTCCTTATATGCGAAGGTGCTGCGACATACATGTCGCAGCGACAAAAATTAAATAATTAATAACTAACTTAGGCTAAGTATGAGTTTTGTGAAGTTGCAATAAACGTTTTATTATCCTCACACACGCCCGTCGGTTCAAGGAGCTCTTAACCTGGACTTTGTCCAGAACGCCTCCGATCTGGTCGAGAAACGTTCGCCTAGGTTTTCCTCTTGCGACTATTCTATTCACACTAGCCTTATAAACTTTCTTAGTCAATCTTTTCTCTTTTATTATTATTATTTGTTGACAGACGGTGACTCGCCAACTCACTAGATGGGCCCCCTGAATAGTTACGGTAGGCATACAAGCCAGCAGCAGAGGGCAACACCGGTGCGGGCGGCTAGGGTATTGAGCGGTGCGGCGCCGGTTTCATCATCACGGGTCTCGTGAAAACGGAGACCCGTAGCGGGTTTCCCCGTAGTTATGCCCTTGAAAATGACTCTTCCATCCCCAAGCATGTACATCTAGCGGCCCCCTCTAACCGGCCGACCAAGGCAAGCCAGAGTTGAGAGTCCTACAGGCGCTCCTGCAATTCCACCCCAGCCAACCAGTAACGGCAAGCCGGGGACAAGGCCCTAACCGACTCTTTGAGGCATTTAGGACCGCAGTGTCGCCACTCACATTCAGCTCGCCACAAGCTGCCCTGCGGTTTGTACGCTTTTATTTAACCTGGTGATACATTTTTTGTTTATATCACAAGGCGAAGGTGGTAGTTTAAAAGCTAGTGTACTGTGCCCTCCGGTATCGCCTTAGTCTCATGAGGAGATAACGACTGTTCCAGAGGGGTTTATTATTATTATTATCATATTATCGTGTATTTTTATTAATAATAATAATAACATCAGCCCTGTATTGAACTGTCCCACTGCTGAGCACGGGCCTCTTCTCAGTGTGAGAAGGGTTAGGGTTAGTTAGGTTTGGTGTATTTTTATTGATATAAGTAAAAACAAATAGAAGCTTACAAGGAGGAAGGAAATAATATATTTAAGTTGCAACCAAATACATAACGACAATTTGAGTTAACTTGCCGAAATGTAGTAAAAAGTTAGCCAAGTATGACTTGTAATAAGCACAGAGTCACGCCTGTTGCTCGGTGATCCGTACACTTACTACTAATAGACCTGCTATGAACTACGATTTTTGAAAATTAAATCCTTATAAATTAAACCCTTATAAATATGTTCTATGGTAACTACACGGAGAATAGGTACTAAAAGAAATTTAAATCATGACCGCGGCACTTTTGATTAACCTCGTACTCATAAACGGTCTTAACACTGACCTTTTCAGGACTTTTTTGAGTTTAGGACTTATCGATGTCACTTTTCCATTTAATACAAATCTAAAGTCGCAACAACTATTCCACTCCGCCTTTAATTATTTCATTATATCTTTTTCTCAACAAGGTACATAACTAAATCACAAAACTTTTAATGAAAGTTATGTATTCAAGAACTGAAATAATTTCAGTTAAATATATTTTTTAAATTTACCAACCGCACAATATTTAGTTTCCACGGTGTCTTTGAGATACCATAAATTGCAAAATTTATTTTCATTAACGATACAATTAATATTATACACGCGTAAATATTGTATTCTATTCTAAACCAAATTAATCGCCTAAGCAGAGAACGTAAGTCAATTTTAAATCGTGGAAATACATCCCGATTGTTGAACTCTTTACAGTGCGTGCTCCGATTTCAACTTTACCTTTTTGGTACATTTCCTACGTGCCCGAACAAAATTCATTGCAATAACAGGTTACTAGGAAATCCCAACGTAACGCACACATCGGCATGCAGTAGGCGTACACCTCCGGGAAGGCGGCAACGGCAGTGACGTTACACCCAATAGCAATATACTTACACATAGTTCGTTCGTCGGCTATCTATATATTCTATCCCGGTGTCGCAGTCTAGCTGTAGTCGTCGATGAAACCTAAAGTCGAGCGTTCGCGACCCTGGGTTCTCCTTGGGTGCCTCCGACTATAGGAAGAACCTAAAATCGGGCTAAATTTAAGAATCTAAAATCATGTCTAAACCATTGAAGTGAGCAATTTTGGTCCATATTTTGCCAAATATCCTTTTTGTTCAGTGACTAATCCTGACTATCATTCATTAATTAATCAGTGCACCTTCATTGCAATTCTGCATTCTCATAATTAAAGAATCAAGCACGCATTCATCTGGTCCATAAAAATCATATTATATCATTTGAACGCATCGCGCAAGCACAGATTAAATTCAACTTGTTCAAAAACGCCAGTAATCAAAATGTCCATGATTCTACTCCAAAGTGAAAATCATTTAAATTTTTACAACTTCTGCTACGGCACGACAAGTCCCACAAAGGTGAGGGCGGAGATGAAACATGAAGAGCAGGCTCGGAGAAGTTAGTGGAATGATTTAATTTGTAGCCGTATTTATTATACGTATTGTAAGTTTGCTTCAGTGCATTGTATTTATAACGTTTTTTGTACCGCAATTGTTAGTATTGATCTACTTTCCATTTCTATTGAATTAATTGCGTGTTTTGTATACACTTACACCATTTTTTTATTATTTTGCTCTACAAAATGACCACACTTCACCTGATGGTAAGCAGTCGTGTGGTCTAAGAGTAGTGGCCTCCACACCGCCCTCATAGCAGCCGAGGCGATGTTGAGAAAATAAGCGGAAGTTGGTGTGATTTTTGCACTTAGCGCTGGTGGCGCAGTAGTCAGTGTAGTATTTTTGAAATGATGGCTGTCCGCGAGTATTGGCGTCGATGTGACAAGCTAAACCCAATGGCTACGTAAACCGCTGCCCAGTTTGCTTCTATTTAACTTGCGTAAAACTTTGTTTCAACTTAGTTTGGCTCGCAAAATCGGTTCGGCAGTGTTCGGAAAAGTTATAGGAAAGAGACACAAGCTGTGCGATTTACGCACACATTGAGACCGTTGGCGTCGCGTCGGTCGTGTATCACATCGCGTCTATACACATTTTACAACATTGTTATTTTATCGGCGGCGCAACTGGTTTTGAATACGATTGCTGTGTATAAGATCTCGGGTTAAAATCCCGAATTAGGCAAAGTATTATTGGGTTAAGAAATTTTCAGAATAACGTAGTTAAGAACTATTTCCGTTACACGGCAATAGACTCGATCGTATTAGGAGGGTAGTACAACCGTAGCTGGGGAACAAGGGTGTAAGGAGCTACAGTAAACCCTGACAGGGTAAAATAATTAATATTAATGCGTTGAGCGGCGTTACAATCTGCCCAGCAGATTTTTTTGTATAACTGGCTGGCAAGAGTAGGTATATTAATTGATTTTATACATGTGTTGTATCAAACTATCGTTTGATGTTTGAAACACACACAAATAGTCAAAATCGTTATTAATCGCAACACATGTTCGGAGGAACACTGACTCACAAAAAAACAGGTTATTACCTAGTTTGGGAGGCAGCGGTCTCAACATTATGTTAAATTTTTTTTTTATACCACTATGTCAAAAAAAAAATAAGTCGCGGGCAAATGCTAGTTGAACAATACAATGGATCCGATCCCCAAACAAAAACAGCTTCTTCGCAGGCGGGCGCCCTCAGCACGCCGGCAAGGTCAACACGTGTTCACAAACTCACGCTCCAACAAGTGTTCATAATGCACCCAATAGACACGACAGTATTACGTGTAGTAATTACAAACCAGTCCAACAATCAATTCCAAAGATTTAAACAAAATACGACGTAATTATCCCAAGTGGCCTCGTGTACAACAAGCATAGACTAGTATATTTTATCGGGACAACAAGTTAGGTCCAACCAATATCATGTGTTTATATCAAGTCCAAGTGACATTTTTGACGTTTCGTTTTACTACTACGGATATATAGTATCCCGTGTTTGAGACAACGGGAATTGCGGCCAAAATATTGCCAGTGGCAAAATTACGTCTGGGACGGAACATCAGCTCTGGATTAAACTGTCCCACTGCTGGGCACGGGCCTCTTCTCATTGCGAGAAGCATATTCACCACCCTGGGCCAGTGCAGGTTACCAGATCTCACCTATTTTAGAGATAATAATGGGGCACTCGTAGACATATAGGTTTTCTTACGATATTTTCCTTCACCTTTAAAGCGAGCGATACTTAACTGCGTAACTTCGAAAAGTCAGAGATGCGCACTTCGGGACCAAATTCAACAAATCACAATTCAAATTATTTTTATTTTTATGTAGTATTTTTAATAATAATTAAGTTAGGCGTTAAACTTACATAAAATTTGTATGTGGGTATTTTGTTTTTCATTTAAGTAAAATTTCGGCAACAGCATTCTCTATACAGCAGTTTTAGGTGTAGGAAGTCACTTGGAATGCGTGGTTACTCTCACGGCTATCACAACGGCAAAACGATTGCACTATGGTATGTTTTAGGTGTAGTACGAAGCCGAGGGACCGATATATATACGGCACTTATAGTATATCTATATACACAAAGTATTTGATAATTTATTAACACAGTCTTCATTTCTCACACAGAATCGAGAACATACTCGCTCCCAGATTTCCCAGATCTTTCAAATGCTATCGCAATCACCACTGAAAGACGAGCAAGATCGTACACAATAAGCCTATCGACACCTGCGCGCTGCTCTCGGACTCTAACATTGTCATCAAATGCTATTGATCAAATAAATGAATTTTATGAAGTTCTCAAAAGCTTTCACGTAGATGACGACGTGAAGATACCCAAGAAATTCGGCATCTTCAAAAAGAAGTCCAAACTCATTGAAGCCTTTGTATTAACTGAAAATGAGGATGGCGAGAGGTCATTAAGAAGAGTTACAGTTCCGAGGCCAAAAAGTAAATTAAAAGTATTACTTTCTAACTTATTTAATTTAAATTGGCGTTTTTGGGCAAATTCAGGACCGGCTTCTCCAGCCAGCACTAACACGACAAACAGCGATCATACCAAAAAAGATCAACCACATGCCAATCCCGAAACTAAATGTAACATATATAATCCAAAACTACAAAAGCCAAAAATGTAGAAACATATAATAAATTTGGTTTTCCCCATAATATACAAGAAACATGTTTGCCGAGTACCTCTAAAACACCAACTAAACCACACGATTCTCCAAAGACTACTAAAACTCATACAGCAAAAGTCTCCGAGGAATTTCAGAAACCTTCCACTTCAACTGGAAGATATCATGGATCACAATATCAGCAAACAACATACCTATAGGTACAGTAACAAACCAATAGATTATATTCGTAACAGAGGACCGTTACGAACATTTATGATTTACAATTTATTTAACGAATAATATCGATCACCATCATCATATCATCTTCAGACCCCCCCTTCCCCTCCGCCCCGATCCGATTCACGTCAAAACTAGGCTCATTTTCCGACTGAAGACATTCTCTTGACTGAAGTTACTGAACAAAAAATAAACAACAGAGAGTATATTTGCAGTCATCTCGTATTGACTCTTACTCTCCAACGGAGAGTAGGGCTATCGTTGGTGGCAAATATACTTTACGGAGTACTTCTGACGAGCTTAATGATTGTTTTCGATATAGATATGTTAAACCCAGCAGTGCAGAGCAATCTAACGCTCCAATTAATTTGCGTGTGAAATACGAACACGACAAGCAGAAAAACCAAGAAAAGACTGGGCATCAGCTTGCTCCAGTAGATGAATACGAGGAACCACAACGTAAGGTATTGCATCCTAAACAAACGGAACATCGTTCGTCCCGCAACCAAGGTTACGGTTCACAACTAAAGGCTCAGTCCTCAGAACAAGCACAGCAACCACAGCCACACTCCAGCAAGTCATCAGATACAACAGAGCCCCGGAGTTATCCAAAACCTAGAAGATTACTGCCTGCATCTCTCCAACGCTTTCATTTGCAAGAGCCTGTCATAAATAAACCTCAACGAAGAATACAACATCAAGATTATCCTCAGCAGACAGCCCAACGCGACACACATCCAATAGCGCAGCATGAGGCCAAATTCTACCAACCACCACAAATCCAGCAAGAACAAAAGCGACAACATCGCCCCGATTCGCTTAAGCAAGTAGCAACGAAACGCGACCTCGAATTAAAAGAGCCAAATCCTTTTTGGAGGCGAAATCGTGATTACCAACTGCAACTAGATACTCCATCTCAATGTGACGATCCGGATCTTTTCTTTGAAGAAGCGGTATATTGTTATCGAGGCTTTTTGCGTACGTATTATCAAAGGAATAGCCCAGAACACTATCAACGCTCTAGACCGTATCATCGTAAACATCCTGAAGCAGAAGATTATCGAGATTATCCTCCTGAATATTTTGTGAGTCCAGAGGAGCAGCATTATTACGAACGTTATCCGCCTCCACATCTTAGACCACATATGGGAAAAATGGGATCTCTTGAAGATCATGAATGCAAAGTGATAATTGAATTCTGCCATCTGCTTGAGAAATCAAAACAGCTTTTTAACGGTTTGAGGTGAGTTGTTTATAATTTATAAAGAGAATATATATTTAAGCACAATTTATTAAAGACTACTCCCTATTAAAGGATATTAATAGGAAAGTAATTCACTACAAAAATTGCTACATGAAATTTTTATAAATTTCTTTGAAACGGTAGCTTACAAAGACTGTAATGTTATGATTAGTTGTAGGCGGGACAAAGCAAACACAATCGTTATCTACTACTTATTACATTGAGGTTTTCCATTCAAAAAAATATAACTGTTATTGTATGTCATGTCGCTCAATGCAATGTTTTAATCATAGAGCATAAAAAACAACCAAACAAACATTAGAGGTATACAAATGAATGTTATCCTTAATGTAAATAAGTAACTCTAGAATATTCGGTAATCTATGCAAACTTCGCCATACTGGATTATTATAGTAATTAGTAGTAGTATACTGTAATAATTACTGACGTCATTTTGACGAAATAAAAGTTATATTCGTCGAATCTATGCCGAGTTTTGCATTGCAATGTTGCAAACTGACCAAGAAGGCTAGACTTAACTTAAGTCTATTGCCGTCAGTGTGCATTTTATTACACATGTCATTAATTGAGGAAAATTAAAACATCTCTTGATGATGATTCGAGAACATAAATTGCTATTATTCAAAAAATGCCCTCTAATAATTAGTAGAGGGCATTTTTTTAATAATTATAATTAATCAATCAATAGCTTTATCACTTTTATGCTACTGATTAATAAAACATGTGATGTAGTTTTACCGATTGAACTGAATTTTATCGATGAACAATACGTAAACATTAAAATAAATAACTTATCGATCTACTATTAAACCTTTTATAATAATAACACGCCACTGTAATTTAATGCATTACAGGAATAAAATCATTTCGTACTATTTGTTATCATAACTTCCTGCCAGAAAATAATAATGCCACGAAAGTATAATTATGAATATATTTTTAAAATAAATGTTACAGTACAATATCTTTGTGCTGTATCTACAATCTACATCGCAATCTTATGATCTTTATCGCACGTTCAATATCTATTAAATGTTTCTACTATCCGTGATCAACACGTAGTCGTTAGTATATAAGATGCACCTTTGGATAATTATAACTAGACTATACTACAACTTTGTCTCATTTATACCTAATCATATACTGCCAAGAAGTTTGGCAAATTGGTGACCCCGACGAACGAATACGCAGCAAGAAACATGGCACAATCACCATGCAAGGCGAACATAAATCAGCAAGGAACACTTGAAGTAGCTGCTGGCACCTCGGTTTTATCTCGCATTCCGGAATTTTGGAAAGACCAACCAAGATTATGGTTCACGCAACTAGAAGCCATATTAGCACCACAGAAGCAAGGAGACGAATACAAATACTGTACAGTAATAGCAAAATTATCCAAGGAAGAAATACTACAAGTTAGTGACCTAATCACTTCACCACCGACTACAGATAAATATAAAAACATCAAGGAACGTTTAATTGATTGTTACGAAGAAACAGAACAGCGACAGTTTCAAAAATTAATATCAGAGACAGAACTCGGTGAACAAAAACCTTCGCAGTTATTACGTCAAATGCGAGTCCTCGGGAGAGGAAAAATCAGTGACGAAACAATTAAACTACTATGGTTCAGGCTTTTACCAACATCAGTTACTACGGTTCTAGCAGTTACGGAAGACATGGAAATTGACAAACTGAGCCAAATTGCAGACAAAATAATAATGAATTCAAAAGTAACCGAAATATCAGCTGTTACCAACGACACTTCAAACGACAACAATACAGCATGCATTTTAGCCCAGCTAGCAAAATTACAGATAGATATTGACGCAATTCAGCAAGGTCAATATGGCTATCGACCCAGCACGCACAATCATTTCAAGAAACGTCAACAATTCCCGATTATGAGGCCGAGAACAAACTATAGAGGAGCAAATCGATTTTGTTACTACCACGAAAGATTCGGAAAATATGCAAGGAACTGCATTAAACCATGCGGTTGGAAACCAATGACTTACGTACGGAACCAGGGAAACGAATAAGAGCACAGACAACGGCGAAACTCTGTGCAATCCACCCATCCAATCGCCTCACCATTACCGACCGAAAAAGTGGTATGAAGTTTTTGATTGACACGGGCGCAAATATTTCAGTCATTAGCAAGCAACAGAGATATTCAATTTTACAAAATGAACAATACACACTATACGCTGCAAATGGGACTAAAATTAGGACTTACGGCGAGAAGACGCTTACCTTGAATTTAGGACTACAACGATGTTATAAATGGAATTTTATAATCGCCGATGTTACACAACCAATAATTGGAGCAGATTTTCTAGAGCACTATAAACTATTAGTCGACATAGCAGGTCGCAAACTTATCGACAAAGTTACAGAGCTGACAACGCATGTAACTTCAGAAAAAGCGACACAACAAACAATTCGTACTATCGCAGTGGGAACGAATTCACGTATTACGCAACTTTTAAACAAATACGAAGACATCACGAAAGAGTCCTCTCTACGCAATGCGCCCAAACATAAGATTGAACACCACATTATCACTACAGGACCACCCGTCGCAGCTCGGGCAAGACCATTACCTCCAGAAAAATACGACATAGCCAAAAAGGAATTTCAAAATATGATAGAGCTCGGAATTTGCCGACCGTCAGATAGCCCATGGGCAAGCCCATTACATATGGTAAAAAAGAAAAATGGCGAATGGAGACCGTGCGGAGACTATCGAATGCTCAATAGCACGACAGTACCGGACAAATACCCACTACCAAGATTAACTGACTTTACATACATATTAGAAAATAAGAAGATACTAAGCAAGATAGATATACGCAAAGCATACCACTGTATTCCTGTTAAAGATATAGAAAAAACAGCCATCATCACACCTTTCGGACTTTTTGAGTACTTAAGAATGCCTTTCGGATTACGCAATGCGGCACAAACATTTCAACGATTCATGGATTCCTTATTTAGAGATTTAAACTTCGTATTTATATTTGTAGACGACTGTCTCATCGCATCGGACAACGAAGATTTGCATTATCAGCATTTAGAAACGGTTTTCAAACGTTTACACGAGAATGGAATAACCATTAATCTCGAAAAATGCGAATTTCTCAGAAGGGAAATAGATTTCTTAGGTTATCATATAACGAGCCAAGGAATACAACCTACCGAAGAAAATTACAAAGCAATCATGGAATTTCCCAAACCGAAAACAATTCAAGAATTAAGACGATTTTTGGGCATGGTCAATTTCTACAGAAGTAATATTCCACGCGCAGCGGAAAATCAAAGAATTTTAAACGAATATCTACATGGTTCAAAGAAGAACGATAATTCACCTGTTCCTGGGACAACGGAAGCAGACAAAGCTTACGAAAAATGCAAGGAAAGCATGAAAAACGCAGTGTTAACAGTGCATCCTTCCCGCAACGCATCACTAGCGCTCATGACCGACGCTAGTGCTACTTGCGTTGGTGGAGTTTTACAACAAAAATCCGGACGCAATTGGGAACCATTAGGTTTTTTTTCACAAAAATTGAGCGAAACTCAACAAAAATATTCTACGTTTGACAGAGAGCTGTTAGGAATATACATGGCCGTCAAACATTTTCACAGATTAATCGAGGGAAGAGAATTTACAATATTTACGGATCACCGACCTTTGACATACGCATTCTCCCAAAAACCATCATCAAACGATACACCGCGACGGGTCCGGCAGTTAGATTTCATTTCACAATACAGTACCAACATTCAACACATAAGCGGACGTGACAATATTACCGCCGATGCCTTATCTCGAATAGAGGAAATATACGTGCCATCACCCATCGATTACGCTGAATTGGAAAAATGTCAATCAACAGATAATGAACTAAGTAAATTACGTGACAATAAAAGATTAAAATTCAAAAACATTACGCTTCCGGGTTCCACAATAAACATCACCTGCGACACGTCTACTGGAAAAAGCCGCCCCTACTTACCAAAGCAATTTCGCAAACAAATTTTCGATACCATTCATGGTATGAGCCATCCAGGAAAAAGAACTACGAGAAAAATGATAACCCAAAGGTATTTATGGCCGTATATGAACAAAGATATCAATAATTGGTGTAGATCATGTATAGCCTGCCAAAAATCAAAAATACAACGACATACGATATCACCTCCTGGTACATTTATGACAGCGCAACGTTTTGAACATTTACATATTGACATCGTCGGACCACTTCCGATTTCACAAGGGAAGAGATATTTAATCACAATCATAGATCGTTGTACGTCATGGCCCGAAATATTTCCGGTAGAAGATATAACTGCAGAAACAGTAGCCAAGACACTTTTCGAAGGATGGATTACTCGTTTTGGATGTCCATTGCGCATTACTACGGATCAAGGCCGACAGTTTGAATCAAGAATATTTGAGTCACTCTCACAATTTTTGGGAATACATAAAATTAGGACAACACCTTATCATCCGCAATCCAACGGAATGATAGAGAGATTTCATAGAACTTTAAAGGTGGCGTTAATGACAAGAGAATCCAACGAAAATTGGTTAAAAGAAATTCCAACAGTTTTACTCGGGTTGCGGAGTAGCTTGCGAGAAGACACAGGTTATAGTTCAGCAGAGATGACATATGGAACGCCAATACGACTCCCTGGAGGATTTTTTGAGTCATCAGCAGCACAGTTATCAACGTACGAAGAGTTTGTAAAACAAATTCAAAAGGACATCACACAAATGACATCAATTCCGAAAAGAAAAAACCACAACCAAGCTATATTTGTGCATCCCGAACTCAAAGAATGCTCACACGTATTTGTTCGGTGTGATAGAATTAAGAAAGCCCTGACACCGCCGTATGAAGGACCCTACCCAGTAATTAGTAAAACAGATAAAACATTTTGCATTAGAATTAGGGATAAAGAGACAGTGATATCAATTGATAGATTGAAACCAGCATTCATGATCAATGACGAATCAAACTACGTGCCAGATTCAAAGGATTTCTACAGACATTCACACACGTACACTACACGATCGGGACGTAAAGTAAAGCCAGTAGTACGTCTATAAAAAATCGCTGATATAAGCAAGCTATTCGTATATATATTAACATAGATCTTAACATATACCATTAATTCACAACTACTCGTAACAACAAGACATCTAAAATGGGAAATCAAAGTTCTAAGGACCAGATAACATACAATACGGACAGTTGCCTCAATCAAAACGAAGCGGACAAACTCCGTAACCTGATCCAGGAGGACTTACGGTGGACAAGAAATGTTGCAATGGGACAGATTATTTTAACAATCGGCGTGATCCTACTTTACGGCATAATGAAAACACTGGACAGAAGAATGAAGAGTTTAACGGAAAAAAATAATAAACACTCGTGCAACAGCTAAGTCAAAATTACATACGTCAGCAAATCACACCACAACAGGCGTCATCAAATTCCACCGCGTACAATAGCATTATTATTTATATACATCAGCAAATAACTAGTAAGGTCTAGGTCAGGCGTCATCAAATTCCACCGCGTACAATAGCATTATTATTTATATACATCAGCAAATAACTAGTAAGGTCTAGGTCAAATTTATATTGTAAACACTATTACCATAATAATATTTTTTTTTTTTTAAAGGGGGGTGTACTGTTACAGTACAATATCTTTGTGCTGTATCTACAATCTACATCGCAATCTTATGATCTTTATCGCACGTTCAATATCTATTAAATGTTTCTACTATCCGTGATCAACACGTAGTCGTTAGTATATAAGATGCACCTTTGGATAATTATAACTAGACTATACTACAACTTTGTCTCATTTATACCTAATCATATACTGCCAAGAAGTTTGGCAAAATAAATATTAGTACGAATCGAAACCGTTAATGAAATAATTTCATTGTATTCCTAATTATTTGTTATTTTTTGGCATTTGTTCAAATAATAGTAAGAAATAATACCATCATCGTTATTTTGCTTGATATGTTAAAGTATTCTTAGCACAGGTTCGTAATTAGCACGACAGGTAAAATATGTGAACAGAAATAAAACAGGTGGTAGGTGATAGACTCTGGTAGAGGGTGGCAAATGGCGCAACAATCATGCTTTACCATAATTATTATATAGCATCAGAGAACGTGAGTGAAGTCGTACCGCGACGCCACAGCATCCAGGGAATAATTGACATAAATATTTTCAAATTCTCGAGACCTGATACGTGTGAACAAAATTTTATTGATAATACTTAACTGCCTCCGTAGTGCAGTGGTAGTGCTGTGCATGAGGTCTCAGGTTCGAATCCCGAGTTAGGTTAATAAAAATGATTGGATTTTTCTGCCAAGAAAGGAATATTAGATCGCCGTGCCGAGCACGTTCCTGCTCCTGATCGATGTGCTGTCGTGTCGCACGCGTCACATCGGATTATGAGAGGTGGGGCACTGGGCAGAGAGTGCAGTTGTATAAGTGCATGCAGGTACGCATTATAATATATATAGCGCACAAGGCCGTCTCCGCCATGATGGAAATTCGGTCTGAGGGACATTATTATTATTATTCCGAATTGAATATGGTATTATTTAGTATGCACCAGTCGGCCCGTGCAACGACTCCCGCGTGTTATTGTTATTTATTTATTATTGGTCCGTTACCTCAGACTACGAGCACAGAACGGGCATGACTTCGAAGGGACTCAATTGGATCAAAGTGATATATGTGATGTCACCCAGAGCTGTAAGTGTATGTTTGAAAAATAAATGAATGGATTTTTGTCTACCAAGCACAAAGAAATATCACACGAAATGTGTCTATTACACATCTCAGATACTCCGATCAAGTCACTACATTTACGTAGTACTAATGTGCATTCTGTGTTAGGGTTACTCTATAATAGTCCATAAAGATCTAGGAATGTGCTGTCGGTCGGTATATGAACATAAACTACCCTAAAATGGATAACACAAGCTTTTAGGCAATGCAAACAGTAAACGATGTTTAAACATCGCTCGGCATAGCAGGGGTGTTCGCACCTGTTGCATCTTCCTCGCCCAACTAGAGTACATTCGCACTGTGGTAGACCAAAAGGCATGTCAGAGTTACGTACTACATACGTACGGGTACTTAGAATGTATTACTAAACAACAATGTACGCTACTATTCATTAATATTGCATTACATTCACTAGGGAACTGCCGCAGTACGGCCACAAGCAGTGGCACTCCTACTACGGCAGAACCTTCGATGTCTACACGAAGCTGTGGAAATTCCAGCAACAATATCGCGTCGTATTGGACAACAAATATGGACTAAAACGCTGGCAGATCGGCGAAATTGCTTCCAAGATTGGACAATTATACTATCACTTCTAGTAAGCATCAATATCTTTGATTATTATTTTGATATTTGTGTATATATTCGTTTGCACCAATGTCAAGCAATATTTTGTTTTTAGTCTACGAACGAGTGAAACAGCATATTTAAATGAAGCATTTTCTTTCTACTACGCCATCAGAGGACGTAGCTATTATACCAAGGCGTGCAAAGAAGACCAATGCGAACTTATGGTGAAAAAATTGAGATACTACGCAAGGTTTATAGTAGTGTGCTTACTACTGAAAAAAGCAAAACTTGTTCGTGAACTGACAAAGGAACTGGACAGGCAGATAATTGAATACGGTAATACGTATGATCCTGACGATCAAATCGAATGGACTGTCGTCGTTGACGAGATGAAAGCCTTCATTCAAGCGGAGCCGGTGATCTCTGTGATACACTCCGATAACTATCCTGTCATCATCTCACACAGGTCAGTACAAGATGAAGTAACCCGCACTATAGTTAGTATAATTTTACACATTGCTAGTCCCGCGCTTGATATGGCATGAAATGGAATCCACCACAACGACAATTGAAAGCTTGGAAAAATTGCCCTATAAAATGTTCTGTGTCGATGGTTGCTCTTGACGATACAATGCCCAATTAAAATAGATTACTTCGAAACAACTTTGACTCCTTGGTATCAGCACAATTCTGAGCTTATGGTAAAATGTAATCGGGTTCTCAGTAACGGTACAAGGTCTTGAAATGGCTCTTAAAATAGCCGCCTACCATTTCGATAAAAGGTATACAGAAATCTTTATGTTATAAATACGTATACTGAGTCCGCAATGTTTAACAGGTTAAGTCCTATAACAACACCTCCAGTGGAACGATCACCTCAGATGAACCTTTGTCTACAAGAGGTCCTCATCATCGGCAGTAGCTCGCAGCAAGTGAAGTTCTGTGAGTTGACGATGGACATGTTCCGAATACTGCAGACTCTAGAGAGAGAGCCCACTGGAGATATTCAGCACATGTACGATGACTCCCCGCGGCAGAGATTCAATTTAACTCCGAGCGCCATCAATAATAAAGGTAAGATTTGTATTATGTTTCTTTTTTATTGTTTACAGCTATGTGTTTATATTTTTTTGTATTCTTAATCTAATTTTAAATCATCGTCATCATAGTCAGCCTACATCAACCCACAGCTGGCCAAAGTGCTCTTTTACCCTCATCCTCTAAGGATCTATTAACCTGTAAAAAACTAACAGGCACGGTTGGCACAGAAGTTTTTTGAATAATGCTTTGCAGTAGTAACAATGATGATCACGGGTTCGATTTAATTGCATCTGTATTATGGGGATTTCTATCAAGAACTTCTCAATAGGAGCACTGACTCTGGAACCAGACAGACAGCAATTTACTCGCTCCTTATTTTACAGGACCTAAGATAATATCAGAATTGAATTAAATTTATTTATTTGCCAAAAAATTTATTTATTTGCCATAAACTTTTTGGCAAATAAATCAATAAAGTAGATTATTGCACCTATCTAAAATTATAGGAACATACAGATAATGAATATAATAAAAAAATAATTTATAATTTTATTAGATATTTTCATTAATTATAACACTACGAGGCAATTTTATTAAATTGTTTTGTTGTCGATAGTATTCTATCGACCAAGATTACATAAATTAAAAAAGTCAGATATACAGTAAAATTATTTTCTATTAGCAAGGATTAGCAGATTCACTCAAATACATTTTTATTTATTTGTAAATCATTAATTTTATCTCGTATAGCATTATATAGGTACATACATATATTTGTCCACACATCATATAATCAATAAGCAGCAATAGCTCAGTGGGTTCGAACCCACGTCGCGCACCTCTGACTTTCGGAAGATATATGACTTTTCAAAATTATGTACTTGACAATTATCGCCTGCTCCGTGCCTCGGAGAGCACGTTAAGCCGTCGGACCCGGCTACCATGAACATCAATGGCAGTCGTTATTGGGAAGTCAGTGCCCTCTAATATTCTGCCACTAGTCTAGCCATAGGGTATCGTTAGCCTTCGGGTTGTGGAGGTCAGATGGCAGTCGCTCCGTGTAAAAACTGATATCCAGTCAAAGACTAGAAAGCCGACCCCAAGTGACTTAGGAATAATAAAGGCTAGGGAGAAGACATCATAATATAACAATGCCTGTATTACAAAATTGTCTTAGGAATAACTGGTTAAATAATTCAAAGACCAGTTTACAGGATTCCCAAAGACATGCCCAGCAATAGCCCAGATACGTTCTTTGTGCAATAAATACTGTTTGAACATTTGATGAGTTGCCGCAGAGAATAAGATCGTATTTTAAAACAGATGCAAAATAACTATAATACGCTGCTAATAGAGTTTGTAGTGTTGGCTTTTTAGTTATTTCATAAAATACATACACAAATTATTTATTTTCACATCCAATTTTACACTTCCAGTTGAAATTTTTATCGAGTATACCAAGAAATACGGTTGTGTCTACTTCATTTAATTGTAATCCTCTGTAATTAATATCTAATATTATATTCGTATGTTTAAAGTCTTCTTCGATGTGCTATTTTATACATTTTCATATAAGGCTCGTTATTTTATAGCATTGAACAAAAACGTGTGCTTCATCTATAAATCGCAATAAATATTACAGACGCGTGAATCGCTGTGCAGTATAACAGCTAAATGAGAAGTTTAATGTTCAGAATCGAGTTGTAATAGTCTCAGGGTGATGCAGAATTCAGGTCTTTAAGTGACTCCAAGTCCTCCAACGTTGGCCTACGCCAAATAATTCTCAATGCATAGAAACAAGCACTACGCTTCTGAATTAGGCTAGGCAATATAGTATTTTAGAAAAATTGGGAATTATCGACTTTATATACGACAAACAAAAAAAAAATTCAACGGTTTGCACTCCGGGAGTGCCGGCAGAAGTGAAAACTTGAATATTAACGTTGTATATTTTTGATATTTTTGAATGGTTAGGGAATAATTTTGCACAAATTGCTTTAATTATCAGTATAAAAGTACTATCATTTATGTGGTAAAATACAATATTCATTTATTGCGCTATCGTACACAAACATGACAATTCTCCCTCCGTCTTACGAATTTTCGATCAGGTCACGTTTCCTGACGCGAGTTTAACATTTTTTACCCATCACAAAAAAGTGCACAACGCCGCTAAATAAATTTTCACTTCAAAAACTTATTTGTGTTGTTAATATAAGTTTTATTAAGTAGGCGATACAGGCTCTGCAATTATCCGCTGTGCGCTGTGTATACAATGGTAATCACTTAGCACATAGGTACAACACAAAGATTTTTCTCCTTGTTGTAGGAGACTTGGAAGCTGGCGGGCCACGGTGCGAAAATCCGCACAAATACTTACTGTTCAAACCTTCGCCGAGCCAGATACTGGTGTACCTCGCGTCGGGCTGTAACGATCTCCCGCCAAATAGAGCTCTGCTGCTTTACATCTCCGCTGACGGACACATCGTCACTCCGTCAAAACATCCCGAATATGGTAAATTATAAATTATATATTCTATTTTTAGCCATACATTTAAAGCCATTGCTTTTAAATCATGGTTGAAACGGATAAGAATTATGTTTGCCCGTAGTAGGATACGACATTGGCGGCCTCATAACGACGTTGAAGAATGACCTCTATCGCGAAGGAAGTAAGGATCAAAAAGGCAGCCAGTCTAAACACAAGGAGCTGCAGTGTTTCCATCCAGGAGATCTGTACGCTTTCACCAGGCGACCGATGTTCGTTATTATCGATTCTGATAATTCCTACGTGTTCCAAAGCATCCCGCGTCACTTTGGCCAGCCACTCGTCATCCTAATGTCACCTTTGGAAATACCAACTTCACTGCATGGTACGTACACTTAGTACATCGTTAATGTTTTACTGGCATTTGTGTTGGTTTTAGTTTATAATAAGGATATGCATGAAACTGTAATAGAAATTATTGTTTATTCAATTTCATAAGCCAATTAAATTTTGCTGTCTTATGTAAAAAAGATTTATTTCAATCGTAAGTAATCAGTATATCTAGTGGTTTTATTACAGAATTAAAAATTTTGGCAATCCGCTTAAAAATACAGCATACTAGATGTAAAGGCCTTTAAATGGATTGAACGATGATTTAATTGGATTGAACGCGAATGACAGATCGAGATTTTACTCAACTCGTGATTCATAATGACTTAATCTCGCCTTAATATAAGTCTGGAAAAGCAACAAACAAGGCTCAGTCTGTCAGAACAAACAAGATGCCTACTACAATATCATTATTTCTTTTACATTGGTTAATTAACCAACAAATCATTGGATTAATTGATTAGGTTCGACTGCATGTTAGGTGACTAATTGGATTCCACGTCATATTCCAGTGCAAACAACGGATCGCAGGCAGCAAGGTAGCCTGTTCACATTGTTCCTGCACTCACCACTGACAGCATTCTGTCATTGCTGCGACATCCACACCATATCTCTGAACCATTGGGACAGAGCTCAAACATTTGTCGACACGTTTCTGGTAGAAGCATCGCAAATAGTGACGAGGAGTAGAATTGGTAAGTAAGATTATACATATTGTAAGCAGTTATGATTAAGTAACAAGTGATATTAATTTCTGAACAGCAATCATAATATTCAAATAAATGTTCCAGATACGATGTTCCTCAGCTTCATGGGTGACGACTTCCTCCGTCTGTTGATCCTACGGTTCATGTTCTGCGAGGTGGTCCTACGAATGCACCGCGCGTTCAGGACTCGCACACAGCTGTCACGATCGTCACCACCCATTCCTGACGATCTGCTCGAACATCCGGCACTAACACACATCGTCATGGACTTAGCTGCCCATTTGCAGGTAATATTCTCTTAAATAGGTGATTCTTATATTACGACATGTCTTCTACGGCATTAATGAGACGACGTATCTGCTTGAAAGGTTTTCCAAACATTTACTTGTGACTAAGCATTTTAATTGTGTCTTTTAATTTAAACCACATAAATAAGTAAATATGTAATTCTGCGAAGCCGTGCCGAAGCTAATGTGAATAATTATTAGCGGATGGCTAGTTAAACAGTGTAATGACGACACCAACAAACGTTACCTTGTTTACTTCAAGATGTTGTGTTCACGTTTCAGGTGCGGGGTCACTTCCGCGACACGTCGGCTGCGGGCGCCGCCGCCGCTCCGACCATAGATTAGTATACCTGTTATAGATGGGTAACTCTAGCCTCGCTCGAGGTCTGCATAAGTGCTGCCGCCAAGTATCAGTATCATGATCTAATCTGAAGACGTCAAACAAAGCAACCTATACCTATACATATATAAGTGTGTACACGTATATAGACATCTGCATTATTCCTTAAGAATTTTTATAGTAATTTATATGCTGCCTATATTTGTATGCATACAAATATAGGCAGCATATTAATCAAATTACAAAATGGGATTATATGGATAAGGAACATGAAAAAATAATCAAATATAATGTGTATATTTTTTATTTGTTATGCAATATTTATGCGCTGCGACTTTAACGACTTTAATAGCATCATCACAGTTCCAAAAAGTGGTCATACCAGTGAGTACTTGGTTTACATCTCTACACCAGTTTGTACAGCACTTGTTGAAGGGCACTTAGCGACAGGTACTTCAGCAGTCTGTGTCTCAAGATGCTTGAGGCCACATCTCCGCTCATCTGAAATGTATAGAAAACTTATTTTAATTTGTGCTTAGACATAGTTTTAATATCTTTTTGATATCAGTAACACTGATATCAAAAAGGCACAGAAAATCTTTTTTATAATTTAAACTGACCATTTAGTATCTTAAATAAATTAGCCCAGGTGTTGGTAATATACTAAGTAACAGATAAATGTCTCTTAATTGCTCAGTTAACACATCATGAAATATATACAGGATTTTACATCATTTGATATGCTTCTATTTCAAAGTACACTGTACATTGTACAGAATACCACCATACCCACATTAGTTGTTAAAAATTATTTGTATTAATTTGGTTAAAGTACCTATCTGTTTGTGTGCTTTAACTGTAAGCTGTTGATGGCTATGGTATATTATATTATATGGTATATTCATTAAAATTTATGCTAAAATGACACACAGTAGTACACAGGTACTATTTTCAATAATATTACAAAAAATAATATTATAATTACCGTCTCCAAGCTTCACCAAACATCCTGGTACCCAACATGATATTTGAGTCATGGTGACAAAATTGACCAAATTCACCACGAAATAGAAGCCTTTAGCGTTTTTAGGTACTCTCGATGCCTGGCCGGAGGAACTAATTTCAACTCAAACTTGTACTAGGTTGAGAAAAACCACAAAAACACAGAAAACAAGAAATTAACAAAATTTGTGACGCATAATCATATTATATCAAAAATTTTCTTGTTAAAATTCATAGATAGATTATACACAAAGTGTTGTTAGATGATCTCACTATTTCTATTAAATCTTATTCAGTTAAATATTTTAATCTGCATTGATATTATCTGTTTAGGTCTATTGCACTTTTACATGGCATTATTACTGAGATTTTAGATATTCTTTATACAAATTATCATCTTCATTGATTTAAGTTGTTGTAGACTAAAAGAAAATATCCTACTGGATTTTTTACTTTGCCACACTAAAGTAGACGCGACCGCTGCAAAATTTTGTAATATCACCATCTATTGAAAACTATATAGTAACACAATTAAACACAATTATTTCATGATACTGCTACTAGAGGCGCGCGTGTCGAAACACGTATCCGCACATGTGTTCGTAGTTACCACGCCATGGCTCCGACTAAAGAATGATATAACAAGATCTCTTCGGTGACTTTCGCTAAACAATAAAGCGAAAGCTTCGGTCCCATATTTAATTATTTCAATTATCTCAAATGAAAGCTATTTTAATGTTGATATTTCCGAATGGGACTTGGCCAAAGTTAAAGTCAAAATTTATTTATTCACTTAGGTCACAAAGTAAGACTTATGAACGTCAAAGGGATTAGTGAGTTAGTTACATTTACTGAATTTACATTTATGTTAGTTGCAAGGTTCAGGCAAAAGGTTGAGCCTATGAGAAGATACCTGCAAGAAACTCAAGGCCACTCTTTTAAATCACCATCAAATTATAATTTCAGTATTTTACAACTCATTTATGTACCAGGTGTTGCAGTCATTATGCCATATTATGTCACTGTCCATATAAAACTAAATTCTAAAAATAAAGAAAAAGTTAATAATAATAGGTAAGAAGCATTTCAGGTTTGAAATAATATTTATCTGTAGTCATTTGTAATAGACAGTAGTATGGCATGAGGATGCATACACTTACACTTTATGACATAATTATGAAAAGGTAGTTCGTGACTAAATGTAGTTAAAACAAAATTTACGTTATTACTTACAAAGTTTGTTAAAAGAAATGAAAGATACTTTAACATCACAAAATAAACACGAAGTACCTTCAAATAACTAAATTGACTTATATAATAGATACATTGTTTGAATCCTGTATGAAACAAGCAACTAGTTCCATGAGTTTTTATCATTTAAGTAATCATTGATTGAATCAAAGCCCTTCCGGATAAGCTGACTTTTAACAGCGCTTTTAAATTTGTGTAAAGGTAAATTTGAGTAAATGGACGACTAATTCAAAAAGACATATAAAGAAGGCATATTGAATTAATATTTATTGTTGTCCAATTTTATGCTTGTAAGAATGTATTGTTATATTCCTTTATGATATTTACAATTCATAAAATTTAATGAACTGTGTCGCTAAATGTTATCTTGTACTTATATCAGAATGTTCCTCACTATTTGTCATTTTACAGTATTATAAATGTAATATTTTATTAGATTAGTATCGTTATACCGTTATTTGATGTATTAGATAATTACATCTCAAATCAGCGTTCATGATAATGAAATCAGAAAAAATACACACAAATGGACATCACGTTTAAGCACCTACAAATGTTAGAGTTCTAAAAAATGTTTCGAGTTAATACTTAGCTAGTACTTAAATTGTAAACTTATTGGTGAACAAGATAATATTTACCATATTTTTCTACAAAAATGTTACAAAAGATATATTATATTTTTGCATATTCGACGGTGAGTGCGGTGAGCGCTTTTTGAACAAATATTGTTCAAGGAGTACGATTAAATATCATTTGGGAAAAAAGATAGAGGTAAAATATGCATTACAGCCACAAATGTTTGTCTGCGATGGCGAATATAATTGCGACATGCGCGATCTAGAATTTATTATTCTTATATTCTTATAGACAGACAGAGAAACAGTAGAGAAGCCATAGAAACTATTATTGCAATTGCCTTAGCGGTAAGTGCACTCTGGGTCGCTGCGCCCACATAATGTGTATAGTTTGGTATTTAGGGCGGGCGACAAACCAAGAGGAAGAAATTCTTTTGCCAGTTAGTTTTTTAATGAAATAATCGTTGATGATGATTAAAACCCAATTATTATTGTAGTTATTACGTTAAGTACAATATTGTATTATTGTAATCTGGTATACTTACATGTTTTCATTTCAATAAATCAACGTATTTAATAAACTTTTACTTTTATTTAACCTATCACTTTCTTATATAGTATTAACATTACATCTGGTGGTATAAATCTAGGATGTAACAAGCGATAGTATTAACATTACATCTGGTGGTATAAGTCTAGGATGTAACAAGCGATAGTATTAACATTACATCTGGTGGTAGAAGTCTAGGATGTAACAAGCGATAGTATTAACATTACATCTGGTGGTATAAGTCTAGGATGTAACAAGCGATAGTATTAACATTACATCTGGTGGTATAAGTCTAGGATGTAACAAGCGATAGTATTAACATTACATCTGGTGGTATAAATCTAGGATGTAACAAGCGATAGTATTAACATTACATCTGGTGGTAGAAGTCTAGGATGTAACAAGCGATAGTATTAACATTACATCTGGTGGTATAAGTCTAGGATGTAACAAGCGATAGTATTAACATTACATCTGGTGGTAGAAGTCTAGGATGTAACAAGCGATAGTATTAACATTACATCTGGTGGTATAAGTCTAGGATGTAACAAGCGATAGTATTAACATTACATCTGGTGGTATAAGTCTAGGATGTAACAAGCGATAGTATTAACATTACATCTGGTGGTATAAGTCTAGGATGTAACAAGCGATAGTATTAACATTACATCTGGTGGTATAAGTCTAGGATGTAACAAGCGATAGTATTAACATTACATCTGGTGGTATAAGTCTAGGATGTAACAAGCGATAGTATTAACATTACATCTGGTGGTAGAAGTCTAGGATGTAACAAGCGATAGTATTAACATTAAACCTGGTGGTAGAAGTCTAGGATGTAACAAGCGATAGTATTAACATTAAACCTGGTGGTAGAAGTCTAGGATGTAACAAGTGATAGTATTAACATTACATCTGGTGGTAGAAGTCTAGGATGTAACAAGCGATAGTATTAACATTACATCTGGTGGTAGAAGTCTAGGATGTAACAAGTGATAGTATTAACATTATATCTGGTGGTATAAGTCTAGGATGTAACAAGCGATAGTATTAACATTACATCTGGTGGTATAAGTCTAGGATGTAACAAGCGATAGTATTAACATTACATCTGGTAGTAGAAGTCTAGGATGTAACAAGTGATAGTATTAACAATACATCTGGTGGTATAAGTCTAGGATGTAACAAGCGATAGTATTAACATTACATCTGGTGGTATAAGTCTAGGATGTAACAAGCGATAGTATTAACATTACATCTGGTGGTATAAGTCTAGGATGCTACGACAACGGTCTGGAGTGATAACGCGTCACTAACAGTTTCGGTAATAAAACCTAATGTCACATGAAACTCTTTTGGTAAAGCTAATAAACCATCGGAGCATATCTAGATAAATTAAATAAACATAAGTAATACTAGTAGTAGGTAAATATATTTTGCTTGATAAAATATTTACTTGATACCAAAATTATTAAAAACCTTGACACTCAATCAATAAATGTGTAAAACTAATGAAGAGTAGATTTAAGCATCTGTCATTGATATGCCATAATATAATCATTCAATCGTACACAAATCCTGCCTTCATTGCACTTAATACTGAAACACTACACTAGAACTGACATTTAATAGACATACACACTACATACTAATTTATTCTAATACTAGCTTATGCCCGCAGCTTCGCTCGCGTTAATTTAGAATTTGACAATCAATTCGGATTGTACTCTGCTTGTAATAATATAATTCAATCATGATTCGAAAGACACGTGGCGCCATCTATTATCATAAGAACGTTATTGTTGTTTTCCTCAGGAACAGTAATATTTTCGGGATGAAAGGTAGCCTATGTCCGTTTCTGTATACCTGACAACGTATATGCAAAATTTCAGGATGATCGGTTCAGTGGTTTAGTTTTGAAACGGTAACAAACAAACAAACAAATTTTCGCTTTTATAATATTAGTTAGGATTAGGATTGTCAGAGAAGTAATATATTATGTTGTAACCGCATTATGTCACATTTTGACTTATAAATTATAATTGATTAATATACTAGGAGATATTACCAATTTAGATCAATTTCTAATTATATGTTCTCATTAATGTCACTACATACCTATTAGTCAAAATAAATATGTTAGTAAAATTTATTTACGTGTCTTATTTATATCAACGGCATCACCTATTGTGAAAACTAAATTAAATACCTTTAAAAGTACTTTATAAAGTTAATAACCAAATATCTAATTACAAGCAAATCATACCTACATTATTGTATGAAACATTCTTGCTTGCTCGTTATGTTTTAAGTGCCATTTCGCACACACTTGATTTCGATTATGGGGACACAGCGATTACACACACATAATGCAATGTTAAATCGAATGTCACTCTGCATATGTGTATGTAAATGCACTATGATTATTGTGTTAGCGCATAAGCAGTGTCACGGTATCCGCGGTGTTGTATAGTCGCATATTTAACAATAAACCTAATTGGCTTAACCAGACATATCATTTCTTCACCCAATCGTACCCGAAGTCAGATATACACCAAGAATACACAACATCGATCATTGTCCAAATTGAATTACATACCTATTCATATTAGGTAAATGAACAATACAAATGGCAACCATAAATAAAATAGTCTATCTTCTATATTGATAAGCAAAGACATTCTAATGTCTTTGTTGATAAGCATTCTGTTTATTCATTTCATTTGCAACCATTTTTTTGCAAATCGTTGTTTACCAATTTACAAAGTCAACTATTTATTTGTTGGATTAGGTATACATATTTAAAGAGCTCAAAGTTACAGTAATCAAAGAACATTCACTCAAACGGCAATATAGCTAACTAAAGCAAACACACTACGCTCAGTAAGGATAAGTCGTAAGTGTATCTTCTAAGTATCTATTACGTACATGTCGATAATTATAAAATGAAGATTTTCACAAGTGTATTTTCTGCAACACTTGTGAAATAGTGCATACTATTGCAATGTTTGATCTAATTATAGATATAACTTATGTATATTAAATATTGGGTACGTATTACAATACAGAAATTTAAAAGACCATATTTTAAAATACCTATGGAAGACATACCGAAAAATTAAACGCCGAATGATTGTTTGGCCGAAAGTTTAAATCCCGAAGATCAATATCCCGAAGTTTAAAATCCCGAAGAACTAATATGAGTTTTGGACAGAGCCCCGCTACGCGCGGCTGCTATTTCTGGGTGGGTTTGCAAAAGAGAACCTAACACAACCTACCGCTTCCGAGTCGGAATCGTACTGATGGCCTAAGCATTAGCCAGCCAGATTATTAAATGTTTATTTAATATATTATTTCGGTATTTCGTTCATTCGGGATTTCGTCCATTCGCGGTTTCATCCTTTCGGGCATTTGGACATCGGTATTTTATGTTTCGATATAACGGCTATCGGCATTTAAAACTTTCGGTATTTTGAATTTCGTTGTTTTGGACATCGATATTTCAGTCGTAGTTATTATGAAATTTCGGTATTGTAATACGTACCCTAAATATTATACACAAGAAATAAATTTAAACATAAGAAACATGTTATGACTAAAATTCTGCAATTGAGTTTTGTCTGATTTATCATGTAAATATTATCTAATACCTTCAGAACTCTGTAACCTCATTCAGACTATAAAAACCTGACTTATTCAATCAATCAATCAATATCGACAATTCTCTAGATTTAACTTTCAATACAACTGTAGCACAAGATACTTGATAACAATAAAATCTTGTGCTCAAATTCTAGAGCAAAGCAATGCGATGGAGCATGACACACCGTCAGAGGCGTCTTGACGCTATGGCTACTAACTGTAATATTGGGAATAAACACACGAAATTACAATACCGGTAATTAATATCATGCGTAACTTTTACTCGATATGTCGCGGTAAAGTTTCAACGCATTTTCCAAAATGATTCCAGCTGATTATTCTCGGGCTGTAAGTGGCATCGTATCGCGAGCGAAGCTCCATGACTCATCACGTGTATATTGAGACTAAGGCTGAAAATACATTTAATGGTCACTACTAGAACTAATATTTCACAGAAGCATCAAGTTAAGTAATATTGAACTTAATAGCGCAAACTCGTCAGAAGATATTTGAGGCCTTTGATCATTAAATTGCCAGCAAATGGTGTTTGGTCTCATTATTCGCTAGAACTAATATTAAAACTAATAATCACTAATAATAAAAACTAATATTCATGCTTCCTATGTGATAAGTGATAACTTGATAAGACACTAAACTAAATATACATTTAGAATATATTATTATATAATTATCTATTGTACACTTCACCCACGTCTCATGTCATGATATCTAAAAAATTCTAAATTGAACTACTTGCTTCCCATTTATTGTGAAATTAAATTTTCACTACAGAGTTTTCATAGTATGATTATTTAAAATTTGCCTTCAGATATATACTGGCGGTATTATATTGTCACTATCAGAGTTTATATTTCAACTTCTTGAATGCATAAATCAATCTGCCAGTAGGTAAGATTCCGGCCATCCGGGCACATGCATATGTATCGCTGTATTTCAAAGAAGCGGGCAAAATACTAAAGAAAACATCGTAAAACTCAATTGTTGATAATTAAATCTAACTCGTGACACCATTTATAATGGACAGCTGTCAATAACATATCACTACTTAGAAGTTAACTATTTTTACTATCAGTGTATTATGTGTCCGTCCTTTGTAAAATAACCCACTAATTGAAAACAAAGATGTTTGAATACTCTAAGTGCTGAACGAATTCTAACTAAATTTTGAATTGGAGATGGTTTAAAACGGAGGAAAGGACACACTTTAAACCTATATTCTGAAAGAAGTCACCGTTAACAGGTAGTCTTACATAAACAGCTCTTTTCAACTAAAATTTATTTATTTAAGTTAACGAACTTTTCAAATATCTTAATTATTTGTTTTCACTGTTGAGTGAAATTGTGACAGCTAATTGTTTATTTTGAAACATCAGTATTTACGTAGGTAGGTGCTCCGTTCGTGATTCACATAGGTACTCAAAATAAGCAATCGTGTCATTATTCTGATTTACAGTGTCACATTTTTCGGATGATAGACTAAGGAACTGTTATTTAAATAATTATATAGTTTGTAAAAACTGTTGCTTTGATTCCAATTCATGACTTTATAGATTTGAATTAATCATTTTCTTACAATATTTTAGAATCACTGTTCATGCACAAACCTATTTTCCTGTTTCTTTATGTAATAATTAACAAAAGAGCAGCGATAGCTCAGTGGGGTGACCAACAGACTGTTCGAACCCACGTCGCCCACCTCTGACTTTTTTTTCTTTTTTTGCTCGTCAAGATGACCACACTCCACCTGATGGTAAGCAGTCGTGTGGTCTAAGAGCAGTGGCCTCCACACCGCCCTCATAGCAGCCGAGGCGATATTGAGGCCTCTACTTTGACGCCCTGAGAAGGTGCTTTTTCACGCCCCGCTTAAAGGACCCAGGATTGAAGGAAGAAGGAAACACGTGCCTTGGCAGAGAATTCCATGCCTTGGTCGTTCGGCAGAGGTATGAGGACCCAAACTTGTTGGTACGCGCTCTAGTCGACTCTACTGTGTAAGGATGACATCTGAGCCCAGCACGCGTTGTTCTGGATAGGAAAGGGGAGGGCGGGATAAGGTGGAATAACTCTTCAGAGCACTCCCCGTGGTATCTTCTGTAGAAACATGCCAATGAGGCAATGTTATATGACTTTTTGAAATTATGTGCGTATTGATTGACAATTATCGCCTGCTCCGTGCCTCGGAGAGCACGTTAAGCCGTTGGTCCCGGATGCCGTGAACATCTATTGCAGTCGTTATTAGGACAGTGTCGACACAATAGATCCCACTGGGTCGAAGTGTTGCCGGTCTGCACTGACTGCCTCCCACATAAGATAAGAATAATTAACAAAGTAAAAAGGTAATTTAATGTAATTTATTTATTTAGGGGCATATGTCCATCAAGAATAAGTGAGCCCCAGCGTTTCCTAAACAGTACATATACTACATACTAAAATAATTTTTATTAATTTATAAAGGTTTAGGGTTAAAAAATCATTTGTTATAAATAATCTTTTCTATAATAAATTTTGCAGCTTCAGAAATCGGTTCGGCTAATATACTTAAAAATGCTCCTTGATCATACTTATTAAAATTCTGCACAAATGATTCTCTAACCCTTCGATATTTAGCACATTCGACAAGTATGTGTTGAACATCTTCTATTGTACCACATACATCACAATTAGGTGAGTTAACCTTCTTCTTCGCGATGGATAGTGGCCAGAACGTAATCTATTCATTGCAACTATATAACCTCTACTTAATTTACTATTATAAAACCAAGGTATTCGAGGAGGCTGACACTGAATTGTTTTAAACCATATTCCTTTTTCTTTACTTCGTTCATCAAAATATTCTTTAAATTTACTGTAACAATCATATTTAAATTTAGATAAAACTTCTGTGTAATGTAGCAAAATCAAAAAATCTGAACCATTCGTTGCTGCTAATTTCGCTAACCTGTCAGCCTCCTCGTTCCCTCTTAACCCTACGTGTGATGGGACCCATTGCAACCGCAGATTTATATTGTTTATTGCATCTAATTCGTATATTAATTTTAAGATATTGTAGACTATCGGTGTGCCTCTGCTAGAACCAGAGGCGCATCGAGTCATAACTTGTAATGCACTCTTGCTGTCAGTACATATAATTCTTATTTTTAACATATTTAAGGGCTTCCAGGATTGCAATGAGCTCCAAATGCATTATTGAATTGTTTGCCTTTACACTGAACATACTAGATATGTTGTTCGACATATCGTAATACGCAGATCCAGACCCACAATCGCTCTTTGATCCATCAGTATACAATTTTGACCAATAGAAATATTTAGTATTTAGTTCTATAATAACCTTAAATTTAAGCGCAGTAATATCATGCCATTTTTCAGATAGATTAAGACATTCTAGATTAGCTTTAATAATCTTTCCTATTTCTATATAACTAACCCAGACATCCAGTTTATATAATTCAAGCGGGTTTGAGGTATGTATGTCACATGTTGTACATTCACTGTAAACAGCTTTGAGTAATGGTGTGTTAATGCGTTGCCAGTATCGTTCATGACAATTGGAGCTGAGGTCTGCTATCACTCTAATTGTTCTGCTATCTGACCAAGACATATTTTATTAAATACTTGTAAGCGAGATACAATCGCCTCAGAAACAGTGGTGGTAAACAAAGCTCGCTCTCCATAACATGTATAGGGGTAGTTTTTATGTATCCTCCAATAATACGTAAAGCTTGGTTTTGAAGTCTGTCAAGTCTTATCAAATTGGTTTTTGCACTTGTATCATAAAGAAAACATCCGTAATCTACTCTACTTCTAATCAAGGATATAGTCCTCTAGCAAAATGATATATTTTCGATTTTGCTGGCGATAATTGAAGGCCTATGTCGTCTAGTATGGTAACAAACACATTTAAAGACTCTCGTAGTAGATGTTCACAATGATTTAAGTCCCTATGACATACGTACAAAACGAAATCATCCGCGTATTGTGACAGAACAATATTAGATATTTTACGAGCTATTTTATATGTAGTTATATTAAATAATAATGGTGATAATGGGTCTCCTTGTGCTAGCCCTCTATTAGAATACCTAACATCAGACAGTTGACCATCTACACAATTTCTGATTCTAATGCTCCATCCACACTCTCGCGAGGCGCCTCCTAGAGGCTCTCGCCACGAGTCTTGGCGAGTGGAGGCGGCAGGAGTGTTAGCTATCCACACTCTCGATTTATTAAGTTGCCCGCTACGTCCACTTCAAGATGGACGTGATTCAAGTGACTGCGTTAGCTACTACTTTATGTGCCAACCAATATTATAATGTCTTGCGTTTATATCACCTAACTAAAAAAAGAAAGTCAAAACGGAGAAGGTGGTAGATGACGTCAATACACCGCAACAAGACGATGTTAGTATTTGAATTTGATGAATTTTTTATGAATATATGCCTAATTTTTTCCTAAGTTTATGAAAATTCACCTGTAAGTAGACATGACTGTTATTTTAGACTACTACAAAAAAACATGTGCATATTGTGACCTAGAGCATTTTGGTGCTTAAGAATACAATATGCACTACGTTTTTTACTATCTTATAATATTACTTTCTTTTACAGACAAACTATGGATAAACAAATTACAGAATTACTTTCCGAATCATCTGGTGAATTTGAAAATTTTGTGCGCATGTCTTTCTTCGATTTTGAATACTTATTGAACAAAGTTGCTCCTATTATCGCCAAGCAAGATACTCAACTAAGGCTTGCTATACCGCCCAAAGTACGACCTGCCATCACATTAAGGTTTTTGGCTACTGGCGACAATTACAAAAGTCTACATTTTTTTATTTAAAGTTTCGAGTCAGCTGATTTCAACAATAATACCAGAAGTTTGTGCTGCAATTAACGAAGCAAAAAAGACCAAGTAAAGGTAAATTGTTTTATTACAATTAAAATAATCTTTATAAAAGTTTTATTACAATGAAAATCTTCAGTTTTTGTCACACAAAACAAAAATATCATTCCTGGCTGTAATTAAAATTTTCGAGATAATCTCTGGCCGGTGAAACTATTACCTGATCGGACAAAATTGTAACTGATTGTGAGTTATCGACTGGGTTATCTGATCGGACAAAATTGTAACTGATTGTGAGTTATCGATTCGGATCTGAAATGTGCAAAACAAACTACGTATGATTCGGTGCAATTATTGCTTGGCTTAGGTGAAATTCGAGCAGTATTTTGTTGTTTTGGAGTATGTCTGATAGGATCAGGGTAAGACGAATGAGAAGAAACAGGTTGTTGTGAATTGTCGATTGGGCTACGATGGGGACTTAGAGTATATTGGAGAACTGCAGGATATGTAACTTGAGCCGACATATTATGATTTCGTTCAATTTTGTTCGGTATAGCAGGTTCTGAATATGATGCACAAGAAGATTCGGGTCGTTTTGGTATTCTCATTACATTAGGTAAAGGTTCACAGTAAGAAGATTCAGAATAAGTAGGTCGTTGTGGTATGTAATGAGATGCATAAAAATTAGGTGATTGGCTGCTAATATTACGTAAACGGTTTATAAACATGCCGTCTATTTCGTACATGAAAATAGTACGTTCATTTTCAGGTAGTCCCCGTAATTTTTTGACAAGTAACTTGAAGTATGTACAAATCGCACTCGTCTTCTTCAGTTCTTTGGTCTTTTAGAACACTATTTAAAGTATTAAATGTATCCTTCATCTGCTTGCTAGCTTCATTGATGAGATATTCAGAACTTTTTGCTCGTCGACGCGGGTGCTGTGGTGGAAATGACTGATGGCTAGTTGAAGCAATTAGAGATTGCGGCATTGGAGATTGTTCATTTGTACTTGACTCTTCTTCAAATTCAACAGCTTGTGAATTGTTTCCCTGAAACGCAAATAGAATATAAATAACTAGCTTTTACCCGCGACTTCGCCCGCGTAGACTTCAGTTATCACAGTAAAGTATCCTATGTGTTAATCCAGTGTTTGATCTATCTACCTGCCAAATTTTATTCAAATACGTTTAGCCGTTTAGGTGTAAAAGAAGAACAAAGAAAGGATTTATTATTAGAATATTTTATAAATTTTAAATATTTTTATGTTTGTTTCAGATCCCGTCTAGTGCCCAGGAGTGGCTAGATATAGAAAAAGGATTTAGAACAAAATTTCCTCACTGCGTTGGAGCAATTGACAGCAAACATAGTTTTACAATGCCCGGTTGGATCTGCATCTGAATATTATAACTACAAAAATACATTCAGTATTGTTCTATTGGCATTACTTGACAGTAATCATCATTTTATTTTCGCTGACGTTGGAAGCCAGGAACGAATCAGCGATGGCAGAGTGTTTAGGAATTCTTTGTTGTGGCAAAAAGTTTTCTCAAATAATCTTAAATTGCCATTACCATCTCCCCTTCCAGGTTCAGATAAAAATGTGCCTTATGTATTTATAGCAGATGGCGCATTTGCTCTATATACTCATATAATGAAACCATACCCAGGCAATCACGCTACTGGCTCGCAAAAACGAATATTTAACCAGCGATTAACAAGCGCACGTGTAGTAGTAGAGAATGTTTTTGGGATATTGTCGTCAAAATTTAGAATTTTCAGAAAACCTATATTATTAGATCCAAACAAAGCATCAGTAGTAACAATGACATGCATTTTACTGGACAACTTCCTTAGAAGGAGTGAAACATCTAGTACATTATACACTCCTGCATCTACAGTGGATATTTTTAATGATAATGGAATTTTGGAGAAATGACGTTCACAATGACGGTGCCCTGCAACGTCTGGATCAAATACCATGCAGAGCAACATTAAATGCAACTCAGATAAGAGAAGAGTTTACTTCATATTTTTGTACAAACTCATATATCCAATAGATTTAAATAATCCTGACAAAATAATAAATAAATAGAATAAATATTCTACCACATACACACAATACCATCTTTTTTTTTGTAAATACATACATATATTATACATAGAAACACCCAGATCAAGAAAAACATCCATGTTCATGCACACAAATGTTTGACTTG
The DNA here is from genome assembly GCA_963564715.1 of Catocala sponsa. Classification (NCBI taxonomy): domain Eukaryota; kingdom Metazoa; phylum Arthropoda; class Insecta; order Lepidoptera; family Erebidae; genus Catocala; species Catocala sponsa. Next base: position 353,699 of record OY751343.1, read on the forward strand.
TGCGGGAATCGAACCCGCAACCTCAGGCGTGGCAGTCGGTTACACTAACCACTACGCCATCGAGGCCGACAAACAAAACAAACAAAATATAAATAACCTATTTAATTTAACAAAAGAATGTGTTTTATTTTACATACCTGTCTCTCCGTGTTTATTGTAGGCAAACATTCATTGATGTCACTCAAAAAGCTTTTCATCAGTTCGTATAAAAACCATATGGGTTTATAAATATCATTTATACCGGCACCGGATTTAATTGAAGCTTTTTCTTTCTCAGGTGCCCTCTAAAAGTCGCCATTAATGAAACTTTTTTGTTCTTTAACTCCTGTATACCTACAATACAAAAAAAAATATTACACTCCACAAGAAGTAAAAAAAGAGTTACAGTTAGGCACCTACAAATAGTTAGTTAGTTACAAACCTATATTTAATTCTCTGCTTATCCGATCCCACGCGTCATTCTCTTTATTTTTATCTTTGTGATAGGGATTTTTTGGGTTCCAAATGATTGGTTCCATTTGATAAAGTTCCATAAAAGTGATGCACAAATCGTTATTCCACTCCGCCGCCATGATAAAAAACACGCGCGTTACTTTGCAACAGTCGACAGCAAAGTGAGCGAGCGTGAGAGTGCGGTTGATTGTCTCGCCTCGCCCCCTCGCGTCCTTTGACTCGCGCCCAAAAAACCGACACGAAGCGGAGCGACAGCGAGGCGAGCCGAGGGAAGACGAGGGGACACGAGCGCACCGTCCTCACTCTCGCACTCGCGTTCCCTCGTGTAGCCTCGTGGAGAGTCTGGATGGGGCATAAGACGTCTATCACTTAAAAAGCACCATAGATAATTACATATTTAAGTCATCCAAGTTACTCATTACTTTGTCTATTAATATATTATTGTAGGCATTTTCAATATCGAGAAAACATGCAACTGTTGAACACTTTTTTGCAAAACCTAATTAGATGTAACTAATAAGTCTTGTTAAGCAATCTAATCCTGATTGACCTCTTCTGAAGCCACTAGTGTATGGTGACAAAATTAACTGTTTTTCTATAAACCACTCCAATATTTTTCCTAACATTAAATGAAAGATTTTGCAAATACAATATATAACCGATATCGGTCTAAGTTTGGCCTCTGAGTCTATTCCACTCCCAGGCTTAGGTATAGGGACTACTAAGATAGTACGCCACTGGTTTGGTACTACACCTAATCTGAAGATCGCGTTATATATATTCAAAAGGAATTGTTTACCTGATGAAGGTAAATTATATATCATTGAGTAGGTAATGCCGTCTTTACCTGGAGAAGTGTCTTTTTTGTTTATACAAATTTCTAATTCTTGCATAGTAAAGACAGATTCAAGCTGCGTATTATGTGAGACAAGATTAGGTTTACAATTTAACGCGGTATCTGGTGTCAGAGATCTAAATAGCTCTTTTTGTTTATCTTCAGATGGAATGAAGCCAGTTTTATGTTGTTCTTTAAACCACCGCATGTTGCGCCACATATCTAATACGGATGTACAATCATCAATACTATTACAAAATCTATGCCAACTAAACGTCTTCGCTTGTCTTATTTGTTTTCTAGCTATTCTTATTTTTCTTAATATGGTTAGTATTTATGTGATGTAACCATACATCACATAAATACTAACCATATCATGTCCATATCTCAAAATGGATGTAGAAATGGGGCTCGTGGTACCAAAGAGCTACTCCTTATTGACATGACCATTTGCCAATAGGTACGTCGTCACCGAAGGGATTTGGCGACATGTTGGATAGATTATAAGAAGGCCTATGACTCTGTGCCCCATACATGGCTCTTGAAGGTGCTGGAGTTGTACAAAATAGATACAACTTTATGCACTTTCTTGAAGACGTGTATGGGGCAATGGAGGAATGTCCTTCGCTATCCGGGATGTCAGCAGATCCAGAGTGATGGTATGCCTATAATGATCAAGCGGGGTATATTCCAGGGTGACAGTTTGAGTCCACTGTGGTTTTGCCTGGCTCTAAACCCTCTTAGTACTTTACTGTAGAATTTGGAGCTAGGCTACCGGTTGCAGAGTAGAGGCCAGGTCATATCTCACCTTTTTTACATGGATGACCTTAAATTATTTGCCCCCACCTATCTTCAGCTGACAGAGTTACTAAAGGTAACTGAAAACTTTAGTAATTCTATCAGAATGGAGTTTGGTGTGGACAAGTGTGCGGTAATGTATGTAAAGCAAGGTGGGATTGTGGAATCTGATGGGATGGAACTATCGGATTCCTCAACACTTAGGACTCTCTCTGCAAACGAAACATACAAATATCTGGGTATGTCGCAGGCGTTGGGCATTTCAGAGACTGGCATGAAACAGACATTGCGGGATCGCTTCTTTGGCCGCCTGACAAAGATACTCAAAAGTTATTTGTCGGGCGGTCATAGGGTGCGTGCTTATAATGGCTAGGCCATGCCGGTCTTAATGTACTCCTTCGGCATACTCAGATGGACTCAGAATGAACTGGAGGCCCTGGATAGAAAGGTCCGTACACTGTTGACCGCATACCGGATGCATCACCCGCGCTCGTCTGTAATGAGGCTGTACATCCCGCGGAAATGCGGGGGTCGTGGCTTTCTAAGTGCCAAGACCCTCCATAATCGTGAGGTGTGCAGTCTTAGAGAATATTTTCTCCAGACCGGCTCGGGTGTGCATCGGGCTGTAGTCTCAGTGGACAATGGCCTTACCCCGCTGGCTCTGGCTAAGGAGAACTGGCGCAAACCTGTGGTACTCAGTACTGATGACCGCAGGGATGTATGGAAAGGTAAAGAGCTGCATGGAAGTTTCTATCGGGCCTTACACGGGCCCGATATTGATTTAATATCTTCTGTGGCCTGGCTACGTTTCGGCGATATTTTTGCCGAAACAGAAGGTTTTGTCTTTGCAATAATGGACGAAGTTGTTATGATGAATAACTACCGGCGGCATATCCTGAAGGATGGGACGGTCGACATATGTCGGGCGTGTCACCAGCCCGGTGAATCTCTCAGGCATATTGTCTCTGGGTGTTCCCGTCTTGCTAACGGCGATTATTTGCACAGACACAACCAAGTGGCCAGGATAATCCATCAGCAACTTGCCTTAAAGTACAATCTTGTGGATTCAGAGATACCGTACTACAGGTATGTGCCCGATCCAGTTCTCGAGAATGGTCGTGTCACTATGTACTGGGATCGATCTATCATCACTGATAGAACCGTTGTGGCTAACAAGCCAGATATTGTGGTGATAGATCGATTAGAGCTGGACTTGGCTCGCGAGGTTGTCGACATGTGGGATGTAGGCTCGGCGATCATTGTACCGATAGTCGTTTCGGTAAACGGGTTAATTGCCAAGAGCCTCGACCACCATCTTAAGAGGCTCGCGTTGAATAGCTGGGTCAAGTCCTCAATTCAGAAGGCAGTATTGCTCGACACGGCGCGCATAGTGCGGAGGTTCCTTTCTCTGGAGCCCTAACCACCGATAGCTTGGTCCCTGCACCCGATATCGGTGGGTCATTTCAGTTTTTATATTTTTAAATATATATAATTTTTATATTTATATTTAAAATGTAATTATTAGAGAAAATAAGTAATAAAGAGAATAATAATAACTTTATTTCCAAGAATATGGTGATATATAGGCTCTTAAATTAAATGTTGTACAGCATATTCTGCCATTACAGGCGTGCAAATATAGTTTGTTCAGACATCAAAATTATTTATTTATTACTTTTTTATTATTATCATGCAATTGTAGTAAATTACACCTAACATTTATTTATATTCCACAATTAAAATATAGACAGTCATATTATTATATTGATAATGCCCAAATTTAAAATGTCATATATGTATATTGAAAAATAATACAAAATTTCTCCTTCTAGTTTGATGCCACACATTTATACTTATCTATATAATTATTTGTAGTATAAAAAACATACAAAATTTTATATTAGGTAATTATATTATGTCATTATCATTGATGTCAAAAGGATATTATTGAGAGGTGAACTTATAGAGAAAATACATAGAAAATAAATATAAAAACTTAGTATAATCATGAAACATATTAAATTATTCATTTAATCAAGTTATTATTTTGTCCTCTAAGTATTCATTAACGTGATAATATATTTTTTCCTGTAGTATTTTGTATAGCTTTGTGCGAAATTGTTTGAATGGTAAGTTTTTAAGACTATGTGGAAGATTGTTGTATAATTGTATAGCCATGCAATATGTGTTTCTCTTGAACAGTTCTAGTTTAATTTGAGGCTGTTTAAGCCTATTTTTGTGTCTCTTCCGACTATTTTCCATATCTCCCAGTTTTTTAAATAGATGTGGATGTTTTTTAACAAGCCACTTCCAGCCGTTTAAGATTGTCTGGCGTTGGATTGTTTCACAAACTCTTAAGGCTAGTCGACGCTCTGCAATGATTTTAGATAAGTATGGAGACCAATAACTTTTAGGCTTAAAACTATTTGTCAACTCAGGTGGAATTTTAATAAGAGGAATATTTTTATTAGCAGATATATTCACCATGTCTAAAAGATAATCATAGTAATTTTGAATATCAGTATTAAGGCAGGTAAGGCTATCAAATTCAAAAAACGATTCTGCGAGATCTGACCTATTTCCAAATGGCTTTTGAAAAGTTACGCTTTTTAGTGAAATTTAGACACTCTGTTATATTTCTAGATATTTTGATGAAGAGATGATCGCTACCTAAGTTTTCATTAAGTATTTGCCATTTAAAATCTATAGTAATATCCGACGAAGCAAAGGTTATGTCTGGAGAAGATTTCTGTAGCACAGTGTTTACTAATCTAATTCTTGTTGCCCCTTCATCATTAAGTGAAATGAATCCGTTTTCAAATCATTGGAATGTAATTTATTTCTGTAATTGGAGTTGAATAAAGCGCCATCTATTGTTTCGGAACGACAAGCGTAAGCTTGAGTGAGATCGCCATAGAGCCAATGTGTCAGCTGAAGTGACAGTTATAACTGTCAGTGTCATATTGACGTTATATAAGCGACGGATACTCGTGCGCGGACACATTCGGTGGACGAACTCGCTGCGTTATGGATCAAATCAGAGATAATCACAGTAAACCTTTATTGTTTTATTTCTCTTGTATTTGCCTATCATTAGTATACGTACGAAGTATAATACCACGCCTATATTTTGTTGCTACATCATGTCAAAAGCGAGGGTTGCCGTCCAAACTCTCCGACATGTATAATAAAATAACAAATATCCGCATTGTAGATTATGTACTTGGTGATTATTTGTACCTGATTATTTGTAACTTGTGTCAAATGTTCAAAGGAAATTACAAAATATATTTTAATTTTAATATCATTCAGTGTACTGTAGAATCACGTGCTTTCATTGGCTTATAAGAAGGTAATAAGAATATCATCGTAATCAAAGATATGCCAAAAGATATCGCAGGAACTATTTTAGTTTGGTTGGTTTTAAACCGAGTTTAAGACGGACTGTGTTGCACAATTAAGAATATTTGGCATCGAGTCAATCATAGCGCCTGATATTACAATATAAGAGCTGATATCCTATTTGGCCTTACAATATTACTAGTTTTCACCCGCGGCTTCGCTCGCGTAAATATAGGTTAGCTTAGGTTAGGTTTGCAACAGTTATTTTTTCTGGATGAAAGGTACCCTATGTCCTATTCTGTACCCCTGACAGATACACGATGTTGATCGGTTGAGTAGTTAAGGCGTGAAAGCGTAACAAACAAACAAACTCATTTTCGCATTTATAATATTAGTTAGGATTAGGATAGTTAGGATATGCGTATTTCAATTTGCGAAAACAAGATCTTTTAATGTTCTTAAAACAAAGACTGCCAGTGAGCTTAGGTGCAAATAATTAAATGGATGCAAATACTGCCACTTTTTGTGAGTTACAAACTAGATGAGTCTCGAAGATCAAACTAATCAGATATTTTCTTGTGTCGTTCTATTATTATAGTGATGGAAAATGGTTCACAACCAATATAAGATGAATCAGCTCCTTTGACACGATAGTGATTGATCTCTCTCCGAGTTGTTGATCTCAAGACTATGCTATGATAGCTTTGGTCACATATGTACTTACACTAAAAATTGCCAAAACGTCCACGACGCCATAACTATCCATCTTGTTACTGTTAAGTATGTTGTCAGTGTATAACATGGGTCGGAATCTTGCCTACATTGAAGGAAAACTTTGACACAGCCCTCTTTTTATTGTACATGGAACTATTTTCGTTCGTAAGTAGGTACATAGTACGTCACAGCCATCCTACTAGTTAAACTAAAACACTACCTATTACTAGAATTTTGCTTATGATTTCTGTGACTTACAAATTCAAATCGATACTAGGAAAATTAGTAATGAGATATTAGACGATATAAGTCCTATACTTTATTTTAACACATTTTTATAACCACTAAAATATGTATATGTTTCTACAATTTTTTTCTCGTATTGTAACCGAATGGTAGAAATATAGTTTTTCACAACGCCAATCTTCTTTTATTAGCTGTTATCACACAAAATAATTAATAGCGATTTGTTTACATGCTCTTGCGCAATTATTTTTATGTTTCACTGTATTTGCGTAGTTTTCTGTGATATTCACGTCAAGTAGAGCATCAGTTCCTTCGAGTCTACCAGGAAATCAAGCATCTTCACCGGTGTTGTGTGTTTTCACGTCAAGTTTGGTACTCCGTGTAAAAAGTCTAGGCCCTCCAGTTTGTGCAGTTTGGACCTTATTTACTGAAGAATTCAGATATACAATGTTGTGATTTTGACAAAACCTTTAAAAATTGTGTTCTTTGTTTATATATTGTGAAATGGTGAATAATAATTTTTTCGTGATTGTATATCCTATGGTTTTATTTTTATTACCAAAACTATATACTTGACAAGTTAAATAAATCAACACAGCTAATACTAAAATTAGCGACATCTATCGCCATTTTAAACGAAACAAAATTGCAGAGTTACTTGCTATTTTTATACATGGCGATGTAATCGCTTAAAATGTCAAAGATTCCAGTCTATTAGTTAGCGATAATAATATATACTAGTCTATGGTGTATAATATTATGAATAAATAGTGTGTTGAAAAGCCATGTTATGGAAACTTCTATATAATACTTACTGATAAAGCAGTGTCCCCAATTTCAGGACAGCATTTCTTTCCATCGAATATTAAAAAAATTAACATCTTTGCATTGTTTTTTGTTTAAATACTCTAATTTCCACTTAGTATTGCAGTTTATTAGATTTTTCCGTAACTTTAACCTTGAGCTCAAATGGTCTAATACTTTCTATTCATCTATGCCACTTGCAGTAATACATATTATATTGAACACATACAGAGCAATAGCATCCTAACAAGTTGTACTTACGACCGTTTTCAATAAAGTCATTGCACACATACACATAAACCCGCCTCACTTATTCTATCGCCTATTCTAATAATTATGATTGTGACTATTCATTTCAAGTTGTTACGCAACTAATGTTATAGCTACGTTGAGCGTTGCGTGTTGATAATAGTGCGTTCCTAAACTTAACGCTTGTTGGTTCGATCCCCTGTAGAAGTGGTAATCTTTTTGTTTTTTTTCTAATATTAGAAATATCCATGTCATTGTTTTTTATTTACCGACTTCAAAAAAAGGAGGAGGTACTCAATTCGTCTGTTTTTTTTATGTTTGTTACCTCGTTACTTTCGACTGGGTGAACCGATTTTGATAATTCTTTTTTTATTTAAAAGCTGGTGGTTCCCGTGTGGTCCCATTTCATTTTGATCAAGATTTGACTATTCGTTTTCGAGTTATCCTTAATAATGCGTATTTGGGTACATAGATGATGCTCTCATATTTGGCAAGGTTCACTAAAAACCGAGAAATAAACAAAATTTTAACGAAAAAGAAAACCGACTTCGAAAAAGAATATTCTAAAACTTAAAATGCACTAAAAATTTAATAAATAATTGCATATTCTTGTGAATAATTAAATTATTGTTATTATTGAAGTCGGTGTCAGCCAAGGTAGGTTTGTAACTAATTAAACATGAGATGTCTTTCTATAATCATAACATAACATTGGCATGCACAATTACACACATAGACGCAATACGCGGTGCGGGCGGGTGACACCGACTCCAAAAATAACAATTATTTAATTATTCACAAGAATATGCAATTATTTATTAACTTTTTAGTGCATTTTAAGTTTTAGAATATTCTTTTTTGAAGTCGGTTTTCTTTTTTGTAAAAATTTTTTTTATAGTGAAGTAATGTTCTTATAACTAAAATAAAATTTTGTTTATTTTAATTATAATATTTTGCATTATTTATTTATTTATTTAATAAAAACATAACATGGTATTAGTAATTACTAATTTTAATTAATTTTGATAAATACAAATTTTTAGTTTAATCCCTAATAAAAGACTAAATTTGGGTAATAAGTAGACAAAAATAACGTTTCTTTTTAGTAATAAAAAAACAAAAAGTGGTAGTAGACCCCAGCATTTGAACCACCTTATACTATCGTCTCAAAGTGATGACTCGTTATCCGCTCCTATAACGGAACATATTTTATGCATAAATCTAGACACGCGGCAGCGTGTCAAGCCAAGTTCAAGCAAAGGAACTGGCTAGCCAGCGCCGAGTGTAATATTACATGAACCACTTGGTGCCACTTTTGACCCTTCTATAACTCAAAACCTCTTTAACGTAAACACATAAAACTACGTGTGTTTAATTATATCCATAATGACATCTAGAAGCCCAAATTTCATGAAGCTAGCTCAAACGGTTATAAAGACATGAAGGTCAAAAAGTCGTAAATTTTAGACTGACATATAGTACCTAAATCTAACCTACTTCCAGATGATCTAGAAGGATGAAATTTGGAATCCAGCTCGGTAACTGTGTGTAAGCGTAGGAAAAAATCTAAAAATAAAAAAAAATTGAAAGGCATGGGGGTCCCCATACAAAAAAATTTACTTGTAGCGTTGGAACCGTTACAATCAGATATTTGAAACTATCCCAATATATGTATTATTATATTATTATATTTGCTATATAACAGAAATATAAAAATATTATCTCTAACATTCAAGAGAATGTAGACAATAGCATAAAAAAGAAAACCATTGAAATTAAACTACTATATACGGATTTTATCGCGTTGTTTATTTGACACTGTTACAAAATTTTTTGAAAAACTGTTACACTACTATAATCACTATTAAACTTTACAAATTTTTAAGCTAATTAAATTATTGAAACTATTAAAACTATTTATACTATTACTATACTATTATACTATTTAGATTTATTTTTACACTTTCCCCGACGTTTCGGTTGCTTTTCAGCAGCCATGGTCACGGGGAGTCTAGTATAGTAATAGTATAAATAGTTTTAATAGTTTCAATAATTTAATTAGCTTAAAAATTTGTAAAGTTTAATAGTGATTATAGTAGTGTAACAGTTTTTCAAAAAATTTTGTAACAGTGTCAAATAAACAACGCGATAAAATCCGTATATAGTAGTTTAATTTCAATGAATAACATTCGCGTAAACAGAAGACAATATTAAAGAAAACCATGCAGCGGAAACGCAAGAAAAAACATTAAATCTCAATACCTGCCTAGTTTTCTTTACAAAAAGTAATGATATCCTACCAAAAACATAAATGTAAAAAGGAGAGCAAAGTTCAATACAAAAATTATGCTTGGCTGTGGGCTTCGCCGCAAAAAGAATGGAGATCTAAATGAGTGCCAAGTTCTATGCAAAATCCAAATATGTATTTGTAGGAACAAAATAACATTTACATTAGATCTCTATTCTTTTTGCGGCGAAGCCCACAGCCAAGCATAATTTTTGTATTGAACTTGGCTCTCCTTTTTTACATTTATGTTTTTGGTGGGATTTGAAATACTGACACTTATTAAATATACGGAATAATAGTAATTACAGTTATATATATATATATATATATAAGAAATCGCTTTGCACGCATGCGCATGACGAACTTCACCTACTATAATTTACATAATATAATGTACCTATTATAGTTGTTAAGCAGGAAGTATAATTCGAATATGTAAATAAAAGTTGAGTAGCAATGTACATATTATATATACCATCATAACCAGTATAACTCAGTACTGCCTCACTAGGTGTATTCTTGTGTCGCGGTCGCGGGGGACTTTACAGACATTCAGACAACGGACGCAAACAATACCCCGACTCGGCACAACCATTTGTGGATCACGCAACCTTTTGTCCCATGTGGGGATCGAACCCACAACACTGGGCGCGGCGGCGGTAGTGAGGCGACCACTTGAACCACAATGCCATACGTGCCATCCAAAATAGATGCACTATTATACGTAACATAACGAAAGTGATAATCTTACTTTTGTGCATACTACATTATATTATTTTTTTAACCATTACCAGCACAGCTGCCAGCCGTCTGCCAGCGAAAGTCCACTGACGGCTATGGAATTGCCACGTAGACTTCTCCTGCATGTCTGAGAGCTCTACGTAATATAGTCGAAGATAAATTAATTTAATTATGAAGCTTGCGAACCTACGTGAAGGTAGCTTAACCTTTATCATACTGCAAGAAGACCACACTAACAGCGAAGTCTGTGCAAGCAATGTAACTTAAATAATACCTTAGTGGCGCAGCAGTAGTGAATGTGACTGCTGTACATGAGCTCTGGGGCTCTATAGATAGCCTGGTCAAGCGGTGGAATTTACAATTTTGTCAAGTAATTATCAGTTATAGAACTGTGCCTGGAAGATTGCCACATAAACCCCTAGTAATCTCATTAATACTCAATATTGCTTAATATAAAAATTCTTCTAACAACACCATCTGTCTTTGTAACCTGCAACTTACTAGGAGTTGTGTTACCGAAATTGTGGTATTCTCATGTTACCAAATACGGTGGTAGGTTGACTGCACACCAGCGTTTAGTACCAAAGTATTGGATAGATGGAGCTAGATGGCTCTTCCCAGATCATTTTATTATAAGGTTTTTATTTATTTATGGGAACTATTTAGTTTTTTACCGCGGAAAAACTTGGAATAATATTTATGAATGATACCGCTCCGTCTAGAGCGAATCGGTTTCTCAGTAATCATACAACCTTACAATTTGTTAAGCTGCACTAAGATAATTGGAAGCATAGAAACAGTGAATGAATGAATTTGATTGAATGATTTGACAGTAGGTAGTTAAAGATATGTAGTTGTTTTTTAATTAGTACCGAAATAAAATTCAATATAATTGTAATATTGGGATATCTTTTGTTTCTAATAGATTGATATTTGATCAAGATGTGTCGTCACTAATGAGAATTGTTTAAATACAGAGGCATGTTAAATTTGGGCGGATTTTAGATAGACTTCACAACTAATATCAAGTATTTCGTTGCGTATTACATCTCAGAATTAGGATCAGCTGTCAAGTTGCGGGCCAAATTCTTTCAGCTATTTCCTAGACCCACGGTCTAGGAAATAGATGAAAGAATCGAAGTGATACCCAAATGATAATAGGCCAACCAATTTTAAGTCGACCAAATCTGAAACTTGCAGCTAATCCCAAACTATTCAAGTTAATAAACAAAGTGTCATATAAGTTTGACTGCACGGATGGCTTAGTGAATTAAGGGGTGCCTCACCACTGTCACCGTGCCGAGTGCTGTGGGTTCGAATCCCACACAGGAAAAACTTTGTGTGATTCAGAAATGGTTGTGCCGAGTCTAAGTTTGCTTTGTGTCCGTTGTTTAAATGTTTGTGAAATCCCCCGCGACACAGGATTTATTCCTAGTGCGGGAATTGTCTTTTATAAAGATAAAGAAAGAAAGAAAGATATAGCACACATTCATTTACTTGCAAATTATATTATAGAAAAGGGTACCAATATGGTTATTGATTTAGAATTGCATTCAGAAAATACTTGTGTTAGGAGGATAGACCCTCCTGACTACTTTTGTTCTTAATTTAGAACATCAAACAATAAAACAATTGCAGTAAATCATTTACGAAACGTAGTTTTGTTGCGTAGAATGAATCGTTCCTAAACCACAGAATAAAAATAAAACAGGATTAAGTCTTGTCAGTATGTGCATAAAGTAAATATGGCAATACAAGACCAGAGAGCGCGTGCGCCGTTTCGAAAAAGTAAGTTAATCCGTAATAATCTCTATTTTTATTAGATTTATTTTAATACTAGCTTTTGCCCGCGACTTCGTCCGCGTGGAATAGTTACTTTGGTCAGCATGTTTATTTTTAAGAAAACTATATTGCAAATACAATTTTAAATGCTTTGGTTTACTGCAAATAGCTTATTTCAATATATATTTTTATAAATGCTATCCTATGCTAAAACATAAAGATTTTGCGGGTTTGATACTCGTGAGCACGCCATAATTATAGAGTTGTCCATGAAAAACAGTTTTGTTTATTATTATCGTAAATGCTGCTTTTAGGAGAATCTGCACTTATATAAACTGAAACGGGAAATTGCTCGACATTATCGGAATACGGGGAATTAAAATATTTTTTCCTTTCGCCATTACATAGCCTATGTGCGGCAAGATTTCTCATTGACAGGACTAGAATACCAACTTTCAGCCTCAACTTATGGGAAAGCACTCCCGATAATTCTAAAGAAAGAAAGAATTATTTATTTGTAAGAATATACTTACAATAACGGTGTTATTAGAATATTCATAATACGGCTCTTATATTCTACCATGTCTGGTGTACATATATTTAACCTACAACTAATGAAACATGAAAATAAATTTATATAAAACAAACAGAACAAATATCTGTATATTTGTTGCAGGTATCTTATCACAGGCTCTAACAGTCAACCTAAATGGAACTAAACTATAGGATTTTAAGTAAACTCATTAACATCTAAACTTTGAAATTCTGAAGTGTTACTTCGTGACTTAAATGAACAACGATTATGACTTTTGCGGCCCCGAACCAGAACAAAATACGGCTAATAGCACTAAGACTTATCAATGTGGAAATGTACTTACTGTCTAATGTCTAATTCTTAGACTAAATTGTTAAATTAATAATATAAAATATATCGAAATTAATTCTTTAAAATAATAACGCTTACAGAAATTAGGAATGTATCAGATAAATTTACCTAACTCCAAAAACATTTGTACGCCAGTTAATGGCAGAATATGGACAGAACTACCATGTATTTTTATCATCATTTTTGTACTCATATTCTGACAAATAAATCATTTATGAATTATTATAATTATTAGGCTCTTATACTCTTCTACTTATATCATCTAACTAACAATCGGTTCTACGCCAGTTCTACGCCAGTTATTCATGAAAACATTTAACTCACTACACAATCTTCTTGTGTTTTGTAGTTCAGAATAAGGCCAACAGATGGCATTGGTCGTCCGGTTAGCAATATGCCAAGCACAAGATTTGATAGTAATTTATATACCAAATTTTAGCAAATCTCTTAGCTGCATTTCATTTGTAGTTTTTGTTTCTTTAGTCTGACACGGTAATAAGATTACAGTATAGAGATCTTTGATACAAGAGTTGCGGTGGTGTGCGTATCCTTATGGTTTCTTTACCACATAGCGTAAAAATGTACAAATGACTGCATGGATGGTCTAGTGGTTGAAGAAGTCACACAATAGTTAACTCATTGTGTGTGTGTGTGTGTGTAAATAAAATATTAATTCAAACATTTTGTGACGACGTATTATAATGATAAATGACGCAATCGGATTATCAAGATTCTGTTTATTTAAAGCTGGCATCTATATGTGAGGATATACACCCGGAAGGTTAGTCAGAGATGTATAATAAATACATTTCGTCAACTATGTTTTAGTTGAGATTTGATAAGCTTGGGTGAGGAAGTCTGCATGTCTGGGAGTTTTACATAATGTTCTACACCTGTCTATATTTATATAGATTTTACAGCCGTTGTCAGGATACACGAAAGACATAGGGTACCTTTCATTCAAATATATGTTATACAACTTACATAGATATCCCCGAACGAGTAATGAGTGCTACACCTAAATTTGGCCAGCTTGATGAGCCAAAATGAAACAATGATTGTTTGAGCCAAAATGAAACAATGAACCTACACCCACTTAGCCTCATAGCAGCTGTCCGGAGATCGCACATCGCTTTGACGTCCTTTGTCGAATACAATACACGGGCGGGACGCAGCAGTGTTTAGATGATTGCACAGAAAATGAAAAAAGAAGTTGCATACTTGTAAAACACTTAGGTAGTTTACTTTGTATAGACTAATGACATAGAGGACATTCAATATATAATTGTACCAATGGTATAATGGCTGTAAAGCCTTGCAGCTATTTAAAATATAATTTACATAAAGTGTAATTCAGTCCAATATAAAAACATAGGTTACAAAGTACTAGGTAGTACCTATTCCTTAACCCTTCCAACTAAAAAAGCATGCTAGTGTTAGGAGTGGGTTTACGTAAGTAGTGTCCGTAGGAATCGAACCCATGGCCTCTACCAGTTCTATCGTCCAACCAACAACTGGCCTTACACATCCAGTCCTTCATGAAAACGTTTAAGTTGCTGAACAATATTTTTGAGTTTTGTGGTTTAGAACAAGGACAATAGATGGCATTGGTCGCCCGGTCAGCGACATTCCTAGCACAAGCTTTGGTAGTAATTACTCTGCACTTAATTTAGAGCTTTTGGTTTTATACCTGACCCCGTGCCTGACACTATAATAAGCTTAAAAGAGCTTAGAAGTCTACCAATCCGCACTGGGCCAGCCTGCTAGAATATGGCCTAACCCTTCTCACACTAAAAAGAGGCCCGGGTCTGGTAGGACAGTTATTTATTTTATTTTTCACTTGCCGTTTCTATGTCCCACTACTAAGCAAAAGCCTCCCCCTTGGACTTCCAAACCACTCTGTTCAAAGATATATCCTACCAGTCCCTTTCGAAGACGTCTAAGTTATCCCAATATATCCGTTAGGATTTGCGCTGTCAGGGTTGACAATATTATTTTTTTATTTGTGTGATCTACTAGTATTTGTCTATTAAGTTCTCACAAGCAGCATGTCGCGACTGATACTTTAGGTATTGCAAGCCATCACAGGACACGCACCAGAAAGTTAAATAAACGCGTATTTACGCTTATGTTTATCCAAAGACTTACCATTAGGCGGTATGGTTACATATCTCCTTCGTTGTATAAAAGACCTTTGTTGATTATGTAACACTTACGCCACACGAAGAAAATATCACCTTATGATGCTCTCAAAGATTAGTAAAGTCTGCTAGCCTTCACTGGACCAGCGCGGTAGACTATGACCTAACCCATCTCACACTGATAAGAGGCCCTTAACCAGCAGTAGAACGGTTTATATACAGAGTTGATATTGTTATACATGTAAAATCTTCAAGACATTGGTTCATTATTGGGTAAAATCAATAAAAACAACGGTTGAGACGAAAATTTATTAGTATATTAAATATTTTCTACCAAAAATTACATTGATTAATGCTGCCATAAATAATATAATTGGCACTTTTAATTAATTACTATATTGATAATACAAGTTACTTTATAAAGCATATTGCAGTGGGTTCCGAATTGATCACTTTTAGTAAACAATAAATAATTACGTATATAACTGTATCGCTAAAAACTTAAGATAATTGTATTAGTATTTATCCCCAAGTTGTGCATCTAATCATAGATTAACCCGTTGATCGTATTTGTACCTACGTAAAAGTGTACCTGTAAAAGGCTACTACCGTGTGGGGTTTAAATAATTTGTAACACCTGTATGTAACAGCTAATACGCAACAACCCTTTGAATCTGTTGACCGCAGGGAATTACTGCATTCTGTATAATCGGTGCGGGTCGTCGCCTGAGGTTATTAGGATAGACTGTGCATTAGAAAACCAACGGAGTTTGAAAAAATGTAAGGTACTTTTTGCGGCTATTCGATTCTCCTTTCCAACGTGGTGATTAAATCGGCACTCTGTATATTTAGATGAAAACTGAGATCATGAGGAGCAGTAAAATATCTATCTTTAAAGATTTGAGCCAACTTCTGTTTTTAAAACTACATAATCAAACACGTATCTGTAATGAGTAATTTTATTCCAACTGAAGAAAGAAAGAAAGAAAACAATTTATTTTGTCCTCTACACTGGCATAAAACAAATAAAAAAATAACAACAAAAAAAAAACTGCAATAAATATTGTTTTAAGATTATGAAGACTAGAGAAATAGATGGTTTTTCTTATCACTACATTTAAAGGTTAATATTCAAAGTTTAAAATCTTATGCTACAACTACAATTAATTAAATATCTTCAAAATCACAATAATGGGCTAAGGTCTACTAATCTTAGTGTCATCAAAATTACATAGAGAACAATAGTAAAAACATACTATGAATCAAATTAACAACGGCCACAAACAATAAAATATTGAAAAATGTTCTTGCACATATCAGTATTATAGTATATCAGTATGAAACAATGTAATTATACAATCCAAAATAAATATATCATTGAATTCAGTATATTGATAAATAATATACAAAACCTACCCATGTTATTAAGGAATATAATTATATTTATGCATTCAGAAATATATATCTTTATCTCAATCAATATAATATACTATATTTTATTTTAAATCACAAATATATTAGACCCTAAACATAAAAAATTATCAATCAATTAAATTCGTAATGATTAAAATGTAGTCTTATATAATATTATATTAATAGATAGGAAAGAGTGAGCTTTTGCAGATCTTCATCAAAGAAATAATTATTCATATTAAAATCAAAAAGGTTAAATAAATGAACTGTATAATCTATATATTAATAAGTGAAGCAAAAACTTGTACCCCTTTTTACGAAAATTGCACGGTCTGAGGAATATGAAATTTGGCACAGTTAAAGTTTATATGGAGAAGGAGTGACGAATCCTAATATTTATATAAAATATGCATTAGAAATACATTAAATTAATGAAAAAAACACTACACGCACACAACCATGCATTTGTCACACGCAGTCGAAGCGTGTAACTATGGTTACATATGTCAATATATAATGACATATATCAGCAATATCTTACAGGCAAAGTTTGGTCGAATTTTGAGCACTAGGCGACCGCTAGTTAACTTTAATACATGTGCTGGATCTTATATTAAAGAAGTAAAACTTGACTAACTACATGAAGTTTGAAGTTTGAATACCAAATAATTATAAAGTCGAATATCATTTAACCAACGATTTGTTTGCATTTACAGGCAACAAAAGCACATGATACTGTTTTGGCGTTCCATAGAAATTATAGTTTATCACGCTCACCGGAGCGTGGCGCCCGATAGTTTGCTTCTGGCAGTTTAAACTGAGTATGAAAATCTTTAAGACGCAAAAATTAACCGATTATTCGATGCTGTTTATAAAAAGCCATGTAGCAAAGAATAATCTTAATTGTATTTGGTAAAACTTATGTACACACAGGAAAAATCCATTTAAATTTCAAAAAGTATCTAAAAAGAAAAGGCTTGAGTAAACTATTATGTTTACGAACTATATGCAGAATATTCGCTTAGCTTGACTGCATGTATATTGTATAACCATTTACTGGACCCTGACCGACGCGTATATGATAACCGCGAAATATGATTTCAAGTTACTCAAAGTGGCTCTATGTTGTATATAACCTTTCATTCTAAATGCAGTACTGGCTTTACGAGCTGCCAATAATTCAAAAACACTTTATCTGACTAGAAAATCAATGCAAGGGGCTTACTGTTAGTTATTCACAAATATAGACTAAGAATAATAAACGTAAAACTTCGCGAAACAGACATGTGCAAGAATATCTATTATCAAATAAAATTAGCATATTTCACAATGCTTTATAAGAATGACAACTATTTTTAAATATTAGCGTACAATTACTAGAAAAAACTCTACAATCATTCGCACTTACGTATAAATACTGATATAAATAGAAATCATCTTAATAATTAAGTCGAATTAAGCCGAAATAACAACAAAAAATAACATGTTAAGCCGTGTAGGCTTACATTAAACGATCGCTAACAGACAAAAATATTAAACATAGAATATAAGCTTCGCTTTTACCATTCTAAGAGATCAAGATTACAATCGCACAGGTACTTGTGAATACATTCAATTTATTTTAACTGCTAAATAAAATAGCATAACTATACCATTAACGCGTGGTGTTATACACAATAAATTAATATATTACATAGCAAACTATAAAAGAGATTTTCAAAAATAATATCGTTTAGTAGTATTGGTACTTTATTAATTTAAGTTGTTGGCAAGTTATATATATATCTATATATATATATATATATGTAAAACCATTTGCGTCCCTAAGTACAGTTTATATTTTAATAATTTGTGATCGACGGGTTATATATTCGATTTTTAACCGTTGCCCTGTTAACGTAAAGTCACTCCAAAACTTATTAGAAAATTAAACTAGGAACTTTGTAACACAAATAGCTGGGAATCTTTACAAGTACAATTGCTCGCAGTGCGATGGAGTTTGCTTGACTTGAAGAGCAACGCCACCTATTGATAAGTTACAGAACATTTACATGAGCATTCACAACTTTATGTTAGAAATGTAGGATGCAGTTGTGGCGACGCAATAATGCAATTGTCAGCAGATTGTAAGATGTACGGGTGAGCGTGTCAGTCGGGGTTCCTTGTAGCGTAGGCGACACCATTGTATGTATCGCAATAAATACCACATTATATATTTCGTAAATCTGTGTCTGAATTCATGGTCACCACTTAATACCCCGAACACACGAACACATGAACACCAATACTCCAAACAGTTTATCTCTTATTACACCGAAGTACCTATATTAGGCGACGAAACTTTCACTTTACACTGAATGTTTAGTGCAATGCTATATCAAATTAATAATTGTACTATTGGTCGCGTCAAGTGGTGGAAATTTCATCTTATTTTTATAATATTTGTAATACAAAAACTGCTCTGCATAGTTCTGAACAGATTGGGGCGGTTGTTTAAACCTGAACAACTGTGCTTTTTGTACAAGGCACAAGTGCGCCCTTGCATTGAGTATTGCGCACATCTTTGGGATGGATTATCACAACTTTCTGGACGCTTTCGACAGGTTGCAGCGGTGGGCTTTCCGTATCATTGGAAATACAGAAACGAATACCCCCGAAACTCCGATATTAACTCAGTAGTATGTTTCTACCGGCTATTCAACAGGGAGCGTTCTAACCGTTAAAAGCAATTCCAATTCATGCCACCCTTGCCTTTCCTACCCAAAACAACACGTGCTGGAGTTCAGCTGGACTTAATTGTCACCCAAACGGTAGACACATTGATGTATAAAAAACCTGGATACACAATCAGCGTCAAAAAACGTCCTCACCAAATGAGCACCCACTTGAACATTTGGGTGCCCATTTAAATTAGTACCGTTCGATCGCTCCGAGAGTAAACATGTCGCAGAGGTCGTTTAAAACTTGTAAAATCACACTTCCAGGACACTAAAAAAGGACGGTGTTTCATATTTTCGGTAAGTAATAATGTTATAATTATAATTATATTAAAATACTGATTATTGTGTCAAGAAATCAACGTAACATTTTTTTTCTGTTTATTTCGTAACAAAGAGCGACCATATAACACGGCTCATTGAAGACTTACTAAACGCATTAATCATACTATTGTATTTCTACTTGATTAGTCGGGGTTATATATTGACTCTGTTCTAATATTAATAGAGACGCTGTTACCTGTTACTTTTTAAAAATAAATATATTTTATTTGAATTAAAATGATAATGCGATTGTATATATTATTTATTACTAGACTTGTTTTATTACAAACCATAATAGTATTAGCTTAATATTTTTTTTTAATGATCTTTATGGTATCCTTATAGTGGGATATTTATAAAATGTATCTACATACTTATGTTGGATTTCAGTTTTCTTTGAAATCCCGTGCGATGTGCAAAATGGATATCCGTCATAGCACAGCAACGATCACAAGCAAGCACAGCAACAACACTTATCATAATTTTTGGGAGTCAGCTTAAATTCTTCAAAGTGCCATATTAACAAACAACAATCATGTAAATAATACTATTAAATCTATTATAGAAAGATATATCAACATAAGATTGCATTATAATATAACAAAGAAAGATACGAAAAAAATTAAAATCCGTCAAAAAGAAGATTATACTATAAACTCAATTTATTTCAAGGAAATTAAAAATCTTATTATGTCGTATCTTTCCAAGTTTGAAATCTTAATTTTCTCTCTCGTTTTATCGTTTTATGTTACTTTAATTTGTATGTACAATCAGTCGCGTAATGTAATAGATAAACAATAAAGTCTGGCAACCAAATATATGAACAGCAATGAAACATACTCGTAATATAATTTACGTGCGTATTAATTATTATCTATTATATATTAAGGTAAAAGTAAAAACAAATATGTGTTAAAAACACACATTCACATGCATTTTATAAACTCTACATAATTACGCCAGAATATTAATATACATTAAAATTTATAAAAACAATATTCGACTCCATTCATTCTCGCGAATCCTGCTCGTAAAATTGTATTACCTTGTTTAGATACCCTTGTATATTCAACTTAAAGTTAAGGTGTTAAGGTTTAATTTGCATTAATTAAGGTTTATATAGTTAATATAACTACTTATAAGCAACTGAGGACAGTTTTAAGTGTAAGTTTTGTACGGGATTGTGTATCTAGGGTTTTTATATATCAATGGGTAGACCCGATTAAAACGTGTATCAAGAAGCTAGGCACCTAATATATTTGCTGAAGTTGGAATTCTATTCCGAGACTTGTGTCTCCTTCTTCCTTTGATCTTTGGTCCTTCAAGTTGGGCGTAAAAACACACCTCCATTGGTCGTCAGAATAGACGCGTCACCATTTCACGTGAGGACTTGAAATGGAGGACTCTGTTCGACTATATGACTGCTTACCATCAGGTGGAATACTATGTAGCCATTTTGATAGGCAATTATAATACCTAAAGGTATTTATTAACTTTAAATAATGAAGCGCTATTAAGACCCGTTATCTAATATTATAATATTATGTCTGCTTATTCGCATACTGTAGAACTAATCAAAATGGAGTTTGGTATAGAGAATGACGATAGTTTTCTGATGTTGGTAGATAAAAAAGTTAAACCAATAGAAGTTACAAGTAGGTACACTTACTTGTTTAAGAACAATATGACATTTTTAAAGATATCATTTTCGGTTATTATCCTAATATGGATGTTTCCGATTGTATTGTTTATAATTGAAATCGGGATACAAATAAAATACTATTCCGAATACATACTTACAAGGAGTAAAGTTATAAGATATTGTTTATAGTAAAAGTAGTCGTACCAGGTGTAATTATTCATAATAAAGATATTGCTTTTTATTATTACACTAGCTGGTCAGCTATAGATCGACAGTCGTTGTATTTGTTTTTATGTACAAAAATACATTTCGCGGAATTAAATCCTATATCAAATTAATAAATTTATTTTCATATAAAAATACCATTTAAAGTTTCAACATCTCCCGCGGATTTTTCGCAAATTTTCGTTCGTACAAACCTTGCCATGACAATTACAAACACAACAAAGAAAAACGGCCATACTGGTCGAGCCGTTCTTAAGTGATGCTCAGTCATACATGATTCATATTAAATGCCGGATTCTAAATGAAATACCGGCCGAACCCCAAGATTCAAGGTATTTGTTTACTGGGGAAACAATTTACATAATTTCACCTCGTAAGTCGAGTGGATAAATTTATATCCGGTCTAATTGCTCATTAGCGTACAAATTCAAAGTGGTTCTTCAGTACAGATATATCCGTTTATTTTTTTCATAAACTGGCATTTAATATATTATTTGCTTAGCTCTCTCCGTTTTCAAAAATAATAATTTTGAACGTGAACTCACCGCGTATTTTCCATAAAGTTTTCTTGGCGGTAATTTTAATACTACTAATATGATATAAGATGATAGGTGATTTGATGATTGGAATTTTCTGTGGATGTTTTGTTGCCACATAAGCTGTTTAGCGCATTTCCGTTAATTTAAGACAAATAAGGACTCTCTCCTGGGTGATTTCTTTTTATACGTGGCGGAATGCATTGACGCATACCCGAACGCATACGGCGAACGGAGGGGTTATGTCGGACTCACCGGGATAAAAGAGAAAGATGGTAATGATGATAATAATGGACCTCCCGACATACCAACTAAACCTACTACGGTGTTCCTCGACAAAACCGCAATCGGCGAGGCCGCACGAATCACTTTCACATGCGGTCGCGACCCCGCCTTGACGTAGTACGTACCTACTCAACTCAACTTTTCATAAAAATATCAAACAAGTACCAGATGGATAAGAAATGTAAATAGTTTAGTATCTTATTGTGCACACATCGCGACAATAGATTTTTAAAGACTACTCCTGCACGATCTGTTATGTCTGAGTTGAGGGAATCTTTATAAACATTGAAACAATGGACACGAAGGGCATCCAGACTCGGAACAACTATTTATAGATCATACAGATTGTATTCTCACGTGGGGATCGAACCTTAGATGCAGTGGCACACGGGCGGCTGTACCACTACACTATGCATGCAGTCAAGTCAATCAATATATCTCCTAACAGCGTGACAGGTGGGTAGATCATCCGATGTAACACATTTTTAACAATATTTGAGAATTTGGGATATTGAGTATATGGAAAATGTTAAAATAAATCTTACCAGCATGTAATGATTGGTGAGGTCGTTTACTGGCCCAAACTTTGAACACGTCTCAAGTGGACATTTTACGGCTAGTTCGTAGTTGACTGACCTCTGGCAAAGATAAATGCAAATATTAAAATCAAAATTAAATCTTTTACAGAGAATGTTATTCTATATTATAGCCGTATGTCTATATCGACGTTAATCCAAAGAGGTCACAAATTGAGAAAAGGGTTAATAGGGTATGTATCTTCTTTGATGACGACAGTACAATAACTGCCTTTATGCACATCTGTCCTGCTAATCTGGGATTTTGCTATTCCGGGATTTTGCTTATCTTTCCTTCTGCTGCAGAGGGATAGTCATAAGTATATAATACTCACAGTTCTCCAGGTGCGCTTTTAGGTCCCACATAATAGGATAGATATTACTGTTGTCTACGTGGCCCAGTTTTAAACTTAGTGTTGCTACCGAGAATCTACGGACTACTCTACAAAGTCAGTATATATATTGTATTATCAAGATAACAATTTATGATTGTAGTTTGATTTACAACTTATGTGGCATTCATTTGACATTGCAATGGGTTCAATGTCATATTGGATTAAGAGGAAACGAGGAGGCTGACAGATTAGCTCAGTTGGCAATTTTGGAAGGCTCTTTAATCCATGTAGATGTCTGGTACACCGTAATAATGGTACTATTAAAAAATACCTGTTTTCTTAAGTTTAAGGAATAGTTTTACCAACGCAGTACTGAGAAAGCAATATGGTACAAGACTCTACAGAGTGAGCCTCCTCGGATTTCTTGGTTTGCTTATATAGATATTAGCAGATCAAATGTAGTCATGGCTCATATTTTACGGTCTGGTCACATTCCATCTAGGAAATTTGGACACCTTATGAACAAAGTGGAGTCACCAAACTGTGTAATGTGCGGTAAAATTAATGATGTTCAACATTTACTAATGGAATGTGAAAGAAACCGGAGGAGGAGGGAGTCGTTGCTAGCTGAATGTACTCGTAAAATCAGTATTAGTGACATGGGAGCTTTCATAGCCATATTGGCAGAGCCTGGCTCGCAAAAAGCTAAATTATTGTATAGAATGGTTGCTGCTGCAATGAGTACCTCTTCTTCTTTAGTGTAAATAAAAGGTAATATAAATATTGTAATTATATATTAAGATTAAAGCACGATGAGGCTGACATTCCTTTGTAAGGAAAAAGCCTCCATAAATATTAAAAGAATAAAAAGAAATGACTGTAGTTATTTGTTATATCTCACAGCTACAGACGTCATTATTACAGGAGCGTGCTGTCAAACATTTACTTGATCCTCAGTGAGCGCTCGGCTGGAGTGGCTTCGTGGTGATCGATGCTACTTACTACGTGGCTGCCGCTACTCCTGATTACACAGCTACAGACGTCATTATTACAAGAGCGTGCTGTCAATCATTTACTTGATCCTCAGTGAGCGCTCGGCTGGAGTGGCTTCGTGGTGATCGATGCTACTTACTACGTGGCTGCCGCTACTCCTGATTACACAGCTACAGACGTCATTATTACAAGAGCGTGCTGTCAATCATTTACTTGATCCTCAGTGAGCGCTCGGCTGGAGTGGCTTCGTGGTGATCGATGCTACTTACTACGTGGCTGCCGCTACTCCTGATTATTAAAACTAAAAACTACGAAGAATTTTAAGTGGTTGTTGTATTCTGCGACTACAGACGGGTCACCATATAGTGTACTCTCTTCTTGAACACAAATTCCTATTTTAAAATATAATCTTCTTGTCTGTGAGCTTACCTCAGACAGTAAATCAAGTGTGGTGAACATATCTTTTTCATTCGCCTTTGATTGCGCGTCTGCTGCAGTATTAAAAGGCGCTTTGAAACCAGCTTCTGCGTAGCCGGCAGTATCAATAACTGAAAATAGACTAATTTAATATCTATGCATATCATTATTGTAGTGGACACTACAACCGTTGTTTCGAAATATGGCTTCAATAAAAAAATATAATCCTAGAATCCGTCCGCAGGGCCGCCTACCCGGACCAACAGTTAAAATGAACCACGCAAAAACACACAGTCATTCAAACCGTTTAAAAGGTTCAGTGATATACACACGTACAGCAAATTTATATTTACATACTCGTATAATAATATATTATTATAAAGACTATACATTCCTATAGTTGTTACCCTGCCTGAACAAAGCGTACGCAGCGCCATCAGCGGTTAACCACCGAGAGGCACTCAGACACAACACAAATTTCATTTCATCAATATCAAATTTCAACAATCAATATCACATACATAAGAATTATATATTATACTAGATGTTCCCGCGGTTTCACCCGCGTTTATTGTTACTGCGCCTAGCCTTCCTAGATAAATAGGCTATCCAACACTAAAATAATTTATCAAATCGAACCAGTAGTTCCTGAGATTAGCGCGATCAAACAAACAAACAAAGTCTTTAGCATTATAATATTAGTATAGATATAAAGATAAAGTTTAGTGGTAGTAGTCTAGTGGGTGACCGTTGCACAGTCACGCAGTAGACCCGAGTTCAATCCCAAGGCTCTCAGTGTCTGGCTTTTCGAAGTCTGAGAGTCCTTCAATATGCTATCGAAGATGTGTGAAGTCAACCAATCCACACTGAGCCAGCGTGGTGGACTATGGCCTAGCGATTTTCAATCCGCAAGGAGTTAGTTCGTCTGCGCAGTGTCTCAGTAAGGTAGGTGGGAGCTTATCTATACCATGGCTTATTTTACTCTTTAGCGTTTTTAAAATTCTGTTAACTTCATAAGGATCTACTGGACTGAGAAATGTACTATTTTGTACCGAGTGGTTCGCATGTTCTCCGTTTGGATTGCTACTGGAAGGCTGATGTAGCCTCTTTTTAGGTTTTTTGTTCGTTCGCTCGTTTATTATACCCCACATGGATTTTACTTTATTGTCAGCTTTTAAGGTTTAAGGTTTAAGACATTTATTTTCTCAAAAGATTTACAAATCACTTACAGAGAAAATACATTATAATTAAATATAAATTAAGCCGATTGGCGTAGCGAGTAGGTACCTTATTATAATAGTTCACTAAAACTTATTTGCTAATTACGTATTCACGTTTTTACGTATCATGTAAACACTAGATTCGTGTATCTACCATCACAAACCAAGTCAACTAAATAAACATTTAGATAGTACATGTATATATATATTTTATTAAATTAGTTTTGTTAGAATAATTTGTGTGTATATATATAATATATACATATTTTGCACACCTATAATTATTCTCTATATGCATATATATAAGTAAATATAATGTATTATTTGTATCAGTGGCGAAGGGTAAACATTTTTAAAAGGTAAGCCGATCCAAAAATGCCTTACAAAATTACTGTGATTTTCACCATGAATGAGTGGCTTAGTTTGAAAAGGGAAGCCGACAGGAATCGCATTATATGAAGTCTTCGCCACTGTTTAATATACATTTTTATAATTTTTTGTAATAGATATTATTATTTAGATTGCATGCGTATTTCATAATATATAATTATTTAGCTTAGTGGTATGTAATTATTATCATGTAAAATCCTTTAAAAAGTGTTTTTTTAATATTTTCTTAAATGTGGACAGGGATTTTGCTTCTTTAATATATTTAGGTAATTTGTTGTAGTATTGCGCTCCCTCGTAAAGAATACTCCTTTTTCCATAGTTTGTTCTATGTATTCTCAGACATAGGTTATTAGCCTGCCATGTCACACGCTTATGGTAATCTATCTTTTTGTGAATGTTGTTGAGAATGAGTATTTTTATAATAAAAATGCATGTGTTATATTTATATGTTTCATCATCATCATCATCAGGCTATAATAGTCCAATGCTGGACATAGCCCTCCCCCAAAGAGCGCCATAGCTTGCCGCATCCAGCATCTGCCTGCAGTCTTTCGCAGATCGACATCCCCCCTGGTCAGAGGGCGTCCTACACTACGTTTGCCGAGTCGCGGTCTCCACACAAGAACACGCTTACCCCAGCGGTTGTCGGTTCTTCGCGCGATATGGCCAGCCCACTGCCACTTCAGCTTGCTAATTCTCTGAGCTATGTCGATGATTTATATGTTTAGGTAGATTAAATAACTTTGTTTCTTTTTATAGATTTGAACAGTAGGTGTTAAGTACAGGTATTGGAATAATATTTTTATGATTTTATTTAGTGTTACTTGTAGTTTCTGCAAGTTTCATTTAGTAGCTAAGCCATGGGGCTTATCAAACTACTAAATCAAACTTGCAGAAGCCTCATTTAGATTATTTGATTGAGGTATAGACCTCAATCAAATAATGTAAATGAGGCTTGACTAATGAATTATATATGGTATATCTAACATGTCTCTGTAGACATCGAACTATACTTCTTAAAGCTCCAGTTAATGAGTAGATTTTACTATGAATTTTGTCAATATGTTGTTTCCAGGTAAGCTTGCTGTCAAGAACAAGGCCTAAATATTTGTCGTTGTTAACTTTTGTTAGTATTTCGCCATCAATAGTAAGAGGATTGTGACTAAATTTTTTTATATTTTTTGATGAAAAGATTATGTATTTTGTTTTTGAGGTATTGATTGTTAATAAGTTAGACTGTAGCCAGGTATGTAATATGTGTAGGTCATGTTGAGCTTCACTTAGTACTGATCCTAATGAGTGGCCAAAGTAGAAGAGGCTGGTGTCGTCGGCGTATAAAGTGACCTCTCCCTTTAGTCCAATTTCATATATGTTGTTTACATAAATAAGGAACAACAGTCGTCCCAATATTGATCCCTGTGGGATGCCACAAGTAACCGGTTGCGGACCACTTTGCTGATCATTTATTTTAACAACTTGAAATCTATCTGAGAGGTACGATTTGAAAATATCATTTGCCTTGCCTGTGACACCTATGTCTTTTTGTTTTAATAACAGGATGTCATGGCTGACTGTGTCAAAAGCCTTTTTTAAGTCAATAAAAATACCTAATGCAATTTTTTTCTGATTAATATTAAGTCTTATGTTGGCTATTAAATCAACAGTTGCAGATACAGTGTTAGACTTTGGACGGAAGCCATATTGCTTTTTATAATGGTAATCAATGGAAGTCAGGTAGTCATATAGTTGTTTATGTAGTATTTTTTCGAATACTTTTGACATTACCGGAAGTACCGGATATAGGTCGATAATTGTTCGGGTCTTGTTTGCTTCCGGCTTTAAAAATAGGACTAACCTTTGCAGTTTTTAGGCTGTTTGGAAAATAACCGTCACTTAAGAATTTATTAGGCTGAGGCTACAGTAGGCAGCGATTCGCGATGCGACTGTGAAAGCAAAACGATATAAACATGGAATGGCTACATTATAAGCGAAATTTTTTAATAAATTCGCTTCAATTTCGCTGACAAGTTGATGTAGGCGATGTCGTGATTACACTAATGTTGTTTCTATCGCATAAACAAATCAAAGATTAATAGCGATATATGGCGTACGGTGTAGCCATAAACGTGAATATGAACTATTTGTTTTTATCGCTTACGTATCGCAGGTTGTGTCGCGGACTAATGTAGCCTCAGCCTTAATACAAATTGCTAGGTTTTCTGCTATATTGTCTTTAATACACTTTAAGGATTTTGTGTTCATGCCATCTAATCCGGAACTAGTGTTAGAATCTAGGCTTTTTATTATTTTCAGTACCTCGTCTGCGGTCGTTTAATTTTGATAATTCAGTATTGTTATATGATAGTGTTTGTGTTTAGTTTTTATGGTATTTTGATATCCTGTTTTTGTAGTGTAATTTTTTTGCTGTTGTTTTAGTCTTTTTTAGTATTTTTTCATAGCTTTTATAGTAGTTAATTATAATCTGGTTGTTTGATTTTGAAGCAAGTATTTTTAGTAGCCTTTTATTTCTAAAGGAGGGTTTAGACCTACTGTTAACCAACATTTTTATACTGTGTTTTTAATTTAATTTTTCGTATTGGAATATATTGCAAAAGGGTGGTTTTCAATATTTTAATAAATGTGTCATAGTTTATATTATGTTATTGTCTATTGAAAGAATGTCGTTCCATTTTAGGCTTCCTAATTTAGACTACTAGATTTGTTTATATTAAATTGAGTGAAAATTCGTTTTTTTACATGCCATGTAATCTGTTCAGTTTGTTGAGGTTGTTCTAGGTGGATAGTTGTTCCGCAATGATCTGAGAACCCTAGTTCTTCGACGGTTGTATGTAAATTATAATCATTGAAATTTGTGAATATCAAGTCTAAACATGTTTAAGTAGTTGGTGAGATACGCGTAGGATCTTTTACGTGTTGTGTAAATCTATATTCTAACATAAGGTCTAGGAATTGGTTAGTTTTTAAGTTATTATTCAAAACATCAATATTGAAATCCCCCCCTGTAATTACTTTGGTTTGCGAAAACTTATTGTTTATGTAATTTAGAATTAGTTTTAATTGGTTTTGAAATACCTCTTCCTCTCTTCTTCCTCTAGTTACTAATAATATATTCTCTTTAGGTAGTTCACAAGCACTCACTTCTATATTATATTCAATTGACATGTTTGTAATTTGGTGTATTTCGTTGTGTTCGATGTCTTCCCGCAGCAGGACGCACACGTCGCACCGCCGAGAACTAGCGATCGCACATTTATTTTTATATACTTAATTTTTATTTTTATTAAAATATACAAGTCCCGCTCTAGCAATAATTTCTGTATCGCAGGGGACAAATATTCAAAGAACGTCCAGACAAGCAACAACCATTTGTGGATCACACAATTTTTTGTCCCGTGTGGAATGTGAACAGTTTCCCATATGTATAGCCTATGCTATAACTATACACAAAAGTCAGGGCCTAAGTCTAAATAATGCGCTGATGGATATTGGTTCTGCAGTATTCACATCCAGTCGAGCTTACGTGGCACTTTCGAGAGTTACAAGTCTGGGCGGCTTACATCTAATTAATGTCGACTTTGGAAGTATTAAAGGGCAGGAATCCTCAATTTGTGAATACAATAGACTAAGAAGCATTTACCGTCCAGACTTGACAAAAATATAATATTCTATCACATACACACAACACCATCTAGCCCAAACTAAGCAGAGCTTGTACTATGGGTACTAGACAATGGATAAACATACATATATACTTTTTTTTGTAAGTACGTACATATTATACATAGAAACACCCAGACCAAGACAAACATCCATGTTCATGCACACAAATGTTTGACTTGTGCGGGAATCGAACCCGCGACCTGAGGCGTGGCAGTCGGTTACACTAACTACTAAGCCATCGAAGCCGACAAATAACTAAAAAAAATATTTTAATATAATATGTATTACTTGTGAGATACATTGTGTTTTCATGCGATTGCCAAGTCAATCTATTTATCTAAAACATTGTCACGTAATCGATTCGTAGCGCACGGTTGCGTGCGCGACGAGCGAGGAGGTGCCATCTGTAGTTCCCCCCCGAGCGGCGCCAGCCTATATAAGTGGATCGCGCCTGATGTAGTCTCCTTCCGCTGCGCTAACTAAGCTAAGTGGTTCTTCCTTTTAGAACCACGTAGTGAGCCTTCACGAACCACGCCTTGTTTATTGTTCGCGTAGAATTTTCTATGTAATGTAATTCACATAAATATCATTGTTTGTTGAGAGTTAAAAAGTGTTAATTGTTGTACTATCTTTAAATAATCTCTGCTTAACTTAACCTCAAAAGACACCACGCCCCTACAGCGTGGCTCGTCCTATTTATATCATAGTCAGAAGGTGACAACACAAAAGATTTTTAATATTGATATGGTCACTATAAGATGTTGTTAGGTTAGCTAATTACGTAATAACTTAAGACAGAAGGTCCCTTAAGTAGAGACTGAATAAGTTAACCGACTTGGTATTACATGGATCTCACAACTTTTTACGGTAGAAGAATTGAGTTGCGAGACTTGGTCTTTTTATAAGTTATGTTTTTGATGGCATAATATTATATTAATATAAAATTGTCATGTTGGCGTCGGCGAAAAAATGTACATTAAAGCTTCTACGGATTTATTTCTTTCAAAATGACATTACGCCGTCGATCGGACTAGTCGGTAGTGAATGCGATTGCTGTGTATGAGGTCTCGGGTACGAATCCCAGGTCGGGCCAACAAACAGTTATTGGGTTTTCTGTTAAGAAATCTCAATAATAGCCCGTAGTTAGGAAGTTGGCGGTGTTGGACAATCCCGTCCCTCGGAAAGCAAGTAAAGCCGTTGATCCTGCGCCTGATCTCTCTCCGGTCGTGTATCCCATCGGATCATGAGAGTTAGGGAACAGAGAGTGTACTTGTGTTGGCGCACACATTTGTGCACTATAATATCTCCTGCGCAAATGGCCAATCTCCGTTAAGATTGGCCGCCGTGACCGAAATCGGTCTGGAGAACATCAGGACGAATATCGGCATAAATGTATTTCACGTTACGAACATTTGGCCCGAAACTTTGCCAATTCCGTTTCATAGTAGCCTACCAGATCACATCTCAACGTCCAGACATGCAAAAATGTGACCACATTTAAACTTAGTTCATCTATGATTTAAGTCCTTAGAGTACAGAACCATTCTGCCTAACTCTAAAGTCGATACACACAAGCATAGTTCTATAGCAATTATAAAATCGATATGCAGTTGCTACAAAAAACGTACTTCAAATTGTTGAATTTTTTTTATCCTGCCATCTGAATTTTGTTCGATTCAATTCGAGCGAAACAAAATCGAGTATCCTATTTCCTAATTTGATTGTTAGACAGGTCGTGGTCGACCGTGCTCAGTGATTCCTCGTGTATCGGTGATACTCTTTTTTTAGTCTCTCTCGCATTGTTAGATTATACTCTGTACTTGTAATACGATATAACGTTGTTGTTCTCGTAATTATGCGCCGTATATATGAGCTTTTTATCTTACTTTTAAATTTGCCTTTCAGGCGTATAGCACACAGAACCAGAGTCGAGGCGCGGGCGCGCGCCTCTTCTAACTTTTTTAAAAGTTGTACCAGTAAGCAAGGAGTATCGCGTCTCATGACGTGATGCACGAGCGCGCCGCGCGTTCGGCGCCTCGTTTGTGCCGCAGCCTCGACTCTGGCAGTGTGCTATACGCCTTACTGTGCTGCAGGCTCAGTAAAAGGCAAACTTAAAAGTAAGTACATGGTGAACAACAGTATAACTAGCCAATATCAACATTAGTATTTGAATTAGCCTGTTCATAAACTATTCCACTGCTGGGAATGGAGTTCGTGTCAGTGTGAGAAGGGTTATGCTTGAGCGACCACGCTGCTCCCAAACATGCAGGTTTTCGTTTATCGCTAAAGTGAGCGATAATTAACTAATTAATAAGCACATAACTTCAACAAGTGAGAAACGGCAAGGAATTGCCGTAAATTAGAGTTCGAAAAAATGCACGTGACCTTGAGGTCAGAGGTCATAAGTCATAGTAATTTCGAGGGTATACCGACTATGCTGAGTTGGATGGCGTTGACCGCGAGTCTCTAGCTCTTACGGTTCTTAAGTTGAAAGTTGTATAACAGACAGACGTACGGACGGATGAACGGACAAAGTTTGTTGTATAAGAGTTTTTCGAACTCTAAAAGTCAAAGATGTGTGCTTTTTGCTCAAATATAATACGTATTCAATTAACCCATTAATATTATATAATATTATAGTCGGCCTCGATGGCGCAGTGGTTAGTGTAACCGACTGCCACGCCTGAGGTCGCGGGTTCGATTCCCGCACAAGTCAAACATTTTTGTGCATGAAGATGGATGTTTCTCTTGGTCTGGGTGTTTCTATGTATAATATGTATGTATATACAAAAAAAAGTATATATGTATGTTTATCCATTGTCTAGTACCCATAGTACAAGCTCTGCTTGTTTGGGCTAGATGCTGCTGTGTGTATGTGTAGAATGTTATTATTATTAACCTCTGAGTCTTCTTCAGAGGTTAATGAAAACATTATGTGGCTCTGTGTGTCTGACAGGCATAACTCCGGAGCCACTAGACCAATTGACTTGTAACTTGGTGTGCAGACACCGTGGGCATACCTCGGCCGAGTTTGGATATGGGCCCTGTGGGTCAAAAGACCCCCGAGATATAGGGGTCACAAGGTCACATGATGTACATTTAAGACGAAGAGGTTGAATGCTGGGTTTTACACCCATCTCGTTATTATTATAGTTTATCGATTATTCTAGAAATGCATAGTATTTCTAAAATAATCGATTATTTCGATCTACCTACTTAAGATTCGAATAAATCACATTATTGATCGATATACTGCTTACCACCGAAGCAGTCCATCGGTGGCGCAGCAGTAAGTACATGCGACTGCAGTACACGAGGTTCCGGGTTGGATTCTCGGGTCGGGCAAAGTGTGATTGGGTTCATCTATGGAGCCCTATAACGTAAGGTCTAAAAATATTGCTGCTGAAATGTAGACATAGTAGGTACACGTCTGCTTAGCCCTTCGGAGTATAGATGTAATACATAAATACATACATAGATACACGCCTGTTTCACAGAGGGGTAGGCAGAGACTACGGATTTCCATTTGCTACGATCCTGACACAATGCAGTACATTCATAAGGAGATAGCTAAGGGATGAATCTTGGGGCTGACACAAAAGATCCCACTGGGTCGAAGTGTCGCCGGTCAGTACAGACTGGCCCCCACACACAAGATAAGATAAGATATGTTGAGTGACCTCGGCGAGTTCTAAAATGCAGACCGCTCAGGAACTTCCGCAATAAATGTAATATAATAAATCAAAGTATTTCTCGGACAATTGCTTTTAACCTCGAATTAGTTCGATTTTATCCGATTCATATTGTCGTGACACTATGACTAAAAGTAAAAAAATTAACCTAGTGCGTAACTATGGTATTGAAGCAAAACGTTATTTTATTTTGATGTTCTTCTTGGGTGAACAAAAATCATGGAACTCGCGTCATCGTCACCGAACGCTTTCAGTTTTTGAATTATTTTTGGTTTATAAAGAAGTGTTTATGATCAAGGATTGAAGTTTTCACTTCTATCGGCAGTCCCCAAAGACAGACCCAATTCTTTTTTTATATAAAACACTGCTATAACGTCATGTTTAACTTCAAATTACTATTGTTATACACTGTTACTAGTAAATGTTTACTTCTATTTAAGCTATTTCAATTATTTTACACATTCCCCAACGTTTTGGTTGCGTTTCAGCAGTCCATGAATTCATGACTTAGGTTTATCATGGCAAGACTTTTAGGACGGAAGTATATTTAAAGTCGAAAATAAAAGTCTTGAGAAACATTTTAAACATTATCTATCTCCTCTAGTAGGTGTTTATGGATGCAAATGTTATTTTTAATATTATGTAATTGCCAAAGAGGCATCAGCTAATGCGCGATGAACTTAGGATCCAAACGTGGTGGCTTGCAATCCTATCCATCGCATGACCGACACGAACCCACTCTAACACAAGCATATTCAGCATAATATATATAACATATGTAGCATGTTCATTACAGCTTGTCAAGAATAATAGTTATTTATATACCCAAAATTAGCTTAATTTGCCAACCTACGGGTCACTTAGACACACAGTTACAAAACCAATGGTGCCATAAAACTTTAAAGTTCTAGTAACGCCAATGTTGCCCGCAGCTGCCTTAATTAAAAACTTTCTGTGGCTTTTGTAAGTAAGTATTTATTTTTCAAAACATAGGTACACGTTCTTATACAAATATTATAACACTGAAAACAAGAAAGTACATATATTATATAATGAAAAATAAGGTTACCACTCAGGTTTGTTGTTGGTTTACGGTTTATACCTCAGACCAAACCTGATATTATGTGGTAACCCCAAGTGACGTCCGGACGTACATCAGCTACTCTTGTAATATTTTGTTTTTTGCGGTTGTTTAGTGTCTGTCTAGAAAGGCGATATGTCATTATTCGTTCAACAAAGCTAAGTATATGATGTATACTTTTGATATATAGTTTAAATTATAATATTCGATATACGCTGTGTCGCAGCGGTGTTGTTATATTGAGTGATTATCTTTATTCTTACACGATTGCTTTTTTTAAATACATCAATAATAAAATCTGCTAATATCAGTCCTGTTATGGTCTTACCCTTCTTACACTGAGAAGAATCCCGTACTGAGGAGTGTGACAGTTAATAAACAGGGCGGATATTAACATATATTACTTTTATTTTATTATTGATGTATTTGAAAAGGCATACGCGCCGTAGAAATGGATGTCATAATTCAACAAAACAGCAACGCTCCGACACAAAATATAACTTGCAATTCAGATAACGACTTTAAATCCTTTAAAAACAGATTTTAAAATGACAAGATAAATAGTGGACAGTAAGCCTTAAGCGCGCTTCCCGCTACAGTCCACGTCTCGTTGACCGCGCGCTTTTTTGCGAATGTTTTAAGTTCTTTGTTTGCCATTTTGCATAGAGTACTGAGTCATAACGTACAGAGAGATGCGAGTCTCACAAGCGAGATATTTGTAAACCAAGTTGCATCCAAATCCGTTTGACGCTTGTTACGTGATTAAGTAACAAACATTCATACCTTTTAATCGAACTACTTTATATGAATTTTAAACCGAGTCTTTTTATCATTCACACCTCCAATCATAAATATATTTTATATGCATCATATTATAAAGATTTAACTTGCATGTCATAGATGAACGCACATTGAAGGCATGCTAATACTACCTATTAAACTTTTACAAATTCTAGATCGAGACTGTAGGAACGAGACAATTCATTTATGCATTGTACGGTGCATCAAATGCGGTAATGCAGTACCTAAACGCACTCCGTTTGCCGCGTTTTCGTCGCTCATGATAATATGCGTGTCACGCTGCGAAGGACTGCCTTGTACGCACAAAGCGAAGCGATTAACGCATAATGGCACTAGCGCAGGCGCTTATGACTATATAGTACGGCCAGAGGTTATTATTTCGGCCCTGTATTAAAATGTTTTACGACACCGAGCAATACTTATATCTAGGTAGGTATTTACGACACCGAGCAATACTTATATCTAGGTAGGTATTTACGACACCGAGCAATACTTATATCTAGGTAGGTATTTACGACACCGAGCAATACTTATATCTAGGTAGGTATTTACGACACCGAGCAATACTTATATCTAGGTAGGTATTTACGACACCGAGCAATACTTATATCTAGGTAGGTATTTACGACACCGAGCAATACTTATATCTAGGTAGGTATTTACGACACCGAGCAATACTTATATCTAGGTAGGTATTTACGACACCGAGCAATACTTATATCTAGGTAGGTATTTACGACACCGAGCAATACTTATATCTAGGTAGGTATTTACGACACCGAGCAATACTTATATCTAGGTAGGTATTTACGACACCGAGCAATACTTATATCTAGGTAGGTATTTACGACACCGAGCAATACTTATATCTAGGTAGGTATTTACGACACCGAGCAATACTTATATCTAGGTAGGTATTTACGACACCGAGCAATACTTATATCTAGGTAGGTATTGTTCTCTTACGATGACGCGAGAGAAGTAACAAAAGTGACTGTCGTCACGGTATCCTAATTACTACCATCCGATCAGTCCACAATAGGTCATTTAATTCACGATTTAATATATATTACGATTTTTTCTTTTATATTGACACGACAAAATGATTGTAACGGACCTGATGGAAAGCCCAATTACAGTCCAGAGACAGTGACGACGAGGAGAAGATAGATGTCTTCTAGCGGTCGCCAGTGTCAAGCCGGTCTGACCAGATGCTTCTTCACACTACGTTTGAAGAACCCAATATCATAGAAGGGAGGGAACACATGTGCCGGAAGAAGTTCGTTAGTCAATTTAATTAGTCATTTTCATAGATGAAAATATGACCTGTCATTTCAGGTTGGAATGTCTACTATTCATCGTTATTTTTATCATTCTTGTGAATATCTGTTAAAGGTGACGAACTTTTTAAATGTATCTGATTCCTATTTATTATACTAAATATTATTACTTTAAAACTTACATTATTATATTGAAAATCAAAGTACTAAATAGTAAAATTGAACCTGTAATTGATACAAAAAAAACAAATG
The DNA here is from genome assembly GCA_963564715.1 of Catocala sponsa. NCBI lineage: Eukaryota > Metazoa > Arthropoda > Insecta > Lepidoptera > Erebidae > Catocala > Catocala sponsa. The sequence continues at coordinate 390,836 of OY751343.1, forward strand.
TTGGAAGCTGCTGACCGTTTATTTGCATTCTATTTCTCGGCTCGTTGGTCTTATTATATTTTACTAGATGTTCCCGCGGTTTCACCCGCGTTTATCGTTACTGCGCCGCTCCCGTGGATCGTAGTGTGATGTTATATATATCGAACCGGTAGTTCCTGAGATTAGCGCGTTCAAACCAACAAACAAACCAACTCTTCAGCTTTATAATATTAAATAGTATAGATAGCTGACCCGCGCAACTTCGTCTGCGTCACATAAGAGAAAGAGTGGGTCGTAGGCACCTATAATACAATTTTAAAGGAGCTGAAACTTTCTTTGTTAAATCCACGAACCACATAAGAACCATTGAACAAAATTTTATAAATATACCTACAGTGCTAATTTAAAATCACGCAGAATAAACCAGGACAAACATCATTTGTAAGTCTGTAATGGGTAATTATTTTGCCGCGATGATATTTTAAAACTGCGATATCTTAGCTAAGATATTCATTGAAATCGAATGATGTAAAGAGAAATTTTATTTTAAATCAAATACTTATGATGAATAACATATTTATTTGGATAAGGATTAATATCATGTTTATAAAAATACCTTCGCAAATAATGCATTATTTTAGAACAAATTTGGTTAGCATAAAAAAGATTATAATGAGCCAACCTTAAAAGATAGACATATGCTGTCGCGGACTTTTTTTTAGAACTTTTTAAGGGAAACAATTCTCTCATACATGATTTTTGCGAGACTTGAACTATTTACGCAGCGCACGCAGCAGAAGGTCTCAAAAGGAAAAAAAGCCCTCCGATTTTGAAACATTGTTCATTGGTGCTCCGCTCCTTTTGATCTTAGCGTGATGATATATAGCCTATAGCCTTCCTCGATAAATGGACTATCTAACACTGAAAGAATTTTTCAAATCGGACCAGTAGTTCCTGAGATTAGCGCGTTCAAGCAAACAAACAAACAAACAAATAAACAAACAAACTCTTCAGCTTTATAATATTAGTATAGATTCGTCGCTATAAAGGTGTTAAGTGATATAATATGTACGTACCGGTAGAGGGAATAATATGTATGCACGGGACTGACGGGTCAGGTCGAGCCCATGGGCGTGTCACGATGATCTTCGATGTGTTTGTCATGACCAGGGTGTCGGCCATGATTCCTGCATCACTTGCCAGGCAAATAACTGAATATCTGAAAGAAATTTTATTATTAGAAACTTGTTCTTATTAAATACACAAAGACATTCCCTATTCGACAATCTTCTAATAATCTCCCTAAGGTTGTCGTGTTGTGGTATCAAACATACTCTTAACGGACGCAAAGCACACCCAGGCTTAGAATAATTATTTGTGGATGAAACAAATATCTGTTACGTATAGGGTTCGAACCCAACAACCGACGCGGCGGCACCGAGCAGCCGCTGGGTGACTGCGCCATCCTTCCAGGTGAAGTATAGGATGATATATTGTGAATACACGCGTTGAAATATTGATGCAGGGATTTAATTAACAGTATTTTAACTACATTTGGCAGTAAAGGTTTTGTCTGATTTCCTGGCATAGCGTACGTAGGTATGCACTTTTGATACAAATGAAACACTCGAAAATTACATTGAAAGTTATCCATTATAATATGTTTAAATGTAAACACGGAATTTAAAGCATAGGTACTTATAAAAGCGATTATACCTATTTATATTTTATACTAGATGTGCCCGCGGTTTCACCCGCGTTTATCGTTACTGAGCCGCCCCCGTGGGTCGTAGCGTGATGTTATATAGCCTATAGCCTTCCTCGATAAATAGGCTATCCAACACTAAAATAATTTTTCAAATCGAACCAGTAGTAATCACGCAGAATAAACCAGGAGAACCATCGTTTGTACTATGTCTGTAATAGGTAATTATTTTGCTGCGGTGTTATTTTAAAACTGCTATATCTCCTAAGATATTCATTGAAATCGAATGATGTGAAGGGCAATTTTGTTTTAAATTAAATACTTGTGATGAATAACGTATTTATTTAGATAAGGATTAATATCATGTTTATAAAAATACTTTCGCAAATAATGCATTATTTTGGAACAAATTTCGTTAGCATAAAAATGGTTATAGTGAGCCAACCTTAAAAGATAGACATATGCTGTCGCGGACTTTTTTTTAGAACTTTTAAAAGGGAACAATTCTGTCATACATGATTTTTGCGAAACTTTAACTGTTTACGCAGCGCACGCAGCAGAAGCTCTCAAAAGGAAAAAATACTCTCCGATTTTGAAACATTCTTCATTGGTGCTCCGCTCCTATTGATCTTAGCGTGATGATATATAGCCTATAGCCTTCCTCGATAAATAGGGGCTATCTAACACTGAAAGAATTTTTCAAATCGGACCAGTAGTTCCTGAGATTAGCGCGTTCAAGTAAACAAACAAACAAACAAACAAACTCTTCAGCTTTATAATATTAGTATAGATTCATATTATAATGAGCGTCGTGGATGTTACATACTCGAAAAGTATTTTTAATAAGCCTCATATTCAAAACAATGACGTAACTCTTAAGAATAATCGTATTAGTAAATATGAAAGGTTTTCTATGAAATAATAAATTAATTATTTATTATTATAATTACTTATTTGCAGACTGTTAGGTCCATAGGATTAGATTACAAAGCAACTTATTAACTATTGTTAGTAAACATACATACAATAAATAGATACAAATGACAATAAAACACAGATAGACACAAATCACTGGACACGCAGACAGACATGACAAACAATATTAGTTACCTATTTCCTAATTGAGTGTGCAGCCTCACCCATCGGCCGAGCATCTGACAGTCCCACCGGTTCGTCAATGCTCTCAGCATGCTGTGGGAGCTGGCGCATGATCTGTGTCGGAGCGAGGCGAACTTTTAGAACTTTTAGAACTCATAAATTATTTTTATTTGACATTGTAGCTTTTGTCTCCAGTCTATTGGCTGTGTAAAAATGAATTCGCTAATGTGAAGTTGTTTCAAGTACTGCGCGAACGAGGGTATTTATTTATTTATTTAGGGAAATTTATTTATTTAGGGAACGATTTATTTATTATGACAGGATTGTTTTTATAAAATACTAGATTTTACCCGCGGTTTCACCTGCGTAAATGTAGGTTAGGTTAGATTAGTAACAGTCGGGCACGCCACGATCATGGCGGTGTCCCGTTTTTGAGGAGTGGCTGGAGTGGCAGCATGGCGCCCTCACCTTCCGGCTGACACAGGTAATGACTGGCCACGGTTGTTTTGGCCAGTTCCTGTTTCGCATAGGCCGGCAGGCGACGCCTGGATGTCATCACTGCGGCGACTGCCGCGATGTTGTTGTGGACACGGCTTTGCACACTTTGGCGGATTGCTCCGCCTGGGCATCACAGCGCCGTGAGTTGACCGCGGCAGTTGGACTGGCTGGTCGGACTGGCTGGCTGGACCTCTCAATCCCGGCCGTGGTTCAGTCTATGGTCCGGAGTGAGAGATCGTGGAACGCCGTCGCCTCATTCTGTGAGGATGTAATTTCCATCAAGGAGGCGGCGGAGCGGGAGAGGGAACGCTTAAACTCTCTCCCCTACCGCAGAACCGAGCGCCGGAGGGCGCGAGATGACCTCCAGCCACCGTGAGGTTTAACCTGAAGGTGATGGGCTGCGTGGGCCTGCTCGCCACCCGATCAGCACCAGGTCCGAAAGGCGGCGTGCGTGTTACCACGTGTGCCTCTGTGTCGTGTCTTTGTCCCCTCCAACAGGGGGACGGTAGAGGAAGTATTTTTTGTGTAGTGGCCTGCCGTTTCACATGACGGGGTCGCGATTGCATGTGAAAGCGAATCGCGCGGCTTCGCCGTCTATGGTTATATCGAGGAACACCGTGGTAGATTTAGTCGGTATTACCGGGGTATCTTTTCCCCGGTGAGTCCGACATAACCTCTCCGTCGCCTCGCAGAGAGGTATACGTCATATCATTCCCCCACTTAAAAAAAATGGTTAGTGACAGTACTTTTTTCTGGATGAAAGGCCTAAGTATCTATGTCCTTTTCTGTAACCCTGACAATGTGTATCCAACATTTCATGATGATCGGTCGAGTAGTTAGTTTGTAAGCATTGAAAGGGTAACAAACAAAGTTTCTTTTTTTTGCTCCTCAAAATGACCACACTCCACCTGATGGTAAGCAGTCGTGTGGTCTAAGAGCAGTGGCCTCCACACCGTCCTCATAGCAGCCGAGGCGATGTTGAGGTCTGTACTTTGACTACCTGAAGGTGCTTTTTCACGCCCCGCTTGAAGGACCCAGGATCGAAGGAAGAAGGAAACACGTGCCTTGGCAGAGAATTCCATGCCTTGGTCGTTCGGCAGAGGTATGATGACCCAAACTTGTTGGTACGCGCTCTAGTCGACTCTACTGTGTAAGGATGGCATCTGAGCCCAGCACGCGTTGTTCTGAATAGAAACTTACATTCGCATTTATAATATTTAATAGGAAGTTTCAAGGCAAGGAAAATCTTTTTATTGACTAAAGTTTACAATAATAATACCATGGCTTAGACCACTCGCTTAAACCACTAGGGTTTCTCATAAATATATTGACGCGCTTGTACTACAAGCCTGCCTTGTCGGTCTCTTAGAATAAGTTGTTGGATGATAACTAGGTCCCCGATTCGACCCGACCCGGGTTGAAACAAATTTTTATTTTCATGTTTATTTTTATTATATTTTCAGTAGCAGGTCGAAATTAGGAAACATATCGGCATAAGACTATAAACTCGCCTCATAAGGCGAGAACCAAAATATAAATCGCAAAACGTGGGCGTAACGATTCACTTCAACCTATTTCAGTTTGTTGCTCAAGGTTACTGAAGGCTTACTAAAAATATCACATTTCTATAGCAACATTGCTAATAATCAATATTTGCCCTTGAACTCTTCTAATCTCCTCCATGTGACTTTGAGGAAAACTGAGTTTATGCGAGGTGTGAGGGAGAAAATGTTGTATTGCCACGTTTCGTAACATCATGGGAGTCCGCACGTGTACCTAACAACAATGGTTTTAAAAGGCTCCAACCGTAATCCCAACTGACAATGAGTTCATACACAACTGACAATGAGTTCATACACAACTGACATTGAGTTCATACACAACTGACATTGAGTTCATACACAACTGACAATGAGTTCATACACAACTGACAATGAGTTCATACACAACTGACAATGAGTTCATACACAACTGACAATGAGTTCATACACAACTGACAATGAGTTCATACACAACTGACAATGAGTTCATACACAACTGACAATGAGTTCATACACAACTGACAATGAGTTCATACACAACTGACAATGAGTTCATACACAACTGACATTGAGTTCATACACAACTGACAATGAGTTCATACACAACTGACAATGAGTTCATACACAACTGACTATGAGTTCATACACAACTGACAATGAGTTTATACACAACTGACAATGAGTTCATACACAACTGACAATGAGTTCATACACAACTGACATTGAGTTCATACACAACTGACAATGAGTTCATACACAACTGACATTGAGTTCATACACAACTGACAATGAGTTCATACACAACTGACAATGAGTTCATACACAACTGACATTGAGTTCATACACAACTGACATTGAGTTCATACACAACTGACAATGAGTTCATACACAACTGACAATGAGTTCATACACAACTGACATTGAGTTCATACACAACTGACAATGAGTTTATACACAACTGACAATGAGTTCATACACAACTGACAATGAGTTCATACACAACTGACATTGAGTTCATACACAACTGACAATGAGTTCATACACAACTGACAATGAGTTCATACACAACTGACATTGAGTTCATACACAACTGACATTGAGTTCATACACAACTGACAATGAGTTCATACACAACTGACAATGAGTTCATACACAACTGACAATGAGTTCATACACAACTGACAATGAGTTCATACACAACTGACATTGAGTTCATACACAACTGACAATGAGTTCATACACAACTGACAATGAGTTCATACACAACTTTAAGTAAATCATGAACACGACTACAGTATCTTTCATCCTAACAAATCCTACTAGTATCATAAATGTGAACGTTTGTGAGGATGGATGGATTTTAGTATGTTACTCTTTCACAAAAACTACTGAACTGATTGCGATGAAACTTGTAATGTAGATAGCTGGAGACCTGGATTAACATATGGGCTACTTGATATCCCGATATTCTTACGGTATCGAGACTTACGCGGGTGAAACTGCGCGGCGCAGCTAGTGTTTTAAATGTGATTGTGAGTTTGTTTGTTTGTTACGCAAGCATTAACTATTCAACCAATCAGCAAGATATTTTGCAAACGTCACATTGTCAGGGGGACAGAAGAGGACACTTTTCATCCAAAAAAGTGCTGTTACTTAACTAACCTACATTTACGCGTGCGAAGCCGCGGGCAAAATCTAGTCAGTAATAAACTTATCTTCAACAGAAGACCTCGAATGAATTTTCGTAGTATGAAATGTTTAAAATAGATTTATGTTCACATTTGACGTTCATTTTAATTTAAGTTATATTGAGATCTAGTTTATAAGGCTAGTATGAATGGAGCAGTCGCAAGGGGAAGACCTAGGCGAACGTTTTTTGATCAGATCAGAGACGTTCTGGATAAAGGCCAGCCGGTGAGCGTGTATGAGGAATGTTATGAAAGTAAATGAAGCCAGAGAAGTGTGTCAGGATCGTAGCAAATGGAAATCCGTAGTCTCTGCCTATCCTTCTGGGAAACAGACGTGAATCTATGTATGTATGAGATCTAGTTTTAAACTTCATTTTGATTTTGAAGTTTAATTATGAGAATTGACCTCTGATGTAAGCTTTAATTTACCCAAAAAGTTTAAAGTGCCGTACTTGTGAACGGGTGCTACTTGTTTTTTTTATATTATTTTTATATTTTTTTTACAAATTGGATGTGACAGAAGAATATACAAAGAATTCAAAACAAAAAAAATAAGTCTTGCCTTTGTTCCACCATGTGACAGTGAAAACAACATGCTTAGGTATTAGACGGTTAATACAAACTTATTTGTTTGTATTGAGTATAAACATAAATAATACTTAAAATTAAGGGTTATAATTGTTATTAGTAATTGAATGCAAGCCATGGTGTCGTAGCGGTAGCGAAAGTGACGACAGTGTAACAAACAAACAAACAAAAGGATTTTGTTTGTTTTTAAGTTCCAAGTTAAAGTTTGTTTTTGTTTGTGTTTTTTGCAAAGTGTTTTGGGTTTTCTAGATACGAATTCTCTTTAGCAGCACATAGTCTTTATGCAGTTAGTACAACACTTATTTACACAAGTTTTACCGGTCTGTCTGAATGTTTGTACTTCCATTACGCAATAACTACTGCATGAAATTGAATGTTCTTTTTACAGTTCTGTTGCTGGAGGTCTTAAAATCTGGTGCATGTTTCATCTTGATACACCGCTAAGAAGTCGGTTATAAATAATTACCCTTTTTTAACGCCGTCTAGAAGCCGTAACATCAAGAACTAGGTATGTTTTTGTATATAGATTAGCCTTTTCCTACTTGCCAAGAAAGAAAGGCATAGATAGGCACCTACTTCCAAATTATACGCGAACGAAGTCGTGGGCAAAATCTGGTATATAAAATAGGTACCTCATTGTTTATATATAGCCGGAATCAGGAAACAGGTTAAGATATACCTAATAGCTATCAGAAAAATAAAAAAATCTAAATTAGGTACATATTTTAAAAATTATAGGTATTAAAAAAACAAATTAATCTACACCCAGTGACGGTCTTTTCACTCCTGTTACTACAGATATTAATTTCTTGAATTTTTTTCCAGTAACATGTTTTATTTCATTATTTTAGTGTTAATTTACGCACTTAATTTCTATAATATACAAAATATTTTAATCTCGTATTTTTGACAGCTATTTAATTAGTGTCTATAATATCAAAAGCTGTATCAGAAAGAATAATTTTTAAAATCGGTCTTCAGTTGACGGAGAAATCGGTGAACTAAGGTAAAAAAAATATACAGCTGAACATAGAACCACCTTAAAATAATATACAATAATTCCAAAGATTTTTTGGCAAGAACAGAAAGAACAAGAACTATATTATCGGTGGATTAGTGTTATTGAATAATAATACTGCCATATCTGGGAATTCAAAAGCAAGCCCTAGTGGCTGGTACATGCGCAAAATTATGCTACCGATGTTACATGGCATTATAGATTATATTGCACTAAATTGAAGTTGGACTCGAAAACAAATAAATCGATGTGGTAGTGAAATATTTTTCAGCCTACGCAATATCCTTTATGTTAAAAATAAATATTTACTGTAAATATGAACGTAATCGGTCAAGTAGTTCAAAAGTTACAGAATCGTAATCTGACTGATCTCTTTTTTATCTTATTGTATTCCTTATTTTATTTTTCTACAAACTTTACTTATGCCTAGATAAGTTCGGTTAGGTATTATCCTCAATGGCAACGTCAATAATAACATTTTGCTTAAATTTTGTTTGAATGCCAGATTCTGTAGAAAGCCCTTTGAAACAGTCATGGCTAACAAAACATCGACCTTCTTGGTAAAATTAGTTAAATACGATAACAAAGAGGACCCCTTTTATTAAATTGTATGACATTTACCTTAAGTCAGTTTTATTCCTATTTTGAATAATAATATTTTCTAATATATCTTTCTTACTTAGTAACAAAGGAATTTTCAAAAAGCGAACCGTGTCCTCTTTTTGAAGCTTTGTGATTCTGTCTCTACTCTCATAAGCTTCGCGTGAGCGTCATTTTAATTTATATATGACTAGCTTTCGCGCGCGGCTCCGCCCGAGTGGTACCTACATCAATAAATAGTAGCCTTTGTCTTTCCCTAGGTGTTGAACTATATTTGAACCAAATTTCATCTAAATCGGTTGAGTGATTTAGCCGTGAAAAGGTAACAGACAGACAGACAGACAGAAAGACAGACAGAGTTACTTTCGAAATTAGTAAGGATAAACAGTACCTATAGAGAGAGCTGTTTTTGTCGCAGAATTCACGGATCTTGTGGAATAAATCGTCCTAACCTGGCAATTAAGGCCACTAATAAAAATTAGTTATGTATAAATTAATCAATTAATTAATTTAAATTTGAATAGGTACACAAAACAATTACAGTCTTAACATGTAAGTAGTAATGAACATAATATATAAACCGGACAGTAATCCTTAAGTAGTGTACACAACATGTACATATTAGAGCAGATTACTCATGCAAAACAAAAAACATTATTAAAATCTTAAATTCGTTAGCGTAGGATACAAGTGGATAATTGTAAGTAAGTTTTTACTTAATAACTGTAATTTTACATTATAACTAGACTTGGAACTTTTCGGAACTAAGTACACCTGATACAATTTTTTTATATCTATTGAAATTTATGTCAAAAATGTCGACCTCTTTATTTACACGTACTACTTTATTATTATAAGCTCTGCACATTCTTACTATTGGATTATAAAATGATGTATTATGTTTATATGCTTGAATTGCAAATAATGTTAGGATTACGAGATCTATGTGAAATATTAAAGCTGAGAGAAGAAAGTAAAGCCGGTGTATCGATATATGAATGAACCAATTTATGCAAATAGAGTAAATCGTATGTCTGAGTAAATCGTATCTCTGATGTCGAGTTTGCAATGAGACAACATTAAATTTACTTAACCTCTCAGCATAATTTAAGCGACCATAATTAAATTTACGGGAAAACAAATAAACTGTATACTTGATAAATATTAAAATAAAATTCAGTGCATTTCTAAATACTCTTTCATACTTCATCTCATTGTGATACCTTAGTGATTATAATAATAATTATGTGTAATATAATATTATCATCGTTGTGTTATTTTATAATACAAATATGAAATAAAGGCATACACAGTATAATGCATACATTTCCTTTAGCGGCAAACATAATCAATTTATGAGCTCACCACTGGTAGTCTGTCATCCACCCGAAGCAATATGAAGTAGCCGACGCGTGTCAGCGTATTTGCAAAAGCGACAGCCGTTCGTTGAAAAGCCAATCAATATTGTGAGGTATATTGTATTTATTATATTGTTCAATATTGGCGCGGCTACGCGTATGCTACGTCGCTACGAGACTCCTACGTAGCCGCGCTACAAAGCGCGCCTACACGCTACGACGAAATAACTACGGGTAGTGTTATACCATTTAGTTTGTTGTGTACTCACGTTGTGTTTGTATTGTAGCTCTGCATTGTATCGGATGTATCTCAAGCTCGTTTTGTGTTGCCTAAGTTGTCATTTACACCTGCCGTAATACTGTTTTAATTAATAATATGCATACATGTTACATAAATTTATGTTAATAACCTAAGATCGTAAAATGTATAAGAAACGATGACTTCATTAATTTATTAGCTCTCGTGGCCCTGAGAGAATGATTTTGAAGTGAAAACTTCTTTAGGTGCGTTGAGCACTTCTTGGGTGAGCAAAAATCATGGAACTCGCGTCATCGTCACGCTTCCACGCTTTATTATTTTTTAGAATATTAACAATATCTCAGAAATGCTGCATCCTACGCAAAAAATAACGAAATTTTGACCCCCTTAATAAACCGCAAGTTTATTTTTTGTCGTTTTGTAAATAAGTGTTTATGATCAAGGTTTAAAATTTTCACTTCTATCGGCAGTCAAAGACTGGCCAATTTTTTTTATTGTTACTGGTCTAGTCTATTTTATAAATTGTTTAGTAATATAGGATATAAGATATGTGACGTATATGTGATAGATTATCTCGGCAGCGGTGCGATAGTGAGTGCGTCTGTCGTGCATCAGGTCTTATCTTTGATTCCCGGGACGGCAATGGTTACAAGATGTTTAAGAAATTCCAATTCTTTGATTATGGTTGGTAGACGGCTATAGTCTCGCCATTGATTAAGAAGGACCTAATACTATAGCTGGATGAATATGTATGTACAATCTTTGCTTAACACTTAACATACACAATGTGGGCTTAAGACTATGTATGTGTCTTTCATTTTAGGGTAAACATCATTATCACTACATCTTCTGAAACAAAGACCCCTGCCGCATGTGTCTGTTTGTCTGTTCGCGATAAACTCAAAAAATACTAAATGGATTTTCATGCGGTTTTCACCATTAGACAGAATGATTCATAAGGAAGTTTTAGATGTATAATTTTTAAGATTTTATACTACCAATGCGAAGCCGGGGTGGGTCGGTAGTATTGTACAAAAGTCAAGATGTCAAAGTCAAAGTCAAAAATCATTTATTCATTTAGGTCACAAAGTAACACTTATGAACGTTAAAGTATATAGGTTAGTGAGTTTACTAAGTTACTGAAGCTACATTTAGGTTAGTTGCTAGGTTCAGGCAAAGGGTAGGCCTATGAGAAGAAACCTGCAAGAAACTCACGGCCACTCTTTTAAATCGTCAGTTAAATATAATTTCAGTATTTTACAACTCAGATTAACAAGGTGTTACAGTCATTATTCCATATACTACTGACTATAAAAGCTAAAGATAATAACAATAATAACTTAATAATATTATAGGGAGGAAATAATTTGAGCTAAGATATATTATTTAATATAAATCTAAAATAGACAGTAGGATGGCATGATGGCGCATACACTTACACTTTGTGACTATGCAAAGGCTTAAATTGACTTATAAGTAATACAGATCTTTGAATCCTGTATGCAACAAGCAACTAGCTCCATGAGTTTTTGTCATTTAAGTAGTCGTTGACTGAATAATAACCCTTCCGAATAAGTTGTTTTTAACAGCGTTTTTAAATTTAAGCAATGGTAAATTAATTATGTTAATAGGTAATTTATTAAAAAAACGTATACCGAGTCCCGCAAATGTATTGTGAACTTTATGTAAACGATGATATGGGCCTACTAACTTATGCTTATTTCTAGTGTTTACGTTATGAATATCACTATTCTTATTATATAAATAAATGTTATGTTTAATAAACATAATGTTAGCAGATATATATTGCGACGCAACAGTAAGTATGCCTATTTCTTTAAATCGATCTTTCAGGGAAACTCGTGGTCCTAAATTATAAATGCTACGTACTGCACGCTTTGGAAGAATAAAAATTGTCTCAATATCAGCTGCCTTGCCCCACAATAATATACCGTAGGACATGACACTATGAAAGTAACTGAAATATACTAGTCTTGCAGTATCTATATCAGTAAGCTATCTTACTTTCCGAATTGCGTATGCGGCTGAGCTAAGTTTCCCTGCAAGACACGATATTTGAGCGCCCCACTGAACTTTATGATCTAAAGTTAATCCTATAAAGACTGTAGATTGAACAAAAGTAATAATTTCATCATTTAAAATTATATTCACGTTAGGACTCTTTACGTTTGGCAATCTAAACTTGATACATTTAGTTTTTGTAGAGTTAAGTAGTAAATTATTCGTCGTAAACCAGTCCAGGACTTCCGCGAGTGAATCATTAACAGCACGTAAATTTGGTGCTTTTTGGTCTACTTTAAAAATAAGGGACGTGTCATCCGCGAATAAAACAATGTCACACAAATCCTGAACAAAGAACGGCAAATCATTTACGTACACTAACAACAGAAAGGGTACCAAAATCGAGCCCTGTGGCACGTCCATTGTGACTGGTAATCCAGAATATCTACTTCCGTTGATATCAACGTGTTGTAGTCTATCGCTTAGGTAGGAATCAACTAAGTCAAGTGCAGTATCTCGGATGCACTAATGCCTGAGTTTTCGCAACAGCGTTTGATGGTCAACGCAGTCAAAGGCTTTAGAGAGATCACAGAATACGCCAATGACATGTTGCGAATTCTCCCAGGCACTGAATATATGTTTTAAAAGCGTAACACCCGCATCTATCGTAGAACGGCCATTCCTAAACCCATATTGATCTGCGTGAAATAAATTGTTTACACTGAAGTGGCTCTCTAATTGCTGTAATATAATCTTCTCAAATATTTTACTAATAGCAGGTAATATTTAAATCGGCCTAAAATTACTGGGGTCACTTTTGCAACCATTTTTAAATAAAGGTATTATTTTACTACATTTCATTAAGTTTGGAAAATGCCCACATCAATGCATCCGTTAAATATTGCGGCTAGGTGTGGCGCTATATTAACAATAATACTTTCAACTAATTTCACCGAAATACCCCAGAAGTCAGCTGATTTTTTTTAACTAAGCGTCTTAAATATTTTATTATATCATACGGATGTACACGCTCAAAACTAAATAGTATCTTACACTCTTCCACGTTGCCCCTAACCAAGTATTCCGCTCGAGCTGGGCAAGACCTAAGGGTACTAGTTATGTCTAAAGGTATTTTTGCGAAGTAGTTATTGAATGTATCGGCTACTTCCAAATTATTTGAAATTTCGCTATTATTTATATTCCGTTCAAATTTATTATCTCGCACCTTGCTGCGACCTGTTTCATTGTTAATAATGTTCCATGTAGTTTTAATTTTATTATTAGATTTTTGAATTTTAGTTTTTAGGTAAAGGGACTTGGCAGTGGCACAAGTCTTTTTAAATAATTTTGAATAATTTTTAACATATTGAATAAAATTTGGATCGAAATTGTATTGTTTCATACCATATAATTCATATAGCTTTGCTCGACTTCTATATATCCCAGATGTTGCCCAGTCACAAAACTTAATCCTATTATTCTGACTAAAAGTCTTACATTTAAAAATATTATTGTATTCTAAAGTAATTATGTTAAGTAAAGACTCATATAGTTCGTCTGGACTATCCAGAGAAAGGTCCACATTGACAACTTTGAGACTTATGTTAACATTAAATTCCTTTAAGCGATTAGATGTCATCGGTCTACATGTGACCTTATTCTCTATATGAATTGTACTTACAGGAAATACTACCTTTTGCCCACAGTGGTCAGATGTAAGCTCACTCAATATGGCCCTATTTAGAAATTGGCAGTCGCAAAATACATTATCTAAGCAGGTAGGAGAATGTGAAGTGATCCTAGTGGGTTCAGAAAATAAATGCTGTAAATTAAATGATCTAAATAAACTAATAAGTCTTAAAGAGACAGCTGACTGCTCAAGTAAATTAACATTAAAATCGCCACACACTACTATATGCCTATTACTAGAACTCAAGCGTTTTAAAATATCCTCTATTACGGTTTCAAATACACTAAAATCACTTTGCGGTGGTCGGTATACACAAACTATGACATGTTGCTCTAATTCCACACAGGATAATTCAACAGTGCGCTCGATAGAAAGATTTACTATATCTTTACGTTCTTTACATTTTAGATTGTTACATACATATATTAGAGAGCCACCATGTATAGAATTCTTTCTTACAAACGCACTTACAATTAAATAATATTCGTTATTAAATATTAATTGATTAGTTCTTAACCAATGTTCCGTTATGCAACATATTTGAATATTATGTTGTTTAAAAAATAAATCTAATTCTAACTCCTTGCCGGATAGACCCTGAATATTCTGATGAATTAGTCTAATACTGTGTGTATGCCTATCCTTTGTCTCATCTAACAGTTTAAACTACTAGAAGTGTCAATATTTAAATTTGTAGTAGAAATACTACTATGTCCTAAAACCTTAATTACCCTACTGGTACCTGAGTCGCTACATATTATATTAAATGCTAATAATTTAGCAAGTTGCTTTTTATAAAAAGAAGATAGATACATTGTATCTTTAGTCAATAAAAATTTACTAATAAACTTATTAGTGTCAAAAAATAAACTATAATTGTTGTAACATGTACTGTTATAAAAAAGTAAATTAGGTTTTTCAATATTCCTATTTTGTTCATGTGTTAGTACATAGGAATATGCTAATGCACAAAGAATAAAGTTACACCCTACTTTATAATGTAATGATTCTATTACCTCTGTCAAATGGATTGCTTCTTTTTTAGTGACAGATAAGCTGTCACCATGAAAAGAAGAACAGGCTACTAGGTGTATGCCAATAACAAGCGAAGTGAGAAAAATAGCATAAGGACTTCTGATAGTACGAGAAAGAGAGAGATAGAGAGTAATGACCATATAACACATTTTCTTATTAGAAAGTTGTATGCTACACACTACGCCTCTTCGACAGACGAGAGTTATATTTGTGACATGCGGCGTGCAACGTAGGCGGCATAATTATTTGAATAAAGTAAGTGATACAATTGTACCGCCTACGCTGTATGTGTCCACCGCCACAGACTTTGATTATACTCGTACAGGGTGCTGTTTCAATCCTTTTACACTTTAGTTTAGTATAATACAGGTTTAGATAACATAAATATATATATTGTCGTAAATGTATCGCTATAAACACGAGATTAATATACATTTCAAATGTGGCAGATAAATGTGCACCTGAATGATAATAACAGACCTGTAGCCCTGTTCCACTGCTGCCATTAAGTCGCCAATGATGTCCACGGGAACTGCGGGGGGCGCGGGGAGGACGCTCACCGGTTCAACACCTAGCTTCCCTACCGTGACCACTCGCTCGCCAATAGTCCACTCACGGAGAGCAAACCAAACTTGTATTTTAATCTATTTTGTATTTTAATATACAATTTACTACTGATTGAGTCGCCTATTCTATTTTATGTTTTGCACCAAACATAAGTGGCGACCGTGAAAAATTTGTCAATCTTCGGACGAATACCGAATTGGCCGCGTCATCGGAGCGAAGGTCGTCGTAGCGTATATCCGCCTTTGGACTTCTACAACGCTGAATTGCGTAGTCCTACGTCTACGAAGCTGTGCAGCCCTCTACGTGTGCTACGAGCTGAAATTCACGTAACCTACGGACGAAATAACGGTCGAGACGTGATCGAGGGCAAGTCAAGGACAACCAGGTCATCTAGGACAAGCACTGTTTGCAGCCATCGCAGCCGCCTAAGCTAAGTTCCAGAGGAGTCTACGTGCCTCAGCAATGGTTTTGCCGGCCAAAATTTGAGCCCGTTCGTTGTCCTTACCCTTAACTAATTTCATTAGTGTGAACAGAGGAGCAAGATAGCACATTTTGTCTTTATTTCTCATCAATCACAACTTTATGCGTTGATTGCAGCTAAATCAATCGTAGATTAGTTGCAATAAAGCTAAAATATCCATAATCTACGTTATACTATTTATTCATAAACTTATTAAGTTAACTATTAAAATAACCTACCTATTCTATTGCCTATGTCTATATATACTTATATTCTATATACAATCAGATTATTTACAACAGAAATATAATTGCTATAAAAATAAGTGAGTTTGTAAGCCGCCTATGACTTGCATTGTTTGCACCTATTAACGACTTAAGTCTTAACTACTACTATTAAGTAGCTTTATTTACTCATTTGCACTAACACTAATACTTACAATTCGTAACTTCGCAAATAAATCAACCCATTTGCTACACACTCACCAAGTTGTTGTTCTCACCTTCGATTTGATTAGCTTAAAAATTAGTAAAGTTCAATAGTAGTAGTACTGTAACAGTTTCTAAATTATGTAATACAGTGTTAAATAAACAACGCGATAAAATCCGTATAAAAGAGTTTCATTTTCATGAATAATATTCGCGTAAACAGAAGATAATATTATCAAAAATCATTTATTCATTTAGGTCACAAAGTAACACTTATGAACGTCAAAGTATACTAAGTTACTGAAGCTACATTTAGGTTAGTTGCTAGGTTCAGGCAAAGGGTAGGCCTATGAGAAGAAACCTGCAAGAAACTCACGGCCACTCTTTTATCATTTAAGCGCAGAGTTACGCCAAATAAACTTCGAAATAAAATCAGTGCAACGGCTCTGTCGTACAAAAGTAACAAATAGGTGCGAAAACTTTCGAATTGCACGTAATATTACAAAATACAAATATACAGAACACTCTTTAGAAATGCGTGATAAAGACACACATAGTACAGTCAGTGACGTAAGTAGTTGAATTTTTAACAAAATTGTAAACGCTTTTGAATAAGGAATCTTAATTATTATACTATATTTTTGAACTATTATTAAATAAGTTATATTTTATATTATAACTGCTATAAAAAACTTGAATTGATTACAATTTTGCCTGGTCGCCTTATGGCGCTCACTATATTATTATGTGAGATTTCGAGTTTATTCTTCAAATGAGCCATCGTGTGTACTACAGGTATACAATGGAGCGACATACGATCAAAGACGTCTCGGTTCAAAGGTCAATGCTTTAACTAATTTATCATATTTATATTTATAGAAGAAATACCTGCTATTCTAACAGCCTAAGGTTATTATTGATTTCTAGCAAGAATAAGATTGTCTTTGTCTTGTCTTAAAAAAGACAACTTCCAGGAAAGGAATATACCTTGTATCGCGGGGCACTTTACAAACATTCAAACAACGGACACAAAGAATACTCAGAGTCGTAACAACTATTTGTGGATTACACAAAGTTTTGCCCCGTGTGGGATTCGAATCCACAACACTCGAATCAGTGGCAGTGGTGAGGCGACCACATGAACCACTGCGTCATCCGTGCAGTCCATCAATTTCGTCTTGAACTCCAATATCTCTAATACAGCATTCAATTCATTTTTTAATCGAGCGTGTCGCATGTTCAACACGGCATGCCAGAGTGTTGATATAGACTTGTTTACTTATAGTAATAGCCAACTCAAAAAAATGTTGTGTAACTCTTTCTTTGTCTATAAATGGTGTCTATTTCTTGCTATTATCTTGTTGTTTAAATGTCTTCTTCTATTATTTACACTTTATTCCGCTATCTGTGAAAACTTTTAATTGGCCGTCTTTGTTCGTATCAAATCTGTCTACGATGCTAATTTAGCTGTAAGTTTTCTTAAAATTGTAAAATACAATAAAATAACTCTAAATAATGAAATAATACAATAACATTGGCGCGGAGGTAGTGTGTTTTCAGCCCAAAGTGATTTTGGGCTTATTGTTTGTTGGTAGACAGTAGTTCAGTTCACTGAACTGGGATCAGACTTCTTTGTTACAACCAATGTGTCTAACGATAATTAACACATTAGAGAAATTCGATATGTTCATATGCAACAAAAGGTTTATAATAGATAAAATATAAAGTGATTGATTGGTTTGCCCGAAAAGCCGTTACTTAGGTATATCATACTGAAACTCCACGCATTGAATTTACCCAATATTTATTATAGATATGAGTCGTGAACAGTATCAACCAATTTGACTGTGATAAATCAACAGTGTTTACCAATAATAATTAAAGATGCTACTCTGTATCCGAATCATAATAGACAGAGGTATTTCATTATTCATATTAAGAGTAACGAGCAGCGATAGCTCAGTGGGGAGACCAACAGACTGCAATGCAGAGGGTCTCGGGTTCGAGAACACGTCGTGCACCTCAGACTTTCGGAAGTTATATGACTTTTCGAAATTATGTGCGCATTGATTGACAATTATCGCCTGCTCCGTGCCTCGGAGAGCACGTTAAGCCGTCGGTCCCGGCTGCCATGAACATCTGTGGCAGTCGTTATTGGGAGAGTGTCGACACAAAAGATCCCACTGGGTCGAAGTGTCGCCGGTCTGCACTGACTGGCCCCCACATAAGATAAGATAAGATTGTTTTCCTCGTGAACAGTAATTTTTTTCGGGATGAAAGTAGCCTATGTTCGTTTCTGTACACTTGTCAACGTATATGCAAAATTTCAGGATGATCGGTTCAGTGGTTTAGACGTGAAAAGGTAAACAAACAAACAAACTCATTTTCGCATTTATAATATTAGCTAGGATAGTTAGGATTAGATTTTGCCAGCGGCTTCGCTCATGTAAATATGGGGTAAGTCATATTTCTATCCCTGGGGTACACTATTTTCTGAATGAAAGGTACCGTAGGTCCTTTTCTATAACCCTGGCAATGTGTATGCGAAATGTCCTATTGATCAGTCGGGTAGTTAGGCGTGAAAGCGTAACAAACAAACGAAATCACATTCGTATTTTTAATATTAGTTAGGATGTCCATTTGGAATAAGGTAGATACATTAAGGTTTTTTAAAATTAGATTCAGTTATTTAGAATACTAGTTTTCACCCGCGGCTTCGCTCGCGTAAATGTATGTTATGTTAGGTTAGGTTTGCAACAGTTATTTTTTCTGGATGAAAGGTACCCTATGTCCTATTCTGTACCCCTGATAACGTGTATGCAAAATGTCATGTTGATCGGTTGAGTAGTTAAGGCGTGAAAGCGTAACAAACAAACAAACTCATTTTCGCATTTATAATATTAGTTAGGATTAGGATTAGGATGACACTCCACACACAAACTCACAATATTCTTACTCTCTATTTATAACTAACGCAGATATTTAAGTGCTCACCCATCAGTAGGTCTGTCGAATCGATAACATATTCCAACTATACATTTAAATTGTAACATATTTGTGAATCAAAACAACTGTAGGTCGAAAGTGCCGAGTTAAACCAAAATCCATTGCTATCTTTGTCCTCCTTACATTGTTCGTACAACCCACGTAGGGATTAAGGTCAAGCGTGGGCCGTAAAATCAGCTGAATATGAAACATTTATTTTTGAACTGTGATTATTGATGTATCTTTTAACACTGCTATGAAATGATAACTATTATAATTATGTACAACATAGTTTTAGGTCTTAGAAACATAAAGAAAAGAAGAAAGCAATATTTTAACAATACATGAACACCTAATCAGGAGGGTTAAACTACAGATAAGACATATTGTGAGCCTGATTTTTGATTGACTGATATTAAATATTAGGTTTTATTATTCGTAACAGTAAATTATTTCGTAATCCAGATACAAAAATATCCATATATAACGCCTACGTACGGAGTAATCTCGAATATTGCAGTGTAGTGTGGTCTCCTCAATATCATGTGCATCAAATCAGAATAGAACGTATTCAGAAAAGATTTTTAAGTCATCTTGCTTTTTCATGTCGAATACATAAACAACTGCCCTCGTATACCCAGAAGTTGACGTTTTTTGCGATGGATAGTCTATTGGTTCGTAGGCAGTTACTCGATATGACTTTTTTGTTTAAGGTTTTGAGAAACGAATTTGATTGCCCCTTGCTTTTAAAATTATTTGGTTTGCGTGTTCCTAGACGTGTGCCAAGGCGAGCACTTGTCGATGCTGGATTGTTGCAATGCCCTACCGCTAGAAGTAACTTAAAACAATTTTCTACCATTTCACGGCTGTCGAAGGCATATAACACAATTTGCGGTGAACTTGACATTTTTGCTGATAGCTTACCATCCTTTAAGAAAGACGTATTGAGATTGTTAAGAAGTTCTTAATTGCACCTATTTTCAAATTGAATTGTATCTTGTTTAATATGTATATTCTCTTGCTTATTTTGTTGTTTAAATTATTTACCTAACTGTTAACAGTGTTACTATACTGTGGATGCTGTGACACCTTCAAATGTTGTGCATTTAATTATTTTTTTTAAGGATGATTTTAGATATAAGAAACAATGTAACAACTACTGGTTGTCCAAATAAATAAATAAATAAATAGGTCAAGGTATAATATATGGTAGTAAATTTTGGCCAATGTACAATACCTGACGTGCTCGCTCTTCTGTAGGCCAGCCTAACAGCGATTTGTTTGCGGATAAACGGAATAAATAATAGTTTAAAAATTAAAAAAACACGCTTTACTTTTTAACAATTTTTTTTTTTCTATATTATTGCATGGTCATCGGTCCTCGATAAGTCTACAACGTTTAAATGAAATCTGACCGTTTGAAGTGAGTCAAAATCAAGTCGAAAGGAGTCGGTTACGAACAAACTAACAAACATACAGGTAAAAGTAATAAAAGCGTGTTGCAATGCGGTCATTTGGTCTTCACACGAAGAAAAGTACAAATTAATGTTAGAACGCATACAAAACAAATTTCTTAGGTTTTTATATATGAAGCAGTATGGCGTGTTCCCAGGGTACCCACTGCTGTATCCTACTGTATTTGTCTTAGGAATGGTGGGATATTACAGACTCGAAGTAAGAAGGGAAGTAGCTCTTGCTACCTACGTGTTTAGCGTAATGCGCGGTAAGATCCCCAATCCGGGTATCTTAGAGACGGTGCAGCTGTGCGTTCCGAACGAGTACCTCGGTCGCCGCGCCGGCCGTCGCTGCTAGCAGTGCCTCGCGCGCGCACCAACCTGCTGCAGCGCGCGCCGCTCGTGCGGGCGCTGCGTGTGCTCAACGCACTGTCTGACCAGATAGATTTGTTCACATGTCCACTGAACGTATTCACAAATGCTGCTTATTTCCACTGCAGTAACTAGCTTAATTTAAGCGTATAGTATACTGTATAGTAAGTGTATGTATACTATAGATATAGATATAAGATAGTCTAATTCAGCTACTCTATCGCATTATGCTTGCCTGTAAAGATAGACGTAAGTTTTATGGTCAATAAATAAATAAATAAGTTTTGGCTTATATTTAGGATCGACTATGACCCCGGGTCCCATTCCAAGCTCAGGCAGTGCTATTGATTCGCTCTACTAAGCAATTCTTCCGGTGGATATGTACCCGGTAGGCGGCTATTGGCTCGCTGCCTATTTCGTAGTAAATAAAGGGTTTGGCGATATGTGGGTATAACAACATCTTTGCCTACTTCAATGTTCCATACGTACAAGCGTGAAACTATATAGATATAAGTATATTATGGTACCACAAAATACACGTTATTAAATTTGACATATAAGTAGGCAAGTAAGGAATTATTTTAAAAACGAATGGTTTATTTTTATTAGTAACTAGATAAAATATATTTTGTCATATCTATGTATACATATAGGAAAGAAGTTTATGATATAGTTTTACAAGCAATGGGTGAGCCTAAGGTGGCTGAAGTACATAGACTTAGTATGGTCACAGATAATATAATACTATACTAGGTATCGTGGACATGTTTAGAATCGAGGAATAATATAATTATATGAAAATTGCGGCCAATCGCGAGCCACCGGTGCTCACACCCGCGAGTACTTATACGATACTCAGCGATAGCGCGCTCGGGACGCGTCACGTCAACATCTACCCATTATCCTTTGATTAATCGCCGTTATCAATAACCAAAACATCGTGACATAAATACTGCTCACAAACGTGTCCGTCTCACAAACTTATACCAATCAGTTGTCAACACCCACCGCTCATCCGAATCCAACATCGGGGTTATAAAAATGTCCACGATCATAAGCAAAATATACACTACATGGCACTTTGTTCAAATAGTCTCCAAAATCCATGAATCCGTAGAAAGTGCGCTCTCCGCGAGCGAACGTAAGATAGATACGATAGAGTTAGCGAGCGGTATTGTCGCGCGAGCGCCGTGCGTCCAGCGCGGCGATAAGGCGTGAAGCCCGCCGGTCGCCCGAGACAGCCGCCCCCGCCCACCGTCGCCGCCACGCCCTGCCGTCCAGCGAAAGGGTGTGCTACGCGTTTATAAGTCCGTCGTAACTTACCACACCTACAATTCGCAACTCAACCTTTTGGTGAGCGCACGTTCCACACGACACAGAACCATTCCACACGACTACCATGTCTCCAGACAGATATCTACTGATAGCGTTCGTAGCTGCGGCGACCGTCGTACACATCGCCGCGAGACCCCACGGGATCAAAGAGTTCGTGGTATCGGATGTTGCCAACAAGACGATGTGCCCTATTAAAATGGAGATAGATGACGACCCGGAGCGGATACCGCGGTGGATCAAGTGCCTGAAGTGCGCGGACTGGCCCAACCGCTTGTGCTACGAGCATAACATACCGCACGGCTGCTGCAAGCACGATCACCACACGTACCGCACCGAGTGCGTCGAGATCTACGACTACGCGCGAGTGAGCTACAAGGAGCCCAACGAGCAGAAGACGATAAAGGTGCCAGTGGGCTGCACCTGCCTCATCGAGGAGACCGCAGAAGCTACCAACATGACCTGAAAACAACGCACCGCCCGCGCTCAGGCTCGCCTCGCCACGCTCGTTCCTATGCATTCCACTAGTGAAGCGCCCGCCGGCCCCACTGCGGGCGGTCTAGCGGTCAGAGTTCCGAGTTCTGCGTTCCACTTTCACTGTGATGTATGCGGTGTCTTAGAATCTTACACACACACAAAAGCAGTCAGACCGCGGCGATCAAAGAGAACGCACGGTCTATCGGAGATCCATTTTTTTTTGTAAAGCGTTCGCGTTGTTCAACGGTATTGAAAAGTTTATTGAATTAGTGCAAACGTACTGAACTCCAGATTTCTAGACCGCTCGCTGTGTGGGCAACTGTGAACGATGAACGCAGAACGCAGACTGCCGGGGCGATGTGTTCGGCACCTGACTGATATTTATTCGTGAGTGTACGTACACCCGCTGAGACAGGGAGATGATAATACTCGCATTTAATTTATTATTTATGTTGATGTTTGTGAGCGGTCGCGCCGAGCCGCACTGAGCCGCTAGTATTAATTAGGTAGCTATTTAATGTTGTCAATTAGTTTTCTTTTTGTTTTATTTGTGTAATGTTTTTATTTGCTCAATATAAAATCAAATGTTGTTTAAGCTTAGTTTCGATGTAGCATACATTCGAGTTTATTCTCAAAACCCGGTACCTAAGGCAGTTATTATATTGTCTTATTACAAATTATGCGTAATGCCAGAGTGGAATCCTACAATAATCTATTATACCTGGATAACATAACACATGAATATGCCTACCTTTTGGATACGGACCTTAATTTAAAATATGATTCAAGTATGTTTAGACGGCCTGGCAGAATTAACAACTACGGCATGAAAATTGTATTTGAAGACTTACAGAAACTGATTACTGACATAATACGGGAAAATAATCTGAACATGTATACCACATCACATCGAGAAGCTGATAATGTCAGTCAGAACGGAACAAATTCTCAAACATTTTTTCGAGCATAATTTTATAAATATCATGCATCAAAACATAGCCGGCCTGAGGAATAAATCCGATGCTTTGGCTGTCTGTTTAGAAGATTTAAGGGATACTGAAAATAACATTTATGTAATCTGCCTGACAGAACATTTTATGAGGTCAGGACACGAAGACATTTGTATGATACCCAATTTTTATTTAGCCACATACTTTAGTACCTAAACAAAATTCAAACAGAGGCGGATCGTGTATATTTGTAAGAAAAGGCTATGTACCTATGTAAAATCTATACATATAATAAAATCGTAGGAAAGTCAAAACTGTACATTGAATATTTTTTTAAAAGAATACTTGGGGCGTGATCTACAATCGATATCGAAGCCAAAAATATAGTTTTTAGAATTTTTGTCTGTTTGTCTGTTTGTCTGTATGTATGCCCGGGCTAAACTCAACAAGTACTGCATGGATTTACTTCAAATTTTGCATGAATATTACTAACAGGTCGGGTCAACATATAGGCTACATATTATCACGCTATCACCTACGGGGGAGGAGCTGTGAATCTTTATTTTTCTTACGCATTCTGTGACAGCGTGTAATCTAACGACGCATATTTAAATATTGTATTTGAGTAAGCCATGCTATTATCTAGCTTTACACTATAAAAACTACGCCATTTAAGTAACTTGGGCAGAGAAATATAGTTGGATTCCGCGGCGACAAACACTTTTTAGTTAAAATCTACGCGGACGAAGTCGCAGGTAACAGCTAGTAATATCTAAAACCGGTGAACTTTCTATGTGCTCTTCTTTTGAATGCTGTGCTGTGGAACTGGTCGCGCATAAAATTGTTGTTATGTGTGTGTATAGAACCTCACAAGCTAATAATCTAAATCTGTTTTTTGATCGGCTAGATGTGACATTAAGATATATAACTAATAAATATAAACTTATTATAGCAGGCGACTTTAACATTAATATTTTAAAACCGAATAATATTACACTTTACTTTGTATGCTTACTACTAAATTATAATTTAAAGCTCGCAATACGTAAGCCGACTAGACTATCAAGCCAAACCTCCATAGATAACTGCGCATAATTTTTATAAAAATAAATGTAAATCAAAAATGTAGAATTTGCCTTATCTGATTACACAGCTCATCTTTTTCGTTGCCGTGTTGATGAAATATGTTTAATAAGCAAATGGAAAATTAAGTGGAGAGACTATTGTTTGGAAAATCTTGAAAAGTTCAAAAATTGTTTGACAAACCTTTCTTTTTCAGAAGTATGTAGGTATGTCCTGTGATCCAAACATGACCTATAATAGTTTCTTTGAAACTTTTTTAAATTCTTTGTTTCCCGTATCGATTTATTAGCATACATACTGTTAAGAAACGTAAATGGATATCAAGGGGCATTAAGAAATGTAGTGAAATAAAACGTAATCTTTTGTAGCAATACAGGCGAATACCCAATGAAGCTAATAAGGTAAAATTAACTCAGCATTCCAAAAGGTTAAAGCGTATAATGAAATTAACTCAGCGGGCTCAGAATAACCATTCCATACAGATGTCTAAAAATAAAACAAAAACTGCCTGGAAGATTATAAATGGAGTAAAATACAATATACCTATTGAAGCTATTTCTAATATTGTAATAGATAATAAAACTATTACCGATCCTCTTGTAATTTCTAATGCATTTAATAATTACTTTATTGATAAAATAGAATCTAGGATTAATACCTACAATACTCAATACAAATCATATTTGTCTAGCAACCTAGATTCGATGTTCATGAAACCGTGCCAGCCCCAAGACAAAAATGTCTTGGGGATATGTAAAAACATATAACTAATGAACTAAAGAACACGAACAGTGTAGGTTACGATGAAATATCAACTCAAGTGATTAAATATGTTGCTGTAAATATATGTGCACATATTAGCTTCGTTATTAACTTAAGTATAGAAACAGGTATATTTCCTGATAAGCTAAAAAAAGCATTCATAAAACCAGTTTATAAGAAAAAGGGATGCAGCGATCGGTTTGAAAACTACAGACCTATTACAATCATACCAATAATGTCAAAAATGTTTGAAAGTACTTCTATAATGAGCTTAAAAATTACTTAGAAAACAAGAATATTGTAGTAACAGAACAAAAAGGCTTTAGACGTAAAAAAGTATAAGTATGGCAATTTATGAGTTTTTGGAATTTGTGCTATCCAACGTTGACAAAACAATACCTGTTTGCTCTATATACATCGATATGACGCAAGCTTTTGAATATGTTAATCATGATATACTATTTGGTAAGCTTAATGCATACGGTATAAGGGGTAACGTATTAAAGTTATTGAATCATACGTAAAAAACCGAATACAATACACTGAGATCACCAGAGTTGATTATATAACAAAAACGACGCCAGACGCCAGAGATCCTAAGATATATTGTATTTTGTTTTTCCTTATATAAGTGTGTATCTATGTTTTCCTTATCCGTCACCCTGTGCAATACCGTTACACTGTGTAAGATGTTGTAGGCACCCAATAATGCGCCCCAACCTTTCTTGCCTCGCGCCCTGGGCGCTTAGGTAACCGTATCGCACCCGCGCGCGCGTACTATCACAACACATGATATGTTACAATAACAGTAGGAAGACTGCACAGTTGTAGGTAGCTATAGTTCTATTTAATAATAAATAAGACAACTAACATATAACAACACAAGTTCAAATACGGAATATAACGAAAAATTTGATTCCCAAAATGGTTTAAATTGTTTCAACGAGGGGCGTGTTGCAAGGGGCGGGCGGCGGAGCGATGGGCAGGGCGCGGCAAGCGTGCGCGTGCGCCGCACCGGGCGTCGAAGCCCAGCACTGCGCACTGCACGCTCGTTTATTAAACTTCTTTACTATTTTAATATCAATTTTCTTTGCTTTGCTTATAATACAATGCTAGAATAATACTTATAGATAAGTAGTTTTGCACGCGTTTTATTCAATTTATTAATTAGAACAAAAAATACAAATATAATCAAATAATTAGGTATGTAAATAAAAAATTACTAAGTTACTAATTAAATATTCATTATTCAGTAACACATATATCAACAATAATTATTATCTATACTAATATTATAAAGCTGAAGAGTTTGTTTGTTTGTTTGCTTGAACGTACTAATCTCAGGAACTATTGGTCCGATTTGAAAAAATCTTTCAGTGTTTGATAGTCCATTTATCGAGGAAGGCTATAGGCTATATATCATCACGCTATGATCAATAGGAGCGGAGCATTAATGAAGAATGTTTCAAAATCGGAGGGTTTTTTTTCCTTTTGAGAGCTGCCGCTGCGTGCGCTGCGTAAATAGTTAAAGTTTCGCAAAAATCATGTATGACAGAATTGTTCCCCTTTAAAAGTTCTACAAAAAGTCCGCGACAGCATATGTCTATCTTTTAAGGTTGGCTCACTATAACCTTTTTTATGCTAACCAAATTTGTTCTAAAATAATGCATTATTTGCGAAGGTGTTTTTATAAACATGATATGAATCCTTATCCAAATAAATACATTATTCATCACAAGTATTTAATTTAAAACAAAATTGCCCTTTACATCTTTCGATTTCAATGAATATCTTAGGAGATATCGCAGTTTTAAAATAACATCCCAGCGAAATAATGATAACGAAGTCGCGGGTTAAGGTTAGCGTTAGCCCAAAGTAAATATTCCACGCGGATTTGAAATATTATTTTAGTGTTGGATAGCCTATTTATCGAGGAAGGCTATAGGCTATATAAAATCATGCTACGACCCACGGGGGCGGCGCAGTAACGATAAACGCGGGTGAAACCGCGGGAACATCTAGTATAGTATAATTCGTAATTGAGTAGATTTATATCAAGTTAGCTCGCTTCCTACGCCACGCGCCAGTAAGATCAATGTGGGTAAATGTCACTGAACACAAACAGGCCGAATCAGCGCGATACCAAGAGAGTTACCTATGCTTGTCTAACAAACATCATACCTAACAAATGCATACTTCTCTAATTTAAACAGTAGCTTATATTGGTAGTAGCTATGTATATTGCTTGATGACGTACCTCCTTAAAAGTGTTAGTTTTAAATATAAACTATTACCGATATGTAATATTAAAAATAATGCAACAAAGAAATATATTAGGCATTAAAACTCAAGCTAAATGACGTCTTCTGTAAGCAAAATGACCTTTTGTTTGGAACGTACCGCTCGCTGTCGCAAGCCCCGCCCACAACCTTAACTTTGACATTCCCTTGCGCTTGCGCATACTACGTTGGCACTACGCTGTAATGCACATATTTAGACGTCGATTGTTTTATTTCAGTACTTATTTGCCTTGACATGACTATGTACAATTAGGTACGTATAAGCATCAGACTGCCGTGTCTAAAGTTTACCGTAAGTACTAAGAGACTGGTGACCTTTATCGAAAAAGAAACTCTTGCAGAAGGCGGCGCACTTCAGAAATAAAGATAGATAGCTGTTGGTCAGCATTTCGTGAGTAATCTCTCATCGGCATTCAAGTTCAGCTTGGAGCGAAGAGAAATTATAGGAGTACCTAGTTTAAAGTGACTGGACGGTGAAAAGCCAGTGAAGGTCTCAAAATGAACCCCAGCCCATCGAGCAACCCGTTTCAGTTTCGCAAGAGCACTGGTCATAAATCAAGAGTAATGGCAGTTTATTCTGTTTTCGGAAAGTAGTGTGCGTTGTATGGCAGTAGAAGATGGCATCTTACAGGTAGCTATTATAAATGTAATGTTTGTTACGCTTTCACGCCTCAACTACTCGAACGATTAACATGAAATTTCGAAAAACAAAAAGTACATAGGGTACCTTGCATCCAGAAAAAAGGACTATTACTCCGAAGGAATATAAATTTATTGACAAAATCTACATTTACGCGAGCGATGCCGCGGACAAAACTTTCTAAATAATTAACACAAATTACATAAGAGTCATGAACAGCAAATACTATATATTAGTTTAATTTAATTTCAATAGATAGGTAACATTCGCGTAAACAGAAGACAATATTATCCTTGAACCATGAACTAAAAACCACTTGCTGAAACCGCAGATAACTATTACAGTTAGATCCTTGAATTCTTTCTCTCTCTCTTCTCTCGGCGGGGTCGCGATTCGCATGTGAGAACGTAACGACGAGAAAAATCGTGGTAGGGTAAGTCGGTAGGACCCGAGACGTTCTATCTTACCCCGGGTGAGCCTGACATAAGTAGATACATTCATTCCTCCACGTAAAAAGAACTGTTTAGTTATTTAGTTGGATGTGTGTTATCCGCACCTAACCACACAATTGGGCTCTTGAGCTGTAATGTTTACCGTACATACCGTACATACCGAACTGTTATAAATGATCGTTGTCGCGCCAACAAACTTACGCAGTGTGGTGATATTACAAATTTTGTACCTATTAGGTATTTGTTTTCCTTCGAATATTTTTTTTACTGCGACCGTAATAACTGAGTATCTACAGAGAACATGGGCAGAAAGGCGGTTTCGATAATAACACAAGCATGCAAAATAAGGGTCATAACTTCCTCTTTGGAATTTGATAGCTGGCTCTGGAGTATTTTGATGCACTGATTACGAACATGTACCTTGTATTTCTACATCACCTCCAGGTTTTTAAAAACGATACAGATAGAAAATTGAGAAAAAGACACGTTTTTCACATAAAAGAATAATATATATTTCAAAAAGTACATTATTTTAACTTAAAAATCTATTAAAATATAATAACAACTTACTACTAGGCTAAACTACATGTACAATAATCCGCCATCATGCTAGCATTTCATCTTCCTTGATACCGGACTTCAAGCTCTTTCAAATCTTGGTGAAATCTTTCGCCTTGTTCTTCGCTAACGGCTCCTAGATTTTCTGGGTAATAATTAATGTGCGAATTCAGAAAATGAAGTTTAATGCTCATATTACAAGCCATTACACCAACATTCGTGATCATGTCGGCCACTATTTCTAGTCGGAGCTATACTATTGCTTCATTGCATGGGCGAAACGATTTTGAAGCTATGTTTCTGTCCCTTAGACCGCTAACGAAGTTCTAGTAAACAAGTGAAACAAACTATTTGAGGTGCCAAGTTTTGTCTTGGTTACTTATAGCAAGTCCAAAGTAACTTTTGTAAATATTTTTCATAAGGTCTGTAATGTTGTTTCGTTGTTTTATCACCATAAACAATACGGAGAATTTAAACAACACCGTGACGACATTTTAAAGTTAAGGTATGTTGCAAGATGCGTACTTCAACTGTTAATTGTCTAAATTAATGTCGGTGCTTATACAAAAAATCATTTCTTTATCTTTATTACACACTTTTTTAATAATATTTACAACAATTAGATAATATCACTTAATCATTGTGTATTCATGAGCTCATTACTAAATGAAGCCATCACCATATCACCTGGAAGCGTTCAATTCTAAGACGGTACGCTTTCAGCGATCATTTATCCCACGTACGTTCAAGTTCTGGAATGAACTGCCAGCTTCGGTGTTTCCCGAGCGCTATGATATGTCCTTCTTCAAACGAGGTTTAAAGAGAGTTCTTCTTTCACGGTAGGCAGCGGCTTTGCTATGTCCTGACATTGCTGAAGTCCATGAGCAGTGGTTACCACTTTCCATCAGGTGGGCCATTTGCTCGTCTGCCACCAATGGCAATAAAAAAAAAATGCCTGCCTGATCACTATGACTAAAAACAATCCCTGTGAACGGATGTCCGCATTGGCTTAAATGATCATGTCATGTCGTCAACGCACCAATTATTGTGAATTCGATACCCACTGGTGTAATGCACAAATAGTTGCAACGACTGTAGAGTGATTCAGTATTCCTGGCTCCATGGTTGTGATGTCTATACCTATAGTCTCCAAGATATAGGATTTATTCGTAGGGTCGAAGATGCCTAGTATTTTTAAGCTACTCTGATGGCCGGTTTAACCACATTTGTGTGTTTACTGATGGCTAGATAGCGCAGTGGTAGGGAGTGCGACTGCTTTGCATATGGCCTCGAGTTCTAATCCTAGGTTGAACAAAGAGTTATTGGGGTTTTCTGTTAGTCAATTTTCAGTAGCAGAACAGTCTGGAACAGTACCCGCTAGGCGCCAATAGACTCTACAATTACTAGATACCTAAAACTGTAACTAGTAAAATTAGGATGTAGAACATCTCTGCTACTCCTTCGGCGATGTAGGCGTGAGACTCATCATACATACATAAAGTATGATAAGGGAAGTTTGTGGGGACACACATATGCAATTGGCGTATTATCTATATGTGTGTAAGTGTGTATAAATATTTCTACAATTGGTATTAATAAACAGTTGACATTTGTCATTTGACTCTCAACCTGTGCATTTCAATCATCGCTCCCGGTAGGCAACCTCACACATAGAAACCTACACACTCTCTCACAAGTTAAAACCGATAGATATTAATGGGCTCACCCGCGATCACATGAGACCTATAACCGAAGTTGAGCAAATGTATGCAATACTCCGCTGCCTGAGTACCTAGTTGTGCAGTTGGACAGGGGGCTGACGTGAACACACAAGATGAAACCGTTAAAAACAGGACGAGAAAACTTATACACCTCTTTAAAACCCTACGCGATATCACCTCGCAAGAGAAAGTACGAATGGTCTATCTTGCCCTATGCCAATCCATCTTCCAATACTGCATTCCGGTATAGAGGGTTCCCGAAACACACAATTTATTTAAATTGGAAAGGGCACAAAGAGCTGTGGTGAAAGTTATGAATAAAAAGCCGATACCCTCGTCCGTGCCGATACCCTGCTAAACAATTGTACGCAGACAATAAAGTACTTACTGTTAGACAGCTCTTTGTTCTCAGAACAATCTTAAGAATGCATAAAGTAGTTCCCCTTGCGGTTCCAAGAAAACGTAGCAAGCAATCGGTCTGCTCGAGCACTCGCTGTAGAACCGCCATTGCCAGACGTCAGTATAAGAGCCTTGGTTGCAAACTATATCACATACTTAACGAAAATACCTGGCGCACCAAAGATGCGCATAGCTTTTGCATTATTGCATAAAAACAATCGACATGCGCCTCCACAATATCGATGATGTTTGTGGAGGCGCGTGTCCGTGCGAATCGGCAATCTCTAGTGCTCTGAACGCATTATTATATTGAATACGGGAAGTTTAAACCAATAGACATCAATAGGCTTACCCGCAATTACACCAGACCCAAAACCAAAGCTGAAGAACTGCCTTCCCCTTTGGGGATATAAGCGTGATATAATAATAATTATTACAATTCTTTATTTGTAACAAACAGCAAGGTAAATACAAACATTATGCAGCCCTGCTTCCCAAACTAGCGTGGGCTGTATGTTGGGACTTGGGTGGCGCGGGCGGTTCCTTCCCAAAGACAATTTAAATCAAAATAGTTACAAGCTGATTAGTAGATACAATTTCTTTTTTAGTCAGGTACAATAATAATAATACGCGTTTTAATAATGCATGGTGCGCGCATGTGTGTGTGTGTTTATGCATGAATATGTAAACAAATGTGTATTTATGATTGTATGATGTATGTGACAGAAGTTTAGACTAACATCGTTGTTGAACAATGATTGATATTACTAGCCGAACACGTGTGTTTAGATAGTCTTGCGGTTAAGCCTCGTGGATTATATTTTTTACTCAATGGTTATTTCCCATAACATATTTATATTAATAGAAGTTATAATAATAGACGGTTTGAGTTGTGATTTGTTTATGATCCTTTTAATCACCTACATTAATTTAGAGTGATTACATGTTGAGTGCAAAATGAACTTTGTAGAACTCCGTAGTATAAATACGCGTAGATGTAAATAAAAGGATCTGAGTCACTAAACTATTGATTATTAATACACTAGACTAATCATTTTTATTTATTTTACAAATTAAGAAAACTTACAGCTATTTAAATGTAGTTAACAGAACAATATGAAAACGAAGGCCAATTACAAGTTTTCACTTATAGATATAATTATATACGACTAAGAATAATTACTATGGTAAACATTAAAAGTATTATCTACATACATAATGAACGAAAACAATATATGACATTCAAATAATGTGTCTACGAAAATACAAAACATGACACTACAACAACAACAACATGTGATATTGTCTTTGTTTACGCGAATGTTATTAATTGAAATTAAACTACTATATACGGATTTGATCGCGTTGTTTATTTGACACTATTACAAAATTTAGAAACTGTTACACTAGGTACATACTACTATTAAACTTTATTAATTTTTAATATCTTTGGTAAAAACTCGGACTAAGCCGGTTTCGGTTGAAATTGCACTTTTAAAGCTATTTTTCCTACTTAGAGCCGGTTTTATAATAATAATAATAATAATAATAAATCTTTATTTCGGAATCTTTACACTCCATATTTTACACAGAAAAGGAACAAAAAAAGAATAACATATCCGTATTAAAAAAGAAAATAAATGAAGTTACATAACAAACAAAATGAATATATATAACCTCTCTACGCTATTACTAAAAATGACGCTATTAGATACAATTATTACGCTGCAATCTGTAACCATTTATTGTACATTGTGGTAGTATACAGTCTTTCAGAAAACTCTTTGATAATACTGTTCGTACACGAACCAACCCTCGACATGAATCCAGCGATTC
Organism: Catocala sponsa; assembly: GCA_963564715.1. Lineage (NCBI taxonomy): Eukaryota > Metazoa > Arthropoda > Insecta > Lepidoptera > Erebidae > Catocala > Catocala sponsa. The sequence goes on from OY751343.1 coordinate 424,691, forward strand.
GTTTTCTCTGGATGGCATTAAACGTATCCAGCCCAGCTTCTGCGAACATACCCGACGCACTACAATGCGGCGCAAGACCCATTAGCTGTCTAAAGATGTTATTGTACTGGACACGAATACCATCCAGAGACCTCTTCGTGTAACGCGTCCAGAGTTGGCAAGTGTAGAAACACTGACAATATGTCCTAAAAAGATGTACCTTCGTCTGAGTGTTGGCTTTAAAAAATCTCCTGGCTATCATATTGCCCACTACTGACAGCGCTTTGCGTTGCCTGTCTATATCTGCATCGTCTTTGAAGTCTGACGTCAGTATATGACCAAGGTACTTAAACCTCTCTACTACTTTGACTCGCTGACCTCCTATCCAAACTGGTGGGACATTTTGTGGACCTCTTCCTGACCTAAATATTAACAATTCTGTCTTCTTTGCATTATACACCAAGTTATGTTCTCTAGCGTATCTCTCACAAATTGCCATCAGTTTCCTTAAACCCTTAATTGAGGGGCTGAGTAGGACCATATCATCAGCGTAGCTCAGGTTGTTGACATACCTGTCTCCAAGCCTAAGCCCCACCGCAGTCCCACTCAGCTCCTCAATCAAGTCATTCATATAGATATTAAATAGGTCAGGAGAGGTTAACCCCCCCTGCCTAACGCCACAGGATAGTTTATAGCTATCCGACCTAGCTGATTCCCACCTGACATTGTTCTCCTGATTAGAATACCAATATCTAATCAGTCCAACAACTCCAGGCGCGATATAAGTTTTATCTAGTTTCTCCCATAGCAAGTCATGATTGATTGTGTCAAAAGCACGGCTTAGATCAAGGAAACAAGCGTAAACACTTGTCTCCTGTTCCACATATTGCGATACAACTTGTTTCAGGGAGAAGATAGCCATGTCTGTTGAAACTTCTTGACGAAAACCGAACTGCCCGTCATTTAGGCTAAGTGCGGGACTTAACTTTTTATGTAGCAGGCGTTCAAGCACCTTGGCCACTACCGTTGCCAGCGAAATGGGTCTATAATTCGACATGCTAGTAGCATCCCCAGTTTTATTCTTAACTATAGGTACAACCAATGTACGTAGAAGTTCCTCAGGCAAGTATTGGTGCCGTGCACAAAGATTGAATAGTAAAGTTAAGGTATCAGCAATATACTTTCCTGCGTATAGCAGATGCTCAATACTCAAGCCATCGTGCCCTGGGGATTTCCCTCGCTTCATTGTCCTGAGAACCTCAACAACATCATCAGTCGACACCTGGAAAGCCCCCTCCTCAACACTTTTACAACAACTTGACGAAGGCACAGGTACTGCTGGATTAATTAAAGTCTGTTTTACATTAAAATGCGTACTAAAGTTATTTGCAATAGCTCTCTTGTCAGATTCACCCTCTACACTGACTGGTGTGCTGGTTTTTGGGTTGAGCTTTTTAACTTTCGTCCAAAAACCCGCGAAATTTTTAGACGAAGCATGATGCGCTAACATATTCATTTTAATCTTCTCCTGGTTATTTTGAACATATTTCAAAGCAGCTTTAAAGTCTTTACGCGCTGTACGCATTAGATCGTAATAATATCCTGAACTAGGCCTACCATATTATTTATTCCACTGTAAAAATGTTTGCCTAGCCTGGACGTGGTACTGTCTAACATAATAATTCCAACCGGTTATATAACGTTTTCTATTATTATTACATGTATATGTGCGTTCAGCGGCAGTTTGTAAAACTTGAATTATATTACAGTAAAGCCCGTCAATTATACTTATATGTTCTACATCATTACATAACATATTGCTCTTACATGACAAGTTATACTCCTCTGATTGATATAGTAAACCTAGATTTTCAGTACATAGTTCACAGTATTTATCACATTGTTCATTACTCCTACAGCCCCACCTATACTTTAAATTGCAATCAGTCCCACTGTCTATTATCAGTCTTTTACAAATAATACTATTAATTCTTACCTCTATTACTAATGGTAGGTGATCCGACAGATAGGCATCATATAATACGTATACGTCACTTACCGATGACTCGGCCGCCGCTGAGACACGGCAGTGATCGAGCCATCGCTGCGAACCGGTTCCATCACTTACATATGTATACGTGCTTATATCTAATCGCTTAGAGTCTATACAAGATAACAACTCTTCAAAACAATAGTCCATTAGTTCCTTGTAGAAACGCGTGTCGGGGTGCGCATTAAAGTCCCCTAATACGAACACACTTTCAACATCCGCACTATCAATTATCGCACTTATATTAGCCAGACACTGTGCCATTACCGGGAAATTGTCTTCACAGTCGGTAGGCATATATACACTAAATACTAGAATACTCCGATCCCCGCGCACAAGTTTAACCGCTAAAATATTAACAGGGATCAATGCAACGGGGTCCAAAAATCATAATCTGAAAATAAATGTGTTCGAATTTTAGTGGAACAATCCGGTTCTGTTCGCCAGCTCCTCAAATGTTCTTAAAATATAGTGCTCTATATTTATATTTACATATTCTTGAATAGGCACGGATGACCAATAATCCTGGCAGTGATACCTACATATATATTAATGTATTAATATCATAAAGTACATGTATGTGTATAGCATATCCCGGATTAACACTCGGATAACGTTTCTTCATGGCGGGAAGCAACTAGGTAGTTATTCATAGGATTTACACATACCTAGCTATTTTACATGGCTTATTTATAGATTTATCGTCAGCTACGTACCTGCCCATAAAAGAGAAAAATTAGGAATAGCACAGGCAGATGTCGACGCTTTACTCACATTCCCGAGAGACCAACAAAAATGAGGCGTGTTTATAATCTACTAGCCGATTCGTATACCTTCGTATGCGGCACATAAGAGAATTTCACCCGTTGTTGCAACATTGTTCATTGATGCTCCGCTCCTATTGGTCGTAGCGTGATGTTAAATAGCTTATAGCGTTCCTCGAAAACGTGTTATCCTATAATAAAATAATTTTTCATTCGAACCCGTAGTTCCTGAGATTAGCGCGTTCAAACAAACAAACATAAATAAAATTAGTAGATATAGATTACAATTTCTCGAGAAAAATGTCATTGTACTTCCCCGGGTAAAAACCCGAGGAAATCCGGGGAAGAAAGTATTTACACGTCATGTTGGTCTGCAGGTATAAATATACCTGGAACTGCCAGCAATCCCTGCTTTCTGCCATGATAAGAGGTATTAGGCACAAACAATCTGCAGAATTTGTCAGCAAGTTATAACTAGACAAAACTGCGTCTTCATTATAAAAATTTTTGATTTTTGAAATCAAAGAAGTTAGTGACTCTCAACTTAGGTATGTTGCAAGATGCGCACTTCAACTGTTAATTTTCTGAATCAGTGTCATTGCATAGATAAAGAAAAGATTTTTTGTATAAACAAAAAATATTTTCTTTATATTTATTACACCCTTTTGTAATAATATTTACAACAATTAGGTAATATCACTTAATCATTGTGTATTCATGAGCTCATTACTAAATGAAGCCAAAACGACCCGTTTTAGATATGGTTAATGCGAATTACTTATACTTGTTATGTAGTAATTAACAAATTATTGATTATCATTAATTTCTATGTCCTTTTAAACTAATTAAATGCAATAAAAATTAAGCTGAAGTATTTTAATGACTTTTTATAGATTTTAAAATGTAGGCGCTCAGACATTTTTAAGTAAAATCTTAGATATTAAATATCAAAGAATCCTGACATGATGTAATTTTTTAAGTGAAATCTTCTTTAGGCGCGTCCTGGTGTGTCCTACGCAAAAAATAACGAAATTTTGACCCCCTTAATAACCCCTAAGAGAGTATCAGGAATCCGACCAGCCCCCCATTTTATTTTGTTTTGTTTATAAAGAAGTGTTTATGATCAAGGATTAAAGTTTCCACTTCTATCGGCAGTCTCCAAAGACTGCCCCAATTTTTTTTTCTCGTAATCTACACTTCAGCAACTATAAAAAACGTTACTCAGATCCCAAAGAGGAAAAACATTGCAGACCTGTGTAATATAATTATGTAAAACTGATTACCCGTTACATATTAATTATTATAGATACCCCAGCGACATTTGCTCCGAAACATAGCATACTATCCCGACTGATTTTACAAGGTCAGCAGCTTTGTTAAAAATAATACTTTTAATACTGCAACTGTCAGACGGTCAACGCTTGGACTCCAGTCGATTTCAGTCATTATGTTTAGATTGTTGGTATAACTTTTACCAACTAATAATAATTATAATTATTCAGGTCTATTACAGCTTTCCTTTGGCGGATGCTGCAACGTTTTCTATAGCTCTAGCACTTGTGGTGCAAAGAGGTGTGGCCCTTCACCCATCTGTCACAACTGCATTAACTTAAAATTTGGAATCAAACAAAAGGAACAAAAAGTACCTATAAATATGTTTATTGTATTAATATAGATAAAAACATACATATTTTCTTCAAAAGTAAGGAAAATATTAAGTAAGATTACTAAGTTAAGTGCACTAGCATATGAATCAGTTTCATTTGCGTATTAAAAATGTATGGCGCATGATTTTCGACTAGATCGTCTTCGTTGATCTTTATCCACGTTCCGTTTGGGACATATAGAGAAGAAAAATTAGAATTTATAAAAAAATATTTAAAGATTAACACTTGGAAAAAACACCGGCTTAACACGGTAATAACCCATTACCAAATAATAAATCCGTGATAGCAATATTTATAAACAATACAGTTTTTGTCGACGTGGAGGTTTAATTAGTAATCTACTTTTTTATAATCCGGCCGAAGTATATAAATAGTCTGTGTTATTAAATATAATGAAATAATGCGGTCAAGTCTTTGACAGTCTACAGGCTCTTGTAAGTCTGTAAACAGTGCAATAACCTGCCTGATCACTATGACTAAAAACAATCCCTGTGAACGGATGTCCGCATTGGCTCAAATGATCATGTCATGTCGTCAACGCATCAATCATTTATGAACTCGATACCCACTGGTGTAATGCACAAATAGTTGCAACGACTGTAGAGTGATTCAGTATTCCTGGCTCCATGGTTGTGATGTCTATACCTATAGTCTCCAAGATATAGGATTTATTCGTAGGGTCGAAGATACCTAGTCTTTTTAAGCAGACACTTTGCGAGTACGAAAACTCTAGTTATATATGTTAGCGAAGACGTATCTCCCTGTGCTTCTCTCTACCCCTCGGGCAGTATCCCAAAAGCGATCCTGGACCGTGGCTGTGTCAGTGCGTACAATTCCGGCAAGTTTTGATTATTGTAAGATCGGGAGTGGTCTAAAAGACCACTAGTCTGTAATTATGTAACTCTTTTGGCATGCCTTTTTAAAATGAATATTGCTTTTCTCTTTAATATTCAGACAATTATAACAATGGATAAGCCAAGTACATCAAGCATGAAACAGGCAGCCACAAATGAGAATAAGAATGTTCCTGTCAATAAGAAAACCATAAAACAAAGCCTCAAAATAAATACCATGAATAAATTTTAGCGCGATTTCTAAATGAGAACTCAGAGTCTGACGCTGACCATATCGACCCGATTTTCGTTGCATTGAAGAGCGACCATGTTTCGCGATCTGAACAGGAAAACGACGAAGTACCCGTCAGAAAGTGAAGCAATCCAGCAAACCTGTGTGCAAATAGTGTTTGAAATCTTTGATAGTTCCTGCAATTTGATGCCTTGTGATTTTGAAGAAAACTGTTGACATCTCTAGTTATTTTAATTTTTATCGTTTAAGTATATAGTTTTTATGCGGACAAAACCGCGTTTTAAAAAATGGGCTACTGTTATAATATTTTAAATTACTTAATTTTATACGTTCCTCGACGTTTCGGTTATTTTTCAGCAGCCATAGTCGTGTGGAATTTAATTTCAATATATATATATTCACGTAAACGTAGGACGATATAACTTATACGTTATTTTATTTTGATGTAGTAGGTGTTGGTTTACTTATTAATTATCTAATCATAATCTGTAGTTGACTACACCTATTGTCTAGGAATATATGCCTAGAAATATAGCTAGATAAGTGATAAATAACATTTGATAATTCTTATTATGTACAAAGTGGCGCAGATGTTATCACATTCATTGATACCACATATACTACATGGTATTCTTTGACGATTAACAAAGTGTGAACCAAATGTATTCAGTAGTGTAGACACAGAATATTTGTTTTGTTTTTATAGTTTAGAAATGTTAGAACATCATGTAATGCAGAGATAACGTACTTAGGTGTCAAAGACCTTAAGCAGCGATATCAAAACAAATGTTGCCCCGCTTTTAAAAAAACGTCGTATTGTATTATTGTATTATCGGGTCCGGGAATTTCCGGATCCTAGCGAGTTGACGAAGATGATTTCTCGATACCTATGATCATTAACGAGCTGGCTACAGCGCAAGATTGTTACAGTGGTGTTACAATTTGTGTCTAATTTTATTTTATTTATTTTGTTCAAAAAAGTCAATTCTTAATTTCTGCGAAAATAGGTCAACCAGGTTAAGGCAGTATAAAATCATTTAATGTGATAACATTTGCGCCACCTTGTATATCAAAGCGTCATAAGTCATAACTATTCAGCATTGATACGTTATTTAATTGTTGCCACGGATAAAATGAAAACACATTAAAACACACAGTCTGTGAGTGTAAATCGAGTTTATCGCGGTCGAGTGCATTCTGTCATTGTTTACGTTGCGGAGTACCTTCATTCATTTGATACACCCGTATAATATATGGTAGTAAATTTTGGCCGCGTCTTGCTCGCATTAATTAAGTAGATTTTGTCAATTAACTATCCCTTGGGAACTACCCGTTTATTTTGCCTTTTTACATGTTTACAAAATTTCATGATGATTGGTCAGGTAGTTAAGGCGTGAAAATGTAACAAAAAACCTCACATTCTTATTTAATTTTATAATATTAGTAAATATGCCAATGTACAATACCTGACGTGCTCGCTCTTCTGTATGCCAGCCTAACAGCGATTTGTTTGCGGATAAACGGAATAAATAATAGATTAAAAAATTAAAAAAACACGCTTTACTTTTTAACAATTTTTTTTTTTCCTATGTTATTGCATGGTCATCGGTCCTCGATAAGTCTACGACGTTTAAATGAAATCTGACCGTTTGAAGTGAGTCAAAATCAAGTCGAAAGGAGTCGGTTACAAACAAACTAACAAACAAACATACAGGTCAAACTAATAAAAGCGTGTTAATAAAAGTTTCTTAAAAAAGTCATGCGGGATTCTGTTACTTTGTGAGAATATTATGTAGGTATGTCCTAGCATCTCTAGACTCTACAATTTCATGTTAATTGTGATTATTTGTCTGTTTTATTATTATTATTCATTTATATTAATTTTACTATTGTCATTTTATCTTATTGTGATTCCATATTGTGTATACTTACACAATATGGAATCACAGTAAGTTCTTAGTTAATTCATGTAAATATTTAGATTTGTATCATTTTAATTAACTATAACCAAGTAAATAGAATACCTACTGATCTACCTATTTATTTGTTAGTACATTGATTAGCACTTAGATGCGGACAGCAAAACCTGTCTGGTCTGTGTGGAAGTCTTTAGAGGAAGCCTATGTCCGGCAGTGGAGATCTTTCGGCTGATATGATGATGATGATGATAACAACCTTTTACCTCGTTTATTCTGTAGCTCAAGTTTTGGCTTATATTTAGGATCGACTATGACCCCGGGTCCCATTCCAAGCTCAGGCAGTGCTATTGATTCGCTCTGCTAAGCAATTCTTCCGGTGGATATGTGCCCGGTAGGTGGCTATTGGCTCGCTGCCTATTTCGTAGGAAATAAATGGTTTGGCGATATGTGGGTATAACAACATCTTTGCCTACTTCAAAGTTCCAAACGTACAGGCGTGAAACTATGTAGATATAAGTATATTATGGTACCACAAAATACACGTTATTAAATTTAACATATAAGTAGGCAAGTAAGGAATTATTTTAAAAACGAATGCAGTTTATTTTTATTAGTAACTAGATAAAATATATTTTGTCATATCTACATATGTATACATATAGGAAAGAAGTTTATGATATAGTTTTACAAGCAATGGTGAGCCTAAGGTAGCTGAAGTACATAGACTTAGTATCGTGGACATGTTTAGAATCGAGGAATAACATAATGACATGAAAACTGCGGCCAATCGCGAGCCACCGGCGCTCACACCCGCGAGTACTTATACGATACTCAGCGATAGCGCGCTCGGGACGCGTCACGTCAACATCTACCCATTATCCTTTGATTAATCGCCGTTATCAATAACCAAAACATCGTGACATAAATACTGCTCACAAACGTGTCCGTCTCACAAACTTATACCAATCAGTTATCAACACCCACCGCTCTTCCGAATCCAACATCGGGGTTGTAAAAATGTCCACGATCATAAGCAAACTATACACTACACGGCACTTTGTTCAAATAGTCTCCAAAATCCATGAATCCGTAGACAGTGCGCTCTCCGCGAGCGAACGTAAGATACGATAGAGTTAGCGAGCGGTATTATTGCGCGAGCGCCGTGCATCCGTCACGGCGTTAAGGCGTGAAGCCCGCCGGCCGCATGAGACAGCCGCCCCCGCCCACCGCCGCCGCCACGCGCTGCCGTCCAGAGGAAGGGTGTGCTATGCGTTTATAAGTCCGTCGTAACTTACCACACCTACAATTCGCTACTCAACGTTTCGGTGAGCGCACGTTCCACACGACACAGAACCATTCCACACGACTACCATGTCTCCAGACAGATATCTACTGATAGCGTTCGTAGCTGCGGCGACCGTCGTCTACATCGCCGCGAGACCCAACGGGATCAAGGCGTTCATGGTATCGGATGTTGCCAACAAGACGATGTGCCCCATTAAAATGGAGATAGACGACGACCCGGAGCGGATACCGCGGTGGATCAAGTACCTGAAGTGTGCGGACTGGCCCAACCGCTTGTGCTACGAGCATAACATACCGCACGGCTGCTGCAAGCACGATCACCACACGTACCGCACCGAGTGCGTCGAGATCTACGACTACGCGCGAGTGAGCTACAAGGAGCCCAATGAGCTTCAGACGATAAAGGTGCCAGTGGGCTGCACCTGCCTCATCAAGGAGACCGAGGAGGCTACCAATGTGCTCTGAAAACACCGCGCCGCCCGCGCCCGGGCTCGCCTCGCCACGCTAGTTCATTCATTTCACTAGTGACTGTTATTTATTCGTGAGTGTACGTACGCACGCTGAGACAAGCAGATGATAATACTCGCATTTAATTTATTATTTATGTTGATGTGTGTGAGCGGTCGCGCCGAGCCGCACTGAGCCGCTAGTATTAATTAGGTAGCTGTTTAATGTTGACAATTAGTGTTCTGTTTGTTTTATTTGTGTAATGTTTGCTTAGTTTCGATGTAGCATAAATTCGAGTTTATTCTCGAAACCCAGTACCTAAGGTAGTTATTGAATTGTCTTATTACAAATTATGCGTAATACCATGAGGTCTAGCTGGCCAAGTGGGAATTCATTTACAGCCGTGAAGCTAAACGCTAAAAGTAAATGAAATACAACAAGCCACTAAATTATTCTGATTTTCGTATTGAATATTCTCGAAGAAAATTGTTTATATTTTTACTTATGATTACGGATTAAAACATAATTGTAATTGAGCTCGGCAACTAAATAAAATTTTTGTACACTAAAGATTACTATTATTTATTTTAATTTTATATTCCCTCTCTGATTCTGTTAATATAGTAAAGTATCAAAGCATCATAAAATTCTCAGAAACAACATTCACGAATATTACGAGCCCAAGGCGACACGCGAAAACAACTTTGAAGAAAGCTTTTTGTCAAAGTTTTTTAACTACCTACAAAACCTTTGAATATAAATAAATATTAATTGAACATAAATAAATAACTTATATATTTAATGGTGTGAAGAAAACCAGAAAAATATTCAACGCGAGCCTCTTAAGATGGTGGTCCAGGCTCTTGGCAATTAATTCGTTTATCGAAACGACTATCGGTACAATGATCGCCGAGCCTACATCCCACATGTCGACAACCTCGCGAGGCAAGTCCAGATATTTAATTTGTTTATCTTTTTCAGCTTTAACGAGATTCTCGTCATGAGGGATGGAGACATCGATGATCATTGCAAGGCGCTCTAATCGATCCATCACCACAATATCTGGCTTGTTAGCCATGACGGTTCTATCAGTGATGATAGATCGATCCCAGTACATAGTGATACGACCATTCTCGAGAACTGGATCGGATACATACCTGTAGTACGGTATCTCTGAACCCACACGATTGTATTTTAAGGCAAGTTGCTGATGACACCCAGAGACAATATGCCTGAGAGATTCACCGGGCTGGTGACACGCCCGCATTTATGTCGACTGTCCCATCCTTCAGGATATGCCGCCGGTAGTTATTCGTCAGAACAACTTCGTCCATTATTGCAAAGACAAAACCTTCTGTTTCGGCAAAAATATCGCCGAAACGTAGCCAGGCCATAGATGATATTAAATCAACATCAATACTATAATTGCGTAATAAACAATAACCATGACTAAAAATGTTTTAATCTAATTGATAATTTTAACGTTGCTCGAGTTAAAGTGCTTCGTAAAATTAAACAAATATAAATTAAATTAAATTAATTTCTTCGGTTAAATTTATTGCATTTTAGCTCCTCTATCTTTTATTGCCGGGAATACGTCGAGTTACTAGTAAACCTGTATAATTATACTTTCTTTTCTTTCCGTCGTAGGGTGTCATGTTTTGCTACAGTCTCCACGCTGCGCTGCGCTGGCCTAACCGGGCACTGCAGTAGATAGGTATTATACTTATGTTTTCGTAAGTTGTATTCCCACCGTATACAAAGTGGCGCAAATGTTATCACATTAATTGATAGCATATAATACAGTATACTACATGGTATTCTTTGACGATTTAAAATTATGAACCAAATGTATTCAGTAGTTTAACCACAGAACATTTTTTTTGTTTTTATAATTTAGAAATTTTAAAACATCATGTAATGCAGAGATAAAGTACTTAGATGTGAAAGACCTTAAGCAGCAATATTAAAAAAACCATCGTATAGTATTATTGTATTATCGGGTCTGGGAATTTCCAGTCCTAGCGAGTTGACAAAGACGATTTCTTGGAACCTATGGCCGTTTGCGAGCTGGGAACAGCGCACTGTTTCAGGGCAAGTCAGAGATAAATTTAAAAATAAAGGCAAATTTTTAAAATATACAAATTTTAATAAAACGGTATAAAATTTTATTTATTTATTTTATTTATTAAAATAAGGGTCTCCAACAAGGGACATACACAATTACTTGACATTTAAGACAGTCCACATATCATATCGTGTACTCCTTCAATTATAGGAGACCACAGCATGCAAGTAAAATATTATTGTGACAAACACAGATTTAACACAGATCAAAAATGTTAAAAATTTAAAAACAGAAAACTTAGGTACTAGTTAGGAATTAAGAGATAAAATTAGAATTTACAATAAAAGATAAACAATAATAATTAAAAACAAAGCATCAAATTAAACAATCAGAATAAAATATTTAAAATCAAAGATAAACATCTAAGGTAAAACATAAAATATCAAAAATAATTTACATCAATTATGTTTTTAAGACTGGTTTTAAATTTATGTAGAGGTGCACTGAGATCAAGATCGTTTCTTTTAGAAAGAAAGTTATATTGCCTACAGAGTCTCGGTATAGGGGCAAAGTGACCAAGATTGGACTTAGCAGCTAGGATTGAGAAGAGATTGTAAGTTGTGTTTCGTGGTAGACGCGACGGTATCGTTATTGTTAGAGCACTGGTAAGTTCATTACAATCCACATACCCATTGTATAGTTTATATAAGAACAAGGCATCTAAATACTTCCTGCGACTGCTTAGGGTACACATATTGTAGTGTTTCAGCCTCTCTGTGTAACTGGGAAGCTTTTTTGCTATGTGGTCTTGATAGGATAGGTGGTAGAGAAAGCGTTTTTGTACACTTTCTATGCGCTTGTTATATACTTCGTAGTGAGGATTCCAAACGATGGTATTATATTCTAGAATAGGCCGCACAATAGTATTAAATAACTTAATTTTAGTGCTTGACTGCTTGAATTCTTTACAGGTCCGGGTAACAAAACCTAAGGTTTTAAAGCCTTTTGAGACAGTATTTAAGATGTGGGTGTCGAATTTCAAATGAGTGTCTAATGTTATACCTAAATCTCTAACTTTATCCTTACACTTTAGTGGGGTTCCGTTGATACTGTATACATTGGTGCGTGTGTTCTTATTTCGCGTGAATTGTATGAAGTAACACTTATCGATGTTTAAAGCCATTCTGTTTGTGTTACACCACCGATATAATGAATTCAGGTCTTCCTGTAGCAATATTGGGTCTAGTTCGTTCTCTATAGGTTTCATAACTTTGAGATCATCAGCGTAAAGGTAAAAGTGTGAATGTTTGAAACAGCTTGAAATATCGTTAATAAAAATGTTAAATAGGATAGGACCTAAGTGGGACCCTTGTGGTACCCCAGATGTCACAGAATATGCGCTTGAACGGTACCCGCTAGCTACGACTTGCCACGTCCTATCGGCTAAGTAAGAACCAATCCACTTTATTAAACCCTAGTGCCCACAACGAAGTTTAGAATACAATTAATTTCCTTAGACAAAAGTAATAACGCTTGGATCCATTTGTATGACGTACATCGCTCATGCCTACCGCTGAACTAAGCACTATTATTTTATATGTGCTTTATACCATATAATATTATAACAGCACGATGGTGTTCCAATTTGATTCTAATTTTATTTTATTTATTTTGTTCAATAAAATAATCTTAAGAGATTATTTTATTGAACAAAATATCTTAAGAGATTATTTCATTGAACAAAATAAATAAAATAAAATTAGAATCAAATTGGAACACCATCGTGCGAAAACCATTGCTGCGAAAATAGGTTTTTTGTTTATGTTAACCGTCTTATGTCAACGAGCTTAAGGCAGTATATCATTTAAAGTGATAACATTTGCGCCACCTTGTATACCTACCTATGTCTTATAAACTAAAACTAATAAGCTAGTTTTACACAAATTAAGAAAATAGTATACCTGTCTGTTAAACGGCGTTTTAGAACAGTTTTCATACGTCACGCAATGCAAAACAATACAGGCGAAACAAATTATTTTTGGGTTTATTATTTAAATACTTATTTTACAATAAAAACGTCCCTGATTAAATGATTGCGACCAAAGCACTCGTTAAAAATCTACATTATGATTAAGTACGGCATAAAAACAATGAATTAATTAATATTTCCAAAATTCAATAAGAAAATCTTTACACCGTTTTTTTTTTGAGATCGCAATAAAAATGTTTAGAATTCAAGTTACACTTACCGCCTCTAGTTGCGAGGAGACTACTACTAAATAATAAAAATGAGGAAGAACATATTTTTAAAATATGCTTGTGGACGTCAAATGGCCCCTCGAATGTATGGCGTTTTTTGCGCGACTTTACGCACCTGTCAGGCAATTCGCAAATTCTTTGCAAAATAAATTTGCGAATGATTAAAACGAGGATATCTCGAAATTTTTGTACAGGAACTATGTATAAACTTTATATCGTTAGAATCGGCATGAAATAAGCAATCTTACTTAACTTAGAATAGAAAAGCTTCGCCTTGAAATATATAATTAAATCTAGTTTGAATCTAGGGTGAGCTAATTTGCTTAGATGACTGTACATAAGTAGTTATAATTAATTAAATAAACCATTATTTCATATTCTTTTCATTTTATTTACAGTACGATATACTATCTTACTAATTGTATAATAAAACAATTGACTGCCCAAACAATTATTTCATCCTACAAGCTTTACAAACACGTGCCGTAATCATAACAATGCAACCCGAGACGTAAACAAAAAATAGGGTCTGTTCATTGATCCATTCTGAGAACACAGCAAGCTAAGTGGCTTTGGCTAATAATTTAAACAAGGGTTTGGTTCACAAACTTATCATAAAAACAGTTTAAGCACTTGAAACTACTTAGTTTACGAGAATCGGAAAAATAAAAAAGCACTTGAGAAACAGCCATAAAAAAATAAAATGGCGCAGAAATATCTAAGGTGTTTGAAGAAATTAGTTTTTTTGCCTCAAACCATTGTCAAATACACATTTTATGAATTAAAAATTGTGCTTTACATACCCATCCATGATAAACAGAAGTACAGAAGTATTTCTATCACTTTAAAGAAAAGTAATCACAAAAATACAAACATAAACACACCGACAACACACCACTAAATACGCCCGATTACGTAACACTGACTCTTGATTTCAAACTTCAAGGAACATAATATATTAATTTGTTTAATATACGTAGCATGTGATTTTATGCCATCCTTTGTCTTTGCCATACCCTTTTGTTAAGGTTAGAGCACATCAGACATAATTTAAAATGCTAAATATGCGCATCTGTTCAGACGCCGATCGGACACCTCCTAGAGGCGTCTCGACAGATGCGCGTATTTTGACATCGACCTCTAGGAGGTCGATCGACAGTTGAAGAAAACACCAATAACACTTTGCTAAAATCAGATAACTTTGGTTTTCATAAAGTCTATGTAATATCAGTAACGCAAATCGTTCATGTGCGCGTTTATAGGAAATAAAACAAACAAACCAATTAAAATACTTTACCCACGAATTATGAAGAAAAACAAAACTCCTTGCTTCGGGTAAGTAATAGACGATATAACAACAAAATCTCTAATATTAACAACATATAACAACGGAACCTATAATTTTATTTAATATAGCGATTAGTTAATATAATAAACGATTGATATAATTTTAAAATAACTTATTTTTATAAGCATAACATACCTACATTATTTATAACATCGTTTGACATACCATTCAAAAGATATAAAACTTATTTGGTCTATGTTTTATTATTTGTAAGTTCTATCGTAGTTATAGGTAATTAAGTAACCTAAGTAGATATTAAACATAAATAGTAACTGATTACCACCTGCGCTAAGATAGGTCGACGGAGCCCCGCTTGGCGGGGCTCCTATTTCTGGGTGGTTTAAAAAAAAATAACCACGAAGGCTAAGGCGGGCGCTCCGCTCCGCTTTGCTCCCGCCTTAGCCTTCTAACCTAACCTATCCGAGTCGGGGTACTCTGAGTCGGGGTGTCAACCATAATGACGTGTTTTATATATATTAAACGTTAGACCAAATGATTTTCGATTACATAAACGTTATATCAAACAACGTTATACTAATTAAGTTTTAGAATAAATAAATGTTATATGTAAAGAAATTATATCAACAGTTGGTATATCTCACGTTGATTATATCTTATGAACGATAATAAAATGAAATTAGACCAAATGAGTTTATACGTTATGAGACGCACCCCCTTACTTCACCTTAATTAAGTACTAATATTCAGTGGGCGTGAAGTAGGAGGTGGGGGAACCACGAATCGATCGCAGCGCGCACCGTGGCCAAAAAATGAAATTTCGGCGGACCAACTGTCACTTTTTACTAGCGAAATGCGTTACGAAACCTGTTGAAAACAATGATCACAAATTCTATAATATATATTTATATATAATATATATATATATATATATATATATATATATATATATATATATATATATATATATATATATATATATATATATATATATATATACATATATACACACATATATATCTATTCTATAATTTAATTGTAGTATATCAGAGCCGTAGTATGTTTACATCTGCCACTCTGATTGTACACACAATCACATTTCCCACTCGTAACATAACGACTAGAATCAATCTGTAAAAATAAATTATTTCTTTACTTTTTATTATATTATTACATTGAAATGGATCATAGTATGTATGTACTATGTCAAAGATTGCAAAAGCAGGAA
The DNA here is from genome assembly GCA_963564715.1 of Catocala sponsa. Lineage (NCBI taxonomy): Eukaryota > Metazoa > Arthropoda > Insecta > Lepidoptera > Erebidae > Catocala > Catocala sponsa. The sequence continues at coordinate 440,769 of OY751343.1, forward strand.
AAAAACAGCTTGCATTCAAGGTTGTTTTGTAGGAAGTTTGACGAATTACACGAGCCTCAATAGTGTGGCTGAGAGTAATCAAATGTGAAGATCATATTATGATCTTCACATTTGATTTCTTTGACATCTTGCACATGTTGAGCCAAAACTAATTGTATTCCTTTTATTGTTGTTTGTGGTTTGAAAGCGATGTCGTGTGTGATTGCTCGGCATCCAGTTCTTATAATTAGTTTGGCCATATTTAACTGAAAATACACCAAAAGTCTGCATTATTAAAGACACTACACTCATAAATGATCGTCTGCAATATATATGAAATGCGTTATTTGATTAAATTTGTTTATTTCTCTACTTACTTGTCGTGAAGTCAGCCATGAGAAAGTTCGTGTGTACTACCTGAAATTTATTGATGCCATTTTAGACGGGAAATAAAAAAGGTCAACGTTATTAACGACACTATAGATTTACATGATCGAATAGAATATATGTAAATTAAGATATTTCATTGAAATTATTGGTTTATTTACTTACTCTTCGTAATGAAAGCCAGCCATTTGACATTTTAAAGTCCGCCGTAATTGTAACCGCTAGTTGGCGCTATCATCGCGCATCCAGCGAATAAGTACAAACCAATTTTTACCCTTTCAAAATTACTTAGTAACTTCTATTTTTTGGGTAAGAAGTATTTATCATTGTATTTAAATATATTAAATTATGCTTATCTATTGCTTATTTACTTACATTTTACTAGCTGCTGTTACAGCGTGGCTAGCGTGGTAGGTACATCTACTAAAACATACTTAGTCTTCGTTACTCAGGAATAATGTATTAGTTAAACATTTACTTAAAAGAATCGGCTCACACGTTCTAGATAATTTAGAACATCTATAGGTATATACCAAATGCCTTTCAAAACTATCTGTTTTTATCTGTCGACATGTTGAAGTTCAGAAAATAATATCCAGAATTCTTTCATGTAGCAAACAATATTTTATATATTATTATTTGTCAAATTAATAGCAAATAATCAAGAATTAGGACACTAGTGATAAGGCGTAGTTCCCGAGGGAATGGAGGGCAGTTCTATCGTGATGAGTCGCTTGTTAGGTCCCATTCTCTCCGCGAGTACAAACAGTCTACGGTGACTTTGTACCTGAACAAATCGCTTGTATTTTTTTCATCATTATCAATTACAGTCGCGTTGCTACGTGGCGCCCTGCGGGGTCGCCCGCCAAGCCCTCAATGTTCTCCCTACCTTACTTTCATACTTTTCGTAAATTGGTACACGATTCTGCTTTATACAATATACTTGTATAATATTTGTCTGATTTCGGTACGTTACATATATTATAATTTATAACTGATTGGAGAACATTGTGCTTTTTAAAAATTTCTTTTAAAATAGTCTTGTGTATCTCTCTGTACTAACAGATAAGATTAATGTGTCAATAAGACATTTTTATACCTACTTAATCATTACGTAAATAAAATAAAAATATATTTTATTCATCTAATAATTTATTTATAATTTCTAAAATTATTCTAATTATATTCGCAGAGTTACTTCAGTAGATCCATATATTCTGAACTCTTTCCAGGAACTACCTGCGGGAGTACCTACCTAAGCCTAGGCAGAGGTATTATAGGAGAGAGATAGAGGTATTATATGAACATTACACTACGGATGTCCCAGTACCAGCACAGTGGGCGAGCCTGCTCCCACTGGATATGCTTCCAGACGTAAAGCTGTTACTGAGAAATTTTAATAGAAAAACCCAATGACTCCTACCGGAACAGTTAGTGCTACAGTTTTAAAAATCGAACTTGGGACCTCACGATTGGCCATAGCCAAAAGCGTAAACATATGTCAAAGGATTAACGAAGTAGTCTAACAAACGTCTTAGAATTATTCTTCAAAATGTAGCGGTTTAAAGAACAATGGCGGATGTAATGTCTTTTGGGACCCAATCTTATTGATAACGCGCCTTATGATAATCATTGATAGTTGTAGAACAATAATATAAGACTAACAAAATATCAAATAAAAAGTAATTTATAGAAGTTGGGAGAAAAAAGAGACAATATTATAGGAATATGATAATATAAAATACGACAGATTATGATTGACAACTGACAGACATTATTGCCAACTAAACGTTCCGTTATACGTTATACCATGAGTATAGTAATAGTTTATAATTTAATATTTTTGTAGACGTTTTACTCGTACAATACATATTTATATATTATGTAATATTCATGTTTTTACTGTCGAAAGTGAGTTTTTTTTTTATAAAAAATTTAAAACCTCATAATTATTCAAATTATTTGAACTTGAACGGTACTTCGTTAATTTTTACATTTTGTGGGTCAAACCTCGCCATCGTTCATGGGCAGAAAGGCGGTTTCGTTAATAACACATGCATGCAAAATAAGGGTCATAACTTCCTCTTTGGAATTTGATAGCTGATTCTGCAGTATTTTGATGCGCTGATTATAATATGTACTTAGTATTTCTCCATCACCTCCAGTTTTTTAAAAACGATACTGATACAAAATTAAGAAAAAGACAAGTTTTCACTAAAAGAATAGGTATATATTTAAAAAAGTCCATTATTTTAACTTAAAAATCTATTAAAATATAATAACAACTTACTACTAGGCTAAACTACATGTACAATAATCCGCCATCATGCTAGTATTTCATCTTCCTTGATACCGAACTTCAAGCTCTTTCAAATCTTGGTGAAATCTTTCGCCTTGTTCTTCGCTAACGGCTCCTAGATTTTGTGGGAAGTAATCAATGCGCGAATTCAGAAAATGAAGTTTAATGCTCAAATTATAAGCCATTACACCAACATTCGTGATCATGTCGGCCACTATTTCTAGTCGGAGCTATACTATTTCTTCATAGGATGGGCGAAACGATTTTGAAGCTATGTTTCTGTCCCTTAGACCGCTAGCGAAGTTCTAGTAAACAAGTGAAATAAACTATTTGAGGTGCCAAGTTTTGTCTTGGTTAATTATAGCAAGTCCAAAGTAACTTTTGTAAATATTTTTCATAAGGTCTGTAATGTTGTTTCGTTGTTTTAACACCATAAACAATACGGAGAATTTAAACAACACCGCGACGACATTTTAAAGTTTAGGTATGTTGCAAGATGCGCACTTCAACTGTTAATTTTCTAAATCAATGTCGGTGCTTATACAAAAAATATTTTCTTTATCTTTATTACACTCTTTTGTAATAATATTTACAAAAATTAGGTAATATCACTTAATCATTGTGTATTTATGAGCTCATTACTAAATGAAGACAAAATGACACGTTTTCGATATGGTTAAAGCGAATTACTTATACTTGTTATGTAGTAATGTTCTTTTAAACTAATTAAATGCAATAAAAATTAAGCTGAAGTATTTTAATGACTTTTATAGATTTTAAAATGTAGGCGTTCAAATATTTTTAAATAAAATCTTAGATATTAAATATCAAAGAATCCTGACATGATGAAATTTTTGAAGTGAAAAGTTCTTTAGGTGCGTAGAGCACTTCTTGGATGAACAAAAATCATAGAACTCGCGTCATCGTCACGCTTCCACGCTTTCCATTTTTGAATTATTTTAGAATATTAACAATATCTCAGAAATGGTGTGTCCTACACAAAAAATAACGAAATTATGACCCCCTTATTAATCGTTAAGAGAGTATAAGGAATCCGACCCGCCCCTCATTTTTTTTTTGTTTTGTTTATAAAGAAGTGTTTATGATCAAGGATTAAAGTTTTCACTTCTATCGGCAGTCTCCAAAGACTGCCCCAATTTTTTAAAATTATTTTTCTCGTAATGAGCACTTCAGCAACTATAAAAAACGTTATTCAGATCCCAAAGAGGAAAACCATTGCAGACCTTTGTAATATATGTAAAACTGATTACCCGTTACATATTAATTATTATAGATACCCCACCCCAGTGACATTAATTTGCTCTGAAACAGGGTACTATCCCGACTGATTTTACAAGGTCAGCAGCTTTGTTAAAAATAATACTTTTACTGCACCTATCAGTCTGTCAACGCTTGGTCTCCAGTCGATTTCAGTCATTATGTTTAGATTGTTGGTATAACTTTTACCAACTAATAATAATTATAATTGTTCAGGTCTATTACTGCTTTCCTTTGGCCGATGCTGCACCGTTTTCTATAGCTAGATTTAGGACACATCAACATATTTTACTATTCCATGGCAAAGTCGTAAAACCGGCACTTGTGGTGCAAAGAGGTGTGGCCCTTCACCCATCTGTCACAACTGCATTAACTTAAAATTTGGAATCAAACAAAAGGAACAAAAAGTACCTATAAATATGTTTATTGTATTAATATAAATAAAAACATAAATATTTTCTTTAAAAGTAAGGAAAATATTAAGTAAGATTCCTAAGTTAAGTGCACTAGCATATGAATCAGTTTCATTTGCGTATTAAAAATGTATGGCGCATGATTTTCGACTAGATCGTCTTCGTCGATCTTTATCCACGTTCCGTTTGGGACATATAGAGAAGAAAATTTACAATTTATAAAAAAATATTTAAAGACTAAGACTTGGACAAATCACCGGCTTAACACGGCAATAACCCATTCCCAAATAATAAATCCGTGATAGCAATATTTATACACAATATACTTTTTGTTGACGTGGAGGTTAAATTAGTAATCTACTTCTGACGGCCTCGATGGCGTAGTGGTGAGTGTAACCGACTGCCACGCCTGAGTTCGCGGGTTCGATTCCCGCACAAGTCAAACATTTGTGCGCATGAACATGGATGTTTGTCTTGGTCTGGGTGTTTCTATGTGTAATATGTATGCATTTACAAAAAAAAAAGGTATATATGTATGTCTATCCATTGTCTAGTACCCATATTACAAGCTCTGCTTAGTTTGGACTAGATGGTGTTGTGTGTATGTGGTAGAATATTATTATTATTATTATTATAATCCGGCCGAAGTATATAAATAGTCTGTGTTATTAAATATAATGAAATAATGCGGTCAAGTTTTTACAGTCTACAGGCTCGTGTAAGTCTGTAAACAGTGCAATAGCCTGCCTGATCACTATGACTAAAATCCCTGTGAACAGATGTCCGCGTTGGCTTAAGTGATCATGTCATGTCGTCAACGCACCAATTATTGTGAATTCGATACCCACTGGTGTAATGCACAAATAGTTGCAACGACTGTAGAGTGATTCAGTATTCCTGGCTCCATGGTTGTGATGTCTATACCTATAGTCTCCAAGATATAGGATTTATTCGTAGGGTCGAAGATGCCTAGACTTTTTAAGCTACTCTGATGGCCGGTTTAACCACATTTGTGTGTTTAATGATGGCTAGATAGCGCAGTGGTAGGGAGTGCGACTGCTTTGCATATGGCTTCGAGTTCTAATCCTAGGTTGAACAAAGAGTTATTGGGGTTTTCTGTTAGTCAATTTTCAGTAGCAGAACAGTCTGGAACAGTACCCGCTAGGCGCCAATAGACTCGACAATTACTAGTTACCTAAAACTGTAATTAGTGTTTTTTTTTTTTTTTTTTTTTATCTTGCTCGTCAAAATGACCACACTCCACCTGATGGTAAGCAGTCGTGTGGTCTAAGAGCAGTGGCCTCCACATCGCCCCCACAGTAGCCGAGGCGATGTTGAGGTCTCTACTTTGACGGCCTGAGAAGATGCTTTTTCACGCCCCGCTTAAAGAACCCAGGATTGAAGGAAGAAGGAAACACGTGCCTTGGCAGAGAATTCCATGCCTTGGTCGTTCGGCAGAGATATGAGGACCCAAACTTTTTGGTACGCGCTCTAATCGACTCTACCGTGTAAGGATGGCATCTGAGCCCAGCACGCGTTGTTCTGGATAGGAAAGGGGAGGGCGGGATAAGGTGGAATAACTCTTCAGAGCACTCCCCGTGGTATATTCTGTAGAAACATGCCAATGAGGCAATGTCTCTACGGAGTTGCAGAGGTTCCAATGAACTCGTGACCTCTGGATCTCCGATGATACGGACAGCCCGCCGCTGTAACCGGTCGAGAGCGTCCAGCAAGTACTGCGCGGAGCCATCCCAAAGATGAGAACAGTACTCCACGCAAGGGCGCACTTGTGCCTTATACAATAGGCACAGTTGCCCAGGCGTGAAGAACCGCCTCACCCTGTTCAGAACTCCGAGTTTTCGCGAAGCTTGCTTAATGACGTTCTCGATATAGGTTTTCTGGTTAAGGGAGCGGCAAAGATCCATACCTAAGATGGAGAGACTGTCACGTATCACCAGTGGAGTGTTCTTCAGAGAAGGGAGGGGAAGGAACGGAGACTTTTTTGTTGAGAACGCGCATGCCTGGGTCTTCTTGGCGTTGAACTCGACCAAGTTCTTGGCACCCCATTCATAGATGCGGTCCAAGGTCCGGTCAAGTTCAACGACAAGATTCTGCCTTTTCCCCTCAACCTCAGCCTGTTTGGCCCCAGGATGTCCGAGATATCGCCCATGCACGGTACTGTCGTCCGCATAACAATGTATGTTGCCGAGATTCAACATATCATTGATATGCAGAAGAAAGAGCGTAGGGGATAAGACAGAACCCTGAGGCACTCCTGCATTGACCTGCATAAATTTGGAAGCGCGACCGTCGCAAAAGACCCGAATACGACGCTTCTGCAGGAAACTTGCAATCCAGGTGCACAGTTGAGGGGGCAAGCCATAGGCCGGAAGCTTGGAAAGAAGAGACCGGTGCCAGACTCTGTCGAAAGCTTTGGCTATGTCAAGGCTGATAGCCAAAGACTCGCCGTGCTTGTCCATAGCCTCACCCCAGAGGTGCGTGACGAACGCTAGAAGATCACCCGTTGATCGTTTAGACCGAAAGCCGTATTGGCGATCATTGATCAACGATTGATCTTCCAGGTAGCGGACAATTTGGGTGTTTATAATCCGCTCGAACACCTTGGAAAGCACCGAGGTGATAGCTATGGGTCGATAGTTGCTTGGCTCGGAACGGTCCCCCTTTTTGGGAATCGGTTGAACGTTCGCTTCCTTCCAAGCCTCAGGCACAATGCCTGCGACGTAAGACGTCCGGTATAGGCGCGTAAGTGTGAGAGACAACTCCGCTGCACATTTTTTAAGAACCACAGCTGGGATGCCGTCAGGTCCACTGGCTTTCCGAACATCGAGAGACTGCAGTATCGCACGAACGGTTCGTTGCCTGATACATATATCAGGCATGGTGTAGCCGCAGTTGGCAATGTTAGGCGGCTGCGAACCGCAGTCATCGATTCGGGAGTTGGCCGCAAAGAGATTTGCAAGCAGATCTGCTTTCTCCTGGGGCCGATGAGCCAGTGATCCATTCGGATACCTCAGAGGGGGCAGCATGGTCTGGCAGAAGTTGGACTGCACGGCTTTGGCCAGGCGCCAATAGCTACGACTGCCCGTAGGATGCGCCATTAGTTCCTGGCCGAACCGTGCGACGCGCTGGGCATCCGCTCTTAAGTATGCCCTCTTGCAGACCTTTGTGGCTTGGTTGAACGCTGCCTTCAGGTGATCCACGTTAGGGTCGTGGAGAGTGCGAGCCCTGGTCCAAGCGCGATACGCTGTCTGTTTGCGTTCAACAGCATCGGCGCATTCACGCCCGAACCAGGGCCTTTTCCTGCCGCCGCTCGTGACATCACTGTATGGAATATAATATTCCATACCCAGGATGATTTCACCAGCGACAGCAGTAGCGCTCTCTGATGGATCCCTGTTCTCAAAGCAGCGTTGAGCCCAAGGGATGGATGCGAAGTATTCCCGCATTCCATCCCAGTCTGCTGACGAGTAGTGCCACAGTCGTCGTCTTGCCTCCTCGGGTCGTGGGGGCGTAACAACAACAGCTGTGGCACAAACCAGACAGTGGTCTGAGGTGCCCAAAGGAGCACGAATCGACACTCTGTACCGGTTCGGGTTACTCGTCAGCAGCAGATCGAGCAGAGAGGGCGCCTGACCTGCAATATCTGGTATCCGGGTGGGCTGGAGTACCAGTTGAGACAGGTCATGCGTGAGAGCGAACGCATGGGCAGTTCGTCCCGCGTGGTCTGTTTTGGGAGAACCCAACCAGGTCTCATGGTGGGCATTGAAATCTCCCAAGAACACCAACTCAGCGTTCGGAAACCGCTCCTGCGCGTCGTCTGCCGCCTGACTCAGGTAATTGAAGAGTCGAGTTGTCTCAGCGTCTCCTGAATGGGATCGGTAGAGGCACATGTAGATTTGGCTGAAAGAGCCATGATCTACGTGTACCCAAAGGACAGAGAAGGAAGGGTCCTCTAGGCATTGTAGACGGCGACAGCAAATATCCGCCCTAACAAACAAGCATACCCCGGCTTTCGCGAGGAAACACTCCTCTAGCACATAGCCGGGATATTGCAGGTAGTTCGTGTCTGCAGGACGGCGTATTTGTGTCTCCGTTAGAAAAAGCATTGCCAGCCGAGCCGTCTCCAGGTGGTGATGGACGGCATTAAGGTTAGCGTGGAGTCGTCTGATGTTAATAAACTTCACGACACAGGAAGCAGCAGTGGGGCTACGACGATTGGCTGCTGTTGGACGACAATGCTTTGTTCGTACTGCCATAGAGTGAAAGGAAGGGGAAGCGTGAAAAAAAGAGGCGGCTATTCTCGCAGCAAAGTGGGGCAAGGCGCAGAGCAAGTTTTGTCATATAACTGTATGGTATGGCGATAGCCGATCCGACGGACGGAAGGACCCCCGTACCCTCCCGAAAGTGGTCGCCGGGACCCACCCTCCGGTCACCATCCGGCACGACGAGCCACCTCGAGATTATGCGCGGCATGATAAGGCAGCCAACCTAGTTGGTTAGACTCGGTTGGGCCTCTGGACTATACCGCGGGCGGCCAGCAGAGCACCGTTTCTACGGCTCTCCCTGGCCGCCGGGTCGACTCGCGCCACCCACACAATGACTCTACGGATGCTCTGCAGGTCCCTCATAAGCTGCGAGAATCGTCACCTCATGCTTAGGCCTCCGGCGCTCTCATTCACCGAGCGAAACACAGCAGTGAAATACTGTTGTTTCACGTCGATTTTCTGTGAGAGGGTAGTACTTCCCCGGTCGAGCCGGCCCATTCCTGCTGTAACCAGCTTGGCTTTACTACTCAAGCTTGGCTCTACTACTCAAATGTGTAGAATATCATGTATCTATATGTGTGTAATTGTGTATAAATATTTCTACAATTGGTATTAATAAACAGTTGACATTTGTCATTTGACTCTCAACCTGTGCGTTTCAATCATCGCTCCCGATAGGCAACCTCACACATAGAAACCTACACTACACACTCTCTCACACTGGTGACCCCGACGTCATATTGTAATGATGTATTGAAATGGATAAAACTTTTGCAATTAGATAGAGTATATATACAATCGATAACAAAAGTGTTTTACATTGTCATAGTAGATATATGTATATTTATTTAAGCTAGTAATTTTTTTAAGAATTATGTTGTATTGTAGCGGCTTAGCGACAACCTAACACCTTGCGATAGCGTATCATTGTACTTACTGAACATGTCGTGTATTAGTAATGTTAGGTTAGGAAACTATTGTATGTAATAATAAAATGATTTTTTGTCTGAAAATGGTATGTTTACAAAATTTTAATAATAAAATTGTTCAAAAAGGGTGAAATACTGTGGGGACTCTCATATGCAATTGGCGTAGGATGTATGATAGAGAGACGACGATAGAGCTGCGTCGAGGAGTGAGACAGGGAGATGTAATATCTCTCTAATTGTTTACCAACGCGCTTGAGGATGTTTTTAAGGCTGGTTTCATAGTCGCGCCGTCGAACAACGCGTTTCAACGGCACGCGCTTGACGCAGGGCGGACCTATGAGAATCGCGGCGCGCTTCAACAGCGTGACTATAAAACGCTACTAGTGAATTTACAAGCGCGCGCGTCTGGACAGCGCCGCTCGACGGCGTGACTGTGAAACCAGCCTTAAACACTGGACTGGACGGGGAATCAATGTGAATGGTGAGTACATCTTACACCTACGGTTTGCCGATGATATAGGCAAGCGAGCGCGAGGCACCACCTGTGGCACGACATGTGTGAATGAACGGTGAGGGCCTGAGGGGTAGAGGTGAGACAGCGCGAAGGCGCGAAACCTTGTCCACTCGCTGCGATTATCTTCACAGAGAGTGATGATTGGCGGCGCTCGCCCGCTTATATGTGATTGTTATGTGGCAATTAATCTAACGTTTTCTATTGCATTTTCGCTCCTCTATCTATTATTGCCGGGAATATGTCGAGTTACTAGTATCCCTGTATAAACTCACTTTGCCTATACTCTAGTATAACTTATTATAATAATAATTGTAAATTCAAAAATACAGATGACCATTATTAAACGGTTTATCACGGTTCCAGGAAAGAAGCAATAATAATTAATCCTAAATTTAAATTAATATAAAATAAAATTTAAATTTTCAATTAGTTCTAATATATAATAAACAAATTCGACACCCTCAAATATATAAATTGAATAACTACATACACATCACCGAATACACTTTATTAAATTAATAAAATCGGGGAGGGAATGTAATATTAAAATAAATAATAGTAATCTTTAGTGTACAACAATTACATTTAGTTGCCGAGCTCCATTACAATGATGTTTTAATCCGTAATCATAGGTAAAAATATAAACAATTTTGTCGAGAACATTCAATATGAAAATCATAATAATTTAGTGACTTGTTGTATTTCATTTACTTTTAGCGTTTAGCTTCACGACTGTAAATGAATTCTCACTTGGCCAGCTAGACCTCATGGTATTACGCATAATTTGTAATAAGACAATTCAATAACTGCCTTAGGTACTTGGTTTCGAGAATAAACTCGAATGTATGCTACATCGAAACTAAGCTTAAACAACATTTTATTTTATATTGAGCAAATAAAAACATTACACAAATAAAACAAACAGAACACTAATTGTCAACATTAAACAGCTACCTAATTAATACTAGCGGCTCAGTGCGGCTCGGCGCGACCGCTCACACACATCAACATAAATAATAAATTAAATGCGAGTATTATCATCTCCCTGTCTCAGCAGTACACTCACGAATAGATAACAGTCACTGGTGGAATGAATGAACTAGCGTGGCGAGGCGAGCCCGGGCGGCGCGGTGTTTTCACGTCGCCCGTCGGTAGCCTCCGCGGTCTCCTCGATGAGGCAGGTGCAGCCCACTGGCACCTTTATCGTCTTCTGCTCGTTGGGCTCCTTGTAGCTCACTCGCGCGTAGTCGTAGATCTCGACGCACTCGGTGCGGTACGTGTGGTGATCGTGCTTGCAGCAGCCGTGCGGTATGTTATGCTCGTAGCACAAGCGGTTGGGCCAGTCCGCACACTTCAGGTACTTGATCCACCGCGGTATCCGCTCCGGGTCGTCGTCTATCTCGATTTTAATAGGGCACATCGTCTTGTTGGCAACATCCGATACCATGAACTGTTTAATCCCGTTGGGTCTCGCGGCGATGTAGGCGACGGTCGCCGCAGCTACGAACGCTATCAGTAGATATCTGTCTGGAGACATGGTAGTCGTGTGGAATGGTTCTGTGTCGTGTGGAACGTGCGCTCACCGAAACGTTGAGTAGCGAATTGTAGGTGTGGTAAGTTACGACGGACTTATAAACGCATAGCACACCCTTCCTCTGGACGGCAGCGCGTGGCGGCGGCGGTGGGCGGGGGCGGCTGTCTCGTGCGGCCGGCGGGCTTCACGCCTTAACGCCGCACAGTGTTTTTTTTGCCCTAAAAAAGTGACATCCACCTTTTATTGAACTTACCTAATTAATAGTTCATTATAAATGCAAGAGTAGAACTCCCAAGTGACAAATTCGTTTGCTTGATTTTTAAAAAAATCTTAAAGTTTTCGTGGCCTTAAAGGTTTAAACACACAAAATAATTCGTACAAAAATACCTATATGTAATTGAGTTTTGTTTGCATTGAGGATTTATGAAGCATTTCTAGGAACATATTATCCCGTTATTATTTAAATTCCCGCAAGGTAAAAATATTTGTTTGGCGTATAGGTATTAGATCCGGTAGTTTGTGTATGTGAGTTTATATGTTCGTAAACACTCCTACAATACATGAAAAATTGGTGCGAAAAATAAGGAGAGAGAGTCATTGATGGTTAAGTATACAGCAAATAAATTTGATATAGCACCTTATTTAATCATTTTGGCTCAAGCTACTACGGGAATAGCTGATGTACTTATTAAAATGTTTAGCTATCAATGTAGTCCATTGAAATGTTACAATTTAAGGACCTAATATTGCATTTTTTAGAGGACGCAATTTTATTTTTGGAACATGTGTGGGGGGTCAATAGAAGCTTAACTCCAAGTTTGTGGGGTTGCCGCCCTTGTCCCCCGGCAGCCATCTTGGAAAAAGGGGTGCAAACACCTTTTTCACGATATCTCGGAAACTATGCGTCCTACAAGAAATTCGTAAAAACATAATTTGTAGCAAATCGCTTTGCTTACAAATATGTTCATATAACTTTTTGCCCTAAATTTAAAATTAAATAAGTTATAAGCAAAAAAGTTATAAAATTTCTATAAAATTTTCTTTTTTGCTCTATAGCTTTTTTTCTATATTTTACAAAAAAATTACCTCAGACCAATCTTGTAGATGGTCTTTTGAGGAAAATTTACTCTATGATTTTTTAAATTTTATACATTTAAAACGCTGTTACAGCGCTCCAAAGTTAACCGGGTTCGTCAATGCTCATGAGAATCCGGTCAAAACGAAATGTTTAACTTAGTTTTAATCTTTTTTTTTATTGTAAATGTATTTAACTTTTTTTTGTTAAATCCCTACCTACAACTTTACTTATTCATTGCTAACTCTTTTCCCCGCCACCTTTGACGTAGAGTGTGTAGGCGCGTTTTTTTTTACGTGGTATCCCCAGTGTGCCTACTCCACAGACATCGTGCCGATGAGGTAATCCTCGACATAATCATATTTTCAATCAGTTATTAGCTAGCTATTCTATTCTACTTTTCTTCGATGGTCCAGGCTGTGGCTCAGAATGTAATTCAACGTTGAATGTGAAGGTTTGGGGAATGAAGATGAACTTCCAACTATGACTCCAATTTTAACTCCTGTCAAAAAAATTATAGAGAAAAATTTTCCTCAAATGACTATCTACAAGATTGGTCTGAAGTATTTTTTTTGAAAAAAATGTAGAAAAAAAGTTATAGAGCAAAAAAGAAAAATTTTTATATAAATTTTCTCACGTTTTTGCTTACTTAAAATTAAAGAAGTTATACTAACTTCTTTAATTTTAAATTTAGGGCAAAAAGTTATATGAACATATTTGTAGGCAAAGCGATTTGCTACAAATTATGTCTGTACGAATTTTTTGTAGGACGCATAGTTTCCGAGATATCAGGTTTGAAATAATATTTATCTGATGTCATTAGTAATAAACAGTAGTATGGCATGAGGACGCATACACTTACATTTTGTGACATTTGAAAAGGTAGTTCGTGACTAAATGTAGTTAAATCAAATTTTTACGTTATTACTTATAAAGTTTGTTAAAAGAAAAGAAAGATACTTTAACATTAATAATATCAAATAACAATAGTAAATTTATAATATCAATCGGTAGTTTATTAAAAAAGCGTATACTGAGTCCCGCAAATGAATTGAAAACTTTATGTACCTATACGATGATACGGACCTACTAACTTATGCTTATTTCTAGTGTTTAAGTTGTCACTATTCTTATTATATAAGTGAATATTATGTTTTATAAACATAATATTTGTATATATATATTGCGACGCAACGGTGAGTATACCAATTTCTTTAAAACGCTCTTCAGGGAAACTCGTGATGAAAATAGGTAGGTGTGTGACCAACCATTTTTTTAAATTTCACGTCAAAGTTGTTTTGATGTAATTTGTTTGTCTTATATCGAATATTGAAGATAAAAAAGCTACTGACTTTAGATAATAAAATCTACGTCACAAAAGGTCAAAACACTGACAACCCTAACACATATTTTTGAAATTCATTTTCTCAAAACCTATGCCCAATTAGAAAACCATATTTTTGTGGGTGATTCACCTTTTTATAAGGAATCTATTTGTACCAGATAGAGGTTCTACTACGATCTAGAAAAAATAATAAAAAATAAATACTGATTTCAGGAAAACATTTTTTTTTTGTAGATTCTATGAACATTTTTGATTAAATAAAAACGGGATAATATGCTCCTAAAAATACTTCATAAATCCTCAATGCAAACAAAACTTAAATATATATAGGTATTTTTTTACGAATTATTTTGTGTGTTTTGAACTTTAAGGTAACGAAAACGTAAAGATTTTTTTAAAAATCAAGCAAACGAATTTGTCACTTGGCATTTCTACTCATGCATTTATAATGAACCATTAATTAGGAAAATTCAATAAAAGGCGGATGTCACTTTTTTAGGGCAAAAAAAACACTGTGCGTCGCGACGGACGCACGGCGCTCGCGCGATAATACCGCTCGCTAACTCTATCGTATCTTACGTTCGCTCGCGGAGAGCGCACTGTCTACGGATTCATGGATTTTGGAGACTATTTGAACAAAGTGCCGTGTAGTGTATATTTTGCTAATGATCGTGGACATTTTTACAACCCGGATGTTGGATTCGAAAGAGCGGTGGGTGTTGATAACTGATTGGTATAAGTTTGTGAGACGGACACGTTTGTGAGCAGTATTTATGTCACGATGTTTTGGTTATTGATAACGGCGATTATTCAAAGAATAATGGGTAGATGTTGACGTGACGCGTCCCGAGCGCGCTATCGCTGAGTATCGTATAAGTACTCGCGGGTGTGAGCGCCGGTGGCTCGCGATTGGCCGCAGTTTTCATGTCATTATGTTATTCCTCGATTCTAAACATGTCCACGATACTAAGTCTATGTACTTCAGCTACCTTAGGCTCACCCATTGCTTGTAAAACTATATCATAAACTTCTTTCCTATATGTATACATAGATATGACAAAATATATTTTATCTAGTTACTAATAAAAATAAACTGCATTCGTTTTTGAAATAATTCCTTACTTGCCTACTTATATGTCAAATTTAATAATGTGTATTTTGTGGTACCATAATATACTTATATCTACATAGTTTCACGCTTGTACGTATGGAACATTGAAGTAGGCAAATATGTTGTTATACCCACATATCGTCAAACCATTTATTTCCTACGAAAAAGGCAGTGAGCTAATAGCCGCCTAATCTACGTTATATACAATGTACCGAGTAGATTAGGACTAACATAGAGACTACACATATTGAACTTACTTTTAAAATTACGACGATTGTAATAAGTCCCTTCAACATGCAATACCTTTAATAGAAATCTTTGATTGGATCTCCTGTTAAATTTCTAAAAGCGTAATTACGTCATTGTTGCACCAAATGAGCGATATAATATACATAGATTTACGCTTCAGCTGACTGGTAGGCAGAGGTTAATTGTACCATTTCTATGTTTTAGCTCCTGTCTAATTATTTCCTAAAACTGTCTTGCGGCTGAGAATTTATCACAGAGCTTCATAATCGCACGGTAACATAAACACGCAATCATTCAGATCTTGTTAAGGATATAATAATCCTATAAATAAAATATTCACGTGCGATGCTGCTCGTCGTGATTATGTAACATTAAAATATGTTTAATTACGTAAATGATACGCGCTGCCGGCACGACATACCTACTGTAGCTTGGATGGTGTAATATAATGTAGATTTTAATTTGAAATTAGAATGACCCGCGCGTTTTGTGAATAATTTTTTTGCGTTTTATTGCGATTATAAGCGTCTTTTAAAGTCAATTTGTGCGTCACATCCGATCGTAATTTGATATGGCTTATTGGCGTATCTTGGCCCCAAAACAGCAATGGGCTACGTACAGCAAATTGAGGCAATGTATTACCTACATGGAAGTTACTTCGTAACCTCATTAGGTTACGAAGTAAGAAAGCTAGGTTTCACGTCAAATTTTAGGTCTATACCAGTGTACAGACCTAAAACTTAGACGTAAAACCTAGCTTTCTGGGGTAGCTACAAGACAAGGTCACAACAGTAAGCACACGGCCTATACCAACACATTATTGTTGAATAATACATTAACTATGTACCTACATAATATATATGACACCGTTATTGTTTATCTTAGAACTATTTTTGTAAAGTTAATAGTGTGTACCATTGGCTTGGAAAGAAAAACTATCTTTGGTATTTTCAGACAAAAAAATAACTTACGAAAAACCGTAGTTATAAATGTGAAACTTGAAAGGTTAGGATGTCTCTCACTCGGTTACAATTAAATCGCTGAGTTGATTTTGATGCAAATTCGCGTGAAGGCGCGTAAATACATAGATATTATATCAAATAAATGTTTAGGTAAGTATATCTATTATATTTCTTTGTATGTACAATAAGAAAGTAAACTTGAAAGATCTGGATTACAATTCGTATTTTCACACACAAAATAACACATTGACTAATCGTGCGGGTAAATACATTTAAGTTTACAAATTAAGCCTATTTGTAAATTGACGTTCAGGCACCTACCTGTTCCCGTGAAATCAATGGCTATTATTGAAAGTGCTTTCCTTTATTACTCATAAAGTCATAATATATGAACCACAACCGCAGAGCTCGACGCGTGGCGCGTGCCTTTATGGCCTCGTCATCTGTAGTTACTAATATAGTTTATATTGTATGTATTATAACACGAATTTGCACTAAAATCGAACGTAATTCACTATAGTTCGTTTACATAATTTTTGTTAATCGGACTATTCATGTAACAAAATAATTTATGTGAGCTTATATAGCTTTTCCCTATGATTTGCCTTGCATCTTTACGTCGATTATAACGTGTCTTTTTGTGTTTTAATGTGTTTTCATCTTATCATTGGCAGCAATTAAATAACGTATCAATGCTTTATAGTTGTGATGCTTTAAAATACAAGATGGCGCAAATGTTATCACATTAAGAACTAATATTGCACCCTAAATCACACTAATAAATAAGTTTGAAGTATTGTGCAAGGTGAACGTACTAAGACGTGGCACTGAATGTAATTTCGCTAGAAGAAGTATCCTGCTCTATCATTGAAGATGCCCTGGAGAATGAAGTGTCTGGCGTACTGCTTATCCTGCAAAAATGATAATTAATTATGTTAAACATAAGAATAGGTACTTCATTGGCGAGTATGATGGCGTAAAGATTTTCACAACCCAGACACGCCATACCAACTAGGAACTGCAAGTATTTGATACTCAATATCTTTACACATATAAATAACGTATTTATTTATTTATTTTTATCTCCCTAACACTATCATTACAGGCTTACACCTAATGCGATAGAGTGGTCTTAATCTATGTACACTTATATCAAAAAACAAAAATAACATTTTACATTAAAAATACACATTCAGATCTTACATACTATTATGAATATAATAACAACGTGCATCATAAATATATTAAAAGAAAGAAACTAAATAAAAAAAAAATAATCACAATCGTAACATAAAGTATATAACAATACCTTTGCGAATTCACTCAAAGTAGTTGTGAACACATCAAGCCTGTTGTGAAGCCTGTTGATAGTACGGATCGCGCGGATGAGTGATGTTTTAGCGAGTAGGTTGGTCGTCGCCGTTGGCACGGCCAGCAGCGGCGGGCGCCTCCGTCGCCACACGTAGCGCTCTGGTACACACAGACTCAGGCGTCCCAGTACTCCTGGGTTATGCTCTACGCCACGGAGTAACTTCACCAAGTATGCAACAAGTGTGAATTCCCGTCGTACACTCAGTTGGTTGTAGCCCACCATACCAAGTACAAATAAAGTGGGATACATTAGGGGGTAAAATGGGTAAACCCCATATAGTTTCCAGTACAGGTGTCGTGTAAATTTGTTTTGAACACGTTCCAACATTACAGAGTACTTAGCTTCACGCGGAGCCCATATGACAGCACTATGTTCCAGATGACTCCTGACTAGTGCGTCATACAGGACTTTAATTGCTGTAATGTTGGTGAAGTGCTTTGATTGGCGCAGAACGAAGCCCAAGTTTCTAAATGCCCTTTTGCAGATCTTCATAATATGGTCGCGAAAGGACATATCGGTGTTACAATAACTCCCAAATCCCGTACCTCTGTAACACGTCGCATAGGCACACCGTCCACACGTCCTCGTGCAGCAGGGGCGACCGCGCACGCGTTAGACTCATCACAGAGCACTTCGGTACGTTGAAGTAAAGCCTGTTCTCCCTAGTCCATTTCAATACCCGGTCTATGTCCTCCTGTAATCGCTCACAGTCAGATTTACTATGGACTTCTAGCAGCAATTTAAGGTCGTCTGCAAATAATAAACAAGAGCCATGTCTGACGACTTCCGGTAAGTCGTTTATCATTATAATAAATTCGAGAGGACCTAAATTGCTGCCTTGGCTCACTCCGGACCAGGTGTAATATGGGTCAGACTTATAACCCTTATAGTCAACGTACTGCTGTCTATCTTGCATATAGCTGGAGAAGAACCGTAGTAAATGAGGCGTGCAGCCGACGCTTGCGAGCTTCTCCAGTAAAATGTCATTGTCGACTGTGTCGAACGCTTTTTTTATATCAAAATACACAGCATCAACCTGCACACCAGCATCGACCGCCGGGACTACCTGTGCCATAAAGTTCAGTAGATTTGTGACCGTACTTCGGGCCGGGCGGAACCCATTACTTACTGCCTCTGCACGCCGTGCTGGATGGCAGATTCTAACACTTTGGCTGGCGTCGAAAGCACGGCCACGGGTCTATAACCATTTACGTCTGATCCCGCTTTTCCCTTAGGTACCGGTATAACTCGCGTGATCTTCCATTGCGCTGCACAGTGTATTTTTTTGCCCTAAAAAAGTGACATCCGCCTTTCATTGAATTTTCCTAATTAATGGTTCATTATAAATGCATGAGTAGAACTCCCAAGTGACAAATTCGTTTGCTTGATTTTTTAAAAAATCTTAAAGTTTTCGTGACCTTAAAGTTCAAAACACACAAAATAATTCGTAAAAAAATACCTATATATATTTGAGTTTTGTTTGCATTGAGGATTTATGAAGTATTTTTAGGAGCATATTATCCCGTTTTTATTTAATCAAAAATGTTCATAGAATTACAAAAAAAAATGTTTTCCTGAAATCAGTATTTATTTTTTATTATTTTTTCTAGGTCGAAGTAGAACCTCTATCTGGTACAAATAGATACCTTATAAAAAGGTTTATCACCCACCAAAATATGGTTTTCTAATTGGGCATAGGTTTTGAGAAAATGAATTTCAAAAATATGTGTTAGGGTTGTCAGTGTTTTGACCTTTTGTGACGTAGATTTTATTATCTAAAGTCAGTAGCTTTTTTATCTTCAATATTCGATATAAGACACACAAATTACATTAAAACAACTTTGACGTGAAATTAAAAAAAATGGTTGGTCGCACACCTACCTATTTTCATCACGAGTTTCTCTGAAAGAGCGTTTTAAAGAAATTGGTATACTCACCGTTGCGTCGCAATATATATTAACGAATATTATGTTTATAAAACATAATATAAAACATAACATAATATATTATGTTTATAAAACATAATATTCACTTATATAATAAGAATAGTGATATTGACAACTTAAACACTAGAAATAAGCATAAGTTAGTAGATCCGTATCATCATATAGGTACATAAAGTTCACAATTCATTTGCGGGACTCAGTATACGCTTTTTAATAAACTACCGATTGATATTATAAATTTACTATTGTTATTTGATATTATTAATGTTAAAGTATCTTTCTTTTCTTTTAACAAACTTTATAAGTAATAACGTAAAAATTTGTTTTAACTACATTTAGTCACGAACTACCTTTTCATATGTCACAAAGTGTAAGTGTATGCGTCCTCATGCCATACTACTGTTTATTACAAATGACATCAGATAAATATTATTTCAAACCTGATATCTCGGAAACTATGCGTCCTACAAATAATTCGTAAAAACATAATTTGTAGCAAATCGCTTTGCCTACAAATATGTTCATATAACTTTTTGCCCTAAATTTAAAATTAAAGAAGTTATAAGCAAAAAAGTGAGAAAATTTCTATAAAAATTTTCTTTTTTGCTCTATAACTTTTTTCTACATTTTACAAAAAATACCTCAGACCAATCTTGTAGATGGTCTTTTGAGGAAAATTTATCTCTATAATTTTTTTTATTTCATTCATTTAAAACGCTGTTACAGCGCTCCAAAATGACCGGGTTCGTCAATGCTCATGAGAATCCGGTCGAAACGAAATGTTAAATTTAGTTTTGATCTTTTTTTTATTTCTCACTTTTTTGCTTATAACTTATTTAATTTTAAATTTAGGGCAAAACGTTATATGAACATATTTGTAGGCAAAGCAATTTGCTACAAATTATGTCTTTACGAATTTTTTGTAGGACGCATAGTTTCCGAGATATCACGAAAATGGTGTTTGCACCCCTTTTTCCAAGATGGCGGCCGGGGGACAAGGGCGGCAACCCCACAAACTTAGGGTTAAGCTTCTATTGACCCCCCCCCCCTACACATGTCCCAAAAATAAAATTGCGTCCTTTAAAAAATGCAATATTAGGTCCTTAAATTGTAACATTTCAATGGACTACATTGATAGCTAAACATTTTAATAAGTAAATCAGCTATTTCCGTAGTAAGTTGAGCCAAAATGATTAAATATGGTGCTATATCAAATTTATTTGCTGTATACTTAACCATCAATGACTCACTCTCCTTATTTTTCGCACCAATTTTTCATGTATTGTAGGAGTGTTTACGAACATATAAACTCACATACACAAACTACCGGATCTAATACCTATACGACAAACAAATATTTTTGCCTTGCGGGAATCTAACCCGTGACACGCAGTGCAGCAGCCAATCACTCAACCAGTGCGTCAACCATACCGTCGTATTGATTTTATGCAGCTACATAATTATACATTAGTTGATTGACCTTCTTGTGGTAACCCTAATTTTGAAAATATGACCTCAGTACATTAAAATCATTTTCTCAAAACCTACGCTTAATTAGAAAACCATATTTTTGTGGGTGATAAACCTTATTATAAGGAATTTATTCGTACCAGATAGAGGTTCTACTTCGACCTAGAAAAATAATAAAAAATAAATACTGATTTCAGTAAAACATTTTTTTTATGGACTCTATGATCATTTTTGATTAAATAATAACGGGATAATATGCTCCTAGAAATGCTTCATAAATCCTCAATGCAAACAAAACTCAATTACATATAGGTATTTTTCTACGAATTATTTTGTGTGTTTAAACCTTTAAGGCCACGAAAACTTTAAGATGTTTTTAAAAATCAAGCAAATGAATTTGTCTCTTGGGAGTTCTACTCTTGCATTTATAATGAACTATTAATTGGGAAAATTCAATAAAAGGCGGATGTCACTTTTTTAGGGTAAAAAAAACACTGTGCGCTGGGAACGTCACCGAATGAAGACAAGTATTAAAAATATAAAGCAAAGGCTCTTCGAGTACCCTACTACAATCTCAAAACAGAAAAGCCGGTATTCCATCCGGGCCTACCGACCGCTTCGGCTTCAGCCGCTTTAGTGCCCCTCTAACGTCATCAAGACTGAGCGCATCTAGGTGCACCGCGCCGCGCTCCCCGCTCCCGCCGCCGCCGCTGCTCGAGCGTCTAATCGTGGCGGCTGTTTACTGTATGCCGATTCAAAAAATATTGCAAACTGTTTTGCACACTCGTTATCCGATAAATGTTTTCCATTACTTATTATAGAATTATTGTTTGCCGCACTTTTGTTGATCGTATGTATTGCCAGAAAGAGTTTGGATCTTTAGCAAACTGACACTGAATTTTATTCTGGTGTAACTTATGAGCTGTTTCTATAGATTTTTTAATACTTTGAATATTCTTCATAATCCTTACAACTTTTAGCTATTTTAAATTTCTTGTGAAGTCTAGATTTAGTCCTTAAGTCTTTGATGATTTCATTTGTATACCATTCCGGATAAATATACCGTGACTTTGGAACTGGTCTTTTCCTAGGAACACATTCATCCAAAATGATATTGACAGTATTATAAAAAACTCCAATATTTCTTTCAAATCACTCATCTCGTACATGCCTCTCCAATCAATCGAAAGTAACCTATAATATAACAATTCATAGTCCGCTTTATAAAAGTTCCATTGCGGCGTAATATTGTGTGTGCATGAATCAAGCGCGCTCAAGTCGACAGCGGGGACGGGGGCGCGGGCCGCGCTCGCGAGCCGCACTTGAATCGCCAGCGGCGGGTGCTGAGCGTCTACCGGCACTAGCGGCTCGTCCGCCGCCTCGACACACACTTTCTCGCTAAAACCTGAACTTAATACCAAATCCAGCTGCCTATTTAAACAGTTAGGTATATTGTTACTTTGAGTAAATTCGCAAAAGGATATGAAATATATATTCGTAGTAATTACTCACATTCAAAGGACACGAATATAAATTAAAATCGCCTATCACCATTATTTCATTATACTTAGTGCACAGTTTTTCTAGTATGCTAAACAAAATCATGTAGTCATTCTCCGAACTACCGGGTGGTATGTAAATCACAGAGAACAAAAACAAAAATCTATTATTTAAATGAACTGTAGCACAAATCATTTCAAATACCCAGGTGTCGATGTCAGTTACATGTACTTGTCGCAGCTCGAACCGGTTTGTGGCCACTAACAACGCTCCACCCTGCTTCCTGCCGTCCGCTCTGTCACAACGAAGTATTTGATATCCTGGAGGAATAATTTCATGATCTTCGATGGAGTTATTGCAACCAGACTCTGTAATTGCATATAAGTCATAATTTAACGACTCGATGTTATTTCTGAACTTGTCCAGTTTTGTGCGAAGACCACGTACGTTTTGATAATATATATATATATATATATATATGGAGTGTTCCATTTGTTATTTATAGGTGTTACACAATATCACAGTAGGTAAAATATGGGCCCTGTAGGGCCCGCCAATGTAGAAGAGAGGAGGATGCTGTTTTTATATATCACATAAATCTCTGTATAAATTAATGATTGCACTTTTTGTTTTATATTATTTTAAATTGATATTATATATGCCTATAATAAAACATACTATTAGAGTTGTTTAATAAATGAGAGTTTTCTTAATAAATGAAGCTTTAAACCTATATTGTGTAGGTCACAGATAATATAATATTGTCTAGGTATAAACAATGCAATTTTTTGCTTTCACTTTGCTAAAGTGCAAAAGCACTGTTACACTGTATCTAAATTGAGTAAATTTCTTGAGCATATTTGGAACACAAGTATACGTACATATACGTCTAGTTAGCTAGGCGAACAACATTGCCTGTTGAATGCGAATCGAAGACCCCGCACCACAAAAAGCGTCTATATGTTTTACATAGCAATACTCTGCTTTGTAAAACCGCTGTCAATGCCGTACTGAGGCACTACTGTGACAAAAGTTACAAGTTGTATATACGAGGTCGATGTCGCAGTGACCGACCGCGACCGCGACCTACCGCAACATCACATAGGCACGTATAGGTACATAATACAGAGAGAGCGATTTGCGGCAGCATATTTAATGCAACACGACCACAGCTGCATCAAGTCAATTAAGGGGACATTGCGAAAATTACCGTCCGTACTCATTAACACTCATTGTATATCAATCGTTAAAGAGTGGTCATAAGGTCTAAAATTGCGATGCGCCCGCAATGATCGAGAGCGCTTAGAAATTTTTAAAATCTTAAAGTTAAAAATGATTGGTTTTAGTTGTGGAAATAATGAGCTAGCAAATTACTAATATTGATGTTACGAATATATTTGAATAACTCCTAAGCATAATGATAGTGTAACTTCCTTGTAATTTCAAAAATAGTAATTTTTCAGAGGTGTTTTCGAAAATAATTATGATCGAGCCAAAATCACAATATCGTGTTTTTGAGCTAGGAAATTCTAGTTAAAGACATCAATTTACCTATATCAAAATTCTAGATTAATTGGTCTTCTCATAGTCCTATACAATTCGATGAAAGTTAGTGCATTGTTACAGTGTATCCTCTTAATTGCTTGCTCATAAGAACATTGTGTTATTAGGTCCATGTGTTCCATATATTTGTCGCTATTTGGTATTACACATAGTGACAAATATATGGAAACTAAATATATATGGAAAATATATGGACAAATATATTTCCCATACATTATACAGTGATTTATGTTCAAAGATGTTGGGTTTGAATTGATTTTACTTTGATTTCATTAATGATTTCACAACAACTCCAGTCGGAGCTAATATTTTACCGTATCTTGTCTACTTTATTAGAAGCTTTATTGTCCGCAACTTACTACTGAACTGTGAAGGTAGCAACAAAATCCGTTCAGTGTATTTTGCTTTTAGTTGTGAAACTCAAGTGAGTAATACAAAATATATATAATTATAAGTATTTCCTATTTTATCTGCAGCTTAGGCTGATTTTAGAGTCACGCTGACCGCGCGCTGACCGTCGGCGCTGACAGTTGAAATGTATGTAACGTCAGCGCTGAGCCACCAGCGTGACTCAGGAACGATTGCTTTAATTACATACATATTAATCTGTCAGCGCCGACGATCAGCGTGACTGTAAAACCAGTCTTAGTTAATTTTCAATTATATCGTTAAATATATGATTCTACGTTAATTAAGGCTTATACAATAAGTAATAACAAAAAGTAAACAAGTGTTCTTCTCCTATGGTATCAGTTAGAAAATATACACAATAGACCTGGGCGGACGTTCCTCGACCAGATCGGAGGCGTTCTGGACAAGGGCCAGGCTAAGAGCTCCTTGAGCCGACGGGCGTGTATGAGCAATGTGATGAAAGTGAATGAAGCCAGAGAAGTGTGTCAGGATCGTAGTAAATGGAAATCCGTAGTCTCCGCCTACCCCTTTGGGAAACAGGCGTGATTCTATGTATGTATGTATGTGTACATAATAAAGGTACTTATAACTGTACGCCTGCGGCGAGACAACTGCCGTGCGGCGACATCACATACAATACTAACGCATGAGCCATGTTCCTACAAATACAATGACAACGGACACATGTCACTAGTTATACAGCTGACTAAGATAACATTGCTCATCATCACAACCCTATTGATTTCCCTCTAGACCATTAGTACTCAAAGTGGTCTCCAGGTGGACCCCCAGGAGTCCACGGGAGACTCGACAGGGATCTACGTTGGCGTGACAAAAAAATGGAGGTGCACAATTCGTAAGCGGGGGTGCACGTAATTTTTTTGCTTTCGATAGTGAAGAACTAAAATGTTGGCTTGACTTCACCGATTATTCGACAAGCTCAGCGACTGTTATTTGTAAAAACTTGCATATTAAGATTTTCTATATATCGGTAAAAAAAAATGGTCAGCCCGCCTACCGTGGTAGGTTCACTTCTGAGCCCGTAGAGATTTGATCAAATTATTTACTCTTGCATGAACTTGTTTAGCTGCAGGGGGTCCACCGGAACCAGCTAAATTTTGGAAGTGGTCTATGAGAAAAAAAGTCTGGGAACCTCTGCTCTAGACAATAATGGCGTTCCTATGGCAAATATGTCATTGTCTGTAAGCTATTTTGCGATAGTCATAAACAGTGCAGGCTTTTTTATTTTAATCTTTATTTTATCTAAGGGGTTTTTATGCACAAGGATACGCCAACCCCATCGTACCTTAACGTCAGTGCAGGCTGTGCTAAAGGACATCATTTTTTTTTTATTGTATCCTGTTATAACGACTACACTGCGCCTGACGGGAGGGCCATGTGGTCCGCGAGCAGAGCCCTCCACATCACGTACTCTTTATAACTGAAGTGATGCCGAGGTCCCTACTTTGAAGGCCTATGGTGTCTTTTCATGCCCTGCTTGAAGGTAAGGCCACCGAGGCAGTCAGATAGCATTATAGACTGACTATAGCGTATGCCGTCTTTTGCGTAGTTAATGTTCCGATAGTATTGTAGGGTTATGTGCTGACCTGCGACGCTTAGCGCTGTTGTGAGTGCTTACTCTTGTGCTGCTAACTTTTGTGTCCATGCGTGCACGTCACGCGCGCTTACGCCTGAAACACACATATAACTGTAATGCGACACACAACACAACCAATCTATTAATACTCGTAGTCAAATTTTAAAACCTGTAGGATTATTGAAAGCTGGTTTAGCTCTTAGCAAGAGTGAGTGTGAGTAGTAGAGCCTCGCTGATTTCAGCAAGAATGGGCCGGCTCGACCGGGGAAGTACTAAACTCTCACAGAATATCGACGTGAAATAGCAATGTTCCTACTGTTGTGTTTCATTTGGTGAATGAGAGTGCCGGAGACGCAATCACCTTTTTCCCCTTTCCCGCTCCTTCTCCTTCCCACTTCCTTTTTTTCATAAAGTGTCGGCAACGCGCAAGTGATGCCTCTGGTATTGCAGGCGTCCATAGGCTACGATTATCACTTACCATCAGGTGGGCCGTATGCTTGATTGCCACCTTCATTGTACAGAAAAAAAGTATTTTTGGCAATACCTAGAGGTTGTTCTGGCAGCGTTTACCAAGGCTTTATATACATGGTTTTGGGATTCATTGCTTTTATAGATAAAAAGTTATTATCAATTTACTATTTTGATACCTTAAACGCATGTAGAATTAAAAGAGCAAATTTGAATTAAATACAAAACAGGTATTGAAATTAAACTACTATATATTATCCGCATATAATATAGGAAAATCCGTATATAGTAGTTTTAACATTTTTTATTGATGCTCCGCTCCTATTAGTCGTAGTCTGATGTTTAATAGCTTATAGCCTTTCTCGATAAATAGGCTATCCAACACTAAAATAATTTTTGGATTCAAACCAGTAGTTCCTGAGATTAGCACGTTCAACTAAACAAACAAACTCTTTAGCTTTATCATATTAGTATAGATCATTATACCGTGCAAACCAGCTTAAAACAATAACAAAATATGCGGCAATACAAAAAAATTAAGCGATTTTTATAAGTGTGAGCATAGAATTTATTGTATCGCTTGCATAACGCAAGCAATACAATTTAATAGTTTATAGCGAAGTAGTTTTTGTGCATTGGACTTTATTTGCTTTATCTATAATTTTGAAATGGGTTGGCTGCCTTACCCCAAAGCGACATGTCACAGGACAAGACTCTGTGAACATAACTAAAATATTTATACTATTCTCGTTACAACAGTCATAATTAAGTAGTCTTAGTTGTCGAGCCGAATGAGGCTGTGCTGAGTCGCCCAGCAAAACATAATATTTGGGTGCCTCATTGAACTAAATCGTCTGAATCTGAAAAAGCTGTTGATTGTACAAATGGTATGTTTATTACTTAAATGTATATCTATGTTAAATCTTTACATTTGGTAATGTAAACTTAATACGTATTATATTTTGTGTTTTTAGAAGTAAATTATTTTGCCGTGAACGAATCCAGGAAAAAGATTTTATAGTTAATTCTCTTTTATAACGTCCGTATATACCTATTTTATTAACTTTTTTTGTTAATAAGTATATGTTTTGTGACATGCCACTATAATATATGACAATAATATTTCACAGCACGCGTTATGCATTGGTTAGAGGGTTCAGTTCCTGCGCCGCGCCGTGGCTCGGGCTAGGACAGGGCAAAAAAGAAGTTGTTCTCGAATAGTTGTTTCGTATCTGGGTTGCTATATAATGCTTTTGTGCTTGTTTGTGTGTTTACTTATGTTGTCTGATAAATGAATTAAATAATCATGTATTGAAAATTCTGTATATAATGCCATAAAATATAACATAATATACTAATTGAAATTAAACTACTATATACGGATTTTATAGCGTTGTTTATTTGACGCTTTATTACAAAATTTAGAAACTGTTACACTAGGTACTATGTACTATTAAACTTTACTAATTTTTAACACGGGGAGACCTCTCCGTGACCATGGCTACTGAAAAGCAACCGAAACGTCGGAGAAAGTGTAAACTTAAATATAAATAGTTTTAATAATATAATTAGCTTAACAATTAGTAAAGTTTAATAGTAATAGAGTAAGAGTTTCTAAATTATGTTATAAAGTGTCAAATAAACAACGCGATAAAATCCGTATATAGTAGTTTAATTTCAATGAATAACATTCGCGTAAACAGAAGACAATATTATAATATACTAAAATAATCAGAAATCTGATTCGTCTTTCAAATAAAAATTTTAGCTCTATAGCTATCATCCAACTTTTGTCTATTTATAAAAAGTAATGTACTTGTAAACACGATACATAATAATTATATATTACGTGCATGTTATAATAGACATACATAAATGTCTTAGATGTTGCACCGTCATGCATCGATTCAGATAATCCGAAGGGTGGGGTGCCGATGGCGGCTGGTGTGGGTTGGGTTCAATGTGGGGGCGGAGCTAACGACCATTTATGAAATGGGTAAAGTGGGTGGATGCATCCTATGTTCCCTAGCTTGTTGTTAAGTGATCCGCAGTTGTTTGAGTTAAAGGTGGCAAATAGAAGGGGCAATGCTGTTTTAGGAAAATGCACTTTATATTCAAACAGCTTAAGCTTAAACTATTCACAAGAAACGATAGAAAACTATACAAATAAGATTTTGTTTAAGTTTTCGACTCGCACATTGTGGTTAATGTGGTTGGCTTTACTGTAAATAAATTGCCGCATTTAATAATAAATAATTTCGGTCATGGCGGCCAATCTTAACGGAGACTGGCCATCTGCGTAGGAGATTATAGTGCACAAGTGTGTGTGCCAACACAAGTGCACTCTCTGTTCCCTAACTCTCATGATCCGATGGGACGGGGCGCAGGACCAACGGCGCAACGTGCTTTCCGAGGCACGGGGGTGTCTAACACCGCCAACTTCCTAACTCCGAGCTCGTATTGAGATTTCTTAACAGAAAAACTCAATACCTTTTTATTGGCCCGAGTCGGGATTCGAACTCGAGACCTCATGTACAGCAGTCGCATTCACTACCGCATTTAATGTAAATTGTTCCACCGACGCCAACATGACAATTTTGTATTAATAGTCCCGCAACGTCCGGTAGACGCTAGAAGGCTCGTACCTACTGTGCGAAACTTAAAAGATGTTGGCGGCACGTAGTTGTCGTACTATGTAGGTACCTACAACCCCGATTGTAGTGATACACGTATAAAATCGATAGTAATTCTATAATTGTCGGCCTCGATGGCGTAGTGGTCAGTGTAACCGAATGCCACGCCTGAGGGTTCGATTCCCGCATAAGTCAAACATTTGTATGCATGAACATGGATGTTTGTCTTGGTCTGGGTGTTTCTATGTATAATATGTAAGTATTTACATATAGTACAAGCTCTGCTTAGTTTGGGCTAGATGGTGTTGTGTGTATGTGATAGAATATTATTTTTATATTATTATCTTTGATGTGAAACATCTATAGCGGCACGTAAAACCGATTGCTGGCGTGGCGACGCATGCCGTGCCACGCTATATATATATATATAATTACTAGTAACACAGATAGTATTTTGATGTGAAACATGTATAGCCGCACGCAAAACCGATTGCTGGCGTGGCGACGCATGCCGTGCCACGCTATATATATATATATAATTACTAGTAACACAGATAGTATTTTGATGTGAAACATCTATAGCGGCACGTAAAACCGATTGCTGGCGTGGCGACGCATGCCGTGCCACGCTATATATATATATATAAATACTAGTAACACAGATAGTATTTTGATGTGAAACATCTATAGCCGCACGTAAAACCGATTGCTGGCGTGGCGACGCATGCCGTGCCACGCTATATATATATATATATATAATTACTAGTAACACAGATAGTATTTTGATGTGAAACATCTATAGCCGCACGTAAAACCGATTGCTGGCGTGGCGACGCATGCCGTGCCACGCTATATATATATATATAATTACTAGTAACACAGATAGTATTTTGATGTGAAACATGTATAGCCGCACGCAAAACCGATTGCTGGCGTGGCGACGCATGCCGTGACACGCTATATGATAGTATATATATATATGTATATATATACATATATATATATATCTAATATATAAAATTCTCGTGTCACGGGGCGAACTTGAACTCCTCCGAAACGGCTCGACCGATTTTTGTGTTCCTTAGCGTGATTGTCGGCCAGGGTGGAGAATCGGCCAACATCTATTTTTCATCCCCCTAAATGTTAAGGGTAGTCCACCCCTAAATTTTATTTTTTATTTTTTAGGCACAATTTTTTGTTTTTATTTTTTTATGACACAGCATACAAAAATACATACAACCCAAAATTTTCACCCCTCTACGATCAACCCCTATTTTTTATTTGTTAATTATAAACTTTAATTTTTTGGCAAATTTTTTTTTAAATTTTATGATGAGTTACAATAAAAAATCTCATATTACTCTCAATTTTTCACCCCTCTACGATCAACTCCTATTTTTTATTTGTTAATTATAAACTTTAATTTTTGGCAAATTTTTTTTTTTAATTTTTTAATGACTTACAATAAAAAATCTCATAATACTCTCAATTTTTCACCCCTTTACGATCAACCCCTATTTTTTATTTGTTAATTCCTATCCAGATATTATAATTTCAAGTTCCTTTAATTATGATTTTTTTTTTAATTCAATTTCATCTCCCGCCCTCACCGTTCGACTACTGATCAACTATAAATCGATCAGTTATCCCCGCCAAGTGTCACCACTTATCCAGCAAACATTACGTAGTAGGGATGAGGACGAAGCCGGTCTCCTGTCTTACTCACTATACATTTTTCAGCCATGTTTTTTTAGTTTTATTTGTGTATCAATCGTAGCAGTGACTGTTATACCTATTATTTTAATTTTCCTTTGCAACTCTCATATTAATTTTACTGTCATCGTAAAATTATCATTAATTTCCAGTGCAATAATTTATTTACTATTTATTAATCTGACAGAGACAGTTTTAACTCTCAGTTAATTAAGTGATCTCATGTAAATAAACACGTGTTGTAAGCTCCCGCCAACAGCGGCCATTACCGTACCTGTATATATTGTACTTAGCATTTTTTGGGAATTGTTTTAAATGAAAACGAAAACGTGTACGTGGTTAATAAATGAAAACGAAGACGTATACGTATACGTGGTTAATAAATATACCTGTTTTATTATTGTGAAAGGTAAGTCAAATAATAAGCAAATGAAAACTGTTTAAATTAAGTCACTGTTTTCTATCAATACACTGATAAAAGGATTTATTAACTATTAATAATTTATTTAATTTCTTAAATTTAAATAATATATTTTAACATTCAATAAATATTTATTTGGGAAGAAAGTACATTTATTAATTGTTGATAAGTCTTTATTAATAGTTAACAAATATTTATGTCACAAATTATTATATACAAGCAGAGTACAACCCGAATTGATTGTCAAATTCTAAATTAACGCGAGCAAAGCCGCGGGCAAAAGCTAGTATATATATATACAGTCTATATGTAGTAGTGCGTGTTTTGTATTTAATGAAAATGTGTGATATGAATATGTTTATTAAACGAGATGGGTGTAAAAACCCAGAATTCAACCCCTTCGTCTTCATGTGACCTTGTGATCCCTATATCTCGGGGGTCTTTTGACCCACAGGGCCCATATTCAAACTCGACCGAGGTATGACCCCAAGATGTCTGCACACCAAGTTACAAGTCAATCGTACCTACTGCAGGCTGTGCATGATGCCCACAGTTGGGGCTCACGTCCACTTTTGGGCATCTTGCCCACTGTTAGACGTCATACCAACTGTTAGGCATTACGCCCACTGTTGGATATTAGGTATGTCCATTGTTGGGCATATTGTGTTAGTATAGTAGTAATATTGGTTCCTGTCGTAATCTGTTCTTTTATGCATATTACTTGTACAAAATAATTTCGATGGTTCACATCTGCCAGGCGTCCCGTGACAGCTCATTTGTTATTTTTTTCTTTTTTAAGAATAGTTAAGTACAAGAGCGTTTCGTCTTTTTCTCTTCTGATGCTTAGTACCTACCTATGGCACATGTTAAATGATTGCAAACAATAGTCTTGTAATCATTTACGTGGTCAAACAGGTTTGGAGTCTTGTGGGGCGATCAGATGCATATTTTAATAATATCTGATTTTAATCAAAGTTTTTTTAAAGCTCTACGCACTGAATGATATATCGACAGACTTGATAGCAAAGTCTATCTTATAATAAAACAAATAATAAAAATGATTGGTTTAGCATAGCGATACATTAATTTTAAATTAATTATATCTAACAAAAATATGTTAACAGTATACATTAAATTAATCTTAAATTAATTGCCAGTACCTACAGATAGCGTACTGATCTAAGTGACCGCGTTGTCATTGCCATTGCCCCGATAGTTTTGGGTTAAATCCCGACACGAGACGAAAACATAATTGTGATCCACAAATAATTGTACGCGTATTCATCGTGTCCATTGTTTAAACGTCAAGTCAAGTCAAAAATAATTTATTTATTTAAGTCACAAAGTAACACTTATGAACGACAAAAAATATATAGGTTAGTGACTTTACTAAGTTGCTGAAGCTACATTTAGGTTAGTTGGTAGGTTCAGGCAAAGGGTTGAGCCTATGAGAAGAAACCTGCAAGTAACTCACGGTCACTCTTTTAAATTGCCAAATTATAACTAGAGGTCGCCAAGTGGTCGAAACTCGACTATAATACAAAAAATACAATTCAAAGTATTTATCTCGTTACCAAAAATGTGCAATGTTACAAGCCGAAATAGAAGATAATGGCGATTTAGACTCAGTGGAATTAGAATTAGGCTTCGTATTAATAGCATGGCATCCATTAGAACTAGAACCCGCTTTGCGTGAAACAGTGGACTTAGAAATATAATTATTAGGCCTAGACACAGTGGATTTTGAAATAGAACTAGAATTTCTAGTAGGTACCTAAAGTTTGGGACTTGCCACGGTACTCATTTACAGGCCCAAATTCTAGTTAAAGAGTTTTCTATTTTAAGAATCTGTGGCGGCGATGATGTTTCGGAAGCCGACTCTATAAAATTTTGTTGAAAATTATTTGGCACGTTGTTATTATCCGAATTATTATTAAATGTTCTGGAGTTATGATATTGACGTTTATGGCATTGCGAAATATTCTTACAGTATCGACAAACGATCGGTGTCGACTGTCGAATTATTCCGAGAACAGTGGAAAGAATTATTTTGCGCACGCGGCTGATACTGTAAGCGCGGCGTATTGTCGCGTTTCAACTTATTGTGACACTCTGACTCTAAATGACCTAATTTATTACAAATTTTACACGACCTTGATTTCAATGTAGAACTTTTATTTAGATTTAAGATTTTCTCTTCCTCGAAAGCGATATTTACCGCTTCGTTTAAAGTCCGAGGATTTCTGCATCGTAGGATATTACCAAGAGCCGAGTGTAAACCTAGAGTAAATGTATATAAAGCTAGATCTTCCGTCATAGCAATACGACCCGCTAGTTCTTTCTTTAGAGAATCCGAGTTATGGATTTCAGACTGAAGGGAAGTGAGGCACGTGTCAATTCTTAAGGCATACTGTGCAACTGTTTCACTGGCTTGTTGTTTGCATGACTGGAGATCTAATAAAAGGTGGCTGTAATGTTTTCTCTCATCAAAATGTTGTTTGAGAAAATCTTTCAGCTCCTCAAAAGCCTCAAATATTTTATTTGAACATGCAATTTGAG
Organism: Catocala sponsa; assembly: GCA_963564715.1. NCBI lineage: Eukaryota > Metazoa > Arthropoda > Insecta > Lepidoptera > Erebidae > Catocala > Catocala sponsa. The sequence continues at coordinate 474,783 of OY751343.1, forward strand.
CTTTACCGTTTAACTTGGATATTATAAATTTTAGTAAAATACTTTTCTGGGACTCAGATGCGAGATCTAATGCATTTCTGCAATTAGTTAAGAATCCGGAGAGAATTTCTCGTTCCCCGCTATATGAGTGAACAAAATCACATAAAACTTTAAGTGGAACTTGTTCCGAGAGTAAGATTTGAGACTTTTCACCGTTCGACATTATAATAAAACTAATGTATGCCATCAAAAACATACTTGTAAAAAATACCAATTCTCGCAACTCAATTCTTCTACCGTAAAAAGTTGTGAGATCCATGTCATACCAAGTCGGTTAATTTATTCAGTCTCTACTTAAGGGACCTTCTGTCTTAAGTTATTACGTAATTGGCTAACCTAACAACATCTTATAGTGACCATATCAATATTAAAAATCTTTTATGTTTTAAATAAATTGATTGACTTGGCAACGCAAGTTAAGGAGCCAATGGTTATTGCGTCAACCGCTCATTCGGCTTTTGATAAATTTTCTTAGATTTAGCAGGACCATTAGATACAGACAGCTCTGATTTATCATACCTATATACTTACACTAGATGTTCCGCGATTTCACCCGCGTTTATCGTTACTGCGCCGCCCCCGTGGGTCGTAGCGTGATGTTATATAGCCTATAGCCTTCCTCGATACATAGGCTCCAACACTAAAATAATTTTTCGAATCGAACCCGATACACAATATTGACCTAGAACTGAATATGGGAAGAAAATTATTTTACATGCTGCTACAAAAATATTTAATAACTTACCAAACGAAATAAAAGATTGTGATAGTATGTCTCTTTTTAAAACAAAACTAAAGACATTCGTATGAGAAAACGTTTAGAAATAAAAGAAATCCTTGACATTTCGTTTCTTCTTTGGGTCATTGCCACTGTCTTAATTAATTTATATGTAATTTGTAGATAGTTTATAAGATCGAACTACCTCCTAATTACTTAATATATAAAAATGTATTGCTTAATATTTAAGTAAACTGTAAAGTTTGTTTTTGAATAATACATTTCTCTAAACCGAACCAGTAGTTCCTAAGATTAGCGCGTTCAAACAAATAAACAAACAAACTCTTCAGCTTTATAATATTAGTATACATTACAATGTGAGTTATCAAAGTATGTATGTGCTGACCCCCTTATGACGAAAACGTCAACAGTAGTAGCGTGCGCCTTCGTGGACAACTTTATGCTACAGCATGGCGTTCCAAGGGAGATAGCTACCGACAGAGGTGCAGAACTCATGTCAGACACCCTTAAACAGGTTTGTTTATAGGGTGGGTAAACTCACACAAAGCGTAGGGTAGAGAGCCAGGGACTCCGAAATTGAAAAAAAAGGTCAAAGTAATGTTTTAGTTCAAAAGTAGTTTATTAAATTATAAAGCTTAGATTGTCGGCCTCGATGGCGTAGTGGTTAGTATAACCGACTGCCACGACTGAGGTCGCGGGTTCGATACTCGCACAAATCAAATATTTGTGTGCATGAACATTGATGTTTGTCTTGGTCTGGGTGTTTCTATGTATAATATGTATGTATTTACAAAAAAGAAAATTATATATGTATATTTATCCATTGTCTAGTACCCATAATACAAGCTCTGCTTAGTTTGGGCTAGATAGTGTTGTGTGTATGTGATAGAATATTATTATTATTATTAGATATCTAACAATCTTATTTCTCAATAAAACAGTTAACAATTGCTACAAGTATCTCTTCTTCACTTAAAATAATAATTAGTCTCAAAAATCTTAAGAAAAATGGCACCGTTAATTGAACTTAAGTATCGGCTTCAGTATCTCAAACCAAAGCGCGGAAAATTTGATACCTAGTAAGATGGAAAACAAATGTAGATATGACACTTATGTTAACCCTATACGATACGAATGAAACTGACAATAAACTGAAACAATTGTATTCTGGTCTATAATATAATGTCATTAGAGACTTGTCGCCAAATGTCCAGATAGAAATTAATAGTAAAAGTAACTTAGTCCATAAAAATAGAACGAAGTTATATTATGTTTAAAATAGCAATTGCATAGCCTCTATTGTTATTGTAAGTAGTCAATGTAACGAATGTTTTCTTTATTACGGATGCGTTAGTTCTACGGTAAGCGGAGGCGTATCTCGGTTGCACGACAGCCGGTTCGGGTTCGCATACCGATGCACTATGAATATTAATGTCATCGCAATGTTTATTTATATTATATAAGATAAAATTAGAAGTGAAAAATGCAGCGATAGCTCAGTGGGGAGACCAACAGACTGCAATGTAGAGGGTGTCGGGTTCGAACCCACGTCGCGCACCTCTGACTTTTGGAAGTTATATGACTTTTCAAAATTATATGTGTATTGATTGACAATTACCGCCTGCTCCGTGCCTCGGAGAGCACGTTAAGCCGTCGGTCTCGGCTGCCATGAACATCTATGGCAGTCGTTATTGGAAAGTCAGTGCCCTCTAATATCCTGACCCTGGTCTAGTCTTAGGGTATCGTTAGCTTTCGGGTGGCGGAGGTCAGATGGCAGTCGCTCCGTGTAAAAACTGATATCCAGTCACATCCGGTTAGACTAGAAAGCTGACCCCAAGTGACTTGGGAATAATAAAGGCTAGGGAGAAGATATAAGATAAAATTATTGTTAAGACGCTACTTAACTTTTGTAGCGAATGGTTGTTTCTGCACAATTGCTGTTACATATTCATCAGGCGTTTTGTTTTGTCTGGTGTTCGGATACCCACATGACTGCTCATTTATTTGTAATTTTATGCTTCATCATTTTTTCTTTCATTACACTTTATACTCTCGCCACGGAAACTGCTTTTTATTTTAATACTCCTGCATCACACTTCTACATGGTCCTTCGAGCCGGATTTCTTCAGATCGGATAATCAGCGGCAATATAATAGCGGATTGCAAGAATCTACGAATATTTCACACGATAAGTACAGGCGTGGAATCGGAAGTCTCATCAACGACAACGGTCAAGAAAGGCACCAGTTTTTACTCATTCTTGGTTAACCTCGGTATTGTCACCCAGTACTCGCTCAGTAATCAGGTAGTATTAGCATCTCCAGCGAATATTAAGGTTGGTACATAATTATATTGTATGTAATTTACTTGCCGTTTGCATATTGTTAATGTGATTTGAAAATGAACTTAGGTAGCAATATTCATCAGATATATTGCATTAGCTTGTTTACAGTTTAATTGTTCATTAGAATAATTATTTAAAATCGAGTATTTTAATCTTGTAACGGCCCACCTAAGATTATATTGTCATAACGGTTTTGTACCTAACCAAATATTGCAAGTCATTCTTGAATAATGTACTTTTTTAACAACCTTATAAGTTTATAAGTGTAATCATTATTATTTTATATCAATATCTAAACTGTTTTACTAATAATTACACTCACTGTTTTTCGGTTATTTTCAAAATTAATCTCAATTTTTGTTTGTAAAAACTTGTGGATTGTTGTTAAAGGTTATTTCTTGTCTTGTTAAAGGTTATTTCTTGTTTATTTTAATTTATTTAAGTTTTGTATTATATAAATTCCAGGTTGGTGACACTCTCTTTCAAAGATGACCGAAAAAGAGCAAATTAAGGAGCTGATCAGAAAGCGTGGTAGTCACAAAGGTCGTATAACATTGTTTTCGTCACATTTGAGCAGTTTGGAGGAAACATTAAACCCATCAGAGGTATGTGAGCTTAAATTACGAATTCAGCGTATCGAGTCGTTGTACGAACAATATGATGAGGTGCAGTCAAGACTAGAATGTTTGGTAGATGATATAGACAGTGAAATGTCTGAGCGCAACGACTTTGAGTCTTCTTACTACAAGGCGTTATCTAAGGCGCAAGCTATATTATTGCGTAATAGTAATAATAGTGATAATGTAAGCGAAGCAGGTTCATCTAAAAGTACCAAACATAAGTTTATTAAGCTGCCAACTATAAAACTACCTAAGTTTAGTGGATCATATGATGTTTTGTTAGAATTTCATGATACCTTTTGTAGTCTCATTCACTCCAATGACGAAATAGCTGATATTGATAAATTTCACTACTTAAGGGCCTCATTGGAGGGTACAGCTGCTGTGGTCATCCAATCAATTGAATTTTCAGCCAAGAATTATCACATTGCTTGGAATTTATTATGTGAGCGTTTTGAAAATAAACGATTGCTTATACAAAATCATGTGTCCGCTTTGTTTAACATAGAACCGGTGAATAAAGAGTCTGCAAGTAGTATAAAACGCGTAATAGATCAATTAAACAAAAATTTACGGGCATTAGATTCTCTTGGTGAACCAACGAAACATTGGGACACTCTTGTCATTTACATTGTTACTAACAAATTAGATACTAAGACCTACCGTGAGTGGGAGGAGCATAAGGGGACATTGCCCAAGGACACATCCATAACATTAGTCGAATTTATTGAATTTTTGCGTAGTCGAGCAGACTTATTAGAGACATTGGAAATGACTCGCTGCAATCACACACCAAATGTCAAAGGTGTTAAAATTAAAAGTTTAGTGTCAGTTACCAACTCTAAGCAACCGAATTATGGTCAGTCCACTACGACTTCAGCTGTGATATGTTGTCCTAAATGCAAGGGTGAACATTACTTATATAATTGTTCATCATTTTTAGCACTCAGTAATGAGGACAGGTTACAGTTATTATATAACTATAAAATATGTCGTAATTGTTTTAGAACGGGTCATTACGCTAATAACTGTAAGAGGATGCAAAATAAAATATAAAATAATAAAATGTAAGGGGGATTTTAGAAAGATATGGGAAAATATAAATTCATGGCTAGGCCGGCAAAAACCTAGTTTAGACAGTGTTATATTGAAGCATTTAGGTAAAATAGAAAATATGAGTAATATATGTAACAAGTTTACTCATACATTTACACAAGAAATACAAAATATTAAGCATATTTGTAATATAAAATTTTTAGATAGGGAGAAATATGTGTATCCGTCTGACGTGAGCTTTAGATAAAGTAAAGAAAAGTAAAAAAAGTAAGTCCATCAGACGTTGAAAAAGTAATTAACATGTTATCTGGCAAAAAATCACCTGGCCTAGATGGAATAAGAGTAGAAGATGTAAGGTACCTGCGCAAACAAATTAGTCCCATACTAGCTAACTTTATCAATATGTGCTTAACAAAAGGTATATACCCCGATCAGCTGAAAAGCGCCATAATACGCCCAATTTATAAGTCCGGAAGCCACTTGGAATATGTTAATTACAGGCCAATAGCAATATTATCTGTTATAGACAAAATAGTCGAAAAAATTGTTGTGTCACAGATTGGTACATTTCTAGAATCAAATAACATACTCACTCACATCCAGCACGGTTTTAGAAGGGGTAAGAGTACTGTGTCTGCCCTGACGAGCTTTGCAGATTACATAAATGAATGTTTGGATTCAGGGAAACAACTGATAGCACTTTTTATTGATTACAAAATAGCGTTCGATACACTGGATCATGATATACTATTGCAGGCTATGAATGAGTGTGGCATACGTGGCCCCACCAATACTTGGTTCAGAAACTATTTATGTAATAGAAAAATACGTACTGTTGTCAATGGAGTGACTGGGGAAGACGCTGTTGTCAGTTCGGGCGTGCCTACTGGTTCAGTATTTGGTCCCGTAGGGTATATTATGCATGTAAACAGTGTGTCGAACGTAGTAGCCGAATGTAATGTGTATATGTATGCAGACGATATGTGTGTCCTTTACGCCTCCAAAGATATATCGCAGGTACAAACAAATATACAGTCAGATTTTGAAAATATAACGAAGTGGGCTCATGACAATGGCATCATACTTAATCTCAATAAAACGAAATGCATGCATCTTCACTCTCCATACAATCAGATCGCGAAGAACACAAGTACTGATAACCTCAACATAATAGGACATACATACGAATGCCTACATAGAAACAAATTTAATTGTAGTTGCGCTACTTTACAATATGTTGACAATTTTAAATATTTAGGATTAAGGATCGATAAGAACTTCAATTGGGCTATGCATATATCTGATATATGCGCTAGGTTGAGATCTGTACCGGCCAAGTTCTACCAGCTTAAAACAGTATTAAATGCAGAGACTATAAAAATAGTATACTTTGCCCTTGCAGACTCACTGATAAACTACGGACTGGTTGTATACGGACGAACTTTTATCACCTACTTAAACGACATAAAAAACCTCCAAATGAGACTGATAAAATACTTAGTTAGTAAGCAGGATAAAAATATGTGTAATAAGGATTATAGCAGATTGTTTCCTATCTGTAAAATCCTGCCAATTGAAAAAAAGGTTGAATACTTAATAAGCCTAGAATATTACTATAGTGATCAGTACAAACATTTTGTTGAAAATAAATATAATACTAGAAGAGTAAGGGAACACAAACTTGTGAAACCAAAAGTAACAAATTATTACGGCCAACGAACAAACAGGTATATTGTACCTTCAATATTTAATAATTTGCCTATATTAAGAGAGGTTCCAAAAATTAGTTATAGCTGCCTTAAAAAAAGATTAAAAGATATCCTTTTACAGTCTCAAGTACTCTAAAAATATTACAATACCTACATAAAAGTTAAATAATAATTGTTACTCATATATTATAAGTGAAATTACCTGTTTTATGATATTTATCTTAGAAATTTTATTTTTATGTTTATTCTTATAGTTAACATACTTTATATTTTAAAATAGTTTTGTAATGTAGATTAGTACTAATGATAAGAGCGTATCTCGCCGTTAAACAATATGTTTGGCGAGTTTCAAATGCAATTAGTCTTAAGGTATTTTTCTGATAATAAAAAAAAAAAAAAAAAAAAAAGGAATGGCTGTAAGTTGTGTAGACGTAAACATCACACGCTTATTCACGTAAATCCAAATTTAAAGTCAGTGTCAGACAATTTATCACGTGATATAGATAATAAGCCATCTACACAGATGAATACAACTGACGAAAGTGTAACGCTTTCTTGTGTTTCTGCTTCTACCAAGCACGGTAGCGAAGTACTATTGTCAACAGCATTAATTAAACTATATGATAATGATAATAGGCCACATGTGGTTCGCGCCCTCCTCGACAGTGGCAGCACATCATGTCTTTTAACCGAGAACATGTGCACTCGTTTAAACCTAGCATCATATCAGGTAAACAAGTCTGTGTTAGGTATTAATAATTCACTTTCTCATGTATGCAAAATGGTACGTGTATCAATGAAATCTTTAAATGAAAGTTATTGTAACAGTTTAATTTGTTTTGTTTTGCCTTCAATAACTAATATGATCCCCAGTAGACCAGTGGATTTGTCATCTTTAAATATACCTAGTGACATTGAATTAGCTGATCCCAATTTTAATGTCCCATCAGCCATTGATTTGATTATAGGCGCTGATATATTCTGGGACTTACTAGGTTCACAAAAAATTGCTTTAGGGATTCATAGTCCAGTGCTTTATGAAACCAGTCTTGGTTGGCTGGTATCTGGTCCAATAAATAGCGGCTATGCATCGGACTCTTCCCAATTTGTTAAATGTCATTTTACAAACGTAAACAATTTCGATGACAAATCATTTAATGATGACATTCAAAATCAACTTAGTCGATTTTGGCAGCTTGAAGAATGCCATAAGTCATCATCTTATTCTGCTGAGGAACAACAGTGTGAAACACATTTTGTTGAGAATACGACCCGGCTTAGTGACGGTCGTTTTTGCGTTCGTATTCCCTTAAAACAAACACCCGAAGTGTTAGGGAATTCTCTACAACGTGCTACTCATTGCCTGTTATCTTTGGAACGAAGATTTAAAGGTCAAGCTTCATTTAAACGGGACTACTGTGACTTTATGTCTGAATACTTAGCCCTTGGCCATATGTCAGAATGCACATTGGATTCAGAACAACTAGCTTACTTTATACCGCATCATGGGGTGATACGGGAAAGTAGTTCTACTACCAAGTTAAGAGTGGTTTTCAATGCTAGCTCACCTACCAGCTCTGGCACGTCTCTAAATAGCATTCAGATGGTAGGGCCCACGATCCAAGATGATTTAATGTCAATTCTTCTTAGATTTAGGCAGCACAAATATGTCTTGGCTGCTGATATAGAGAAGATGTACAGGCAGGTAATGGTCCATCCGGACGATCGACATCTTCAACAAATTGTTTGGCGCGACGATCCGTTTAGTTCAATTAAGACTTATAAATTAAATACGGTCACTTATGGGACTTCAAGTGCCCCTTTTTTAGCTGTTAGATGTCTTAAACAGATTGGCATAGAGTGTCAAGATAATAATATTTCGGAAATTATTCAACACGACTTCTATGTCGACGATTTAATGTCAGGCGGGGATAGTATTAACGACATAATTAAAATTAAAGAGGAAATCACTGCTGCTTTAGATTCTGCATGTATGAAATTGAGAAAGTGGAAATCTAACACTCCACAATTTATGTCTTCTTCATGTGCGCCTGTTAATTTGAATATGGGTAATCTTGAACCATGCCTTACTTTAGGGATAGGATGGTGCACTGATAGTGATGATATTTGCTTTTCTATAAAGGGTGAGATTACCACAAATTTAACAAAGCGTAGCATCCTCTCGTCTATAGCTACAATTTTCGATCCCCTCGGACTTTTGTCACCTTGCGTTATTTTAATGAAGACTATTTTACAAAAATTATGGTTACATAAAGTATCATGGGACGATCCATTACCGTCAGATATATGCAACATGTGGTTGAAGTTAAGAAGCGCTCTGCCCGCGTTGAATAGTGTTCGTATTCCACGTCGAGTTCTTTGTGACTCGTATAACTATGTAAATTTACACATTTTCACAGACGCCTCGATAACTGCATATGGCGCTTGCGTGTATGTTATGAGTTGCAATAAAACAAATACACTAGTACGTTTACTTTGTGGAAAAAGCAGGGTTGCTCCTATTAAACCAACTACAATACCTAGGCTCGAGTTGTGTGGAGCATTGGTGGGAGTTCGTCTTTATGATAAAGTCATAAGTTCCTTGCGTCTTCAAATCAAGCATACAACGTTTTGGACCGATTCAACAATAGTTCTAGGCTGGTTAAAACTAGCTCCTAGTAAATTACAGCCCTTTGTTAGAAATCGTGTAGGTGAAATATTAGAGAAAACTGGTTCTTGTTCGTGGAGACATGTTCCCACGGATCAAAACCCTGCTGATCTCGTATCGAGAGGATTAGATCCTAAACTAATTCAGTCATCAGAATTGTGGTGGCATGGTCCACAGTTTTTAACAAAGGAACCATCTCAATGGCCTTCTAATCCTATTGAAATGAAAAATTTGCCAGAAACTAAATCCGAGATAGCATTGCATGTCACTACAGAAACAGATAAATTAATAGAATTTAATCGCTTTTCAAATTTTTTAAGGCTCCAGCGATGTGTAGCTTACGTTTTAAGATTTATTGCAGTTTGTAAAAGGAAACCAATTACTACTCAGTATCTGTGTGAAAATGAACTTTCAAATGCTTTGAATTTAATTATTAAATTATCTCAAATGGAATCTTTTCCAGAATATGAATTATTATTAAAAAATAAGCAATTACCTCGTAAGAGTCCTTTACTCAAATTTAATGTCTTTCTAGACGATAATCAGATACTTCGTGTGGGTGGTCGTCTAGAAAATTCCGACTATCCTTATAATAAAAAACACCCCATTCTTATACAGTCCACTCATTCATTTACAAAGCTTCTTTTTAATTATGAGCATAAACGGCTAATGCATGCTGGACCGCAATTATTATTAGCATGTATTAAAGAAAATTATTGGCCTATCGGTGGTCGAAATTTATCGAAGCTGTGTTACTACAAGTGTGTATTGTGTAATCGTTTTAAAGGGAAAACTAGCACTCCCATTATGGGAAACTTACCACAGCAACGTCTCCTACCAAGCTTTCCCTTTGAAAATGTAGGAATAGATTACGCCGGTCCTATATTGGCAGCTAATCGTCACGGGAGAGGATGTAGACTCACAAAGGTTTACATTGCCATCTTTGTTTGTTTTGCTACAAAGGCAATCCACATAGAACTTGTAGGTGACTTATCAAGTAGTAATTTTTTATCTGCTTTAAAGAGATTCATGTCACGACGAGGTAAGCCTAAGAACATCTACTCAGACAATGGTATTTCATTTGTTGGTGCGTACAACGACATCGGTAAATTTTTAAAATCTCACACTGATTCGTTTTCTGAAACTGTTGCCAATGAAGGGATCAATTTTCACTTCACTCCGCCATACGCTCCTCATTTCGGTGGTCTTTGGGAGGCAGGAGTGAAATCAATAAAATTTCATTTAAAACGAGTACTGGGCAATTGTCATTTGACGTACGAGGAGATTAACACGGTTCTGGTGCAAATTGAAGCATTGCTGAACTCACGACCATTAACTGCCTTATCAACTGACCTGAATGACTTGTCGCCGCTCACTCCTGCACACTTTCTTGTTGGGCGTTCACTCACTGCTTTACCAGCCCCATCCTACACTGATTGTCCGACGTCTCATCTGAATCGGTTCCAGCGTATTGAGCAACTGAGACAACATTTTTGGACTCGTTGGAGCAAGGAATACATAAGCGAGCTACAACAACGAGTTAAATGGAAGGAAGGCTCTGGTTCTTTGAAGCTCAATACCATTGTGGTTTTGAAGGAGGATAATTTACCGCCCTTAAAATGGAAACTTGGTCGCATCGTGGCTGTTTATCCTGGACAAGACGGAGTCACTCGTGTCGCCGATGTTAAAACTACAACTGGTGTGATGAGACGACCGTTCAGTAAGATATGCTGTCTCCTTGAAGAAGATGGTTGAAACTGTTGAAAGGCGAGCTTTCAACGCCCGGGGGCATGTTAAGACCCTACTTCACTTTTGTAGCGAATGGTTGTTTCTGCACAATTGCTGTTACATATTCATCAGGCGTTTTGTTTTGTCTGGTGTTCGGATACCCACATGACTGCTCATTTATTTGTAATTTTATGCTTCATCATTTTTTCTTTCATTACACTTTATACTCTCGCCACGGAAACTGCTTTTTATTTTAATACTCCTGCATCACACTTCTACAATTATAATCATGTACTCTCTAATAATCTATTGTTTTGTGTAATGACATACCTACATATTATTAGGTATAATTTGCTTAAAAAATTATAAATGTTTATTTTTATAACGTAAAACATACAATGTACCTACCTATTATATTTCCTTTTGATATTTTTGTTTATGCACTCATTTACTGTAACAATAAAATAAATGTAAACTTTGGGATATGTATATAATCATATTAATAAAGGCAGTATTGACTAGACATCGGTTGTATCAATTACTCCCCAAATTAACACACCTTATTATTATTATGGCACGTTTACACGCTTGGCAAGCCTCGGCAAGTGTTCACGAACACAAGACACACCATCCGTACAGACTATACATGCACTCGTATTATACATGTGTAAATTGTGTAACTTAAACTACCAGATTCGACCTGCAGCCTCATTAATTCAACTAGAATGAAAATATCCTATTTGTGTACTCATGGTACCAAGTTTTATTCAAACTCATTCCATTGCTCATGGTCGAGAGCTGCACAAATTTACACATTTACAATATTTGTATTGAATAATCTCTAAAAGCATAATATTATTATGCATACACTATATATTTATTATAATATAAGCTTGAGGTATCTTGCAGTCAATCAATTCTGAATCATTCAATCTAATTATCTTTAATTAATTGTTTTCATTACCCTTATCACACAAGTTTATGTACATACATAGAGTATATACTCTGTGAAGTGACTTCACCATTAGAACATTGTACATCAGTTCACACACTATAGTAATTAGTGTAATGTTAGATTTAGAAATCAGACGCTGTCGCCATCTGTTAGATCTGTGAAGTGACTTCACCATTAGAACATTGTACATCAGTTCACACACTAGTAATTAGTGTAGTTAGTTTTAGAAATCAGACGCTATCGCCATCTGTTAGATGTGGGCGGAACTTATTCGGCTGTGCCGAGTCGCCAGTGTTTGAGCGCTTGTTGTATGTAACGCCATCTGTTAGATGTAGGCGGTACTTGTCCGCCTGTACAGAGCGCCACAAGTTTATTGATACAGTGCAAAATTTAGCAAATAGATAAGCTGACTGAAATTAATTCTTGAGGGAACTGATGCTCTAGAGTCTAGTTAGTGCTGTCAAATTGAATTTACCCGGCAATGCCCTATCATGCATGTTGTTATGTTAAATTACTGGCACTAAAATGCAACTGTCTCACAAACTGTGTCATCTTATGAAAATTGCATGGTCATAAGGTAATTAATTTATAATCTACTACCTTAGAATATAAATACATTTTATGTTACATGCCGTATAATATTTATATAACCACTATGTATATTAACGAGTAAAAGGCAAAAGGGGTCAATCACCACAGATCCTAGGTATTGTTCAGGAGAATAAAAACAAAGTTTAAAATAATTATAAATCTTTATTGCTTTATTCATTACAATCTTTATAAAAGCTAACCCAAATACAATGTTCTTTAATAATTTTACATTAAAATAAGTCTAAAATCAATACTTTCAAAGATAGATGTCGCTTGACACCAGGTTATCGTGTTTTGTTATTTTAATTCGTGTTTTGTTTTATTATTTAATGTTGGTATATTATCTTATCTTATCTTATGTGGGTGCCAGTCAGTGCAGACCGGCGACACTTCGACCCAGTGGGATCTTTTGTGTCGACACTCTCTCAATAACGACTGCCATAGATGTTCATGGCAGCCGGGACCAACGGCTTAACGTCCTTTCCGAGGCACGAAGCAGGCGATAATTGTCAATCAATACGCACATAATTTCGAAAAGTCATATAACTTCCGAAAGTCAGAGGTGCGCGACGTGGGTTCGAACCAGAGACCCTCGGCATTGCAGTCTGTTGGTCTCCCCACTGAGCTATCGCTGCTCGTTGGTATATTAAGATGTTGGCGTAAGCTCCATGTTCATAAAGTAATATTTTATTTATTTGGCACAACAGGTCATAGAACATAGAACTAATTAAGATTTTATATTAAATCTGAAAAAAATTGATATTTATTTTATATAAACTAACTTAATACACGTACCTACAACTCACATTCATACACAACACACACACACACACAAGTATACATAATCTGACCTATACCTAAAATATTTTTTTTGTTATTTACATGGAAAATGAATTTTAAATCTAATTTTAATTTAATGTTAATTTATTTTTATTTGATTAATTTTATTGTGTTCTAAATTTAATTTAAATGTAAAATGTTGCTCTCCTCTTGTTATGATCTACTTATTTATTTACATAATATTGTCTTCTGTTTACGCGAATGTTATTCGTTTAATTTAAATACTAATTTATTTGTTTTAACTATAAGTTTGGTCGTTAAATTTAACTCAATTCCTTTTAATTCTTTTTATTTATTTATCAATAATCACAAAATAAAAAAAAAAGATATATCTTACACTGAAATTAGAGCGAAATCATCATAATATAGTATGCAAAGTAAAACATGTTTTGTATTAAACTGCATGTTTTGTAGGGCTGAACACTGACCCCCAAAATACAGGCACTCGCCTAGTTTGGGGGAGCAGTATCAGTATGTTTAAATACAATACAACAACAATGTTCTAGCAAATCAAAATTGTAATGTGTAACTCGTTTGTATTTATCGGAGACAATAAAGATATTATTATTATTATTTTAAATTTCATATCTAAAACAGTACAAGGAATCTAACTGAGATCCATTATTGGCTTAAGGAATACTTACAAAAAAAAATATAGTACCTAATTATCTAATTCTAAGTAGCATGCATGTTTGATGTTTATCACATTATTTGAGAAAATAAACCACAATAATTTGGTACTTAGCTCTTACTAAAATAATAAAGTGAAAATCAACAACTAAGTAGATACACTGAAATAAAAGAATGAATAATTTTAACAAAATCGTCATTATCGCGCCTAAACCACAACCGATTTTGATGAAATTTGGTACAGAGATAAACTAGACATTAGGAAAGGATTTAGGTTACCTTTTATTGTAAAAAATGACATGGAGGGGCTGAAATAAGGGATGAAAGTTTGTATGGGAATTCGTCATTATCGCGCCTAAATTACAACCGATTTTGATGAAATTTGGTACAAAGAAAAACTAGACCTTGAGAAAGGACATAGGTTACCTATTGGTGAAAACCGCATGAACATTCGTTCAGTAGTTTTTCAGTATATCGCGAACAGACTGACACGGGGAGGACCTTTGCTTTAAATGATGACTACGATATAATATGTATTTATTGTACACGTGTATGTATTTCGCTCACCTTACACAGTAGTAAAGTGATAGAGACGCGACGCGACGGCACGCGGGCCGCGCCCCTATGGCGACGTTATTATGTACTACATAGTATAAAAGCATTGCAAATACGTAAAAAATATGGAGATATCTCTATCGGAATGAAGTGAAAGCCCTTGCGTGCGTCTGAATATCATCTTATCTTATCTTGTGTGTGGGGGCCAGTCAGTACAGACGGGCGACACTTCAACCCAGTGGGATCTTTTGTGTCAGCCCCAAGATTCATCCCTTATCTATCTCCTTTTGAATGTACTGCATTAGCCGCAGTGTACAATTCAGAGGGAGAAGCCTGAAGTCTTCAGGGTTTGGATATGCCAATCCCATCAGACCCGTCCTAAGTCCAGCCAACGCGTCGCATTCACACAGTAGGTGCGATATGGACTCGTCCTGTTCACCACAGGCTCTGCAGATCGAATCGTGTGTCAATCTCAATCTGCACAGGAAGTCGTTGGTGCCAAAATGGCCAGTGAACGCTCCTGTGAGCAGGCGCATTTGGCTCTTGCTATACCCGCAGAACCTCCGGGTGAAGCCTGTGGCTCCGTTTGCAATGAACTTCTTGGAGTGTTCCAGACCCCTAAGGGCCATCCACTCTGTGTTTTTCATTGCCGTGTGCATTCAAAGCTGCCTTTACGTCTACGTTGCTGTCTGAATATTAAATCAAATTCCATAAAATGGGCTTAAGCGTCCATATTATGCCCACAAAAGTGTGGTCAAGCTGCGCCCCGTCATGTCATAAAGTTTACGATGCGCCATGCGCTATACACGCATTACGAGCGAGAGCGAGCACCATTTTATTCCCTTCATCACAGCTTCACTTTAAGACAGATAGCGTAAGGACAGAAATATAGTCGGTAAACATTTTATTTGTATTTATATGTTTTTCCAATTTTATTAGTAACCAAATTTACCTATCTCTAACTATCCTAAATATCCTGATTATTTTTTGTCTCATCCATCGCATATACATATACATATATAAAGAAGGGTCAGAGGGCCAACTCGCATTTGACATGATGAAGCAAAAAAGATGCCGACGAATTGAGAACCTCCTACTTTTTTGAAGTTGTTTAACAAAATGTAGGCGTGGTATTATACCTCGTACCTACGTATACTAATGATGGGCAAATACAAAAAAAAATAAACAATAAAAGTTGTCTTTGTTTCACACTGATTTGATCGGTAACGCAGCGAGTTTGTCACACTGAATGTGTCCGCGCAGGCGTCTCTGGCGCTTATAATAATATAACGTCAATATGACACTGACAGTCCACCTGCCACTCCACCTGCCACTTCGGCTCTGGGACGACCTCACTCAAGCTAACACGTTGACGTTCCGAAACAAACCAATACATAGCGCTTTATTAAATTCCAATTACAGAAATAAATTGCATTTCAATTATTATTATTTTCTTGAGGCTTCGACATAATATATATTTCTGTTCTTTGTTAAGTTGTTTGATCTTCTCCTTTTCCCTCGACTGTAATCATTATAAGTTAATTGTAACACGCTCTCTCTGGTGTGTAGGCGAGTATTTATTCCTCAAACAACCTTTATAGTTTATGCACTTGTAATTTAATTTAAATTACAACATTGAATAATTGTTCTATTTTGCATGTGTCGCCATAGTGACAATACACACTCGGCTGAATAGTGTGACAGAGGGCGCGGGTGCGAGGGTCGGCGGCGGCCGCCCGCGCGAATACTCGCACCGAGCCCGCGGGCGGGGCCGGGCCGGCCACGGGTGAGCACAATATTGAGATCGAGTTTGTCGCTGATATTGATGGCGTACTTGAGACACTCACGACGTTGACGACCACCACACGAGACGCTCACATCTCTGCAGCGAATGTCGCGGCAACGATATGCACATAATAGACTTTGCTCGCGCACACATTTATTGTGCCCGTCTATACCTGTAGCAGGCCAGACCCGATACTAGTAATAATATATTAAAAAATCGTAAAATCTTTGGATAAAAAGATGCTAATGGATACGTCGGAGTACGTAATAAATCTGGACGGCCGCTAATCACAACTTTTAGACAAAATTAACAATAAGAGTTTATGGATTTTGATATTTTATAATGGCTTATCACCAGATATAGTAAAATATAACAGTAAAAAATAGTAAATGATCACCAAATTGCACAGCAAAATATATTTAAAGAGATCAAAATAAGTCGACAAAGCTCCGCTTCGCGGGGCTCCTATTTTTAGGTAGGTTTAAGAAGGAACCTAACATAACCTAACCCTTCCGAGACAGAATGCAGTGATTTGAGGCGTATAGGTGCTCGTTATGATAATATATATTTTAGTAAGCATATTTTGCTGCGCAATTACTATTTTTGGTGGTCATTATATTTAATCCCTTTTATAATTATGATATATGAGGCATACAAGCATCCAGCCTACCTGATAATAAGTAGTTACCGTCGCGTATGACCGCTACTGCAATTTGGTATTACAATACGAGTGCGTTCGCATTGCTCATGGCTCACGGGCTCGTAATAATGTTATGCGCCTCGAATTTACCATAAAAAAAGTCGTTACATGTGATTGTGTACATAAAACACCGACGATAAAGCAAAAACGGAACGCGACACATAAAATGTTAACATTCGACGTCAGAATTAAACGTCGCCATTAAGCACGTCAGCAGATACACATGCGAGCGTGACGCGGCGCCGCCGCCGGCGCGCTCTCGCAAGCTGCGGCTGCGGCGCATCACGCCTGTGACGGCCGACGAACTGCCGGCGGTCGTGATTATGCCACTTTTTTCACTTACCACTTTTCTAATCGTCTGTACGAATAAATAATTGGAATCCTAAAAGTTTAGATATGAGTTCAAATCGAATGTAATAGAATTTATTATTTTGTTTATAATAATTTTTTAAAGTTAACAAAAAATGAAAAGTCCAAGGAATGTTGTTAATAATTTTTTTTCACCAATTATTATGTTATTGCTGTTTTTGTATCTAACAATGGCATTCAGTAACGTTGGAATTTTTTTTTTAAATAATTTGTTAAACAATTTTTTTATAAACAAATAGACAAGATTAATATTTTTCTAAAATTTGTTTTACCTCTCTATTGTCTTGGCAAAATAAAGATTTTTAATTATTTGAATGTAAGCTCGCCTTATGACGACAACTTCAAGGAAGATGATCAAATACGTATTTTGACGCGTTAGACTCTGTGCGAATAATCTATGGTGCTAATCATTTGCCAGTTTGGTGTTACTATAGATTAAAAGGCATTGAAACTTGGAGCACGAAAGAAACAAACTTTAACGGATTACGTAGTGAAGCTCATCGCAATGACACATTATTTTGTGTGTAAGTAACTTGAAACTGCGGCGGTTGGCTTCGCTGTGCGACCCTGTCAAGGGAGGGCCTCAAACATTAAAGTAGAGATTACTAGGCCGACGGGATATTATATGGACTTCATTTTGTATATTAAAAAACAATACATTTTTTATTTCCATCATAAATCGAAAACCAAGCGTTAAATTTTACTAAAATCTACTATTCCTCTGTCCTTATCAAAAGGTTTAACAAAGGGGAAAATCTGAAATGATTACGACTTATATAAGTTTCGTAGTCTCTGAAATTAAACAAACTTTATACGGATTTTATAGCGTTGTTTATTTTTATAAAACACTATTATACAACTACCATCTTAGTCTCCCCGTGACCATGGCTGCTGAATAGCAATCGAAACGTCGGTGAAAGTGTAAATATAAATATAAATAGTATAACAATATAGTAATAGTATAAATAGTTTTAATAGTTTCAATAATTTAATTAGCTTAAAATTTAGTAAATTTTAATAGTAATAGTAGTGTAACAGTTTTCAAAATGTCGTAATAAAGTGTTAAATAAACAACACGATAAAATCCGTATATAGTAGTTTAATTTCAATGAATAACATTCGCGTAAACAGAAGACAATATTATGTATAACATTCAGTAAACAGAAGGCAATAGTATGTATAACATTCACTAAACAGAAGACAATATTATGTATAACATTCAGTAAACAAAAGACAATATTATGTATAACATTCAGTAAACAGAAGACAATATTATGTATAACATTCAGTCAACATAAGACAATATTTCATAGTCGCTTTCTAAATTTCTATAAATTGTACAAACAGCATAAAAATGTAAAACAAACAAATGTATAATATTGTCTTCTGTTTACGCGAATGTTATTCATTGAAATTAAACTACTATATACGGATTTTATCGCGTTGTTTATTTGACACTGTTACAAAATTTTTTGAAAAACTGTTACACTACTATAATCACTATTAAACTTTACAAATTTTTTAAGCTATTTAAATTATTGTTGTAGTGTATAGTTTTAAATAGTTTTAATAGTTAAATAAATAAATAAATAGTTTTAATAGTTCAATAATTTAAATAGCTTAAAAAATTTGTAAAGTTTAATAGTGATTATAGTAGTGTAACAGTTTTTCAAAAAATTTTGTAACAGTGTCAAATAAACAACGCGATAAAATCCGTATATAGTAGTTTAATTTCAACAAACAAATGTAGTTACGTGGCCATTCAAGCTGTGCTTAATTAATGGTTGCCGTACCTACATTAACTCTTTTCTATTAGATTCATTGTTTTGAATTGATGATACCTACTGTAGAATACCTAATCAGGTATCTTTGTGGTATAAAAATCCTCGATTCATTACTTGGAACGACAATAAACTGTATATAAAACATAACTGTATGGCGGCAAGAGATGCGTAACGATAAGCCTTCCTCAAAATACAGGACACTGGCGTGTTGCGGCTCACGGCGCGCGGCGGCGACGCCTGTGCACTGTGACGCCAGCGCCGCTCTAATATACTCACATAGAAAGAAAGAAAAATAATTTTATTTGTTCCACGCTTACAAGATAACAGGAAACACGATCATGTTTAGGAACAAATAAGGTCCTGCGTCAGCAATGATACAGAATATCATCAACGCTGGTATTCTCGTAGAGCCTGCATGATTTCGGTGCATGTAGGTAGAAAATACATTTATTTGCAGCAGATTATGCACTACATACATCAGACACAGTTAATTACAAAAAAAGAAAAAGAAACAAATCTTACTGCAAATTGGTCTTACTGCAACTTAGCAAAATACTAGTTTTGAAAAAACTAGCGCTGGTCTTCCGGTCTCCTTATATCAGCTGTTAAAGACATTTTCTTTAAGTAATTTAATGGCGGTATTTCTTCTTAAACTCTACAGAGAAAGATTCGATTTATGCAGGAATGCATGGGACAGCGACCGCCTCTACGCTCGCGGGCCACTGGTGGTGAGGGCGGCGCGGCGTGGTGCACGCTCTCACATTCGCAGCGTTACTTATTCACGCGGAGCTTTGAAGCGCCTCGCACCCCCTACCCTGCCCCCAATCCCCCTGTACCCTCGCCGCAGCGTCACACACGTGACACGGTTTACTTGCAACTGACCCTCAGCATGTGGACACACGTGACGCTGCCCTACCTACACCACATCTACACGTTATCAGCTGCATTGCACTCTTTTTAGGTTCTATGGCAGCTTATCGTCTCGTTGTGGAGCAGACACCGCTGTGGCAGGTGTATTAAATGTTGTATTTACGTTTATTTGCTTCTTAAGTGTTGATATTTCAGCCACTGATACGTCGACTCTTCTTTTAAATGGCATCTAAAAATACACTAGTTGCTTAATAAAATACATTAAAATATAATATACCAGCTTTTGCGCGCGGCTCCACCCGCGTGTACCACGCTACATCAATAAAAAGCCTATGTCCTTCCCCAGGTTTTAAACTATATCTGTACCAAATTTCATTTAAATTGGTTGAGTGGTTTAGCCGTGAAAGGGTAGCAGACAGACAGATAGACAGACAGAGTTACTTTCGAATTTATAATATTAGTAAGGATTTGAAAATGTTATGAAATAATAAAATATTTTCAATTAGTCTCAACCTCTCAACCTATCATTACATTAACGTTTAATGGATTCTAGTGGTCCTCTGCAAAAACTTGAAACTAGAAATGTATAATTGTTGTATTTTAAAATCTTTCAAACTTTTGTTCAAAATTAGTCGTTGCGTTATTAAGATAATTTAATATTTTTTCGTAAACTTGAGTCTTGTGATCGTATCGGTGCTCGTTGTTTGGCTTCAGTTATAGACTTGATCTTTGTGATCGTATCGGTGCTCGTTGTTCGGCAACAGTTGTAGACTTGAGTCTTGTGATCGTATCGGTACTCGTTGTTCGGCTTCAGTTGTAGACTTGAGTCTTGTGATCGTATCGGTACTCGTTGTTCGGCTTCAGTTGTAGACTTGAGTCTTGTGATCGTATCGGTACTCGTTGTTCGGCAACAGTTGTAGACTTGAGTCTTGTGATCGTATCGGTACTCGTTGTTCGGCTTCAGTTGTAGACTTGAGTCTTGTGATCGTATCGGTACTCGTTGTTCGGCTTCAGTTGTAGACTTGAGTCTTGTGATCGTATCGGTACTCGTTGTTCGGCTTCAGTTGTAGACTTGAGTCTTGTGATCGTATCGGTACTCGTTGTTCGGCTTCAGTTGTAGACTTGAGTCTTGTGATCGTATCGGTACTCGTTGTTCGGCAACAGTTGTAGACTTGAGTCTTGTGATCGTATCGGTACTCGTTGTTCGGCTTCAGTTGTAGACTTGAGTCTTGTGATCGTATCGGTACTCGTTGTTTGGCTTCAGTTGTAGACTTGAGTCTTGTGATCGTATCGGTACTCGTTGTTTGGCTTCAGTTGTAGACTTGAGTCTTGTGATCGTATCGGTACTCGTTGTTTGGCTTCAGTTGTAGACTTGAGTCTTGTGATCGTATCGGTACTCGTTGTTCGGCTTCAGTTGTAGACTTGAGTCTTGTGATCGTATCGGTACTCGTTGTTTGGCTTCAGTTGTAGACTTGAGTCTTGTGCTAGTATCGGTACTCGTTGTTCGGCTTCAGTTGTAGGCTGATGTAGAGTAGAGTGTATTTTTTTTTATACAACTAAGATGGCAAACAAGCATACGGCCCACCTGATGGTAAGTGGTCACCGTAGCCTATGGACGCCTGCAACACCAGAGGCATCACTTGCGCGTTGTCGACCCTTTAGGAAAGGACGTGGGAAGGAAAGGGAGCGGGATGGGGGAAAGGGGGTGATTGGGCCTCCGGTACTCTCACTCACCGAACGAAATACAACAGTAGGAGTACTGCTATTTGACGTCGATATTCTATGAGAGGGTAGTGCTTCCCTGGTTGAGCCGACCCATTCATGCTGAAATCAGCGAGGCTCTACTACTTAGGAATTATTTATTGTGCATTGTGCGTGTGAAGTCTACTCGTTTTAAAGGTTGCATGCACTCGGTGTGCACTGCGTGGTGTGAACCTGAAGGGCGCTCGCGAGCGCGGGCGACGCGTTCGCGTGCGCGCGCACGGCGCTCGCCGCGCTCGCAGCTCGCGCCAGTCAGTGCGCACCGTTCGCCGCTCCCGCACGCGTCGTCGCTCCGCGCGGACCGAACACGACACGCTACACGCGCCGGACACGATACAACTTTACAATCAGTAGCTACTTTGCCAAGTCGGGCAAGTTTACATAGTTAAGCGTCAGTTTGATCGAGGCTCGTCACGAGTGACTAGTTCACGGTAGTAGTGGTGCGCGGTGAGCAGTGAGGTGCTGGTGCTGGTGTGGTGGTGTCGACAGTGCCGCCCGTGTGCCGGGGGAGGCTGGGCGCGCGGCCCGCGGTTCATAGCACGTGGCGAGCGCGCGCTCGTCGTCGCGCCGTACCTATTTGCCGACACTTGCATGTGAGTTTCTCGCTCTCAGAGAGCATCTTGCCTGCCCGGCAATACGGCTTATAAAGCCAATTAAAAACTTAAATGAGTTGCAATTACAACAGACTATAAGTAGTAAGCACCTACTTGATGTGACAACATAACCGGTAGGTGAGGGCGGCGACGCGCCACAGCGCGGTGGTCACCATGTAGGTACTGTTCTTTAACTTCAACTTAGTTTGAGCCAAGGGTGTGTGTGTGGTACACGTTACAATGATTGTTTGATCCACTGCACCGACTCTATTAAAATGCTCTGTCCTCGTTGCACTCAAGTTACAGACAACTGTGCAGAGCAAGTGCTGTTGAACAAAATGCGTTGTGAACCAGCTATTAGTATTCGTATAAGATAAGTGTAATATTACATTGCCTCATTCCTTTTGCTGATTAGGTCTGTAATTACTATTTTTTCAAAAGCAATGATCTTAACGCTTGCTAAACTCATTACATACGCGCACAGTGGAAGAAATGATCCAATGAAAGTAATAAATACAAAGTTTGAACTAGTACCTACGCCACGACATCTCGAACGTTAAAATAATATGTATCACGTCGCGATGGTTCCACAGCTTAAGTTTATGTTATACTAAATGTCTCTGGGTTAGACAGTGTTACTGATATAATAATGTTTTTAAAAAAAATCAGTCGCAGCCAGAGCCTGTTTTCGACACATTTCCAGACTCGAAGTCAAATGTGCCTAGAAGGCGGGGTTAGACTGTGTTTGGTATGGAGAAATGAGGTCGTTATACTATTTCGGGGACAACTGTGATTATAGCGTGAGTTTGACTTCGAGTTATGTATGTAGGTTCCCCTATAAACCTAATCCTGTTACTAGAATAGCTTTGATTCTTGATTCTGCAAAACAAACACCTAGGCATCTATACCTATATTCTAATTTTCGTATGTTAATGTAATCACAAGTCTAGAATCGCTTAGATCGCAGAGGTTTCATTGAACACTAGGTGATTAAAACGCCAATACGTTATATAAGGTGTTGAGCCGGAATGCATCTCCCTCCATAAAACGCCTACCCAGCGGTGTTTTATTATAGTTATAATGGTGGCAAAAGATGTCGTAATTTTAGAAAAATGCTATGCCGGCTTCATTTTGAACCAACTGGCACGTCCAGGAGATGGTAGGGACGACGCTGAACCATCAAAGAACTATTATTTGGTCTGTACGGTTCAGATATTATATATTGAATGTTTCGTGCTCGCTTCATAACTAAATAATCATATTAATACAACCAAAGTTAAGAAAAATTAAAATCGTTTTCGTAATGTCTGTTTGCCCCGCCCGACAAAAAGCGAGTCTCTGATATTAGTGTGTCACGCAGTTCGATCAAACATATGCACTGTCCATATTCTTACATTAGTTTAGTAATATTATTAGTATTTTTTTTATAATATATAAGGGTGCGTCAAACACGAGCGTTTTATAGCGGTAGCGTGTGTTAGTATATAGTCTAGCGGTTTTGAACTCGGGTGGTTCCGCAATCAATGTACCTCACGTAAGATATCTATAGTTTAATAGTGGCAAGTGCAACCTAAACTTTATTAATAGGGACATCACGTTGATATTTGACAGTAACCTTGTATGAACAAGTCGATATCGATAACTCGATATATAGGTAACTTGTGTTATAAGTTTATAACATAACGTTATCCCTGAAATTAAACTACTATATACGGATTTTATCGCGTTGTTTATTTGACACTTTATTACAAAATTATTACACTACTATTACTATCAAACTTTACTAATTTTTAAGCTAATTAAATTATTGACACTATTAAAACTATTTATATTATTATTGTAGTAGTTTAATTTCAATGAATAACATCCGCGTAAACAGAAGACAATATTATATAACGTTATCACACCAACACATTGAAAAGCTTGTGTTCTTCTATCGATTCAGTGTATTTCAAATCTGAAATTTTTCGGGAAAGCTGCGTTCCAATAATGCGTTCCATCCACAGCCTTCGACTTTTATTTATACCTGTATCTCTACTGCAATGATGTGTGTTTTGTGGTTTCTGCGCCGCACGGTACAAAGCTAGCGTTATTAACAGATACTAGTGACATGCCTGATTCTGTGCCTTCAATGATTGTACATTTATTTACACAAGACAACAATAATGCTTCTTTAAGCACTTGATTTTTTTCGATTATTCGAGAGTACATAGCAAAAAAAATAATTCAAAAAGTAAATATCTGTAGTATCAAGAGTGAGAAGACAGTCACAGGCTGTATATTTTTGTTCTTTTTGAAATGCTTATAACTTTTAAAATACGTAACTTAGATATTTTTTTATATTTTTCTGATAGCTAGTATAACTTAGCCTGTTATCTGATTCCGGCTTGATGTCGACTTCTGGGACATCCTGTATATATCTCTTCAATTGTTTTAATTATATCTTCTGCCATGTCCCATAAGACATGGCAGAAGATATAATTAAAACAATTATAGGGATATAAGGGATATAATGAGAAGTAGATACAGATGATAATTTGTATCTATTTCTCAGTGCTCTAATTTGTATTTATTTTATTTCTATATTTCTTCTGTCATATTCAACTTTTGTGTCGACACTCTGCTATGTGCAGTCGCTCGTTAAACATGTGGGGTCTTAATGTGTATGTACTTGCATTTACTCTCCTTACAATATCTACATGTTTACTATCTCTTGTATACAAAGTAGGTACCAAATATACAAATTATTTTACTAACTGTTCCATGTCTTCATCCTTAAACATAATTTTGAATGTCGTATAAGCATAATGAAATTTTGAGCGTTACTAGTTAGCTTAGCGACCTTTAAATACGACCTTGAAATATGACCATAACTTACTGTTATATACTGCATTTATGTATACATATGAAAAATTCGTAACATTTAATACAACACAAAATTGTACGATTTTTTTTAAAATAGGTTCATGTCAATGTTTAATATTAATATCGATACAGGGGCTAATTTATGAATCTATTATAGTTGGCTAATACTCCGGTATTAGCCAACTGTAATATTTATAGAGAAACCCGTCTCGCGTGCACATTTCCAAACACTTACAAATATTAGGTGTTAAAGTATGAAATTGCCGATTTGTACTGAAAAATTGAAACTCATTTTTTTCTAAGATTTAATCGTAATATTTACCCTCATTATCTATACATTGCTGCCATCTAAACGGAAGTTCATTTATGCCTTTAAGAAAGAACTCCGGGGATCTAGATTCGACAAACTGTGTGAAAGCATTTTGTACAGCCTCCTGGTAAGAAAATTTTTTATCACGTAGAATATGGTCCAAATCACGAAAAATATGGTAGTCCGTTGGAGCAAGGTCTGGTGAGTACGGAGGATGACGTATGGTTTCTAACTGCAGCTCCTGTAGAGTAAAACGGTTTCTCGTGCAGTGTAAGGTCTTGCGTTATCATGGAGCAATAATGGTTAACATCGATTCACGAGTCGGGGCTGTTTCACTGCCAGTTTCGCCATCATTGTTCGAAGTTCGGCACAGTAAACATCTGCTGTTATTGCTTGACCAGACCTGAGAATGCTATAGTGAATAACACTGAAGAGACCACCAAACAGTTACCATTACCTTTTTATTGGTAAGCTTTGCTTTAGGGCACTGTTGCGGCGTTTGACCTGGGGTCAGCCATTGCATTTTTCGCTTACGGTTATCGTAAAAAATCCACTTTTCGTCACATGTCACAATTCGATCCAATATTCCTTCATTTGTGTACTGATTCAACAAGGCAACACAAATTGATTTGATGCAAATGAGCCAATATTGTAGGTAGGGTAAAGTTAATTACTGGGCAGTTTGACTCGGATCGGCTTCCACATCTCCTTCAATTCAGCGTTATTCACCTGTGTGGGCGGCCTTCCACGTGGTTCGTTCTTCAAGTCGTAGTTTCCATTACGAAAGCGTTTAAACCAAAAGCCCACGGTGCGTTCATTAGCAATCTCCACTCCAAACGCAACATTGATATTGCCAGCCGTTTCTGCCGAGTTAGTTCCGCGTCGGAACTCGTTTTCAAAAATGACTCGGATTTTTGAAGTATCCATCTTTCCTGTCTAAGCTGAATAAAAAAACAATTGAAAGTCGAAAATTGGATGTCGCACATTTTTTAAAAGAAGAATCTTATAGGAATCATGTGAAAGTTCCACTCGAAAATCTCACACCATGAAGGTTTTATGTCAATTCAAAGTATCTATTACTACACAACGGCAACTTCATACTTTAACTCCTATTATTATGCTACTGATAATTCTGAGACAGGCAAACCCCATACCACTTTGCCCAACTCGGGAATCGTGCTCATGGCTTCTAGATCGGCCGCAATCATTGGATAAACGATACACATACATGCATACATTCACTGACTGACTGACACCTCTACTAAATTAGTTTTACAAAATAAACTCAAACGGATTTGAAGGGAATAGATTGGGGATTAAAACGATTATTCTTACACAGAATCATTATATTGAATCTGAGAACATACTCTTCACAAGTGCTGCTAAAACAAATTTTTAATTAGATACATAGATAAGCATTTTTTTCTTATTAATTAGAAAGTAATGGCTTTCAAGGCTGCCGCTGGCAAGTCCGGAAATATCTGAATAAAATAATAAATTAATAGACATATAAATTAATGATATATTGATTCACATGGAAGTATAAAAGATGAGAAAAAGGGAAATGGAATATTTTGTAATAAACTTTAAAACAACGAAATGCTTTCTAGCTCTCGGAGACAATAGTAAGTGATAGATAATATTGAATAATATGTGTTTCATAAATAATGTCCACATCAAACAAGCAGTTAGTATGTTTATGTATAACGCTGCTCCTGTACAAGACATATAGCATACACCTACTGGAGTAAATATTCAAGACGCTCCTTGTATGCTTCATTTACATTCGACGAAATTATTTTATTGTAATCGACTGTCGATTAAACAGTTGCCATGAATTTCGTGCTCGATTGTTTTCTTCGAACTGTTTTAGTTAATACTAATTTTTGGCCCCGACTCCGTACGTGTGGTATTTGGGAGTAACTACCCTTCTCTTTATTTATCTCTCTTTGCATGTAAGGAGGAATAAGGTAAAATAGTTTATGTCTCTCCAACCCTCTAACTATTTCTTGTTGTTTCGGCTTCTAGGTATCAAAGATTTTTTATTCTCACCTCCTAGGCGGCATATCAAGATGACGTATAACTGTGAACACGGCATTTAAATATGAATTCAAAAATTGTAGTTGATTTTGCGTGATGCGTAATACGAATATACAGACAGATAAACATGTAACTCTTATAAAGACCATTTATTTTATTTTAATTTTAATTTATTTTATGTATGGAAAACTTACAGCTAATTTAACATAACAGTGATCATTATAGTATCCCGATAGCCAATTACAAGATTTCATTTTTAGGTGACATTCTAGAAGAAAAGTGTGAACAGTCTCGGTAGAGAGAGATCAATAATAAAAATAAACACAAAGACAGACACAGTAATTTTTACAGTAATTTTTACAGTAATTTTTACAGTAATTTTTACAGTAATTTTTACAGTAATTTTTAAATCGACCAGTTAAATTTTTATTATATGCATAGATTTTGTTACATATCAGTTCATATTACAAGAGCTGATATCCAATAACCAATATATCAAGTTACCACTTGGAATGAAAACAATACCAATATATAGAGAGAGTCTGTTTGAATGGCTTTACAAAGAATGTTTATAGCATCAAAGAATATTGAGCTAAAACAATGTAGATGAGGGTGATTCTTCAAGATGGCGCTGTTCTTGAGATTCCTCTGGCTTCATTATGTTCTCCTGACGAGCCGGCGCGGGTTCAGTTCAATGACATTAAAGGCACCAACAATCATATGTACGATCAGTTGAAACGAATGCCTCAGGGCATTCGATTCCATAAAACCATTTTGAAGTTATACGATTTCGTAGAATTTGTAGAAGAAATCGTACGATACTTCTGGAAGAAATATTATAATCATTGAACAGGAATTGGAAAACAGGTTTAAATTGGAAAACAAATGTTTGTTTAAATCGATTACATAATATTTTAATTGGCTAAGTAAGCAGACTACGAGAAAAACATTGTTTCAAAAACAAAACCTTGTAGTTAAGCAATAATCAAATTATTAAATACAACTTGATTGCCATTAAATAACATTCAAATTGGCTTTGGGATAATTTCTTGGCTAATTTGAGTTTAGCTTTTAATGATAATGCAGGTTTAATGCAGCAGAATACACTTCATTAGATCCTGTACATCCTAATACGTCCTGCAATTGTTTATTTCTTCTTTAAATTCTTCTCATTATATAAATTGACTGACTTACAGACAAGTTTTGTCAATACTAACTTTATTGAGCCTTATATGCCTTGCATCTTGGTAGACCAATACACAATGTAGTGAACATAGGCGTTCAGATCAGTAAGTTATATTCAACACAGTGAGATGATTTGTGATTCGTATGACTATTAAGCAAGATA
This sequence comes from Catocala sponsa, assembly GCA_963564715.1. NCBI lineage: Eukaryota > Metazoa > Arthropoda > Insecta > Lepidoptera > Erebidae > Catocala > Catocala sponsa. The sequence continues at coordinate 503,683 of OY751343.1, forward strand.
AATCAGTATATCTTATCCGCGAAGGATCTAGGAATCCGCTATCTCTGAGCTTGACAGACGAAATTGTCGCGGATGAATTTTATATTGCTTTCTAAAACGCTTAATATCGTGCCTGTATATACATATATATACAAATATATAAAATTGAAGTGTCTGTTTGTAATGTCAAAATAACAGCTTTTTATCTAATGCATATGAAAATATATACGGTACCTACACGAAGACATTTATTTTTAAAATTGTTGTCTGTCTGTTTGTTCCGGCTAATCTCCGAAACGGCTGAACCGATTTTGACGGGACTTTCACTGGCAGATAGCTGATGTTATAAGGAGTAACTTAGGCTACTTTCATTTTAGAAAAAAATTGGGTTCCGCAGAGACAAACACTTTTTATTTAGAATCTACGCGGACGAAGTCGCAGGTAACAGCTAGTTATAAATATGTGTCTTTGTAAAGAAACACCTCGAGCTATTTGAAAACTCAGTGATGCAGAGAATAGCTGTAGGTACTCGGCAGAAGGATACATTACGCATAAGTACCACTAACAAAGCTGCAAATGATTCAAAGAAATGCATGTTTAACTAAACTACCGTACATTATTTAAAAAATAATGTAATAACTATTATTAAATAAAATGTACTATGTATTGTATTACTGATTATTTAGAAGATAAGTCTATTTAAATATGTCTAATTAAACTAACTATTCAATATTGTTTGTAACATTTTATTAGGTAATTTAGATATAATTTTATAATAATTTCTATAACATTTAATTAACCAATTATAAATGTATTTGTATGCCATAATTGGCATAATATGCAGAAGTGTTTAAATTTTGTAACGCCTTATGCATACCGTATTTAAGCAAACAAAATATTTGATTTGATAAAATAATGAAACGATCTGATTTTATTCAGGACCTCTTTGAAATTGAGAATCTTATGTGGGGGCCAGTCAGTGCAGACCGGCGACACTTCGACCCAGTGGGATCTTATGTGTCGACACTCTCCCAATAACGAGTGCCATAGATGTTCATGGCAGCCGGGACCAACGGTTTAACGTCCTTTCCGAGGCACGAAGCAGGCGATAATTTTCAATCAATACGCACATAATTTCGAAAAGTCATATAACTTCCGAAAGTCAGAGGTGCGCGACGTGGGTTCGAACCCGAGACCCTCTGCATTGCAGTCTGTTGGTCTCCGGATTGAGCTATCCCTGTTCTAAAAAAAAAAATGAGAATGGTAAATAGTTTGATTATTTTACTTTGTAACTAATTGTTTGCCATTTGAACGAATTGTGCTCCTACAGCATTCATCCATTTGTGATGAAACCTTGGTGAGGTGTTGTGCGCATGTTGACGAAGATATCTGAAAAATAAATTAAACCATACCTGTTTAATGTGTAATAGCGATAATTGGTTATACGGTGAATTATCGACAATTCCCATATTGAAATTAAACTACTATAATTATTGAAACTATTAAAACCATGGCTGCTGAAAAGCAACCGAAACGTCGGAGAAAGTGTAAACATAAATATAAATAGTAAAAAAGGGTGTCCTGATGTTTCTTTAGAATTTAAGGTGCAAAGCATAAAAACTTAAACGGGACCGTCTTGAAGAGTTAATTACAAATTTCTCCTTCGAAGTCGGTTAAAAAGGTTGACGCTGAGCGATATTAAGGAACATATATATATTAATACGTGAAGCAAAAACTTTGTTGAGGAGTATGAAATTTGGCACAGTTAAAGTTTATATAGAAAAGGAGGGGCGAATCCTAATATTTTTATAAAATATGCATCAGAAATACATTAAATTAATGAAAAAATACTACACGCACACAACCATGCATTTGACACACGCAGTCGAATCGCGTTCGTAGTATTTCGGCAATGTTCGTCTGACGTCGTACAATTCTTTGTAACTATGGTTACCTATAGGTAACCATAGTTACAAGTTACAAAAAGAAAACAAAGTAGCAAAGTTAGGAACTTTGGTCGAATTTTGACCACTAGGCGACCGCTAGTTTAATTAAAGTAAATCGCACATTTCTAAGTATATTCAATCTGGTAAAATTAAAAGTGCATCAGAGCTAAACCATACATGTACCTCCAAGATCATGTGATAACGCGTATAAAATTAAAACACAATTTGTAAATGAACAAGCCACGAAGCAGAAGGAACAATTATAGGAGAAGGGAACAAATGTACTTAGCTCTGTGCGGATACATAGCCAATTATATAGTCTTGGAACAAGTACGACTACGACTGAGCGAAGTAACCAGCTAGGAACTATTGTTTCGCAACAGCTAAGTTAAGTAGTGGTGGGCAGCTGATCGTGTCGTACTGCGTTAAGGTCAAAATTAAAGTAATGGTGAACTGAAAAGGTAAATTAGGCTGTTTTCACAGTTAATCGATTCCATGATCTAGCCGTGATGGATTATCCCATCGGTAACATGGACACACAGGAAGCGTTTGAAGTCTGACATGTTATGCATTTAATATGCTACCAAATTCCGAACAGAATGGCAACGCACCCACAATAATCTAACACTGAATAACCAACCGAGAACTGCTCCCGCGGTTGGTGCGGGTGCCACATCAGGTTGCGTTGCACGCGCACTACGACACCTGGCTTTGTCGAGACACGACGCCTGCGGCGTGCTCAGGGTTAAGAACTTCGAAATTAGTCAAAAGAACACGAACACCAAATGTGGTACATCATTACAGAAAGCATCAGATTTTTATGTAACCCATTTTGCTCGTGCATCTTCTTGATATTCTTTGGTCGTACCGCAAAATGTGGTCGCGTAACTAAATAAGAACCACTCAAAACTTATCATATAAAAATCTTAACTTATACCACAGATAATATAATTAATACTATACTAGTACTTATACTACAATGGAAAACTGCACATTTTAAATAATGACTTGTAGGATTCAATAGTATACCACATTCTGAATCTCGATGTATGAGCCAATCTTTATCTGATCTTCGTGATTAGCCACAAAATATCACATCAACGAAGCGTTGACGTCCAATTGCTAGGATTGAAAGAAAAATAAGGCCAATTGCTGCGGCACTAAATTAAATAAAGATCACTGGCCGGGCGGGTGCTATGATAAATAATAATAATCGAGTATTGCTAACAACCCGACTAAATCGAATAAATAACATTTCAGCGGCGATAGATTGTTTCGCGCGCACAGAGTACTATTGATTAGAGATGGGGCGTATTTATTTCAACAGGTTTTAATACTAGGTTTCATCAAAGACGTATGAGGACCGAGTCTCTCGTTTGCGTACAAACGAGTATCGAGTATTTAGAAGTACCAACTAAATCTAGTGCAAAGTCACCAACACAAACAGAAGCACCCGTTTCCGAACTCGTAATAAAAGATCGCTAAACCAAGACGCGAACGCTTATGCGTTCGATGTACACGTGTGTAAGTGAGGTGCTTGCACATGCCAAATGAATAATATTGTGAGAATTAAGACACTTTTTGAATTCACTGAATTCCTAATACTCGTAACCGTGCAAGACGCGTTCGACTAACACTTGTGTTAGTGAGTGAAATGAATCGAATCACAGATAGGTACATAATAGATATCCAATGACAATAGACCTTATAGCTTAAAAAAACACTCATTATTCATTAAAAAGCTGTCAGTCCTGAGCCTGTAAAAGTATGAAGGGAAGTTTTCAATAGTTAATACTGCTATTACTTTCATTTAAACATTTTTGATTAAACCTATACACAAATATTCAGTCCTACTCATGAAAATTCGGTATCCTGTATTTTGTCAATTTCGTTTTTGGTGACACTGCAACTCGTACTTCTAAATACTCGTGGAGCTACTCTATGGAACCAGTATTTACACGTACTCGTACTCGTAAGACTTAGTATACCTTTTAACGCGTTCATCTCACCTCTACTATTGATGATATTCCAATCGCGCGTCATCGCGGCGCGCGGCGTCCTTCAAGGAACGCTCGAACGACTTCGATATAGTAAACATTGGCACGTAACGTTTTCATAATGAATTGTGAGGTTTAGATTCAGATCTCCTTGCACAACATCGGGTTGAGTTCACACGCAGCTTAGAATAACATGCATATTCATTAAAACGGATCAATTTTTAAAATGTAAATACTGCGTACAAATCGGTATGTAACACATACCGATTTGTTCTCAGTATTTACATTTTATTTTATTGTATGTTTAGTTTTATATATTTATAGTGAAAGTCAATAGTTCCAAATTGGCACTTACAATAATCTGAGTAGGAAGGAATTACTGTAACCGGTGATTGCGTTGGCGCTCGACATACTTTGTCGATATGTTCAGTCTGTGAAAGTCGTCTCCGCCAGGTGAGGGTGAGACCGCCGCAGTGACCTGCTGCGAGCTGTTCTATGCCCTCGCTCTTGTCTGCTACTGTACTAACGGCTAGGCAATTATTCGTTTCTGTTACGAAAACAATACAATCATCATCATTATGTATATGGTGTTTGTTGGTAATGAAGGTATGAATATATAACTTCTAACACTTACGGCCTTATAAGCCCATATGTCGGTGGGCTAGCTGTAATCATTCGTCACAAAGTCAAATAAGGAAAATATAAATTTTCTTTTCTTTTTAAAGCTAACTCCTAGAGATGCCACGAATATTCGGCAACTATTCGGTAATCGGCTATTCGGCCACATTTTTTCACTATTCGGTATTCGGCCGAATACCGAATAGCAAATCATGAAAAAAAAGGAACTCAAAAATTTGCTTGCACTTGCAGTGACACAACAAACAAACTACCAGTTTATTGTCTTCAGTAAAAATTTCATAATATTTACAAACAGGTGATTTTTTATTAAATACAATCATTTTGCTTTTCCCGAACAAATAGTGATATTTCTTAAGGTAATCAATCACATTAAAAGTAATATTTACGCTCAGTATGTTGTACAGTTTGATGCACCAAGAATCAACAAATAAAACGTGTTGTGACACAACCGCGCGCTAATCACAAATGAAACAAAACTACCCGCGCCTACGTACTACTCCAGCGATGCAAGTTTAACCTCGTAAGTGACGAGTTTGTCAACCGCGAAAAGTACTAAGTGTTGCCAAATATTCGGCGCTTCGGCCACAAGCCTCGCCGAATATTCGGTATTCGGGCAAATAACTATTCGTGGGATCTCTAATAACTCCTGCCCTAGGATTAATTAGCTTCTGTGTCACTGTAGTTCCCAACTACTGAGACAACAGATACAAGAACACCCAGACTAAGTAGTCAGTAGGCTAGCTATAGTTGTGTCGGCGCGTGCGGAGCAAGCCTACAGCGCTGGACGCAGTGGCACTCGTATGTGATATGGCGTGTGACCAGTTACCGACCAACTACTACGAATACGAAATAATGCTACACGGGTCGTGGAGGTGGATATGATTTAAATAAAACTTTCAAATCGTGTAGTATTCTTTTAGCTATATACTGGGCTTGTTGCTAAATCTCATTTATTTCACATTAGCGGATACTCTTGCTGATATTTTATTATAGACTAGATGTTCCCGCGGTTTCACCCGAGTTTATCATTACTGCGCCGCCCCCGTGGGTCATAGCGTGATGTTATATAGCCTTCCTCAATAAATAGGCTATACAACACTAAAATAATTTTTCAAATCGAATCAGTAGTTCCTGAGATTAGTGTGTTCAAACAAACAAACTCTTCAGCTTTATAATATTAGTATAGATATCAGCTATTATTCATATTCAATACATACTATATTGCAATTATATAATTTGACTGAATGATATACAAACATTTTTAAATAAAAGTAATAAAATTCGCTCGCATTGGTTTTTAAGGTTAAAGTATCTATGAATACTATCTGAACCATACGGAACTCCATGCGGAGTATGACATTAGCGGGTACAGATAGATTTGACGCGGAAGAAGCCACAGGTTAAAACTAGTTTTCTAATAAAGCAGTTCATAGCAATATTTTCTGTCCGATTTATTCTAAATATAATGAATGCGTGTATCAGTATCTATAGTAGTAATACTAACTAATATTGTAAAAGTGAATGTATGTTTGTTTCTTACGCTTTCACGCCTTAGGTACTCGACCTACCATCATGAAATTTCGCATACATGTTGTTAGGGGTACAGAAAAGAACGTAGGGTACCTTTTATTTAGAAAATAGGACTATTCCCAAGCAAGCGACGCCGCGCATAAAACCAGTGGCTCAGTTATATACAATTGATAAGCAACAAAAATGTCTTCGTTGGTATTTATAAAGTGCACCAATCATAATTTCAAGTTAAGTAAAACACAAGGAATACTATCATATCATAATACGTACGAGTAAGTATGTAATATATTTCGATTTATATACGACAAATATTCTTGAAACATCGAATTTTAAGTATTTGAAATATCGTTTAAATTGGTTTAGATGATAGCTATCTTTTTCTTTGCGTTTCCACAATCTTTTATTCTCCTCATCAATACAAGTTGTGAACGTGTTTGCAGTTTATAGTTTATAGTTCGTACAGACTGCGCGACCAGATTTTAAACGTGAGTTACTATGAGTGTATGATAATTATCATGTGTATAAAATATAATTGGTTGTGAGCAAAACGTTGATACTCCTCTGATCGTGTGATCGTTATGTTACTGTAGCGAAGCGAGCTCTTTGTTGTTTAATAGAGTAGTTATAAGGAGTAACTGCGTTAAATAGATACTACGTTTTGGTATGTTCAGAGACAATATTTATTCTAAAGTCAATATTAGTAAAAACACTTATTACTTAACAACTGGTTACTAAATGGTAAATTAATATTAAAAATGGTAAATTAAATGGTAAACTTAATGGTTTAATGGTAGTTGAGCTCGGTCGCTGCTCGATTGCGAACTGACTTAGAAAGTCGAATAAAATGATAAAATTAACGCGTCTCAAATGTGCATGCAATGCACAAATGTAAAGCGCTGAGCTGTTCGGCAGCGTAGCTCCGAACAGTTACTATTCTAGCAATTAAACAGATGACTTTGTGACAAGGTTCTACAGTAATCTTGGTCAAATTGGTTGACCGTGTCTCACTTATTATAGACAAAAATAATATTTGATGAAAAGAACGTTAACATATAAGAACTTGTAAATCTACATGGATGCCAGTCTTAGTTAGATATGTAGTAGTACTTGTGTTCGCAGTGAAACAGTGCGAGCGTGTCCATCAGACAGATACATCACCGTCTCAATGCATACAGGCATACGGTACCGTGTAGCGATGTATATCTGACCAAACAAATAAATATTTACGTACATATAACGCAAACGTTATACGAGGAGCCGACGGAGTGTACGCTGTACATACACGATGTGTATTATAGAGAGAACACTGAATAAAATTCTGTTTAGATTTGAATACAAAGACCATTTTTTATTGGCTGTATATATTACGTAGCCTGTTTCTCGGCGCGCGCTCATAGTTGGGTGCGCGTTTCAGCGACACGCGGTATCTTACTCGACATTGCTCGTTTGGCTGAAAGACTTTGAGTATTCACAATTACCTGACCTTACTAATGTTGACACTATTGTGTGTAGCGGTGGTTCGAGTCTCCGTGGAGTTATAGCTACATACTTGAACGACATCAATATACCTAGTCTTGCCATAAATGAAAAATCTTTTCTTTCATATTGCATAAAACATTTATTAGTGTAATGTGTGTTAGTATATACATTAATATAATAACATTAAAATATATGAAGCTTATTCAAAATGATCTCCATTGGCTTTATACAGTTTTTTAAACATTGAGGCCGGTTATCGATAGAAACACGCACTCTCTCCATGGGAAAATTCTTCAATGCAAATCTTATGGATTGTTTTCGAGACTCCAAATTATCATGGCGTTTAGAGCGTGCCATACTCTCAAAAACTGACCATAAATCATGATTCAGCCGATTAATATCGGGAGTAGATGGCCAGTCTTCAGCTATGATGCAGTCCGAAATCCGAGTACGCTTGGGTGGATTGAGCTTTATGACCCGGTGCTGAGTCTTGCTGAAAGGAACATTCTTGGTTATGGAACATGGTGCTGTTAAGAGGCTTAAACACCCTCTCCAAAATTGTATCTTGATACACTTCTGCCAACGTTTTGACAACTTTTTCACAAAAATATGGCTCAGTCACTTCTTGATAGCTAACACCCCACGAAACCATCACTGTTGTCGGATAATGTCTACATTGTACTCTGCTGACTAATTGGGAAGCTTTTATAGAGCTTTGAGTATAAACTCGGTCATTCTGCTTTTTAAAACATTGCTCAGTAGTGAAAATGTATCGTCAGTTAATAAAAAAAATCTGTATCTTCCCTTTGCATACCGCTTAAGAAGTTATTTTGATCTTACATCTTATTCATTTTTAAATTATCAGATATATAATGACCAGTGCGTCTCTTATAGGCTGCAAGTCCTAAGTCATCTTTTAGTTGTAGGTAAAGCACCTCATTTCCCGAAATAAAATCTTTTGCTTTCGGACAGGATTTCTTCAAATTCTTTCCTTCACTGCTTTGATCGCCTTTTTCGTACGACTACTACGTGGACGGGCAGATATTGTTCTGTCACAAACAGAGAAGGTTCTATTGTACATACCTACATATCAATAGCCCGGTACACAAACATTCATTTCGTAAATTATTGCATTTGGCTCCATACTTACTTTGTGTAATGCTATCACAGCAATTAAAACATGCATATTCAATGAATATTCATATAAAAATTACAGATTCCAAATTCAAATGTAATATTATGTTTTTTTATTATAACAGTTATTATGGCCAGACTAAGTATACATTGTCCCAATGTCCCACTGCTAGGTCGAGTATGGTGCGACGCCCACGCATTGCACTAACAACGTGAACCTGCTTGTAAGAGTGCGCCGCCTGCGCGAAATGTGCCAAAACAGGCGGTCACAGTTAAGTGAATAAAATCAACATACAATGAATGTGTTTACAATTACTCCGTATAAAAAAACTTAAAATAATTAATATTTTCGCCTACAAAATTACGTAAATTTGCACGAAAAATGCAAAACCGTAAGCTCGTGTTACGTGATTTTTAGATTATAGCAGTAGAAATCTATCCTATTTTACAGCGTAAACGAAACATAAATAGTTATATTACAATTTGTCCGTCCCAAATATTTAAGTTATTGGTTGACAATAAAGATACATATTTATGAAAAAAGCACTTTAAATCCTCCATACAATTTTACTATGGCGGCCGCGCGCCGATTTGAATATGCGCCGCACGAGCTTTGTCATTATCTGTCTTACGCTCGGCGCAGTCTTAACACGAGCATTTAGTTAAGCTGGTCAGCATAGTCAACAAGAACACTAGTAATCCCTGACCCCTCGTGCTAGATATTTTTATAAAACAATAGTTATAGTGTGGTGCAAACCATAAATAGTAGAAGTATCACATTGTAGCTTTTAATACTTATCAATGAGAAGGCCCATTGTCTAATATTATATTAAGCACTTGGTAGTAAGCATAATTAAGCAATTGACATGCTTGGTAGCTGTCCTCTCATTGTCGAGTACTTTTACGTGGTTAGGCGGGAGAAACAACGTTTATATGAACTCAAATTAGTTTTGGCGATTCATCCACATATATCAATTGTTTCTACAATGAATCCTCGTCCGCGTCCGAGTTACACGTCTGGTGATGCTGAGTGATACCATTGTGTGTTGTTGCAGGTGGCGGGGGTCAAGTGCGCGTGTGTGCGCTGCGGGGTGGCTCGGCGCGAGCTAGGATGTCCACGATCAGGAAGAGAAGACACCACAAGAAGTACAAAGTACGGTGAAGCGCGGGGGAGTGTGTGCGTGCGAGTCGCCATGTGTCAGTGGTAGTGCACTATGCTGGAGGAGGGCAGCCGCGAGCTGTCGAAGCGAGCGTACTGCGGCGCGCCCCCCGCGCACCCCGCGCCCCCCGCCCTGGGCGAGGAGGCGCGCTGCTGCTGGTCGTGGCGGCGCGCGGACGAGGCGCGCGCGCTGTGCTGCCGCTGCGCGCACAAGCGCCGCGCCTCGCCGCTCACGTGCCTCGCGATATGCTTCCTCGTGCTCACCTATAACCTGCTCGGTGGCTTCCTGTTCCTGGCGCTCGAGGGCAACGCGTTCACCGAGGAGACCGCCGTCGCGGCATCCAAGCCCAACCTCAGCCAGTCGCAAGGCGCCGGCGGCGATTTACGCTCCAAAACTGTCGAGCGTCTGTGGTCCATTACCGAAGACCTGAACATTCTGTATAAGGAAAATTGGACGAAGTTGGCTGCCAAGGAGCTGATGGATTTCCAGAAGGTGTTAATCAAGTCGATCCGCGGCGGGGCGGCCCTCGAGTCGCGCCTCAGCTTCGAGCACGAGGCCGACTATCGCTGGACCTTCTCCAGCAGTTTCCTGTACGCGCTCACGCTTATCACTACCATCGGTAAGTTTATTTGCAGTTTAGATTGTATGCACAATTTCGTTTGGGTTACTTGTCGTCCTCTATATGTACATAAGTATCTTGCCGCGGCGCCGTGCGTCTGATGGACTCATAGATAGGTAATCATTTACAAAAACAAAGAATATGTGAATCCGTTGGCCCCGATTTACGTAAACATTTACGTCAGTTTATTAATCATTTGAGGGTACCGACTACACCCGTTCGGTGACGTGCCTACATTTCACCTGCGAAATAAATGAAAGTATAGTCCAGATCACATGATAATCACTCAATGAGTATTCTTATATATAATAATAATAATCATTTATTTACCTTAGGTGTTGTGTACATTGTAGGTATTCAAATTAATATGAGCTCAGTCAGTACATTTAGTCAGTAATTTGACATGCAAAAATGTTACACCTTAACAATAAAATTATGTAATTTAATTAAACACAAATAAATTAATTTAAAACAGGGCACATAAATTAAAATGGAACAATTAAATTAGCAACATTATTCTTTTAAAATCCATATTGTTCATTTATTAAGAGTTTGTCTTACAATGAAATTTAACATTCTACGTTGCATAGCTTTTTCAAAGACTTATAGAGATAGTCTGTATGAGACTAATTGGTCTGTAATTATCAATTTTAGAGTTTTCTCCGCTTTTATACCTATAGGGGCTATTACGCGTTTGAGACACGTTGGAAGGTGTCCCTCAGTAAATGACTTTAAGTGTGTCATAATATGGGACTTAGCTCCAATGAACATACTTGTATAATTTTTGTTGATACCTTATAATAATTCTGTACGTGAGTACCTATGTCACTGAACTCCTCCTAAACGGCTAGACCGATTTAGATGAAATGTTTCGAGTGCGCTTGGGTGTTGAATGGTTTAAGTTCACAGTTGGATCCGGCAGGTAGCGCTGCGTTCAGGCTAGATGACGTCCACTAGTAGAATACATATATAAATCTAATAAATTTGCGTTTTGGTAATCAAAATTGGTTTGATACAGGTCACGGCAACGTCACTCCGAAGTCACCGGTGGGCAAGCTGGTGGCGGTGGCGTACGCGTGCGTGGGCATCCCCATAATCATGCTGTACCTGTCCACGATCGGCGAGGCGCTGGCGCGCAACTTCCGCGTGCTGTATTCGCGCGTGTGCCCCGCCAGCCTCGCGCGCGACGCCTTCCACGCGCGCGCTGACTGCCTCGGGCGCCACCCCGCCGCCGCGCCGCCCGACTGCAAGCCCTACAGTGACTGTGATAAACGAGACAAGTTCGACAGACTAAAGCGGACTCCCTTCCAGGCCGCCCTCAACCTGGACAGTTTCAGTGGCGGCTATCATTGGACGTGTCGCGACCACACGCGAGTGCCGATCGTTCTCAGTCTGCTCCTCATCGTACTGTACATAGCGCTCGGGACGTTCGTGTTCCACACCACGGAGCGGTGGAACGTGGTCGACGGCTGCTATTTCTCGTTCGCGAGTCTCGCCACTATCGGTTTTGGTGATTTACGACCGGGCCTCTACGCGAGCACGATCTCCGCCAAGGCGGAGGACATCGCGGTCGGAGTGTGCTGTATCTATATATTAGTAGGGATAGTGGTGATCGCGATGTGCTTCAACCTGATCCAGGAGGACCTGAGTGGCATGGTGCGTGGGTTCAGCGCGCTGTGCGCGGGCGGCGGCAAGCGCGCCGTGCACAGCGCGGAGGCGGCGCGCGACGACAAGCTGGCCATGTCCGTGGTGTCCTGACACCGGGAGCCGGGGGAGGCGGGGCCGCCTCCCGGGCTCGGCCACGACAAGCGCGCGCAGGTCACGTTCAGGATTGACAGCTCTAACCCGACCAAGTTCAACAGCCTGCCGCGCCGCAAGTCGTCGCACTACGGCGAGGAGGGCTTCACACGGCACGCACCCGCGCGCCGCTCGGCGGGCCATGCCGACCGCTGCGTCGAGTACTTCGTGCCGCGCAGTCTCAGCGAGTTCAACCTGAGCGGCGCCAGCGACCTCTACGAGCTGGCAGCCTTCGGCTCGCGCCGCGCCGCGCCCGGCGCAGCCGCGCCCGCGCCCGCCGCGCCACCCACCAGGACGCGTGACAAGATGGTGACCTTCGAGGACGAGGGCCCGCTCGGCGCCGCCGCCGGCAAGCTGCCCGCCGACGACGTCGACGTCTTCATGTAACGTCATCGCTGCACGCACTTAGTTATAGACTTGTTGGTTTGGACATGGTTTGTTATATTATAATATATTACATTTTGCATTACTTCTGGTTTTATTATACTATTACTCCAGATTGAGATAGGGGCTATTCAAGCACGACAGGAGTTACAATGTTGGTAAGATTTAAGAATGTTTATAAACGCAACCTTTATTTGCCATCGGTAAGTAAACCAGAGTTGGAAAGTTTGATGGATCCATCTAACTTTTCAACCTGTTTTTATAATGACGGCGGGTGATCAACACATGATGCCGAATGTGAATAAGTATATGTTTTATGTATCTTCGTATATAATTGGAAGACATATCCACAATTGTGTATATAGATGTCGACATGTGTCTCCGGACGCCGCGTCATCTGTAGGCTACGTGAAACGTTGCCAATAATCGTTCCCGATAATTTGTGAGATAAACTGTATCAGCTTGCCCAGCATCTTCCCCTCCGCTACATACCATACACCGTACTCAGTGATTCAATAAAATGTCGACGGCACTCATTTACTGACTTACTAGGTAGACGTGGTGTTACGCGGGCGGCACAGGTAGCGATGCAACGATATATCGAATGTTCGATAATATCGACCCTAAAAATATAGATATTTTAACAATATCTAACCATGATCGATCCGATATTATCATATCGACAAGAAATTAAATATCGATGTCTAACGATATATCGAATATTCGATAATATAGATAATATCGACCCTAAAATATCGATATTTTTATCGATATCTAACCATGATACGATATTATCAAACCGACAAGATCTTAGATATGAAATATTATTTGGTAATATTTATTATTTGCTTCTTATTTACCAACTTCTACTACTAACTTGAAAGTCCTGAATTATCGATAATATCGCATTAAAACTGTCGATATTATCGATCATCGATATTTTCAAGCGTTAGATATAAATATCGATATTTATATCGATATTTTGGTTTCCTTGCAACCCTAGCGGCGACACAACACGCACGCCGCGCACACTCGCCGCCGCTGTTGGCCGCACACTCGCGTGTGACGAGGCAGTAGAGAGCGCGTCGCCGCCGACACCGCTGCCGCTGCGCTCGCTCAATCTTATTATCCATTGACTAACAACTCAGGCACAAATGGCGTCCACACTCCACTTGCTCAACAGGCACGGCTGCTATACCTGCTGCTAAATAATATGTTTCTGGAACGATCGAACGGTTAATACTAATAAGCAATGTGAGTGTATGTAGCGAGCTTATTGGCATCTACCTGCACAGTGTCAAACTTCACGTGGCTGCTGAATACATTGAACACGTACAACCAAATACAAGAGCTTAGAACCTCATAGTTATTAGTAAGCGTAGATTGAATGTGACTGATGACATGTCGCCGAGATGGTTCGTAACTGCTTTTATAGGTTATTGTAGGAGTTTTATAGGTTATTGTAGGAGATCCTACACTTCTGTTGATATGATAACGGGCGATTCTATTGGGATAGATAAATAAAACCGACAGAGTTGAATGTTTGATAAGCACTGATTTATTGCATTAATATTTAATATTGTAATGTAGGTTACATACAACTAATGGATTTAGCAATATAAAATTCTACTGCGTGTGCAGAATGCACGGCGCGTGATAAGCTAAACTAATGTACGGTTCCGTACAGTTATGAATTTTATATAACATGCGTCCATATTTATCAGAAGAGCTACGGGTGCGACTAGGTGAGAGATTGGTTCTACGGTGGTATCGGTTCTATTGGTGGTACGGGCCGCGGCTACTAGCACGAACAGACAGGCTGATTCAAAGAGTCCAGAATTTATTGAAATGCTGAAGACTCAAACGTCCCACATTAGGTATGTACAGAATAGCATTAGGTCGACTTACTGCGAGCTTGAAAGGTGACCAGTTATCTATAAACAACGTAATGTACGGTATGTTGCGTGTAAGCATACCTATTTACATAAACTATTATTTAGAGTGTAGGCACGTTACAACTCAAATGTTATGAATATTATTTAATACTTTTACTTAGTCATATATTTCTGTTTATATGTGTATGCTCACACATACCTACTTAATATTATAATATAAATATTCTCGATATGATCAAATAAACAAGCATTCTGAACACGCAATCGTAGTTTTCACTACAAGAGTATACTATTACAAACTGCTTGCGCGCGGGCAACGGCAGGAGGTGACGACACGGAGCCCTCGCTGCGGCGGCGCGGCCACACTGAGTAAGTATAGCGCTCTCACAGTACAGCTAACAGCAGCGAGCTGTTCTTGTCAAATATCTTTTTATACTGTTTTAAAAGCTAGCTATGACGCTCATAGCTAGTTGCAGTCATTGATCGGTAAACGATTAGCGAGGTTAAGCAATGTTGGGTGCGATCAGTCTATAGACGGGTGACCGCTTAGTGGTATTTCATCTGAGCGTCTCCGTGCTTCGGAGGGCATGTAAAAAGTCGGTCCCGGTTGTCAAATTGAAAGCAGTCGTTAAGCCATGTCAGAGGCCTACGGGCGGCTTAAACAACTCTTGACAACAGGTTGGCCACTAACCACACGAAAACAAAAGAAGAAGAAGAAGCCAGCTAACTAAGCACATCATTTCCTTCGAACCAGAAAGAACGCATATTATAAAGAAAGTATACCTATCTTAAAGTAGATGTTATAATTAGCTACGTCTTTACTAAGTAAATGCTGTATGTATGCACTAGTCGACACGTGAGTCGGCGACGTGGTTCACTGGATGCCGAACACGTTTTAGATCACGTGGCACGTGAAACCAATAATAATACTAAACAGACAACATTTTGCCTCCGATAGTTTAATTTAATTAATGTCATAATTACTTTATAATGGCTCTGTAAAGCATAGGTGAGCGCGTCACCAACTACAAATGTTATAGTTATGTGGAAATTGCTACAGGCTGGCACTATGTTTCGTAGCGCACATTCTACGTCGTAGCAGCGCGTAGGTCCACGATCGTCTCGTAGTGTCGCGTGGTGCAGATAGCTTAGAAGGTAGGTATTTTGGCACCAGTTCAGTTGTACGTCGCAGCGCGGCTGCTATTCGTGGCTTTCCAGCTGGCAATATAAATTGTGCCCTAGTTATCTAAACAAGGGCACAATGATTGTAGTTCTATAAATACATTTTAAAAATAAAAGATCTACATAAATAATTTAAGACATTAATTTTGATGTATATAATAATATTCTATCACGTACACACAACACTATCTAGCCCAAACTAAGCAGAGCTTGTACTATGGGTACTAGACAATGGATAAATATACATATATACTGTTTTTTTTGTAAATACATACATATTATACATAGAAACACCCAGACCAAGACAAACACCCATGTTCATGCACACAAATGTTTGACTTGTGCGGGAATCGAACCCGCGACCTCAGGCGTGGCAGTCGGTTATACTAACCACTACGCCATCAAATTTATACACATGCATTTCAGACAGTAAGTAAATTGTAGTTTCAGTTACACAGAGGGCAGACAAACATTACAGAGGACATTTGAAGCATTGACTTATGTTTATTAAACGAGCTGCCGCTTGCCGCCGCAAGCGTCACGTGTTGGGGCGCGGTGTACTGGTGCTCTCGCAGTCGGGGTGCTCTGTGATCGAGAAATCGTACTGGAGCACAGCGCGACCTCTAGATCTCATATCACATATGTATGTTTTTAATAATCTGTATCCGTATGTATACCAATATTATGGCTGTAATTGTCTATTTTTTACGTTTTCATGGCTAAACGCGGCAGTTGATGCAATGTTAAAATACTGTATGACGACCCGGGTGATTCATTTATTAAGTTCTATACGAGTTCGAGCTGGAAAGAGTAGGTTTTTGTCGCACATGTGTGTCAGATAGGCAAAAATACTGTCACCGTATTTGATTCAAGGTACACATAAATTTTGAATGAAATGGAATAAATTTCATCCATAATTTAACAAATGTCCGAATTGGGAGATTGAAAGTTGACAAATAATGTCCACCGAGCGAGCGTGATGCGCCGCGGCGGCGGGCACCCCGCGGTGCGGTGCGCGGCGGTGTGAGAGGGGCGAGGGGTGGTGCGCTCACGCTTGCGGTGCATTTACATATTGCGGTTAGCAAATTAAATTGTCGGCATACATTTTAAATGGAATCGCGCTAACTGTTGCCGCTGCGTCGACCCTGCGGCCGCGCCACTCCTACTTTACAGGAACACGACGCAACACAAAACACACATATTAACATTTATGACGTTATCATTGATTGAACGTGTCAAATGAAAGTTTCAATAAATACAGTTCAATTGTGTTTTACTATTTGTGTGCAATACAGAAATATAGTTCTCGGGTTTCATGCCTGTTGCTGCCAGTGAAGATAGCAGCGAGTTGTAGTTACCAATGGTGCCGTTGAAGATTTTGAGGTTTACTATGAGCGCACTAAGGACCGGAGTGATGTTGATGACGTGTCTTACGTAACCTAGTTAAAGACAGTAAACATGTTCTGAAGATTCACCATAAAAAAAACAACTAGCCAGGCAATCTAAGTCACATAATGTGTAAAAGATGTGCTTTCGACAGATCTGTAGCTATCTACAGAACTTTAAAATATCTAGACAAGTGCTTACGCTGTTTTCTGGTTATCTTGGGATCATTCGAGATCATACAAACCCTATATTAGTTTCAAAATACAAAATTGGTTAAATATTCTATTATATTATCGACATTTAAAAATAGTCTTGATTATAATGGCGCCATTATGATCATTAATGTGAAACAATTAAATTGCTTTAAGTAAGTCTGGCTCAAAACTATTGGCGAGTGTATTACCTCAGTACTGAGCTCTGGTTGACCAGGCCGGTACTGACAGCTACTAACATCCAAGCAGAGACTGGTACCAATAAAAATGAACGAATAGTTAGGGCTGCAATAATCGTAATCCTATTTATTTATGACTTCTAGAAGTGATTAATTATAACTGCGCTGCTAATAGCTGTAATAATACTTGCTAATCACGTCAATGTCTTGACTATGGGCGGAGTGATTTTCTTAATAAAGTTGTTTGGGTGGCGATCAAAACTTAACACTCAAACAATTAACAAAGTGTGACGTCACTCTCGTTCTCGCTCCCACACTCCACGTGCCGCATAGTTGTGTTGTAGTTTCATATTCTCAAGCTATGTTTTAATAACAGCTCGGTGAGTGAAAGTGTAAGTAATACATTTTTTTTTATATATTCTGTTAGCTAAGTTTGCATTTCTGAACACCTGAAATGTTCTATTTTAAATAAAATTGTGCAATATACCTACATAATTGTCATATAAGAGTACAGTTGCAGAATTTTAATACAATATCTATTATAACGAGTGATTCAAGTTTAAACATATAATTGATTTATTATATTTATCATTCGCGGTGCAGCAAGGACAATACTTCAGAGTCGGTCAGCGTCTGACCTGTATTGGTTGGTCGGGATGCAAGTCACAGAATGCTGCAGGATTCAACACTGACTTGATAGTTATGCAGCTTGAAGAATATTACCAACAGTAATATAGCGTGGTTCTTTCATCTAGGTATCTGTGTACTAAGCTTCGTCAATCTGTTAAAAAGTTTACGCGCGATAGAGTAATAAATATTGAGACATGCAAACATCTACACAAACTTGCACATTTATAATATTAGCACGATGAGTGTTTCATGCTGATACTCCGTGAGTGGGCAGAAACTAACTAGTTTCGCCCGCCCGCCGCGCCTGCCGAGAACAAATGACTTCCAAATAACTCGGCCCATCCAATCGCGATGGTTGCGTTCCGCAGCACTTCGTAGCAGTCGGTGGCGCTATGAGCGACGTAGCGACGCGACGTAGCGGTTGTATTTTATGTGCTGGTAATGATATTTCCGTGCATCCATTACTGTGTAATGGGTTTCCGTTAGGTGTTATGCGTGACCTCGCTCCGACCCTTTATTGAGAATAAAAGTAGGATTACTTTGTAAATGAAGTGCGTAACAGTCGCGTCGTTTATGTCGACACGACGTCGGCCGCGACGCGTGCACACACCAACCATGCTTTATATTTCGTAGCCATCTTTTTAATTTAGTTCTCTCCATTTAACATTTAAGTAGCCTTTCGCTTCTATAACCCTGGAGGAGCACGCAGTGATGTATTACATCTACAATTCGCCAGTTATTGCTTTTTCTCAGTTTATTATTTTACTAGTTTTCACCCGCGGCTTCGCTCGCGTAAATGTAGGTTAGGTTAGGTTAGGTTTGCCACAGTTCTTTTTTCTGGATGAAAGGTACCCTATGTCCTATTCTGTACCCCTGACAACGTGTATGCAAAATTTCATGTTGATCGGTTGAGTAGTTAAGGCGTGAAAGCGTAACTAACAAACAAACAAACTCATTTTCGCATTTATAATATCAGTAAGGATAAGGATATCAGGTAAAGTGCCAGATTTTGTTCTGCTATTGAGAATTGCTATACAATTAACTCAATAATATGTTTCTTGCCCAAGAATTGAACTTGAGAACAGACACAACTGCTGCGTCACAGAAGCAGCCATATATAAGTATGTCGATTACGCAAATTCCCTTGCGTTCTATTTGAAGCTCTGTGTTACGGAAGACTTTACAAATATACAGTTAATTGAGACAAAGTACACCCAGACTGAGAACAATCATTAGCAATCATTAGTAGATCATACGATCCATTAGTTGTTACGATATCCGTACATCATCCGTGTAGCAAGGCAATGTGACGTGTACGTTGCACTCGCGACACGCGAGGACTGGCTCAGCAGATCACTTCACATTTAAGGCAATGTGACGTGTACGTTGCACTCGCGAGACACGAGGACTAGCTCAGCAGATCACTTCACATTTAAGGTAATGTGACGTGTACGTCGCACTCGCGAGACACGAGGACTAGCTCAGCAGATCACTTCACATTTAAGGTAGTGTGACATGTACGTTGCACTCGCGAGACGCGAGGACTAGCTCAGCAGATCACTTCACATTTAAGGCAATGTGACGTGTACGTTGCACTCGCGAGACGCGAGGACTAGCTCAGCAGATCACTTCACATTTAAGGTAATGTGACGTGTACGT
Organism: Catocala sponsa; assembly: GCA_963564715.1. Taxonomy (NCBI): domain Eukaryota; kingdom Metazoa; phylum Arthropoda; class Insecta; order Lepidoptera; family Erebidae; genus Catocala; species Catocala sponsa. The sequence continues at coordinate 523,490 of OY751343.1, forward strand.
TGCACTCGCGAGACGCGAGGACTAGCTCAGCAGATCACTTCACATTTAAGGTAATGTGACGTGTACGTTGCACTCGCGAGACGCGAGGACTAGCTCAGCAGATCACTCCATATTTAAGGTAATGTGACGTGTACGTTGCACTCGCGAGACGCGAGGACTAGCTCAGCAGATCACTTCACATTTAAGGCAATGTGACGTGTACGTTGCACTCGCGAGACGCGAGGACTAGCTCAGCAGATCACTCCATATTTAAGGTAATGTGACGTGTACGTTGCACTCGCGAGACGCGAGGACTAGCTCAGCAGATCACTTCACATTTAAGGTAATGTGACGTGTACGTTGCACTCGCGAGACGCGAGGACTAGCTCAGCAGATCACTTCACATTTAAGGTAATGTGACGTGTACGTTGCACTCGCGAGACGCGAGGACTAGCTCAGCAGATCACTCCATATTTAAGGTAATGTGACGTGTACGTTGCACTCGCGAGACGCGAGGACTAGCTCAGCAGATCACTTCACATTTAAGCCAAGCCTGTATAGAGTTGTATGAATAAAAAAGCAAAGGCTCAATTGGGGACAGCTCGATTTAGTCGAGACTCGCGACTCACGAGCCGAGTGACGTGTGCCTTAGATAATAGTTTATGGTTCACCCACAGAGCACACGGAGCGCACAGAGCACACGGCGCTCTACGCGTATTAGCTTAGTGTATCTGTTATATTGCACACACGCACACATACACACATGCACACGTTTGCCGCTGGCGTGTATGTGGCGACTCCAGCCAAACCTATAAGTTTATTTTTAATAAAAACTCGATAAACTTGTGAGTGAAAGTTCTAGTTTCTAGCTAGTTGGATTTTTTTGTACCTTTGAACAAACTTTTTTATGTTAGGATAAAGTTTGAAGATAGCGATAAAGTGTGTGACGTTAACAAAGTGAGCATGTTCATCAAAGTGCATATATGCCGTGACTTGTGTCACCTCGTAGGACAGCAGTGAATTTTAACACGTCGCCGCTATAGTTTTATACAGTACATACATACAGTACATGTGACTCGCTATACCCGTACTCTACCTTAGTACTTATTTACTGGCTCTGAGATAGGGACTAAGGTTGTTCACGGTAATATATCCGCTGGTGAAATATAGGTGTTATAAATGTTTAAGCGTTTGGATGTGATGTAGACGTTGTGTCGTTAGGGTTGTTTGTGTGAATCCCATGCGGGACTGTGGAGGTCCTATTAAGTGTATCTACACATGATCACTGCGCAGTTTGGATGTTCACGTGTTTGTGTAATGGGATCATCAAATTTACTTACGTAGCGCATACGTTCCGGATAGGCAGTTGTTTCGTAACCACATCACGATACACTTTTAATTCGTGTAATAGAGAGCGAAACGTTATATGTATTGCTGTAAGTAACCATTAATACTGTGTGAAATAAACTTTTGCTCTGTATGCCATCTTTGCTTTAATCACCCCACTACAACTACACATACATCCAGACTTCAGTTCAAAAGTACATGTGTAGAGACACTAAATAAAACGTCTACATGTCATGAAAAATATATGGTTTTGCTATCTTAGTAAAATTGGCGTACATTAATTTACTTATGGCTGTGCTATATAAGTAAATTTGGCGTCATAGTGCCGCTATAGGTATAATTAATTATGTGGATCACACAATTAATTTAATGATCGTCATGAATGACATGATGTATCCGTTTATTTTATGTTTGTAAAGTCCTCCACGGTACAATGACTAGACCAGAGCAGACGTAGACTGTTTAAAGTAATATTCATGTTTTAGGCTTTCAGTATAAACTCGTGATTCATGATAAATAAATAAATAAATAAATGATGAATCGTTTGTCATCTAATCTGTTGCAAATGTGAGGTAAAGAAGGTACTCAAGTGAAGTAAACTTATAAACCGCATCATCATCAGTTCGGTTACTTTGCGTCGGTCGTCTCCACTCTATCACGTTCGGTTCGCGCCAAACTATTCACACGTACACACACACACATACATGAGGACGATGATGTGCCTATCATTCGCCAGCGTCACAGTGTGTGCCGACGTCATCTTAAGCCGAGTCGCCTTCTCACAACGAGTGATGTGATTGTCGACTTAACTACTCGCTACTCGATGCCGAGCATCATCGGTGTGTGCGTCTAATGAAATGGCGCCCAGTTACCGACTACCGTAGCACTCGTGTAGCATTATGCGCAGGCCTGGCGAGCGAGAGCCGGCCAGTCCGTAGAGGTGCTACGTAAACATTTTATTTTAACATCCAATTGTGACCGAATGAAATGCATTTTGCGTGTGGTAAATTGTGGATATAATCAAAATAACTATATATAAATATTTATAAGTTAACTACCACTGCCTAGTATTAACAAATGCTAGTGGTAGTTAACTTATAAATATTTATATCACATCGAAAATTATATCCCGTAATCTTTGCAAATACACTCCGATTATGTCGTGCTAAGGCTTTGAGCCACACCCTTAAACACATACGACTTTGTACTTTGGACTCAGGAGTTTCCTATATCAGATCAAACATCAGTAGTTGTTCAAGATAAGAACAAGTAATGATGTTGTTGTGAGAGCTGGCACACACAACGCTGTTCATAAACATTTATGTGTCACGTGTACAGAGAGCTTCAGTGCGATCAGACGAATGGTCACGACATATATTTATAGTTTATACTAATACAAACTACGCCCTTGAAAATGACACCTCCGCCCCCAAGCATATAGCTCTAGCGTCCCTCTGACCAGCCGATCAAGGCAAGCTAGAGTTGTGAATCCTACGGGCGCTCTTGAAGTTCCACCCCAGCCAACCAGTAACGGCAAGCCAGGGCCGAGGCCCTAGTTGACATTCAGGACCGCAGTGTCACCACTCACATTCAGCCCGCCACAGGCTGCCCTGCGGTTTGTGCGCTTTTATTTAACCTGGTGGTACATTTTTTGTTTATATTACAAGGCGAAGGTGGTAGTTTAAAAGTAGTGTACTGTGTTCTCCGATATCGCGTTAGTCTCATCATGAGATAACAACAATCTCAGAGGGGTTTATTATTATTATTATTAAAGAACAAAGTTTGCTGACACATTCCATGTTGTGCGACAGTTCTCGGTAAACACAGGTGCTTGTCAATTGTCACACATCGGTATGTCAGGTGACAAGCGGATCTCCAGATGTGCGAAGAGGAGTGGTGCAATCAATGTATCACCAATCGGAGCTCGTAAAGTGTGCGCTTGTATCGGCTCGTAACGTTCCACGGGGACGCGGACGTACCGGTGCGCCTCGCAACTGCACCGGCGTCACGCGGCTCGCGGCGCGACGCTGCATTACCGCATGTTCGCTTATCTGGCGCCGACGACGCACTTCATAAACAATCATTTACCTTTATTATTGCTTAATAACAGTCACGTGCTGACTACGTGGGCACTCCGATTAAAAACTTACAACCACGTTTTATACCACATATTTCGCTCCAGTAGGATTATTAAAAGTTTATTATTAACTTTAATTTACGCAAAAATAGATCAGTTTCATTCTTACATTAAAATATTAAGAATATTTTAATATATTGGACGTAGCTTCTTAGGTGTGAATACATAAGAAAGTTAAATTGGACAGCGCCTACGAAACATACATATAATTTTAATTTTATAAAGTGACCCTGTGACAGTCGTGTGTTTGTCCGGAGGAGTTGGCATGCATGCATTTTGTGTCAGGTACACATCTACTGAATAGGGAGATATTGAAATGAACTTACGAACTCGCTACACGCTGTCTGCCGTCACCTCACACTTTATACTTGGTATCTTATTATGTAGAAGGTGCTAAATGTGATCGGCGTGTAGCGAGTTCGAATACGTCGCAAAACTATTTTCCAGATTGGTTTCTGTCAGAAGTAACGGCTCAGTGGAGGCTTACCTACTTCACAAACAAGTAGATTTTTTTAATTTTTTTTTTATTTTGCTCGTCAAAATGACCACACTCCACCTGAGGGCAAGCAGTCGTGTGGTCTAAGAGCAGTGGCCTCCACACCGCCCTCATAGCAGCCAAGGCGATGTTCAGGTCTCTACTTTGACGGCCTGAGAAGATGCTTTTTCACGCCCCGCTTAAAGAACCCAGGATTGAAGGAAGAAGGAAACACGTGCCTTGGCAGAGAATTCCATGCCTTGGTCGTTCGGCAGAGATATGAGGACCCAAACTTTTTGGTACGCGCTCTAATCGACTCTACCGTGTAAGGATGGCATCTGAGCACAGCACGCGTTGTTCTGGATAGGAAAGGGGAGGGCGGGATAAGGTGGAATAACTCTTCAGAGCACTCCCCGTGGTATATTCTATAGAAACATGCCAATGAGGCAATGTCTCTACGGAGATGCAGAGGTTCCAGTGAACTCGTGACCTCTGGATCTCCGATGATACGGACAGCCCGCCGCTGTAACCGGTCGAGAGCGTCCAGCAAGTACTGCGCGGAGCCATCCCAAAGATGAGAACAGTACTCCACGCAAGGGCGCACTTGTGCCTTATACAATAGGCACAGTTGCCCAGGCGTGAAGAACCGCCTCATCTTGTTCAGAACTCCGAGTTTTCGCGAAGCTTGCTTAATGACGCTCTCGATGTAGGTTTTGGGATTAAGGGAGCGGCAAAGATCCATACCTAAGATGGAGAAGCTGTCACGTATCACCAGTGGAGTGTTCTTCAGAGAAGGGAGGGGAAGGAACAGATAGATACAAAAAAGCCTACATAGTCCGGTTATATAAATGTAATTTAAAATGTAATGAGTCAATTTTAATTTCCATCGTCCATTAAATGAGCTTGAATTTAATTTGCTATCAATCGAGCAGCTAGTTGTCACTTTACATACTGATTCACACGGCTGCGCTCGCCGCCGGTCGGAACGCCGCGCTGGTGTCGGACCCGAAGCCGGCTCGTCGAAGTCAATGAATATTAAATAACTATAGTTTAAATTGATGGAGCGAGCCGAGAGCATCGACGTCCAACTGCGAGCCGCATCAGCTCGCTGAGGCAACGTGGCGCACACGAGCACTTTGTTTACGGAGCCGTTTGCATCGATAAATTTATGGAGAGAGATGGGTGAACAAAAATCATGGAACTCGCGTCATCGTCACCGAACGCTTACCATTTTTGAATTATTTTTGGTTTATAAAGAAGTGTTTATTATCAAGGATTAAAGTTTTCACTCCTATCGGCAGTCCCCAAAGACGTAGCTAGTCGTAGATATTATCGTTATTAAGTGTAATATCAGTCGCGAGAAGACTAAGTATCTCCATATAAAGAGATACAAAGATCACAGAGCAAATAGAAGAGATCTTATAGTCAGAGGCACAACCTATAGAGGTGTCAACAAATTTAAGTATCTCGGGTGCACGATCACGGATACAAATCAAAGGGAGGACGAAATAACCATCCGCATCGTCAACGCGCTAAGGTATACTGCAGCTCTTCATAAAGTGTTAGTGTCTAAGTTGATAAGCAGAACCACAAAAATTCGCGTCTACAAAACAGTAATTAGGCCGATTTTGATGTACGGGTGCGAGACTTGGACATTGACACTGAAGGAAGAAAATAGACTATTAGTCACGGAGCGAAAGATATTCCGTAAGATTCTGGGACCGACAAGAGGAGAGAAGGGGGAGTGGCGACAAAGATTTAATAGCGAGATTGAAGATCTAGTGTCAGAGCCGAATATCATCGGGGAAATAAAAGCTACCCGACTTCGCTGGCTCGGACATGTGGAACGAATGGGAGAGGATCGAGCTGCCAAAAGAGCATATCTCGGGCGTCCCACCGAGCGTCGTCCGGTGGGTCGTCCAAGGTACCGCTGGAAAGACGAAATAGCTAAAGACCTGAAAGAGATGAATGTGCTCGATTGGTCTGACTTGGCACAAAATAGGAAAGAATGGCGCACTTTAATGTCGGAGGCCAAGATCCACTTTGGATCGCTGAGCCAACGAAGTAAGTAAGTAAGTGTAATATAGATTGCAAGAATAACGTCTGATTGTAAGCAGCATATGAATAGTTTACATTACACATACATTCCTGCTGGCAGAAAAGCGTCTTCTCAAGAGCTGGAGTCCTATCCATGAGCAGGAACGCAAGCCAAGGTTGTATGGTTGCGATCTTTTGCAGGGCGGGATTTGCCCAGCACGTTGTACGGTCTTAAAACGAGCAAAATTTTAGGTAAAGCAATGCATTTTACTAAGTCAGAAAGTGTTCTATCTCAGCTTGTATTTCAACACCTAAGATGTCGAGACGCTGAAATTTAGTCTCGAGCCTATTAATTACTTTTATTCGTAGTCAGTATTATGCATGACGTGCTCTTACAGCGTCATTTGACAATATTGGAATTCCATAGCTTATAAATAATTTAAAAGCTAAGCCAATTCGACTTGTAATCTTGTATTATGGGCACAATGATATCCAAATAAGCGACGGGTAATTAATTGATTAACTGAAAAAAAGAATGAAAATGAAAAAATGAAAATGAAAAATCTTTATTTGTCTCAAAACTCAGTCAGCCGCGCGCGACCAATGCGATTAGACGTGCGTGAAGCGAGTCGCGAACAGGGCCATTTGACCCCAACGGTTGATCATGGAAAGAAATACCATTGTGAAGTGTAGTCAATGCAACATTGTAATAAGCGAAGTGCTGTCTTTTATACAGAACAAAATAGACGTTATGTGCAATGACAGTTCGATACAAATATGTAAGACTGCATTCTCGGAAGATGAAGTCAAACATGCGAAATGTTTACTGTTTCAAGCCATTCCCCACAGTAAGCGTATGGTTACACGAAAAAGTAAAGGGAAAGTGATTAGATTTAGAAGACATCATAAATCTCTTTAAACAAACGGATCCGGAGTTGATTTCGGTGTTCGTAGCACGGGATCTGTATAAGCTCCCACCGATAACTTTTGACCATGTCGATGTTACTTCCCTATTGAAAAACCTTTTGGTGCTACAATCAGAGGTTAAATATTTGAAGGAAAATTTTGTGACTCAAAGCCAGGTAGAAGAACTATATGCTAAAAAGATCAGTCTTCAATACCCTGTGCCATCTCCTATAGAAACTTCGCATAGTAATGTGAATAGTCATAGAGGAGCATATATGTTAGATGAAAGTTCATATTTAGATATGTGTGAGGCAAATTGTATAGATCAGCTGTTTCAAACAAAGGAAACGAATATCACGAGTACCGACATACAAATAAATAAAAAGATAACGGTCGAGCCTATGACACAGCAAACGCGTTTGTCTCACTCTGAGACATCGTCACCGCAAGCTCTCGCTCTAACGGGTTATGATTGTGCACCTGTCTCGCTTGCTCAGGGAGCATCGCAGGCGCAGCGCGTGGAGGCCCCTAGTAAAATCACTGCGGTTTCGTCCGATCGCGCTGTTCGCAACCGACGGAATGCGGAAGAGGCCAAGCGGCGAGTGCAACGAACGATAACAGAGGCGGGGCAAGTGGATGAACAATCGCAACAGGCGGGCTCGTTAGACAAATCCTGGGCGAATATTGCACAAGGAGGAGAATGGAAACAGGTCGTCAACAAAAGAAAAATATACAACAAGTTTAAAGGCAATAAAGGGCGAGCGGTACTGACATTGGATGAGAAATTTAAAGCAGCGGATATCAAAACAATGTTCTACGTATATAATGTTGACAAGAACACCTCAGCAGAGGACATTAAAGATTACGTATTAAGTAAGACGCAGGTTGAGATTTCGCCAGAGCATTAGCTCTCATAGACATTAGTCTATGAAACAGGAAAAAGGATACATCGCGTGTAAATTTAGAATACCTAGGCATAAACTGTCTGTTTTTCTTGATGAGAATCTGTGGCCAGAAGGGATATCTTTCAGAAAATTTATAAATTTTAACAAAACAAAAGGTCAGGCGCAGCAAACTGATAATGCAAGGAACATGAATGAATGATATAATTAACAACAATATGCGTAACGTTAACCTTATATCATTCAATTGCAAAGGTGTTAAAAGGTCACTCCAGTGTGTAAGAAACCTGTGCCCTAAAGCTGACTTGATAGCCCTTTAGGAGACGTGGCTACTTCCACATGAGATACCTGTACTTGGTGAAATAAGCGACGACTTCAGCTACACCGGTAAATCGGCAGTTGACGTATCTAGCGGGTTATTAAAAGGTCGCCCGTATGGCGGCGTTGCAGTTCTCTGGAGGAAGTCTGTGTTTAATATAGTGTCTGTGATACAGTGTCAAAGCAATCGGTTAGCCGCGGTAAAAATGGCGACTCTGGATAAAGAAGTTCTAGTGTTCTCTATCTATATGCCTACTGAATCGTCTGAAAATCTAACGGAATTTACTGAGTGTTTAAGTGAAATAGTGTCTATAATAGAGAGTTGTAACATAGAAACAGTGTTTATGCTAGGAGATTTTAATGCACAACCGAACGAGTTATTTTGTAATGAGATGAGTCAGTTTGTGATTCTCAAGCATGGAAATGTGTGGATACTATTAAATTAGGTGTGAACTCCGACACGTACACCTTCGTTAGTGATGCGCACGGCTCCAGGCGATGGTTGGACCATTGTTTGGTGACGGAAGCAGCATGGAGGTCTGTATCAGACGTACAGGTATGTGTGGGAGTGTATTGGTCAGATCATATGCCGTTATGTGTGCAGTGTTGTTTTGATGTGCTCATTCCCAAAAAGAGGGTAGCTGCCTGTGATATTTCTAACAAAATATTGTGGGGAGACCGTAATAAAGAACAAATAGCGATGTATGAACATATTTGTAACAAGAAATTAAGGTCAATAATATTTGTCAGTGAGTTCAAACACTGTGCAGACGGCATGTGCAATGATGTAAATCACAGAGTCTATATTGATAAATTATACAGTAACATAATTAATTCTTTAGCCGATGCCTCGATAAAGAGCTATGAAACTAGCGGGGTGCGCAGAGGCGTGTGTGTGCCGGGGTGGAACAGTTTTGTTAAAGAATCTCACAGGGAGGCTAGGTCTCGTTTTAGGATCTGGTGTGACAATAATAAGCCAAACTCGAGCCCTATTTTTGATGCCATGACTCAATCGAGAAAGGTATTTAAAAATAATTTGAAATCACTTCAAAACAACCACGATCAAGTTCGTATGGACATATTGGCGAGTCATCACGAAAGTAAGTCGTTTGCTGCATTTTGGAAACAAACCAATAGACTTAATCCGAGATCTAGTCTTCCAGTGAGTATTCAGGAAGAAACTGAAGCTGTTGACATCGCAAATATGTTTCGCGAGCACTTTAAAGTACAGCCGTTACTCCCTGTGTGCGATCAGATGCTCCAAACTTCAATTACAGTGTCCGACGTTACCGGTAGAATTACCGCGAATGATATTTCGAAAGTATTGAAGAATATGAATAAAGGAAAATCTTCCGGGCACGATGGGCTAAGTGTGGAGCACCTGAGGCACGCCGGGCCGCATATATGTCAAGTGTTGGGTATGTTGTTTATCTTCTGTATGAGACACAGTTATATACCTGATGATCTTATAAAAGCGGTTGTGGTACCTATTGTGAAAAACAAAACAGGGGACGTCACTGACAAAAATAACTACAGACCTATCACATTAGCAACTATAGCGGCCAAGGTATTTGATGGTTTGCTTGATGGCTACCTGTGTAAATATGTAAATCTTCATGACGCACAATTCGGGTTCTGACGGAATCTTTCCACTGAAAGTGCGATACTGGTACTCAAGAACACCGTCAGATATTACACTAATCGTAGGACTCCGGTATATGCTGCCTTTCTGGACCTCTCCAGGGCATTTGACCTTGTTGATTATAACAAGTTATGGGACAAACTTAGGTCTACAGGTATGCCGGATGGAGTGACCAATATATTTAAATATTGGTATCAACATCAAGCAAACTATGTTAGATGGTCAGGCTCTTTATCTGATGCGTATTGGTTGGAATGTGGCGTAAGGCAAGGTGGCCTAACCTCGCCAACTTTGTTTAATTTATACGTAAACGGGCTTATCCATGAGCTCAGTAACACTACAGTGGATTGTTCCATAGATCGACAAATTGTTAATAATATCAGTTACGCCGATGATATGGTGTTGCTGAGCCCATCGATCGGTGCGTTACGTAAGCTGATAAAAATTTGTGAGAAATATGTGAGTGCACACGGGCTCTCGTACAATGTCGGGAAGAGTAAACTGTTGGTTTTCAAAGCGGGAAATTTTACACCTACCAGCGTGCCTAGTGTGACCTTAAAGGGTGTACCGTTAAATAGGGTAACACAATTTAAATATCTAGGCCATATAGTAAATGAAAACCTCAGTGACGATCCCGACATTGAGCGAGAGCGCAGAGGAATGGCAATTCGGTGCAATATGCTGGCTCGCAGGTTCACTAAATGCTCCATAGGAGTTAAAAGCACACTGTTTCGAGCTTATGCTCGATCGTTTTACACCTGCAGTCCGTGGGCCAGTGACACGCAGCGAGCTGTCAGTGCACTAAGAGTGCAATACAACAATGCTTTTAGGATACTGATGGGACTGCCTCGGTACTGTAGCGCATCGGCGATGTTAGCAGAGGCTAACATAGATGGCTTTGCAGCTATATTGCGCAAAAGAACCGCGTCTATGATGCGCAGAGTGTGGGACAGTCCCAACAGATACCTAAAAGTCATTGCTTCAAAATTAGAAAGCCCTATCTGGAGACATTGGAATAGGCTACACGTTGGCAATGTCAAATAATATTATCTTTCTTTTTCTCTTATTTACTAACTTTAACTTTAAGAATTTTACTAACCCCATATGGATCTCTGGTCTGAAATAAATTATTATTATTATTATTATTTTTTTTTTATTTTTTATTTTGCTCGTCAAAATGACCACACTCCACCTGATGGTAAGCAGTCGTGTGGTCTAAGAGCAGTGGCCTCCACATCGCCCCCACAGTAGCCGAGGCAATGTTGAGGTCTCTACTTTGACGGCCTGAGAAGATGCTATTTCACGCCCCGCTTAAAGAACCCAGGATTGAAGGAAGAAGGAAACACGTGCCTTGGCAGAGAATTCCATGCCTTGGTCGTTCGGCAGAGATATGAGGACCCAAACTTTTTGGTACGCGCTCTAATCGACTCTACCGTGTAAGGATGGCATCTGAGCCCAGCACGCGTTGTTCTGGATAGGAAAGGGGAGGGCGGGATAAGGTGGAATAACTCTTCAGAGCACTCCCCGTGGTATATTCTGTAGAAACATGCCAATGAGGCAATGTCTCTACGGAGTTGCAGAGGTTCCAGTGAACTCGTGACCTCTGGATCTCCGATGATACGGACAGCCCGCCGCTGTAACCGGTCGAGAGCGTCCAGCAAGTACTGCGCGGAGCCATCCCAAATATGAGAACAGTACTCCACGCAAGGGCGCACTTGTGCCTTATACAATAGGCACAGTTGCCCAGGCGTGAAGAACCGCCTCACCCTGTTCAGAACTCCGAGTTTTCGCGAAGCTTGCTTAATGACGCTCTCGATATAGGTTTTCTGATTAAGGGAGCGGCAAAGATCCATACCTAAGATGGAGAAACTGTCACGTATCACCAGTGGAGTGCTCTTCAGAGAAGGGAGGGGAAGGAACGGAGACTTTTTTGTTGAGAACGCGCATGCCTGGGTCTTCTTGGCGTTGAACTCGATCAAGTTCTTGGCACCCCATTCATAGATGCGGTCCAAGGTCCGGTCAAGTTCAACGACAAGATTCTGCCTTTTCCCCTCAACTTCAGCCTGTTTGGCCCCAGGATGTCCGAGATATCGCCCATGCACGGTACTGTCGTCCGCATAACAATGTATGTTGCCGAGATTCAACATATCATTGATATGCAGAAGAAAGAGCGTAGGTGATAAGACAGAACCCTGAGGCACTCCTGCATTGACCTGCATAAATTTGGAAGCGCGACCGTCGCAAAGGACCCGAATACGACGCTTCTGCAGGAAACTTGCAATCCAGGTGCACAGTTAAGGGGGCAAGCCATAGGCCGGAAGCTTGGAAAGAAGAGACCGGTGCCAGTATCTGTCGAAAGCCAAAGACTCGCCGTGCTTGTCCATAGCCTCACCCCAGAGGTGCGTGACGAACGCTAGAAGATCACCCGTTGATCGTTTAGACCGAAAGCCGTATTGGCGATCATTGATCAACGATTGATCCTCCAGGTAGCGGACAATTTGGGTGTTTATAATCCGCTCGAACACCTTGGAAAGCACCGAGGTGATAGCTATGGGTCGATAGTTGCTTGGCTCGGAACGGTCCCCCTTTTTGGGAATCGGTTGAACATTCGCTTCCTTCCAAGCCTCAGGCACAATGCCTGCGACGTAAGACGTCCGGTATAGGCGCGTAAGTGTGGGAGACAACTCCGCTGCACATTTTTTAAGAACCACAGCTGGGATGCCGTCAGGTCCACTGGCTTTCCGAACATCGAGAGACTGCAGTATCGCACGAACGGTTCGTTGCCTGATACATATATCAGGCATGGTGTAGCCGCAGTTGGCAATGTTAGGCGGCTGCGAACCGCAGTCATCGATTCGGGAGTTGGCCGCAAAGAGATTTGCAAGCAGATCTGCTTTCTCCTGCGGCCGATGAGCCAGTGATCCATTCGGATACCTAAGAGGGGGCAGCATGGTCTGGCAGAAGTTGGACTGCACGGCTTTGGCCAGGCGCCAATAGCTACGACTGCCCGTAGGATGCGCCATTAGTTCCTGGCCGAACCGTGCGACGCGCTGGGCATCCGCTCTTAAGTATGCCCTCTTGCAGACCTTTGTGGCTTGGTTGAACGCTGCCTTCAGGTGATCCACGTTAGGGTCGTGGAGAGTGCGAGCCCTGGTCCAAGCGCGATACGCTGTCTGTTTGCATTCAACAGCATCGGCGCATTGTTTGCATTAAAACAGTTACATTTATAAATGAGACATCCCCAGTAAGTAATTGATAATACTTGTGTTGGAGCTATCTCGCTTAACTAACTATTAACTCATGAATTACCTTTCTATTGTACAGTGAAATTAGTTGAGGAGTTCACACGAAGTTTGAGTAAGTTGTAGTAATATGGCGCCGGTACGGTAACAGTTAATAGGCGCGGAATGGATCGACACGTGACCAGTTAGTGTTCGCGCCGTCACCGTCACTAGCACGTCTGCTTATCCTCCGCAGCCGACCAATTATGTTACAATGTTGCACAGGACCGACGCCGGGACGGGCGCTATGTTATTGTATGCTTCTATATAATGTTAATCAAAGTTATGCTACGAGTTCCTATAGCCATAGTTATAAGTAGCTTATTGCGTAAAGTTCAACAAACAATGCAAAACACAGCGTTTGAAATACATTGCGATTGATGCTTTTGTAGTATGGTTAAGCAATATAGTTATTTATTCTTCTGTATTTTCAGGAATCCGACGCTGAATAACTTTTATTATAAGCCACAGTGCGACTTATGAGTGCCTCCATTGTACGGGAGATCGCTATTGTTGTCGGTTGGCTGCGAACTTCTTTCAGTACCTTCTGTTAGGCACGTTGCTGAGGTAAGTAGGGTCGACAGTACAGGAAGAAGGCTTGCGGCTACTGTCTCTTGTTAATAAGGGTAGTGAAAATGATTTTTACTAATATTATAAATTCGAAAGTAACTCTGTCTGTCTATCTGTCTGTCTGTCTGTTACTTTTTCACGGTTAAATCACTCAACCGATTTAGATAAAATTTAGTACAGATATAGTTTAAAACCTGGGGAAGGACATAGGCTACTTTTGATTGATGTAGGTACCACGCGGGCGGAGCCGCGCGCAAAAGCTAGTATAAAATAAAAGAGACATCACAAACTACACAACCGATTTTTAAAATTCTTTCTCCTTTAGAAAGCTATATTATTACCTAGTAACGTAAGTTATATTTTGTTTTAAAAAAGTTCTGTTACTCCTAACCTAACATACCTTTACGCGAGCGAAGCCGCTAGCAAAAGCTTTCAGCAATGTTCTAATGCTTTTAGTATGCGTATCGATAATTATTCTACTATGTAATAATTATGAGTTGATTCCATCTGGTTTCAATTTTGTGAATGTTGGAGTGCTGGTAATAGAGAAATTATAAAACGCTGGACACCGAAGGTTGTTTGTGAGAAGAGGGTCTTAATGGTGTTTAGTGCATCATTAAGACCCTCTTCTCACAAACAAACAAGGAGGAGTGGTAGAAAGTAAAGTGAAGTCTCACGGCAGTATTGTCCACCACTAGCTCGGCTTAGATGAGCTGTATCGACGCGTGACATGTCACGAGGCGGCACAAGTGCTTGTCAACACACGCCCAATACCGATTAGTCGTCTATAGTCTGTGGTACTACTTCGTACGTGAACGTTCCGGTACATACTGGTGCTTCAGCTGCGTAATGCCGCTTGCTTCACAACCACTCTACTTAGTACTCGATGGTAAACACTGCAACACTCTGCATATCACGTATAACCACGTAATCATATTTTTGAAGTGAAAACTAATTTAGGAGCGTTGAGCACTTCTTGGGTGAACAAAGATCATGGAACTCACTCCATCGTCACGCTTCCACGCTTTCCATTTTTGAATTATTTTATAATATTAGCAATATTTCAGAAATGGTGCGTCCTACGCATAAAATAACGAAATTTTGACCCCCTTTAATAACGCCTAAGAGAGTATCAGGAACTAGCATCCGACCCGACCCCTTTTTTTTAGAATATTAACAATATCTTAGAAATTGTGCGTCCTACGCAAAAAATAACGATATTTTGACCCCCTTAATAACCCCCAAGAGAGTATCAAGAACTAGCATCTGAATCGCACGCTTTTTTTTTGGTTTACTAGGAAAACATAAACACTTCTTTATAAACCAAATTATACCAAAAACAGTTCAAAAATCTTTTTAGATTCATAGAACTCGCGTCATCGTCACCGAATGCTTTCCATTTTTGAACTGTTTTTGGTATAATTTGGTTTATATATCATGTATAGCGTGTATCTCAGGACAATTATATAAATTTTGTTTTATTAGTAACGTTATTAGGCGAGTGACACTGCAGGAACAGCTAATGGAGAAATAATTGGCGAACCATTGTTTTACTTGTGGCACAGCATTGTGTGTGTAACGCTATCTGCCAATTTAACCTCGCTGTCCACTAGCGGAATGATGATAAAGATCAGTCACATCATATCAAGTAGCACAATGCCTAATTACAAATACAGCAGCTTGTATGTTAAATACGGTACGGTGTGTGATGCCCAGTTGTCGGTGCTGATTGCGGCGCTAAGAGCCACAGAGTGCCCACGAAAGCCGTCGGAAATTAAACCGTCATTATTGTGTTATGTAAATTTGGCGTAAGATGAATTTCTTACATCTTAGCGAGAATCTCAGCCTTCGCGGCCGCTGAGCAAAGCTTAATGGAAAAATAATTGAATCCACCGCTCAAGGAAAAGGTGAAAAATATCCCAATGTGCAAAGAGTTGCGTCACGCCTCCCGCTCCCCGCCAGGCCGCGCTCGCCCCGCGGCTCTCTGTAGCGGGGTGCATTATACGTCGCGTGTTCATTCCTTTAAACGGGAGCAACTTTTGAGTTGTTTCCAGGTCAGCCGCGTCAGACCGCGTCAGGCCACGCCATTGTACCGCGAGTAAAGGATTCTCTCTGCGCGTCTTTTTGCGCTGTGCCGGCTGCCCCTGCCCCGCTCACATATCAAAGAGGCCTCAGCGACGACTGTCACAAACTCTGTGCCTACATAACATGTGGCCCTTCGCTCTTCAGTCAATGAACTAACACAATGCAATCCGAGCTGAACTTTTGTGAAAGGTTTCCAACAAGTAAACGTTAATGTTCGAACATTGATTTAGTCGATGCTTTTGTTAACAAACTTATAACCTATTTAATTGTTACTTACAAATCTATAGCTATTCATAACTTATTTTCGTCAAATCTAACCTAAACGTAACGAAGTCTTGTAACTTTCTAACATAAGTGTCGTGATATCGGTGTTGTTTCAATCCTTTGTTACTTATTATATAATACTAGATGTTCCCGCGGTTTCACCCGCGTTTATCGTTACTGCGCCGCCCCCGTGGGTCGTAGCGTGATGTTATATAGCTTATAACCTACCTCGATAAATAGGCTATCCAACACTAAAAGAATTTTTCAAATCGAACCAGTAGTAATCACGCAGAATAAACCAGGAGAAACATCGTTTGTACTATGTCTGTAATGGGTAATTATTTTGCTGGAATGTTATTTTAAAACTGCGATATCTCCTAAGATATTCATTGAAATCGAATGATGTAAAAGGCAATTTTGTTTTAAATTAAATACTTGTGATGAATAACGTATTTATTTGGATAAGGATTAATATCATGTTTATAATAATACCTTCGCAAATAATGCATTATTTTAGAACAAATTTGGTTAGCATAAAAATGGTTATAGTGAGCCAACCTTAAAAGATAGACATATACTGTCGTGGACTTTTTTTTAGAGCTTTTAAAGGGAAACAATTCTGTCATACATCATTTTTGCGAAACATTATCTGTTTACGCAGCGCACGCAGCGGAAGCTCTCAAAAGGAAAAAATACCCTCCGATTCTGAAACATTCTTCATTGGTGCTCAGCTCCTATTTATCTTAGCGTGATGATATATAGCCTATAGCCTTCCTCGATAAATGGGCTATCTAACACTGAAATAATTTTTCAAATCGGACCAGTAGTTTCTGAGATTAACGCGTTCAAGTAAACAAACAAATAAACAAACTCTTCAGCTTTATAATATTAGTACAGATTTAATATCTTGTCTCAATATCAAACAGTAACAAGTATGTAAACAGTAAAGCGCTTTGCTTGGCGATCGATGCGGGTAGCGCACCTATCGCGTTAACAACTTGGCACTGACATTCAAAAGATGCGGAGCGAGCGCATACATGACAGCGCCCATGGTACCAGGCGACTGCTTAATTCTGAAAAAATATAATACCCTTTGCCGTAAAGTAACAAGCGGAGTTGCCCACATGGCTGTTCAATATCAGTCGCTCAAGCACAGAGCCATTCAAGCTCACAATTCTTTACAAGACGCAGCAGAAACACAAGAACTTATGAATTCCTTAACGCAGATCAAGCAGGCCATTCAGGAGTCGAATGTGAAGCAGGTACCAGCCAGCACTTCCTTTGCCGATATGGTAAAGAAAGGAACCAGTAACTTTGTTCGCCCTAGCACTTTGAGCTCGGTAGTCATTTATCCTAATGATAATTCGAAAACCAGCGAGGATACAAAGACCATGGTCCAGAAAATAATTATCCCTGAAGCTATGAAACTGCAAGTTCAAGGAGTAAGAAATGGCGGTGTTGTTATCAGTACTGAGACCAAAAGAGATATCGAGAAGCTCAAGCAGACTGTCCAACTTGCTGAATCAGGGCTTAAGGTTGACGAGCCTTACAAGCGCAAGCCTCGTATTATCATAATAGGAGTTCCAACATCAATGGCCAAAAATGAGGTTTATAAATGTATTTATGAACAGAATCTAGCCGAAAAATTACGTGATATGACAAGAAATACATTTATGACCTCAATAAAACTTAGCCACAAATCTGGCAAGAAAAATGCTGAGACCTGCAACTACGTTATTGAAGTATCAGCCATTATACGTAAAGCGCTCATTACCCAGAATCGGTTATTTATTAACTGGACCTCCTGTCCGGTCAGGGACTTTACGATAGTGACCAGATGCTACAAGTGCCAGCAGTACGGGCACGCAGCCAAGACGTGCAAAACAGCGACCTCTACGTGCGGACATTGTGGCGAAGACGGTCACTCCATCCAAGACTGCACAAGAAAAGCGGAGTCACCAAAATGTGCAACATGCTTGCGCTTCAAAAAGCCAAGCAACCACAAGACGGGAGACGCCGATTGCCCAGCTAGACAGGCAGCTGAATATAGGTATATTAATTCTGTTGATTATGAAGGCGCCTAAGAGCGTCGCATATTAGCTTGTATATATTAGATCTACCCCTTTATTATAATAGTTTATGGATATTGATTTATTTACAGAAATAGATAATGTTTCTGCCTCAGACGCAAAAGCGTGTACAGTGGAGGACTGCAGACAATATCTTTCCGTTTATCGGGACTCACTAACCATACTTACCCAAAATATACGCAGTATTTATAAGAATATGGATAGCTTTCATATTTTTCAACATAGACTAAACATTATATGTGATGTAATTGTTCTTACTGAGTGTTGGTTATCTAATCGCAGCGAAACTCTCCCGGTAATTGCCGGATACAATACATACCACAGCGCGTTAAACCATGATCAGAATGATAGTGTGGTAGTATATATTAAGGAAGCATTACAATTTTCAATCGAAGAGCTACCTTTTCAAGACTGTAATTGTTTAATTATCAAAATTGGCACGAACACAGCGATTATTGCTATATATAGATCTCCTTCAGTAAGAAATTTAGACGCCTTTCATAATTTCCTTAATCAGACTCTGCAAAAGCTTAGTGCGTTTAAAAATATTATTCTAACAGGTGACATAAACATAGATATCGGATCTGAGCATCACGATACAGGAACACAATATTACCTTAATCTGTGCTCATACCATGGGCTTCTCCCCACGCACACATTACCTACGCATCAGAGCGGTTCCTGTCTCGATCATATGATGATCAAATCCAGCTTATCATCTACCACGCTTGTTACTAACTCTACTTTTACTGACCATCACGCCGTCGTACTTGCTATAAATTTAACGCTACCTAGGCAAAATCAACCTACAACAAAGTCTAATTTAAATATAAACAAACTCGAGTATGATTTACGTAATATTAATTTTAGCCCAGTTTACAATAGTGCTGATGCTAATTTATCTTTATCGTATTTAATACAGAATGTCCAACATGCAATATTACAAAACACATCAACAATTGTCTTAAAAAAGAAGTATTTCAATATTAAGCCTTGGATTACTCCTGGTCTAGTTCGAAGTATAAGACATAGAGACAAACTCCATCAGAGCGCTCGACGATCTCCAGATAATTTAGCGCTTCAAACAACATACAAGAGGTACAGAAACATATGTAATAATCTTTTGAAGAAATTAAAAATTAACTACGATAAATATATATTGCATAGAGCAGGTAATAACAGTAAAGAAATTTGGAAACATATTAAAAACGTCACTTATACCTCAAAACACCGTGAATCAAACTCGAGTTTATTGGGTGCTAATACTATGCCACTGCTGTCAGCTAACAAGGTATATAATTATTTTGTGAACGTAGGTAAAAAGCTCGCCGAACGGATTCTGCAACGAACTAGTAGCCATTCTACACCTCTTAAAAAAGCAAGTAACAATCCTAGTCTAAACTCTTTTGTTATGCTGGACACTGATGAAGGCGAAATAGAGCGAATCATCTTAGGTATGCGTGACAATTGCGCCTTCGGCTGGGATAACATAAGTAATAAGATTCTTAAGCGATTTAAGCACATTCTGGTACCTCCACTATCGCATATTTTTCGCCTCTGCCTTTCTGAAGGTATCTTTCCGACATGCCTGAAAAAGGCGGTAGTTATACCTGTTTTTAAATCTGGAAGCAAAGACCTAGTCACCAACTATAGAC
The DNA here is from genome assembly GCA_963564715.1 of Catocala sponsa. Classification (NCBI taxonomy): domain Eukaryota; kingdom Metazoa; phylum Arthropoda; class Insecta; order Lepidoptera; family Erebidae; genus Catocala; species Catocala sponsa. The sequence continues at coordinate 543,178 of OY751343.1, forward strand.
CTATATCGATTCTCCCTTCAATATCAAAAATATTAGAAAAAATAATAAACAGTAGATTAGTTAATTACCTAGAACATAATAATTTTCTTTCACCTGTGCAATATGGATTTAGAAATAAAGTATCAACAGCTGACGCGGTGCATAATTTAACTAATTTTATCACTGGTGAACTCAGCAAAGGTAATCAGACTCTAGGGATCTTCCTTGACCTTGCCAAGGCATTTGACACTATCTCAATTTCTTCATTGCTAAACAAATTGGAGGCACTTGGTATAAGGGATACGCAACTGAGAATTTTTGCAGATTATTTAAGCAATCGGCACCAATGTGTTAAAATAGGAAATGTCGTAAGCCATGATGAAAAAATACCAGGATATGGAATTCCCCAGGGAAGTATCCTAGCTCCTACGCTCTTCCTGGTATATATTAACGACCTATGTAATCTTACCTTAAAACATGGAAAGATAATATCCTACGCTGATGACACCGCCCTAATTTTTACTGCCAAAACTACCAACGAATTATACGATAGCGCCCAGTCTGGCTTTAATATTGTCTATACCTGGTTAAATAATAATCTTTTAACATTAAATGCTGACAAGACTAAATACATTCATTTTTTCATGCGCAAAAATCAGTACACTGTGACTAACAATTATATATACGCACACCATTGTCCTCTCTCCTACCACAATTTGTCAGTGCACTTGTGTAATTGTCCTACTATCCAGGAAACCAATAATGTAAAATATCTAGGCATCATAATCGACGACATCCTCTCTTTTAGAAAACACATAGATAGTTTGGTAAGTAGAGTTCGTAAATTAATGTATGTATTTAAAAAACTGCGAGCTATAGCAGATTTAAAATTAATCATTCAAGTGTATTTATCTTTATGTCAATCTATCATCCAATATTGCATAACTTCATGGGGTGGAGCACTAAAAACAATATTACTGCCCCTAGAAAGAGCTCAAAGAGCAATTCTAAAAGTAGCCACAACGCGACCTTTCATTTTTCCCACAATTATGTTATATAAATCGTGCAAGGTGATGACTGTTCGCCAAATTTTCATATATCACACAGTACTAAAACAGCACACATTGCTTACATATCACGAAGATGTTACTAACAAAAGACGAAAAGATATAGTCTGCGCCTCACAATCAGTTTCAAAATTCATTTTTTCAAATAGATTTCTTTCTTTCCTAGGTCCATTTTTATATAATAAATTAAATAGAGAGTTAAGTATTTATAAATTAAATTATGTTAACTGTCAGAACATATTATATAATTATTTACAAATTTTGTCGTATGAGCAAACTGAGCAGTTTCTTCAAGTAAGCAAATAAAAATTTTGCTGATCTATCTTAACGCATCATTATTATTGACCCACTTATTACCGGTACTGCTAGTTGCTTATTCAGGTTATTAAAATGTTATTATTGAATTGTAGTTATGTAAATTTATATTGCTAAAATAGTTTGTAAGCACTTCTTCGCCCGAGCCACAGGTTCAATCTAGTTCGGGCAAACAACAACAAATGTATATTATAAATTAATAGTAAATTAGTCATTTATTATAAATTATTGTACCTATTATTTAAATAAATAAATATTATTATTATTATTATTATAATTAAATAAATATTTATTGGGGCGGGTTACTTGATAATTCGGTAAAAGAAAAGCTTCTTTCCACATCGCCACATTTTGCTGAGCGTTGGTTGGCTGTGGGTGAATGGGAATATGGTCTCTGGCTTCAGGCGCTTCCGTCGTTTAATACAGGTACCTACTATGTATGACGATACCATATTCCGCCTCGCCACTTGCCTTCGTTTTGTTTTTGTTTTAATATGCACTTGATGAATATTGGTATTACGATTATAGCATTTAGATATTGGCTCGTCGCGCTCACACCCAGTCTTCGGTCGTTTCGCTGCCCTGTGGCCAGCAGAGTGCGCCACTAGACACGACAGGTAGATAATTACACACATATATATTTGTATTGATATCCACGTCATCGACATAATTAGTTATCAACTCTTGCGTTATTACATGTTCCAAACACGGCGAGAAGTACCGAAGCTGCCGCTGCGATTGTGGCAACCCTGAAACGGTGCAAACACTGCATTCTAGTCCGTAATTACGTTTTTGAGCCGTTTAGGGTAAAACTCAGGCGCTCGAATCTAGTACATATAGAGAGTTCGAAAGATCGACTTTTCACGTGATCAAAAGGCTGGTTTTCTTGGCGGCGGTGGCGTCTCACTCCGCTAATCTATACGCTTTAAATACAACATATATTCCAACCATTAAAGCGAGGCTCACAAAGGACCTTTGATGCAGTCACCGCGCCAGCCGTGGAGGGTTAACGGAGGCTTTTAACGTAAGAGCTACTGCTATATATTTCACGATTGGCATTCGTCGCTGTACTGGAATCATATTATATATGAGTTTATAAATTGTAACCGGGGCAACGGTCAACGGAACTTAAATATTATCAGATAAAATATAACACATTTTTAAATAAGTCGAGGTTATCGTATAATATCGGTTGTGTAAAAACATGGACTCATTAATAAGCCTTCGTCTAGCAAATTATATGAAACAGTTTACAAACAGCCCAGCTGGGGAACGAATGCGTAGCTTTGCTTGCATTCAGCTGTATTCCGCAAACTCGGCATAATGTACCTACAAGTAAGATAAACAACAATTACGGACTCCTAGGCTATAAATTGTAGACCGGTCGGCAAAGTCTGCGCATGAGACTGAACGTCATCAATCGGTGATTGACATATACATGTAATATATTCCAAATATGTTTTGATTTTCATCAATATTAAGTTGTTATATCTTGTTCTGTTCAAAAATGTGTTACTTGGATTTTCTTTGGATATTTATGTATAAAATACTTATTAGCGGTAAGTCTTTATAATATATACTATTATACATACCAAAGATCATAGACTAAATATTGTGTGATATATGTACCTAAAAAAGGTGGCTGGAGGTGACTGGATGGCGAAAACGGGAGATCGGGCCTTGTGGCGCACCCTGGGGGAGGCTTATGTCCAGCAGTGGACTGCAATAGGCTGAAATGATGATGATGATGATGATATGTACCTATACAAATGTTTACTTAAAAATACCAACAAACCTTTTCTAACATAGTATCGAATATTATGTACAAACAGTACAAATATGGGCTTTAGATTTGTAAATATTATTTTTGGTTGTCACGACGTTCCTTGATGTTAAAAGATGCGACGCCTGGAATGAAGCAAAAACGTGCCACACCGCGCCGCTTGTGTTGTTCATGTGCGAAACAACGAGCGGGTGCATATGCGTGGTGCATGGTGCACGCCGGCAGCATGGAGCGCCGCTGCCAATATTTCGCATACTCGAACTCACGTTTACACAAGAATTTCGCGCCACATCGCCCGAGCGTGACACACTATCCTCTCTAAAGTTACGAAATTTATAAAATATTTTACATTACATGTTTTAAATTTTGAAGTGAAAACTTCTGTAGGCACGTTGAGCACTTCTTGGGTGAAAAAAATCATGGAACTCGCGTCATCGTCACCGAACGCTTTCCATTTTTGAATTATTTTTGGTTTATAAAGAAGTGTTTATGATCAAGGATTAAAGTTTTCATTTCTATCGGCAGTCCCCAAAGACTGCTAGTATTTTTTTGGATATTAATATGTAGTTACATATTTATTCGGATGCTTATTAAGTAAAAGAGAGAAAGAGAGTTACGATAAGAATGACCCGCTTCGGCACGAATGGGCCGGCTCAACGGGAGTGATACCACGGCCTCACTGAAAACCGGCGTAAAATAGCGCTTGCATTGTGTTTCGTCGAATGAGTCCGGGTACCAGAAGCCCAACCCTCTATCCCCTTCCGAGGGGAGGGGATCAAATTCAAACGGCCGGCAACGCACTTGCGACTCCTCTGGTGTTGCGGGTGTCCATGGGCGGCGGTAATCGCTTACCATCAGGCGATCCATCTGTTCGTTTGCCTCCTATACCATTAAAAAAAAAACAAAAATACTAGTCTCTCACCGGGAACCGGCGCAAGAGTAGTGCCACTGATACTCTGTTTCCCTCGGTTAGAATGTATACAGGAAGTTACATACTTACCACTTCCATACTTTTTTAAACCTAATTCCAAAACGCACATGGGACCTAATTCCAACATGCACATGGGACTTAATTCCCATGTGCGTTTAAAGTGATATTATAGATATTTCGAGCGATCATAGAATACGGCAACCGCTTAACATTGGTTAGCTAGCGGATATGGCTAACTTTGTTTAATCATTACATAAGCCTCTACAAGATAAAATTATTTTGCTTCGCAAACGTCGGGGATAGGATATTAGATTTTTCTGTAATTCTTCATTATGAGTTGAACTAAACTATGCGGCATGGAAATATGACATACATATATGTTATTATGTCCATGTGTGTTACGGGCTCAGTTTCAATAAATACAAATAAATTGAAGGTGTAGTAGTTGGTTTGGTTTCATGGTTTTGCATGTAATTAAGTAAAACGTCTGTTTTCTAGTAAGTCTCGTTTGACTAGCTTTTGCCCGCGGCTTCGCTCGCGTTAATTTAGAGTTAGACAATCAATTCGCGTTGTACTCTGCTTGTAATAATATAATTCAATCATGACTCAAAAGACACGTGGCGCCATCTATTATCATAAGAACGATATTATTGTTTTCCTAGGGAACAGTAATTTTTTTCGGGATGAATGGTAGCCTATGTCCGTTTCTGTACACCTGACAACGTATATGCAAAATTTCAGGATGATCGCTTCAGTGGTTTAGGCGTGAAAAGGATACAAACAAACAAACTCATTTTCGCTTTTATAATATTAGTTAGGATTAGGATAGGATTTCGTAATTCACACAGTCTTGTACAATATGTAAGATACAGTAAAGTGCTTGGTTTACACAACGTGACAAGGAATTACGTCAATGGCGTAGTTACAGGAAACGTGAAAGGCATCACTTTACAAAGATTTTTTTTTATTTTGCAGTAACGTATCTAGTAGTTATTCTAGTTTCAATCAAATTTATTAGCAGTTGCTGAAGAACTTACGCAGCTGTGATAGACAGACATACGGACGAACGGACCGACAAAGTCACACCATAAGATTTCCATTTTTACTAATAAATATATGGCATCACTTATTTACAATAAACTGCCAAAAACAATCAAAGAATCTGAATCTAATTTGTTCAAGAAAAAATTAAATGAATATTTAATAAATAATACGGTTACTGATTATCTAAATGACAAATTATACAATGACATTTAAACTAATTTATATTATTATTATTATACAATTTTATTTTATTTACAATTTATTCTTTTGCTTTAGTTATAATAGCTGGACATCTATTAATTATTCATCCACTAATTGCTATTTTTATTCTACAACTGACTATATTTTAACTGTATGACATTTTATTTAATTTTTCTGAATTTTGATATAAAATGACTTATTTTTCGACTTGTCATAATTAATTTATTATACTTTTATCGATGTTTGCATGCCACTACTCTGGTCCAAATACTTGCACCTTTAATGCCATTATTTGTAACACCATTTATCACAGTATTTCGGCAAATAAATATGATTTTGATTTTGATTTGATTTTGATTTAAAAATAGATATCTTAATCGGTTCAAGAATACCGGAGATAGAAGGTAACAAAAAACCTAAAACATATGATTCTACGTGAGCACCTTCTTTTTAAAGTCGGTTAGTAAAATGAATAAATGTCAAATCTGTGCAATAACAAATCCGCGGCGACACAATAACAACACGCCGTTCTCACCCGTAGCGAGCGCTGTCATCGGCTCCAGATTATTACCTCACTGTGTAAAGCGCTGCTATATAATTTTTTTTATCATTGTTGACTTTTGTGACCCTGTGACCTATTGGCATCGTGTCAAAAGCTAACATCGTTGATTGCAGTTAACTGTTGTATTAGCTTATGACTTACACTTATAGTCAAACTCAAAACAATTATTTGTGGCTTTCACTAATAAAATCAATGTCTTGTGTGGGATTTGAATTCCCTACAACCGGCGTGATTAAGAGGAGTATTGAGGAAATAGATTTTGGAATTCTGTTTTTTTTTAAGTGAAATCTTCTTCAGCGGCGTTGTGCACTTTTTTGTAATGGGTAAAAAATATTAAACTCACGTCAGGACACGTGACCTGATCGAAAGTTCGTAAGACGGAGGGAGAATTGTCATGTTTGTGTACGATAGCGCAATAAATGAATATTGTATTTTACCACATAAATGATAGTACTTTTATACTGATAATTAAAGCTATTCGTGCAAAATTATTCCCTAACCATTTAAAAATATCAAAAATGCACAACGTTAATATTCAAGTTTTCACTTCTGCCAGCACTCCCGGAGTGCAACTCGTTGTTTTTTTTTAAGTCCTTTACTTAGCTTAAAAAAGAAGTAATGTAAGCATCTTGTTTGGGAATAGCCTAGACAACCCAGTGCGGGTTGGCAGAGTTCACATACTAACCTGAGCCCTATACGGGCCTAGGTTGCTCGTCTCGTTATCCGTTCATATATAGTAGAGTATCATAACATAATTTATTTAATCTTCTTGTAAGCTTTTCTAACTAAACTTACTATTTTTGATATAAATACGTTGACATTAACAGTGCAATTAGTGACTAAGGAACTGTAACTTTTCTAACACCACCTACGTAAACATAAGACGATACTAAAATACACATTTAATTATTACCTAACATGAAACAAGTAATTCTGAAAACACATTTAAATATTAACATGAAACAGATCATCATGTTTGAAGATTTGTCTTTAATTTGGCGCACGTGACACGTGGAACGAGCGTGTAAGTAGTGAGAGCGGCGCAGCAGCTTGTAAACGGCACACGTGTCATGTATGCGCGGGTCCGCGGCGCGCGAGTATGTCGTTGCGACGTGACACGTGGAACGAGCGTGTAAGTAGTGAGAGCGGCACAGCAGCTTGTAAATGGCACACGTGTCATGTATGCGCGGGTCCGCGGCGCGCGAGTATGTCGTTGCGACGTGACACGTGGAACGAGCGTGTAAGTAGTGAGAGCGGCACAGCAGCTTGTAAATGGCACACGTGTCATGTATGCGCGGGTCCGCGGCGCGCGAGTATGTCGTTGCGACGTGACACGTGGAACGAGCGTGTAAGTAGTGAGAGCGGCACAGCAGCTTGTAAATGGCACACGTGTCATGTATGCGCGGGTCCGCGGCGCGCGAGTATGTCGTTGCGACGTGACACGTGGAACGAGCGTGTAAGTAGTGAGAGCGGCACAGCAGCTTGTAAATGGCACACGTGTCATGTATGCGCGGGTCCGCGGCGCGCGAGTATGTCATTGCGACGTGACACGTGGAACGAGCGTGTAAGTAGTGAGAGCGGCACAGCAGCTTGTAAATGGCACACGTGTCATGTATGCGCGGGTCCGCGGCGTGCGAGTATGTCGTTGCGACGTGACACGTGGAACGAGCGTGTAAGTAGTGAGAGCGGCACAGCAGCTTGTAAATGGCACACGTGTCATGTATGCGCGGGTCCGCGGCGCGCGAGTATGTCGTTGCGACGTGACACGTGGAACGAGCGTGTAAGTAGTGAGAGCGGCACAGCAGCTTGTAAATGGCACACGTGTCATGTATGCGCGGGTCCGCGGCGCGCGAGTATGTCGTTGCGACGTGACACGTGGAACGAGCATGTAAGTAGTGAGAGCGGCACAGCAGCTTGTAAATGGCACACGTGTCATGTATGCGCGGGTCCGCGGCGCGCGAGTATGTCGTTGCGACGTGACACGTGGAACGAGCGTGTAAGTAGTGAGAGCGGCACAGCAGCTTGTAAATGGCACACGTGTCATGTATGCGCGGGTCCGCGGCGCGCGAGTATGTCGTTGCGACGCCCTACTAACATTTATTCTTTTGCCCTTAATACAAGTCACCCCTTCCCCGCTGCCCTATGTCGCGGCGGGCCTCCAGAGGACGTTGCTCTCTAAGCTCCCGCCAGTGAACACCTCGCTCGGACACTTGTCACTAAAGCAATATGCTTTGTCATAGATCCCTTTTGTCCGAGTGACATACCACCGTGATATGTCCGTGAGTCAACTTGCTGATATGCACGGTCATCATGTTCCGTTCAACATTAGAAACTTTGACCGCCACGTCAAAAAAGTTAAAGCGTGCTCTTGGCGCAAGCACCGATGCGGTGTATATGGCGCATTCCTTTTACTTTTTCATTCTTCTTCTATTTTAATTAAAAAGGATTCTCGGGGGCACTAACAATCATTTGTGGATCTCATAATTGTTTGTTCCGTGTGGGATTAGAACCTACACTATCTCACAGAATATCGACGTGAAATAGCAGTATTTCTACTGTTGTGTTTCGTTCGGGGAGTGAGAGTGCCGGAGGCCCAATCACCCCCTTTCCCCCATCCCACTCCTTCTCCTTGCCACTTCCGTTCCTAAAGGGTCAGCAACGCGCAAGTGATGCCTCTGGTGTTGCAGGCGTCCATAGGCTACGGTGACCACTTACCATCAGGTGGGCCGTATGCTTGATTGCCACCTTAGTTGTACCAAAAAAAAAGATGATCATTTTAAGGAGTATGTCATTCAAGACGGCAACAGTTTAGATTAATTCTAAGTTATAATGTGATCTCCAATTAGAAACTCCACCACTGCTAAGTACGGATATCTTCTTGGGAAGATAAACCATTGCGACACAGAATTAAAGTCATCTCTTTAGTCATAGCCGTTTGTTCCGCATACTTATCCAAAAATATGACATTGCTTGCGTAATTGCATTCTATTACTTATGCTAGGTACGTAGTTTATACATGTGATACCAATAAGCGATAATCATTAGGAACAAGTTTACATTGCGATCGTCCTCACATAAATGTCCACGTTACAACGACAATCTCATAACTATTCATGAGTTTAGTCCACACAACTACTTTGAAAAATAATGTTTTGTTAATAGAAGTTGATAAACTGCCGTTACATATACATAATTATTCAAACTAGGGGTCGCTTAATGCTCAAAATTCGACCAAAGTTTATTTTATTTTTTTATTTTATTTTATTTGGCTCACCAACAATTGATTACACCCATACAATTACAAAAATACATATAAAGATCTTATGTTCTAGTGTAACAATCTAATACAGGCAAACACAACATGCTCAAAAAGTGTGATTAAACATAAATACAAAAGTTCTACAGATTACGAGACAAACACATATACAAGTCAAATACTAACTGCTTATGTTTATTAGGTACAAACAAAAATAAAGTAAAGATAAACAATTTAAAAAAAAAAAACAATACAAATAACAATACATTCAAAAAATAAGAAATGAAAGAAAAAAAACAAAAGCTATCATAATGCGGGACGATTACTTGCACATTCTTTTTTGAGCTTGCACATTGAGTCCACATTCACATCAACAAGATCACTAATGCCATTCAATAATTTACACAGTCGGGGTATAGGAGAGTTTGCGCCCAAGACCGTTCTGCGAAGTGGTGGATATAAGGGAGTTATGGGAGTACGAGGAAGTCTTGCGGGGACACGAAATTTAATGTTAGAGAGCAATTCGGGACAATCAATTTTATTTTGTAAAAGCTTGCCTAAGAAAACCGTGTCAAGGATGTCTCTTCTATTCTGCAAAGATACCATCATGAAATGTGACAGTCTTTCTTTATAAGATGGTTTCTTCCTTGCTATCCCGGAGGAGTAAGCTAGGTGCCACAAGAAACGTTTTTGAACCCTCTCTAGTCTTAATGTGTGAGTAGCGTAATGCGGTCTCCAAACAGTACTACAGTAAGTTAGCCTGTAAGATATTGCTTTTATATATTGATATAAGTAACCATAGTTATGCGCATCGACTGCGTGCGTCAAATGCATAGTTGTGTGCGTATAGTGCTTTTTCATTAATTTAATGCATTTCTAATGCATATTTTATATAAACATTAAGATTCGCCCCTCCTTCTCTATATAAACCTTAACTGTGCCACATTTCATACTCCTCCGTCCGCGCAATTTTCGTAAAAAGGAGTACAACGTTTTTGCTTCACGTATTAATATATAGATAACCACGTTTTAATCAGAAACTATTGTTTATTTTACTGTGAACAATTATAGACGGCCGGACAGACCCATAAGCAGTTACAATACTGTTTACAAGCATTATGGAAAACCTGCCATTTTCTTCACTATACATTTATATTTTAAGAGACAACTTCAGCTCTAAGAATAATTCCTGTATCATGAGGTACTTTACTAATATCCAAACAACGGACATAAGGAGACACCCAGTTTCGGTACAACAATTTGGCCTCGATGGCGTAGTGGTTAGTGTAATCGACTGCCACGTCCTAGATCGCGGGTTCGATTCCCGCACAAGTCAAACATTTGTGTGCATGGACATAGATGTTTGTCTTGGTCTTGGTGTTGCTATGTATTTACAAAAAAAGTATATAATTATGTATGTTTATTCATTGTCTAGTACCCATAGTACAAGCTCTGCTTAGTTTGGGCTAGATGGTGTTGTGTGTTTGTGGTAGGAGATTATTATTATATTATAACTATTTGTGGATTACGCAAATGTTTGTCCCATTAAAGATTTGAGCCCACAGCACTCGGCGCAGTGCAGTGGCGAGGCGAACACTTTAATCACTACACTATAATTAGACAATTTTTAAGACAAGTTATAAATAACTGTTTAATTGACACATAGCGCAAGACAAGACAGTGGATGGTATCGGTTTGAACCGGGGAGGCCTCTGCGTCAAATAAATAATCAAATGTATCTACTATAAAGTCGACGGATGCCAATACTAAATACAATAATTAGCACATATTGTTGCATAATACTGTCTTATGTTCACGCAAATGTTATACATTAAAATTAAACTACTTTATGTACTTAAATACATCTTATATACATCCATTATAAAAAAGAAATCGAGACAAAGTCGAAGAATAACATTAGTTTTAGCATAGGTACGCGGAATACAGTAATATATTAAGTATTCATAAACTTTGCGAACTGAACAAACTCTTTTTAGTTAAAATCTACGCGGACGAAGTCGCGGGTAACAGCTAGTTAACAATAAAATTAAGACTTATATATGTAAATAAGTAGAGTGCCGCGTGTATACTAAAATGTTGTGTGTTTGTTCCATACGACAAACGAGTTCAACATATTTTGTGAGTTAAACGTAGGTACACGTAGTTATAGAACACATACACAGTCCATGTTGTTGTAGTCAGCCGCCCGGCGCCCCTCGAGGCGAGCACTCGACATTCTTATGAAAACATATTAAATTTCAATAAATTGTTTGTTTATCTACCGAGAAATGAGAAGCGAATGAATAAGCAGAAATTCGGGAAAGGTACCAATCAAAGTGAGGGAGCGAACGCCAAACATCTTTGTAAGGTCTCTATTTACGGCCTTTTCAGCGCTCTCAGTGCCGCCGAGCAAGGAGCCGCTACACGAGCCATTTATCAAAACGCGTTGATACCGGATTCCAATATTTACTTTATTGTTAGTTAATTGGAAAAATAAAGTCATAATGTGTACAACACGTATAATCAGTGTAAAGCAACGAACACGATCACCACGATCGGCGTCGGAATGCGACGTACGTTCAGCAGCAAAAACAGAATATACTTCCATATTTTGAGAGCAAAAAACTACCGAATGTTAATAAACGTAGGTGACAGGCGACGCATACGAGAGTGGCGACGCGAGCGGGCAGGCGGGCGACCCCGTGCGAGACCAGGCGGCGCGAGCACGAGGGATGCCGCGTGGATCGTTTGTCGATCGCCCACTGTGGACTCAATCTATGTGGGATTTTTTTAACAACTAATAATGACTGTCCATAATTATAACAAATAGGTTTACCTCTATGGGGTTCTTTAGGAGTATAGGGATGCCACTAACTGTGGTGAATATTGAATTGAAAAATGGCATAACTAACAAGCTTAATAAATCATATTTAATCCATTTTAGAAGTGTGTTTTCGTAATATATTTTTGTGCCCATAACACTGGGAATCATGGACTGAAAATCAAAAAGCCCCAGGAGGTTATTTAATAGCAGCATGTCGATCATCAGGTTAAGCGTCAAATAAAACACGTCTTAGGTATCCACACAATGTTTTCCTTCATCGTTACATTGAGCGATAATTAAATATTCAATATGCATATTACTGGGGGAAGTCAGAGGTCCGTGTCTTGGGATAGAAATCGAAACTTCTGCGTGGCAGTCCGATGACCTCACACTGCTATTAATAATACTCGTCATTATAGTTTCCTATAAATGTGTACGACTCTTGAGCAGTATGGAGAGATGTGGCAGTGAGATCGCGGCGCGGGTGCGTGGCATGCAGCGCGCGTCGCTCGCAACAATGGCACGTTTATTGTCGCCGGCCACTATCACTTCGTACTTCGCAACTGATTCTACCAAAAGCACGTTCACTCTGCGGTTTGTTCACTAAACACTATTGTGTTCAGTTTGTCACGGGCGGTGACGTGCTTTTGACGCCGCGCGAAAATAATAAATAGCTTGTTGTGTTTTCAAGATCAATGATGATGGAGATGGTCTTTGCAAATATTTATTATTTGATATTTCAGATATATTTCTAAAAGAAGCTAAATTGCAGAATGCCGGTTATTTATATTATGTACATACACTAGCGAAAGGCAAATGTAAGTACGATTCAAATAAACAAAAAATGAAAAGGTTTAGGTGGCCGTGGATATTTCATTAACATTATATTACATTATATTTAAATGTCTTTGTAAGTCATGAAGGCTAGCATATAAAATAAGTACATTTATTATTGATACCTATAAGACGGATTCATAGAGAGTAGGCCTAAAATAAAACCGACTATAAGACATATTAATGGTAAAATTTGTTTCCTAAATATCTGCCAATATGTTTATCACTGCAGAACAAACATTGGGTAGGTTTATTACGATATTGCTGTATAATAGTATGATTCAAATGTGCGTATCATCTGTTTGCTCTTGACAGCAAGCTATTGCAGTTATTGTTGGTTATACAAAGCTAACAATACGGCCTAATGACCTGCACGTCTGAAAGTTTTCCATAATGATTTTGAAGTTGTATGACGTCTGTAAACTTTCAATTGGCGAGTGAGAAACACTGTAACCTAACTCTCATTCTTCACGGGATATATGGATAGTGAGATTGTACATAATCTTATCTTTTGATACTATGATAACAATTTAGGATTTTTGTCGCCACGGTTTACTTTTTCGTACATAAGCCGTAGAACTAGGGTACGCAACACGTCGCGACGTGTCGTAGCATGCACAACTGAATAAATCAATCAATAAGAGCACGGAGGTAGCACTCAGTGCTCGCTGCGAGCGAGATAGAGCACGATGTGAATCCATTACAGCGCGCTGAGTGCTTCCTGCCTTCTCCAAGGACGAGCACGGAGAAGCGCGAGGACGTGCGGGGAGAGGAGAGAGGGGAGGAGTGGGCGGCCGACAGGGTTAACTTAATTAGACGCGATGATAGCGTGACGAACTGGTAATAGTAGCGGCCGCCCCGGCCCTCGCCGCCCCGCGCCCTTAGCAAGACGACACGAGACGCGCCGCCCGCCGCCCGCACCGATTGCCGCCGCCACCTGATTATAGTGAGCCTTTAATCTAGTGGCCTCCTTATAGGTAGCGAATAAAATAGATCGGTTACTTGAGAGCTTTTTTCAAGTACGTCTTTTGTAGCACAAATTGAGAGTCGTGAACGGTATAGATAATATCGCATATTACACATCGCACGTGACGGCATTGTTACCTGCTCTGTATTAATTTGTTTGGTAAGTATTCACCTTATGAATATGTATGTCGATAAATGAGTAGTTGTGTAATAAACGATGACACCTAATGTTCTGCGAGTGATATATAGTAGGTCGGTGCGGCGCGCTGAGCACGCACAGATTACAGCTCGGTACGGTAGGTCATCGGTTTGTTCGCTATTACTTCGTGAGCAGCTAGTTCTATCGCAACGTTACTCGCCTATTGTGTTGCTGGAATGAGTTTAATTTTACCTTACTTATATTACAATTTATTAATAACAAAAATATAGGCCAAAATACCTCATATTTAAAAATAATGATGATAGATCTAAGTGGCTTCCTGATGTCGAATGTATGGGGGATATGAGGCAAAATGATGTGTGATCCTATGATATGCAAGCATACCGAGGATAGATGGTATTTGTTTGAAGTTACATGCAGAAGGAATAGAATAGAATAGAATAGAATATCTTTATTTTCTGTAAACAAGGTACATTACATTGATGTCATACTATGTATAATAAATTAGCACAAGCCTGTTTAGCCGTTACAAATAGCATGCAAATACAGGTACATGTTATATGGAGTTAACAAAGTATGTCTCTTCAAACAATCATAACAAATGTTAAATTAACAATGTCATAATTCGTATTTGATTAGTAGGTCAATTTGGTACTCATCACGCCGTATGTTCCATAAATTCTTAAACAGAGTAAAAGTTTTTCTGCATGAGCCAACCATGTAGAACTGTTATAAATTTATTTATAGGGAGAGTTTTCATAAAATTTGGTAATTTATTATATATTTTAATACACATGGCGTACGAATTGTTTTGAAGCCGGCTACTTCTGGGTAACATGTTTAGAACAAGCCTGTCCGGATTTCTTATATTATCACGCCGAGTGACATCTTTTGCCTGACTAAACAAGTCTGGATGATGTTTAATAAATTTTCCGATTTCTAATATATAGAGACAAGCCAACGGGAGTATTTTCAATGATTTGAAAAAAGGTCTACAAGAAATGTCGGGAGCAATGTTACAAATTGACCGTATGCACCGTTTTTGGGCCATAAATGCTTTTTGTATGTGTGAGCTATTGCCCCATATCAGTAACCCATACCTAAGGACAGATTATACGTATGCACAATAAGCTGTACGTGCAGTATGTTGGTTGGAAACTTTTGTCAATTTATGAAGTGCGTATGAGAAACCATTTATTTTGTTACATACTTTATCTATTTGTTCTTTCCAATCAAATTTTGAGTTTATTATAATTCCCAGAAGGATTTCACTAAGTGTTATTACTAATTGAAAGTAAACTATAGGAGAGCGACAGACAGACAGACAAGGCGACAATTCTATTGATAAATTCAACTCAAATACCTAAATACATCAACAAGCGCATAATTATAAAAAAACTAGATTAATACATTTTCATCGCTTTGCCTACGTTTGATAAAGAAGTCGTAGGTTAGAGTTGCAATATGTATAAATACCGTCCACAGCAGTCGCAGACGAGTGCGGCCTCAAGGTCAGGGGCGCGCCACACTGTGGTGCTTTTCATTTGGTTACTAGTTAGGTATGTAAGTATGAAGAGTGCACCGTGCTGCCACTGGCAGATGACACCCGCGCGGCCTGCTTAATCGCTCCTACTGCTATAGAACAAATCATTGCAATGTCGCTTCTCGATCGGTCGCCATGCTATTCTACAACAAAAAAATTGTAGCAAAACTACCACTAAATTACTTTTCTTTGAAAAAGAGTGGCAGTCAGTTTCTTCTCATAGGCATGAGAGGGTCTCATAGACATGAGGCAAAGACCTCAACCTAGCTAATAATCTAAATATAACTTCAATATGTAATTTAAGTAAATCCATTCACCGTTATATCTTAATCACGCTTGTGTATAATGTCAAAAAACCAAAAGTTCATCATATATGTATTATTGAAGTACATGTAAAAGCAAAATATGAGTTTCATGTTTTAATATGTCAAGTAATGTAAAGAAATGGGCGTCTTTTAAGATTAAGATACTCCTCATGATGTTGGTATGTAAACCGGCTGATATTCAATGGCTCTATGAGCACTTTATATGAGACTGGCTTCTACCCACAGCTTCGTTCGCGTGTATCTCACAGGTATATTTACCGAGATAAGCAACACCTATGTATTAATCCAGGACACGGTCTGTATGCCTTATTTCATCCAAATCACACTTCTAATTTGAGTATGATTTCATGCCTTTTTACATGTAAGTACGAAATGAATGAAGACATTTGTCTGTCCTGTTAAAATGTTTATTTTGTGGCGGTGTTATGACACGCTCACCTCTCAGTATTACTGTTTACCGCTCATTGCTAGTCGCCCACAATCTAAAATGTTGTTTGGCTTCCCAAGTCGCTCAAGTGTAAATATAATATTCGTAAGTCTTCAGAAGTCAAACTCCAAAGTAATCGACAAGTTAGTTAACGTGCCACGGAGCACATCACTTAGTGCCGGCGATGCGAGACACCACTCGACCTTCGTGCCACGCGCAACAACACAACCGAACGTAAACATTGTGACGAATCTAAGCGACATATATCTTCATTATATTTGCTTGTTTATTAATTGTTGGCTCAAATAAAACCTATATGACGTTAAACGGTAATGGAGTTCGCGCGGCAAACATTTGCGTGCGTGCCAGTTCCCAGATCCAAGAATTTCAGTTACACATTTTAATTTAACGTACTGCAACGAATTGGATTCTGACGCATTAAGTTTGTGTGTACGTTAAATTAAAATGTGACGTTAACATGATGTCACAGACATGATGTGCGTATAGAGGTGCTGAGTGAGCTGGCGCAGGCCGGCGCGTGCAGCCGCCGGGAATACACTGCGGACGAGTTCGCGCAAACATCGATATCGCTAGTTGCGAAACTAAATTTTTATGGAAACTAGAACAAACAGGCGGTGTTTGCTGCACTTTTGGCGAGGACGCGGGAGGGGTGAGGTGCAGACGGGGAGGGCGGGGTCGCAGAGGACAGCACGCGAGCAGACCAACTATGAAATTGAAACAGGTTGGCATGCGGTCGAGCATCTAACAGCGAAATACGAGTTTGTATGAGACATATCCGAACACAACATTATAATTTTGCTTTTATGACATTCGGTTGGATTCGAATTGATATTTGGTACAATGATTTATGATGTTTGGCTATAATTGGTTATATCAGTCATGTGAGAACGCACCAGTAGCACGGAAATGGTTGCCGTTGTAGATATCAACATTACAGGAGCGGAATTTTCTTATAAATTGATATGTGCTGGTAACGTTATCATTGGGCATTACATTAGTTAACAAGACACTTCTTTGCTTATTAAGAGGAAATTGTTTTAATTAAGATTAAACTAAATTCATGTTAGACCAATTTAAAATGTTATTGGCAGATAATAAATGCGTGCCGCTATACAAAATCAGACACTGTTAATTAAATGCTCTGTTTTATTCAATAGTAAAGACAATTTATGGTTGGTTCGTTTGCTGTCTATACGAAGAAAGTGGCATTTCGTTTCGTCATTAAAGAATTCCGAAACATGTCGCAGGACGACGTGAGGACGTGACACTGTACTGTGACGTCACAAGCGCCACTCGAGCACACTCTGCGTCTTTTAATTGCGAAAGTTCAAACGAAAATTTTACGAATATTCATTTGAAAAATACCCTCTAGGAAGGAAAATATGAAATAACTTTGACAGAATGTAGTGAAAACATTTATGAAATTGGCGAACTCTGAGAGTTTTTGCTTTCAAGCGTCGGACGGATCCTCCGCATCACACCTCCTGTAGATACAGGATACCAGAATTAAGTATTACATCATTTTTATTGTGAGTAGAAATTGTAACTGGTAGGTAAATGAAAGTTGCTTTCGTATCATTACTCTTTGTTACGTTTTAAGAAATTCACGTTGTTTGTTTACTTAGATGCTGTGATGAGGGATGTCCACGTGGATGTTCGTTACTGTGCCACGCTGAAAACTGTTACACTAACTTATAACACGAAATAATATGAATATCTACGTCCTGTAGGTTTAAATAAGTAATTCTGTAAACCAACTAGACATACCACAGCCTGTGTCGGCTTGCTCCTTCATGCACATGACGCAGTAACGATAAGGTTGTACCAGCCTCGGTGACACAGCGGTAGTGAATGAAACTGCTGTATGTAAAATCGCGGGTTCGATTCCGGGAATTACCGGCGAAAGTGTTATTGGGTTTTTTCGCAGTAGTAGCATATATGGTCTGACACTGTGCCCGATAGACGACAATGCTCACTACCACGAGGGTTCTAAAACCATAACGGGCGAAATGTAAGTGTTCTAACTTCTGTGTAACTTCTGCTTGTCACTTTGGGATATATTGGAGCGAGGCTACGAACGTGTGTACCAGCCAGCGTCCACTGCGACCAAGATCTGACGCATTAACCGTAAATCGAACGGTCGTGGTCATCCGTGCTGTCCAGTAAGATGTGACACAGCACTGCAGTCGTCGTCTTAGTGGCGAACAGGTGGATACTTTAAGTAAATTACGTTTCACAAGCAACGGCCGGCAGTTGAAATAATATGATGTCTAAAGGATCACCTTTGGCTTGGATTGCTTCGTTCATACTTTATTTAGTTTAACTTTTCTAACAACAGATAATTATAGGTAAAATATTCCATTTAACAATAGCTACTACTAAAATGTAAGAATGTGTTGGCATCTAATGTATATCGCAAAACGGTTTACAGATGACTTCAAGAACCTTGTAAATATATGATGCCTGCTGCATGGTGCCGGCGGATTAGAATAGTACTACCCCATATCTTCCCATAGGTATCGTAGAAGGCTATTAAGGGAGTGTGAAAATAACGTTAAAACATCGATATCAATAACATTTGTCGCGTGGAATGTGCGTACACTTCTTGATCGCGAGGAAAATGCCTGTCCTGAACGAAAGACTGTTCCGTTGGTCTGATCGCATTCGGGATACGGTAGTGCTGCGGAGACCCAATATTATGGGGATTGAGGCCTACCTCATGCGCCAGCAACTCTGTTGGTGCGAACACGTGTCGCGAATGTCAGATCAATGTTTGACAAAGTGCATCTTTTCTCTGAACTTGAGGAGGGCAAGCGTAAGCATGGCGGACAACTTCTTAAGTATAAAGATGCGCTTAGCCGCCATATGAATAAGTGCGACATTGAGCCGCTCGGCGAGCGGCTGTTTCTTCCCAAGGTTCTGAAAATCTTGGGAACAAACAGCCGCTCGGCGAGCGGAATGGAAGTCTTTGGTGAAAACCATAGTTCAAACTTTGAGGAGAATCGCTGTTCTGTACTGGATGCTTGACGCGATGAACTGAAAGCGCGCCCAGCTTGTGCTATCAGTTATAATGACTGCAATGGTGTACTCACCTGCCCGCATTGTGCGCGAACATTTATCAATAAGATCGGCTATGTTAGCCACACACGAGCACACCAAAGACTATTAGAACGGAGTTGAAGTGGTCGCCGTGGCCAAAATCGGTCGCGAAGGATATTATTATTAAATATATCACTACATATTATAAAACAAAGTCCCCTGCCGCGTCTGTCTGTCTGTCTGTTCACGATAAACTCAAAAACTACTGAACGGATTTTCGTGCAGTTTTCATCAATAAGCAGAGTGATTCATGAGGAAGGTTTAGGTGTATAATTTGTTAAGGTTTAGTACTACTCGTGCGAAACCGGGGCGGGTCGCTAGTGTTAAATAATTTAAAGCGTTTTTAAGACATACGAGTATAAACTGAGGTAGTAGAATTCAACAATATGTTATAAAGTAATGGAAGAATATGAGTATTTCACTTGAGTCTGTTGAGAAATTCATATACATGATGTATTTGCGGAGAACAAATATAAATCTCATACAAGTACAACAATGTTAAAGGCGAGTATATAATATAATAATATCAGCTCTGTATTAAATCGTTCCAGTGCTGAGCACGGGCCTCTTTTCAGTGTGAGAACGGGCAGGCCATAGTCCACCACGCTGGCCCAGTGCGGGTCGGCAGACTACACATATCTTCGAGAACATTATGGAGAACTCTCAGACATGCAAGTTTTCTCCCGATGTTTTCCTTCACCGTTAAAGCGAGCGATAAATAACTATTTAATACGCACATAACTTCGAAAACTCAGCGATGCGCGCCTTGGGATCGAACTCGAGACTCTGCGTAGCAGTCCAACGGTCCCTCACTAGGCTATCGCTGCTAAAGAGAGAGAGTGCCTTTAGGTTTATCAAGCGCTCATTTCAGTCTGCCGGCAGTGGCGGGTACCTACAACGCTATCTGTGCAGGTCATTAAACATAAATACTATAATTATGAAATATTTGCTAATATGCTCATATTTGCTGCGGTTCAACACAACGTTACATAATATATGAAAATATTAATTTAGTAACGCTCTAAACCTTTTCGGGTATGTACATGTAATTGTTAGTATGTAGTCCAACAACTGTGCACCGCGACGTGTGGTGCCGAGAAAATGCGGTGGCGGTTACACCCACACTCTATGTACAACAGGTTGTGGCTGATGTGCCACTTGGAACTAAGCAGCAACAACACAACAACTAACAGTTTTTAGCAGAATAGCACGGTAGATTACGTACTAATGACGAGTACAAAACTCGTCTAAATTAGGGTTATGACGCACGTCGTCTACCTATTCTCGTGTTGTCTGTCGCTTCGCTCTCATCTCGTTTATTTCTCGCCGTCTTTGAAAGGATAACACAGATACACCGGCCTATTGGAAGCTTAGCTTTATACACACAAAATTGTATTGACACACAAACGACATATCATCAACATTTTAATTGAGCCTGATACCAAAGCAGGCTGCGGCGCTCTCAAATAAACTTTGTTTAAGAAGTTTTAATCTCAGTTTTAATTTGTTTTATTTGCGTTATAGCCAACGGCAATCGGCTTATTTTGTGAACAAAGTATGGATACAACTGTTAATCGTGAACTAACAATGAATATCTAAATACAGCAGAGCATTAGACGGTACAATTGTGAATACATGTCCGCGTATGCATACTGAAGAAGGTCGGGACCACAGGACGCTACATCAGCGGTGCTCGGGCTCTAATTAAGTGCAGGCACACACGCACCTCGGCGCACATACACACACACACACACACACACACACACACACACACACACACACACACACACACAAACACACACACGCACATACAGACCTGAGCATGTGTGTGTGTGCATGGAGCATGTCACGCCCCGACGAGCCAACTTGTTGAGACGAGACGTGCATCGCTCCTGTGTTTACATTTCACAGTTGACAGGATACGTCAACACCTCACCTCCGTCATTCATCTCCTCAGGTAACCTTTGGCATGTTTCTATGTAGCGAGTTTACTCTCTAATTACTACTTAACCTGAATAAGGTAACTTCTATGTACATGCTACGAGATAGCTACGTAAGTGCTACGATGCTTAGACATCTACAAACATGTCGTTATCAATGGACAGAATATTGATGACTTTTTGCAATAAGTTATTAATTGAACATATAAAACAATTCATAGTTAAAAAACTCTGACAGAGACTGAAAGACAGGGTTGCATAACGAAAGTAACAAGACCAATTCAAAGTAGCCCAAATATTTTTCTAAGGACTTAAATGTCTTTAATTTACCTTTACTTTTAGTTTCCTAACGAGACAAAAAACGGGTTATCTGTATTACTGCCGCCAACTGCACATCAACTTCTTCTCTGTAGGACCGCGGGAGTGATACCAATGAAGCGTTCATCACTTATCACATGCTGTGGACTTATGTATTTGTTGCCCTAGTGGTATCAAAAAATGTATTGTCTACTAATACTTAGCATTTAGTTTTAAGTCTGTTAATTATTTACACTAAGTACAAAAGGTATTAAATCCTAAACAAATCTTATTAACTATTTTAAATGGAGTTTGTTGACCTCACTTGTAACATTATGTAGGTAACGCGATAGGGATCGCACGGACCGGTGGCTCTCTCTGGAATAAACTCGCCCAACGGCCGTACTTTCAAACATTAGATAGTTCTCACAATGTGTCTTCAGGGAGCCAACTTGATATAGGATTTATCGGTAAAACTCCAAGGCTCAGGTAAACGTGGGCATTACACCGACGAAGTTTTTACATCATTTTAATTCAAAAAGGGTACGAGGAAATCGACTGGATCATTGTTCTGAGCAATTATAAAAATGTGTGTGTGTGTACTATGCGTATGTGTGGGTATTATGTGTGTGTGTGTTTGTCAGCGTCATTGGCTATTGGACACTGCTATCGACAGACTCGCACAGCACGTTACTACATATGACGGCGGTGAGCCTGCTCTTGATTAAATACGTTCAAACAAATTCAATTGAGCTTTTTCACTTTTATTTATAAAACCTACTTTAGAAAAAAAGTCTTATTGCCTGAATTTAAACGTTCAACAAAATTTCAACAGCATATGTATTTAAGTTTCAGTAGTGTATATGTTATAGAAATATGTTATAGGAGTATGTTATATCATAACAAATTATCAAAATATGGAATTATAGTTTTACGGAATTTTGTACGTAAGTAAGTGATGTGCCGCGACGCGGTCGACACTGGAGGATTAACTGCACTGGCTCGACACATAACGAGCTCTGCAGGTGTACACGACAAGTGAGCCGCCCGTCGACGAAGTGCCGACTGCATCTAATGCCGCGTAATAAAAGCCGTGAGTCGTCGTACGTATAATAACCATAATTTGAATTTGAAATAATAATCTGCAAGTTCCATTATTTGGGCACGAAACCACAAAAGGTACAACTTATTCACTTAATTTCACAAATTCTACTTATCATTAACAGCGCTATAAAAAATACCGGTGAATCAATTGTGAACCGATCGCGATAACAATTTGTGAAAGTATCGCTCTGTTGAGCACTCGCAAATAATAACTTCCTGAAATATCTTGTATTTCATTTTTGGTAAAAATAAATGAAAAGACTTATTGCTATAAATGGTTTTATTTTTGTATTTTTAAAGAACTGTTACGCCTGTTTTAGTATGTATAACACTACAGCGCGTAACAATAAGATGTGGTTTTGTTTTAAAATCTTATAGTAGACTTTGTGACTGATGTAAAACTAGTACGCATTAATTTCGACTGGGAAGTGAGCGCGCCTTATACAGCTCCGGTACCATACTGGAGATATGGGAGGCGGCTTCTCCGTCGGCTTCAGCGAAGTTTTCGTTAGCAACTCCTAGGGTTGCAGGTGGTGAGCGGCTTTATTGCTGCGGTACCTATTTGGAGAATAGGTAGTGTCACTTGGGCACGAGGTAGC
Source organism: Catocala sponsa (assembly GCA_963564715.1). Classification (NCBI taxonomy): domain Eukaryota; kingdom Metazoa; phylum Arthropoda; class Insecta; order Lepidoptera; family Erebidae; genus Catocala; species Catocala sponsa. The sequence continues at coordinate 566,456 of OY751343.1, forward strand.
TGGCTTACTAGAACCGGGTCTCTGAGGTAGGATGGACAGTCGAGATTTGGGGACAAGACCTGTCTATAACTGGTCCCGGAAGGTGCTCTCGGGTACTGGAAGATACAGCGGTTCCACCCAATATAACCTTTAAGGTTGGTGTAGGGGAACGCTATATCATAAACTGGACTAGTCGTAGAGAGAGGGGACTGCGCGGATGTCGGGAGGGAACAAGTGGCCGCCTTGCCCCTTGCCACGTGCTGAGTGCTGTGGGATTATTCCACACACAAAAAAAAATCTGCGATTTACAAATAGCTGTTACGAGAATAGGTTTTCTTGATATCCGTTGATTGCCGTAACGGATTATAATATTATTTATGAACTTGTAATAGTGTGCAAAACAGCTTTTTAAAAGATAATAAATAATGATTAAAAACAGATACTGGTGCGCGTAACTTAATATTGAAATAATGGGCATAATGCCTTTTTGTTGCAGTAGAGATGTGATCCAGTGAAGTGGCGATAATTAAATTCGGAATTCGTACACAAACATTACAATTTAAATCGGATCTTTGTGACGCGACTTACGTGTCACTGCCATTTAAATAATTGATATCTGGCAGGCGCACAGAGTCCGTCAGCTACAATGAGATAATGTATAATTTACAATTTGCTGCGCCATTTTGAAAATGAAATTCAACTTATCTTTTGGTTTTCATATACTACATATAACCAAATGAAAAAGAAAACATTTTACTATTTGCCTTGAGCATTTCACAAACCAGTTAGAGATTGTAAGTTCATGAAGACGTTGTATAAAAAGGTAACTCTCGCGCTTGTTGTAGTTTCTGTATCATGGAGTACTTTACAAAGATTAGAAGAACGGACTTAAATATTTGGAGCAATATCATGAGTAGATCACACAAATTTTTATCCCACGTGCGATTTGAACACACAACCCTCGACGAGCTAGCAGCGGCAAGACGACCACTTTAAATATTACACATCCGCTTGTACTGTGATGAATCATTATCTTAACTTGCCGACGGTATAAACATATGAATGAGAACAGAACAACATGTTTTACAGCAATGGTCTGTGGCAACAGCAAAGTGTACTAGTATCACACGTCACACGCCAGAACTCCTGAACCCGCAGAGTTCGATTATATTAACAATGACGCGCTAATGCAACTGCTGCTTGATCAACAGTCTATCCGCGCGTGGTAATGGAGCGCTCACACTTTTGTGCATCATTTAACTAGAATGGTGACAAAGAACAAATTAATTGTAACATTCTTTTGAACGCAGTCTCTTTGAGCGCAAATTATATTATTCGTGAACGCGCGCGGCCGCCAAGCGTCAGACAAGGAACTCTTGACAGAATGAAAAATGTCCCTCGGGACGTTATTAAAAATTCAATTAATTTTGTTTAAACGTTCTTACGTGCGATAGTGACGAGTCACGACCTCGGTCCGCCCCCGCGCGCCCCACACCGCACCCCGCGCTGTGGCGGCTCGCGGTGCGGTGCGGCGCGGTGCGGTGACGAGGCGTGATGTGAAACAATGGTGTTTTGTGGCGGGTGTAAGTTTGCCTTTGGATTAAACTCAATGTTGCCGTTAGAGTCCCACTCGCGGCTCGTTCCTGCGGATAATGAGATAGCACACCGGCGCGCGCCGCACCTACACAATGCGTGCGGAAATACATAGTTATTATAAACGCTGCCTTCTTTCATACATGTACTGAAGCTATTGTTTCAAAACTTATAAGTTCAACATTTAATATTATCGCACTGCTATAAATTGTTACAAAGTTATGTCATTAAAACTGTTAAAGTAATCAGGTCGCAGCATCGCTGCAAACTTTGTGCATATTGTCTAGTACCCATAGTACAAGCTCTGCTTAGTTTGGGCTAGATGGTGTTGTGTGTATGTGGTAGAATATTATTATTATTATTGTGATTCAAATTATTCATAAAGATAGAGCAGGTTGCTTACAAGTGCCAATGTATAGATATAAAAACAGCATGTTTGTTCGTCGATGAAACCAATGACTGTTGTTATTGCGAATGTATAATATTAGTGATTAGTCGCGCCAGTTACGCGCGATTCACTAAAGAGTTGCCTATGGAGAGAGAAAGTGTCCATACGTATCTACGTCGTGCTTATGGTATTAGTGACATTCTTATACTTATCAACATAAGGACTGGTGTAACTTATATCTATAGTTTCGCGTCTCCTGCTGTTCATACATAGGAGAGATCTTGGGTCCCTAATCATCTGGAACATTTGTCTCGAACATTCACTACAACTTATATGAGGCGGCAGTACCCTCAATATATTATATTACAAAAGTCAATATAATGAGTATTGAAAGCTACTAACGGTCGAAATTCGACCATAATTGATTTAAATTGTAAGTTTGATTGTTATTAAGGTTTTATTGTCTAGAACTACTCCCTTATAATCACATTTCATTTAGATTTCGATCTATACAGGTTAATTTACGTATCTTTTTTAAACAAATTATTATTTACTTATATTAACTATACTGTTTAATTGACGATATTCCTAAGCTTGCCACTTTGTTTTCTTTTTATCTTCATCCTTACTAATATTATAAATTTGAAAGTAACTCTGTCTGTCTGTCTGTATGTTACCTTTTCACGGCTAAATCACTCAACCGATTTAGATGAAATTTGGTACATATATAGTTTAAAACCTGGGGAAGGACATAGGCTACTTTTTATTGATGGAGGTACCACGCGGGCGGAGCCGCGCGCAAAAGCTAGTTACATATAAATACGTAAATATATTATAATATAAATAGTATAATATATATATCATTCCAATCCGCCTAAAGGTTGCCCGTAAGATATTGCTGATATATACCTACGTCATTATATATTGATAGATGTAACTATAGTTACGAAGAGTAGTACGACATCAGCCGAACAATGCTGAAATACTACGAACGCGATTCGACTGCGTGTGTCAAATGCATGGTTGTGTGCGTGTAGTGTTTTTGAAGTGAAAACTTTTTAAGCGGAGCTGTGCACTTTTTTTGTGAAGGGTAAAAAATTTAAAACTCGCGTCAGGACACGTGACCTGATCAAAACTTCGTAAGACGGAGGGAGAATTGTCATGTTTGTGTACGATAGCGCAATAAATGAATATTGTATTTTACCACATAAATGTTAGTACTTTTATACTGATAATTAAAGCAATTTGTGCAAAATTATTCCCTAACCATTCCAAAATATCAAAAATGCACAACGTTAATATTCAAGTTTTCACTTCTGCCGGCACTCTTGGAGTGCAACCCGTTGATTTTTGAAGTGAAAACTTCTTTAGCGGCGTTGTGCACTTTTTTCATTAATTTAATGTATTTCTAATGCATATTTTATAAAAATATTAGGATTCGCCTCTCCTTCTCCATATAAACTTTAACTGTGCCAAATTTCATACTCCTCCGTCTGCTAGATTTTCGTAAAAACGGATACAAAGTTTTTGCTTCACTTGTTAATATATAGATAATGGTTTTATGACTGATTTAGTTTAAGAAGTATCAAATATGAATGCAAACGTTTTTCAAGATATTTATACAAACTAAAACTTAAATGTATTATAAGAATTTGAGTTATAGTCACAGAAAATGTAAAGGCGAACATGACGTCACGTACGTAGATGCGTAGCTACCGAGTACAGGTAGATATGAAGACCTTGGAGGCACATCGCAAGCACAATAAATCATTGCTTAGAAAGTTCGGTATCATGTCGCGGTGACAAAATGTGCCGCCGCCTGTTGTTGCCTTCTCCCCGAGCGACGTCGCGCGGCGAAGACAACTTCATTATAATCAATCAAACTCACTCTTGCTACCAGACACTTTTTATTGAGGTAGTAGCAGAGTCGTCACACCGTCACACCGACTGTTGTACACGCGCAGAGCACTCGTCCTATGTCGCGCGCCACAATCTGCACACACAACACAATAAATATCTACTCATTGCCCAAATTAATATTTAATTTAATTAATATTTAATCTTATCGACAATCTCTATTTTTTGCAGTTCAGGCGATGCTTGCTTGTTTGCTATCAAACGGTTAAAGGAAATAACAGCTTAAACGAAACATAAATAGTTATATTACAATTTGTCCGTCCCAAATATTTAAGTTATTGGTTGACAATAAAGATACATATTTATCAAAAAAGCACTTCAAATCCTCCATACAATTTTACTATGGCGGCCGCGCGGCGTTGATTTGAATATGCGCCACACGAGCCCTGTCATTATCTGTCTTACGCTCGGCGCACTCTTAAAATAAAATTGGCTCGTAGATTTTGTCGCTGTGTGGTAATCGTGCAATTTAAGTTTCTTGTTTTAATTTCCGTCGCGACAAAAATAGTGGCTATGGGAAAAAACATAATCCTGTGATTTCATTTTCTATCTTTCAGTTTGTAATTGGTCGATATCTGTAGATAGGATATATTTAAGAAAAATAATTTGATTAGCTAAGAGCTCTAAAAGCCAAAATTATTTTTTGTCTATCTATTTGCTTGAATGCGTATCTCGCAAAATTGAATGTAGTTTTTACAGTTGTATTGCTAAAAATCAAACTTAAAATCTGTTGCACATCTTGATACGCCGCTTAAAAGTCGTAACAACAAGTAATATTTAAAGTATCGGAGAAAGACACATAAGCTATATTTACCTTATTACTTCTGAAAATGTAAAGAATTAAAATATAGAACTTACTTCTAAATTCCACGTTCGTAAATGTGTAATTTGGAAGGTAAATATCTTCCGTTGGCAAAAGCTAGTATCAAAATTTCAATAGACGTTTATTAGGTCAGGGATAAGACAAAGAATTACTCTTTGCCCAACCAAATATTAAAGAAGTAAAATAGTTATACTTTGGTCAGGTGTGATCGCCTCCGTGTGCCGCGAGCGCTGTCCACGCATGCATCGTTAATGTGACCGCACGCCGCACAACGCACCCCCCGCCCCGCGCCACTTGCCTCATACTCGCACACTACATCAATTATATACATAACGTAATGTAATATGCATGTGTGATGCGTGTCATAACCTCCAAGTATGCATTACTCGAGATGACTTATCTTAAATGATTCGTAGTGTATCACGAGCAGATGAGATTAGATAGCAGCCAGCAGCTCAATAATGCATGTTCAGTTACACACGCTCGCGTGAGCGATTGAATATACTCACCGTTTACCTGCAGTATTGCAGCGCTTTAGATCGGCGTGTTGCCATACTTATATCGCTAATATACGAACAGTATCACGATACGTGGGGAGTTGAGATCTTATCAACTTCTTCTCGTAATAAAATTATGAAAATATTTTAAAAGCTTACTTAAGACTTAAACACAATAAGTAAGTACACACAGAGAGGCGTAGTAGTGGGGCGGAAGGGGGCGGCGCGCGCTCGCAGCTCAACACAATCTAATTCCGGCGTCTCGCCGAAGCTTTTAGCCTGTCCATAATAACGCATTTATGTTTTTAATCTCTGCGCAAAGGGTCAAATGGAACTCCACTCGGCGACCTTTTGTATTTTAGCTAATCTTATTTTTGAGCCGCCACAGTCCGGTTTACTTCACTATTATCGAAAGTGTTTTATGTGTACGATGGTTCACGTAATTGTTGCAAGTACAATATAGTTTTTACTAGCTATACGGCGATAGCTCAATGGGGAGACCAACAGACTGCAATGCAGAGGATCTCGGGTTCGAACCCACGTCACGCACCTCTGACTTTCGAAAGTTATATGACTTTTCGAAATTATGTGCGTATTGATTGACAGTTATCGCCTGCTCCATGCCTTGGAGAGTACGTTAAGCCATCGGTCCCGGCTGCCATAAACATCTATGGCAGTCGTTATTGGGAAATCAGTGCCCTCTAATATCCTGACACTGGTCTAGCTTTAGTGTATCGTTAGCCTTTGGGTTGCGGAGGTCAGATGGCAGTCGCTCCGAGTAAAAACTGATATTCAGTCAAATCCGGTTAGACTAGAAAGCCGACCCCAAGTGACTTGGGAATAATAAAGGCTAAGGAGAAGAAGACTAGCTATACGGTGTGATCATATGTTCCGATCGTAAAGTCCTAATAATGGTATAATATAAATGGTAAAAAAAGAGTACAATGTTTTAGATGGCGATATATCATCGTTTTTCTTTGCTTGTGATACTATTTATTATTAATACTTTACGATCCTAACATATGATCACGCCGTGATAGCTAGTAAAAGCTATATTGTGCTTGCAAAAGTTACGTGACCCATCGTAGACATAAAAAACTTTAGATAATAGAATATTGTTATCGCTATCTCATCAATGTCACATGGCGAGCCATTTTATTACATTCTTGAATACTTCTATGTAGTATACAAAACAGTGTTACTTTGTGCAGCTATCCACACGCAGACTCTCGCCAGTTTCCCGGAGGGCTTAGCCGGAACTTCAGATGCCGGTTATGATCCTACCATATCACTCTTGTTTCATTCCCTCGAATTACATTTTTCATGCACGTTCGTTAGTTTACCGAGAGGTATTCTATACCTATTATCCAAAACATTTCAAATCTAGTTATATATATTTTTTTTTTATTTTTTTTATTTTGCTCGTCAAAATGACCACACTCCACCTGATGGTAAACAGTCGTGTGGTCTAAGAGCAGTGACCTCCACATCGCCCCCACAGTAGCCGAGGCGATGTTGAGGTCCCTACTTTGACGGCCTGAGAAGATGCTTTTTCACGCCCCGCTTAAAGAACCCAGTTATATAACATTCACGCAGGATAGTACTGCTATATTTAAATAAAAGGTCTATCTAGTAACATAATAAGAAAAATCTGAAATTATTGTAGCATATAAGATTGTAATTTTACGTACATACATATAGTTTCACGACTATATCCTTGAACACATAGCAAGAGGTTTACTGCACTAACTTTTGACCTGCTATGTTTTATGTTTTACGTAGGTGACGGCGTGCCTAGTGATATTTACCGGGCACAGTGCTAGACTACTTAATGAAACAGTGAATTTAAAAAAAATATTATGTGGTGTCGTGGGACACCAGGTAGGAACGAAGTTCCTTCGGCTAATGTAGAATCAACATAAATTGCAAAAAAAATCGTGCTCAATTCACTAAATAGAATAAAGAATATTCATTTATACCAATATATTTAAATGATTCCCAAACATTTAAATACATATATTGGTCATTTAGTGATTTCTGATATCCTGGTATTATACACTACTCGCTTGTGTATGCGACTGTCGCGCCTGCGCACGTCTCATTTAACGGTTTTATTCCACGCACATTTTTCCACGGACTTTTTCTTACGGTTTTACTATCACATTTTTTTCAGTTAAAATTTCAGTAAAAAAAATGTGATAGTAATCACATTTTTTTCAGTTCGGTCGCGCAGCAAAATCCCTATCCCCTCCAAGCCTGCCGTAAGGAACTTCGTTCCAATATAACTTTTTGCCTGATCAGGGAATCGAACTAGAAACCTTAAACACAGCAGTCGCATACGCTACCACTGCACCGTCGAAGCAAACTGGCCTATAACTGTGTGAACTTGGTTATTAATATACAATTTTAACACGCTTTTATTAGGCTTATCTGTATGTAACAGGATCAAAGATTTAGAATCAAAGGCACCTATATTTAACCTTTTTCGCTTATTCTATTAACATAAAATTTGGCAAGTGTGTGTTGGCGTCGACTCGATGAACTTCATAAGGAAACTTACAGCGTATCTCGGAAGTGCTGGAGCAAATATGAATTGTCTTGAGCAGAGCTGGTCATTAATGGTTTGAAGATGCAGGCGAACGGCTGTCGTTAATAGAAATCGTGGAGTAGTCTGCCATCAATGTAACCAGTTTGAAATATTATTTACCTATACAAATACTTGTTGGAAACTTATCATTTAGAAATTACGATGAACAGCGTCTCTTTTAGTTTTATCAACTCTGTGAATAGAAATTATAACTCTAAATAATTAGAGTTAATCAAATGAGTATTTTGATAAAATCATTTTGTTATTGTTTTTATTTCTAAACCATATTTAAAATTGGCTTAATGAAAGAGAGAGCGAGAGTACGTAAAGTAAGAAGTCGGTACTTGAGTGCTTGTAAATGGAGGGTGCGCCCTGAGCCGCCCGCGGGCTTCTCTTAATGTAGTCGTCGCGAGTCTGTCTCGATCATTATAATTGCGATTATAATTGGAGGCGCTGACGCGAGCGCCACCTACTCCCGACAACGTGTAATCGAGCGACACTCCAGTGGTTCATGTCGTGGATGGGACACTATTTCGGATGTCTTTGTTAAACATTGCTTGATGTGTAATTTATCTTATACATAATAATATATTGCGCATAGCCGTTAACACAATGGTGTATTACATCAATTCTGTTCAGATACTGCCAATTCTGCCAGTTAGATCTCTTAAAGAAAACTTATTCATATTTTTCGACTTCTTGCATCGAACCCTAGTTCTTATTATTTATGGTAAATTACTGTGGTACAGATTTGCGCCCATATAATCAACATGACTGAATGCCAAAAGATGATTTAGAGAGACTGGATGTTTCGCTAAGTATGATTTTTATTTTATTTTATACTAGTTTTTTCCCGCGGTTTCGCTCGCATATATTTAGGTTAGGTTAGGGTAGGTTAACACTTTTTTTTCCATGAAACTACTCTATGTCCTTTTCTGTACTCCTGACAACATTTACGCGAAATTTCATAATCAATTAAGTAGTTAAGGCGTGAAAACGTAACAATCAAACTCACTTTTGCGTTTAAAATATTAGTGAGTTTAGTAATTTGCTCGCGTATGTTACGTAAATTGTTAACTACGGAACGTATGTATTTAAAAGAAACGCCACGTTAACAATTAAGCATTGAGCTGCGTTTGAATACAGAGCGCGCTTCATTACGGCCCGCCCCGCCACTGCACTCGTTCTCACCGTTTTGGAACTAAACTTCATTACGCATAGTAAACACGACACCGCTTGACGTCACAGCGCGGCTATTACTTCACTTTATTATAATGTTGGCATGCACTAAAGAACTAACACAGACACAAACTGACGATTGCATGAGCCGACTATCACTTGAAGGCATATTCTCTGAATGCTTATATTATTATATTATGCAAAGGGATTACACAAAAAATACTACAAACATAAAAACTTAGCACAGTACTATGAGCTTTCTCTGTTTAATGATATCTTACGCACTTGATCAAACTTGTACCTCGAGGATTTAGCAACATTGAAACAATAAATATAAATAAAACTCAGACTCGAAACAACTACTTGCAGATCACATAAATCCTGTTCGGTGTAGGAATTGAATCCCTGCTCAGCCAACGACGTAGAGCAAGACACTAGGTAGCTATGTTATCTTATCTTATCTTATGTGGGGGCCAGTCAGTGCAGACCGGCGACACTTCGACCCAGTGGGATCTTTTGTGTCGACACTTTCCCAATAATGACTGCCATAGATGTTCATGGCAACCGGGACCGACGGCTTAACGTGCTCTCCGAGGCACGGAGCAGGCGATAATTGTCAATCAATACGCACATAATTTCGAAAAGTCATCTAACTTCCGAAAGTCAGAGGTGCGCGACGTGGTTTCGAACCCGAGACCCTCTGCATTGCAGTCTGTTGGTCTCCCCACTGAGCTATCGCTGCTTACCGGTAGCTATGTTACACGTGTATTATCGTTAGAATATAAAACATGGTAGCACGGCGCATGATTCTCTTTGATATTATTATCTCTTTGATATTGACTATCCGAAATTGTACATATAAGCGTGACACTAAACTTGAAAATTTATATTGCTTACTAACATTCGTGAATTCGTGATCGAATTTATAAAAGCCGCTTATTTTGTTTCCGATTTGTTTATACATATATAAACAGTCGAGATAATAAACAATCGGCAAACCGAGTGTGAACGTTCACTCAACACTTTAGTGAAGTATTCCTAGCATCGCGTCGTTACAATGCCAAAATAAAAGATGTGATTGTTCGTAAGTAATTCACACTTAACGGCCTGAGTGCTGACTTATACGACTGACAGGATCGATAGTGTCTTACGGTGACGTATGCCTTTTTTGTTTGCCGAAATTAAACGTACACTTCTTGAACGTAAAATTTTCAAAAAAGAAATTGACTTACGTAGTTATAAAAGATTCATGAATTGCCACTTTACGATGTGGTTATAAATTGTATAAAGGAACTTGATTGGAGAATTCGTGGTTAAGATTAGTTTACTAATTTCTATTCTTAAATACTCATCAAATTACTGTCTCAGCTATATGAAGTGTATTGCTTCACACTAGTAGCAGCTCCTTATAGATATAATCAGGAAAGTAAGCTATACTGTAAAATTGGCAATGAATAAAATTTGCTGGCAGTTTACTTGACCGTTTTTCTCATTGATTCTATGCCCTAGCTTTGCTGAACGTCGCAACAGGTAAATGTAAATTTATAGTATAGTTTAGTTAGAATAACTTTAACTTTCTGTAGTGTTACTTTGTGATCTAAATAAATAAAGTTATGTAGAAGTTGATTTTCTTTTAAATATATGCTATAGATTTACAAGCATACGAAGCCACATTGATTGATTTGTTGTGGTACTTGTGTCTTCCTACATTTCTATCATTATTTGTTCGTATGAAACTTCCACTTCGATTTGCTCATTGCTCGGCGGAGTTAGGGCTTCATTAATCAATCTCTGTTTATCTATACTAATATTATAAAGTTGAAGAGTTTGTTTGTTTGGTTGGTTGAACGCGCTAATCTCAGAAACTACTGGTTCCAAAGACCACTTAAACTCAGAACCATCTTGGTCCATGCAATTTCGTTCGGTTTATGAAAGCTCCATCCCCACGGGTGGGTTTTCCCCGGGTGAGGATCGAACTCACTTAAGCCACAGACTTCAGACGAAATTTTCGATAGATTTTTTTCTGGACTTGATCGCGTACAAGTACTTTAATTACCGTTGTAACCATTTTGAAATTTAAAATAGATTTTATAGATCTAGAACAAAGCAGATTTTATAGCTATTATGTCCTAGTACTATCCTAAATTCTCTCTCATTGCAGTTCTTTGCAGTACAAAATATAAATGGAAACTAAATTCTTGAATAATAAATACTTTGGAAAATAACCTGGCCCTGAAGTCAGCTTCCATATGGAACATGTCCGTACTATCAAGAAGAACTGTATCAGAGGAATCTTGTGTGTAGTATTCCTATTTATGAATAAATGAGGTGCGGTGCCTTTTCTATTGTCGGATACAGATCAGGTGGCACCGCGCGGGGGCACGTGCTCTGAGCGTGTCGGCTCAGAGCTTGAATCATATTATCATTTGCCTTTGTTTCTGCGTCATCAACTATCTATCATTCAGCGCTCCATCACACAACCACTGAATATTGTATGTTACATATCGGCCCCTAGATTCCACTGTGTTTCAGAAAGTATTTCGAGGCTTTAGTGCAGACATGTTGATACAAATATACTTACTCATAGTATTGTTTTACTTTACGTTTACTTGAATATTTTATACATACGTTTATGCCAGTTTATAATAACTATCACAAATATTTAAGTCTATTTTTATATATAAATTATTTAATTTTTTTTTACTACTGATATGGCAAACAAGCATACGGCTCACCTGATGGTAAGTGTTCACCGTAGCCAATGGACGCCTGCAACACCAGAGGCATCACTTGCGCGTTGTCAACCCTTTAGGAAAGGAAGTGGGAAGGAGAAGGAGTGGGAAGGGGAAAAGGGGGTGCTTGGGTCTCCGGCACTTTCACTCACCAAACGAAACACAACAGTAGGGATACTGCTATTTCACGTCGCACTTTTTCTGCGACGTGACGTTTCAATTGCTTCTCAGCGCCAATGCTCAAGTGGAATATCTCTCCGTGATAATTTCGATATACCTTTGCATTTATAAACAATTAAATTCACAATGAACCTGAAAGAGTAGAAATTATAGTGAACTACGTGCCTCATTTTTAAGACGGAGTTTTGCGTTAAGTATAAAATGCACCCACTTCCATTTACTGAGCAACCCTGTCGTTTTCTTAATATGTGTTAAAACAGCTGCAGCGTGACGTGACGCGGTCGGCTGCGTCGCGCCTTATTAACTGTAAGTATGTTAGCTTAGTTACATCGTACTGTTCACTGTTTACCTTCATGACTTCATAATAAATCCTTAATCTTCATCACACGGGCGCGCGGCGAGTGGCGCGAAGCGACGGGAAATTGCGCGGACGTCCTAACAAAACATCCACTCGAGTCTCCTATATTAAACGGATTTAGACCCGCACCCGACCCTACGCACTTACGCCCTGCGATACCACCACAACTATTTTTACTGTACGCTGTGTATATTTATTTTACTTACGTAGAGTCGGAGCGGAGCAGATAGTTGAATAACAACGCGAAACTTTCGAGTTTTGTTCTGAAAATATGTAAATTATAGCAGCGGCGATTGGCAATCGTAAACTTGAAAGTTTTACACGAGCGAGCGCGGATGAGCGAGCGCGGATGAAGTGCGACCGATATATGCGCCTGTTCTTACGTGCGGATAGTTTGCTAGTTTGCTACTTTTTGTACAGTAGGACACTTGCAAAAGAACTAGTTTATGTTTTACATGTATTTATGTATTACATACAGTTAGGTGACAGAAAAAGTGTGGTTAACGCTTACCATCAGACGCAGTACTCTCTTCGAGATTATTTTATTTTATTATTTCAGGAAAACTTACAGCTAATATGTCTTATAAGTTAAAACATATTAGCAAAAGTCCAATTACAAGTTTTCACAGATGAATAGTATAATATATATTTTTTTTAACGTAGACAGCGATGTATTTCATACAAAGATTATACATAAAAGAAAATCTAACACTAAGTATAAAAAAAAATATTATTAATGGGTTTTTTTAAATTACCAATACTTGATGCAAACAAGTCAAGATCGACTCTTCGACACTCTCCATTAAACGTACGACATGCTCTAACAATATATGTATTTTGTCTGTAAATATACTACATTATATTATACTATACTACACTATACGAGATTATTTGACTGTGATCTTAAGGAGAGATCACGCAGTGGTATCACAGCTTCAGCAAATAACATTGATACAACTGAGTCTTATCTCTCAAATCTTTGACTATAGGTACGTACTGCCGCCTGGCGCCGCAACAGCACCCTCGCGTTAAGAAAAAATTGCCAATTACTGGTCGTTCCTACCATTCTTGCCATTTGAAAAATAACGTCGCTTCGTGTTTGTTTTTATGACGTCAGAAGTACATTTCTAATATTAGTTAGGGATGTGTTGTGTGTGCTGTAGATTTGATGCTACAAATGATAACGACCGTTTTATTTTTATTCCCAATAGGTAAGAGCACTTAAAATATATATTTAGGTATTATTATATACCTACTCAATGAGGAAATTATTAAGTGGCATACAATTAATAATTTTCTTACTTAATCTTACGTTACGACTTACGACCGTAGATTACAGATGCTAGATTACAGAATTGTTACAAATATATTTATGGAGGTATGTTTGTTAGAAGCTTGTAAAAGTAAAAGAAGAAAATACATACATGTATAATTAAGTATAATCCTTGCTTAGATTTCTATAGCTTGACATTTGACGGACTGAAATGTCTGAGTTCGATAGTAGGTTTAAATTTACTCCAAATAAAATCAGCTTTTTTCTTTTGCAACTCAAATGCCCGTGTAGAGGATGGAATAACATTAATATATATATTACCTACCTATTATTTATTTAAAACACAAGTTGTTGATTGTCAATGAAATTTGATGAGATATTAAGTATAAAAATCCTACATTATTGGTTTTAAATTGTGCAAATCGTGTAAGCCGGCGCAGATATATTGGAAATTAACACCATACAATATGAACTATGATAACTCTGTATATTCTATAACAATGGTTCCACGTTCCTACATGAACGGTATACGTTTGCGCCAATTGTCTGTATGAATATATGACCTGTAATATAGGCTACATGACGGCCTAACCATAGATTTAAGCCGTGTACATATTGCAGTGCAAATGGCTTCATAAATCAGAGGCGCTAAGTAAAGGCTCGCAGGTGTAGTGCGCGGTACGTCCTCAGCTCATAACGTGCACCCTGTATGAGATAAAGTGTGAACATATTACGCTTGTACCTGTCATGTCACGGATTTTTATATAAAAGAAGGATAAAATGTGTATTATTTATTTTCTGAATATATTCTGTGCCTCCCAGTAAGAACGTTATATGAAGGTATCATACTACCGCGCAATCTGATCATCCACTGTGCAAAAGCTGCAAGAAGCAAGTGGGAATAGGAGACCGGTGGACTGCCACGCAGAGGTCTCGAGTTAGATACCGAGGCACGCAACTCTGACATTGCTTTAACGGTGAAGGAAAACGGAAAGCTCACGATGTCTTCCTTCACCGTCTGAGAGTTCTTTATAACTGTCTCGAAGATGTATGAAGTCTGTCAACCCGCACTGAGCCAGCGTGGTGGACTATAGCCTAACCCTTCTTACACTGCGAAGAGGTTTATATCTGTATCTGTATCAATGCTGGGCACGGGCCTGATATTATAATTATTAAATACCTTATCAACATTTCCCCAGGAGCAAACTAACGCAAATTTTATATAAAAGAGAAAATATATTTACAGCTAATGATATCGAACCCAAGCCAAGTTATCCAAACGGCCATCTTAACCACTGCGCCTAGTGCGCGATTGCAATAAACATCAGTTATTATGAAATGCATGTCCTGATCTCGGTGGTAGCTACATATGTCACTTCGTGCTAGTGTGTGCGTCACATGTGTCTGTGTGTGCGTCTAATGTATCCAATCACGACGCGAGTATGCAGCTTGACAAATGATGGGCTTATACCGTCACACACAGTCATTATGAAATGACGCATCTTCATGGGGCGTGGGCTTTTATATAACATAAGAAATTGTAATTTAAAATATTATGGATTTAGTAAAACATATTTAAAGGCGTATATAAGTAGTGTAAGTAATTCTCGTATAATTTAGGTTAAAGCAGAGATGCAAGCACGGCGGCGGCGTGTACCGCAGTGGGTCGAGTCCGCGATGCACTCGATAAGTTTTCCTCAATACAGAAGGCTTAACAAGTTGCTTGTGTACTTTTATCTACGGATATGTCTCGTCCGCGACGATTCTAACAAACTACCAACCCTCTGAAACTGTCCCTGTGGCTCCCTCAGCCCCCTCGCTCCCCGCTCACCCCCGCATGCGCCCTCGTCCCCGCGCGCCACAATCACGATCGTTCTCTTCCGTTCGCGTGTATTTTTTGGTTTGCAACTTTTTCTGAGGGCGCCTTCAGACGCAAGCCTTTGTACAGAAGTGTTGTATGGATTGGCGCTGAGCCAACTATCGCAAAGTATTGCCGATTCGATAAGGAAATTGCGAAAAATAAATGTTGCAGTGAAATCTTTTTAGAGCATTTGTTGAGTTAGTTACGACGTAAATGTGTTTCTTTTTATACAGAATATCATCAATGGTCATTAAAATGCCATTACAATGCCATAACAGTTACAAATTTCACAAGACGAGCGTTACTTGCGTCGTGTAATTTATGAATGTGTCAAATTTAACCCTCCCTTAGAAAATGCAGTTTTTGCAAATTGCAGTCTTATGTTTTATTATTTTAATAATTATATTACATTCATAAAATAGCATGTCTTCAACAACAAAAGATAGATTACTATAAAATGAAATAATATGTACCCATAGTTCAATGTATGGACTGTGTTACAAGCTTAAGATTATTCATTAAATTATATTCATGAAGTAAATCTTCATGAATATAATTATTTATTTATTATTAAAAGAAGGAGATACACTGCTGCTTTAGTTCTATGTTATAGAACTAACGGACGAACAATAAGGAGCAGTAGTTATTTTGTTGTATTGTGATAACATTGTGTAGAAGGTTTCGTATAACTCTTGAAGACAATGCGCGTGTACAAACTAGTTATAGTAGTAATTGTTGGCGAGCGCTCCACACGACCCGCGACACGCTACACGCGCCGCGTGGCGCCGCCCGCCGGCGTTGGCACGGACCAGACGCGACACCCTAGTCGTCTGCATACCCAACATGAACAAAACAACAACTTGTCCCGAACTTGGCCAACGACTCAAGTTTTTAAAGGCAAACATTTTACTTTTAATTAGGGGGCGAGTTTGTGGCCGTTTCATTGGCACGTTATTTACGAGCGAAAATTTTGCACAGCATTACGAAGGGACCGCCATTTAAGTGATTATAAGTAAATGCATAAATTCATGAGAATCTTGGAGCGCCGCCACAGTGCCAGGTAAACATGACCGTTTAATAATGAACACGCAGTGAATGAAATCAACGAAACCTGCGTCTAAAAATTTGTAGAAATTAAAAAATGGTAGTGTGTCCCTCACACCACTTCGTCAGTCCAGCGATTCGTCCCGAGTTAAATATTAAGGTGAGGGTGGCGCGTGCTCCTGGCGGCGCGCGGCGCGCGGCGCACACACGCGCGCACGCGCTCGTAGTTGGTGTTATGTGGCTGCGTGTAATCCGACTCGGCCGGCTAATTAGTCCGGTGCGGGATCTACTTCGTGCCACACTAATTAAGGCCAGTCCGTACCAAATTATATAGCTAAGGCTTTTCCAAGTATGTAACTAGCTAGTCACAAACTTTATAAACTTTGTGAACATTATCATTTATTATTTTGGTAATTTGCCAATAAGAATAGCGCTTGTGATAAAAATTGATTTTTATTTAGTTTAATTGTAAGATGAAACTAATCTGAAAAGAAATACTAGAGACGTTGTGAATAAATGAACTGGTAGTGTTAATTTGTCTTAGGTAATTAACCTTACCAGTTCATTTATTTAATGTTATACGAATAACATAACTAAATTTGCAAGTCAATCACTGGGTTCTTATGGTAGATTCATAGCCGTAGATCCCTTAAGAAGAAGTCAGAGGTATATTACGTTGACGGTTCGAAACTATTGTTTATGGCACACATTTTCAGGCTCTGTACTACGTCTAGGTACAGGAAACTCGTTATGCCATGATACCAACGAGGGATGCTAATAACAGGATTAAAACGGTCACCTTTGTTTATTACGCGAATGATTTCGTACGATTCGATAACATTTTGCAAAATCTGTGTTTACATTTTGCTATATTATTATATTTTCGTGGCACGTAGCGTAAACCACATTTGCTCATCAATATCCGCATGATTTATCACATATACGTAGGTACATAAGTGAGGCGTAGTGTTTTCGTAGCCGATGCGGATCTCGCCGTAGCGCTCGTAGCAGCACGCACCCATTTACATAAAGTCACTACCAAAGTGTTTGTTGTTCGACGAGTGCCGCGCGAGTCGACGTACTGTCGGCGGGCGCTGTTCTCTTTATACAGGTGACAATGTTTAGGCACTTTCACTGACACGTACTGTAGTGTAGACTGTAGTGCGCCAAATGTTTACAGTATAAAGTAGCTCTGTTAGAGCCATCGTCTGGGCCGTGTTCTGTTTCGAAATGTCGTTTACTGACTGTGATTTAAGACACTAAGTTAGAAAAAAGCGCTCGTAGTGAAAAATAACTTTATATTTTTTAAGTTAACCGTCTCATGTGTATTTTTGTGTCGCTTAACAAACTTAAAAAAAAACCAGTACAACCGTTTGTGAATCATACACATTTTTGTCACGTGTCAGATTCGAACTCGTATCACTCGGTGTAGTTGCTGTGATTAGGTGACCTTTTAAACCACTACGCCATCCGTGCAGTCAAATACAGCCAAAAATTGCATATTAATAATATAAACAGCTAGTTAATATGTTTGACTGGTACTTGTTATATAATGTTATTGTTCCGTACCTATCGAATAATAGGAAATAAACAAGTTAGGGATACTGCTTTCTGAAATTAGACATTACGCGTTTATCAAGGTAATCATAAATGAATTTAATTGAATCTACCAATAAGTTAGCTTAGGACGTTTAGAACGATTTATTCTTTTGTTTCTACTAGGAGGTATGCCATTTGCGAAATCAATTGTAGGTACCTAACTTAACTAATGTAGAACATAACTTATCTTACGTAGGTGAGATAGTAATCAACATATTAAGTGCACAGGACAAACATAAACACACTACATTGTGAAAGTCCACATTATAATAATTAAAACAAGTGACGAGTTTAAATTGTTATTTCTATAATTACGCTATTACGCTGTATAAATACAACTATAATTACATTCGCATACTATAAAATGAAGTCTACAGCATAAATAAGTTAAAGATTATTTATGCTATAGAATTTTACGTTACTTCATTATTGATATTAAACGTACACGAAACATTAAAAATATACATTGAATTCTAAAACATGTTTACCTATGAGGACAAGAAGCTGTATATTCTTATTTGTGCGGCTAACTGCTATAATCAAATGCAACTTTTAGCTGTTTTTAAATCCCGATGTAGCGCTTTACGCTAACACGTTGTGCGTGTGGCGTCCGACATGATTAGCTACATATTAATTACAATAATAGCTGGCACAGCGCGGGATGCGCAACGAGGGGCGGGCAGGGGGAGGAGGGGTGACTAATTGCCGACACACACACAGACACACGCACTCATACAAACATACACGGACCACGGCGGACACGCTGACGACTCGTAAATTGCGCGCCCTCGTCATTTACATTTAAATAGTCAGCGCTATTATGCGCACCTCGTCCGACCAGCTATACGTTACGTTAAGACAGTGGCGACAGCGTGTAATGGAGCGATATGGTCCATGGGCAAGATTGGGACAATTGACAACCATACACAATGGGAAAATTATATTTCATTTTCAGCTTTCATACTGACGAAACACTGTTTTTACATATCTTTAGGCATTAGTTAAAAATTATGTCAATCAATGTTTAAAATTGAATCAAAGTAACGTCTTTTCTACACTCCGTGGGTAGTATAGTCAGCTTCTTGTATAAATCATCTGCAGGTAGCATAGGATACTTTGTGACGACGATCTAAATTTAAATCTAAATCTAAATTGAAAAGCACCATTATAAGAAGGTGAGCTATAATTAATAATAATAAAAGTAAAATGTATGTAAACATATAATGTGTAAGAGTTCATGAAACTTATTGTAACTGAAAACAATATAATTTTTAAATTATATGTAGTGAATGTTTTTTAAATAGTACACGCTCGTATATCTGTGGCTATTTCCGTACAATTACTTAAAATGATACAATTATGAAGATTTTGTATGGTATATGTGTATTGTGTATGGTACGAGACGATCTGTGATGTCCGCGCTAATTACATGATTGCACGTAATTGTGCTCGTGCGCCGCAATATACGAAACACACACAATTATGTTAATTGCTTTATTATTTTATATTTACAATTTATTTTATATTAAACTAGCTTTTGCGCGCGTGGTACCTACATCAATAAAAAGTAGCTTATGTCCTTCCCCAGGTTTTAAACTAAATCTGTACTAAATTTCATCTAAATCATTTGAGTGGTTTAGCCTCGAAAAGGTAACAGACAGACAGATAGACAGACAGAGTTACTTTCGAATTTATAATATTAGTAAGGATAAAGCGATAGCCTAGTGAGAGATCGTTGGACTGCCACGCAGAGGTCCCGAGTTCGAACCCAAGAAGGCGCGCATCTCTGACTTTTCGAAGTTATGTGCGTATTAAATAGTTAATTATTGCTCGCGTAACGGTAAAGGAAAACATCGTGAGGAAACCTGCATGTCTGAGAGTTCTACATAATGTTCTTGATGATATGTGAAGTCTGCCAACCCGCACTAGACCATCATGGTGGACTACGGCCTAACCTTTCTCATACTGAGAAGAGGTCTCTGCCCAGCTGTGGGACAATTTAGTAGGGATTAAATATAATGACCACTAAAAATACAAATTGCGCAGCAAAATATGCTTACTAAAATATATCATAACGAGCACCTATACGCCTCAAATCACTGCATTCCGTCTCGGAAGGGTTAGGTTATGTTAGGTTCCTTCTTAAACCCACCCAAAAGTTGGAGCCCCGCGAAGCGGGACTTCGTCGACTTCGTTTGATCTCTTTAAATATATTTTGGTGTGCAATTAGTATTTTTTTACTATGCAGTTAAATACTACCCAATTTAATACAGGGCTGGTATTATTATTATAGTATATTATATAAATGAAGCATGATAATATGATTTTATAAATCGTGTGAACATAAATCAGTTTAACTTAATTGCGATGAGATTTGATAGTAATATATGCCTACTAGTTTTATAAATATGTATGACTACATCTAGTACACATCAGTGCTTTACTTTTGTAACGTAAACAAATAAAGAATAAGAAAATTTATGACAACAGAAAATTATATTATGATAAATTGCTGAACTGTTTTCTTTTAGATGAAGCTATAAGAACAAGACTGATTTGTTTTTCTGATAAGCTCAGATTTTGGTAAGCGAGCCGTCCTGCGAAGTAGGTATCATTGCTATTACAGATATAGTGTAATGTGGAAAAAGTTTGCTTAGACAGCATTACATTTTTTCGTTAACATGTTCTAAACGTTTGTTGTGTTAACATGTTTAAGACTGCGCCGAGCGAAATGTGCCAAAACAGGCGGTCACAGTTAAGTCAATAAAATCAACGCTTTTTGTTTAATACAAATATAAAATATACATTTACAATAACAATGAATGTGTTTACTTTGTGTAAAAAACTTAAAATAATTAATATTTTCGCCTACAAAATTACGTAATTTTGCATAACAGTAGAAATCCACCCTATTTTACAGCTTAAACGAAACATAAATAGTTATATTACAATTTGTCCGTCCCAAATATTTAAGTTATTGGTTGACAATAAAGATACATATTTATCAAAAAAGCACTTCAAATCCTCCATACAATTTTACTATGACGGCCGCGCGCCGATTTAAATATGCGCCGCACGAGCTCTGTCATTATCTGTCTTACGCCCGGCGCAGTCTTAAACGGCGATAAACAGACTTGTGGTTATGGTATTGTAGCTTAACCCGTGACTGCACTGTTTATGTAGTGGAACATATAAGTATTTAACTTAGGTGGACACTTTAGCAAGAGTGCGTGTAGTGTTTTTTCATATGAAATTATAATTTGATAATACCTTTATTTTGTCAGTCTGTTTGTGTTCAGTAGATTGTTATAAAGATGATATAATTCAAGCGAGGTCTGCCTTTTAGATATGAGGATGAAAGTCTGATTTGATATACGCGCGTGAATACTGATTAGTCAATGGAATTTTTTAGAGTCAAAATTTGAGTACAACCAAATAGTTGTGAATAGCTACAGATTTTTTTCATTCGTATTTGCTGAAATACAAAATAAGACGAGTTCACAAAAAGTATGGACGTAATACGAGTACCTGCGCTCACTGCGCACAGCGGCAACAATATTATCTGTTCGTTCACAATCTAATAAATTCTGCGGAGAGATGAAATATTTGCCGTCTATTCTGTTTCCTTAGATAAGCACGGAAGCATCACATTAAAACCGACGACAACAATATTTTATAAAATTAATTTACTTCAACTATAATAAGAACTTTGTGATTCCGACTCTCTCTTTGCTTTTCTTCTACGTGCAAGCGAGAGACTCGAGTGAATCTAATATAGTCAAGAGGGACAGATATAGGTAAGTGGGGGAGCCTGCGATGTTATTATAGTTATAGAGATAGTTGCGGAGGCCGGGACGCTCCGTCGGGCAGATATGAATAAACTGGAGGGTATGCAAACAAATTCAGATATGAAAAACAAATAATAACACACTGGAGCTTCAGTTGTGACTGTTGCGAGTGGCGCGGCGAGCGGCGAGCGGCGACGTGTAACGACGGCGAGCGAGGAGCGTGGAGCGCGCCACACGGTGACACACTATTCAATCATCGGAGTGCCATTTTATTATAAATAATAATCAAATATGTTATCAACTCTAATTTTATAAACTATAGGTTACTTGTGCTGTGACAATAGGTATTATCTGAATCTACATCAAACATTTGCATGCCGCTGTAATATAGCAGAAAATGTCTTTCGCTTATAATTTAGCTATCGCATGTTATGCAAATAAATGAATTTATTACCTATATACTGTGAGTACTACTAGACGATGTGTATGTGAAATTTTATGATGATCGGTCGAGTAATTAATGCATTAAAGCGCAACAAACAAACAAACTCACACATTTATAATATTAATTAGGATGTATAGTATTTGTAGTAAGCACTCGTCGTGATCACATACGGTACTTTATTACTTATAACATTACTTTGTCTTAGAAACGCACTTGAGGAATTCTTATCTACCGGTAATTTACTTTTATTAATATTATAAGACGCTGCGTCATGAGATATTTTCTATGCAATTTCAGCATGAGGTAATAATAATGGTGTATTTCCACAATAAACAAAATGACCTGGTCCTGCACCACCCAGAGAATTTTAATATATTATCCAAATTAAATTTTAATATAGGCTTCTTCATTAGTGTTGACCTTTTCAAAATATGCGCGATATCTATCAATATTGGATAAACTATGCATTCCTCCGTAAGTCCGGCACGCTAGGACCTCTGAGGCATTACGAGCTCTGCGCTGCTTATACCAGGAACTTGCAGCATTTTGACGTGATGAGGAAAATTATATTAAAGATTAGTTATATTATAATATAACCGTGAACACTGACGACAAGCTAAAGGATTTTGTGTTCGGTAAGCTTTTTCTTATTCAGAATTAATAATCATATTGTTTAATAAATTTAAGAAGATTAAAATCCCTCTTGTTCTGATTGTAAATTCCAATAACTAAAAAGTATTCTCAATTCCGGCGAGTTTATTCCCTGTCAAGCTCTGCATACAGAGGTATTTATTTGTCTGTTGTCATTGTAACGGAGTATCGCAAATTGGTTAAAACTCTCAAAGCCTGTGACGCACCTGTAGCCCATCAGATCGACATTATTAACCATTTCTATTGACGTCACTGACAGTGTCAGATCAAGGCAAGCGATAGTTTTATTTAATAGCCATTATTATATAATGTACGGTCAAAGATAAAAGTTGAGTAACATTAGAAAGTAAGTAATCGCATACAATTCCGAGCGAATATCTTTGTGAGTGTGATGTTTCAACACAAACAATGAAACATTATTCAATATAAATAATAGTAGGTGAAGTTCGTCATGCGGAGAAAGCGATACCAAAACGAGTTCTTGTATCATCATCATCATCATCATCATCATCATGTCAGCCAAAAGACGTCCACTGCTGGACATAGGCCTCCCCCAAGGTTTTCCACACAGACCGGTATATATAACTGTAATTACTAATATTCCGTATAGTTAACAAGTGTCCGTATTTCAAATGTATGCTTAAATGTTCCGATAGCAGAGCGGATAACGAGTCTCATCACTTTGAGACGATAGTATAATAAGGGTGGTTCAAATCCTGGGGTATACTTCCACTTTTTGTTTTCTGTATTAATAAAAATAAATGTTGTTTTTGTCTACTTATTACTCAAATTTAGTGTTTTATTAGGAATTAAAACACTAAATTTGTCAAAATTAGTTAAAATTAATAATTACTAAAATCACTGTTTTTAAAATAAATTAATAAATAAACAAATTAAAATTAAAACAAAACAAAATTTTATTTAATTTATAACAACATTATTTTACTACTTATAAAAAAACAATGTCAAAATATGATTACCGAAAATGAACTTTAGGTTTAAATAAGTCTCGAATAACATGACATCGATATTTATAATATTAGAAATAAAACACCCAAAAAGATTATCACTTCTACAGGGGATCGAACCAACAAGCGTTACGTTTAAGTATGCACTATTACCAACGTAGCTATAACATCACTTGCGTATCTAGTTGAAATTAATAGTCACAATCATAATTAGAACAGGCGATAGAATAAGTGAGGCGGGTTTATATGGATGTGTGCAATGATTTTATTGAAAAAGGTCGTAAGTACAACTTTTGATCCTATTGCTTTGTAAAATTTCTATTTGATTTTTTCACCTGACCGTACGTGTACTGGTACAGTTCACAAAAGTGTAGAAACATATAATAATAATAATAATATTCTATCACATACACACAACACCATCTAGCCCAAACTAAGCAGAGCTTGTACTATGGGTACTAGACAATGGATAAATATACATATATACTTTTTTTTTTGTAAATACATACATATTATACATAGAAACACCCAGACCAAGACAAACAAACACCCATGTTCGTGTTAAATTCGTAGACGCTCGTTTGTAGTTGAACAGTTGCAAGTTTGTAACGATGCGATCTGTTATTGTTCTGCTGCAGCTATTTGTGATAACGACTTACAAACTAGTGAAATTATGCTCTGTTCTTTATCTTACTTGTGAATTGTGCTCAGTTTTAACGAGAAACACTTCAGATGTTGCATTCTACTGAAATGCTCTCACATACTAAGTTTATTGTCATGGTTTTTCTAAAGCACTTTTCCGACGGTAATACACTCTGACGGTTTCACACAATTATTAACTAGGAAGAAGGCCACACAGTCGCGTTGTCACTCTGCAATGGATATTTTCACGACAATCACCTTAATTGAAATACTTGAGTTTTGCAGTTTATTTTCAAGAAAACATCTAAATAAAGAATTCTCGTAAATTGTTTGTAGGAAAGACCTGAATGACTATTTTTCCGAAACAAGCTTCGTTAAGCGGGCGAGGGGAGACCCGCCGGGGGTGAGGCGCGCGATGCGGGCGGTGCGGTTCACGAATCTGCGAAAATAGCCGCCGAGTGCGGAATTTACACGACCCTTACCAAAAATGTGCAACGTCACCACTCGTGAAAAGTATTCGGCAATTACACCAAGTACGGTTTGGGGCAAGTGAAACAAAAACTGTGCTGTCTCGCCTCCACTATTCCCGTGTATAGCGTGTGCACTGTAGTTCACGTAGAAATAAATTTTAAACCATAAAATAATTAGTATACTTCTCATATAATTTTAATAATTTGTCATATACCAACGACCTCACGACTAAAACTATGATGTATGTAGATTATTGTACATGTACGCACATACGTGGTAAAGCTGCCCGTCCTTTAGACACGTTAAACACCTGTGGTGCTCAGTGCTCAAACATTTATTCGGTTCGATTCCCGCACAAGTCAAATGTTTATGTGCATAAACATGGATGTTTGACTTGGCCTGGGTGTATCTATGTATAATATGTACCTATATATTTACAAAAAAAAATATAGTATATAATTATGTATGTTTATCCATTGTCTAGTACCCATCGTACCAGCTCTGCTTAGTTTAGGCTAGATGGTGTTGTGTGTGTGATAGAATATTATTATTATATTATTATTATTTATGTCTAAGTAAGTAATTTAGTTTTTTAATTTCCAATCGTTGTTACATTATATTCCTTTACTAAATTGTATTAAATATTTATATTCAATGTACCAGTAAATATTGCGTAATTAATAATTTAAACTGAAATATAATTCATGTTCACCGCACAATATTAAATGGTAGAGCGTTCAATAAACTTGGTGCTATTGTGAGGTGCCTTTACACTACAACGTTGATAAATGACTCTATAAGAAGCTGCGAGCTCCATAGACATCCGTTATTAGCTGCCGCCGCACCACTCTGCGCTACACACACACACTTGTATCTGCGCTACATTATTTTAACTTGTTTAGTTTTGATGTAGTAGCGGTTTAGGTACCTTATAAAACTACTACATGGTGTAGTAGTTTTATAAGATACAGATTACATTTAGCTGTTGTGAATTTCTTACAAAAAAGTCCAGCAAGACGCGCCCTTGTCCGGCAATCAAATGCAATTCCTTACGATCAATACACGTTTATTTCATTGGATCACTGAGGAAATCATTTGTTAACAAATGCCAAAACTCGAAGTCCTGCTACGAGTAATGAATGGAACTCAGTTACCATCCATGCGCTCTATAGCAACGTGACCATCTGCAGTGTGTAAGATGGTGGCTCCATCAGACCCACAGCGTTTGTTCAGTGATTGTGTTTGACTTCATCCCTGTATCAACTAGTCGTGGCAATTAATATTGAACTATATTGGGAGTAAGAGGTATTTTCATTGTAAAAAATAATAAAAAGCTGAATGATTAATTATTTTCAATCGACAAATTTTACAGAGTATAAACGAGAAAAGTTTTATACACCTTTCATTTAAATAAACTCCTAACTCGTTGCAGCTGAGCAGATTACTTTTTGTGAGGAGCAACTCTAGATGCTCTGGGCAACGGAATGTTATACCAGCGTACAATATATGCGTGCGATAGTTAGCATACTGACGTACTTACTGTAGTTAAATATTCCCTAAAGCTGATGGTAGAGGCGCACAATCTAAAATGTAATATTCAGTTGTTCGGTCAGTGGCGAGGCTCTTTTGTGCGTCTGTTAAAAGCACTGCTTTGCATCCAGCATTTAATCTCATTCTGTTTGCGAATCAAACGACGCGGCTCACATTCTTGTGCAAAGATCTGCACATCCCCGCACCGCACCGCACCGCGCCGGTCTTAGCCACTCCACATTTTATTGTCTCGTGCAGTAAATAGAATTACCAGACCATATGAAATGTCGGCCACCGTATATTTCATCCGGTTTTCGAAGATGTACGCCAGCTATAAAATGGATCTTTCTTGGTATTTGCTAAACCTTTTTTGCACGGAACTTCCAAACTCGTCTGCACACGGCTAATGACTTCTAATATTAACTTTTATATGATCACATTGAACGGCGGACTTTCCTTCAGTCCTTTTGCAATGAAGTGACAGGTTGTTTTTATTTAGTGTCGACTGCGAAGCGTCGTTTAACGACGGCATAGTTCGAGATAGAAACTTTTGTAATTGAGTGCGAGTATTGTAGCGATCTGTAGCGAACTCGTAGCACAAGTAGCGCTCGTAGCATAGGGATGTACCCGATGAAGTAATTAAGTGGCGCCCTCTGGCTTTAACACAAAAAGTGTGAGTTGCAGTGAACCGACAATTAGCCGACATGAACTAGTGAGGCGCACTGTGCCGCCTCTCTGTTGGCACTTTACACTAAAACTTGTTCTGTCGCTACAGTACTCGTGGTTTCGCCATTGTGCTGTATCCGGTAGCAAATGTATACCCAGATATATTATGTCTGAACACAATTTATGATTATTCACAACAACAACTTAAAATACATAGATAGTATCGTTGTCATATCTACAAATAGTGTATGTAGCCAATTTATAAATGATCCATCCATCCCGTGATCAAAATATACATTTAATAATTTTATTGGAAACATTGCCATGTTGCCGATTCTACGATGATAAGAAATTAAAACAAGTATCGGTATCCACGAAAAAGTGTACAATAAAAAGATCGCCGAAAACGTCTAACAAAGAGTATTTTAAACGTGTTTTATACAGAACTGATTTAAATTCAGAAAAAAGTATATATTATTTTACATTATATTCTTTTTTGATTTTGGCAATTCAATACATAATTATTCTTCATTATCATAATAAATCTTGGTAAATCAACAGTTAAAAATATACAAAATGATTGAGAATTGAATGAGAAAAAGAGAGTTGTAAGTGTGTGTGGGAACAAGAATGTCTTGGTTTAGGTGAGGGCTTGCTATAATAATTACTGAACTAAACCTGGCAGACCTCTAATTTTACAAAATAAATGTCATGTCTTAAAATTAGTAAGACATGCCATGTGTCAGTGGTCTACCCAATCTACAGAAATTGAGAATAATTGTATGTACATACAATTATTCTCAAGTTCGGTGTGAACCTAGTGATACGAAGATGGAATATAAGAAAAAATGCTCTTGGGTATTAAATATCGTTTCGATTTCCTGTCAGTTGAAAACCAAAGCGTTTAAGATAAGTTCATTGAGTATTCCCCTTTCAGCCATTTGGTTTAATTGCGCTTTTTATTCACTGCGGTGAGGACAAAAGACGAATAGATTCGTTTTATACAATTCTTGCTCTTATCGTTGATTAAGTTTCAGTTTCACAAAGGAACATTATGTGCGCAGATCCGAGTGGCTCGCTGCCATGCCGCTGTTTGATAAAACTTCATACAAAACTGACTTAGAGTATGCCCAAAACTAATCCAGTAAATACATATGCATGGATGGCGCAACGGTTACTTTTTCACATTTATTATTTCAACGAGTGCTGTGAGACGACATTTATGCAGGATAACGTTTATGCAGGATAACGACATTGTGCAGTCTATATGCAGTTGTTTTGGTAATCTGTACATTGTTTTAGTCTTTGACGTGATTGGCCTTGACTATTACGAGTAGAAAAATGACATCTTTTTATCTTTCTAAACAAGAGAAATCGAGATGACTATATGCTTAGTAGAAAAACCACAGATAAGAAATTTACAAACATTTGTATTATTTTACTAATATTCTCTAGTATTAATTATATTGCAGCGACCAAGCTAAGCTACAAGCGATGTGCTTTTAGTCGACGCGTCCGTTCCAGCGACAAATGACGGAGCGAACTGTAAAGTGAATCTGTAAGGGGTATACTTGTCATTCACCCTACGATGCACTTGACTGCTCCTAGCGCTTCCGGATCAGGTTTAAAAGCTCACATCAAATACCGCTATGTATGCCCGTTAAAACTTCATTTCGCCAGCTAAGTTTTTAAGTATACAGATTATCTAATAGATTACCTATCTAATATATACAAGTTATATTCCTACAGCCACTTGCTATTTCTGCAAAATTCATACATACATAAAGTATGAGTACTGATTTTTCAAGCCCTGTCGGTATAAAAAGTGTCTCCTCTGGTGGTTGGAACATTTTAACAAGTGATTGCTTTAGGTTAAAAAGTTATGTTCAACTAAAAAAATAATATCTAATAGCGGCAATTAATTGTGCACGCGTGGGCTCAGTGGCCCACGCCGCAGTTATAGCCCACGAATAATGAGCGACTTAATGGCATCTTCTGTAGCTTCTTGCACATGTTGACAAGCGGAGCGAGAGCGATAGCTGGGGTGAACATCAAATTAGTGACATATTGATGTAACGCCAATCGAACAAGTAGATCAGCCCGAATTAGAGCGACCTTTAGCGGAGAACGCTGCCCTAATTTGCCTGAAATGTCGATGTAGTTAAATATTGATCGTATAACTTTGAAATGTGTAATGCAAATGTGGATTTAAAGTTTATCTGTAAGTCTGAAGATAACATCTTTGTGTCATTGTGTAGATATCAAAATTTGTTATTATTTTGGATATTATAGAATAATTATTAATACAGAAAGAAAACCAACGTATTAGAAAGATGATAATGAATGCAGTATATTTTTTAATTGCATTCGTTATTAAATTCTCGTATGATTATTATCAATGATTATTATCAATGATACGTAACTGTAGATTGTTAACTGACTTCGTAAAATTCATAATCATCAAACTAGTACCTACTGCATATTAACGTTTTGAACAATCTATTTCAGTTGAATTCAATTATCCTAAAAGGATTTATATTAAATGTTTAATGTCAAATAAAATATTGAATAAAAGAAACTAAATGTTGTAGAAATCACAGAGATTATAAGAATAAAATGGTATTAATAAAAGCTTCAGCGAGGCGCGAGTTAACGTTTCAATATGAACGTGTACAGAAGCTCGCAGACTCAAGTTCATCCTTTCAATAAATAAATCATAATATAACACAATGAATACAAAAGTGAAGTCACTCTAACTATTAGCACGACTGCATCAAGTCCAATAAACATTTTTGAATAAATGTAAAAGTCTCGCAATTCAGTTGAAAGCTTCGACAGAATATCTATAAAGTGCGCCCAGCCGCCCAGCCGCCCAGCCGCCCAGCCGCCCAGCCGCCCAGCCACGCGAACCACACACCGCGACAGCTCGACTTTATTGATACACGAACGTTTAGAGGAGTCACTGTTGAAGCGTCCGCGTTAACGTAAACATTATTTGCTAAATTGAAAATTGATCAGCATTGTATATTGTATGTGGTAGTGAGCTGCCGCGTCGCCGCTCTCCTGTGCACCACTTTGTATGTTGCAATTGTTTGTTAGTCATTGTAATCGGGCAACGGCAGCTCGCAGACGCAGCAGTCGTTTTCCTCTTATAAGTACCCGCATCTAATTCTCCACTCACCGTTGTGTCCAACGTTAGGGCAGAGTCATGGAGCGCATCTGATCGCTACTGTATACTATGCATGGTGACGTGCTACGTACTGTCTTGTGCTTCTCTTAACAAGCATCCAAATAACCTGGCCACAATGATCTAGCTGTTAGGCTTTACACAGCATCATATATCAATTTAAAGGAACATAACCAGCATGTAATAAATAGCCTTCCACAAATGTTGTATAAATCATTTTCGTTTTGTAATAAGCTAATTGGTTTAATTCTATTAGGCAAGACAAATCTTATTTTTAGCTTTTATAGTGCTTGTGTAGTTGTGTGTTATTGGTTAAAATCCTTGTTTGATATACGCGGTATTGAATTATTTACTACCTATTATGAAGTTTAAGGATTTTAGCTAAAAAGAAATTGAATACAACATTTATTAAAAACCGATTCCTTTCTGATGTACTTTCATAAGTTTTATAAGATTTCATTATTTTAACGCTGTTTGGGGCTCAAGAAAACATACTTAATAGTTTAGAAGGTGCTTGTGGTTAGACCTTTGACAATGTCAATAGCAAAAATAACAACAGCCAAAACGTTATCTACCGTGACATGCCAAGTACAACGTAAGCTACCCACGTGACTGATGTAGGATCACATTTATGTAGCAAGAGCTGTCCTAACATGAGTCAGAGTCGCTAGCGCCGCCGCCGTCACCAAGCTCCCTGCCTAGCCCCCGCCGGCGTCGCTTTAAAATATTATCACCGAGCAGTTTTTAAAGCGAGTCGTTGTGACGATCCCACATGAATATTCCGTGAGATAATTTACTTTACTTTGGACAAAAATGCGAAGATGAAAGAAAACGTCTCTGGGAGTGGCTTCAAGTGCGCTAGTTTATCTCCACAACTGTCCTTTTAGTATAATTTATTATGTTTTATGATATCAAGTAATGTATGAGACTCCTACACGTCGCGGATGGCGCGGCATTAGGCGCTTATTTTTATTATCATTTTATGAAATATTATGAGATACGTCTTACGAATGTGTTCTTAATAGTTTATAACCATTTTAATTATGAAGCATAATATTATAAGATCATCTGCCTGATAGGCAACCATAACGTTTTCGCTAATTCGCATTTCTTAGCGTGGTAGACTATTGTTAAGTTCACCTGTACCTAATAAGACAGCTTTAAAACAAAGTTGTTTAAGTAATTTTATTTACCAATGCATAAAGTATAACTAAAATTATATTGACCATTTAAATAATATGATACATTGTCACGATAGTAGCTCCCACAGGATTCAAGTGTAAGTGACATTGGTTACTTAATCTCGTTGGCTGTTCGCGAGCCCGGCACACCGCGGTGCTCATTGTCGCTGCCGTCGCGCTCGAACACACCACTCACGTAGGCACGTAGTACATCACAGCACAGAGCTGTACAGTTTGTAAATAAAAGCGCCCAACTGGGGCGCTCTCACGACTCCACCGGCGCGTTTGAATGCCGTATGACAAGCAGCTATTCACTCACATTATAACACTACAACATGTTGTAACTAACGTTTAATAGCCACTTTTAATTACACTGCTGAGATCGTATTACTTATTTTTGAAGTTGCTACCTACAATATAATATTAGGCCCGTTTACTGATCGATAAACGGTCAGTAAGGTTGGACATTATTAGCAGCAGTTACTCTATGAATAAACTATTTAAAAATTGAGAATATGATACTAAGTAGCAGGTTTTAGGTTGATTTGTGCCGCGGACAACTCTCACAATATATGTATATTATATTTCAAAGAATAACCCAATACTGTTTGAAGTCGAATAGTCAGTCAAATGATTAGAATCGCGATGCATATTATTTTCGAGTATATACGCAGGTTTACCGCAAAGTGATAAGCGATATCACTTAAACTGTCTCCTATAAAACGTTTGGATAAAAGGTATCGCGTATGTATGTTGGCTTGGAATTGAGCCAGATAAAATTTAAAATAATACTTCTATTCACATCAGTATTGATTCTGGAATTCAATGCAATAACTTAAAGAGCTATTTCAATAAACTTTCTTTATGATCGCAGGCTATGCAGTGATAAACGGCCAGTGATCGTACGTACAGTGCCTACGTACGTAGGTATGTGGTGATTGCGGCAGTGGACAGCGCTGCAGGCACACCTCTGTATATCGCTCCGAGAGTGCAGTGCGGGCTTTAGATTTCATTACCGCTGACGTCGTTTGACTCGCCCGACCCATTCACACATTACTGATTTCAGCGCTGGCTTTAAAGATTTTATTCGTAGCTTTGGTTGTGTAATAAATTTGAAATAAAATGGCCTCGATAGTCACAATATTTAAAGAGTATTGACTTTTGATATTGATTGCCAGATTCATAACATAACCTTTCACCGAGACAGTACACCAACCAACGCTGTGCTATTGACAGTTTCTTGCCTGAAAATTGTATTACCACGGATTTACTATCTGTGAAGTAAACATTTTTCAGGCTGAGTAAGAGTGTATTTGACAGTTTGTACAGTTTGTATCCGTAACTACTGTATACAGTTTTTTGAAAAGGATTCGCTTTAGATACAATGTGTTTTTAGGATAAAGTCTATTACTTCCTGATAATAGTTTCAACGAAATACACTTCTTCTCCCTAGCCTTTATTATTCCCATGTCACTTGGGATCGGCTTTCTAGTCTAACCGGATTTGACTGGATATCACTTTTTACACGAAGCGACTGCCATCTGACTTCCACAACCCGAAGGCTAACGATACCCTAAAGCTAGACCAGTGTCAGGATATTAGAGGGCACTGACTTTCCAATAACGACTGCCATAGATGTTCATGGCAGCCGGGACTGACGGCTTAACGTGCTCTCCGAGGCACGGAGCAGGCGATAATTGTCAATCAATACGCACATAATTTCGAAAAGTCATATAACTTCTGAAAGACAGAGGTGCGCGACGTGGGTTCGAACCCGAGACCCTCTGCATTGCAGTCTGTTGGTCTCCCCAATATCCGCAATCGCTGCTCTTCAACGAAATACACTAATCTAAATAAATTACAATTACAGATAACAAAAAGTTTCCTTATGATTTATGTAACTAAATGTTCATATCGGTTTAAAAAAAAAGAAATTGATGCATTAACGAATTATAGTTCAACCAGATACATTGGTACTTTTCATTAATTAAACAAAGTGTTTCTGGAAGTGGTCCACTATATAATGGATTATATGTTGTTATTATATGTTGTTATTATATGTTGTTATTATATGTTGTTATTATATGTTGTTATTATATGTTGTTATTAATCGCTAATATGAAAAGCCAAGAGCATCAAGAGTTATTGAACATTGTATCGCAATTCTATCGACGTGTCGACGCTGGACTAATGAATTATAAAAGCGCTTATACCGTATAAATGTAAATATTTGTAATATTTAATCATTATCATTTTAAGCGATGTTGTGTTTTATGTGCTGCTAGATTGAAACAATAATCTTATTTTAATATTTAAATAGGGCTGTATGTTGTATCTACCCAACCAGGAATTTGGGAATTTACACATGACAAGCACACAATGTAATAACATTTTAAAGTGTTGTAAAAACTAAAATCCTTACTAATATTATAAATTCGAAAGTAACTCTGTCTATCTGTCTGTCTGGCTGTCTGTTACCTTTTCACGGCTAAATCACTCAACCGATTTGAATGAAATTTCGTATAGATATAGTTTAAAACCTGGGGAAGGACATAGGCTACTTTTTATTGATGTAGGTACCACGCGGGCGGAGCCGCGCGCAAAAGCTAGTATTTTATAAAACGAACATGTTAGGATGGTTTATGATAAAATTTAAGTATCGGGTTTGATTCATTCACTCATTCATTCAGTTGATTAATTATCATCCCAGTAGTGATTTGTATGTGGGAACATAAAAGTTTGTATAATATAATTATGTGGAGTCCCAATAACAGAAAAGTATAAAATTTAGGTTTGTCCGCATTTTGTGCCAAAATTTGTACGAGACAATTAAAATTCGACGAAACCGAAATATGAATGGTCGGTTCGACGGTGAATGTACACAAAACACGCAACACAGGGAGTACGTTTCAAAGGCGTGCGGATGTGCCTACAACAACTGGGTTTTGTTCGAGATTCGGAGAACAGCTTCCGCTTTTATCTCGACTCACAATCTGATTGTAGAGCACGATGTACACGTCGGGGTTCTCTTGTAATTACGTACAACTCGAAACGTTGTCCAGCAGCGTTCTATAAATATAACCACATGAAAGGTTTTAGAGTAATGAACGCTATTAATTATTATACGAGTACTCATGAATGAATTTTATTCATTTTCTTTAACAAATTAAAAACTGCATACAGACTGATTTCACTGAACAAATGATGCCTCGTGATACGAGAGAGTATAAAAACTAAAACCAATTTATTTTGGATCATATAATTTTTAGTCTCGTGTAGACATTTAATTCACTACACTCAACCTTTTAAATTTTATCTGGCGCCTTTGATTGTAGTTTATTTGTAGTATCATTAATAGTACTATCAAATTAACGGAGATTCTAAGTAATGTCGTATATGCTAGCTAGGTATCAAGTTCTTACTATGTTATCAGCAATTACGCGATAATTCTTTCGACAAATATTTATATAAACAATCAATTTTTTTTTAGAGATTAACCACATTTTGTTCTAGATATTGCAGATAAACCTGCATGCGATACATAATTCTCTAAAATCTGTACGCAGTTCTAACCAAACTGAACCGCTCTCCAAACCTAAGCATTCATAACTGCACAAGCATAGCGACGTGATTGTTCGACCGCACTGTGAACAGTAGCGAGTGGCCGCTGCATCGCTGCGGTACTGCGGCGCCAACTAGTTAAGATTCAATGAGATGGACAGTTTGTTCAGAGTTCAGGCGCTGAATGGCTTTACAATCACATCGATGTGCTGCTCTGTTTGTCTATCGTGAGTCGCGCGGCGGCGGCGCGTTGTGTTCAACTGCACGAGTGAGTTCATAACTGACGTGAGCTCGCGATTAGTGACGTCGCCGTCGAACCGACGCTTTGCGAGCGATCTAGCGCATACTGTCTGTATCCCGTCACTAATCTCATTTGTTGCTAATGGATGGAGCGCTACTACTCAAGCGATATTGTTGAAACTGGTTAATAGCATCGGTTTCTTTCTATTTATGTACGTCGACGGAACAGCGGACCGCAATACAAAGCATATTTTGTCTGGTATACCCATCACTAAATATCCGAAACTA
Source organism: Catocala sponsa (assembly GCA_963564715.1). NCBI lineage: Eukaryota > Metazoa > Arthropoda > Insecta > Lepidoptera > Erebidae > Catocala > Catocala sponsa. The sequence continues at coordinate 602,084 of OY751343.1, forward strand.
TAAAACCGGCGAACTGGAAATTTGGCAGGTTATTTATACGATATAAGCATACGCTTGAAAAGGATTTTCGAAAATCAACTCGTAAAGATGTCCAACGGCCTGACCTTTCGTCGGTAGACATGTTTATAGTTCTGAGAGGTCTATGTAGAGGTAATTTTCCGCTTCCACGATATTTTATGAGAATAAAAGAGAACAGCTGCTTAGAAATATATTAGAGTTCAGCCTATTATTACTGGTGAATAGGATTATCAAGTTGCCATATTACTCGTCATGTCAACTAAATTAATATCTGCGAAGTGTATTATATGTATACAATGACTTTTAATGACACAAATTATGGTAATGTTAGCCATCATTACACAAATATATTATTAACCAATAATTGCGGTGTACATTCAGCTCTCGTTTGGTATTTCCGGTGCGCAATCTCGCCATTCTGAGAAGACTCAATGTTTCCTGCTTTTTCTATATTTTTAATATTTCTTCAGTTACTCTGCTTGTACCTCTCGAAAGACGGTAACTAAAGATGTGTAAGGAATGTTTGTCTATTTTTCCAGGGACAGCATCAAGATCGTGCAGTTTAAGGATGTTGTTCTTACTATAGAATGAAATACAAACATGTGATTATACATCCATTTAAATAAAATAAGTATATAATTATGATAAAGAGACCGTGGTTCAACGGACGAGACATGGGTATTGCCATCGAGAAGTTATTGAAGCGATGCCCAATCACACTAACGTCAGAAATCCACTTCCATCCCAAGCATTTAGTCTACATGTAGAGGTTATAAGAATACGTAAACGAAGAGGCAAGCCATGTCGTTTAATGTCATTAAAAGTATCATAGTACAATACGTACTATCCATATTATTATCATTGTATATAACTCCGATATTAATATCGTATTACGTTAATTAACAAATAAGTTAGTTGTTGTGTAACTCGCGCGAACTTATAACATCTAAACAACGCAAGTTATCTTCATTACGGATAACTTTAAATTTGTGCCACTCATTATAACTAACTTATTTGTTACTAATTACTGATTGCTCACAAATTAACACAATTTACTAATAGCTTCCTTTAAACACGCGATCCGCGTATTATTTGATATCAACGCTGGGAAACGCGTGGGTGTAAAATTTATACCACCCAAACTTCGCATGTTATAGTAATTATAATTTTGTTGCACCTATTTTTTAATTTATGAGCCAAAGATATGCTGCGTGATGCTGTCCGAGCTACCAATGTATGAAAAATAATTTAGTCGCGTTAGGATCGACAGGACAGGCTAGTCTGGTGTGGGCCACAGGATGTTGTATTTAACATTGTTAATATTTTTTTAAACAAATTTGTTTTGATGTGAAAACTTCTTCAGCGGCGTTGTGCACTTTTTTTGTGATGGGTAAAAAATGTCAAACTCGCATCAGGACACGTAACCTGATCGAAAATTCGTAAGACGGAGGGAGAATTGTCATGTTTGTGTACGATAGCGCAATAAATGAATATTGTATTTTACCACATAAATGATAGTACTTTTATACTGATAATCAAAGCAATTCGTGCAAAATTATTCCCTAACCATTCCAAAATATCAAAAATGCACAACGTTAATATTCAAGTTTTCACTTCTGTCGGCACTCCCGGAGTGCAAACCGTTATTTTTTTTTTATTATTCATTTTAAATACAGAATCATGTACAAACTAGTAAACTACTTCTGTAATTTTAAAATATAGTAAATATAGTACCAAATTACCAATTGTATATTTAGTTAGACCTTAGTTATGGTTGCAGTTTTTAAGGCCTTTTTAGAGACGAGTATAGGAGTAATGTAAACCATTACTTCCCAAAGTGGTCTAGGTGGACCCTCAGAGGTCCATGGGAGTCTCGGCGGGGGTCTACGTTGGCGTGACAAAAAAATGGAGGTTCTCAATTCGTAAGTTCGCGAAAATTTATTTGCTTTCGATAGTGAAGAACTAAAATGTTGGCTTGACTTCACCGACTGTTCGACAAGCTCAGTTCAGTCCCAGTGGTGTTTCGATTTTTCGGTAGAGAATTACTACTATTTTTTATTGCATGAACTTGTTTAGCTGCAGGGGGTCCACCGGCACCAGCTAAATTTTAAAGTGGTCTATGAGAAAAAAGGTCTGCTTAAACGATTAAACGTCGATTTTCATAAGTAATAATAATAATTAATTATTATTATTATTCATAAGTATAAATCCAATACAATATTTGGTGAAAAGTGTTAGCCCCCGTGATCCAATGCACTTAGGTTTACTGCTTATTGGAATGTCCTGAATACTATTCTTATGATAGTAAAAGTGGTGTTGGATCTTTTGACAATTACTTCCTAGTACGAATGCGTATCTAGTCTGGATCCAAGCCGGGTAGTCGCCGATATGTTGCATTATAAGATACTGTGTAAAGATGGCTGGCAAAATGTGGTTGATTTATACTTCTGTCTAACCCTTCGATTCTATGTTCCTAGTTGTTCCGCTGGCTTTAATCCTACGGGTATGCATACCATGATAGTAGTATCTTAGGTAATATCCAGGACATGGCCTATCTGTGTGCCAAGTATCATGCAAATGACATGAATAAATATCAAACATTCACACATATTCACGAACTGTCATATTTATAACGTTCTTAAAATATATTCAACAGTAAGTTACTATTGTAGTACGTATGATAATCTCCTAGCCAGTGCTCGGGCTCCTGTGTCCAGGCACAATGCTTTTTTCAATGTTTTGGTACATTTATTGAGGCATTAATGTGTTGTAAGTGTCATGTTACCTATCAGTCAAAATAAAGAAATTCTCTTTTTTCATGTGTATGGAATGCCTGCCTTAATAATAATTGATTAAAGTTTGAACTTGCAAGCCGACGTGTCATTGGATCGGTGAGTATATTTTGTGAGCACTGTAGTGTTCACGTAATGAGGGCATGTGACTCACGTGGGCCACATTGCGACGACATGTTGTTGACGACGTTGGAAGAAATTACGTTACGTACACAAATTGGATTAATAATTAAATTCTACCCAAATTACAGCGCGTCGAAGCCACGTGTTTGAGTAGTATGGATACACAGATATTTTGCATTAAAGTCAGTTAAAAGTTAAGCTATTTAACGCACTTTTTCATCAGATCAGAACAGTGCTTAAACCAGTTAAATGTGATTATCTTCTCTTTGTTACTGTTGTTATAAGATATCCTCTCGTCGGGCACGCCACGATCGTGGCGGTAAGTCCCGTGTTTGAGGAGTGGCTGGAGAGGCGGCATGGCGCCCTCACCTTCCGGCTGACACAGGTTTTGACCGGCCATGGTTGTTTTGGCCGGTTCCTGTGTCGGATAGGCCGGCAAGAGACGCCCGGTTGTCACCACTGCGGCGACTGCCGCGACGTTGTCGAGGACATCGCAGCCTGGGCATCGCAGCGCCGTGAATTGATCGCGGCAGTCGGATCGGTTGCCCTCTCGCTCCCGGCCGTAGTTCTGTCTATGGTCCGGAGTGAGAGGTCGTGGAACGCCGTCGCCTCCTTTTGTGAGGAAGTCATTTCCATCAAGGAGGCGGCGAAGCGGGAGAGGGAGCGTTTAAACCCTCTCCCCAACCGCAGAGCCGGGCGCCGGAGGGCGCGAGACGACCTCCAGCCACCGTGAGGTTTGACCTGGGGGTGGCGGGCTTTGTGGGCCTGCCCGCCATCCGTTCAGCACCAGGTCCGAGAGGCGGCGTGCGTGTTCCCACGCGCGCCTCTGTGTCGAGTCCGTCTCCCCTCTAGAGGGGGGACAGTAGGGAATATTTAGAGGTACCAGCGGGTAGATCTTTTGTGTAGTGGCCTGCCGTTTCATACGGCGGGCCGTAACCTCGGCAGGGTCGCAACTGCATGTGAAAGTGATTCGCGCGGCCCTGCCGATAGTGGTTTGTCGAGGAACACCGTGGTGGGTTTAGTCGGTATTCCGGGAGGTTCATTTTATCGTTTAACATCTTTCTTTTACCCCGGCGAGTCCGACATAACCCCTCCGCCCGCCCCCGCGGAGGGGTATGCGTCATAGCATTCCCCCAGGTAAAAAAAAAAAAAAAAAAAAAAAAAGATATCCTCTCGCTCCCGGCCGTAGGTCAGTCTATGGTCCGGAGTGAGAGGTCGTGGGACGCCGTCGCCTCCTTCTGTGAGGAAGTAATTTCCATCAAGGAGGCGGCGGAGCGGGAGAGGGAGCGTTTAAACCCTCTCCCCAATCGCAGAACCGGGCGCCGGAGGGCGCGAGACGACCTCCAGCCACCCTGAGGTTTGACCTGGGGGTGGCGGGCTTTGTGGGCCTGCCCGCCATCCGTTCAGCACCAGGTCCTAGAGGCGGCGTGCGTGTTCCCACGCACGCCTCTGTGTCATGTCCGTCTCCCCTGTAGGGTAGTAGTACAGTAGGGACTTTGCAGTAGTGACCATTGGGTCGGTCTCTCGTGTAGTGGCCTGCCGTTTCATACAGCGGACCAAAACCTCGGCGGGGTCGCGTCCGCATGTCCAAGTGATTCGCGCGGCCCCGCCGATTGTGGTTTTGTCGAAGAACACCGTGGTAGGTTTAGTCGGCATTCCGGGAGGTACGTTATTCTCATTCCATCTTTTCTTTTACCCCGATGAGTCCGACATAACCCATCCGCCCGCCCCCACGGAGGGGTATGCGTCAAGGAATTCCCCCAAGCAAATATAAAAAAAAAATTTATGCTTAGATTGATATATAGCCATAAGTATCTTCTGTGACAAATAATGTTTCCTTGGAGCTGACAAACATCTACAGGCACAAGCTCCAAGAAACTACAAGCTGTCCCATCCATTTTACAGGTGCGATGTAAGTATTTAGATTCGGTGTAAATCGTTGAGCCACAAAATGATCAGCAGCTCAATCTTAAGAGCACCCCTCGCCGGCTAAATGTGGCTAGTTTTCAAAATACTGATGTTACCTAAATATTGTTCTAAATAGTTTAGCGACAGAAATTATTTGCAGACAGATTAGAGATATTTCTTCTGTCTCATAATCTCGGCAACCAATTATTGTTGCAGATATCGGTTGGTTATTTTAAATGCGATTTCGAACCCGATTGTGGCTCGTAGACCAGGTCTTGGCAACTTTGATTTAGAACGGCAGGACTACGTAAAAGCTTCACTTTCAGCTTTAATGAACATCTATGTCAGTGGAAATGGTGACTTAGCATTTTCAAATGTTTTGATTAGTGGTCTATTCGTTGAATATTTTGGTCTCTTTTGACAAATCCGATAACAGTCGCTTTACGGAGAAACTGACATAATTATTGAATTATATAATTATGATTGTACTAGCTGTTCCCGCGGTTTCACCCGCGTTTATCGTTACTGCGCCACCCCCGTGCGTCGTAGCGTGATGTTATATAGCCTATAGCCTTCCTCGTTAAATAGGCTATACGTAACTATTTTGCTGCGATGTTATTTTAAAACTGCGATATCTCCTAAGATATTCAATGAAATCGAATGATGTACAGGGCAATTTTGTTTTAAATTAAATACTTGTGATGAATAACGTATTTATTTGGAGAAGGATTAATATCATGTTTATAATAATACCTTCGCAAATAATGCATTATTTTAGAACAAATTTGGTTAGCATAAAAAAGGTTATAGTGGGCCAACCCTAAAAGATAGACATAATATTGTCTTCTGTTTACGCGAATGTTATTCATTGAAATTAAACTACTATATACGGATTTTATCGCGTTGTTTATTTGACACTATTACAAAATTTTTTGAAAAACTGTTACACTACTATAATCACTATTAAACTTTACAAATTTTTAAGCTAATTAAATTATTGAAACTATTAAAACTATTTATACTATTAATATACTATTATACTATTTAGATTTATTTTTACACTTTTCCCGACGTTTCGGTTGCTTTTCAGCAGCCATGGTCACGGGGAGACTAAGATGGTAGTTGTCTCAATGTTCCAGTGTAGTTATTTCAAAGTACCCGAACATAATTTAATCATGGGTGTTTCTATTTACGCAGAATGAGCTCAAAGTATCATGAAGTCTAGCTGTGGTTTGCTTCTTCTTGGGTTTGACTATTTGAATTACTGGATCCCAAGCTGGTGGTACATTCCAACCATCTTCTCTATTGAAATTAGGATGTTTCTTGATTTCAATAGCCTCGCGAAGCATCCTTGGTAGGAATCGGTGTTCTTTAGACAGATGATAAAAAATTACTATAAATATTATAAATTTACTATGGAATTAGAGGCAAATAATTCATTAGCTTTCTTAGATGTCCTTGTCATCAGGAATTCTGATCATACTTTGAGCCACACTGTATATAGGAAAAAGACCCATACAAATAGGTACTTAAACGGTGAATCTCACCACCATCCTAAACAGTTAGCTACCGTGGGAATGTCTTTGTTTCAGAGAGCCCACAGGATCTGTGACAAGAAACACCTGGACGCCGAGCTTCAACATGTCAAGCAAGTACTGCAAGACAATAAGCTCCAACAGCCGCGCCGCTGTCACAGATCCCGAGAAAAGCCAGCCACAGTCGAGCGCCAGCCTGCTATACTACCTTATGTGAAGGGTGTCACTGACAAGATTGGCTACATCTTGAAGCGAGCTTCAATCAACACATACTTCAAGCTGCCAACGAAGATAAGTCAATTTTTACCATCTGTCAAGTGCCAACTACCTTTACAAGATGCAGGGGTCTATAAAATAGATTGTGACTGCGGACTTTCATACATTGGTCAAACCAAGAGAAGCATAGGCACCCGCATAAAAGAACACATAGCTGATGTAAAACACCAACGCTCGTTGAAGTCTGCTGTGTGTGAACATGTGCAACAGGGGACCAACCACTACCTGAGATTTGACAAACCACAGATGCTCGCTAAAGAACACCGATTCCTACCAAGGATGCTTCGCGAGGCTATTGAAATCAAGAAACATCCTAATTTCAATAGAGAAGATGGTTGGAATGTACCACCAGCTTGGGATCCAGTAATTCAAATAGTCAAACCCAAGAAGAAGCAAACCACAGCTAGACTTCATGATACTTTGAGCTCATTCTGCGTAAATAGAAACACCCATGATTAAATTATGTTCGGGTACTTTGAAATAACTACACTGGAACATTGAGACAACTACCATCTTAGTCTCCCCGTGACCATGGCTGCTGAAAAGCAACCGAAACGTCGGGAAAAGTGTAAAAATAAATCTAAATAGTATAATAGTATAGTAATAGTATAAATAGTTTTAATAGTTTCAATAATTTAATTAGCTTAAAAATTTGTAAAGTTTAATAGTGATTATAGTAGTGTAACAGTTTTTCAAAAAATGTTGTAATAGTGTCAAATAAACAACGCGATAAAATCCGTATATAGTAGTTTAATTTCAATAAACATAAAAGATAGACATACGCTGTCGCGGACTTTTTTTAGAACTTTTAAAGGGAAACAATTCTGTCATACATGATTTTTGCGAAACTTTAACTGTTTACGCTGCGCACGCAGCGGAAGCTCTCAAAAGGAAAAAATACCCTCCGATTTTGAAACATTCTTCGTTGGTGCTCCGCTCCTATTGATCTTAGCGTGATGATATATAGCATATAGCCTTCCTTGATAAATGGGCTATCTAACACTGAAAGAATTTTTCAAATCGGACCAGTAGTTCCTGAGATTAGCGCGTTCATGCAAACAAACAAACAAACTCTTTAGCTTTATAATATTAGTATAGATTAGAAAGTCGACACCCATATAATTGGTAATAAGCAGGGTAGGAGAAAGAAAGTGTAGAGTTAAGTTTGAGCACACTTTTTGTTACAAAGATAGTAGTTTGCAAATGTGAGGTCTGTACTCGTGTAACTTGTATGTTCAGTCTTTGATTTTAAAGAAATGTTGCAATATATTTTAGTTTGTTTTTAAATAAGTTAGGATGTAGGTATACGACATTTTAATCTTTATGAACAGAATATTATAATTATATAAATCGATTAGAATGTTTTATCCATATAAATGTTTTGTTAAATATCCTCTTAATTATTAAAGACCGTATTAAAACCGTAGCATAGTTAAAAGAACTAAGACTAAACAGACCTAGAACTACGAATAAGAGAGAAGTGGATAACAACTTTGTCTCTAAACCTATCAGACCCCGCGCGCGCGCTAATGTAAACAAAAACAACCCCCGCGTCCCGCGGCGCCCGGCACTCGAAGGCCACTCGAGCGTTATTCGAGTGGGTCGGCAGATGTTAATAATTTAGAACGCAAAGTTATGATAACAAAGCTTGTGTTTCTTAGAAGTATACATTGTAAGCTATGATAAGTGTTATGAATCATCGCATTTACGCGTATATTTTAGTTTATACGTCTGGTTAAAGTAACCGAATTGGAAATATGAGATGATATTATTATATCTTTATTATATAGATTAATTGATTTGTCTAATAAGATGTTTTACTTTTTCTATTTCCTAGTTAAATGCTCTTTATAGTAAAAAAAAAGTATTTATAATGTCTGTGAGAAAAAAATAAGATATTAGCATTTAAAAGTGCGTGACGAGTACATTTTAGAGCGCGGAGAAAGTAAATATTGAAAAATGTCTAAAAAAAATTCCGACGTATCCTTGTGCGTGGTTTTCACATATTTTATAGAAATACTAATAAATAACACTACCATAGTGATTAAAAACTGAAATACGATATAATAAAGTAATAAAAAAAATATCAAAAGAGGCGGGAAATCTGAGAAATGATAATAGGTTATTTTGAGCTTCAGTTTGTTATAGAAAAATAACATTAGTCACTATTGTTTTTATTGTGTCTAAAAATAGAAAGAATAAGCTTTCCAATAATGTATTATACTTACATACTTGCCCTATAAAAACTACAGATAACAGCGGAACAAATAACATAGACGAACGAACGAGTGGCGCAAAGTCACGTGACATGACAAAAAATGTTTAGAAAAATATTATTCAGTTGATAAATATTCGTTCGAAAAGCTCAGTTCATTCCAAGAACATTGATATACAACACAATATTTTAAATACAGGCCTTATAATAATAAAACGGCAAACAAAACACGACCCAACGCTTCGACCCCATATAGCGTCACCGGGGTTTTACGGGTGCAAACGTGACGACGCGATATAGCGTCACCGGGGTTTGAGCGGTAAATAGTAAAACTATTTTAGAAACTAGATAAAGCTCGACATGCATTAGAATGCTTCACTTAAACATTTTCTGTGATGTGCGCACAACAACCACCGAAGTTTCATTACCATCGGACGAACGCGTACATGACAATGAAACATGTACGAACTGTTTAATATATGTTGTATGTATATGTATACATTACAACATAAAGAGACGCAAAATTATTACAATTATTGTCATAGGTTTCAACGTTACAAAAAACGTGTTTATTTATCGAGCCCCTATGATTACAATGTTCAATAATAAAAAACATCGCTTTAGAACGGCCCGCTGCATATTCAAATAGTAACAACACGTATTGAACAAAATAATATATGAACTATTGAAGTCATAGTTATCGCATATCATTACTTAACTAATGAGTGCAGCCGAGTTCACTCGGTATCGCGTCCCTTAAACTCGTGAAGTGCACTCATTACTCCAGCCGCCTGCGAGCTAGACCGTTAGAAAGTTTCCAGCGTCGCATTTGCTGCTTTTTAGCGCAAAGTCTTTAAGACGGGAGATGTTACTTCACCTGGACAAATAGATCGCTTTTATTTCTTTGAAAACAGGACTTAAGGAAGTCTTTGGGATGTGTTACTTTGTAACAAAGTGTTACTAGTGGGAGTTGATTTATACAGAAAGTGGCAATAAACATCATGCTTTATAATAATTTTGATATACTAGTTTTCACCCGCGGCTTCGCTTGCGTAAATGTAGGTTAGGTTGGGTTAGGTTTGCAACAGTTCTTTTTTCTGGATGAAAGGTACCCTATGTCCTATTCTGTACCCCTGACAACGTGTATGCAAAATTGCATGTTGATCGGTTGAGTAGTTAAGGCGTGAAAGCGTAACAAACAAACTCATTTTCGCATTTATAATATTAGTAAGGATAAGGATAACAGACAAGGATGACTTTATAAATTATCGAAAAGCCAATATTACAAACTAGAAGTTTATTTGATTGGTACTTAATTTCAATTATTGTAGCAGAATACAACAATCGAAAATATGACTAACTTTTGAATTTTTGTAGTAGAAAGAGGAATCGAATCACAGACTATATTTCAAGTTTATTTCAAAGAAAACGAGCATTGCCTTCGTTTTCACAAACAATTTTCTATTTTGTCTGTTACGTGGCATTTGAAGTGGTAATCTAAGTCGTTCTATTTAATGTAAAATAAATATCAGTTAGGCTTTTTAAATAAAATAAGTTTTGTGATATTTGTCTTAGCGATATACAAGTAATACTAGGAGAGCACAACTGAACAGCAAGTTCAAAATTGCGCTCGTGTTACAAGACGAGGCGTCCTGTAGTGTAAGCCGTAAAGGGTTTTATCGTCAATACTGCTCACTGAAAGTTACGGCGCGCCGCCCTCTGACGCAGCGACGTCCCCGACGTCTATATGTCTACACGCACTAAAACTGAACATATTGAATAGTCAAGGATATGTGCCTCGAACACGTCAACAAGTGATGCAGGCGATATAGCTCCGAGTGATCGAGCCCAAGACACTGCGTCCTTCTTCAACCTTGTAAACTCTCTCTTGAAAGTCAAATGTAGGTATGTAAAGTAAGTACCGTTCCGCTAGCTTTTAAAGTTAAGTCCTCTTAATTTGTATTATAATTATTGTATTTGCATTTATTCATGGACGATTTTCAAAAGGACACAGTATAAAGCTCTTGCTTTATACTTACGGTGTCCTTTTGAAAATCGTCCATGAATTCTCTTGTATTCCTCATGGAATTTGGCGCTGATATAAGGTATTAATTTTATTTTAGAGAATTTTCACTGTTGAAGAAACCGACAAATTACTCTAGCTATGTTTAATGGCAATTTGTTGAAATGAAAGGTTCAAATCAATTTATTAGTTAGTTGTGTAAGAACCACCGCGTGTTGACGGCCTGTCAAAACAGTTATTTTTAGAACGAGCTCCGAAAGAGTTACTAAAGGATGCTTCTAATAAACTAATATGATGGTAGTCAACTTTCTACTTTGCAATGTTCTCAGGTAGACAGCTTTGTGTGCTGCAAATAGTACTCAAATAGCTCAGACAGTTACAACATAATCCAGTGTCTAACGGTGTCGCGCGTCGGTCGAATAGAGTTTGCCGTACGAAACTCTGTAAAACTGTACCCGTAAGTCGCAGTTTAAGGCACATCAAATGGAAGTTTAAATATTAAATGAATAAATATAATTTCTTTAACAAGGAATTTTGTTAGAAATAAGTTAACTGGATTACTAAAATCTATGTAACCGTAAAATTATAAGAAACATAATTCCACATGCACAATCACACATTGCTATAAATTGTTTATGTTCCTCACAAAGGTTATCCATTTAACCATAATATTTGATTTAAAATTTTAATATAGTCAAAAACGCAAACAAACCGAACGCTCAAGAAATATATTTTAGGTAGGCTTACCTTTATACACAAAGAAGGTATATAATTTATAAAGTAATGCAGTAGACAAACACTGTGTAAGCGAATAGCTAAGACCACATATTATAGAGAATACCATGACCTGAGCATTAATCGAATTTAGTAGGCGTACAGCTTTTTATGCTTTTGTCTGATTTTCTGTAATAACCACGAACAATACGTATTGTATGTACAGTACTAGGGCCGTAGTCTGCGCTCACTGTCGCTAGTATTTAAAACAGTTATTAGATTAGTTAGCAGAGGGTTGTGTAATTTAAATAACTAAATTGGATATCTGCGCGCCCATGAATACACAATATGTCACCGACCGCCACGCTGCGTGCGTGCGTGGCTGTTACATAGCCTCTATATACAACAATACTACAGGTCAGTGAACTGAATGAATATCGATGCTCGACCTAGATCCAATCTGGATGGATCAAAAATAATTGTAGCTTACAGAGGACAGCAACTAAATAACTTGTTATACGATTCCGTCACCGCGATCCTAGCACAAGTCACAGTGAATTGTGCTAGGATCACCATTAATATTATATTCAGTCCAGTAGTTCGCTTACCTTGCATCTCCATACTACATCAGTCGTTTTCAGAACCTGACGTAGGATTACTATACAATGGTTAGTAATCCTACGACATATTCTGAGAACGAAATAAAAAAAAGGTTGGCAAATCTAACATACATCAGATAAGATTTTGTTCCTAAACGAAATAAATGATCTGGTCATTGTACTGTGTAGTAGTATTCAAATTTAAACACACATATTTTTATTGCTTTCATGTGTTGGTTGGTACACGGTTATTATAAAATTAAAGGTTTTATCAACATAAAACCCTGTTAGAGAGTTGAAAATGCAGTGAATGTCTCTGGTACAAATAACTTGAAATCACACGTTTGTTATGGTATTCAGACTACAAATATGCTCATACTTGTAAAAGTTGAATCTACTTTTTGAATCTTCTTTTACCTTTTACCTAGAGATACAAAGCTATCTACGTAAATAGGATATTTTTTGCCAACATGCCACGTGACCAAGTCACAGCTGTGTACTCCTCTCGAGATATGTTCCAGCACAAAGGGCAACACATTCATAAAGACTTGTTAGATTTCTATCGTTCTAGAAACAAATAGTTCTATCGTGCGGAACAAAACAGTGCGACTACTACAAATATTTTCAGGGAACTAAGCAACTATTTCCTTTGTCTCTCCTCTCTCACACACTATTAGGACACAGGTCACGACGACGTCGTGCGATGTTGCTGACTCAACGATTTAAACGTCACGACACTCGGACACCTCCCTCGGGGATATTTACCTGAACTGAAATCCTCACTTAGTACCTTGTTCAATTATTGAGCCCTTATAACTCACCCCATTCCTGTACCTCAACATTTCTTTCTAAAAAAGTAATGATTTCCCAAATCCTCTTAAGTATCCGAAACAAATTCAAATGGCCTTTTCACGGTGGTTTCATTGGAGTTTATTACGAGTATATACACGGCAGAGGGTGCTTGCTTTACCCGACTCAAATTACCGCTAGCAATGTTGAGGCCCACAAAACATGTTTATTCAAGGTCCAGATATTCCGCCAGATAGCCTTTAGATGTGGATCATTAGTAGGCTAAAAAAGGACATATATAGACGAAAGTGGTTTAATATAAGGGACAAAGGGAGTCGAGCTCGTGGAGCAATCAGTATTGTGCGCCGCCAGGGACGGAGCGAGCGGGGCGGCGGCGGGGCGCGGGCGCGGCCGAGGGGCCGCCCGCTCGAATTATATTCACTATTCGTCAATAAGCTGTATGTGATACCGCGCTTAGTGACGCCTGCAGGCCGCGGACACGGTGCCACATGCAAGCGAGCTTTGATATTATTATATTTAATGGAGTAACCTGATTAACTGACCATTTTAGGGACGAGCCACTAAAACTAAATTCATTGAGTTAGAAAGAGCCCAAAGGTCACTTAAAAAGGTTATGTACTATAAACCATACAACACAGTCGAACAATATAGAATCAGTGGCTTACTTTCAGTCAGAAAACTATATTTTTTAATTACGATCCTCTACTTACAAAAATCTATTCCATTTACCCAAGACAGTCAGGAGAAAAGGCGAGAGGATATAGTGGTTTACTCCCCAAGGGTCCGAACCGCTTTTGCACGGCGTCAGTATGCAACCCAATTAGCTTACATTTATAATAAAATAAACGTAAAATTAAAGTTCCACCATGAGGTCTCACACGGAACCAAAAAGGTAATAACCGAGTGGCTCAAAAACCTTAACATACGAGGGAACTGAACAAATTTTAGTTAGACTTGGTTAAGCAATCTATTTTTATTTATTTCCTATCCATAATGTAATAACTCTGTAATGTGAGTTTAATCTATTACTTACGCTTCGAAGCATTCCAAAGAAGACATACACCCACACACACACTCACACACTCACGCGCGCGCGCACACACACATACACACACACACACGCGCGCGCGCGCACACACACACACAAACAAACACTTACACAAACACACACACACACACACACACACACAAATCGCACATATAGTTTCACATAGGCATACAACTACAGTTACACAAAGAGCTGCTAATTAGTTTATAAGTCATTGTATCTTTCTTCTTATACTTAATTTTAACCTAATTTTAATTTTAACTTATTTTTTTTTGCAAACTTTAGTCTCAATATTATTAATAATAAAGGGAAAGAGCGAGATAGCTCCAACACAAGTATTTTATCAATTACTTGCTGGGGATGTCTTATTTATAATTAATGTAACTGTTTTGAGACAAATAAAGATTTTTAATTTTCATTTTGAACCATGCTGTCTTCATTCACGACTTTTCTTTCAGGATCAACGAGTGTAACAAAACGTTTGTATTTAGGCTTCAATGTCTTACCCGTTACGTACAGCATTGTTATTATCCGAATAATCTGTAGATATGATTAAACATTACAACTATCAAGCAAGACCGGACCACAGTTCATGAATACCATCACATCATGTCGCTCTAGAAACTGAGAAATCATCGTCCAGTTCACTAGCTTGTAATGGTGTAACATTCAAAGTTTCACCATCAATCGATTCAAACACAAGTCAAACATTTGTGTGCATAGACATGGATGTTTGTCTTGGTCTGGGTGTTTCTATGTATAATATGTGTGTATTTACAAACAAAAAAGTATATATGTATGTTTATCCATTGTCTAGTACCCATAGTACAAGCTCTGCTTAGTTTGGGCTAGATGGTGTTGTGTGTATGTGATACAATATTATTATTATATTATTATTAGATCGTATTGTTGTTTTCCCGCTTAGCTTATAACGATGGTCGCTATCTGCGGTTTGGTCTCGTCCAATCCTTCCCGTTTAATGTATGTATAGGGCGAGCGGCGAGCACGCACGAGCGCGCGCCGCATACGAATTAGAGAGCACACGATACTCGACACACACGCACACACGCACGACGCCCGCCCAGCTGGCCGTGCCGATGTAGGCCTGCCTCGTGGACGACCGAACGATTCAATAAACTTTCTTTATTCCGGCTCATCACTGTAATGATAGCGACCACGCAATGCTTCGACCTTTGTCCTTTAACTTAGTATTTGTATATGAGCAGCGATAGCTCAGTGGAGAGACCAACAGACTGCAATGCAGAGGGTCTCGGGTTCGAACCCACGTCGCGCACCTCTGACATTCGCAAGTTATATGACTTTTCAAAATGATGTGCGTATTGATTGACAATTATCGCCTACTCCGTGCCTCGGAGAGCACGTTAAGCTGTCGGTCCCGGCTGCCATGAACATCTATGGCAGTCGTTATTGGGAGAGTGTCGACACAAAAGATCCCACTGGGTCGAAGTGTTGCCGGTCTGCACTGATTAGCCCCCACATAAGATAAGATAAGATAGTATTCGTATAAACTACACGTGCCAGCAGTTAGGTTAGTGGAATTTTCTTGAGCGGTCTCTTCTTGTAGTAAACAGAGATAAATTACAAGACACAGCATACTTCCTGATATCCAGATTGTTTACATACGCCTTTATTCTGGGATAGTCCGATCCAACGAACATGTTTTGAATGGAATTGATTTAAACAATTTAATAGCTGCATTGGTCGCGAGTACGGCGGTTAAAACGATATTATTCAGTCTGCTTGTGTGATAATATCGAATAGAGCGCCAAACTGGCAGTAGAAATGGTATACGCTAAAAGGCACTTCATAACTGCTCTACTGGCTGTTTAATCCGTACAATAACGTTTAATAACAAGTAGAAATGGGCTGTCATTTACAATCCTGTATTATATGTGCAACAGAGAGATTAGAAAAACAATCGTAACTAGTATCCTAATCCTAATCCTAACTTCCTAACTAAAATATTATAAAAGCGAAAATGAGTTTGTTTGTTTGGTACCTTTTCACGCCTAAACCACTGAACCGATCATTCTGAAATTTTGCATATACATTGTCAGGTGTACAGAAACAGACATAGGTTACCTGTCATTCCGAAAAAAAATACTTTTCCGAGGAAAACAACAATAACGTTCTTATGATATGGCGCCACGTGTCTTTCGAATCATGATTGAATTATATTATTACAAGCAGAGTACAACCCGAATTGATTGTCAAATTCGAAATTAACGCGAGCGAAGCAGCGGGCAAAAGCTAGTCTATTAGAAATGCGAATGAGAGTGTGTTTGTTTGTTATGCTGTCACGCCTTAACTACTCAATCAATTATCATGAGATTTCGAAAACACGATGTTAGGGGAACAGAAAAGGACATAGGGTTCCATTTACCTAGTAAAAACTACTATTACCTACTACCCTAACCTAACCTACATTTAAGCGAGCGAAGACGCAGGCAAAGTCTAGTAATATGATAATAGCTCATTTGTAGATTGCATAACTACACAATTTTAATTACTTACATATTCCTTCTTCTTCTCCCTAGCCTTTACTATTCCCAAGTCACTTGGGGTCGGCTTTCTAGTCTAACCGGATTTGACTGGATATCAGTTTTTACACGGAGCGACTGTCATCTGACCTCCGCAACCCGAAGGCTAACGATACCCTAAAGCTAGACCAGTGTCAGGATATTAGAGGGCACTAACTTTCCAATAACGAATGCCATAGATGTTCATGACAGCCGGGACCGACGGCTTAATGTGCTCTCCGAGGCACGGAGCAGGCGATAATTGTCAATCAATACGCACATAATTTCGAAAAGTCATATAACTTCCGAAAGTCAGAGGTGCGCGACGTGGGTTCGAACCCGAGACCCTCTGCATTGCAGTCTGTTGGTCTCCGCACTGAGCTATCGCTGCTATATGAGCTTACATATTTAGCAGGTAATAATTTAATTCTATACTGTTATTGTAATCACGTATCACTCACATAGTTATTTCATTTGCATTTCGTTGCTACTAATGGCGACTTTTTATTGATTGGCTTAGTGCTATTTGATTGTTATTTATGTTTAAGTAGCTGATAGATACACCAAAAATTAAAAAAATTAAGCAGTTGTTATTTCCACCGAAACTCAAAATCTTATCGTTTTGACATGACATAAGTCAAAAGCCTTTTTGTTCCTGTTTTTATTTTGTTAGGCCATTGTTACGCATATAACACTTTGTAATAAGTTTTCAGTTATTTTACTTACAAATAATTAACTGGTATGTGGTATCTTTCAGATCGTGTAAACTAATCGCTCGCTATTTAAGAAGTTTGCGATACGGCATTTAACACGTTCTGAAAACACCGCAACATAAAGTATGTATGAATCATATCTAAAGATAGTCTAAACACTACAATACAGATAAAATAAAATCACACCGCTCATTCGAAACATGTGTTTGCCACGAATTAAAGTACGCACTTTCATAACGATCCATTAGCTAAATTGTAACACTTGTCACGTTAAATAAATCAACCTCCATATAAACAAGAAGTTTATGTGAGACATTAGTAGAACATACAACACGTCACACATCATTACAAAAACATATTAAGAAGACAATATCATTATTGAGCTTATGGAGGAACACAGCGCTATGTTCAGCCTAAATAAATACGAGCCAAGGGCAGCGGAGCACTACGTCTGTGCGGAGATCCAGCCATAAACAAGCAAAATAAAAGTATTATATATTTGGTGAATAGCCGCTCAAATCGCTCGTACAATAAACAACGTCTTATATCGTTTACTAAGGGAACACAACAGCCAGACATAACGGGCTATAAGCCGATATAATCTAGATCTCGATGTTTATTGTAATAGAATAAAAATCCAGATTGTTGCGGTCTATAAGCCGCCTCCGCCGCAGGACGATCGCCGAGGGCCCGTTTCGCATCAATCAATCGTGTATAATTATACTTCGCAGAGCCATTATAATTATAAGAGGTCTCTGCTAAGGCAGAGCCGTAATTGAATCGTCTAAAGTAAATAACGTTTGACCCTTTGTGCGTCGCTAATTGAGTGCGATAATCGTATTTACAGTTCAGCTCTAATGTCTAAGGTATAATAGAACGGATTAGACTTTCACTCGCCCTTAATAAGAGCGGTTATGCTCAAGTTTGTTGCTCGAACTATAATTGAATTAATCAAAATGTTAGCGGGTGTTTGTAGCTCGCTGCGTCCGGACGACGCCCGGGGCCGGCGATGGCCGCGGCCGGCGCGCTTCGCCCGAGGCTGCGGAGCCTCTAGTCACGGCAGCACCGTGATCGGTCAATGACGTCACCAAAGTATGTTTGATACAAAATACCGAACATATTTGCAGCTGAGCTTCGCACAAAAATCTCTATATCCTCGTTAGCAAACACAAACAAAACGTCATTTGATAATGTTATGAAATTAAAACATGAATATTTAAAGTGTAATTTGACACGTCTGTGTGTCGTATAATGAGTTCACGTGTTGTGTGCCGACTACCTACTGTTGACGGTTCCACAAAGCGAGGATCGTTCGTTGCAATTTGTTAACAAATTCAACAAATGTTTCAGCTGAAAAAGTTAATACGAGTGTCGATGTTCAGTCCAATTTTAGTAGAACTATTGTTTGCGTGCAAACTCAATTAAAACTTGTGTTCTGGGGCTGTAGGGGCAATTATAGTAACGATGTGGTGACAATTGAACACCCACTTGATAGTCGCACGCAGGTGTTGTGAGGTCCCGCGGGTACTGAATATCGTAGACGACGCGCTGATGCGTAACTTTGTTGTTTTACCTAAGGTACTTAACTTAGCACCTTTATTCATAAGGGTTCCACACATAATGGCGAGCTATTATAGATCTTTAGTATCTCGCTGTCGGCGCGTGCTTCTCAATATTAGTTGGCGTTGCCTTATGACGTTTATCAAATTATTAACTTATTTACGTCACAAAGTAACACTTATGAACGGCAAGTCCTATTTAATCGACATATAAGTAGATGTGTAACATAAACATAACGTTTGGTTACAGTAGAGTTTACCTATAGGATAAGTTTGAGTTAAACACACGATATTGAATACAAGCAATCACTACAAATTGCACCCGTTATAATAATACATACATACATACATAGATTCACGCCTGTTTCCCAGAGGGGTAGGCAGAGACTACGGATTTCCATTTGCTACGATCCTGACAAACTTCTCTGGCTTCATTCACTTTCATCACATTCCTCATGCACGCCCGTCGGTTCAAGGTGATCTTAACCTAGCCTTCGTCCAGAACGAGAAACGTTCGCCTAGGTTTTCCTCTTGCGACTGTTCCATTCACACTAGCCTTATAAACTTTCTTAGTCAGTCTTTCCTCGTCCATTCTTTCTACATGTCCAAACCAGCTTAACATACCAGCTTAATAATAATATATTCTTTAATATTCTACCACATATACACAACACCATCTAGCCCAAACTAACCGGAGCTTGTACTATGGGTACTAGACAATGGATAAACATACACATATACTTTTTTTGTAAATACATACATATAATACATAGAAACACCAGACCAAGTCCAACATCCATGTTCATGCACACAAATGTTTGACTTGTACGGGAATCGAACCCGCGACCTCAGACTTGCAGTCGGTTACACTAACCATTACGCCATCGAGGCCGCCAAATTTATGAGAACGACGTATTGGCCAGGCTGCCTTTGCTCGGTTATATTGGAAGTTAATGAACTTATTATAGATGTTGAGACGGTTATACAACATTGTTGTAAGTGTTCACCATTTTTTTGTTATTATTCTGTTATTACTTTAATGTAATGTGTGTGAAAGCAGGTACGGCACTTGAGGTAAGGGAAGCCTGAAATACGGAGGTGTACTTATTCAACTACTTAATTTCGTTTCAAGTAGAAAACTGAAAATACAATAGTAATATTATATTTTTAACTGAAGTCAATAAAGGACGATGATCGATTCGATCGGAATGCTTCCGCTTTATTTATTTTTAATGTAAGCATATTATCCTCATAACTATCTTTCTCACTCATTCCTAACTGATGTGAATAATTCTTCTAGGACTTACAGAGTGAAAGAATTCGAAGTAGATGCCAAACAAATAGCCAACAAAGATAATTAAATTACTTGGCACGGACTCCACATTGGTTATTTTTGATTGGACATTGCAACGCTGAAAGTAAAAAATAAAAATATGTTTTAGGTTCTAAGCTGTTAAACCTAAAACATAATTTTTATTTCATACTTTCAGTGTTTTTGAACTCGAATTATAATCATAATATCACTCTTTACTTTTAAGTGTTTTTGAAATCAAATAATCATTTATTTGCAAGCTAAGTGTACAAATATTGTTTATTATAAAATAATTTACGCAATAATTTATCACTTTCCTATTATTTATCTATATTTGAATAATATTTATGTTTAAAATATTACCCTAGACATGTCTCACTTAAGGTGTAGTCGACGAGTTTTCAATAAACAATATTTATACACGCGCGCAAGTAATATGTGAGTACCTCCAGACATTCTAGACGAAGGAATTTTCTTCGCTATTTGCTACTTAGGCCTGGCTTGTAACTACTACAGACAAATTGAACAACTACGTATATAATAGCACTCCGCACACGTAACTCTAAGCTACACGTTTTAGAAGTGAAATGTAAGCAAATATTAAGATGACTTGTTATTATTGTGAAGCTGTAGAACCTTTGAAGAATGTTTAAGTGGTTATATATTTAGCATATCTGTTATATTAGTTATATTTATAACTAGATGTTCCCGCGGTTTCACCCGCGTTTATCGTTACTGCGCCGCCCGCGCCTTCCTAGATTAATAGGCTATCCAGTACTAAAATAATTTTTCACATCGAACCAGTAGTTCCTGAGATTAACGCGTTCAAACAAACAAACAAATAAAAAAAAAAACTTTTCAGCTTTATAATATTAGTATAGATTTGTGGTGCTTTTCTTTTTTTTGTCATTGCTGCTCCTAAAGAAGTATCGATCTATGTATATTATAGTTGGTTTAAGTACACATTATGAGATTAGTACTATTCGTACGTCATCAAAGACATACATAGTTATTTGTGGTTTGATAGAGGGTTATTATATTAAAGCGAGCTATTATAAAGTTATCACTTTGAAACGTCTTTGTAGTTATTTATATTAAATATTACTAGGAAGTAATCCTAACTAATATTATAAAAGCGAAAATGAGTTTGTTTGTTTGTTTGTTACCTTTTCAGGCCTATATCATTGAACCAATCATCCTGAAATTTTGCATATACGTTGACAGGTGTACAGAAACGGACATAAGCTACCTTTCATCCCGAAAAAAATTACTGTTCCCGAGGAAAACAATAATAGCGTTCTTATGATAATAGATGGCGCCACGTGTCTTTCGAATCATGATTGAATTACCCGAATTGATTTTCAAATTCTAAATTAACGCGAGCGAAACCGCGAGAAAAAGCTAGTATTTAATACATTTATTTACGACCGTATGCTTCACGTTGAGATTACTGATCCGACCAATAGAGAGACTATTATAAGAATCGGTGATAAAGAAAAAAATCGGGACAATATTTTGACATAAATATACAAACATATTTGTTTCTATATAATTTATGTAAAAATATTTAATGTGTCTTTTTCTTTATGCCAGCTAATCGTGTTAAAGCAGATCGCGTACTGACAAACTTTCGACGAGACTTGACTACTTTACCTTCACATGAAGCCAGTCATGGAGTCTAGGCAACATACTAGACTACGTCGAATTGACCGCAAACATGGACCTAGCTAGTCAAACGTACAGATATGGCACTATGGTTTTTTTTTCTTTATTGCCATTGGTGGCAGACGAGTGGGCCACTTACCCACCTGATGGAAAGTGGTAACCACTGCTCATGGACTTCAGCAATGTCAGGACACAGCAAAGCCGCTGCCTACCGTGAAAGAAGAACTCTCTTTAAACCTCGTTTGAAGAAGAAACACCGAAGCTGGCACCGAATGTTTGTGGAACTGATCTGCATATTAAACAAGGGTATGATAATAGAAGTCAGATACTTAATGTGGATAAAATAAATTAGACTTATTGTCGATAGATACTTTGTATCTATTAAAAGGTAATACTAGGTACTATTTTTCAATTATACATGTGGTGTCTTCGACTACCATCTTCACGCTAGATAGGAGTAGATCAACTTGAATAGGTAATTATAGGTTTCGTGTTCAATTTGCCCGCTTCTATTTGCAACAGTCCAATCTATACAAATAACATTGAAGTGTCTGTTTGTAATGTCAAACTAACAGCTTTTTATCTAATGCATATGAAAGTATATAAGGTACCAATTATATACGAAAACATCTATTTTTAAAAATGTTGTCTGTCTGTCCGTTTGTTCCGGCTAATCTCCGGAACGGCTGAACCGATTTTGACGGGACTTTCACTGGCAGATAGCTGATGTTATAAGGAGTAACTTAGGCTACTTTGATTTTAGAAAAAATAGGGTACCGTGGCGACAAACACTTTTTAGTTAAAATCTACGCGGACGAAGTCACAGGTAACAGCTAGTTATTAATATTATATGCGATGGTAAATTGAATCTTATATGTTAATTTACTGGGTCAGAATAATTATGTTAGGGCGTACGTGCGAGACAGCTCGCACGTACGCCCTAACAATGTATAGAAGTGGTATTACTGAATTAATATGAACAGGGAGATACAATGGGTCTGCATACGAAGTGTGATGTGGCTGAATCGACCGTCGCGCGGCACGATGCGGCGCGATGCGACCCGGTGCGGTACGGGCCCCAATTTGTACTGAGATTTGAACAAAGGCCTTCATGAATGTACTAGAATGGTTCTCGCCGGGCTAAGGGACCGTTAAAATAATTTAGTGTTCAGGTCACAGACCGGATACAATGCGAAGGAGTGTGAAATGATTTAATGCAAGCGAGTAACCCATTGGTAAGAACTCTATTTTACTTATAATGTCTTTATGTATTTTCTTGGTATATTCTACAAGTTTTCGCGGATTTAAAAGCAGTTTATATTGCAAGTAATTTATTATGAATTAAAATATTTTATTTTATTTTCGGGGGCGTTCTGGACGAAGGCTAGGTTAAGAGCACCTTGAACCGACGGGCGTGTATGAGGAATGTGATGAAAGTGAATGTAGCCAGAGAAGTGTATCAGGATCGTAGCAAATGGAAATCCCTAGTCTCTGCCTACCCCTTTGGGAAACAGGCGTGAATCTATAGATGTATGTATTTTAGACTCAATAACCCGAGTTTGATCCTGGGTCTAGCAAGTGTTATTACACTTTGTTTTAAGAAATCTCAGTGGCAGCATACAACCATAGTTGGCAAAAAGTAAGTGCAATACACCTCTCCTTATCCCTTCGGGAAGTTGGTGTGATACTATAAATGTTCTATAATTTTTATTTTTTTAAAAGACAACTCTCGCACTAAGAATAATTCTTGTGTCGCAGGGGACTTTACAAACATTTAAACAACGAACGCAAATAACACTCAGACTATGAACAACCATTTGTAGATCACACAAAAGTTTGTCCCGTGTGGGATTCGAACCCACAACACTCGGCGTAGTGGCAGCGGCGAAGCAACCGCTTAAACTATTACGTCATCCGTAAAGTATGTTTTTTTTTTTTTATTTTGGTCGTCAAAATGACCACACTCCACCTGATGGTAAGCAGTCGTGTGGTCTAAGAGCAGTGGCTTCCACATCGCCCCCGCAGTAGCCGAGGCGATGTTGAGGTCTCTACTTTGACGGCCTGAGAAGATGCTTTTTCACACCCCGCTTAAAGAAACCAGGATTGAAGGAAGAAGGAAACACGTGCCTTGGCAGAGAATTCCATGCCTTGGTCGTTCGGCAGAGGTATGAGGACTCAAACTTTTTGGTACGCGCTCTAATCAACTCTACCATGTAAGGATGGCATCTGAGCCCAGCACTCGTTGTTCTGGATAGGAAAGGGGAGGGCGGGATAAGGTGGAATAAGTCTTCAGAGCACTCCCCGTGGTATATTCTGTAGAAACATGCCAATGAGGCAATGTCCTTACGGAGTTGCAGAGGTTCCAGTGAACTCGTGACCTCTGGATCTCCGATGATACGGACAGCCCGCCGCTGTAACCGGTCGAGAGCGTCCAGCAAGTACTGCGCGGAGCCATCCCAAATATGAGAACAGTACTCCACGCAAGGGCGCACTTGTGCCTTATACAATAGGCACAGTTGTCCAGGCGTGAAGAACCGCCTCACCCTGTTCAGAATTCCGATTTTTCGCGAAGCTTGCTTAATGACGCTTTCGATATAGGTTTTCTGATTAAGGGAGCGGCAAAGATCCATACCTAAGATGGAGAGGCTGTCACGTATCACCAGTGGAGTGTTCTTCAGAGAAGGGAGGGGAAGGAACGGAGACTTTTTTGTTGAGAACGCGCATGCCTGGGTCTTCTTGGCGTTGAACTCGACCAAGTTCTTGGCACCCCATTCATAGATGCGGTCCAAGGTCTGGTCAAGTTCAACAACAAGATTCTGCCTTTTCCCCTCAACTTCAGCCTGTTTGGCCCCAGGATGTCCGAGATATCGCCCATGCACGGTACTGTCGACCGAATAACAATGTATGTTGCCGAGATTCAACATATCATTGATATGCAGAAGAAAGAGCGTAGGGGATAAGACAGAACCCTGAGGAACTCCTGCATTGACCTGCATAAATTTGGAAGCGCGACCGTCGCAAAGGACCCGAATACGACGCTTCTGCAGGAAACTTGTAATCCAGGTGCACAGTTGAGGGGGCAAGCCATAGGCCGGAAGCTTGGAAAGAAGAGACCGGTGCCAGACTCTGTCGAAAGCTTTGGCTATGTCAAGGCTGATAGCCAAAGACTCGCCGTGCTTGTCCATAGCCTCACTCCAGAGGTGCGTGACGAACGCTAGAAGATCACCCGTTGATCGTTTAGCCCGAAAGCCGTATTGGCGATCATTGATCAACGATTGATCCTCCAGGTAGCGGACAATTTGGGTGTTTATAATCCGCTCGAACACCTTGGAGAGCACTGAGGTGATAGCTATGGGTCGATAGTTGCTTGGCTCGGAATGGTCCCCCTTTTTGGGAATCGGTTGAACGTTCGCCTCCTTCCAAGCCTCAGGCACAATGCCTGCGGCGTAAGACGTCCGGTATAGGCGCGTAAGCGTGGGAGACAACTCCGCTGCACGTTTTTTAAGGACCACAGCTGGGATGCCGTCAGGTCCACTGGCTTTCCGAACATCGAGAGACTGCAATATCGCACGAACGGTTCGTTGCCTGATACATATATCAGGCATGGTGTAGCCGCAGTTGGCAATGTTAGGCGGCTGCGAACCGCAGTCATCGATTTGGGAGTTGGCCGCAAAGAGATTTGCAAGCAGATCTGCTTTCTCCTGCGGCCGATGAGCCAGTGATCCATTCGGATACCTCAGACCTTGCTGCCCCCAGCAAGGTCTGGCAGAAGTTGGACTGCACGGCTTTGGCCAGGCGCCAATAGCTACGACTGCCCGTAGGATGCGCCATGAGTTCCTGGCCGAACCGTGCGACGCGCTGGGCATCCGCTCTTAAGTATGCCCTCTTGCAGACCTTTGTGGCTTGGTTGAACGCTGCCTTCAGGTGATCCACGTTAGGGTCGTGGAGAGTGCGAGCCCCTGTCCAAGCGCGGTACGCTGTCTGTTTGCGTTCGACAGCATCAGCGCATTCACGACCGAACCAGGGCCTTTTCCTGCCACCGCTCGTGACATCACTGTATGGAATATAATATTCCATACCAAGGATGATTTCACCAGCGACAGCAGTAGCGCTCTCTGATGGATCCCTGTTCTTAAAGTAGCGTTGAGCCCAAGGAATGGATGCGAAGTACTCCCGCATTCCATCCCAGTCTGCCGACGAGTAGTGCCACAGTCGTCGTCTTGCCTCCTCGGGTCGTGGGGGCGTAACAACAACAGCTGTGGCACAAACCAGACAGTGGTCTGAGGTGCCGAGAAGAGCACGAATCGACACACTGTACCGGTTCGGGTTACTCGTCAGCAGCAGATCGAGCGGAGAGGGCCCCTGACCTGCAATGCCTGGTATCCGGGTGGGCTGGAGTACCAGTTGAGACAGGTCATGCCTGAGAGCGAACGCATGGGCAGTTCGTCCCGCGTGGTCTGTTTTGGGAGAACCCAACCAGGTTTCATGGTGGGCATTGAAATCTCCCAAGAACACCAACTCAGCGTTCGGAAACCGCTCCTGCGCGTCGTCTGCCGCCTGACCCAGGTAATTGAAGAGTCGAGTTGTCTCAGCGTCTCCTGAATGGGATCGGTAGAGGCACATGTAGATTTGGCTGAAAGAGCCATGATCTACGTGTACCCGAAGGATAGAGAAGGAAAGGTCCTCTAGGCATTGTAGACGGCGACAGCAAATATCCGCCCTAACAAACAAGCATACCCCGGCTTTCGCGAGGAAACACTCCTCTAGCACGTAGCCGGGATATTGCAGGTAGTTCGTGTCTGCAGGACGGCGTATTTGTGTCTCCGTTAGAAAAAGCATTGCCGGCCGAGCCGTCTCCAGGTGATGATGGACGGCATTAAGGTTAGCGTGGAGTCCTCTGATGTTAATAAACTCCACGACACAGGAAGCAGCAGTGGGGTTAGGGCGATTGGCTGCTGTTAAACGACAATGCTTTGTTCGTACTGCCATAGAGTGAAAGGAAGGGGAAACGTGAAAAAAAAAGAGGCGGCTATTCTCGCAGCAAAGTGGGGCAAGGCGCAGAGCAAGTTTTGTCATATAACTGTATGGTATGGCGATAGCCGATCCGACGGACGGAAGGACCCCCGTCCCCTCCCGAAAGTGGTTGCCGGAACCCACCCTCCGGTCACCATCCGGCACGACGAGCCACCTCGAGATTATGCGCGGCATGATAAGGCAGCCAACCTAGTTGGTTAGACTCGGTTGGGCCTCTGGACTATACCGCGGGCGGCCAGCAGAACACCGTTTCTACGGCTCTCCCTGGCCGCCGGGTCGACTCGCGCCACCCACACAATGACTCTACGGATA
Source organism: Catocala sponsa (assembly GCA_963564715.1). Classification (NCBI taxonomy): domain Eukaryota; kingdom Metazoa; phylum Arthropoda; class Insecta; order Lepidoptera; family Erebidae; genus Catocala; species Catocala sponsa. Next base: position 629,280 of record OY751343.1, read on the forward strand.
CTCTGCAGGTCCCTCATAAGCTGCGAGAATCGTCACCTCATGCTTAGGCCTCCGGCGATACATAGCCATTTTCACAAAGAGAGATCGTAATATATGACGTAGGTATAACATGTGCGTCAACGTAAGACGTACTGTCTAGACGTACAGCTATAAACGTAAATAACACACATGCGAATTAAATGACATGCTTATATAGTCGGGGTTATACAACACTATATATGGCACATATTGTGTTGTAATATAATATAGTAGTCTCTACGTGAACATGGCTGCTAAACAACAACCGTAATGCCGGTGAAAGTTTTTTTTTATGGCAAACGAGCAGAAGGATCGCCTGATGGTAAGTTATTTAGCATCTGTAAAATATTACCAATACATAAACAAATAAAGTATTTAATAGGTTTGGAATATTATTATAGTGACCAGTACAAAGTGTTTGTTACAAATAGATACAATACTAAAAGAGTGAGAGATGATAATCTAGTTAAACCAAAAATAATAAATTATTATGGAGAGAGAACAAATAAGTATATAGTACCACTAGTATTTAATAGTTTAGATATATTAAGACAAAACCCTAAATTAAGCATATACTTGTTAAAAAAAAGAATTAAAGATTCTTTGCTCGATGACTGTGTCGAGCAGTAAAGTAACACATTTAACATAGATTTTATAAACTTACTCACATGTATATTTTGCACATTTTATATATCGGATAATTTTGATAATTATGTATCCTATCTTGGTGGGTTATTAATTTAAGAGCGCTTCTCGCCGTTAAACGAATACGTTTGGCGAGTTCACTAGTCATAAGATAAAATGTAACTTACCTTTGATTAATAAATAAAAAAATAAAAAAAAAAAAAAACCGCCACTCATGGACACCTGCAACACCAGAGGAGTTACAAGTGCTGTGCCTTTTAAAAAGGAGTACGCTCTTTTCTTGAAGTGTTGAAGGTCGTATTGGTCCAGAAATAGCGTAGGCGACAGCTCATTTCACAGTTTATATCTAAATTTGGGTGGTTTTTGGTGGCCTCGATGGCGTAGTGGTTAGTGTAACCGACTGCCACGCCTGAGGTCGCGGGTTCGATTCCCGCACAAGTCAAACATTTGTGTGCATGAACATGGATGTTTGTTTTGTTCTGGGTGTTTCTATGTACCTATAATATGTATGTATTTAGAAAAAAAATAGTATATGTGTATGTTTATCCATTGCCTAGTATCCATAGTACAAGCTTTGCTTAGTTTGGGCTAGATGATGTTGTGTGTATGTGGTAGAATATTATATTATTATTATTATAAATCAATACATATTATAAAACAAATTGGCCCGCCACGTCTGTTTGCGATAACCTTGAAAATTACTGAAATAATTTTCATGCGGTTTTCACCAATAGACAGAGTGATACATGAGTAAGGTTTAGGTGTGTAATATGTTAAGGTTTTGTACTACCCGTGCGAAGCCTGGGCGAGGTGCTAGTTTAATAATAGCAATATGTTTAATAGTAGTGTAATATTTTCAAAATTATATAATAAGAGTGTTAATAAACAACGCGATAGCGTACCTATAAAGTAGTTTAATTTCAATATATTTACCGTTTACAGTAGTATTTGTTTCAAAAAGTTTTTAGTGTGCAACAAAGAGTCGCGCGGTAACATGATGTAGTTGATTACAATGATATAAAATGGCGGCGCCGCTCGTGCCGGGTATTGTACTTACATATATTGTACGTAATATTCTATATTTACAAAATACAATAAACATAATATTATATTGGGGAATATCGAGGTGTATCGTGGGTTACACTAAAGTGCAAATAAAACGTTTGTTCTGCATAACACTAGACTCCGCGATGAAAATTTCATATAAATAATATTTATAGCATACACTGCCTCGGTATCGCAGTAAAATTGAAAGATAACTGATGAGCAGGTCTCAGGTTCAATTCTCGGGTTAAGCAAAGTGTTATTTTGTTTTTCTGACAGAATTTTTGCAGTAGCAGCATGGCTCTGTAACTGTGCTAAGTAGTGGCGATTGACTCGCCCATATTATGTGGAAGCAACAACGATTTTTGACGAAATGTGGGTGCAATACACTTCTGTCTACCCTTTCGGAGACACAGGTGTACGACTATGTATGCATTTATTATGCACTATTTCTTAACGTATACTAAGTGCGTTATGAAGTTAAATATGCGTTACTTACATAAAATTGCCAGAATAAGGTGTACCGATCAAAGGAATATAATAAAACCGTGACCATAATCTTATTAATATCTTGCGATATTTCACTTAGTTTGATATTACACAATGTAATTTTATATTTCAATCAATTTGCTAAACCGATGCCATGTCGTTTCCCAAATCGATTAACCGTTAATAAAGTAGTACGCGTATTACTTTATGCACGTATGCTGACGGCGCTCACAACACATCATAAGTTCACAAACATGCAAAGCGAGTTCACTGTGGTGATCACCAAAAAAAGAAAAGTATTTTCACATAAACGTTGTGGCAGCTAGAACAAAAGTTATTTTAAATTGTCATGCGCATGCGCATACCTGCGCGCGCAGTGATTAAGTGCGTTGTGTAACAGCCGACATAATTATGATGAATTACTTTTAGGATTAAGCTGTCTTGTTTTTTATCAGACTTAAAGGATTTTTTTATTTTGCTCGTCATAATGACCACACTCCACCTGATGGTAAGCAGTCGTGTGGTCTAAGAGCAGTGGCCTCCACATCGCCCCCACAGTAGCCGAGGCGATGTTGAGGTCTCTACTTTGACGGCCTGAGAAGATGCTTTTTCACGCCCCGCTTAATTCATTAGTTGGATGTAAGCGTTTATATAAGTTTAGAGAGAAAACTTATTTCTAAGACTCACTGCCTTCAGAAAAAGTGGCTGATTATATCTGTTAAACAAATACAGGGCCTTCACAATGATGCTTCGTGAGTTTTCACCTGTGATCTGTGGTTGTCACAAAAATGATCCAAACATACTCGTACATACGGATTAATAGCCCACGTCGTTGCAGCACAAAGATAAATAATACTAGACCTAGATAAGTTTCTAAGTAAGTATAAATGAAAAACAGGTAAGTATAGAAATTCACAATTCTGTTATTCATTTATGTTAATTAAAAATGACTAAATCTTTAAAGTGTAGTAAATATACGTCATATTTATTCAACAGGTAACGTAAGACTCAATAATAAAAGTAGAGATTTTCATGAACGTTTATGTAAAGTGTGATCAAAGAGGTTATTTCACGGTAGATCGGTGGAAAGTGCAGTCAGTGTGGAGCAGTTGTGTAAAAATTTAATTAACGCTCGTACGTGCCGAGGAGTGGGCTCGCCGCGCCCTCCACACTCACTCGCCTCGCTCCACGTGTGTGCGCTCAAGCGCTATCGATAGTTTTTATTACGAGATTGAGCCACTTACATAATCGAACTGTAGCGAAATGAACACTGATGGCACGAATTTTAGAACAGAGTACTCCACTCTACGGACAGGTACAGACAGGACACAAACTTGCAGGATAGCAGTAGCCGAGATTGGCACAGAACCAGAACTGGCATAATTTAATAGGTCTCACATAAAGCCACTTATATCCAACAGCCGGTTGAAGTGGCTTCATCAGATGGAATATCTATCAGTGACTGTGTTGGCATTAACAATGCACGTGACCTTTCCTTTAATCTCCCGTCTGGCGAAATCTCAGACACAATGATGTCGGCCTCTATGGCGTAGTGGTTAGTGTAACCGACTGCCACGGCTGAGGTCGCGGGTTCGATTCTCGCACAAGTCAAACATTTGTGTGCATGAACATAGATGTTTGACTTAGTCTGGGTATTTCTATGTATAATATGTATGTATTTACAAAAAAAACAGTATATATATATGTTTATCTATTGTCTAGTACCCATAGTTCAAGCTCTGCTTAGTTTGGGCTAGATGGTGTTGTGTGTATGTGTAGAATATTAAAAAAAAGCATTGTGCTTAACGGAGATCTGCGTTACGGTATACGTGGGGTTAATAGCTATTGCTGACTTACATTCTACTAAAGAAATGAACCTAATGACGCAGATAGAGGAGACGTTAGGTAATACTTACGTATATATTATTGCCTTTATTTAATTTTAAGTATAACAGAAAACTAAGTAGATGTGTAGTGAAATTTACTTCACCGAATGTATCAAGAAGTATCGATCTTAAGTTATCTTGTTCATTTAGCTTTGGCTGACGTCAGTAACTTTACTTCCCCTGTGACTGTTCGCGTCACCGACGTGTCACGTAGAGCTACGTATATACGAGTTAATTATAGCTCTGCTCGTACACAAATACACTCGCGTTATGCTTTCCTTTGGCAGTACCTGCGTGTTAGGGGAAATTACATTTAGATACAGATCAGATGAAACGGAAAAGCAGGTAAGCAAGTATCTCTCACATGTTTAACCCCTTGTTTGAGCAAAGCAACTAGAGATTTAATTGCAGTAAACTCGTTAACTAATTATTGAACCTTGACATTCATGTTACTTTATAACCGAAATAAATAAATGGCAATAAATAATTATAAGTGTAATAAAGAATTTTGAGTTTGAAAAGAGAATAAATATAATTATTTGTGTATAAATACCTACCTGTAAAGTATATAAGAGCCGACAAATAGGGTTGTTATATAAGAGCATGTCAGGAGCTGACTGCCGACGAGTCGATCAATCATCCTATCTCCGGTGAAATACCTGCGCGTCGATACACTGGTATACTTACTATTATAAAAGCGATAGTAAGTTCACTTATTTGATTTTCATCACACTGATATTACGGTAAAGTGCGTATGTATACATACAGACTGGGTATTTTAACTCATTGGAATATTATATCAGCAAGAAATATAACTATAAGAAAGGTACGTAACTAGGCTATCTATGTCATTATATGCTTTCGTGTAATAAATTAAAGCATGAGGCCACGGGCGATTGTCAAAATAGATTATTATCATAAAAATTTTCTTTTATAATTATAATCCAATGCAATCATAGAATCCTCTCGAGTAAGAAACACATTGGATAGGCACAGGCCTATCCAATGTGTTTCTTGTTCGAGAGGATAATATAATATAATAATATAATATTCTACCACATACACACAACACCATCTAGCCCAAACTAAGCAGAGCTTGCACTATGGGTACTAGACAATGGATAAACATACATACATACATACTTGTTTTTGTTTTTGTAAATACATACATATTATACATAGAAACACCCAGACAAAGACAAACATCCATGTTTGACTTGTGCGGGAATCGAGCTCGCGACCTCAGGCGTGGCAGTCGGTTACACTAACCACTACGCCATCAACGCCGACTAAATAGGATAAGAGATATAATATGTAGATATCCATTTATTAATTTGACCAATAGCGAGAACTATTTTCACATTCAGCTAATCTGCCTCTCTCATTAGGAATCTAACCAACATTTCTATGAAATTGCTTTAATATCTAATAGAACAGTGTAGGAAAGTGTACAAGTGCATTACTCTACTGCTCAATATATACGTACGTATAGTATGCAGAATATAGCGATGGGAACGAGGCAGACGTCCTTTACCCGTCGAGTATGTGGGCTGATATACAAACTTCATGGTAACATATAGCTTATCTACAATTGACATCGTAATACACGAACTTTGAATTGACGCTCGCTTGTATCTTGTTGCTAAGCTAATCGACGTAAAAGCTACCAATTGGTTTCCTCTAAAGAAATCACGTCATTTATTCTCACAACGGCATTTATTTCGCTTGCTCAGTAAGTACCTAAGTATTGACAAATTTTAGTCTCCGCTCACAAAATTTTATAGTCTCAAGTAAACGACAAAACGTGCCTACATTCTTGAAACATGCTACAAAATTCTGTAGATAGGCACACAGACGCCGAGCGGATTTAATGAAACATCGTGAAATAACAAAGTTACGTACTTTCTCTCTGTAGATAAGTAAGAGCATCTGTCGATACACTCGCTTGCTGATATTGAACAAACACGAGCCTCGTGGAGATCACTTCAGTGCTATCCGTAGAGTGGTGTAGGTAGTACCATTGGCTTACCTCGCCACACCACTCGTTGAACGAACATTACACGAAATATATGTACTTGCTTTGTTCTTATTCTATTCAAATAATATGTCCAATGAGCGTTGACCTCTCATTTACGAATGTCGCCGTCTTCACTGATGAGGCCAGCGACTCAGAGCGCGGGGCGGGGCGGTTCAAATAGATTGGTCATATAAATATCGGATTGCGCGCTGGAAATCGCTTCAATGATGGGATTGTGGGAGGATAAAATCGATTACCTTGGAAATATTCGATACCGATGACGTCTGCGACCTCTACTTAATTGATTTTCTGCTTTAACCGCGCGAGGGATAATCGTTCTTTAATTGTAACGGCCAACACTAGGAGCTTATTGTGTTTAACGTAATACTTGAAGTTCGTAACTCGTTTAGTGATTCCACTAAACGATGCTTCAATATTTATTGTAATCCTTTTAGATTACAATAAATATTGAAGCATAGTATCCACACGAGGCGGAAGGACTGAAAGTTGCTAAATCGGCGAATTAAAACGTTCTTAGAGCTTAATGAGATGTCTCTCAGAGATATCACTCTGTAGTGAACAAACTGTAACGGCCGAGTGAATGGCGCGTTTATTGCCCTTCTACATTTAATAAAAAGCCGTGAATTGGACACTTACAGTGACGGCAGCTTATGAAAAGCGTTCTATTACGTCGCGAGTAATATACTTGTATGTTAGAGAAATATTAAAACTAGAATTTATAAAATTTTATTAAACCATTTCAACAATCCTACTAATCCTAACTAATATCATAAATACAAATATGAGTTTGTTTGTTACGCTTTCACACTGTAACTACTCCACCGATCGCCATGAAATTTTGCATACACTTTGTCAGAGATACAGAAAAGGACATACCTTTCATTCAGGAATAAGGTACTGTTCCCGAGGGAGAAAAGCATTGTAAAAATGTATTATAACGCAAGCGAAACCGCAGACAATACATGTGAAAGTTTATAAAGATGATTATAAAATCAATCATAAGTAAACCGTGGACTAGATTTGAATAAAGCACAGCAAAACAGATATACTAAGTCCTGGATTATGCCATGAGTCTGAAACTTTTTATAGCGGTAAGATTTTCTGATACTAGTTTTAAATAAAACGAGAAAACGAGTCATTCCCAAGAATATCTCGGTAGGTATAGCGTCTGTCTGTATCTGTCCATTATTCCTGTGTAATCGAGATATTCCGTGTTCGCAGAGCGGGCGGTAATCGAAGCCAGTGGCTCGTTGCCCGGCGCGACACGCGACGGCAGCGGGACGATCCATTTGCAATAACTTATTGCCTTTTATTCGTTTATCCCGGTGTCGCACCCCCTAGCTCACAATTTCTATCTACATTCTCTTACTCGTCTAATCGTATATCTATTTTTATCCATAATTTCAAGTGCAGTGTTCTGGTTTTCTATTATATGTATGTATATAAAAGGTTGCTATGATCCATTGACATTAAAATGGACAGAGTATTACATATGGGCTCAGTGTTAATTCGAAACGGTTAAAAACTCGATAAAGATAAAAATAGAAAATCACTTTTTTCAAACAAGTTAAATTAATTTAATACGCAAACATCATATTTTATAAATATCCGTTGTCTTTCATTGTTGTCACGGGTTTATTTATTGCTTCCTTGTTTGTGTTACAAACTAATGATGTACACTAGTGGTGAAAACACAAGCATAACGTTTGCTTGTGTTTTCGTTCTTATTACGCTAAGATTAAGACTCACTTTGGCGTGATTGTTGGCTACTGTAATAATGTATACTAAGTATCAGAGCGGCAAAGTCTGCTATATTTTTGTCGCTTTAAGGTGCACGACCTTAGATACCTATGCTTCGACTCTCGGTCAGCTGTTAGGGCAGACACAACCCGTTGCATTTTAACAAAAACTAAAAATCTATCCTGTGGCTAAACTACTGCTCCTATTGAACTGAAATTGGGTGTAGAGCTTGTATGTGGTACATACTATATGTAGATAGAAATAAACCCTCACTGTTTAGTCAACCTTGTATAACCCAACTGTCAGAGCAGTCAGTTGTAACGATCTAGCCCGTCACACAATAAATATATATTTCACACGTCAATATTCTATTAATTAAGAAAGGCACACATTTATTTACCATAAGTGGCGTCATCGTTATGCAATTAGCGAAACCATAAATTCGATGGGTCTGACAACTACAACCTCTTTTAAAAACATTAAATGTTTAAGTTATGAGACAGCTGGACAAGTGCTCAATGCATTCTGTGAATTTTAGAAAACACTTGACTACGAGGTTCCTAAAAAAAAAAATTAGATAACTGAGTGGACATCTTTGCATAAGTTGTAAAAAGATGTAAAAAAGGGTCATAGAACAAATAACCACGAGAAAGGAGCTTAGAAGGTTAACGTGTTAGAAGTGAGCAAATTATGTGACATTTAGTTTTTAACTCGGGTAGAGGAAGGTCGTGCGAGTGATAGTTTAGTGAAGGGAGCAAGAATTTAGTGATGATAATGGGTAAGATAAAGGTAGTGCAGTTACCTACTCCGGTGAGTGCTTAATATTCATATTATGTTCGCGGCGTTATATATATATGTATTACTATCCCAGGCTGAGTAAAATATTGTATTTATAATAATAATATCCAGCAGTGAACTCGTGCAACGTTTGTCACGTACGCATTAGTATTGGTCCGGTACCTTATTCAGGGATGAATGAAAGGATGTACTGAGGATCGGGAATCAGGCGGTAGACCAGGTGCGGGCTGGAAGGCTATATGCTGAAGCCATCCAAATAGCATAGTGGTCTATGCACCTGTCATACCCTCGACGGTTTATCGGGGTTCGATTCCTCGTTGGGTTAGGTTAGGTTAGGTTAGGTTTTCCGGGTGGCAAGGCTCAGGGGGGCCTGCCACCCACAAATTAAGAACCCCGAGAGGGCGCGCGGGGTGTTCCCGCGCGCCTTCCAATGTCGAAAGGGGAGAGCGGTAGGAGGCTCTCCCCTGGGGACGAGAGGTGGTTGGGTCCGTTTGACCCGGCCCGCACCCACACGGGGGGGCCTGCTATGGATGACTCAATTCTTTTAAGAGCTCCCAACAGGCCCCTCCATTGGGTGAGAGAGGGAACACCCCAGATTTTTTAGTGGGTATACCAGAATGGGGAGTCCCACACGCCCCGCCAGTGCCGTCCCCCTAGCCGGCGGATAGTGCATCAAGCATTTTTGCTGGGTACCAAAAAAAAAAGTTTAGGTTAGGTTAGGTGAGGGCAACCCTGTAATCTATGCGCAGTAGCCCTATACGAAGGACAATGCTCGCGTGAACATTAATTATCGGGATGTAGACCAAGGTGGTAAGCTGAGGCTTTGATTCCACGTTGTATGCTCAATACAACCGTCGTCATACGCAGCCTGGCCGTGAGCCTCGTTCAAGAGTGTGAGTACGGCAGATAGCGGACATGACATCCGTAAGATGGCGGAAGATACATACATACATAGATTCACGTCTGTTTCCCAGAGGGCTAGGCAGAGACTACGGATTTCCATTTGCTACGATCCTGACAAACTTCTCTGGCGTCATTCAATTCATCACATTCCTTAAACACGCCCGTCGGTCGGTTCAAGGACGCCTCCTTATGGTGAAGCAGACATTTTATTTCGCATAAAAGTTATGGTAGCGATCCAGTTTTGAGTTATTTTAAAAGGTTACTATCATACTGTGGACGATCCTTACGTCGCGGTGCTTAACAAATACTGAAACGATAAACACAAAGAATTCACACTTCTAACAACTATGCATAATTAAACTAAGTTACCTCCGGGACTTCATCTGCGTAGAACACACTTTCATCTTAATGTCATTTACTAGGATTGTGCACCATACCTCGTAATCAATTAAATGTAGCTTAAATTTTAAGTTCAACATCAATATACAAACCAGTGGATATCGAATCAAAATTGGAGCGATCTTCACGTCAACCTCGAAGAAACAGGGCTTAAAAACTCTTCATCATTTGAATTAAATATTTATTATTAAATGTGTTTAAGGCGCAAGACACACAGAAAAGACGTAAGACGAGAACGCGCCGCAGACGCGGCGCCCCTTCCATCAATGAAAATGTCTATACATTTTGTATGAAAATTGATTGAAGCGTCGTGTCCGCGTCTAGTCCACGCCCTGTCTTTTCTGTTTGTTTTGTGTCCCGACGCTTCTATACATTTTGTATGAAAATTTATTGAAGGGGCGCGGGCGCCGCATCTGCGACGCGTCCTCGTCTTACGTCTTTTCTGTGTCTTGCGCCTAAGCTATCTACGACAACTTTTAAATATATCTTCTTAATAAATGTATGTATGTGTCGGTGCGTCAGCAGTGACGTAGTGACCACTCGTACCAAAACGTGTCACTCGTGCAGTTTTAATAGCGTGCCTGGTTTCACATTAAGACAATCTTAATATGTTTTTTACAAAACACGAAGGGAAAACCATCTTAATTGTTCATATTCGTTTGCGCGTCGTGAATGTGATCAACAAATGATACTGAAGGCATGCTAGTGTTAGATTGCTTATCATAAACTATAAGAATACACTCTCGATTCATCATTTAAATAAGCAAGGCTTAGCTTATCAAGCAAGATATGCTTTTGGGCTCACATGAAGGGAAAAGAGAACGTTTTTACTATTGTCAACCTACGCGAGAGTTGACCGAGGCGGTATTGCTTACCCGTGTGATCGATTGCGGTTTCGCGGTCGGCACTCAGTTAGCAGCCCCTCGTCCCGGCGCGATCTCTGAGTCTCTGAGTCGTGTTTAAGCGAGTGTTGACTCAGTTCGCTAAGTGTGTACTCAGGCGGCCGGCGCGGGCGCCACCGCCGCGGTGCGAGTAAGGCCACCTAATTTTGTTATCTGTATCGAAGAGCTTTCTGTATCGAGTTACTCTTTTTATTTTATGTTATAACATTGACGATGTTATTTTATAACCATAGGTGGTGTGCGCGCAAATTGGATGGGTTCGAATTACACGTGATGGAGGCGAGACTACTTACTGTTTATTTTCTTATGCGGATATTACTGCGGATATTTATACTGAAAATCGTAGTTTAAATACTCTTGTCTATTATTATTATTATACCTTCATTTTATTTTTCTCGGCTAGCCGGTAAGAAACTGATTGCACGGGCCTAAGCCAAGTATATATCAGGCTAGTTTTAGTATTAGTTTGTGATTGTGGACGAAGTGGGTACGTGTGTTAGTGATGGCGTGTTATCCGGTTCGCATTGTAAGAACTTCTTTACCAATCGGCACGTGTTTAGTATTACTGCCTTTTGCAGAAGATAGTAAGTTTTTGGTGGTAAGTTTAAGGTTTTAAGGGATTGGTGTAGTTGCTTTGGTATGACTCCTGTGGTTGAGAGAACTATAGGGATAATGAGAACTTTTTGTAAATGCCATATTCGAGTTATTTCATCTTTTAGTTCAATATATTTACTTAGTTTTTCTGCTATTGTGGTCTGTAGGTTGTGTGTATTTGGTGCGGCGATGTCTATAAGGTATCCGGTTTTGGTACGACTGATGCGAGATCGCCACAACCTACTACAGACTTGACAACAAAAGGTTTTCATGGCTGATGTCGATCTTTATTGATGTCTTTTCAGTGTCTTGTTAGCGAGTGCTTTAAACCAGCCATCATAGCAAGGTCTTCAGACGTATTGTGAAAAGTTACTCTTCACAACAAATCAATGGTTGAGCGAATTTTTGTATATTCATGGCAAGTTTGTCATTGTTATCTTTCGGGGTACGGGTTGAACATTAGAATAATGACCACGCCAGCTAAAACGATGCGTCGCTTGAGTCGTGACCTTAGCAATATTATAATTTTAGTCCTATTGCTTCCATTGTGTTGAGGCTTTCAACACGTAGCGGCCCGAGATGTAACAGGAGCTCATTTAGGCTGGACGCTGACGCTTGTAGGAGGGAAGAGAAGAGACGGCAGAATTTTACTACATCAACATTTTGTTTGCTTATTTTAAGTCCTATACAAAAGTGGCCAGCCTATTACCGTGAACCGGACAAGCAACCGGGTAATACTTAACAGAAAAGACCATAACCGTACAAACTCGCTATCGTACGCAACATAATCTCACGAGACCAATTTGACAGTGACATGGTTGTTTTTATAAAAATAGTAATCTATCATTATCACTCAGCGTGACAGGAATATAACTGTCTCTGCGTGGTAGGTCCCATTTGCTATCAATATTCTACGTATCGTCCTCCAAAAAATAAATACTTGAAGGTAATTTCTAAACTAAAAAGTTGTAATAATCTTCATATTTTTCTCACCAACTGTCAGTCGCATACACCATTACACGGGTTAATATCTTTATGCAAATATGGCTCACGGGGCGAGGGGCTGCGAAGCTAAAAGGCGGCGGAGTTGGGGGAGGGGTATCAGCGCGTGACTTTGACAGGTACAAGTATTTAGGCAGAGCTCGACAACACTAATAATAAAGCATGTCTCGTATGCGACGTGCCGTGCCGCGCCTCACACCTCGCGCCCTACGTCTTCAAATGAACACGCGGCACTTAGAGGTCAAGGTCACGCAGAACCGCCGCGACCGTTGGAATACGCATTTACTTGACACCTTTTGTTAATTGATAAAAGAATAAGAACTTAATACATAACGATTAATAGACAGCTTCGGTTATGCTTAAGCAGGCAATTATGTAGTATCAACTTTGATGCTCGAATCAGGCAAAAGATAATTGAGTTTTTTCAGAGCAGTAGCATTGCGGCAATAGGTTCGCACTTTGCTGCGTGGACTCTGATAAAATAACTAATGAGTTGTCTCGCGTCGTGTTTCGTAGAGCTGATTCTACTGTAGGCTACCTGCGGTGATATTTGTATCAGTTATAATTACACCTGTTTGTACATGTTGTGTACAGTATATTACCGGCACATAATTATTGTGCTGGCTGCTCGCTAGAATAGTGGAACGCTAATTCAATATTCAAAAAGGTAGAATATTCTAGGCTCGATGCGTCAGCGGTACGAGCCGTCATTTTTTAAAATATTATTTGTATAGATTGGTCTATATTTTATAAATTATTGTAATTGTGTTATTTGTTTACCGTATCATTGCTAAAACTCATGCACCTTCCAACCTGCGTAATATGTGTGTGTTTGTGTGTGTGACAATAAACCAAAACCGTTAGTTGAGTCTGTTTTATTTTAGTCACACTATACTACAGACTTTGATACACCCCATTACCTCAGTACCTTCTTTCCTTCCCTTCCTCTTTAAAATCAGACCGCCAAAACTCAGCGCCCTGGTAGTAGCGAGGTGACATTTAAATTAGGCTATGGCTGATAAACCAATTATTCAATTTTATAGACTGTGGGTATATAACATGAAGTGCTTCAGGTCGCCTTCGTAAGCGATAAGGGAAGTACTCGAAACATAATAATGTAGTCAGAGAACAAGCATCAGATACGGAACAGTTCTGTGAAAGTTATTAACAGCGCGGCTCCACGCGCGCCCTCACAAACGAACCTAAACGGTCTCATCTCGAGATTTGTGAGGCTTTATGCACAAACAGATATTATGTAATTCTGTGGCTCTGCGCTTTGCATCACTTTGGGACACAAGCACTCGTGTGACTTAATTTAGTTTCTCATTCCTCAAGCGGCTGCGTTTAAAGCTTAGATGCATTCTCCAAAAATGATCGTTGTTATACAAAGTTAAGTTACTCAGTGTATCTTGAGAGACTTACAAACTTTGAATCATGAGCCACACGATTAACTTCCATTTATCTTAATTAAAACACTTGCAGTTTCTTCTAGTGCTTGTATCATCAACGCGTTGCTGACTTTAGAGGAAAGGTCTTATAGGGGATGAAGAGAAATGCAAGGAACTCTTATGGATTGGGTTAGTAGCAATAACAGTATTACGATAATATGGCGGTTTTCTGTAAAGGGATGCTACATCTCCAGGTAAGCCGGTTCATTCGTAACTTCACCGAATAAGTGGCAAACGTGGATTGTTCCACTAGAGATGTGAGGTACACTCAACTATCGCCATGTAACATCTACATAACAAGAAAAGTATTTATTGTAGTCTGCTGAGTCTATGAAACGTCAATATGGAAGGAATATTTTACTATGGTAACAAATATAACACTTAGCGCAAACTTATAACAATTTAAATCCATGTAGCTGTAATTACTGATAGACTGGCATTGTGTACCACAAGCAGTGACGCGGTACTCAAATATTATTATTAAGGGTTTATTATATTACCAGGTCGTTGTGAAGGTCCGTAAACGGTTATAATAACGGTACATCACACACACCATTCGCGTTGTACGAACTCGCCGCGAGATATCGCTGTTCGGTTATTATACGCTTTTTATGTGTCATTGTGTTCAGTACGCACCTTTGTACTTCACCTCCGGTTGTAATAACGTAGAATGACGGTGTGTAACGAAACATCGTCGACATTGTGCTGTGATGGAATGTACCTCTATGTTATTACCGCCGACACCTTTATTATGATTTAAATCACGAGCTGTATTTAACTTTTTTCATATACTCAGAAATGATACGATGTTTTCTAAATTTAATACAGCCATGGTTAAATGAACTAATATTTGTGGGTATCTATGCTACTTTATTTTTCCACTTTGAAAAATGACAACTCCCTCCCGCACTAGGATTAATTCAGAAATTATTCCCAGAGGTGCAGTGGTCTTTTGGTGTCGGGAGTGGTCGCAACATCTATTTGTGGATCACACATTTTTTTGAAGTGAAAACTTCTTTAGGCGCGTTGAGCACTTCTTGGGTGAACAAAAATCATAGAACTCGCGTCATCGTCACGCTTCCACGTTTTCCATTATTATTTTAGAATATTAACAGTACCTCAGAAATGGTGAGTCCTACGCAAAAAATAACGAAATTTTGACCCCTTTAACAACCTTTAAGAGAGTATCAGAAACCCGACCCGCCCCTTTTTTGTTTCTATTTTTAATTTTTTTATAAATTAATGTTGATGATCAATTAAAGTTCTCACTTCTATCGGCAGTCCCCAAAGACTACCCAAATTTTTTTTTCAATTGGAATATTACCAAGAATACTATTTTACATGTGCCTTTTAATGAAGACTCAATTGAAGATTACGCTCATTTTGGAATTTAATCTTGTGTGTTACCGAATTTGTTCCGATTCTGGATGTTCTTTTTGTCCGTTGTTTGAATGTTTGTAAAGTTCCCCGCGGCACAGGATTTATTCATAGTGCGTAAGTTGTACTTTCATAAAAAAAAACTAATCCAGCTCATAGTTGCACTGGTTTCATACCATCTTCTTAGCGTAAGTTCGAGATCATATATACAAACTTTATCTTTAAAACCCTGTATCTGAAATGTGATAAAAAGAGCTAAAGAAAACAGGAAGAATATGAAAACATTTTTGTTCGTGCCTTAGAATGTATCCTCGACCAAAATTTCAGTGAAATTTAAATTTGATGGTATGTCCGTAATGAATTAAGATATAATTGAAAATATGTGCTAAAAAGCTTTGGCTTAATTAATTATTATGAGTGCTTTTTGTTTTCAGGACCATAGAATGCGCCCTAACAATGAACCGTTAAATGGTTATTGAGTTGTGGTCTTCCAATCACTGTCGAAATACAAAATATCGATGGGTTCAGAACAGCGAATTGTTGAGCTGTCAGCGATCTATCGTAACTAGCGGTCGCCTAATACTCAAAATTCGACCAAAATTCCAAAGCTTGCCACTTTATTTTCTGTTTTTCTCTATTACATATAAATGAGGTATAGGTAACCATAGTTACAAAGAATTGTACGACGTTAGACGAATAATGTCGAAATACTACGAACGTGATTCGACTGCGTGTGTCAAATGCATGGTTGTGTGCGTGTAGTGTTTTTTCATTAAGTTAATGTATTTCTCATGCATATTTTATAAAAATATTAAGATTCGCCCCTCCTTTTCCATATAAACTTTAACTGTGCCAAATTTTACAGTCCTCCGTCCGCGCAATTTTCGTAAAAAGTGGTACGAATTTTTTGCTTCACGTATTAATATATAGATACATCGTAAAATCTTTTGCTTGGAACGAAGCATACTTTGAATCCAATAGCAAATAAATAATGATTTGTTGTGGTCATTGACATATTTTATTATTCTTATAACATTCAGGGGACTATACAAACTTAACCAAGTTATAACTATTTTGTAGAATAAAAGTTGTAGTTGCTTATAAAAGTGTGTTGGTTATGTTAAAATTAAAGTTGAGGTGAAATGTAAGTGTAATATACCTTTGGTGGTATATATGTGCAAGCGTGCATCTATTTAGCGGCATTAGCGGCCTCGATGGCGTAGCGGTAAGTGTAACCGACTGCCACGCCTGTAGTCGCGGGTTCGATTTCCGCACAAGTCAAACATTTGTGTGCATGAACATGGATGTTTGTCTTGTTCTGGGTGTTTCTATGTATAATATGTATGTATTTACAAAAAAAGTATATATGTATGTCTATCCATTGTCTAGTACCCATAGTACAAGCTCTGTTTAGTTTGGGCTAGATGGTGTTGTGTGTATGTGGTAGAATATTATTATATAATAAGTGTGAACAAAGGTTGTCTGCAAAGATATTATTTTCACCTAATTTAGAAATAAAAAGAGATATATGGAAAAGTTATCTTCTTCTTCTACCTCTCCCTAGCCTTTATTATTCGAAAGTCACTTGGAGTCGGCTTTCTAGTCTAACGGGATTTGACTAGATATCAATTTTTACACGGAGTGACTGCCATCTGACCTCCGCAACCCGAAGGCTAACGATACCCTAAGGCTAGACTAGTGTCAGGATATTAGAGGGCACTGACTTCCCAATAACGACTGCCATAGATGTTCATGGCAACCGGGACCGACGGCTTAACGTGCTCTTCGAGGCACGGAGTAGGCGATAATTATGCAAAAAGTTATATAATAGATTTATGAAAAGTTTTCGAAATGTGTATCATAATTGATCTATCCAAAAATGTGATTCCTTTCACTTGATAATAAAGTATTTCCAGTTAACTAGAGCCACAATTTGGTGATCAAGAAGCTGTTGGCAGACACAAGCGAGACACTGATGTTTGTAATTGCCTGAAGCGATTGTATTGCGTCGTCGCTAATCGCGCCGCTGCAAGCGACCGCCTTTGTATCAGCCTAATGCCAACTTGATTAATCTTTTATATCCGGTGAGCGTATTGCCTCGTGTGTACGTGTGTGTGTGTTTATTTAGCGCCGTCGTCAGACTTATGACTAACACTGCACGATGCACACACCGCAATGACTCATTCTGATTGTGAGAGTCAAGCTATTAATACTCTCATATTCAGAATTTAACTCAAAAGCTTTTTTATTTCTGTAAAGGACAATAATTACCCTGGGGCTACCAAAATTATAAAAACATGTATAATTATATCGTAACTAATATTACAAATCTGATTGTGAGTTTGTTTGTTTAGTACGCTTTCACGTCTTCACAACTCAACCGATCATCATTAAATTTTGCATACATGTTGTCAGGTGTACAGATCACTCGTGAAAAGGAGATAGGGTACCTTTTATCCAGAAAAAGGTAACTGCTCCCAAGGGATAGAAATTTAGTAACAAAGTATACATTACCGAGAGCTACTTTAATCGCTGCTGAATATTATTAAAGAATAAGAGAACAGAGATAATTAGCAAGTGCAATATAAATTTCGTTTCGCGACAATTATTTTGTTTAGCATAAGTAATTAATAATAATAATCTATGTTATATGATAATTGATAACACAATTAGTTACACAATGCGCGGCTCCCACTCGCAGCCGCCGGTGAAACATCTGCACCATACACGAAGCCAGCTTGCTATGTTAGTATTTATTACCGACAACAAGAGAATGGCTGCAAAACTATACAAATAATAATTTAGGATAAAGGAGAACACATGCATGATATCGATATTTACATAAATATTTAGTTAGAGATTAATTCTTGTAAAAGTTTTTTTTAAAACAACGGTAGATTTTACTTATTTATAACATAACGTAAGGAGAATCACATCCTCATTTCACCAGCTATACGTCGTTATACGTCACATAATAGGGAACAAGCATATTGTCGTCTACCAACCACTGATACAGACTCCGTGATGAGACTGAGAATGCCTTGATACGTATACAATTTTACCGACTCGGGAATCGAACCCGAGACTCTCCACACAAAGCAGTCGCCCTCACTATTGCCGCGTATGCGTCACTGAGCTGCTAGACAAATGCAATGCATGGATAGATTTGTGCAATGGATGGATAGATTTGAGCCCACGACATCTCAAACAGAAATCTAATGACTTATTCATTGCGCTATTCTAATCATAAATAAACAAAATTTTAACAAAAAAGAAAACCGACTTCAAATAAGAATATTCTAAAACTTAAAATGCACTAAAAAGTTAATAAATAATTGCATATTCTTGTGAATAATTAAATTATTGTTATTTTTGGAGTCGGTGTCAGCCACCTGCGCCGCGTGCTGCGTCTATGTGTGTAATTGTGCATGCCAATGTTATGTTATGATTATAGTAAGACATCTCATGTTTAATTAGTTACAATATTTGTAACTAATTAAACATGAGATGCAATTATTTATTAACTTTTTAGTGCATTTTAAGTTTTAGAATATTCTTATTTGAAGTCGGTTTTCTTTTTTGTTAAAATTTTGTTTATTTCTCGGTTTTTAGTGAACCTTGCCAAATATAAGAACATCATCAATGTAGCCAAATACGCATTATTAAGTATAACTCGAAAACGAATGGTCAAATCTTGATCAAAATTAAATGGGACCGCACGGGAAGCACCAGCTTTCAAATAAAAAAAGAATCATCAAAATCGGTTCACCCAGTCGAAAGAAACGAGGTAACAAACATAAAAATAAAAAAATAAAAAATACAGACGAATTGAATACCTCCTCCTTTTTTTGAAGTCGGTAGAAAAGTAAGTTTGCGTTGCGAATCCGTTCTTGTTACTTTATTAAAAGCAGCGGCTGGTTTGTGAATACAGCGAAACGCGCATTTATTTCTTATTGCAGTAAGTCTAGAAGTGACCTTATGCGAGTTCCATCGTGTCTATGTGCATGTATGTGCGCGTGTGTGCCTTACCGACGCGGTGTAATTACCTTGTTGTTCGAGTTGAGTCGAAGCCTCGCGCATCTGATTGGTTTACCTGTTAACGGCGTTCTTGTACGCTCGCGAGTGACATTGATGTGCACTTTGCGTGCGCTACTGACGATACTACTGGATAGCTAGGAGTTAGATCTACTTTGTGATCGTAGCTGCAGTCACTGGTTACTACTTCGTAGTACATCGTATTCTGTTATCATCTTACTGTTCGATGTTTTGTGATACCAGTAGTGAGAAAGTGTAGAAAAGATTTATTTTCTAAATGCCTTAAATAAACAAGCTGTTTAAACGGCTGGCGACTGTACTATAGATCAACATGAAGCTACTAAGCTATTGTGGATTGAAAGATCAGAAATTAGAAGCTTCAGGCTTCAGGTTTACTTCAAACGTATTTATCATATATTTTGATTAAAAGAAGTACTCTTTTAGTCAAAATATCCTAAATAAAGTTATAGCTAATTAAGAAAGGTGTTGGAGGAGAATGCGTAAGATATCTTGGACCCAGCATAGAAACAACTTGTCCATTTTACAAGATCTAGGTACCAAGCAACGCCTATCTTCTATCGTACAAGCTCGAATTCTCACATTCTTCGGGCACGTATCAAGACGTGGAGGTGTCTCCATAGAGCGCCTTGTGGTACAAGGAAACGTCGAGGGCAAACGAGCACGTGGTAGATCGCCTATGCGCTGGAGCGACCAAGTTAAGGCAGCATTAGACAATGGTCCCTTGTATGAGTGCACCAGAGAGGCAAAGGTGCGTGAAGAGTGGCGACGGATTGTCAAGCATGCTGCACAACCTTAAAGATGACCACGACCACTCTGTCAAGAGTGAAACGACGTAGAAGAAGAAGAAGAATTAAGAAAGCGTTCTATTTTTGTTATAAGTTGAGCTCTAGAGCTCTTTAAGTGGCAGCTGTGCTGTAAGTAACCAGCGATCTATGTCTCTTGCGTGAGCAGCGACTTCTTATTGCAGGGTTGACAACGCGTGAGTTGTACTCTCGGTACTACAAATTTTCATAGGCCATGAGAACCATTTAACATTAGGGTCACTCTATGGCGACTATACAAAACTTAAGTTATTTCTTAGCTTAATAGAACAAGGCTTTACTGTGTGTGTCAAGATAACAGGCTGTAAGATACTTATTTTAAGTAACTTACAAATTCGGACGACTAAACGAACTTTAAACTTTGAAAAAGTCTGTGTCTAAAACGGGAAGAATTAGACAATTTATTTGATCGCAAAAGTGTAAAGTTGTGTTTATCCGTAGGAATAAGTTCGACAGAACACGAAATTTGTGTGACGCGTGTCACAGGCTGCTTTAATACATTGCTCGGTTGGCACACACCCAAGCTAATTCTCCATACACATCTAATATGTAAATCTTTGCGTGTATGTATGTTCAACGCTTATCGGAGCCAATTTATTTCGTATCACGCGAGCATGTCAGGGTACGGGAGCGAGCAGGGAGGGGTGCGCGGGCGGAGGGGCAGCGGCACCCTACCCTCTAATATTGTTAAAGATAAAAAGACGAGTGACGCGACATCTGACACGTTCCATTGATGGGCGACGCAAGTATTCAAGTATATATGAAATAGCTGACATTGTACATGCCAAGCCTACGTGCTTTTAATTAAACATTAAACTGCTGTAAAGTGCTTCTTAGCGGATACTTAATGAGATACGGTCATATTACGCAGTCGTGGTTCTTGCACAATGAAACGCCGAGATATTTATTACACAATCAGTTTACACAATCAGTATATATTTCAGCAGAGTAACGTTCTGACAGTTGTAATGAGAATGAATATTTGTTAATCTCCTACCTTATTTATATATTTTTATCAATGTATCAAATGGAGAGTTAAATATCGATTAATTATATTTTAAGGTGTAAAATTAGTACAGTAACAAATAACAATGATAATTATTAATTATAGAAATAATCAAACGTAAATATGCAATTATAACATAACAATTAAAACAATATAATACGTCACAACCGTGTGCGACTATTGAGTACTTGATAAGTCATTTGATTGCGGATACAACAATATAGTTTCTCTATTGTATACCCTGAAGGGCAGAAATCTAGAACACCCACTTTCTTTGTTATATTTACGTAATCAGTCTAATGCCGTATAAAATTAAATAATTATAATCTGACAAGGAGTACAAATCACGAAGAAGTAAATTACGTAACTAATTGGTTGTAGAAGGTTTTTTAGAATCTTATCGATTCACAAACTTAGCATATTATAAACAACATAAAAAACATGTTCCTGGTGAGATAATGTCTTTAATGCGGAGAAACATATGCATCGTCAAGAATATTAACGTATTTTGCATAATTATTATGGTAATTAGGAAATTCAAAGACTTACTAAATGTTTTTTCTATACTTTATTGTAGTTTAAAGTGTAATAACTAACAATACAGTGCATGAATATATCACGAGGCAACTCTCTCGTCTCGTTTCAGTCACAGTGCGCCGAAACAGCGTGCGCGGTAATACACACATTTCACGAGTTATTTAATTGTATGCACCATTGTGCACGACGCGGTGCGGTGCGACGCGGTGCGGTGCGATGCGGTGCGGTGCGATGCGGTGCGGCGCGGCTCTACCCGCGACTAGGTATGGCTGCGTTTGTACACTGCCTTTGTATGAACACAATAGTATGAACTGCAATAAGCAGGGAGATTTATAAGCGCAAAACTGGTAATTTGTATGCTAAGTCATCCGAGTCTAGGAAATGTAGCATATTTGTCACAAACAAACTAAAATAGTTACTCTGTGTTCATTATTTAAATTTACCGTAAAGGCGCTGATAGACTTGACCATTCACTTGTAATGAATATTCTAGCAAATGCTACATTACAGAAAAATGAACGGGAGCGTTTTAGTGAGCATTTTAGCGAGCGTTCAAGCGAGGAATCAAGCGAAAGAACAGTAAATTTGTTGATTAATTTGTTGTTACTGATTACAATTGCAATCAGAAAGTCATTCCCGATCGTGCTGTCAATTTTCTAATACTCTTCCATCGACAGGCAATTGCCTGGGTTTTTAGGTCGCTTATTAGTTTGGTGTCCCGCATGACGATGTGTAATATTATGATTGACAGAGATCAAGTGAAGCAAGTGAAAGAGTTTGTATATTTGGATACTTTGTTTACAAGGGATGGTTAACATGAGGGAGATATTGAAACGACAACGATTGCTGGCAATAAAGTGATGGCGCTCTACGCGCTTTTATAAACAGTCGAAATGTATCTGAAAAGACACGTTTGGCTGTTCATAGAGGACTATTTAATTAGTGCCTACACTTATGCATGGAAGCGAAAGTTGGGTATGGCAAACGAAGCATGAGAGCAGAATAAATGCTGTAGAAATGAGTGCGCTAAGAGACATAATTATGTGGTGTGACGCTGAAAGATAGAATAAGGAATAGTGTGATTAGAGAGAGATGCGGCATGAAACTAGATATATTGACAATAATAGAAAAGCGTATGTTAAGCTGGTTTGGGCATGTAGAAAGAACGTACGAGAAAAGACTGACTAAGAAAGTTTATAAGGCTAGTGTGAATGGAACAGTCACAAGAGACAGACCTAGGAGAACGTTTCTTGATCAGTTCGGAGATGTTCTGGACAATGGTCAGGTTAAGAGCACCTTAAACCGGCGAGCGTGTATGAGGAATGTGATGGAAGT
Organism: Catocala sponsa; assembly: GCA_963564715.1. Classification (NCBI taxonomy): domain Eukaryota; kingdom Metazoa; phylum Arthropoda; class Insecta; order Lepidoptera; family Erebidae; genus Catocala; species Catocala sponsa. The sequence continues at coordinate 652,317 of OY751343.1, forward strand.
GAATGAAGCCAGAGAAGTGTGTCAGGATCGTAGCAAATGGAAATCCGTAGTCTCTGCCTACCCCTCTGGGAAACAAGCGTGAATCATTGTATGTATTTATATCCCGCATCGCGTGAACATAGCTGAAACGTAATCAAAAAATAAATGTTAACGTTGCATGCATTCGAATAATGAACAGTGTTTCAACTATCTCGATTTTATATCGATAAGAGCACGTCTCTAGTTTAAATGTTCTGGTGTTTAGTTTGATCAGGACATGTTTGATGTGCCAGATGCAATACAGTTATCACTCAAGAGCAAGAGTTTTCTATAACGCATTTTATTATTATAAGATAGCGAACAAACGAAACGTTACTAATATCTTTACATTTCTGAAATATTAACATACCACTTTAAATGGTTAGACGATATTTTCCAAGGTTATGCAAAGTAGATAAATGCAAGCGACACAAATCATAAAAGCATTGCGACTGCGAGTCACACTATTGTGCACCGCTTGGAAGCCACGACTAGGACGACCACGACGTTTAAAGAAAAATAATGGCGATTCAATCTTTTATATGAATCTTCTGTGGATGTCCACAGTTTTATTTGTTTCGGGAACAGTACTTTCTCTGGGTGAAAGGAACCCAATGTCCCTTTTTGTACTACGACAATGTGTAAGCAAAATTTCATGATGATTGATCGAGTAGTTCAGCCGTGAAAGCGTAACAAGCAAACACTTTCGCATTTATAATATTACTTAGGACTAGTTCCTGTCCGTGGCTTCGCCCGCAAGAATCCAATCTAATTTAGGTTTGGCTATACCCCATATATTTATGCGGGATATGGTGTATATGTGAGCCATTTTTCCCTCAAAATAGGTGGTAGTAAGTGCATTTAGAAACTATTTTCTCTGCTTTGAAATTAAACTACTATATACGGATTTTATCGCGTTGTTAATTTGACACTTTATTACAAAATTTTGAAACTGTTACACTACTATTACTATTATTTATTTTCTCTGCGTCTAGTAACAATAATGTCACTTTAAATGATCCAATTGTGAGAATGTGCAAAGGTTACAATGAACATGTCAAAAGCCTTGACATTGTTTATGATACTTACGGCGAATACCTGAGAATGTAGACTGATAGTCCACGCTGATAATTAATTTAAGACTTGTAAAATTATAAATTTGATTTCTTTTTTAATGTTTAGAAATATATTTTTTGGTTCTACGCCCTTGCTTTGCTGAAAATGACAACAGGTAAATGTAAATGTAAATTCATATTAATAAAAAATGTAACTTTGACGTTCATAAGTGATACTTTGTGACCTATATAAATAAACATATTTTGATATTGATTAATTTTTTTATTAGGTACCTAATTTTAATTTAATTTAATTTATATATGGTTTATTTTTTTATAATTTTGATTGTAATTTATATAAAATATCTAATTTTGCACTTTAAAAGGTAGTGAACTATAGGTAAAATGATATAAATGTGTTACGTGAAACACTAGCAGGTTTATAGTCGGTATTGTGGTCGTCGGGCCCAATAAAATGAACTGTAGCTCGTCGCCTGCTGAAATGTTTTAGCCTCAGGCTTCAGCAGGTGAACACGGCACAACCTCATCGAGGAAAAGCTTCAAAATAAAACGGCGCACATCGCTCACACGAACTATCGAATGTAATCACACTACAGACTGTGAACTAATATACGATGAGTGCGCACTGGATTTAGTGGTCTCTAGTTTTTGAACGCGACTTTATACGCGTGGAATTTGAAGGTAAGGTATGCGTATTGCCTAAATCGAGCAACTAACCTAAATATAGCTCCAGTACCTAAGTAAACTCACTAATCTATATACTTTGACGTTCATAAGTGTTACTTTGTGACCTACATGAATAAATGATTTTTGACTCTGTCTCATTCTTATTCTTAATGCAGAACGAGAATAATATAGATTCAGTATATAAATTGTCCTGGTGTTAAGCGCGAACCTATTAGAATGATAAGAGTTTGAGTAGACTTCAGCATACAGACCAAAAGTGGGTCGTCTGAGTTAAGATTAGCAATAGCCTAGTTGAGACATCGATCGACTTACTGCATAATATTAATTATCTACATATATCGACGTAAAATACCAGTATTCCTACTGTTGTGTTTCGTTCGGTTAGTGAGAGTACTGGAGGCCCAATCACCCTCTTTCCCTCTTCCCGCTCCCTCTACTTCCCACTTCCTTTCCTAAAGGGTCGGCAACGCGCAAGTGATGCCTCTGGTGTCGCAGGCGTCCATAGGCTACGGTGACCACTTACCGTCAGGTGGGCCGTATGCTTGTTTGCCACCTTAGTTGTATAAAAAAAAAATTATTCTAATTAGTCCATCTTTTAGATTAGCAAAAAATATTGAATAACCATTTTTTATTTTACCAAACAATAAAAATTTACTAAGATATAACGCATTAAAGGTGTGAGTGGGGGCTTGTAACGTGACGAAATTTAAACGTGTTTTATCTTTGTTATGAGTTATTAGTTTGTGAGACGAAAGAATGTGAAAGCAAGTGTTCAATATTTGTTTGCTAATCTAATAGACGGCCGAAATACGTTTTTTCGTTGTACACACCTATTGTATAAGCCACATTCATCACCACATTCATCACCACATTCATCACCACATTCATCACCACATATGAGCTATGATTTTAGGTAATAGAGGCAATTTTTGTCTAGCGCAGACTGTTCTAGACTCCTTGCTGCTACCAGAGTTTCTTGATAGAAAACTTTAATAACACTTTGACTGACCAGGAAATGACACTTGAAACTTCATGCTGTTACATAGTGAGCGCTACTGTAGGGAATCAGGTATTTATCTATACGTATGACTTTAATAAATTCATTATTTATTGTAGAAACAACGTGCAACCGTAGAAACTGTTGCACGCTACTATTAACCTTTCCGCAATCTGACTGTAGACCACAACAACCATAGGAAGTGAGCACGCTTGTTTTAAGACGCTAAATCAATGAGCCGTCGACTTCGGAACACGTTAGGTTAACGACGAATGAAATTAACAGCCCAGTATTTATACGCACATTTATTTTTACGAGCGAAATCAATTGAATGTAAACAATTCGTGAATACAACATGTAAAGACGCAAACGCTCGCCGCGTTAAAGCGTGCGTTTGACATTCGAACAAATATCCGACACAAAGAAGGTATTTCACATTCATTTAACATACCGATTGCGTCGTTAAAATATATGGAATTTGGACGCAAAATGGTCGGTATTTACTGCAACGCAATCTGCGTTACAAAGCTCATATAAAAATCACATTTCAATCGGACCGTCTGGGGCGTAAACAATATTCGTTTTATTTAGCCCCCGGTTTATGAGAGCCATTACTGTACAGAGCGGTGTTGATCGTACATCGCACCGCACAGCTTCGCTCCGCAACGTACAATCGCGAGCACTATTACATTCATGCCAGTGATAGTTTTAGTCATGTAGTGTGTTTGTATGTCAGTGCACGTATCATATCGATATAGACGTCGTCAAGCCTACATAATATCTATCTGATTGTGTATCCTAAAAACAAATTGAGATGGTGTCTAGACGACATTCTCTTGTGCTTAAGTTGTTTGATAACGAAATAGTATTGCTGTAATCTTATATCCTATCCTACTAATATTGTAAATGCGAAAGTTTGTGAGGATGAATGTATGTATGTATGTTTGTTACTCTTTCACGCAAAAATTACTGAACGGATTTAGAATAACACATAGGCTACAATTTATAATGACTTTGTGTAATTTGGTCGTAATAAAACGATAAATATCAAGTAAGTCGGAAAAAATTGCCTTCTGAGAGCTATCTTGGCGTGCGCTGCCTAAACCGTTGGAGTAATACAAAAATAATGTACCGTAGGATTGTTTGTCTTAAATAGTTCTAAATAAAAGTCCGCGACAGCATATATCTATCTTTTATGACCAAAATAGTGAACCATAAATACAATTAAATTGAATACTTTCTTACAATACACATTTTAGAATATTCATCAAACTCTTATCAAAATCGATATATTTATCGCTTTAAGTATTTAATGTAGATAAACTTTCTCTTTTACACTAAGTAATTTGTTCGAATAGTTTAAAAGTTATCACAATATTAAGATTGACTTAAACAGAGCGCCTAACAGACGCGGACGGGCGCGGTGCGCGGGGCGGGGGAGGAGGGGCGATGCGATTGACGGTTGATCGCCGGTTGACCCGAACACGGGCAGACGCGTGAGCATAGATTAGTATACCTGTTACGCGTGAGGGCAGACGTTGTTGACGATTGTGTTCGTAATGCGTATTTTCTCTATAGCAAATCCGATTCTCGAAGCGATTTTAGATTGTTTTAACTAAGTGATAGTTAGTGTATTTTTAGAAGGAACATAGATTTAGCTTTTTATTTTAATTTCAGTCTTATTAGAATTGTTTGTTTTAGTAAATAGATTATTTTTTGTTTTCATTAGATTATTATAATTTTGCTAGGTTAAGAGTTTCTGGCTTCTCAACGGGCTGCTGAGACTCCAGAATAGTCTCAAGACCGACTTGAAAGGAATGCGGAGTTTCTGGCGTCTCAACGGGCTGCTGAGACTCCAGAACAGTCCCAAGCCCGACGTCAACGGAATGCGGAATTTCTGGCGTCTCAACGGGCTGATGAAACTCCACAACAGTCCCAAGCCCGACGTCAACGGAATGCTGAGTTTGTAGCGTCTCAACGGGCTACTGAGACTATAGAACAGTTCCAAGATCGACGTCGGTGAAATGCGGAGTATCTGCTGTCTCATAGAGCTGCAGAGACACCAGAACATTCCCTACATCGGCGTCAACAGCATGCTGACTATCAGCTCATTACAGTTCCACGACAGGGCAAGGGCCTCTTCTCACACATAGAAGGCATGAGCATTAATCACCACGCTTGCTGAAGGCGGATTGGCAATTTCGGACTTAAAAGTCCAGGTTTCCTCACAATGTTTTCCTTCATCGTATGTCTGATGTCTAAGATTAACTTAGAAAGTACATATGTATTTAGAAAAGTCACATTGGTATTTGACGCGGTTTGAACCCACACCTCATGATTGTGAGGTTGGTCTCTTAACCACTAGGCCATAACAACATTTTTATTTAAAATGAAACTTTTTGTGGCAGACAAAATTCCACGCGAGCGAAGCCGCGGGTAAAAACTAGTATACTATAACTATGATGGGTGAATATGTTAGATCGGTGTATAAATACACAATTCTGTTTGTAGGTTTTCACAAGTTATATACTTTCATGAGATTGGTTTGAAATAAATTTCAAACTTTTAGAAGTATCGTAACTTTCGGCAACTTATTCGATAACATTTGGTTTATGTTAAATCTAATCTAAGAATCAGAATATTTTATAGATGTGTATTTAATATTATATACTCTACATTGCCGAGAAAAATGAATGACTCTTTGATCTCAAACTAAATCTGCCGATGTGTTCCTAACCAAAGCATTCAATATCAAAGCTACCGTTTGGAATCGAATTCAGGACGACATTCAATTTTTAGTTCAATCAAGCTATTAGGGTCCCAGTACTCAATTAATAATGGGCTTTAATTAGCGCGAGTGAGTGAACAGCGCTGGTGGTGTATCGAGCGGCAAACGCGCACCTTTACGACTGTTCATTTAAATACTAATGACGTTTTATTTGACATTAAATAAACGTTTCAATGCGTAGTCGTTTAAAACTGAAATATGACAGTGGCTGCGCCTCCCACTCTGCACTCTGTTCACGTTAAGGACAACGCTTGCATACAATAAATTGCGTGTCAAGTAAACATTAATATAATTAACGTTGTGTGCCTCAATGTACTATGCGAGTGACTTTTTGCATAATTATTTGCACACTTGATATTATTCGCACGCGTTGGTAATTTTTGTTGTGTAGTAAAAATAAAACAGTTTTATGGAATGCCGAGTAGAGCGTTCACCTTCAGCCGGCGAGCATGTGAGCCGACAAGTGTTCCAGTTATTAATTATGAGTCGCGGCTCAGCCCGCCGCGCGCCGCGTTGTGACGTAGCACTTGTACCAACACACGGATTAGTTTTAATGCGCCGTAGCACCTGCGTAGCACTTACGTAGCGGCTTACATCTAGCCGTAGGATATTATTTCTAAAGCGATTATTTTGAATAGAGGAATGTAAAGTAATGCAATATTTGAATAAATGTCATTTATATAATATATTTAATCGCAGAATTAAAAAGTATGCTAACATTTTTAGCTTTCACTATAATATGTAGCAGAATTGATTACAGTATTTGTATAATATGAAATTAAATGGTATACACATATATATTGTTTGGATAACTCTATTTGAAAAAATCTAGCCAAAGAAAATTACTCTATCTTTCGAACTTAATAATATGATATACCGTTAAAATATCAGCCCTGGGATTCGTGGAACCTTGTACTATGAATTCATATAAACATTTTATGACTTGTCTCTAAAAATTACAATTATTGATAAATTCCAGTCTAGGTATTTAAATTTATTAACAAATCAGGTTGTACAAGTAAGTAACTGGCTCACATATACTTAACGATTATCAAAGAGCATGACAAATACATATTTACAGCACTGGCAGGTAGACAACATGCAGCAACTGAAACTTAAAGCTTAACTAAGATGAAGCGTTTCTTCAAAATGCCGCTTCTAGGCTTAAATCTACATTTTGCTCACATACGACAAACATTGTCAGGACTTTAAAAGAAACATTGACAGTGGTGGGTAGTTGTAGTATTGTTGCAACTAACAAAGTAATAAAATTACAAAAATAAACACAACAACAATAAAAACAACTGAGAATACAATATAAAGCTTCACATATGTATCTAAAAGTTACCACCTTAAAATACATTTTTTTATACTACTAGAGTGGCAAACGAGCATACGGCCCACCTGATGGTAAGTGGTCACCGTAGCTTATAGACGCCTGCGACACCAGAGACATCACTTGCGCGTTGCCGATCCTTTAGGAAAGGAAGTGGTAAGGAGAAGTAGCGGGAAACGGGCAAGGAGTGATTGCTATTAGTTGTATTATATTTAAAATCATTAGTCAAACATCGTTATGTCTTGTGCTTTAACTACTTGGCTATCTCTGCTTTTACTTTTACTGCCGCCATAATGTCACAATTTGATCTTCTTTGTAAGAGAATAGCTTCGAATTCAGTGTCACATCTAATTTTGTGTACTTTTATCTTTTTTATTAACCAAATAAACTTATTAAACTTATTATTTATCGTACATTGTAAATTAAAAAAATACTGTTAGATACAGATATTCATACACAATACGGCTTAGCAAAACAGCGAAAATTAGAGTGTTTATTTTATATACATATGTATGTATGTGTGTGTGTGCGTGTTCAATCGAGGCGAGGTCTCACTCACGCCGTCTCAACTCTCGGTTAGTAAACTTGTTTATTTAACAGCAATAACTGAGGCGGAAGTGTCGCAGCCTGTACTACCGCTCCGGCCGCCCGCCCTCCACCCGCCCTGTACGTCGAGACTCAAAGACATTTGTATAATAACTCTGGTTGTTTGGTTTAGTTTGAAATGTTATAAGCGGAGTTTAATTACTTTATTTGTAGATAAATATGGTGACAGAGAAAATGGCTCCTTAATCTCCGAGCAATGTATGCAACGTTTATTAACATAGATCACGCAATAATAATAATATATTTTATTTTCTCTCAAAGGTACATACATATAAATACATTCGTTACAAGTTGAATTTAAACCTTTGAGAGAGCTGGAGTCTGTACTAGGTTCAAGACCTGTATGACAAACCTTCAGGCCTTCTCCCTATTATATAGACATTATTAACAATATTTAATGTGGCTAAGGTTGTATGAACAAAGTAACGATAACTATTGTTAAGAAAACAAATATTTAAGCACCAAAATATAGTAACAAAAAAGGGTTGCATGAAGATGGTGTGTAAGTGTGTAAATGAGTGTGAGGGTGTATATGAGTGTGTGCGTATGTGTGTGAGTGTGTGTGTGTGTGTGTGTGTGTGTGTGTGTGTGTGTGTGTGTGTGTGTGTTTTGTTTAAGTCTGTGTGTCAGCGTGTATTATTTTCTATAGATAAGTACTTCGCGAATGGGAATGTTTTTGACTGCTTAGTTTGATGTACCTACTGCTGATGATGGCCATTGTAACATAGCTTATTTTACAAGACTACAACTAAACTATTAATATCAAGCAGTTATCTATATAACAGTGACTCTTGCTACACTGGTGACTATCAATAAACGTCCCTTAGCAACCAACAAATCAAATAATTCAGTTTTCTGATAAAAAAATGTAATTAACAGCTTTAAGCCACATTGTGGAATTATTAGTTAAATAGTCATCATTAGTTAGTCTGCCTCAGCGGCAAAGCAGTACCGAGTAAATGAGTCTGCGGTGCACGAGATTTTGGGTGTTTTCAGTACCAGCACGTAGTCTGGAACTAGGCCTGCTTAATGCTATTTACCAGATCGCTATTATTTATACTAATATTATAAAGAGGTAAATTGAAAGAAAGAAAGAAATATTTTTTATTTTGGCACACAAAACCCCATAATACCCAAAACAAGAAGAAACAAAAAAATAAAAGAAATACACAATAATAAGCCGAACAATATGTAACTAAAAAAATGAAACAAATACGAATACTAACACTATATTACTTTGTTTTTTTTTGTAACGATTTAACTTAAAAACAAAGCAATCGATTTAAAAAAATCTGTTACCTTATTATTAGAAAGCGATATTATCACCAAGTAACATAGGCTATATTTTATTTTAAAAACGTACTGTGATTTTTACTAACATAACATAATCATTTTTTACGCGAGCAAAGTCGCGGGCTGAATCTATTGTGCTATATGTAGCCGTTACACACGTATACAAAATATGTTCACCTCTGGCCACCCCTTTGAGGACGCAAGCTGACATTATCTATTTAATTACTGGATCCCAAATCAACTAGTCAAACCCAAGAAGAAGCAAACCACAGCTAGACTTCATGATACTTTGAGCTCATTCTGCGTAAATAGAAACACCCATGATTAAATTATGTTCGGGTACTTTGAAATAACTACACTGGAACATTGAGACAACTACCATCTTAGTATCCCCGTGACCATGGCTGCTGAAAAGCAACCGAAACGTCGGGGAAAGTGTAAAAATAAATCTAAATAGTATAATAGTATAGTAATAGTATAAATAGTTTTAATAGTTCAATAATTTAATTAGCTTAAAAATTTGTAAAGTTTAATAGTGATTATAGCAGTGTAACAGTTTTTCAAAAAATTTTGTAACAGTGTCAAATAAACAACGCGATAAAAGCCGTATATAGTAGTTTAATTTCAATGAATAACATTCGCGTAAACAGAAGACAATATTAAATATAGTAGTCTTACGTTTCACGTCACACTAAATAAAAGACAATTTATCACAGTTTATTTTGTTTTCTCCCGTGACAATGGCTGCTGAAAAGCAACCGTCATGTCTGAGAAATGTGCAAACATATATAATTCAAAAATAATAAACAATTCATAATTTAGCTATTGAATCGCAGCGGAATGTCGGCGGCTAAACGCAATAGGTTTGGAACTATGTCTAGCAATCCAACAACTGACAGGTTAAATCCGTTTTAAGTAGCTGAACGCATTGAATGCTATACCAGTCATAAATGAGCTCAAATAATACATTTTCTATTTTCTGCTAGATGCCATCCAATGTGTTAATTAAAATCAATCTGGCGTCACAATATAGCTTATATATCTCTTAATTGGATGTAACCTAAGTAATCTCTTAACTGAATATCGTGTACAATGCGTTGTCAATTAGTGAACTGTGACAATGGCGAGCCAATATCTGATAAGCTAAGTACAATAAGTCACTGATACTATCATGGTCATAGGAATTTGGTCTACTCATCGGTTGCTTTACCATTATTAAATATTAGTTTTCGAAAATCAAATGAAAGATTGTGTTTCGACAAATATATGTTTTTGAACTGATATTGGCTATACCGAAAAATTTATGCTTTTAGCGTAGGTACATAATATATTACGCATGATTACGTCAGAGATTCGTGCGTTGATTAAAATTAAATTATTATTTAATAATTATTTTTAGTCTATTATATCGCAACATAAATGTTGACGGCGTTACAATTTCGATCGTGATGAGTAATAATAACCGAACGGTCAAAGTAATTGCTCAAACTAGTAGGTTGCAGTGCTTTCCCCCCGCACCCCGTAACCCCCCGTGATGCGCTGTGGGCGGCACGGAGTGGCCACTATGTTTTCAGCTCGATTTACTCGCAAAGAGAATCCGCGCCTCTCCGCTTCCAGAATTAGCACTTCAAAAGGCGATGAGAACTCCTCCATTTTGAACACGTTTGATGTTGCATTTAGCGTGAATTTAAAATACGGGGCTTTCAAATAACCAACGTAATGCGCCTGCAAAATGTATGAAACGTGTTGATTTTAATGAGTCAATTATTAATTCTATGCAGTTACAAATATTACCTACTTTTGCTGCGTTACAATAATGTTGTTACAATGACGGTAGAACAGCGATAGCTCAGTGGGGAGACCAACAGACTGCAATGCAGAGGGTCTCGGGTTCGAACCCACGTCGCGCACCTCTGACTTTCGGCAGTTGTATGACTTTTCGAAATTATGTGCGTATTGATTGACAATTATCGCCTGCTCCGTGCCTCGGAAAGCACGCTAAGCCGTTGGTCCCGGCTGTCATGAACATCTATGGCAGTCGTTATTGGGAGAGTGTCGACACAAAAGATCCCACTGGGTCGAAGTGTCGCCGGTCTGCACTGACTGGCCCCCAGATAAGATAAGATAAGATACAATGACGGTAAAGATCCAGCGGCATTTCCACAGGTAAGTATAACATCTTATATACTTACTTACTTGAAAAGAATCACTACAGTAGCGGTTTATTTTATTTTTTATTCATCTTAATTTAGATTTCATAATATTATAAATTATGCAATACTACATCGAATTTTGTTCTAACAAAATATATGTTTTAATAAATATGATAAATAGGTATGTAAAAGGCCACACCCGTCAGGTTTTTATGTCTAAACTAGTGGTGTAATGGCAAATGAAGCCACAATGTTATTTATTTAACCATATTCGGCCTATTACAAACAACAATAAAATATCTCCTTTTTATTATCTGTAAAGTTGGGTAAGTATTATTTCAAACTATTCAACATTTTAAATTGAATTAAAATATTTACTGAGATGAGCAGCTGTGACAAATAGACCGACCGATGGATGAAGGTGCTTTACATGCACAGACTTAGAATTAGCGAAAAAATTATAAGTCTATGTTTACATGGGACTTTTGGTTTTTATAATTTTTAAGGAAAATATTTTGTGATTCATAATAATAATATATTCCTTAAAAATAAAGCTAATATTATTTTATTACCCTCTTTTTTGAACTTATTCGTATAAATTAACCAAAAATATATCAACGAATATTTTTTTTAAGATTAAAAATATTCTTCATTATTTTATGAAGGGTTAAAGTATTTTAATCATTATAAAATTAAACATAACCTTAAAACTCTGTTTTTACTTACGTGTCGTCCTAGTTGACGACGGTTAATTACTCCAAAAGTAATGGTCTACAACTTTTCAAATAACTTAGAGCTATTTGAAAAGTCGTACAGCATAACTTAACACGGCAAAGAAAACAAGATAATTACAAAAATACAACAGTTTTATACGATACCGCGGGAACACCTAGGTTCCCGCGGTTTCACCAGCGTTTATCGTTACTGCGCCGCCCCGTGGGTCGTAGCGTGATGTTATATAGCCTATAGCCTTCCTTGATAAATAGGCCATCCAACACTAAAATAATTTTTCAGATCGAACCAGTAGTTCCTGAAATTAGCGCGTTCAAACAAACAAACTCTTCAGCTTTATAATATTACTAGATGTTCCCGCGGTTTCACCCGCGTTTATCGTTACTGCGCCGCCCCCGTGGGTCGTAGCGTGATGTTATATAGCCTATAGCCTTCCTCGATAAATAGGCTATCCAACACTAAAAGAATTTTTCAAATCGAACCAGTAGTAATCACGCAGAATAAACCAGGAGAAACATCGTTTGTACTATGTCTGTAATGGGTAATTATTTTGCTGCAATGTTATTTTAAAACTGCGATATCTCCTAAGATATTCATTGAAATCGAATGATGTAAAGGGCAATTTTGTTTTAAATTAAATACTTGTGATGAATAATGTATTTATTTGGATAAGGATTAATATCATGTTTATAAAAACACCTTCGCAAATAATGCATTATTTTAGAACAAATTTGGTTAGCATATAAAAGGTTATAGTGAGCCAACCTTAAAAGATAGACATATGCTGTCCCAGACTTTTCTTTAGGACTTTTAAAGGGTAACAATTCTGTGATACATGATTTTTGCGAAACTTTAACTGTTTACGCAGCGCACGCAGCGGAAGCTCTCAAAAGGAAAACAAACCTTCCGATTTTGAAACATTCTTCATTGGTGCTCCGCTTCTATTGATCTTAGTGTGATGATATATAGCCTATAGCCTTCCTCGATAAATGGGCTATCTAACACTGAAATAATTTTTCAAATCGGACCAGTAGTTCCTGAGATTAGCGCGTTCAAGTAAACAAACAAACAAACAAACTCTTCAGCTTTATAATATTAGTATAGATAGTATAGATTTGACCTTTAATATCTTAACTTACTCTACCCGAGATTCTGTGAGACTTTTGAGTTAACTTATATAACGATATACCATCATTCGATTTGCACACGTTTGTAGATTAATATCATACAGGTAGTAAATACTAGAACTTAAAATAATAACCTTATATTTTCGCGTTGCATGATATCCTAAACGAATAATATAAATGCAAATGTGAGTTTGTTTGTTTGTTCTTTGGTTACGCTTTCACTCCTTAATTTCTCAGCCGATCATCATGAAATTTTGCATACATTTATAAAAAGTACTATACCTGTGGGATAAATGACACTGACCTAAACTGACAATCAAACTCACAGCGTAAAGCAAATATCAGTGCAAAATAATATGACAGAATCGATAGTATCCATAGCAGTATAATAATAATTAAAACATGAATAGTGCAGCAGACCAAGGAGCCACTTCGTAGTGTATATTTAAAAAAAGTTGGAGCAGTCCTTGGGGGACTGCTGATAGAAGTGAAAACTTCAATCCTTGATTATAAACACTTTATCATTAAACAAAAAAAAAAGTTGCGGTTCGGATTCCTGATACTCTCTTAGGGGTTATTGAGGGGTTCAAAATTTCGTTATTTTTTGAGATATTGTTTACCATTTCTGAGATATTGTTAATATTCTAAAATAATTCAAAAATGAAAAACGCGGAAGCGTTACGACGACGGAGCGTAACGATGACGCGAGTTCTATGATTTTTGTTCGCCCAAGAAGTGCTCAACGCGCCTAAAGAAGTTTACACTTCAAAAACTGACAACGCCCGCACTAGGTTCGACTCCTGTGTCGCGGAGGACTTTACAAACATTCAAATAACGGACTTAAAGAACACCTAGACACGGAACAACTATTGTTCAATCACACAAGTTGTTGTCCTGTGCGGGGATCGAACCCACAACACTCGGCGCAGTGGCAGTGACGAGGCGAGCATTCTAACTACATTCGTGCGTCCCTAGAACTAAACTATACATACCTATTTAGGAATAGGTATGTATCGACTACGATAAGGCGCTAGTAGGTAAAACCTTATCGCAATCTATGGATTTATACAAACTAGCGGTCGCCTAGTGCTCGAAATTCGACCAAAGTTTGCCTGTAAGATATTGCTGACATATTATGTCATTATATATTGATATATGTAACCATAGTTACGCGCTTCGACTGCGTGTGTCAAATGCATGGTTGTGTGCGTGTAGTGGTTTTTCATTAATTTAATGTATTTCTAATGCATATTTTATATAACTATTAGCATTCGTCACTTCTTCTCTGTATAAACTATAAGTGTGCGAAATTTCATACTCCTCCGTCCGCCCAATTTTCGTAAAAAGGGATCCAAAGTTTTCGCTTCACGTATTAATATATAGATACTCGCCTATAGTGTTGTCAAATGGCAACATTTGACAACACAGACACTGTAACATTTTCAACGAATATTAATTGTACCTAATAATACGTATTATGAAAATTTTCTTTGACACACAGTTTACGCCCTCGTTCCTTTGCTTTAATAAAAAAGGGAAGTAGACAAAAATAAAACAATGATCAGTAATGTTCCGCGTACAGGTATGATACCCTTTGTCTGCGCTACAATGAAAAGTCACGAACAGTAGTCAAGGGTTTAATTAAAATCTGAAAAACAGAATCTGTGAGAAGGGGAGCCTCCCGGCGGTCCGGCGACTCGTCTCCTGGAGCGACATTAGCTCACAAAAAGTGAGAAAAGCAACAGTATCCAAACACGAGGTCACGCGTCGTACTAGCGATAATGTAGGCGATAATAATGCACTGAATGTGGCGGTTGTAGCGCGCCGCGGCGCGACAGCGCTCGCAGTGTCGCACACCGGGACGATATTTGTGTGACGTAAGCTATGAGGATTTTAAGGAACATGACAGCTTTCATTTTGTTATTGCCGCATATTTAATTCAACAAATATGACTATTATATCCATTGCCGCTTTTGTCCAGTAGTATAAATGTAAGCGCAGGCACAACATAACGCTCGTGAGGTTCGGGAATTAAGTCCCTGTTCGGACAAATTCTCTTAAACGTTTTACTGCCAGATAATTCTCTATTATATCAGCGCAAGGTATGGTATTGTGTCGACTTCGGCTAATAGACCCCTATTACGTAGAATCTAATCAATGAAATTTTGTAGTGCAATTATAATCCTAACTATCCTAACTTCCTAACTAATATTATAAAAGCGAAAATGAGTTTGTTTGTTTGCTACCTTTTCACTCCTAAACCACTGAACCGATCATCCTAAAATTTTGCATATACGTTGTCAAGTGTACAAAAACGGACATAGGCTACTTTTCATCCCAAAAAAATACCAATTTGTGTAAAATACAAATTGGTGCTTTATTCACTGGTTATTGCGACATGTTTCACAATATAAGCGATTGATTTGTCATAAATCACTACACATCATTTTGTTTTATGACGCCTTCAAAATTAATGTGCAGCATTTGACAGTTTCCATATTAATTAAATTAGGACAAATAATTATCAAATTGAATTCTATTCAATTATGAAGTGACTGTATTATGTGTATTATTCGGGTCATTGAGTTAATGTTATAATTAGATTTGACGGATAGTGCCTCACGTAATCCTAGATATCAGTAATATTCAGGTATCAAAACGATCATTTTGAAATGGAGCTAAATATTATAAAATTAATGTGTGGAATTTAATGAAACAATAGGATTTTGCGCTTTAATGCAGCAGACAGATTCACAAACTAATTCGCTCTGGTAATTTTATAATTACAAATTATTTTTATTAAATTATTTGTTTGTAATATTTGTATGAGCGGAAAAATTAGGCAATATTTAAAGAAATATTGTTGAACCTTTGAAGTTAAGAATTACAAGTAATTACGAATCTTTGAATTAAATATGAGGTTGTGGCCAACCTTGGAGATCTAATATAATATTTGATTCGCTAATATACCAAATAATTTTTGTTTAATTGAAAGATACTTATTACGTTGTAAAATATGTCGTAGTTGTTGTTGTGTATAAGTTGTTGTATGTTGACTTTCTATGCAACATAAGCAGCAAATAAGCACACTGGCCACGCGATGGGAAGCGGTTACAATAAATAAACAACAATGGGATTGTTTACATTACCGAGATGGCGTAGCACTAGCGAGACGTAGGTCTGGCGGCTTTGGGACCTTAGTCTAAAATATATAAGTAGGCACTATATTAGCTTAGACCCGTTAACATCGCGTGTATAGAACAAACGTAGGAAGTTAACATGACGTTTACTTCGTCCTAAATATAACGTTACTTTTCGGAAGTGGAAATTCAATAGTGATAATTTTGTAGTGAAGTAAAGTGGTTGGCACAAAAAGACCGTGACAATTGGCTTTCCTCCTGGCACAAGTGAGTGACGAGTGTCACGGCTCCTTTGTACTTCATTACCTACGCTTGCTAATAGCTAATGGCGGAGGGCAGAGAGGGCACTTTTATGGAGACAATAATTACGATCAAATTTAATTGGCTTCCTTAGATAGGATTTTGATGGGATTTTAAGGTAATTGGCTCGTTAAACTTAATTTGAATTAGAAACATCAAACGCTGTGCTCAATAACAAATAATAATTAATTGAACAATTTAAGGCACATGACCTCACGTGGCTGTTACATTGATAGTTATACCATTTGATTGTCAAGTGGCAGGTTTTAAACAGTGATATTGCTATCGTCTAATGATATGATAACCTAAAAGTAACCGAAGATATAAAATATGTCTGGGGTCATACCTCTAATGTAATACGTAGGCTACCAATTGAGCTATGTCTGGGCTAGCACATTTAACAAACTACCGCCCGTAATATTAATGGCAGATTATGTAGAAGAAAGTACAAAGAATCAAGATTTATACATTTGAAGTACGCAATAATGCTATCATGTGGCCTAGAATATTGCGAAAATATTTTATGTAGTTCATTTTGTACGCAAATCTAACTTTTCTATCACACTGGAACATTATCTTTGACATGGTAGTCATCGGTATAATCACATAATTCTGTACTACACTATAAAGATAAAAAAAAATTCCAAGCAAGATGATTATGTTGCCTGCAGATTTTAGTTGGAAATGGCTAGTACAAAATATTATTATCATGTACTGGATAAGCAATAGACTTTAATTCCAATTATATTTATCGAATCACGGCAAAGCGTAGATCTAAGTGAAGTCTACAGAAAAACGAGCTTACGTAACTTATTCTGTTTTGTACCAATTAACCAACTGAAACAAAAAAAGAGCTGTAAATGTGTCCGCCGTGTAGTGTTGTGTCAGTATGTGGTGCGCTTACCGCCGCGCGTCGGTGTCGTGTTAAGCTAAGCGTCCACAGGTCAGTATCGTACGCATCGGACGCATCGTTCCGGATTGGATCACCGATGCCAGTTTCATTCGGATTTTCTTAGTGATCGTACGTGTGTTTATGAGAATGGAGGAAAGCGAAGAAGAGCAATTTGTCGTTATTGCTCGAGTTTGTTAGCAGAAGAGGAAGAAAATGCAAAAACATCTAAAAAAAGAAAACATAATATCGTAGCGAGCGCGCGAGGCGCGTACACTGATCGGCATTCAGTATGACGTCATCGGCACGCATCACAAAAGTTGCGTCTCGGAGCTTCGGTGTCGGCATTGCCGATGTGCGATCCGTACAATGGGGATCAGTGGACGCACTTGTGTGACTTTCTATACAAAGAATACTACGATCCGTCCGATGCGTACGATACCGACCTGTGGACGCTTAGCTTTAGGGAGCTTTTAAAGTGTAGTTGTGACACGCGACCCCTCCCCCCGCCACCCACTGCGAATACAACGAACGACTGAATCCTTACGCTGACTTATAATATGCATTGTGTCTTTTATTGTTTGATGTTCGAATAGCAAAGGTTGGGAGCGTGTTTTCCTTTTGCTTTTGTAGTTAGCAATATGCATAAAAGCAACACATTTCTATTGTAGAATAGTCTTTTAGAACAAAGCAATGTTGATAAAAGAGATGTATTCATAGTAGTTAATATTATATTAGTTATATTTACGTGAATGATTCTGAACTATGTGGTGCTGTATGAAAGTTATTTATCAACATCTTGACTGCATGGATGGTGTAGTGTTTGCGGTGGTTGCCTCGCCACTGCCACTGCGACGAGTGTTGTGGGTTCGATCCCCACACGGGGCAAAAAATTGTGTCCACATATACCTATATAGTTGTACCGAGTCTGAATGTTCTTCGTGTCCGTTGTTTGAATGTTTGTAAAGTCAGGAATTATTCTTAGTGCGGAAGTTGTCTTTTATAAGAAGAAAAAATAATAAAATACTCGAATATTCTATAACATGTCATGCTCAAAAACTCCTCTGTAGTTGGCCCAGTGGTTAATGTATTACATTTTCAGTAATAATATTAATAGGTCTACATAAACAAAATAGGCAACTAAAATAGGCTACCCAGGGCCTACTTTCATATTACATTAATGACGGAAGTTTGTGTGATACCGTTATTCTAGAGTCGTCTACTGAACATTTAAGACTGCGCTGAACGTAAGACATATAATGACAGAGCTCGTGCAGCGCATATTCAAATCGGCGCGGTCGCCATAGTAAAATTGTATGAAGGATTTGAAGTGCTTTTTTGATAAATATGTATATTTATTGTCAACCAATAACTTAAATATTTGGGACGGACAAATTGTAATATAACTATTTATGTTTCGTTTAAGCTGTAAAATAGGATAGATTTCTACTGTTATAATCTAAAATCACGTAAAACGAGCTTACGTTTTTGCATTTTTCGTGCAAAATTACGTAATTTTGTGGGCGAAAATATTAATTATTTTAAGTTTTTAACACGGAGTAATTGTAAACACATTCATTGTTATTGTAAATGTATATTTTATATTTGTATTAAACAAAAATTGTTGATTTTATTCACTTTACTGTGACCGCCTGTATTGGCACATTTCGCTCGGCGCAGTCTTAAGTGGCGGAGTCTACTTAAGTAATCGTGCTTAAGAAAATAAGTAATATTTGTTATAGTGTAAGTCGCTTACACTACGAAATAGCAATCCTAACTAATATTACAATGCGAATGTAAGTTTGTTTGTTTGTTTGTTACGCTTTCACACCTTAACTAATCTACCGATCATCATGATATTTCTCATACACATTATCAGAGGAACAGAAAAGGATATAGGGTACCTTTCATCTAGATAAAAGTACTGTCACTAACATAACTTAACCTACATTAACGCGAGTGATGCAGCGAGCAAAATCTAGTTACTACATAATAATGTGAATATTATAATATTGTCACGAGACATGATCATATAACTTTAACTAAATGTCACAATACAAGGCTCGCGCAGCCGATCCCGTCCGCAGAGTTCACCGTTCCCTTTGCGCCCTCTACCGGACAACAAATAACTGTTTACTCACCTTAATGATGCTCGTTGTACGTACCACGATTAATTAACATTACTTCTATTTGTGGCCTATTTAGTATCTTTCTAGCTTAGATAGCTTTCGACAAAAACAGATCGTTATTGCCCCAGTGTCACGTGATCAACCGTTGTAGAAATAGTTAATGATATTTCTGTAGATTGAATGCTTAATAAATATATTTGTAAGTACGGTTCTCAAGAGCGGACACTAGACCATAAATTAGACGGTCCACTACATCAGATCGATATTTTATTTATGGGAAATAGCGAGCAACTGCACATGATGTTTTGGTGATGTATGTATGTGTCTGTTCAGACTATTATGAAAAAATTGACATTAATTTGATTTCTAGCTCAAAGCCTGAGTAAGGATAAGCCTAAAGGGTTCCTTACTTTTGATCACAGCCGTAATGTGAGCGAACCGACCGCATCAAAGTAATTAATTCTCGGCAGCACCGCGGCGAGTCTGAGCCGTCGTGATGCAAGCGGCATTATGTTACCATATTATTGCATGAACAAGAATTCATACATGGTGCACCAAACGGTTTTTAAAGCCGCGATAGCTAGCGAACTCAAACCAGCTCCATTCAAACAAATCTATCTTTGAAAGAGACTGGTCATCTCACCATATTTGATTTGACTGACGCTGTAAGATACATACTTTTTTGACATATTTGACATTATATATTATTACTATTATATTATGCTTACGCTTCATCATATCTGTCTATATGTTAGCACCGGCCCACGTAGTAGTTATGGACCTCCCACCCCGTCTTTCATTTGACTGACGCTGTAAGATACAATAATTATGATATATGATATATGAAAACAGAAACACACTTTAAAGTATAACTACGCAGCATTTTATTTGGATGCTTCTGTCTCTATCATGAATAAAACTCGTATTAAATGTAACCAGCTGACAGTATGGGCCAGCAACATAAAATATATTTTATTGATACCCCAATATCAATAAAATATTTTATGTATTTCCAGCTTACACGACCCCCGCCAAATTATATTGCAATTATATGTTCAAGTCACCGCCGGATACATTTTAATAAATAATAATATTTAATGTCAGCGCCACACAGCGTCTAGCATGTCACTATGCAGGTATACTGCCGTAGTATCAGTGCTACGGTACTCCTACTTGCCTTAGTTTACAATGCAAATATTCTTAATTATGAACTTTCTTTGTAATAAACTGCAGCTGCCCTCTGTTCGTGTTTTATTATGTGTTTACCTAGTTTAGCGCGGTCATTTAGCAGAGAGATGATTGCGTGGTTATATTCAAACGGAACATCGTTTTTTAGAACACAATACATTTCTGGTTGCGAATACAAAACTATCAATCAGAATCATACCAGACCGACAAAATGAACGTTGGAATAAAAAGAACTTGATATTTTTATTTCTGTAGTCTGAAAAGATACAATTGAATAATTGATACAGAACCACAAAGCTATCGGATATTAAAGTAGCCTGACATCTCCTGTCCTTGGACCTTAATCCTTAAAAGAAAATTGACGCGGCTAAAAGCTTCCTTTTCGACGATAAACTTATGATGAGACGGCTGTCGTTTTTAGCCTACCACAGACTAATGTTTGAAGGAAGGTGAGGGTAATATTTGATTGTATTTTAAACAACAATTGTCTACTTCCTATAATGGTATCACTTGATGTCGATGTTATTGCTATAGTATATTATTATGTACATGTTTCTGAAAAGTGTGTACGTATTACGTCGTAACATGTAATTAGGGAAAATAATGTTATATTTCAAAAAATATAAAAGCACAGTTAAATTACTTAATTAAATACTTAAATAAATTAATGTACATGTTTCTGAAAAGTGTGTTTTTTAATTTACTAGATGAATGAGAATATTTAAATTAGTTTTTCAGGGTAGCTCTTCACAAAAGATTCGTTTACCCAAACGTCTGTTTCCGGCAACATGGCGTCCGAGCTCTAAGTATTACTTCACTTCGATATTAATAAAAATAAAACGTTAAATATATTAGTCAATGTTAGAAGAATAGTGAATAACTGGGAAATTCTACAGTAGACACCTGAGTCGTTTGGGTTTTAGCGAGAGCAAAAACGACGTATTAATGTTTGCTTTTAATAAATTCTAACAGCAGATTTTCTTTTTTCATGATCAACAAAATAATCTCCTACTCATTCTATTTTCTTTGTTATTTAGTTTACAATAATAACTACAACACTAGGAATAATTATTATGTGTTTTTAAATATTCAAATTATGAACACAAAGTACACTCTGACTCGACACAACTATTTGTCTCGTAGGCAGCGATAGCTCTGATAGATAGACGATCAGATGCTGGATGCGGCAAGCTGAAGACAGGGCGCTATGGCGCTCTTTGGGGGAGGGCTATGTCTAGCAGTGGACTATTATAGCCTGATGATGATGATGATGATGATGAGGCAGCGATAGCTCAGCGAGACCAACAGACTGCAATGCAGAGGGTCTCGGATTCAAACCTACGTCGCGCACCTCTGACTTTCGGAAGTTATATGACTTTTCGAAATTATGTGCGTATTGATTGACAATTTTATTATCGCTTGTTCCGTACCTCGGAGAGCACGTTAAGCCGTCGGTCCCGGCTGCCATGAATATCTATGGCAGTTGTTATTGGGAAGCCAGTGCCCTCTAATATCCTGACACTGGTCTAGCCTTAGGGTATCGTTAGCCTTCGGGTTGCGGAGGTCAGATGGCAGTCGCTCCGTGTAAAAACTGATATACAGTCAAATCCGGTTAGACTAGAAAGCCCCAAGTGACTTGGGAATAATAAAGACTAGGGAGAAGAAGACAAATTTTTGTCTCGTGTGGAGATCGAACCGACAACATTTAGCGCAATGGCAGTGGTAAGGCAACTGCTTAAATCACTTCGCTATTCGGACAGTCAAATATATCTACAAAATATACCCAATAAATACGTGGCCCTTGTTAACACTTATATACGTGAAACGCCAATTCCAAAAATTCGAAACAAAGTATTTTTTTTTGAGGACTAAACTGACCATTGATCGCCTCGATGAAACAAATTCGAAAACGACAAGACAGAGAAATCTACCTGATTAACTATTACTTAATAGAGACAAGTATTCAAAAAGCGAGTATGAATAGTAGAGCCTCACTGATTTCAGCATGAATGGGTCGGCTTGATCGGGGAAGCACTACCCTCTCACAGAATATCGACGTGTAATAGCAGTATTCCTACTGTTGTGTTTTGTTCGGTGAATGAGAGTGCTGGAGGCCCAATCGCCCTCTTTTCCTCTTCCCACTACTTTTCCTTCCCACTTCCTTTCCTAAAGGGTCGGCAACGCGCAAGTGATGCCTCTGGTGTTGCAGGCGTCCATAGGCTACGGTGACCACTTACCATCAGGTGGGCCATATGCTTGTTTGCCACATTAGTTAAACACAAAAAAAAGTAAAAATAAAGGTTAGACTTGTGTAATAAGAGCCCGTATTTAAGCTAAGCTTCTCATCAAAAAGCATCTGATAGTAAGTTGTTGACACAAACGAGAGCTTATGGATCACATAACTGCTACACTAACAACAGCACTAAAGATATTACAATAAGCAGTAATAGCTTCATACGTAACATTAATAAACTTAGAGGCTTACGTTTGACTGGAGCAATCTGACCGCTAACGCTCACACAAAGCCGCGCGGGAATCTCACAAACTTTCCTCTCGGCGCTAAGTGGGTAATTAATCTTTCATAATAATATGACGTCACTCGCGCCTCTCCCTAATGCCTTACGAAGAGGAGTATTACAGTCACATGTTGTCTGAAATAGTAATCCAGGTAACGGTGATGAGCAATTTGTCAGTTTTAATAAGGAATTATGATTGAAATTAAACACTTTATACGCATTTTGTCACGTTGTTTATTTTACTTCAATGTCTAACATTCGCGTAAATATAACAATATTAAGAATTACGACGAAATTGCCATTAAAAAAAAAAAAATTGTTGATGTTTTTGTTGACTAAATATCGCAAAAAGCTTATCGCTCGGTTCAAGATTTTAAAACAAGGATGTTTTATAGCCAAATAAAAAGACGTGTGGCACTCAGAGACTGCCGCGGTAAAGCTATTGCATAGCATTTTTTATCAACTTATGCAATTATAATTATTTATTTATTTTATTTATGCAGTATTTTTTTCCTTTGTTTTTTTGTCTTTGATATTAATTCAAGTTTCATTATTTATTATTTAACCTAGTGATAATATTTTTTTAATTAATATTTATTCAAAAATAATGTATACATGAATTAAAAGACAAATATTGTAGTACAAAACTAAATTTTGTTTCCAACAAAATTCCGGAAAATTATTAAAATGGTCTATAATATAAATTTAAAAAAATATGGATAGAATTACTATATTCGATAAACAAAATGATTAAGTCTGTATTAAAAAAATATGAGCTCAATAAAAAGATACCTAAATATAATAGGTACTACAATATTTATATTTTAGTTTAAATATTTTAATTCATGAAATTACTATTATTTTTGAAAAAATATTGATTAAAAGAAAATTATTATCAAGTTAAATAAAAACTAAAATATTTAATTGACCATTTTTTAGAATTGATTATTAATACGAATAATATATTTCATATTAAATGGTATTTCTATCGAATTTGAAAATAACAACGTTTCGTTGGATACATTGCAACTAGCCTGTATATGAGTTAACTTATAGTCATTTAAAAAAATATATACTTTTAATTCTATTCTGTGGCCAATTTCAACATGTAGCATTTGTGTCACAGTGATGCGCGCGCATCTTAAAATTTCACTCTCATCATTTTTTCATAACGCGCCTAAAGAAGTATAACTTCAAAAAGTATCACCGCTGTGCCGGTCGGAGTGGGGGGTGTTAGGTTATTTTCGTTACGGAATTTCTGGATTCGGTCTCCACGCTCAAGGCCCGCGATAGAAGCTATGCAATAGCTTAATAAAATCTGTCAAAAATTTTCGTACCTCTAGACTAGACATTCGACCTGTGCCTATGATGGCATCAATTTTATTTATACTATTCTCCGAAAAACCTTTTATCGGAAGTATTTAAGTACATCGTGTACCTCTATCAAAATACTGAAAATAATAAGTGGTATTTTGATACGAAGACCAAATATACCAAGTTTCAGAATTGGTGCAGATGTTAAAGTAGTTCATACCAATGTTCGGTCCATGGCCCTTTATGGGGCACCAGTTTGGGGAAGTAACCTGACGGCCCGTAATATTTCGGCGCTCCGTGCGCCACAACGGGCAATAGCCGCCAGGTTAATTAGAGGCTACCGCACGATCTCGTTCGAGGCAGCGAGTCTCCTTGCCGGATCCATGCCCTGGGACCTGGAAGCGGCGCTTTTGGCGTCGCTTTAGCGTTGGCGCCAGGAAGCGCTAGCTCGGGGTGAAGGACCAGGTCTTCCCGCTTTAGAGGCGGCACGGTCCGAACTCCGCCAGGTCGTGGTGGAAAAATGGACAAATCGACTTGTGCACCCCAGTGCCGCGCACGCCACGATCGTGGCGATAAGTCCCGTTTTTGAGGAGTGGCTGGAAAGGCGGCATGGCGCCCTCACCTTCCGGCTGACACAGGTAATGACTGGCCACGGTTGTTTTGGCCAGTTCCTGTGTCGCATAGGCCGGCAGGCGACGCCCGGATATCATCACTGCGGCGACTACCGCGATGTTGTTGTGGACACGGCGCTGCACACTTTGGCTGATTGCCCCGCCTAGGCATCGCAGCGCCGTGAGATGATCGCGGCAGTCGGATTGGTTGCCCTCTCGCTCCCAGCCATAGTTCAGTCTATCCGGAGGTCGTCTCGCGCCCGGACAGTCTATGGTCCGGAGTGAGAGGTCGTGGAATGCCGTCGCCTCCTTTTGTGAGGAAGTGATTTCCATTAAGGAGGCGGCGGAGCGGAAAAGGGAGCGTTTAAACCCTCTCCCCAACTGCAGAGCCGGGCGCCGGAGGGCGCGAGACGACCTCCAGCCACCCTGAGTTTTGACCTGGGGGTGGTGGGCTTTGTGGGCCTGCCCGCCACCGTTCAGCATCAGGTCCGAGAGACGGCGTGCGTGTTCTCACGTGCGCCTCTGTGTAGTGTCTTTGTCCCCCCAGGGGGCCAGTGGAGGAAGTATTTTTGTGTAGTGGCCTGCTATTTCACACGGCGGGCCGAAACCATGGCGGGGTCGCGATTGAATGTGAAAGTGATTCGCGCGGCCTCGCCGTCTATGGTCATGTCGAGGAACACCGTGGTAGGTTTAGTCGGTATTACCGGGGTATCTTTTCCCCGGTGAGTCCGACATAACCTCTCCGTCGCCCCGCCGAGAGGTATGCGTCAAAGCATTCAACAAAGTAAAAAAGAAAAAAAATATTCATACCAATAACACTTGACGCAATTTACAATACATTACTTTCCCTCCTTATCTGTCTGCATCCATTTTAAAGACGGATTGTAGACTTACACGAAACGAATACCTTACCTTCAAGAGCCAAACGGATAAAAATATTATATGTTATGTCAAAATATTACAGCAATCAATGGTCATGACAGCCGTGCACATAAACTTTCACAATAAATATGAGCATCATAATTTAAATGAGGGTACTCCCTTTTGCTTGCCATCCTTGCATTACGATTAATGTGATCGCCCGTAGCCAATCTCGAGCCCACAGCGCTCCTAATGAACGTCATTCAGAGTCGTACAAAAGCAATTAGCGTGTGTACACGGAGTCCACAACACAGGACAGCTGGGGCCGCGGCCGCGCGCTCCTGCCGGCGCGCCGCGGCACCGCCCTGTTTGTGTTCGTAGCCGCACTCGCCCGCGGCCTCACAAGTGCTACATTCTATTCAATGAATGAAGGACAATGTTACCTGAGCATTCTTCGAGATAGTATATTCCTTTGATTTTGTTGTCACTTATTTTACTTCTGACATATTTTGATAGAATCAAAAGGCAGTGGATTAACTGAAATGTTATTGAATAATAAAAGCCTACAAACATATTTTATATTTCTATCGTAAATGGAAAGATGGCAGTCAGTGCTAGCCCTTGGGTTTCGGCTGAAAAACAGCGCTGCGGTCATCCGCAGCAAAGGCTGAGCTGGAGCCTTTTGGACACACTGTACAACATGTTCTTTATTTTATTTTTTGAAATTAAACTACTATATACGGATTTTAAAGCCAGCCACAGTCGAGCGCCAGCCTGCTATACTACCTTATGTAAAGGTTGTCACTGACAAGATTGGCTACATCTTGAAGCGAGCTTCAATCAACACATACTTCAAGCCGCCAACGAAGATAAGTCAATTTTTACCATCCGTCAAGTGCCAACTACCTTTACAAGAAGCAGGGGTCTATAAAATAGATTGTGACTGCGGACTCTCATACATTGGTCAAACCAAGAGAAGCATAGGCACCCGCATAAAAGAACACATAGCTGATGTAAAACACCAACGCTCGTTGAAGTCTGCTGTGTGTGAACATGTGCAACAGGGGACCAACCACTACCTGAGATTTGACAAACCACAGATGCTCGCTAAAGAACACCGATTCCTACCAAGGATGCTTCGCGAGGCTATTGAAATCAAGAAACATCCTAATTTCAATAGAGAAGATGGTTGGAATGTACCACCAGCTTGGGATCCAGTAATTCAAATAGTCAAACCCAAGAAGAAGCAAACCACAGCTAGACTTCATGATACTTTGAGCTCATTCTGCGTAAATAGAAACACCAATGATTAAATTATGTTCGGGTACTTTGAAATAACTACACTGGAACATTGCGACAGCTACCATCTTAGTCTCCCCGTGACCATGGCTGCTGAAAAGCAACCGAAACGTCGGGGAAAGTGTAAACATAAATATAAATAGTATAATAGTATAGTAATAGTATAAATAGTTTTAATAGTTTCAATAATTCAATTAGCTTAAAAATTTGTAAAGTTTAATAGTAATAGTAGTGTAACAGTTTTTCAAATTTTTGTAATAAAGTGTCAAATAAATAACACGATAAAATCCGTATATAGTAGTTTAATTTCAATGAATAACATTCGCGTAAACAGAAGACAATATTATATTTTATTTTTGTTTATTTTTTTGTATTTTCTTCTTGTTTGTATGTTAATATGTTGTGTTTTTGGTGTGTCTAATAAATTATTTTCTTTCTTCTTTCTTTCTTTCTATTACTACTAAATTTCGCAAACTACGTTTTAGGTTCCTAGATGCCGAGCTCATTGCTGTCTACTGAGTACAGATCAAGACTTCATGCTGATAATGAGAATTGAAAAATCCCAAAATACCACTTTTTTGATCCGTGAATCAAATTCGAGAAACCCTCATTTACAGCAAACGCATTCGCTACCGTCGTGCCACCGAGGCAATCGTCATGATATGCAACGTTTCCTTACGTTGCTTTTCATAAGCTGCAACTTTACTCTATACTGTTATAATATAGACTCTTGCTTGTATAATTAAACTACATAATAATATACGTGAATAGAATAGAATAGAATCTTTATTTGCTAGAAATGTAGGTATTACAAAAAGGTGTTATAGTAATTATTATAGCAGATCCATGTACATTTTACCTGTAAGGCTGCAAATTATTATAAACATTACAAAAACTTACAACTAAGATTTACTTTAAATTTAGTTCATAATGTAATTTGTAGCTCAATTTTTATTATTTATATTTTATCAGTTAGGAACGCATTTATAGAGTAATAACATTTATCTAGCAGAAAATTAGTGAGTTTTTGTTTGAAAATTGGCATTGGCTCATTTTTAATGTTGTTATGTACTTTATTGTATACCACAGGTGCCATACCAATAATACTATTTTTTAATAATGCAGTCTTATAATCACCAGTGCTTAGCAAGCTTCGATATTGAGATCTCACAATTGCTGATCTTTTTTTAGTTTCTGTTAAGAGAGGAAATAAGTGTTTGTTTGTTTTTACAAATACTGATAATTCTAAAATGTATAAACATGGAAGCGTTAATAATTTGTGAGTCTTGTACGATTTGCCGTCAAACACACGTTTACTTCATCCAGAATTTCGTCGCTATTAACAGAGTACAGCCTAATACCTCGAGTCCATCTGCCGAACGCCCATAAGCCGCTGTGACAGCGATCCTTGAATTGTCGCCACAATATATTGAACCTTCCGTTGTTAGTAATAAGGTATACGAGTGTGTGGTGTTTGCCTCGTGCCGAGAGTGGGATGAGCCGGGATTATCGCGAGCATCGCACATGCGACGTGCTCGGTGCATTCGATATCATCCTAGTGGTACGCTGGCTGACTACACGCTAGCTTTAATATACATCAAGTGCAGGTCATTCCATCACACTTTAATTCCATTGATACGTCATAAGCTCTTTATAAAGAAGTAAATAGTCGTTTGTGGTCGATCGTGAATTGTTGCCTTCGATTTTCGAATCGTGCAAACTAAGGAGTAGTTAAAAAGAATATATAAGTAGCGTCTTCAAGTCTGGCATAGCAACCGGTTGATAGCAATATGCTTAGGATGTGCGCTAACAGTCAAAAGAGTAGAGTAGTAGAGCCTCGCTGATTTCAGCATGAATGGACCGGCTTGACCGAGGAAGGACTACCCTCTCATAGAATATCGACGTGAAATACCAGAATTCCTACTGTTGTGTTTCGTTCGGTGAGTGAGAGTGCCGGAGGTCCAATCTCTGTTTCCCCCTTCCCGCTCTTTCTCCTTCCCACTTCCTTTTATACCTAAAGGGTCAGCAACGCGCAAGTGATGCCTCTGGTGTTGCAGGCGTCCATAGGCTACGGTGACCACATCAGGTGGGCCGTATGCTTGTTTGCCAACATAGTAGTATATAAAAAAAGCTTGGTGTTTAAAATATGGCTATTTTACGCACATCTCTCTACCCTCCAGTTTAAAAACGGACCTAATCTGTCAGCGATGTATAGGCGAGAAGCTTCATTTCAAACTACTTCTATTTCTAATTTAACTTCTATCACGTTCTAACTAGCAGAACGTTTCATAATGAACCATAATTCATCGCATAAGATCGACAAACAGCAAATGCGCTAACAACTGTAGGCTCGCTCGTGGTATCACTATGGACGCCTCACTGGTTCAGTCATTGCCGTCGCAATTCAAAACCCGGATTGATTAGGCGACAGCATTCACCGCGCATATACATCCATTGCAGGCTGCACACAAATGATTGTCAAATGGTTGTATGTGGTTGGTAATGTACTAAAATGTTAAAGGACTATGTGGCAGTTTTATTGATAAAGTTATTTGCATATAATATGCTAAGTAGACAGTCAACCATAGAACATGATTATTACATTGAATATGTAAAAAAGTAGAATCACTATAATTATAATTATATTCTTAATAAATTATCCTGGAGTTCATATTATACACCGTCAAATTGAATATTAACTCCTATTTCTTTTAAAATTTATACATATTACTAAGCCAATCAAGTAATGAGCCTTTTGCAGTCCAAAGCCCAGCATAGGTCCTTTCTTATTAACAAAGTTAACACACACACACACACACACACACACATTATTGGACGCATTTGTATTCTTTTTTTTTAGTCAGCCTTAATAACGTAATTCTCTTGCTAGCTTGTTGATCCTAAACACTTCTTTATAAACAAAAAAAAATGGCGGGTCGGGTTCCTGATACTCTCTTAGGGGCTATTAAGAGGGCCAAAATTTCGTTATTTTGTTGCGTAGGATAACACCATTTCTAAGATATTGTTAATATTCTAAAATAATTCAAAAATGGAAAGCGTGGAAGCGTGACGATGACGCGAGTTCTATGATTTTTGTTCTTCCCAGAAGTGCTCAACGCGCCTAAAGAAGTTTTCACTTCAAAAACTTTCTTTCTGAACTGGTCAACTTAAATCATATATGATTGCAGTCCAAAGCACATATGTAAGCAATAGAGTACGTCATTATTGCGATATGAATATAAAGTAGGAAACGCAACGAATGCAAAGTGGGACAAAATATCTGGCGTCATAATTGCACGGCGTTTTGTTGCGCTCACAACTCTCAGCTCACAGCGGACTGCGCGCCACACACCGAACCTTGTTAGTGTTTTATAATAGGCTGTCATGTTTTTCCACAACAGTTAAAACATAGTTGAAGGGGAGCTGGACAAGCTACTCCATTAACAAGTTAACTTCATGTTACTGACATAAATCCAAGCCGCTTCGATTAAATTCACTGTTGTTATGTTTACGTATTTGCAGAAGGGAAAAAATTGTTTAAATGTGCTGCTCAGGATTTAATAAAACATTTTGTTAAATTGATTTTGAAACATTCTATTTTAGGGTTGGGTTCGAAGGAGTTTGAAGCCTAGGATTTTCAGCTACAGTATCCCTTAACCAAAGCAGTACCTGTAGATTGATCGTTTGCAATACCAGGGTTATTTTTGGCACTTTATGTACCTTTACCTTATTGAAAATAATTAAATAAAAGGCATAGTAGAGGTCTTTGAGCCGGAAGTCTTATATATAATATCAGCCGCGTATATTAACTGTCCCACTACTGGCCACGGGCCGCTTTATAGTGAGAAAGTGTGGGTTGGCGGAAACTGCATATCTTCAGAACATTATGGAAACTCTCAGACATGCAGGTTTCCTCGCGCTATTTTCTTTCACCGTTATAGCGAGTGATAATTATATATCTAATACGGAACTCTTACTAACAGTATTATTTTTAGGCATGCACTTTCAGGAGAGCTGTCTCATTCATGCCCATGAAAATTATAATTTATAATCACGTTGATGAAATAGCAGTTAACTGCTATACAAATAGCATATCGATATAAAGTTTTCTTCAGAATATCTGAGCTGCGCTTTTACTCATTTGCAAGCTAAGAGAGTATTTAAAAACAATATATTTTGCCGAAACATGTCTTCATTTCATAATATACACGTCACTTCGGAGGATAAAGACGTATAGATTTCATAATTATATATTGACATCTTCGTAACAGCTAACCCGTTAAAGTTATCACTCTAGACCGCAGCTCACGACGAAGTATTGTAATTTGGCAGCCGCTTATTTAAATGAACTTTGACTTACACCATACAGAGTAAACACAGTCGTGAACAAGTTATCGCTTGATTACAGTACAGACGTTACACGTGTCATTATTTAATTCGTGTAAATTCTGTGTCTACACTCAGCAGTTCAATTACTAGACAAGTATAAAAGTTATGCTACGAGGGCAAATCTTGTCTAAACAAATAATATGCGGCAAATTGTGTGCGTTTCCTTCGCCTATTCCTTCTTTTATTGTTTTGCTGCCTATACTTAAGACGATGGCACAGAAGAACACATACAAGCGAGGTGATTTATGCAAATTTTCTAGCTAAAATACGACACATAGAGCTTTTAAATTAATATATCCTGTTAATTATAGTTTGTACTCAAACTTTTCCGGACATATTTAACAGCCCAACCCTGTATGCATAAACAGCGCTCGAGTATGGGCAAAATGTCTCAGTCGCTTGCTCTACACATATCCAATCAATTAGTCGATATGTGCAAGTCAGATTCTACATCTGTGGAGGAACAGGGTGTGATGACCCTCCAACACAAAGGGAGGATCCTCCGACTAGACAGGGTGATCGAGCCTGGCGGGTCGCGGCCCGACTGTTCTACTGTTGATGTTGGGAACTTGTATAGGTATTTACTTATTCGCTTTGTAAATGTTACTTGTGCGATTTGGCAATGTATGGGAAACGTCATTTTAAGCGCTTATTATATATGGCGTCATCTGTTGAATGTAGGCGGAACTTCTTTGTCTGTGCGGAGTTGCCTCACATCTAACAACACTCGGTTGAAACATGGCGGTATCGATCGGCGTACTTACAGCCAAACTTAATTATTAGTTACTAGTTTTCACCCGTGGCTTCGCTCGCGTAAATGTAGGTTAGGTTAGGTTAGGTTTGCAACAGTTCTTTTTTCTGGATGAAAGGTACCCTATGTCCTATTCTGTACCCCTGACAACGTGTATGAAAAGTTTCAAGTTGATCGGTTGAGTAGTTAAGGCGTGAAAGCGTAACAAACAAACAAACGCATTTATAATATTAGTAAGCATTTGTGATCATAACTTTAATTTCCAGACTTATAAAAGTTACTTCACAACCTGACGTCTGTAGAGCCAATTACTGACAATAATTGTAACAACTTCGTGTGCCATTTTAATAATTCGTTTCATACTGCAACTAATATCTAAGAAATTCAAGTTGAAGTCACAAAGTTTTAGCCATGATATTGATATTTTTGTAGATGTAATATTGATTGTGTTGTTGACAGTTAAGTTTATGTGGGAATCGATGAGACGAGATGATATTATTATTATTTTATTATTTTATTATTATTGTTCTGAGTCTGGGTGTACTGTATATTATCTGTTAATTGTATGTTTGTAAAGTCCCTCTCGACACCAGGCATGATTCTTAGAGCAGGACATGCCTTTTAGTAAAATAATGTTTCAATGTGGACCTGGAAGCTAATGCGTACAAACAATGAGAGGATATTAAAAAAAAAATTTGGGGCAGTCTTTGGGGACTGCCGATAGAAGCGAAAACTTTAATCCTTGATCATAAACACTTCTTTATAAACTAAATTATAAACCAAAAATAATTCAATAATCGAAAACGTTCGGTGACGATGACGCGAGTTCCATGATTTTTGTTCACCCAAGAAGTGCTCAACGCGCCTAAAGAAGTTTTCCCTTCAAGAAAAATTAAAAAAAATAAGGTGTGGCTCGGATGCTAGTTCCTGATAGTCTCTTCGGGGTTATTAAGGGGTCAAAATTTCGTTATTTTTAAGCTATTGCATAGTTTCTATCGTGGGCCTTGAGCGTGGAGACCGAATCCAGAAATTCCGTAACGAAAATAACCTAACACCCCCCACTCCGACCGGCACAACGGTGATACTTTTTGAAGTTATACTTCTTTAGGCGCGTTATGAAAAAATTATGAGAGTGAAATTTTAAGATGCGCGCGCATCACTGTGACACAAATGCTACATGTTGAAGTTGGCCACAGAATAGAATTAAAAGTATATATTTTTTAAATGACTATAAGTAGAAATGTTAAATGACTATAAGTATAAATAGTTAACTCATATACAGGCTAGTTGCAAAGTATCCAACGAAACGTTGTTATTTTCAAATTCGATAGAAATACCATTTAATATGAAATATATTATTCATATTAATAATCAATTCTAAAAAATGGTCAATTAAATATTTTAGTTTTTATTTAACTTGATAATAATTTTCTTTTAATCAATATTTTTTAAAAAATAATAGTAATTTCATGAATTAAAATATTTAAACTAAAATATAAATATTGTAGTACCTATTATATTTAGGTATCTTTTTATTGAGTTCATAATTTTTTAATACAGACTTAATCATTTTGTTTATCGAATATAGTAATTATATCCATATTTTTTTAAATTTATATTATAGACCATTTTAAAGATAAATAAATAATTATAATTGCATAAGTTGATAAAAAATGCTATGCAATAGCTTTACCACGGCAGTCTCCGAGTGCCACACGTCTTTTTTGCGTAAGACGCACCATTTCTGAGATATTGTTAATATTCTAAAACAATTCAAATATGGAAAGCGTGAAATCGTGACGATGACGAAGCGTGACGATGACGCGAGTTCTATGATTTTTGTTCACCCAAGAAGTGCTCAACGCGCCTAAAGAAGTTTTCAATTCAATAATAAAAATGTTGTACAAACAATGCGTAATCATCGCTTTGCTTATTGCTCAATGGCCACGCGATAAAACAAAAATACTTTCCCCGCCAGAGGGCACTGGGGCGATTTCCACTGAAATATTAAAATTCCTTTAGCAACGAGAAAAAAAAACAAGAGCTATCAGAGAGGCAAGCTTTTATTCTTTATTAAGTTTACATTTCATTCTAAAATATAATTAAGATTTGAAACTAAGCGAGCGAGGTAAACACCTGGAGGTTTAATAACTTGTGGTCACTCGCGCCCCCGTAAATAATACATAGGCAATACATATTTATTTCTTATAATTATATAGATTATTGCCTCATTGGTCCCGTGGCATGAGCACGCAATTTTTTGAAATTGATCTCAAGATCACGGGTTCGATTTCTGGATCGGATTGAGTGTTACCAGTTCTATTCAGAAATACTTTTAGTGGAACGCCTGGAGCGTTATAAACATAAAACTTCGCATTTTTGTTCGGGGGAAACAAATTACAAAATTAAAGCAGAATGTTTAGCCTGTAATATATATAAAAAGTCTACCTATTAAAATTGTGATCTTGATTTTCTAAAGAATATGATAATAATTGCTATAGATCGAATTCTATAATGGATATTAGTCTGTAAAATAACTTATGTTATTTATGAGTCTGAAAAACTGCAGGATAGCTGCCAATAGGCTTGCTCATATGGAACCTAATATTTGGCGAAAAGTGGAGCTAAGTCATTATACTTATGGTTAATACATATCTGCCGACTATCTACTTAGAGGCGTGAGTTTTATACAAGAATTTATTTTAAAATCATATAACATAAATATAGTAAGGGAGTCCCTTTGAAGGTTTGGGAAATAAATTCGAATGAGTGATATGCGTAGTTTTTGGCCACCATCTTTCTTACACTTAGTAAGATGGTGACCAAAAACTACGCTTCTAACTTTTATCGATTATATGTGATGTTATCAAGTATCCTGCTTCTCATTTTGATTATTATTGAAAAATACAAATCCACAACCGCATTTAGTCACGGACTGCTTTTGCATAGTCACAAAGTGTATGCGCCATCATGCCATCCTACTGCCTATTTTAGATTTAAATTAAAAATATAACTAGACCCAAATTATTTAATCTCCATAATATTATTAAGTTTATTGTTATTATTTTTAGTTTTTTAAAGTCAGTAGCATATGGTATAATGGTTGCAACACCTTGTTGATATGAGTTGTAAAATACTGAAATTATATTTAATTGGCAATTTAAAAGAGTGGCCGTGAGTTTCTTGCAGGTTTCTTCTCATAGACTCTACTCTACCCTTTGCCTGAACTTAGCAACTAACCTAAATGTAGCTTCAGTAACTTAGTAAACTGACTAACCTATATATTTTGACGTATATAAGTGTTAATTTGTAATCTAAATGAATAAATGATTTTGATGACTTTGACTTTGACTTATCTTAATAAAAGTTTCGCAAATTGTCATCCCTTATTCCTTTGACTATTAAATGTATTATCGTTCTGTTTTTATGAAATAAATGAAAGATAAGCAATAATATGTTTCAAGTCTTATATGAAATTCTGGAGGAGTGTAGCTGTTTTGTCATCTATAGTATAGCTGTAGTCAGTATGACGCTTGCTTCGTAAAGTTTATTACATTTTTCAATAGTTGTTTTATGTACTGACTTCGATGTCACCACTTGGTACACTTTATCTTATTGACAAATATATTATTTCGTTTATTTGGTAAAACTCATTGACCTTGTAATATACTAATCGAAAATAAACTACATTGATATAATCTAGAGAGCTATAAAACGACTACTAGCATTAAACTTGACTACTATAAGTATTAAGATTTACACTTTCTTCGACGTTTCGGTTGGTTTTAATAATCTATAATCACAGCAAGACTGTTTTCAAACGAACCGCGATAAATCCGTATAAAGTAGTTTAATGTCAATATAATATTACATTCATGTAAACGCAAAATAATAATATTAACTTTACATGTTATGCAGCAGCGCGAATCTTCGATCGGAGGTATCAGGCGTATGTTATGAAGCCATATCCCTACTCACTGCACTACTTATGTAAATCTACTCCTAACAGTTTAACTAAGAACCTTAACAAAGAGTAATGGATTACTGTTGTTAGCGTTCGTAGTAAAATTATTGGACTGAATATTTGTATTCGGTGAAACCTATAATCGGCTCACCTCCACGAATTATTGTAAATGTAGTCTTTAAAAATAAATATTAATCTATAGTCAATATATAATACTACTCCTAAATTCCGCCAGATATGATTGCGCTCCCATGTGATGCTATTAACGTCCACCCTGCATATTGCTTGTATCCGTGGTGTTATTAAGACTGCGCTGAGCGAAATGTGCCAAACCAGGCGGTCACAGTTAAGTGTATAAAATTAACACATTTTGTTTTATACAAATATAAAATATACATCCTTACTAATATTATAAATTCGAAAGTAACTCTGTCTGTCTATCTGTCTGTCTGTCTGTTACCTTTTCACGGCTAAACCACTCAACCGATTTGGATGAAATTTGGTACAGATATAGTTTAAAAC
Organism: Catocala sponsa; assembly: GCA_963564715.1. Taxonomy (NCBI): domain Eukaryota; kingdom Metazoa; phylum Arthropoda; class Insecta; order Lepidoptera; family Erebidae; genus Catocala; species Catocala sponsa. Next base: position 689,003 of record OY751343.1, read on the forward strand.
CTGGGAAAGGACAAAGGCTACTTTTTATTGATGTAGGTATCACGCGGGCGGAGACGCGCGCAAATGCTAGTTTATCATAACAATGAATGTGTTTACAATTACTCCGTGTAAAAAACCTAAATTAATTAATATTTTCGACTACAAAATTACGTAAATTATATTATATAATAATATTATATATAGCACGAAAAATTCAAAAACGTAAGCTCGTGTTACGTGATTTTTAGATTATAACAGTAGAAATCTATCCTATTTTACAGCTTAAACGAAACATAAATAGTTATATTACAATTTTTCCGTCCAAAATATTTAAGTTATTGGTTGACAATAATAAGATACATATCTATCAAAAAAGCACTTCAAATCATCCATACAATTTTACTATGGCGGCCGCGCGCCGATTTGAATATGCGCTGCACGAGCTCTGTCATTACCTGTCTTAAGAAATTATTAAAACAGAAATCGAATTCAAAACACTTGCTCAACATGAGAATCGGACTCAAGACCTTACGATTAGGCGCATAAAAATCTTATACGGTACAAATGAGGTCGTAAATCAAAATTTGGAGCTATTACTTTTTAAATATCCGATACTCACAATCACCCCTAGCTTATAAAAGTCAAATAATATAAGCATCTATCGCGTATTATTTGGCTGACTTTTAGATTGTATCCATTTGTTGGCGCTGGGGTCATTGATCATAGTGCTCGATCACTCTTCGTCAAGTTGTGACGTCGGTGACAGGTGAAATAGCCGCATTATATCGATGAGCGTGTACCGCGAGCTATCACGAATATTCGAACACGTTAATCGAATAAAAGTATGATTTATCGATTCAATGTGACGTCACTCAAGTGTTACAAAATTATTGACATTGCAGTCACTTTTGCCATTCATTGTGCATGATAAATAGCTAATGCTTTGAGCGACAAATTGTTTGCGATTACATATTTGTAAATGATTTATCACCAGTTTTATGTTAACGCTGTCTCCTACCCATGATAAGTGTCTCTTTATCCGGAAAAAGATCTAATAAATTCGCATTGCATGTTTCAAGTTTCTTATAGGTATATACGAGATACTTAAGAAAAATATTCTTTTATCGAGAAACGATTGTCCAAATAAAATGGCGAGATTATCGGTGCCGTCCAAACAAAGTAGTAAATCTTGTCTAGTCGAGATACAGCGGGCCGGTGCCCAAGTATTTGTTCTCCTAACATATAAAGACACAATCCTCCATGACAATCAATTTGTGGCAGATCGAATGTTAGCTAACGCTCAACCACATACTAATAGCTGTTTTATCACTATATACAGTTTAGTGTATAACACAATGTTTTTAATAATGTGTAAATCGTTATTTTATGTGTAGCTAAAGACAACCGAAATCAATATGATAAGCGAGCTTTAGTAGTTATTAATCAATTTTGGAAATTGAACAATCAATTGAGCTTCAGTCAGTCGCAGATGGTTCACTAGATGATAATGTACCCTTATATCAAAATTTGTTAATACAAAACAACAGTAGGAGCGATTGTAAAAGTGCAAAAAACATAGGTTGCGGCTCGCGGCGCTCGCTGTGCCGCTGCCGTCCGTCGGACGAAAACTCCTAAAAAGTGGCAATAACTGGCATATTCGGACTCAAACCGCTTTTTATTTGTGTTTGCCTCGTTAATGGGCGCCGCTGCCAGATTGGTCCCATACAAACTTTCTGTTTCAACTTATTGCGGATCCACATTTTGAATTTCGAATTTATATTTTCGGAAAACCGCAACTGGCGTGATTACCTCGACATTCATGAACGTGTGTAATGAACATCCCGCTGTATGCTCTTTAAATATTACCAGATAATACATATAATGGACATATGCTTTTACAACTTATTCTTCTTCTTTTCGTGTGGTTAGTGGCCAACCTGTTGTCAAGAGTTGTTCAAGCCGCCCGGCGCCCGTAGACCTTTGACATGGCTTCAATTTGACATCCAATCAATCAATCAATTTGACAACAACCGGGACCGTCTTTTTACGTGCCCTCCGAAGCACGGAGACGCTCAGATGAAATACCACTAAGCGGTCACCCATCTATAGACTGACCGCACCCAACGTTCCTTAACCTCGCTAATCGTTTACCGATCAGTGAGTGCAACTGGCAATGAGCGCCTTAATTAATATATTAATTAATATTTATACTATTTGTAAGCACTCAAAGTGCTATAAACTAATAAAGCTGCTTCAATCGCGCAGCTACAAAGTGACTTTGGAAACGAGAGAACGTTCGAGTAGACGGGGTTTCGTTACTAAAACGGCGACAGCACGACTTTTTTTCTTTTTTTACAACTGAAGTGGCAGACAAGTATACGGCTCACCTGATGGTAAGTGGCCGTATCACCGTAGCCTATGAACGCCTGTAATACCAGAGGCATCACTTGCGCGTTGCCGACCCTTTAGGAAAAAAAGGAAGTGGGAAGGAGTAGGAACGGGAAGGGGGAAAAAGGGTGATTGGGCCTCCGGCACTCTCACTCACCAAACAAAACACAACAGTAGGAACACTGCTATTTCACGTCGATATTCTATGAGAGGGTAGTACTGCCCGGTCGAGCCGCCCACTCATACTGACGTCAGCGAGGCTCTACTAGTCAGATTATTATCTACTATTCTTAACTATTGTCTATACAAATAAATAAAATTGAAGTGTCTGTTTGTAATGTCAAAATAACAGCTTTTTACCTAATGCATATGAAAGTATATAAAGTACCTATACCAAAACATCTATTTTTAAATTTTTTGTCTGTCTGTCTGTCTGTTTGTTCCGGCTAATCTCCGAAACGGCTGAACCGATTTTTACGGGACTTTCACTGACAGATAGCTGATATTATAAGAAGTAACATAGGCTACTTTGATTTTAGAAAAAAAATAGGATTCCGCGGAGACAAACACTTTTTAGTTAAAATCTACGCGGACGAAGTCGCAGGTAACAGCTAGTTATATATAATATTCTTAACACTTCAAACTTTTAAAAGCTTGACATAACAATTGCTGTTACTTTTTAATTAGCCAATCATTAGTATTGTTACGGAGTAACGTGACTAAGAGAAGCCCACAAAGTGCACAACACAATGAATAATAAATGTTTATCAAAAGTCATAAGCCGCCGTAATTATCTGGGCCCGTTATCCCGGGTCCCCGGGGGGGCGGGTCGTACGGCTGCGCGGTGGGGGGCGTCGGCGTCACATAATTACTTCGGAACGTCGTGTTTACACGGCACGTGGCGCGCGGGCCGATATCTGAACCCGCCGGACCATGCTTTATTACAATATACTAAATCAAATAAAAGAAAATAAATGAGGCTACGTGCGATGCCGCCGCTCTCGGAAGCAAATGAAATTACAAGTTGACGTTGAACGAAGTGTGGAGTGGCGAGATAATTGGAAGCTGCGTTAATATTAAAACCGAATTACCTCTGAACATTTTATAGAGTAAATATGAGGCGAGGGGTGTCGCGTGCGGTGACTGGTATGTTGTGTTCGCTGCGCGCTCTAATTGTGTTAGCTCGTGACAGACGCGCGCGGAGTTCTGTGGTCGCCGCGGGCTCAAGACTGCCACCTAATGTACATACACGCGCGCACACACACACATACACATACATGTGTGTATACATGTTATGATATGCAAACAAATATCAAAAATAATACAGACATCTTCCTTCACAACAGGTTTGAGAAGTCAGATATTGATGTGGTTATACAATAGACACTTGTTTATGATAATAGATCTATTATCATAAACAAGTGCCCCGTAATTCATTAAAATTTAATTTGAACACTTATAGAAAATTATGATAATTTTTTGTTTTGACCTCATGACCTCAATCAGTCAATCATTGTGTTAAATATGAAGTTACTAATTCATGAACCTTAATTATCTCTTCCGTGAAGTTTGGGCCAATGAAGAGTTGTTATGAGGCAAATGTACTCACTGGGCGTATATATTATATAGGTGCTTAAAATTAAGCGTTCCAATGTCTGTTCGTATGTGTTTTTGGTCGGTTTGGTATTTGAGATATATAGATATAGGTATTCTATGCGTCAGTCGGTTAAAATGTTTATAAAGCTGCGACAGTCGGCACTTGCCATGAATTGAAGATAAATGTACAAAAAAGACTCAATATCGACGTTCTGAAAAGATAAGAAGGCAAGAATCTCTATAACTTAAGTATTCAACAAGTTACTAAACGCAAAATGTAACAACATCTTTTGTATAGCACTTGTCATTATTCCGCAGATAACGTAAAATTATCGTATAAAACTGTAAGCAGAAAATATGAAGAATGCTAAAGTGAGAGAGCAGGCTCGGAATATGTAAGCGACGCTCATGCAATATGCAGTAAATAACCGCACCGACCGCTTATTGTGCGCGCACCGATCGGCTACGCCGCACGCGCGATCCACTACGAACACCTACCCCTCTACGGAATACATGCTACGGGACGTCTACGGGTTTCTAATACCTGTTCCAACTGCCCCGAGTCATTGATATAGAATCACGTTCGGCCACAGCTGCGTCCTGTCGCTTATTTTTCCGTATTTTCGTACGAAATTGCGTACGGCTAAACATCTTATTATGGGCCCTCTGGGAATGAAGCAACTTTCTGCAGAATACACACACGGTATATGAATAAATAATACGGTGCCCTCTGATTAGTCTTTCGTGACAGTGTAATGAGATTTCCTTATTTAAATTACAGGATATTTAACGGCACGGTTGATTCTAAATGATAATGGGAACTTTGCGTAACAAAAACGTTGTACTTTTAGATGGCAAAATAAAGTGCCCTAGCGCTTTAAAATGACTATAGATTTTAACTTCAGCGTCGTTAAGGGATTACCTATATATTTGAAATGAATGAAATATAAATGTAATATACAATTGCAATTAGCGCAGTTAGTCTGTTGTCCGTCATGTGTTTTGGGTAAGTGCTTAACGGCAACTAAACTTTAAAACTATAACACGCTCCTATAAAATTTATAAGACATGTAATCGTTGTCGCGTGACTTCAACATTAGTAAGACGGTATGGTATGGTCATTAATATCCTAAATATTATAGAGACTAGATACAAGCCTGCAAAACTTAAACCATAGCATTGTGGGCTACCTACGGTGATATTTTTATCATTTATAATTACACCTGTTAATATTATATACACAATATTACGGGCACATAATTATTGTGCTACCTGGTCGCTAGAATAGTGAGAACGCGAATTCGAAATTCGAAAAGGTAGAATATTCTAGGCTCGATGCGTCAGCGGTACGAGCCGTCAGTTTTGTACTATTATTTGTATAGATCGGTCTATATTTTATAAATTGTTGTTATAATATGTTTACCGTATCATCGCTAAAACTCATTCACCTTCTAGCCTTGGTATACATGTATGTTATGTGTGTGTGACAATAAACCAAAACCGTTAGTTGAGACAGTTTCATTTTAGTCACCCTATACAAAACCGTTAGTTGAGACAGTTTCATTTTAATCACCCTATACAACAGACTTTGGTACACCCCATTACCTCAGCATTAAACAAACAAAAGATTGTTAATAATTAATATCCTTGTTTTCATAAGAATCGTTTGAAACAGGGACAGTGAAAGACGAATATGTCTTATAATATAGGGGTGTGTTATAGTTGCCTTACACACTCACCCGAAGCACATGACGAAAGAAATGAAAAGTGAAATTGATAAGAGAAAATAAGGCTAGCGTTGAGTTCATACAAATGTATTCCTTTGAGTTCTCCCTGAAAAAATACATCAGACAACCCCTGCCATGTTCTTATGTTTTATTTTTTAATAATTTCTATAATGAGGAATATTAACCTCCAAAACTTGCAAAAATCACACGATTATTGTTTTCAGACATCCAGCAAACAAAACCAATAAAACAAACCAAAATCCTTTCATACTGTACATGAAATAAATAAATAATTGAGGTTTTGGAGGAGGAAAAAAGGGGAGTACAGGGGAGACAATGATTTAATACACTGCCTAGTCCGGACTGTAGTTTTTGCAGCGCGAGGGCAATAGACCTGTTAGAAACCTTTTGTTTAAATGTTTTGATAGCCACATCTCCTCATAACCTATTAGCCATATGAATCAAATAGTCCGTATTGCGGAGTCACGGCAGGTACACTATTGGCTGGAACTCGCAGCGGTTACTCGGCTGAGAGCTGGCGCGGCGTGCGTTTGACAGTTATTGTGCGGAACATATGCGCACTTATAATGCAATTGCCATATTTTACGCCGCCGGAAGGAAACGCGAGCATTTGCGTCGATAAATAAACTAAATGCGTCTTCTAAACGTTTTATTACCGTCTTATTCATACTTCCCGACTGGTTCTGCTATATATTCGTATTTGCTTACCGATTGATTAACACCAGTTACGTCTTTTGCGCTAAAAATTTCTGAATGCATTCGCTTATGGGTAAAATGATTAAATTTTTTTGTAAATTATGCACATACTATTATTGAAGTGAAGACTTCTTTAGCGGCGTTGTTCACTTTTTTGTGATAGGTAAAAAATGTTAAACTCGCGTCAGGACACGTGACCTGATCGAAAATTCGTAAGACGGAGGGAGAATTGTCATGTTTGTGTACGATAGCGCAATAAATGAATATTGTATTTTACCACATAAATGATAGTACTTTTATACTGATAATTAAAGCAATTCGTGCAAAATTATTCCCTAACCATTCCAAAATATCAAAAATGCACAACAAGTTTTCACTTCTGCCGCCACTCTCGGAGTGCAACCCGTTGTCTTTTTAGTGAATGACTTCCTAGGCAAGTAACCCTTAAATGACAAATGCTATTGTAGAAATGATAGTGACATTTGTATATCAAACATAATGAAGTAGCCCATGTATTTGGAGTGACTTGTTTTCTAAATAAAGTGGCAGGCCACCATTGCGTCGAGTGTTGTGGGTTCGAGTCCTACGCGGGATAAAAAATTGTATGATCTACGAATGGTTGTGCCGTGTCTGGGTGTCTTTTGTGTCCCGTGACACAGACTAGTTTATGACTAGTGCCGGCGATGTCATTAAAAAAAGAAGACAGTTCCTAAGAGGCTTATTGTATTAAATATTCGCTTTGGTAAAGAATACAATGTATGTTTATTCAATTAAATAGGACAAACATACAAGTTCGTAAATTATTACAAATTTCATCTATTACTCACACGTCCCGCACTCGAGTGGATCGAGTCGCTAACTACTCGAGTGCCGCACGTTTATTAAAACTCAAAACTATTGCTGTCCACCAATAAAAGCACTTTACACCATTAATAGAGACAGATGTCCCTGTCACACAACATGTGCACTGAGAGCGAGATAACGATACATTCGCCGCTACAGACAAACTTCAAAATATTATGTAACATTATTTATGTATAATTTGTGCGTATGTAGCGGGTTACATGCTAAATTATTTATGTAGCGGCATCTATAAGGAAATGTGCTCTGCCGACGGTAGCAGTGTGTGACGGTAACCCCTGTCATTAGTTATCTAAAACTAGCTGGCGAAATGTTGATGCAATGCACTTATACCTAACCCTTCTGGCATATATAAGCGTGAGTTTATTTATATGTGACGAATAATTTGTAACTATTTATATATTTAAGTTACAAAGGCACTATCAACTAGCATAGTTAGTCGTTTGAACGATATTTTTTTGAGTTGATGGCTGTATCTTTTGGGACCGGCGTGTAATTCTGCTTAAACATAATTATGCAAAATTACACTGATCTTAAAAGGCATAAGTGTTTAGTGATTAGTAATAACTACGCCAGGGGTATATTTAACCTATGGAGTTACAGTACTCACCTTGAGACACAATGGATTTTTGATTATTACATATCACGCGCACGCGCTTATTTACGAAACACTTGTATGTACGCACAATTACTCATAACAAGGCGCATGCGCCGACAAATTAAACGTTGCGTTTAGTAACAGCTACTCGACGACAAACGCACTTAATTAGCCTCAGCGAGACGTAATCTCGGAGAGTTAACACGCGACGAGTAGGCTCCGCAGCGAGGTTTACTTCAGACAGTGCTTCACGTATAACTTTTGTTTATAACGAGTCCCCACCTACATCGAGCACGCGCCACCGCGCCGCCTGTTATCTGTTTTAAGCTTTATATTTTAATTTTAACATCTTTTTGATGTAGAAAACATGGTAATTGTTTTGATCATACTATCTATAACCTAGCTTGGGGAAGACACTGAATCTTGCAAAACAGTTTGAACTAGCGCAGGCATCAGATCTTTATCTCTATCTCAATAAATAAATGTTTATATTATGTTATGTTTATGATATACATCTAATTGCTATCGTATACACAGAATACATACAGACTCGTGCTTATGTAGTGAACGTTATAAGTAATTATGTCCTAGTATTACTCTTTCATTGTGATAAAACAATCTGCATTATCAATATGACATATTTATTAATAATTGTTACATTATATTATTTATCTGGTAGGCTACTGCCTTCTTAAACTCCTGACATATTATATTAATGATACCTAACTAGTTGACTACTGTCTCATTGGGACCCTTACATAAGTTAATTCTTTAGGCCAGTCTTAGGGTCCAAGCATAGCATATTGGAAGTTTTTGTTAGGATATTTACTAGGGCATGGAAGTATCTAGTAAGAGATCCGCATCTTATTACTCAAAATATAGCTGACCAAAGGTAACAGTTACACGAGCATCTTGTTATGTTGTACAGATTCAGTTTAGCTACGAAGAAAGAACTTTAGTTACTTGAGCACAATAGCAGGTACAACGCATGTGTCGCTGACAGCGCGGCTCGACGGCACGGCGTTGCCTGCACCGGACAGTTATCGTGCAACTTTTATAACTGATGGCGATGCTATAAATATCTCCAGCCTCGACCCTAAGCCGCTCTCTACTTGTCTCCGCGATGTATGTGATGGTCAAAGCTTACAGCTCTCGCAAAGGCATGCAGTTGACATATTGTGCTCAGTGAAACGATGTAGAAAGTACACTTAAATACTTAATGACGAAAGTTTTTCTAGCTTCTTTTAAGGAATTTTGTCATATTTGCGGTATAGCCTAGGGGATTTAAGCCAAGTAATTAAAGTTCAAGTGGTTTGATAACTATAATATTGGGTTGGCATATAGACATTTTAAGAGAATGTGGCGTAATCTATACTAATATTATAAAGCTGAAGAGTTTGTTTGTTTGTTTGAACGCGCTAATCTCAGGAACTACTGGTTCTATTTGAAAAATTCTTTTAGTGTTGGATAGCCTATTTATCGAGGAAAGCTATAAGCTATATAACATCACGCTACGACCTACGGGGGTGTCGCAGGAAACGCGGGTGAAACCGCGGGAACATCTAGTATAATATAACAGATGATTATTAATATAGCTACCTGCTACAAGGATAATTGTACATTTTATATTGTATTGAATCATATTATATTAGAAATATACACTTATTGGATTTTAACTATTGTAAAAGATTGCGCGGAGTAATTGTTTCCATATCGAATAGCACAATGGCTTAAATTGCATTATATTACGCCGCGTGTATTGTTACGAGTATCGCTGCCTCGTATCCACTAGGCAACATTTGACGCGCGACATGTAGCACAACATTGTTACTCACGCTAACACGGAACTTTGTTTACCAATGTAGTCTGCCCACGCATGACCAGTCGTCGGCAACATGTCGCCAGAGGAACTAGTGTTGATTTCAGTGGCTTTTTCACGTCTCCACTTGACAACATTTGATGCTCAACTGCACTTGCATGGAAACAAACAACAAGCCGCGCGTCATGTTGCGCATCAGCTAGCAACGTCGCGCGTTGTTGTGCAACGTTGATGATCTTGTTGAGCGTCACGTGTTGTGCGGCAATTGTTGCATAGTGGATATGAGGCTTTAGGTGTTCTTTGTGTAGGTACGTTGTTTGAATATTTACACAGTTACATGCAATAGTTCTAAATATGAGATATGATCAAAGCATGGAATTTATTATATTTTTTACTAACAGGACAATTTTTGAACATGTATATGTCTGTGTTTATTGTATTTATATAATTTCACAAAATGGCAAACAGTGACTGTACTTGCTCATATATGTATCTTGAAGCATACAGAGCTCAAGCCAGTCGCGTGTCAGAAGCATGAACGAGTGGAGAGTTGGCAGTCGCTGTTACAAGTGTACACTGTAGAGATACAAGGCACTATAACGGGATCAACAACAATACAAGCTAAATCATTGTGATTGATAATTTACTATTTCTACAAGATCCATTTATTTATTTATGGTATTTATTTACTCGATAATCCTGTAGTCAATCTTTTTAAGCCTTTATAGGAATGCACAGCGTTATACAGTAGACCTCCCTAGCGTTATTGTATTGGAATGTTGCTACCTAATACTCTACTATAGACTAAAAACTGATAATGAATAAAAAAAAGAACAATTGGCGTGTTGCCAGTAGTAATAAATCCGACTAAACAATTCAAAACAATCCATACACTAAAACACTTGTTTCACTGATGTTAGAACCATTTATTCACGAGCGAACACGGCAAACCGGATTATTATTTTAATTCTGTCCCAGCGTTTGTACACGTCACGAGACCGCGCACCATTCCTACTCGATTACATTTGCATCACCGCACTGTATGCTACCCGAATACTACATTCGGTATACATTACTCGGTCGACACAAAGTAACAATTTCAAAGTCTATATTGAACCCGCAATGCATGTCGCATTGAGGTTAGTTGTCGTGGATGCGTGATTACACTGAGTGTCACGCGAATGAACAAACATAGATTGGTGCCGGGTGCAGCGACTATTAGATTTGGCCAGCGCCGGGCGGCGCCCGCTAGCTATGGATACTGTAACATGATTTCAGACAGAATTACGAGCACGTATCTTGTGCATTGAGTCCCGAAGGAGTTTGATGAAGTCGGGGTAAAAACTTGCGGAGTTCGGATGAGAATTGTTGAGAGTTGCGCCTTGCAGCTCGGGGCTCGGGGCGAGTCTCGCAGAGGTAAGTTTAATCAGGGATGCACAGCGGGTTCATCGTCGGTAAACATATTACGAAAATACACGAAATAATAGTGTGGTTTCATCATTTCTTTGGTAAAACAGTCTGGTAAACATAAACAACTGTACAAGACAAATTACTGCCATATTTGTTTTCATTACATATACTCGTATATTAAACTCACGCCCCGAAGTAATGGGCCGACGGTGTTTCAAAAGTCTATTGCCATTTATCAGGTCCATTTTGCAGACTCCAGGCTGCTCAACGTCAAATCTAATCTCCTGTTGTGCCATATCTGGGCATCGTACCAGAGACCTCGTTATCTAATAAAGCAACCCTTAAGTCAGTTTCTACATTGACTATCACCCAGAACCCTTACGATGAAATATATAAGTTTTATAAAACTTCAATCGCATATCTTTAAAAGCAACATAATATTATATATTGTATCACAATCGGTTCAGTGATTTAGTTGTCACGACATACAAACAGTCATTTGCACGTTTATAATTACAAGTAAGTATGGGCTATGTCAACCTGAAGGAAACAAAATTGTTAGTTATTATAATTATTATACTAGCTGAGGCGCTCATAACCATTTGCACTCACTGATCGGTAAACGATTAGCGAGGTTAAGCAACGTCAGGTGCGGTCAGTCTATAGATAGGTGACCGCTTAGTGGTATTTCATCTGAGCGTCTCCGTGCTTCGGAGGGCACGTAAAAAGTCGGTCCCGGTTGTTGTCAAATTGACAGCAGTCATGTCAGAGGCCTACGGGCGGCTTGAACAACTCTTGACAACAGGTTGGTCACTAACCACACGAAAAAGAAAGAACTGGCTATCCCTGTGTTACTTCTGGATAAAGCAGCCTTCCAATTGTAAAAGGATTTTAATATCAGCCTAGTAGTCATTGAGTTTATTATTACATACAAAAATACTTTATAATATAAATATAGACTGACGGCCATATTCATAAAATTGCCAAGGGGTTATTACGTCGTAATAAGTAAAAATTCAAAAAAATGTTGATATAATAATGGATAAGAATGCGAGCTTACCTAATAAAGATGCTGTAAATAATACAAGTTTACAGATTTATGAAAAAGATTTATTACAGTCCATTTATTAGACATACTGGTATTTTAACCACCTATCGTATTAAGCCTTTATTAAGATTTGTTTATGAATAAGGCCGATAGAAAACAGTTACTAGTTAAATATACAAATTACTATTAAATTATAAAGATTATTTAACCAGAGGTTAACCATCGTGGGTCGGTGAGTAAATTCAACTCAAACTTCTCATTCATCAAAGTCCATTGCATGTTTAATTCAATTGGCTTTGTGCGTTCGACTGAATTTCGCTCCGTCCAGTTAAGTGGCGGTGCTAGTCAAGTTTCACTGCCACTCGCACTGCCAAGTAACTTGGCAAGGCCAAGAGCTCGGCCAAGTGTTTGCAATGGTATTAGCGAAGCAACTTGGGCCGAGGCTTCTTGCGACCGACAACCGACAGGAGGAATTCGATTTTAGACTCGAAGTTCCGCTAAAGGTTTTTGTGTAAGCTGTGTTTGGGGAAAGCATTGTGTGTGTAGTTGTATAGTACCTATACATTAAATGTTATATGATATGTAATTATGTGGAATATAGGTTCGTTGACCGGAGACAATATTGTTTCGCAACGTCACATTTATAATTAATTTATAAAATGGTGTTGCAGTAATTAAATTGATTACTTTGTCAGTATACTGTATACTCTAATTGTTTTATAGCATGGTTCACACGAAACAAAAAGATAAGTACTACACAGACGAGAATAATAGGGAGATAATAATTAAACACAAGGAAGCGCACATGACGTATACATTATACCGTGCTGTGTGCTTGCACATAATATTGACACTAATCCAATTTTTAATACAAGTTATATATTGTACATATTACAATTTGGACATTATAGAGTAGATAGCAGCGTTTTAGGTATAAAGCTGTAAAATAAAGTAATATTGTACAATATTAACTCATTCGCTGTCCCGTGATAGACACAATAGAAAATCTATTGTTATGTATCATATGTGATTAATCGGACAGGAAACCTGTTAACTATGTTTAAAGAGATCAAAACAAGCGTAAATATATTTAAATGGCGTTGATCAGGGCATATGGAAAGGGAAAAGGAAAAATACACAACACGGGTAACAGAAGGCAAAAAAAAAGCTCAGTAGCACGAACTCGGAACTGCCCCGAAAACGGCTCTAGGCTCTCCACCTATAGTGTTCCTCTTCGGGGCCGTAGCGTATGTTTTATTTTTGCAATATAGGTTGTAACTAAATAAAAAATAATTATGCAGTCGTGCGCAGTTTAGTTATTTCAATGCTAGTTATAGTATAGCAATAGCTTTATCACACAAAGAAAAAATAAACATCATATCCTGTTTATATTTTAACAATTGAACATCTTTGTTCCTAACATACATACGTTAGGAATAAATATGTTCAATTGTTAAAATATAAACAAGATAATATGATGTTTATTCTTCACACACACTTCAACACAAACCAGTGTGTTTGATGAAAGACAATAGAAAAGATATGTGTACGTTATTTATTGACGCAACCAGATTTGTTCGGCTCAAGCGCCTTCACAAAGTAGGTAAGAAAGTTTACCTGTTTTGTATCACAAGCCTATAACGCAACGAATATCTGTTTAAATCTCACTGAAGCGGGTATTCAAACATTTTCTATTGTATACTATCATATAGGGTGAGGCAAATTTTCGTGAGTTCGTCGTTTGTAGAATACATTATACAGATGAGCTTGTTGTATGATGTAGTATCTAAACCGTAATATATTCTGATATTTTAATTCGATTAGTACTTTTTCTTTTGAAGAAACCTTTTTAGAGTCAAGCCTTATGTCATAGGGGACTTTACAAACATACAACTAACATACAATTTATTTTTAAATCTAACAAATAAAAAATAAAAACTAAGGTAAAAGCGTTTCAATCTGGTAGTACGGTAGTTGACAAATGACAGAAAAAGGATGCACGACACAAAATGTGACGTAAACTTTATTTAAATGCAGCTGTACGCGGAAGATAGCCCAACTTTTACTTATATCCAAATATTAAAATATTAATTATTATTATTAGGCGTGAATCTATGTATGTATGTATGTATGTAATTACATACATACATAGTATGTATTAAAATTGGTTGCAAAATAAGTGAGTAATTACTCACTTATTTTGCAACCAATTTTAATACATTTTGCATAAAACGATTTCTTTTGATTGCAATTCGGTCTTGTGTGTAAATCAATGTACAAAATCAAACATAGACAACTTACCTATTAGTGAATACAAAGTACAACCAGAAATGGAACGATTCATTATTTGTGGTTCTCATAAATTATTGTCTCGTGTGGGATCTCGCACCCACAATTTATTTAAGTGTATATAATTATATTCTATCTATTTAATGTAAAAAATGTTAGGTATGTATAACATAATTTCATTATTACTGGGCATATTATTTTAACTGATCTTATCACTTAGCCTTTAAATTTGACATTTAGAATACATACAGCCTTAAATTCTACTACGTACAAATGTTATTGCACAAATACGGAATGGAATAAACTAACACCATGACTTACTTCGTTGTGCACATATTATACCAGTTTTGTTTATTTTTTAATTAAAAACGTGGCTGTACTAACAGATGAAATGGCCACATTCGTAACCAGCCTGTATACACGGGGTGGATGGATAGACCGACATTCACCAATACGACCACCATTCATAACGTCAGCCTCTCTGTAAATATGCAGAACGGGGATATCGTTGTGTATATTTTTTCTTCTAATACTGGAATATTTTTCAGTGGGCGAATCCGTGGCTGCCGCGTGGAGTGCAGAATGAAATTGCGTTAGAGTGAACCGTTACTTGTAATTGAAGGTAGCCGATCTCTCTCAAACGTTCGTATCTGTGCGGGTCTGAATGTAGATTGCACTTCCAATCACAATTTTCAGAAATATTGCTTGTTAGCCTTTTTTCTGTACCACCTACGGTTTCATGTATAAGTGTTCGATACCATATTCATAGAAAGATATACTATTCCAATTAAAGTTGCTCAATTTTGAAATAAAATTAAAACTGCTTCAAGCTAACCAAAATATAAACACACTTAGAACGGGTTATTTAAGTTTTTCATTAAGTTTCACATTGTTTGTTTCTTTTGTTAAATTAATTCCTAACGTGTAGCTAATTTTAATTAATTAGTTTTAAATTTTCTATTTTATGCTTTGTTGTTATACGTATGTGCATGCTGTGGTCTCCTATAAGTAAAGGAGTACACTATACAAAACTAATGTCCATTTGTCTGTGCAATTTTGTGCATATTCTTTGTTGGAGATCCTTAATAAATAAATAAATAAGCTTATTTAGAAATAGGTTAGGTTATAATTTAGTTTCATATTTTTGATATCGTTCGTTTTATTATAATGAACACATATTATTTTATATTAAGAATAAGAAAGAAAGAAAGAAAGAAAATATATTTATTTTGACAGAAAAACACACAACACATACTGCAGACAGCATAAACGTAGTAGGTATACAGTTAGACGGAAAGACCATGGGACACTAGGACAAAAGTAAATGACAATTTAAAATACATAATACCATAAATTGATGGCATCATTAATTAAAATAAATATTACATAATATAACTGAAAGCAAAAAATAAAAATAAAAAGATAAACACAAATAGGAAATAAAAAAATAAAAAAACAAATATGCAAATAAACAAATAAAAATAAAAATATTAAACCCTTGGCTCGATCCATTTAATAAATAGGTATATAAGCTAGCGCAAGCAGTGTGCGTCGCAGTATCTGTCAAAAAAAGATGTTGCTCAGCCCGAAGCTGTATCCGCATTTATAAGCGAAACAGCGCTGATTTTCAGCAACACCTTGGTGACCGATATATCCTGGAGCAAATAAGCAATTTCTTGTACAGCGCTTTTTATAAGAATTTAAGAAATCTTATTGATAATCAAGTTAAAATTATATGTGTGTTTAGCATAAATAAAGTATTAAAAAAACAGTACAAGAACGAAAACCTAACTCTGCTCTGCAGTCACGATAAGTTTAAACAGCGCCATTATACCTATGAGGTCGAAAAGGAATAATATATACAAACTTCTATCATAATTTTGATCCTAAAACATTTTAAAACTTTCTCTCTTTAAAATTGTAAACCACGTTTGATAATCTCCACCGTCTTGTCAAACTTTGTAAAAGGAGGGTTAAAATAAATACATCTGAAGTTAAAGCCTTCCTTTAGAGGCTTCATTAGACGCGACAGAGATCCGACAATGAACCTCGAACTTGTTTTATATCTCGCGTCGGATAACACTCGTGATCTGTAACAACTTGACAATTTGAAACATTTCATAAACAGCTTTGCGTTAGCCGAGGAAATTAGCAATAGTAAGTATTAAATTGCATTTGAGGCTTAAGGAGGGAAACTCTTCGCTCGCCACAAACTTTTAGCTCGTCGACCCGAGGGTTGCGTTAGTAGCGGCCCGCTAGCCGGACTCTCACATTTGTATGTCGTTTGTCAGGAGATTGTCAGCCCCTTATCTCTCGGACTTAAATAGTTAAGTGCCGGAGTACATTTAAGGAGATCATATTAGTTTGTCGCTTGAGTTTGTAATCATCATGTACCGGTACGTGTAGGCAGTAGTTTAAATAGATTTTCGTGAATCAAATCGGTGGTATTTTTAATGTGAATGTCTTTTATTTGTTGGGTGCAACTGATAATGCTAGTTTTAATTTGGTCAAGAGATTGTGTGTGTTTTTATTACGTTACTTCTATTTAAGAGTAGAGAGATAATTAATAAATACTTTTTGAGAGATGTACTACTACTACTCTTGTATGTTATGTGAGTAGTACCGATAAAGTATGCGTATTATAAGTAACAGTTGCTGCCAACTCGATTCTAAGCTCCGGTAAATTACTATTATTGCTTTTCCGTAAGGAATTTTAAGCTCAAAGCATATAAGCTGCAACTATCCTTAGTAGACGACTCGACACTTATTACCAAAGATCTTAAGGTAACTTGTGACTACGTGTCTTATACACTCTTCTTTGTCCACAAGAAACATACAGGCTCAATGCCTTTAAATACATTATACTTTGTGTGAAAGTTTGACTGTCATTGTAAGATAGATTACCGTAACTCTTATAAACCAAAATGTCAACCGATAGCAAACAATTTAATAAACGCTTTACGAAATCTAATAAAAAGTGAGTGCGCATGTAGGATGGCGCGTATGTTTGATGTGTCGTGTGCGAGTGAGGACGCCCGCGCGTCATATATCACATCTCTGCATAGCTCTCACGCTGCCGCCGTCGTAGAGACAAATGCCGCCGCTATATATCGCGCCGTGACGTTAGTGCCGTCATTTGTATTACACTTGTACATATATACTGTTAGAGGGTTACATTATTTAATTTTGTGCTCACAAAGAATCTTTTAACCTTTATGGGCAAGAATTTGTTAATCATTAACTGATTATAATAACCACGGTTTTCAGAAAAATTGATCATGACAAAATATTTAAATGAACTATAAAAGTATGTCAGGATTGCGGCAAATGAAACCCATAGTATCTGTATACGGCAGAATGCGTTACCAAGGAAATAGGTTTGAACTGAATACTTGTGTATGTGTTATGTAATGATAATAGTTGTAATAATATTTTGAATGCCACGGTGGCGCACCGGTGAATGTGATTACCATGCACGAGGTCTCGGGCTTAATTCCCGGGTTACGTAAAGTTTCTGTTAAGAATTTACCAGTAGCAGCACCATGTGAAGACCTTCTTACTTACATGGCCTAACCCAGCACCCATTGTTTTCTATGACGATCACTCAACCCACATACAACCACTCACACACACATACACACTCTCACACCCTCACACACACACAAACACACACACACACACATGCACACTCATTGGAGTATCACCAAACAAAACAAATGATTGCCACAAGGAATATGGACACAATGTACAAATTGTATCGTCACCTCTTGCACGACTGAATACTACTTAGTTTGGGTTTTCAGTTTTAATACCTATCCTAAGAAACTTGTTAACGATTGTGTTTAACTTTAAGACCAAATCATGTAATTCTTGTGTCCAATAAATGTATTTTTTTATGTCTGGACCTGTGTCCTGTAAAAGGCAAAATTCTGCCCCATTTCATGAGTCTTGAAACAATAGCTAGCGACGTCTGTCTCCTATTTCGGGACCATAGGAGTCCGACTGTGAAAATCTGTAATAATAATAATAATAATGTCCTCCAGACCAAATATCGGTCACGGCGGCCAATCTTAACGGAGACTGGCCATCTGCGCAGGAGATATTATAGTGCACAAGTGTCTGCGTAAACACAAGTGCACTCTCTGTTCCCTAACCCTCATGATCCGATGGGACGGATAATCCGACACGACCGGAGAGAGATCAGGCGCAGGACCAACGGCTTTACGTGCTTTACGACGCACTGGGGTATCTAACACCGCCATCTTCCTAACTCCGAGCTCGTATTGAGATTTCTTAAAATCTTCTTTTTCCAGAAAAACCCAATTGTTTTTGTTGGTCCGACCCGGAATTCGAACCCGAGACCTCATGCACAACAGTCGCATTCACTACCGCTGCGCCACGGAGACAGAAAGTCTGTAATATTAAGTGAATGTTATTCTAAATGATGTAATATTTTCTATAAGCATGGACATGCTTTTTTATACTAAAAAGTGCTGTGTACTTACGAGTGCATCGATCATGTCGGCGCTGGACAGCAGTGCAACGCGCCGGGTGATGCATCACCAGCCGTCATGTTCCGGGAACGACTGCTGCTTGCACGTCATACCGTCAGTGTATGATCGAAGGAAGCTATATCATATGTCTTTACGATATAATATTGCTTACAAAGAACTATTATTTTAAAACAACTCTTATAAATAATATGACTATATTTCGTCCGCAATGTTATTTACGCGTATCACACTGGGCACTGCAACTCAGTGTTTTCTCAATGGAATTATTCTTATATCTGTTAAAGCCGCATATAAACCGCAACTACAACCGTGAAATTCAAACAAACATATTATGTAAATAATAAGGAACAGCTTACTTGGAACACCTCCATTGTATACGATTTCATAATATATTTTTAAATTTCTTCTTATTCGCCTACATATCTACGTATTTAATGTTACAGTACGAGTAATGACACAAATACAGTAATTAAAATTTTAAAATTAAAAATTGTTTATTATCATTTTCTTATAAGCTATTTTATAATCAGTAGTTGGGATACTCCTTTTAAGTAAACATTACCTGTGTTAGGAGACCCCGCTCTTCACATTACAATAATAATATAATTGCACAAGTTGCACAATATTTTAAACAAATGGTTAATAAATATAATATATATACTTAAGTATATAATTAAATTTGTTGAGTAAATAAGTGTATATATATTTAAGTATGTCTGTGGGTGTGTGAATGTGTGTCGTATGTGTATGTGTGTGTATGTGAGGGTGTGTGTGAGGGTGTGTGCGGGTGTGTGTATGTGTGTGTGTGTGTGCGGGAGTGTGTGTGTGTGTGTGTGAGGGTGTGTGTGTGTATTTGTGAGTGTGTAAGTGTGTATGCAATAATATTAGGACAACAATTATTATGAAATTATATTCAATAATTCCTCAGTACTACCAAAATTCAAATTTTTAAGCCAAAGCATTAATGTTTTTTTGCACTCTTGATATGTCAAAGGGTATATATGTAATATTTAATTTATGTTGTTATATAAATGGGCTGATTGCCTATCAAATTGTTTTCTCGCGAATGTTGTAGTAACGATGCAGGTAGGGATGACATAGTGATTGTGTCTTTTCATAAGAAGTTGGGCGTCAAATTTAAATTTTTTATGTAATTTTAGGACAGTGAGTAAAATATATAGTTGCCTGACAGAAAGAATGTTACTTAATTTGTATAAGTCATCGGTGGGAAACTGATAAGGTTTAAAATACATGACTTTTAAAATTGATCTTTGGGCCCTCTCGATTTCAATAAATTTGCTCTTATTAGCGCCACCCCACACTGGTATACAATATATTAATATTGACTGAATCAAAGTAATGTAGATTCTATTCATTGTTTCGGATGTTGTAACGTGACGCAATGTTTTGGATACCCATATAAATTTTCTAACCCGGGCCATAAGTAGATCCAAATGTAAGTACCATGACATTCTTTGATCCATCAGAATACCAAAATATTTTATATTACTAACTTTTGCAATAAAGGGACAACTGCAGATACTCGACTGGAATTTTTTGCAATTATAATACAAGTAATAATACAAGTTTGTATTTGTAATCAACGTACAACTAGCTAACGGTGAGTCAGTGCAAAATATATGATGTTATGTGGACTAAACAGTCACGTTAATTTTAATTATTGAAATTAAACTACTACATACGGATTTTATCGCGTTGTTTATTTGACACTTTATTACAAAATTTCGAAAATTGTTACACTACTATTACTATTAAACTTTACAAATTTTTAAGGTAATTCAATTATTAGAATAGAATAGAATAGAATAGAATATTTTTATTTGCATAAAATGTAGGTACATAAGTTGGAATATTATATAATTGGAGCCATATACATTTTGTCAAACTTTGACATGCTAATCTTAATTCAAATCAAAAACATTAACATCATAAATTATTCTTAATTTGTAAATTATTGATAGACTAATAAATTGTTATATACACATGCACTTATATTACGCTTTTACTACAATTAACATTTATTCTCGACAACCATCAAAGTAATCTTTTATTGAATAAAACGATTTATCAATTAGCCAGTCTTTGGAACTATTGAAACTATTAAAACTATTTATACTATTACTATACTATTATACAATTTATATTTATGTTTACACTTTCCCCGACGTTTCGGTTGCTTTTCAGCAGCCATCGTCACGTTTAATTTCAATGAATATACAGAATACAATATTATGTTAATTTTAGTATCATCAACCGTGGATATTATGACGTCACTGAGTCGCATTTTAGCATCTCACGACGTAGCTTTCAGTTACTGCCTACAAAACAATTGAATCACTGTGATCAGCGATTCTGTAAATGTAGGACGCGAATAATTATTGGTCACATCATTTCTGCCAAACGACCGAAGCATGGAATTCTCTGCCAAGGCACGTGTTTCCTTCTTCCTTCAATCCTGGGTCCTTTAAGCGGGGCGTGAAAAAGCACCTTCTTAGGCCGTCAAAGTAGAGACCTCAACATCGCCTCGGCTGCTATGAGGGTGGTGTGGAGGCCACTGCTCTTAGACCACATGACTGCTTACCATCAGGCGGAGTGTGGTCATTTTGCCGAGCAAAAAAGAAAAAAAATCTGGCTATCTGAAAGCAATTCTGGTGTTAAAGACTATGCCTGCTTAAACCCTCAGCAAAGAGTACATACATAGACTAAATACTATAAACCTGAGTACGTGTATATTCCAGTAAGGATAAAAAAGTTAATAGTATTACACCCACATTCAACTAGCTCTGTTTTAAGTTTCACGCAACAGCTAAATGTTTACTGACTTTTTTTTATACTTCTTAGGTGGCAAACAAGCATACGGCCCACCTGATGGTAAGTGGTCACCGTAGCCTATGAACGCCTGCAACACCAGAGGCATTACTTGCGCGGTGCCGACTCTTTAGGAAAGGAAGTGGGAACGAGAAGGAGCGGGATGGGGGAAAGGGGATGATTGGGCCTCCGGCACTCTCACTCACCGAACGAAACACAACAGTAGGAATACTGCTATTTCACGTCAATATTCTGTGAGAGGGTAGTCCTTCCCCGGTCGAGCCGGCCCATTCATGCTAAAATCAGCGAGGCTCTACTACTACTAGATACTACTACTAAATAGAAGGTGAGCTTACTGTCATCTAATGGCCATCTTCAGACTTCGCACTGTTACTAATTCCTAACAAGAAAACCTAATAATAAACTGCTTAACCCACAAGACCATCCCACTATCTAACAACTTACTGTAAGCGTATACCCGAGATTATATTACCGGTCCAATGTAGCAGAGAAGAGTACTAGGGGTGCAAGCCAACAGAATTATTTTGTGATACTTTTAAATAATATCGGATGTAACTACTAAATCAAAAACGTTGTCTAACTCTTTCTTTATGTCTAAAAACTAGATGTAATGGTGTCTTTTTCTTGCTGTTTAAATGTCGTCTTCTCGGTGGTGGTCCTCGATGGCGTAATGGTTAGTGTAACCGACTGCCACGCCTGAGATCGCCGGTTCGATTCCCGCACAAGTCAAACATTCGTGTGCATGAACATGGACGTTTGTCTTGCTCTGGGTGTTTCTATGTATAATATGTACGTATTTACAAAAAAAAAGTATATATGTATGTTTATCCATTGTCTAGTACCCATAGTACAAGCTCTACTTAGTTTGGGCTAGATGGTGAATACTCACAAGTATGTGATAGAATAGAATATTATTTACACTTTATTCTACTATCTATGAAAACTTTTAATTGGCCTTCATTTTTCGTATCAAATCTGGCTATGATATTAATTTAGCTTTAAGTTTTCCTAAAATTGTAAAATAAAATAAAATAAATAAAATAAAATAAATCTACAAAAAATAATAGTAATAATATCAGCTTTGTATTGAAGTATTCCACTGCTGGGTACAGGCCTCTCCTTAGTGTGAAAATATTTATTGGCCATAGTCCAACTAAATTTAAATTTTATTTTAAAAAGACGTTTCAGATTCTGTATCGCGTACCTTACAAGCTTTACCCAGACTCGGAACATTTATTTGTAGATAAGCCAAATTTTTTCTCGTGAGGGAATCAAACCCACAACACTTGGCGCATGGCTAATGGCACTTAAACCACATCCGTGCTTACATTATTAGTGCAATCTCCTTAAAAGCTTACAGCGAGATACTTTTAATATCTAGAGCGTGTTACTGCGACGAGCTTATTAAATGTAAGATACAAAGATAGACTATCATGCGGTATATTCTCGGGAAGAATTATATCCACGGCACTCATAAAGTACATAGTGAACATAAACGTTTTAAGGAATAAGACCATTTTATGGACATGATTTGTTATATTGCTGGTAGTAGCGATGATTGATGTATAGGAGGTTATTTTTGAAGCATTAGGTATTATGCTTCACCCGCGCATCGGTGATACTCGAAACATCGGTGTATTGGGCCTCGTAAAAAGTTTATACCGTCCCAAGATTGTGCTTTAATCGTAAATAAATAAATAATCCCAAATCTATACTAATATTATAAAGCTGAAGAGTTTGTTTGTTTGTTTGTTTGAACGCGCTAATTTCAGGAACTACTGGTTCGATTTGAAAAATTATTTTAGTGTTGGAATAAAGGCTTTATTTGTTACGCTTTCACGACTTAAATACTTGACCAATCATCATGAAATTTTGCATACACGTTGTCAGGGGAACAGAAAAGGACAGGGTATCTTTCATCTATAAAAAGTACTGTTAATAACCTAACCAGACGTAAATTTACGCGAGCGAAGCCTTGGGCAAAATCTAGTCAATAATAATCAAGAAAGTATAAATATTTAAGAGGAATACATAAAAAGAAATCATCGTTTTTTGACGTCATAGAATTTTGTCATCGAAGCGGTAGGTAGGGCTATTATAGGGCTATTACATCAACAGTTAGCCAGATATTATTCTAGATACCAAGTAATTGGAGACGAGTCGATAGCTGTTCACCAAGCATAGACTTATTTATTTATCAGCCTATACCAAAGAACACATCCTAATCCTAATCCTAACTTCCTAACTAATATTATAAAAGCGAAAATGAGTTTGTTTGTTTGTTACCTTTTCACGCCTAAACCACTGAACCGATCATCCTGAAATTTTGCATATACATTGACAGGTGTACAGAAACGGACATAAGCTACCTTTCATCCCGAAAAATATTCCTGTTCCCGAGGAAAACAATAATAACGTTGTTATAGATGGCGCCACGTGTCTTTCGAATCATGATTGAATTATATTATTACACAAGCAGAGTACAACCCCAATTGATTGTCAAATTCTAATTTAACGCGAGCGAAGCCGCGGGCAAAAGCTAGTATCATATATATAGGTGAGACCAACAGACTGCAATGCAGAGGGTCTCGGTTTCGAGTCCACGTCGCGCTCCTCTGACTTTCGGAAGTTATATAACTTTTCGGAATTATGTGCGTATTGATTGACAATTTTATTGCCTGCTCCGTGCCTCGGAGAGCACTTTAAGCCGTCGGTTCCGGCTGCCATGAACATCTATGGCAGTCGTTATTGGGAAGTCAGTGCTCTATAATATTCTGATACTGGTCTAGCCTTACGGTATCGTTAGCCTTCGGGTTACGGAGGTCAGATGGCAATCGCTCCGTGTAAAAACTGATATCCAGTCAAACCCGGTTAGACTAGAAAGCCGACCCCAAGTGACTTGGGAATAATAAAGGCTAGGGAGAAGACCAAAGAACACATTGCTCGACACGGGAATCGAACGGAAAACCTCTCAACTTAAGAATACATAGTACCATCCATTTTTGTAAAGAACTTTATATATTAAAACTAATTTGATCATACTTTTAATATTAACATGACAACATTGTCGCGTAGACATCAACTACAAAGTATGACGTGAGTGTGCATCCTCGTAAAAATATTGTGAGAGCTTATGTTACTAAGAATAGCACTATTACTATTAGCATATTTTATTTTAAATTAAGTAGCAGAAATAAAACTAAGTTATTTCTTCCTGTATAGACTACTAGCTTTTCCCCGTGGCTTCGCTCGCGTTAATTTAGAATTTGACATTCAATTCGGGTTGTACTCTGCTTGTAATAATATAATTCAATCATGATTCGAAAGACACGTGGCGCCATCTATTATCATAAAAACGTTATTGTTGTTTTCCTCGGGGACAGTTTTTTTTTTTCGGGATGAAAGGTAGCCTATGTCCGTTTCTGTACACCTGACAACGTATATGCAACATTTCAGGATGATCGGTTCAGTGGTTTAGGCGTGAAAAGGTAACGAACAAACAAACAAACTCATTTTCGCTTTTATAATATTAGTTAGGATTAGGATATAGTCTTAGTGCATTTATAAGTTATTCTGGTCTTACTATATGACATACATATATGACAAAGAGTTGAACCTCATATTTAGTTGCAATTGGTTGAGTTAGAAGTTAGTTAGTTCTGACTGCAAGGAAGGCTTAGTAGTTTAAGTGGTCGCCTCGACACTGCCACTGCGCCGAGTGTTGTGGGTTCTAATCCCACACGGGACAAAAATTTATGTGATCCACAAATGGTTGTTCCGAGTCTGGATGTTGTTTGTGTCCGTTGTTTGAATGTTTGTAAAGTCCCCGCGATATAGGGATTAAGCCTAGTGCGGGAGTTGTATTTTTTAAGAAAATAAATGAAAGGGCTTTTGTCCAGCAGTGGGACGCCAATTAAGCTTATAATAATAATAATAATAAATGAAAAGAAGTCTGTCACGTTTACAGATTAAAGCTGGAATGAAAAATATAAAATTATAAACGAAACTTTTTAATTAATTCACGATACTGTTACGTAGTATGAACTGCCACAGACATATTATATAGGTTGCTATACACAACCCACAAGAACACTACCGGAGGTAGAATAACTGAAGGTTGCAATGCGGCTTGATATGCAACCGAACATAGTTCAGAACAATATAGAACTTATTCACCATTAATGCATTGATTGGACTCGAGTTCTGACGATAAGACGAAGTCGAACGCTTTGCCAATAACCGATGTACTGAATGGTACATCTCTCCACCTTTAGTTGAGGCGAGTCAGGGGTGAGGAGAAGCAAAAAGGGGGGAAAGCACTGCTATTAAAGACTGGTTCGCACTAGGTAGAGGGTCTATGGTTAATTTCATACGCAGTCTTTCTTGTGACCAGTGTAAAAGTTATGATCTTTATTTGAAGTGACGCTCTTGTTTACACTGCTTCAAGTTAGTTCGTGATTTTTATTATCGGCGTGAATGTAGTTGCAACAAATAATAAGCGACATACTATTAGCACAGTGAGTAAATAGCCTAACTCGTAAAGACTGAGTAGAGGAATTCTAAATGTTTCCGTAGATAGAGATGCGCTAGTGACGAACTTTGATACAGTTATACGTTATCTGTGGATATGATCCGTTCTAGTGTTGTACAAGTTACAAGTACTGGAATAGATAACGGAACTTACATAATGAATACAAGACTCGCTGAGGCGAACTATTATTCAACTGTAAATGTACCGAAATTAGATTGAATGAACTACGGTTGAGGTAAGTTCTTCAGTAGTTGTTCAACTATTCTGTTACAACGAGAAGTTGTTGCCAATAACTTTATTTACCTGCTTAGTTAAGCTTTTACCCGGGAATTAGACGGGTGTATTTGATAGGCTTATGCTCATTTTGCAACTAATCTCGCTATTAACCGTAATAAATGCGTTATTGATGCTTATAAGTATCCCACCGAGCGGACGCTTTGATATTATTTATTATAATTACGTGCGAATAATTTTCGGCTTATGTTTAACTTATCACCAGATATAGTAAAATATAACATATTTTTGGGTGGGTTTAAGAAGGAACCTAATATAACCTAACCCTTCCGAGACGGAATGCAGTGATTTGAGACGTATAGGTGCTCGTTATGATATATTTTAGTAAGCATATTTTGCTGCGCAATTACTATTTTTGGTGGTCATTATATTTAATCTCATAATTTTCAATCATTAGTTGCTAATATAGTGTGGCGTTTAGAATGTAATACAGTTTAGGATAGAGTTAACCAACGCCAAAATAGTCAAACCTTTGGACAGATGATATTATTCTTTAAATATGTTCCTCTTTGCGTGTACCAGGAAGGAGGTAAAGCCATCGGTACCAACCATCACAAATATGTATGAGAAGAGCTGAATTTGGTGAGGAATGGTATTTTATTTAAACTTTTACTACTAGGATAAAGTTTTCTAAATGTTTAGCGAGAGTAATAGGCTTTTGAAGCACGACTAAACACAGTAAATAAGCTATAAGGTAAGTTTCTACCTTTAGGAATACTTCCATTGTTAATTGGATTGGTTTTTGAAGAGAAAACTTCTTTAGCGGCGTTGTGCACTTTTTTGTAATGGGTAAAAAATGTTAAACTCTCGTCAGGACACGTGACCTGATCGAAAATTCGTAAGACGGAGGGAGAATTGTCAAACTCGAGTCAGGACACGTGACCTGATCGAAAATTCGTAAGACGGAGAGAGAATAATAATTGTCATGTTTGTGCACGATAGCACAATAAATGAATATTATATTTTACCACATAAATGATAGTACTTTTATACTGATAATTAAAGCAATTCGTGCAAAATTATTCCCTAACCATTCCAAAACATCAAAAATGCACAACGTTAGATAAAGATAAAGATAAATTTATATTGTATAAGGCACAAGTGCGCCCTTCCGTGGAGTACTGTTCTCATCTTTGGGATGGCTCCGCGCAGTACTTGCTGGACGCTCTCGACCGGTTACAGCGGCGGACTGTCCGTATCATCGGAGATCCAGAGGTCACGAGTTCACTGGAACCTCTGCAACTCCGTAGAGACATTGCCTCATTGGCATGTTTATACAGAATATACCACGGGGAGTGCTCTGAAGAGTTATTCCACCTTATCCCGCCTTCCCCTTTCCTATCCAGAACAACGCGTGCTGGGCTCAGATGCCATCCTTACACGGTAGAGTCGATTAGAGCGCGTACCAAAAAGTTTGGGTACTCGTATCTCTGCCGAACGACCAAGGCATGGAATTCTCTGCCAAGGCACGTGTTTCCTTCTTCCTTCAATCCTGGGTTCTTTAAGCGGGGCGTGAAAAAGCATCTTCTCAGGCCGTCAAAGTAGAGACCTCAACATCGCCTCGGCTACTGTGGGGGCGATGTGGAGGCCACTGCTCTTAGACCACACGACTGCTTACCATCAGGTGGAGTGTGGTCATTTTGACGAGCAAAATAAAAATAAAAAAAAAAAAAAACATTTGACTCAACATGTGTACAATCAGGTGTTGCAGTTATTTTGTCTCAACATGCTCTGTCTGGTCAGACATGCAAATGTATGTGCTTAATAAGTAATTTTAAAATTATGCTGGATCTAATACAATAATTAACATCTCAATTAAACGTTTCTTAACAATGAAGTGAGATATATTATAAGTAGGTCAATTCAAATTCGAACAATGAATATAAAAATAATTAATTAATAAGTCATTTCCAATAATATAATAGTAATAGATAAGATGTCAATAATTAAGAACATGCCAAATTAATTTAGATCCTGATAAATGATTATTTAAAACAAAGAAAAAATAAATTATATAACATTATCACATAGGAAATCATTAATATTATAGTAGCATTTATGCAGTAAAAGATTTCTTAAATTACGTTTAAATATTTTATTTGGAACTTTATTGTATATTTTGGGTGCCATGCAGAAAATGCTCTTGCCCAAAAGCGCTGTTTTTGCAGTTTGCATGCACAGTTTATGATTATCGCGTCGGTTGCGAATAGTGACCTCTGATAGTTTATTAAATAGTTGTGGATTGGTTTTCACAAATACAGCTGTTTCGTAGATATATAATGATGTAAGCGTCAAAATTTTATATTCTACGAAGTATGATCTGCAACTGTCTGTGACTTGTAGACCAAACATTGCTCTAATGCAGCGCTTTTGGAGTTTGGACATATACGTTAATATTCAAGTTTTCACTTCTGCCGGCACGCCCGGAGTGCAACCCGTTGATTTTTTATTTCCTGTCATTCTTTTGCCCTTATTTGTCGGCGTTTTGTTCAATGTAACGATTTATCAATAAATATAACGAGTTAACCGCGAGTACGTTTGCTGTGAAATACGATCGAATGCGAAACTACCAATAATTGATACAGATTATCCAGTTAATTTCGTGCAATAATGAGCGTGTTATTATTACTATTGCACATAATTAAACACCACAAAGAACTAATTAAATGTCGGTTCGACTGTTCATTTTATGTTTTGTTTTGATGAACAATACCGCGCAATGATATATGTGACTTGAATATACAAAAATATATAATAGTTCTAATTTGTATAGTTTCAGGTTGGAATATAGTAAAAACATATTATAATGTTAAAATACTGGCTGGCGCAATTTTCATTGAAATAATTGCTTCTAGGGAAACTATTTTAATATAGGTGCAACTCTATCTTATATATAATGATATATAGGCCTCCTTTTAATCTATACTAATATTATAAAGCTGAAGAGTTTGTTTGTTTGAACGCGCTAATCTCAGAAACTACTGGTTCGAATTGAAAAATTATTTAAGTGTTGGGTAGCCCATTTATCGCGGAAGGCTATAGGTTATATAACATCACGCTACGACCAATAGGAGCGGAGCAACAATGAAAAATGTTGCGAAAACGGGGGAAATTCTCCTATATGAAGCAGACGAAGTTGGGCGGGATAGCTACAATATAACACTATAAAATATAACATGCAGACGTACTCTGACTAGAGTGGAGAAATTCTTGAGAAAGAGAAAAGTAAACCATACAAAATTGTATACTAGACCGACCAGCGTTCATAAGGAATATAATGCGAGTGAAAGAAGCAAGAAAGATATTATGCCAGAATCGTAGCAATCTGCTGTCCCTGCCTACTCTGCCGGGAAAAGGCGTGAGTCTTAACAAGGAGAACATAGCCCAAGTTAATTTGTACCATAAACCGTTTCTCGTAATAAAATCTAAAACTTGCGAAAGCTAATAAACAGTACTGGCTGTATGTTTTTTTCCATTCATAAATCACCATTGGAGTTCATCGCACCGCCGGGCCGAGGCCAGTGCGATGCAAAATAAAAATCCTTGTTTTTCCTTATCACTTGAAAGGGAGACAATGTTTACAGATGAAGATTTTAAAGTCCTGCTAACTGAATGAGAGCTACTCTATAGGGGCTTACAGGGAAGTGATTTCATAACGCGATGGAGTAATAAACATCCGGCTCCCTGAGGTACGTGACCGGAGCCGCGAACGCACTTAATT
The DNA here is from genome assembly GCA_963564715.1 of Catocala sponsa. Classification (NCBI taxonomy): domain Eukaryota; kingdom Metazoa; phylum Arthropoda; class Insecta; order Lepidoptera; family Erebidae; genus Catocala; species Catocala sponsa. Next base: position 719,345 of record OY751343.1, read on the forward strand.
GTTAAAACAATCTCTATGGGCTCACCACGGCGGACCCACGCACCACAAATTATGGTATCCCAAATGACCGGACAAACGGACCTTTTGTAATTATAATACGAGGTAGTACGCAAAGTATTATTTATTGGTAGAAGGGAAATCAATTCAAATATTATAAAAGCAAATTTTCTTTTTTAATTACCTACGGTATTGTTTGATCATTAGGTACTAATACTAGTTGTAAGGATTTGTCACTAAGTAAAATAATTTAACATTGAGCAACTTTATTGGCAGCTATTTGTCTGATTGAGATAGTTTACATATTAGAAGAAGATTAATAATATTAGAAAGGCCTCATGTCAAGTGGTGCCGGTGAGATTAAGGAACTAGCAGTATTCAATACGTGCTTATAAAATGACATGAGCATAAAAAATAGCGTCCCACATCTACTTCGCTTGGAGACCCAGCTCGTAATATTTCGTCAAATATCCGTCTCTTTGCCTGTTTCTGACTGACGTAAGTTTTAATGGAATTCGAGTGGCGCCTTCCTTGGATACTGACGATATAGATACCTACCATATCAACAAGTAGAAACTACAAAGTTATATAATGTGTACTGTCCCTCGGGTCAACGAAGACATGAAAAACTAGTGGATGCGAGTTCCCGTCTCGTCGTTCGTTCACCTCGGCGGAGGGAATTAATTACGTCAATAAACGAATCGTGTGCCGCATCGTTCATCTGTAATGGGCGCCATTTGTTTTTAGTTATCGTTCTATATTTTTTTATATCAGGTAAGAGATAAGAGAAGAATATAGTGTTTGATAGTATAAATATTATAGTTTCAGGATGAAGTAATAGTTGATATTTAGAAACTAGCGATGCTATTTTACTGGAGACTCAGATATTAATACACATTATTTGTGATTTTTTTTAAATCATAAATTGAGAGCAATCGTTCGATGTGAATTGTAAACAATTAAATCGAAACACATACTAATGTATATGTTTTATGTCTAATATGTGTCATTCATCTTCACTACTATTGTTGCCATTGATCAGTAAATTAAGGTTGCATTTTTACTTAAATGACATAACTTTACAAAGACCGTACGTACAGATTTACAAAGGTAAGTAAGTTCTTGGGTCAGATAAAGTGGATTCATCTATCAGCTAATTTAGTGTTATAGAGAAGTGTGATAGGGCTTGGCATCGTTCTTGGTAAAAGGCATTACTCTTATTCCCTTTTACTTGAGATCTGTATATCGTTGGCAAGCTTTTTTCAATGCTATATTTTTATTTCCTTTTATTTATGTTTATTATTATATTTTAATTAATATTTAAGATAATTGACGTGTCCAAGAATTGTTCACACATTTTTATAGAAAAAGATTTTTGACTTGACTTGACTTGGCAAAATACGAATGTGATCCACTTTGGTCTAAATTCAAGGAATTAATAATATCACTTTAATATGATAATAATCTTATAATCTGCAGATTCACCAATAACTGCGAGATGAATATTGTCACACTGATTCGTAGAAATTGTCATAGTATTCAACTGTTTATATCCTAAAGATAAATACTGATATAGTTCCCTGCCCATCCTATTAACCTCATGGTAGTACAAGGTACAGCTGGCCACGCGTGTCGCGCATACACACAGCCGGGTGCGACGAGTAGATGTGTAAGGCGGTACACCCGTACGTGTGGGCGGCCACTTGAACCGTTGTCGTGAAATAAATCAGTGCCGAGTGTAAATATAAAATATTTTGTTGTCTCCCTCTGTCACAGTGTTCACTTAGTTCGTGTTCTGGTGAGATTGGTTCCGTTTTATTTTGTCCGTTCGATCATTCGTTATCTGTGTGTTCCAAACAAATTGAATATACTTATTCTTTTGCCTTTCTGTATATACAAACTTATATTGTGCTTTGTTTTTATATTTTATAGAATAGACGTGGCAGTGTTGGATAGTAGCTGCACAGTTTCCTGTTATAGTAGTGCATAGATAATGTCCCTGTTTTGAACTATACGAAAAATAAAACGGTAATGATTGTCAGTACTAAATATTACATCAGTTTATTACTGATCAAAAAAGTCTGATACTATTATTATGGGAGTAATCTATTTGCCTACCCCTTAGAGGATTTGCACATGTTTTAAGGAAGAAGAAAATAATTACGAATTACAGCAACAAAACTTCTCAAAAAAAAGTTTATGAAATAAGTTCGTTTTGTTGTTCATTCTAATTTAGTTTGCTGGTCCAAACAGGTATATTTTACAACGACAACTTAGATCCTTGGACCCAGAAGCGTAATCTTACAATCTGCACACACGCAATTGCCATTTGTAGTTCACCTTTAAACCCCACTCTAATATACGTTTCGAAGTATCCCTTGTCTCTACCGAACATTTGACGGAAATACTCATAATACTACGTTACTAGAGTTCAGAAAACAATTCCTTTTTAAACTACACTGCCAAGAATTGCGTTATCTACATAAAAGAAACATATTACCCCATCTTAATGCAAAAGAATACTGTAACAAGTTTCAAACAAAAAAGGAAGTGTTGCAGAGTTAGTAGAGTTGTAGAGCGGTGGCCTCTCGTTACCATCAAAGAGTATTCTACGCGAGTGTTGTTGAATTTTGCGTCGGTAGCATCAGCCGCATAATGTAAAGACAGAGTACATGAGACGGGCGGGCCACAACAATTTCACTTTACTTGCGTAGAGGCTTTGCTTGTGCATTCGTTTGCATAAAAAAAGCATTTTGGGTGGCTTGATGGTCCTTGATGACCGGAAAAAAATAAGCCGGAACATTTGCTTAACATTTAAATTGATTGTGATAGAGTCACTAATGAATATTCCAGTATTATGTGCGGTTAATTTGTCTAACGAATATTGCAGACGTTTATAGTCGTAGCTACAATCACAAAGCGTTTTTAAAGCCTTAAAGCCCAGGCCGAGCAGTGATAGAGTTTATGAATAGGAAGACGGAGAGGCGGTTTATATAAATAAAGCCCTTTGTTTTCAATATAACTCATAATCTTGCCTTGTTTGTCTAATGGCATAAACATTTCAGTAGTCGTATCCGCTTCAATGCTCGGTTTGCGCGACTTCTTATTATTTTATCTTGTAGGCAATTATCAGGAGAATTACAAAGTAGTCATAATCATTTATTAAATGTATGAACTTTTTTCATCTAAACGTACTCACACTAGACATGAGCTATGACGCAATGGTGCTTGCCTTCTTACTTTATTTCACCCACATTACGAGAATCTTTTATCTGTACGTGAATTGCTTTGGACCTAGGAGTCTTTAAATAGACTTCATAGAAATTTAAATGAAATATTTTCTTTATCTAATAGTAATAAAGCTAGCTAAAGCCATATAATCTTTTTATCGAGTAACTGACCTTGGTAACCAAACAACGTATGTAGAATGTTGACCCAGATGTCGAGGAATAAGCCGAGACGTTCTCTACATCTGTACGTAGAGTCGTGGGGCTCCACAGAGACGACGAGTGTCGGGCCGAGAGTCGCGCGGAATGGCGCTATCTAATTTGAGAACAATACCTACGTTTTAAATGTCAGCTCTACATGTAGAAATGTTAGGGACTCACACAAATAATTGTGGTTTCGTAATTGTTGTATATTAATGTAACGTTCATATTGTCCACGACATTAAATTTATAACAATCATACTATAGCGTTGTTTGTCAAAGCAAATATGAAGAGTAAAATCAGTCATTGAGTAGATCATCACTAAATGTATAGCACCTAAAGATAAACAATATGCACGATCTTGTTCATACTTGTTACGAATGATGTATACAATTGTACAAGACTAGTAAACAAGTTGCTACCGTTTTTTTTTTATTTTTTTTTTATCGTGCTCGTCAAAATGACCACACTTCACCTGATGGTAAGCAGTCGTGTGGTCTAAGACCAGTGGCCTCCACACCGCCCTCATAGTAGCCGAGGCGATGTTGAGGTCTCTACTTTGACGGCCTGAGAAGGTGCTTTTTCACGCCCCGCTTAAAGGACCCAGGATTGAAGGAAGAAGGAAACACGAGCCTTGGCAGAGAATTCCATGCCTTGGTCGTTCGGCAGAGGTATGAGGACCCAAACTTTTTGGTACGCGCTCTAATCGACTCTACCGTGTAAGGATGGCATCTGAGCCCAGCACGCGTTGTTCTGGATAGGAAAGGGGAGGGCGGGATAAGGTGAAATAACACTTCAGAGAACTCCCCGTGGTATATTCTGTAGAAACATGCCAATGAGGCAATGTCCCTACGGAGTTGCAGTTACTAAGTGGCTTGTGAACACTAGCTATTCTTTCTTCTTAAGAGTAAATTCTCGCAATATTTATAAGCGTTGTATAACAAAAATATAAGTTTAGGTAATTACCGCAAATTTTAGTAATTTCAGTAAACTTTTTATGGTTCATTCTACGTTAATAAGGGAATATAGTGTTAATAAGCGTTTTCTTTTAGCTGAGGCTTAAAGAGGCGGTATGGGTTTCTACTGGCGATTATTTTTAATTTGGTTCGACTCGTATTGAATAAAACAAGAATTACAGCTGCAGTTCTTATTTCACAACAGCACAGCTGCTGTTGATTAGGTACTAATTAATTAATTATTTACTTATGAAATATTCATATATGTACAAAATGCACAAATCGTATCTACAACACGCTTTGATATCAGATAATTTAGCCGGCCCTACAATGGAGTTAGTTTTTAGGTGATATTCTTCAGACAAGACTGACCAACAAGAGTCAACTGAAGCGCACGTTATTGACATACATAATGGTTATATCCCACATTATTTAGAACGAGCATACTCCGAATAAATGATAACTGACTTGTTGATTAAATATTATTCTGATCTGTCTATAAAGGATACTCATACTATACATAACTACATTATGTAGTCCGTACATAGAATGTACGAATATAAATCTATTTGCAAATAAATATAAATAAATGGTTGTAAATAGCGCGAACTCGCAACTCGTGAAAAGCAATCATGAGCACATAATGGTTAAACGTTCATAAACATAAATGTCTTGTAGCAACCCCAGGAGTCTTGTATTTCGTAGCTGTGTAGCACCGCTACGTCACACGCTACGTAAGTGCTACGCAGGTGCTCGGTATACTTAGCTGTGGTGATAACATAAATTTAAAGGTAATAAATGGCTCAGGCAACGTACATTTTAATAATTATTTTGTGATAACATAAATATACAATTAGAAGTTTGGGTTTGTTACATAAAGTTTTAAATTTTTTGTACATATGAACCACTGGGGAAGCGCACAGATCCAGGGACTTTTGTATGTATCGACAGAAACTACCCGCGTGTTCTCCTTGTGCGTATTATCTAAATAAAAGCAAAAATGAATGACATGGTTGACGTAATAACAACATTTACAATTAATTTATAACCCCCGTACGATTGAAATATGTTATCCGGCGCAACTCACAAAATCTTCTTTTTTTTTTAAATTAAGTTTTTTAAAGAAGAAGAAGACTCACAAAATGGACTAGAAACACATACAAGTTCGCATGTAGTTTATTATTACCTTCAGCTACTCGCACCGCGTATTTGACTTTAGTAGAGTAAGTAAAAACAACAACTACTCGTAAGTATAGATTGCACAGCGCAGCGGGCAATCGCTCGCGTTACCGTTGCTGCGCTGGTTGTTGTTTCGAATTTCATATTCGACAGCTATTTTTGTGTTCCACAAATGATGTCTGGGTCTAGAAGTACTTTGTATTCGTTTATTATATTATCTGTAAAGTCTCTAGTGATACGGGCGATGTCTTTTTAACTAAAAGAAGGAATATTAGATTAAAAGTGTTCCACAGCATAAGTCGTACATGCAAAAATGTTTACATCCCTAGTAACCAAAATTATTCAAACTAAAAACGATTGTCGTTTGAATAAAGTTTATCTGCTGATTCAGCTTTTAGCGAAGGTGAATTGATTTATTTACAGAAACCGAATGCGTTTCTCCTTAAAGGCTGTTATATGTAATAACAGTAAATTTCAGAGAAATCGCTCTATGACTATTACGATTATGAGAGTCACGACAGTAGTAAAAATAGTGTGTATGCTTAGGCTTTGAGTCAAAATATTTATGTGTTTCGTCATTTATAATGAAGAAGTACTCTGAGACTTATAAATGATATGCTGTTGCCCATATAACAAAAGACAACCACTAAAAAATGTATATATTCTGCTTTTTTATGAAAGAAAGCTCTAAAATCACACATAGCTTTACAATCAGACGAACGTGTCACACTTGTGACGTGTTAAAAGAAACCATATTTATCTGTTCAGCTGAAGGACACAAGATTTACTGTTAATACGTAAAGCGAGCGTCTTAAGGCTATTGTGACTGATACATTCATCATAAAATATTTATATACATGTTTATTATTCATAACATATTTTAAAAATGGGTTGTAATCTTTACGAATACTAAAGGAAAGATTTGAGTATTTCTTTGTTTGTATGGATTTAATTCCAAAACTACTCAACCGATTTTTAAAATTATTTCACAATTAGAAAGCTATAATATCACCGAGTAACAAAGACTATATATAATTAAAATGAAAGTAGTTACTAAAATAACTTAACCTAATCTAACCTACTTTTTCGCGAGGGCAGGAGGTAGTTTATTATATTTTCAACAGTTTGGATATTAAATGAACTTGGATATTAAAACGGGTGGCAGTGAGTTCTTCTCAGTTACATGCCATTGTCTATGAATCGAATATGAGTAGCACTAGGTTAATGTAAATTTCAAAACTGTGAAATAAATTAATAAACGTATTTTTAACAAGATTTACTTCTATACTATATATTTTTATGCGTTTCATAGTTTATAGTTTGATTGATTTATTAGCTCAACGTTAAAATTTACATCGAGCGTCGAATAAAAACACCAACGTCAATATGATCAGTGTCAAATACAAGGGATAAACTGAATAAAAGTTAGTATAAAAATGAAACAACGAACCAATCCTCTCGCATCGAGGAGCGCCCGCCGAAGCGCGGCAATACTTCCTGTTTCAGTGAAATGCACCGTGTGTAATATTATCATAGTAAAATACTCCAACCTGGCTTTTAAACCAACTTTTCTAATCACTCACTGGGTATGTTGGATCTGTGGACTTGTAAACTAATCCAAAACATACAGTTTATTGCATAGAATGTTTGATTGTTCACGATGCTTGATTAAAACCAACTGAGATATTATTCAGCAAAGTGAATTGAGAACATCTTATTTTAGGTCAGTGAGATTAGACGCAAATCTACAAATGGCCTAGATGGCTAGTTTCAAGTCACTTTTGGAGAAGCATATAATAATAATAATTTCAGCCCTGTATTAAACTGTCCCACTGCTGGGTACGAACCTTTTCTCGGTGTGAGAATGGTTAGACCGCAGTCCACCACACTGGCCCAGTGCAGATTAGCAGACTTCACATATCTTCGAGAACTGTGGAGAACTCTTGGACATACAGGTTTCCTCATTATGTTTTCCTTCACCGTTAAAGCGAGCGATAATTATTATTAGCCCCTACAGTTCTGCATATGCTTAATAGACAGGCCACCATAAGGAGCCCAATCTCGCAACGATAATCAGAGTATGTATGACAGATATCATGTAAACTGGCTAGTTGAGCCTACGGTGGCGTGACATTCGGCGCGTGACAATTAGCGTCTTCGTGTCAAGGCGTCGCGTCGAGGCGCGTTGTGCTTCACTCACCACTAATAGAATATAAACGCGGGACCGTGACACGAGTTCATTCTCACTCTTCTTATCTTGGAATTAGGTTAAAAAGTAATTTTGTTAAGGTTTACTTAATTTAAAATATTCTGGAATAACTTACTGACTGCATTAGAGGCGTAGTAGCAGTTTGATTCTCGTATCGGGCAAAGTATTATTGAGTTTGGTTTATTTGTGTCAAGAATTCTTACTAGTACCGCAGAGTATGGAACTATGCCCAGTAGACGGCAATAGTTCTTGCTTCTAATTATGTAGGAGCTAACAGCCTGGCCGGTGGAATGTTAGGGCTTGATCCACCACCTCCAAATAGAGTAGTAGAGCCTCGCTGACTTCAGCATGAATGGGCCGGCTCCACCGGGTACTACCCTCTCACAGAATATCGACGTGAAATACCAGTATTTCTACTGTTGTGTTTCGTTCGGTGAGTGAGAGTGCCAGAGACCCAATCTGTCTTTCTCCCTTCCCATTCTTTCTCCTTCCCACTTTCTTTTATTCTTAAAGGTTCGGCAATGCGCAAGTGATGCCTCTGGTATTGCAGGCGTCCATGGGCTACGGTGACCACTTACCATCAGGTGGGCCGTATGCTTGTTTGCCAACATAGTAGAATAAAAAATAAAAAAATAAAAAATAAATAGCATTTATCTATAACATAAAAGTCTCGCCATCTCTCTTCTTTAACCTAACAAGAGTGAGATAGCATGCGATTAATCTTTCCGATAAATTTTACTTGTTAATTGTGGGTCTGGCCACTAGTGTAAAAACCTCCGTCCTATAATAATCCCCTTCGGAGATATCCATAGGTGTGAGACTATGTTTATATCAAAAACATGTGTGTGTACAAAACGATGACTTGAGCTAAATACTGTCTAAACTTAATGCAGTCGCTTTTTTGAGAATAATGTTTATTTATTTGGACATTCAGTAGTTGTTACATTATTTCTACGTTACTAAATAACACTGTTAAAAATGGCTAAATGCACAACATTTAAAGGCGTTACAAGCTGCATTTTTTTATGTAACATTGGTATCACAATATATAAAAGAAGAGGGAAAATCACTGTAATTATTATTTGTGAGAAAATTGAGAAATAACAATAAGTAAAATATTTACAAACTAAAAAAACAAAAGTTATTATTAATATAGTAATAAAAAAAATGAACAATAATAAAAACACAATATTTTAGGGATCTTGTCTGTCTAATCTTAACGACCTTAGAACAATTTTTTTTAAATGTGTTTAGATTAATTAATCTATTATTAATCTTTTGCTTCACCGCAAAAAGCATTATATGCTTTGGACAGTCAGGCTATGGGAGAAAATCGTTTTAAATTTGTTCTAGCAAATGGCTGGTGCAACAATCCCATGTTGACGAGCATACGTCTATGCACACGGCGTGGAACACGCAATTTAAATGACTCTAAGAGATATGGACAGGCAATGACATTCCTTAAAACTTTATATAGAAAAGTCATGTCGTGAAGTTGTCTACGATACGACAGGCTACTAAGACAGACAATATAACAGTCGTAAAACAGATGTTTAATTCAAATACCGCTTTGTAGTAAAACCAATAAACTACAAACCTTCGTATACTCAGCGAGCGACTATGGCTCTATTTGAAAACTCACAATGTTCAACAATATTGAAGTTAATAAAAGTACCAACATATTCAAACGCAACTTTTTTCATTCTCCATTTATATGTATGGCATCCTAAAGCCATAAAACGGTAATGAAATAATTTCCCCATGGCTCATGAAGCAGAACATCGAGCAGCTTTTAAAACATGGTTGAATATATTCCAAAACGTTATTTTGTAAAATCGCGTGTAGAATGGCAAAAACCATTATGAAATGGCTCGAAAATATAACTAACTGGTGATATAAAAATATATAATATAATATATAATGGCTACATTAAAAGTTTTTGGAGCAGTTTTATCATAAGGCCTCCTTGGATATTTGGGGACTATTTAGAGGTGGTAGAGAAAGTTTTTTTTTTTCTCTTTAATGATATTTAGAGGCTTAAAATCTAAACAAAGATTATGCTAGCCCCATCATAACCTAAATAAAATACAAGCGTCAAAGAAAGAGAAATATTAACTTCAGAGTTGAGTTCTGTTCAAATTAACAATACATTTATAAATTTTGATATCCTCTTTGCGGTAAGGTCTTGACAGAATAGATTGAAAAATACCTAACTGTAAAAGGTGGATATTTAATTCCGTAATTAAGGTTTCTCTTTCTTCCCTGTACCGAACACATTCCATCAATAAATGGTAAACATCTTCTACAATTCCACAACTATCACAATTAGGGCTACTAGTTTTTTTCATTAAGAAACCAAATTTATTCAACGGCATGTGTCCAGCTCTTAACCTACGTGCTGTAACTATAAATTTCCTACTAATATTAAAATTGGTAAACCAGGGGATGCGAGAAGGCTGACTTTGTATAGTTTTATACCATATACCTTTGTCTTGAGATTTAATTTCAAAATATCTTTGACAATTTTTAAAGCAATTGTCACTAAATATAGGTAAAATATAAAAAATTGAAGATTTTATATAAATTAATGAACTGTTTATAATTGCATTTTTGGCCAACATATCTACCTGCTCATTCCCCTGTAAGCCAACGTGCGATGGCACCCACTGCAAATTCAATTGAACATTGTTATTACTGAACCAACACATCAGACTTAAAATATCATAGGCAATCGAAGTACCTCTGCATCCAGAGGCGCATCGAGCCAGATGATATAGGGCACTATTACTGTCAGATAAAATGACTACCCTATCTAAATAATAATTATTTTTCACATAACGTAATGCCTCTAAAACTGCAGTGAGTTCCAACGTCATTATACACAAGCTCGTATTACAACTCTTATAACTACTACTTATATTATTATTATAATCTAAAAAGGCCGCACCTACACCACTAGGGCTTTTCGACCCATCTGTATAAATTTTATGCCAACCATTATATTTATTAAAAATTTCTTCTAAAATATAGCTTTTAATTGTATTAGGATTGTAATTATTTTTATTAGATGTAACGCAATCTAAGGTTAATCTAATAACTTGACAGATTTTAATGTTTGTAATCCAAGTATCTAGGGCAAACATTTCTAAAGGATAACTAGAACTAATATCTTCAGATTTAATTTTATTATAAGATGTCACTAACAAAGGTTTCTTTTTGTTAAGCCAATATCTGCCCCTGGAAAGCGTGCTCAGCTCCTCTAATAAAGTATTGGTTTCATTATGCAACCAAGATTTTGCCTTTAATAAATATTTAATAGATAGATACTCTCGACGTATAAACAAAGGTGGGATGCTTAACTCGCTCTCCATGACATGAATTGGCGTGCTTTTAATAAATCCACCAACAATCCTTAAAGCCTGATTTTGAACTACATCCAATTTCTGTATATGCAACTTAGCGCTATTGTCGTAAATATAACTACCAAAATCAATTCTACTTCTAATCAACGCTATATACATTCTGCGTAGATGAATTGGATGTATACCCCATGAAGACCCTGATATAAACTTTAATAAGTTCAGATACTTGAAAGTTAATTGTTTAATTTCGTTAATATGTTTTGACCAGCGCAATGATCTATCAAGCCATATGCCTAAATTATTAATATTTTCCGATGATTGAAGCGATACATCATTAATTTGAAGTCGAACCTGGTGTTTTTTATGTCCTATGCTAAAAACAAAATATTTTGACTTGTTAACAGATAATTGAAGGCCAATGTCTTAGAGAATTGTAAATATTCTATCTAACGAATTTTGCATATTACTAACACTGTAGCTAACATTTTTATGACATGTATAAAGAACGAAGTCATCTGCATATTGAGATATTCCTACATTTGTAATTGATTTGCAAATTTTATACGTTACTATATTAAAAATTAAGGGTGATAGGGGATCACCTTGACCAATGCCATTATTCGTCCAACGACATTATTGTTTTGCTGCTATCATTGCCATTAATATCAATTAATAACCTTCTTTCATTGAGATATGACCAAATATACTTAGATATTTTGGAACCTACATTTAATTCTTCCAATATGTCAACAACTTTATTAGTTAAAACATTATTATAAGCATTATCAATGTCTAAGAAGCACGCGAGTGTCAAATAATTTTTAGAAAAACCTATTTGAATATTGCAAATTAATCTAACTACAGAATCTAATGTTGACTGTACGCGCCTAAAACCTGTTGTTTTTGGTGATAAGATTTTATTGTGTTCTATGAACCACTCAAGACGTCTTGTCATCATGGCGTGAAAAGTTTTACAAACACACGATAATAAAGCAATAGGTCTAAGTTTGGGGATTGCACCAGTTACCTTTGGAATAGGAAACATTTTAATGTAACGCCATTGTAGGGGAACATAACTAAAAGTAAAAATTTTATTGAAAATATCTAACAGATAATATTTTGCTACTACTGGAAGATTGTATAACGTAGAGTAAGTAATAAGATCAATTCCAGGAGCTGTATCTTTCTTCTTAAGGCATTTTAACATCTCATCTATATTAAATTTGGTTTCTAGAGGGGTGTTTTTTGAATTAAAACTCGGTATCTGAGGGATTACAAAGTCAGGTGCTAGATTGCATAATAATTCCTCTTTTTGTTGATCAGAAGGCTGAAATTGTTTCTTCCTATAGTCTTTAGTCCAACAAATACGACGCCACATTTCAGAGACTGATATTGTCACATCGATGCTATCACAAAACTGACGCCAACTCCCACACTTAGCTCTCCTAATTAACTGTTTTGTTTCACTTATTTTTTGTTCCAGTCTCGAAAGATTATCAGGTGTAGGATTTTGTCTGAAACGTTTTAACAGTAAACGACGTTGAGCAACAGACTTCGAGATCTCTTGATTCCACCATGATTTTGGTTGAAATTTAGTAGTAGGGTCTGTACATATTTTTATCATAGGTATGTTTCGATCGGCCGCGTAATTGACTTGCTCAATAAAATAATTGTACTTTTCTTGAACAGTAAGATTGGTTGTATCTGAATGATTAAACGTAATTCTAAGAGTCTCTGTATACTGCTCCCAGTTAGCTAGCTTAAAATTTCGTTTCCTAATGTGGCATCCATAACGCTTATAGTTTAACGCTATTTTAATGATCAAATGATCACTGCCGAGGTTCTCATTAATTACAGCCCACTTGAAATTAATAGCAACATCAGCGGACATAAACGTTATGTCAGGGCTTGACTTCTGAAGAAAACCATTGACTAATTTTAATCTAGTTACATTGCCGTCATTCAAAGTAACATATCCATTATCAATAGCTGAACTTAAAATTTGTTCGCCCCTCGTATCGTTTTTAAATGACCAGTTTGTATGGTGCCCATTAAAGTCACCCGCTATTAAAGATTTACTAGAGAAAAAACTAAACAAGCTATTCCAGTCTAACTGGGTAGTACGGACGCTAGATGGGCAGTATACTGAGATAACATTTTCTAAACTAGAACTATTAAGTAACTTAATATGGATTATTTCTATTCCTGTGTTTGTTAACCTGTAAGATGATGATTGAATCTTTAATGACCTATGTATTACGAGTGCTACACCACCGTACGAGTCATCCCTATCCCTTTTACATGTATAATATCCACTAATGTTAAACTCGGTGTCTATATTCAGCCATGTCTCGCTTAAAATAGCCAAGTGAATATTTTCTTGATGTAACAGGGACTCGAATTCTAAACGCTTCGGCTTTATACTCTGAGCATTCCACTGTATAACGTTAAGCTTACTATCACTAGAAAAGAGATTAGCCATATTTAAACATACTGAAAATACTATTTACCCACTCAGTTTCTGTAAGTCTCTCCATACAATATTTTTTTACCTCTTCTATTAATAACTTAACTACTGCAAAGACTTTTTCTCCTAAAGAAGAATTGATGAATATAATATCCTTTAGTTTATCTAGTAAGACTTTAAAATAGCTTCTTTTTCTTATTTTCTCTTCTTCTTCCTTCTCTTGGGCCTTTTCGTCAATATTCTCATTAGTTATTAGTAAGTCTCTCTCTACGTAATCTTCATACGGAGTTTTCCTATTCTTCTCTTTATTGGTTTTATATTTTTCCTTTGTTTTAAGCAGCTTTTCTTTTGCATTTGTTACTATATCACCTTCTTGATTTAAATTACCATTTGCGCCACTAAGCAAAACATCTTTATACGTCTTGTTTGAATTATTTGTATCGACTATTTGTGCAGTGTTTAAAATACTGCTGTTAGTATTTTCATCTATTAACATTTCGCTAGTATGCTGTTTGTTTAAATATGTCTTCAACGCCACTCTATAGGTACTATTATCCTGGGACATTATCTTACGAATGTTTTTCTCTTTTGTAAACATTGGGCAGCTTTTATCTAGTGACATGTGTGCTCCTTTGCAATTAACACACACATATCTTGATGTTTCACAGTTAGAATGTAGTCCTCCACATTTAGGACAAATGATTTTCTTTGTAGGGCATTGATTTATTAGATGTCCATACTTCCAGCAACCAGAACACTGAGTTACCGGGAACACATACGGCTCCACCTTGAACCTACACCCGTATCCATATATATACGGAGGTAAGATATGGTCCTTAAAACATACGCGTATCGATTCGCTATCTATCCATTTACCTTCAGAATATCTTTTCATACGTCTGATTGAAATCAACTCATACTCACTAGATAGTTCTTTGTGTATTTCTTCTAACTCAATGTCTAAATCTACGTTTTTAAGTACACCATATGATAAATTAATTTCTTGAGTATATTGGCAACGGTAGTCAAGCTCTTCCATTATTTTGCAAGACATTAATTTTACAGCTTCTTCTCGTTTTGTAAATTCTACGAGTACCCTATAAGGGTTTTTAAACTTAATTCTAATAATACCCTGGATATGTTCGTCTCTTAGAAGTTTTGCTATGCCAATTTGTTTAGGCAATATCTTTTTAGAAGTAATACACACTTCGCTTGTCTCACTGCTCACCTCCTGATTAAAGTTGTTTGTATTTTCTAAGGACGAGCTTCGGATAAATCGCTTTGAACTTCTCCTGACAGTAATAAATTCTTCTTCTTCGTTAACATCTTCGACTTCACTTTCTTCTCTCATTCTCTTTCCTACAAAACGCTGGTTGGGTATCTGCTCATTGATATGTTGCTGCATCATCTCTTCCACTTCTTCATCACTATTTACACTCAAACTATTCGTTTCTTTTTCACTATCACTCATTTATAATTATAACTTTTAAGGTGGGTAGGTAAAAATAAAACCGAACATCGGAATAATAAAGCATACGTGCACTCGATATCGTGCGCCGCACGCGACTCCGTAGAGAAAGTTGAAAGTAGTGGAAAATATGCAATCAAAGTAGTGAATGAGGTTCTTCGCGCTTGTATGAATGGTTGACACGTGTCCAGAATGGCACCTTTGGCTGGACATGTATACATAGCATAGCATTAGAGTAGATATACAGAAAGAAGTATTACTGTCTGAGCGGTCGTGTAGGCAAGATTGTGTTAGGTCAAATTTTTAAACACCAAAATATTCTCTTATACTGTTGACATATCTTTAGATAATTGATATTTTCTTACAATATTACCTTATCTGAAATAAGAATTTGAGTTCAATGTCTTCGGTTCTTATGCCTTTGTATATCATTGAATGTCACTGCTATACAATTTATTTGAAATTGTACGAATAGAAAAGAAGCTAATAACTTTAACATTCGAATAAACGGCCAAGTATAGTGGAATACCTCGACAGCAGTCTTGAATTTTATTAAACATTTTCTCTCTTATTGGTTTATTTCAGCAAGTCTTTGACGTGACGGTGACAGAACCAATTAAACCGAAAATAACATTCATTTTGGAAAAGTTAAAAAATAAATGTTTGTATTGTATATACGAATGACTTGAGCACAGCAGTTCAAATGGTCACCATTGCTAGAACAGGCTGCTCGGGCGGCGCAGTTGTTTCAGTGGTCGCCTTGCCACTGCCACTGCGCCGCGTGTTGTGGGTTCGAATCAACGCGGGACAGAACTTTGTGTGATCCACTAATGGTTGTTCCGAGTCTGAGTGTTCTTGTGTCCGTTGTTTGAGTGTGTAAAGGCACAGGATTCATTCCTAGTGCGGGAGTTCTATTTGATAAAACGTTATGGATTGGATCTTCCATATTAAACAAAACTTGTGTGCTCCACAAATTATTATTTCGGGTGTGGTTGTTCTTTGTGTGTGTCACGCCAATCATTGCAAAGCAATTATTGGCGTGACAGTTGTATAACAGACGGACCGACAAAGTAGTTGTATAAGCTTTTTTCGAACTCTAAAAACATATTATATTATGTCTAATATAATATGTTTTTAGAGTTCGAAAAAACGCTTATACAACTGCTTTGTCGGTCCGTCTGTTATACAACTTTCAACTCAAGAACTGTTAGAGCTAGACACTCGCGGTCAACGCCATTCGACTCAGCATAGTCAATATACCCCGAAATGACTATGACCTTTGACCGTCGACCTCAAGGTCACGTGATATCACGTGACCTTGCATATTACTTGAACTGTTTCTTCGAACTCTAAGATTTACGGCAATTCATTGGCGTTTCTCACTTGTTTTACATTACAAGAATAAAGAAGACTCTTTCTATTATTTAGCATTGGGACAACGTTCATTAGTAGTGAAGTATTCAGATAGCTAAAACATCTCTGTTGTGATGAAATTCCCCGTTTTGCAGGAAAATGCAAAGAATATCTACGTAGGTACCTATCGGTACATAATATCACTAGCCGGTGCCCCGCGTGGCCTCGCCACACGAAGTGCATTTATGAAAACCACTCAAACTATTATGACATCTGAATTTCATGAACCAAATTATGAGTCGTTGATATATTCATGTTATTAATATGCCTCGATGGCGATATATACAGCCTCGATGGCGTAGTGGTTCGTATAACCGACTGCCACGCCTGAGGTCGCAGGTTCCATTCCCGAACAAGTCAAACATTTGTGTGCATGAACATGGATGTTTGTCTTGGTCTGGGTGTTTCTATGTATAATATGTAAGTATTTACAAAAAAAAAAACAGTATATATGTATGTTTATCCATTGTCTAGTACTCATAGTACAAGCTCTGCTTAGTTTGGGCTAGATGGTGTTGTGTGTATGCGATAGAATATTAATATTACTAACTTAATTAAATTATACTTTCATTACTATTGGCGGAATAATCCAACAACATAATTATTAACGAGGGTAAACTTAAAATGTATAAACAACTTTTGGATTCGTTATTTATCATATACCAGATGTTTCCCGCGGATTCGCTCGCGTGAATGTAGATTAGATTAGTAACAGTACTTTTTTGTGGACGTAAGGTATTCTATGTCTTTTTCTGTTTCCCTGACAACATGTGTGCGGAATTTTATGATGATAGGTTAAGTATTTAAGGCGTGACAAACAAACAAACTTACATACGCATTTATAATATACTTACTTACTTACTTCGCTGGCTCAACGATCCAAAGTGGAAGCCTCCGACATTAAAGTGCGCCATTCTTTCCTATTTTGTGCCAAGTCAGACCAATCGAGCACATTCATCTCTTTCAAGTCTTTAGCTATTTCGTCTTTCCAGCGGTACCTTGGACGACCCACCGGACGACGCTCGGTGGGACGCCCGAGATATGCTCTTTTGGCAGCTCGATCCTCTCCCATTCGTTCCACATGTCCGAGCCAGCGAAGTCGGCTAGCTTTTATTTCCCAGATGATATTCGGCTCTGACACTAGATCTTCAATCTCGCTATTAAATCTCTGTCGCCACTCCCCCTTCTCTCCTCTTGTCGGTCCCAGAATCTTACGGAATATCTTTCGCTCCGTGACTAATAGTCTATTTTCTTCCTTGAGTGTCAATGTCCAAGTCTCGCACCCGTACATTAAATTCGGCCTAATTACTGTTTTGTAGACGCGAATTTTTGTGGTTCTGCTTATCAACTTAGACACTAACACTTTATGAAGAGCTGCAGTACACCTTAGCGCGTTGACGATGCGGATGGTTATTTCGTCCTCCCTTTGATTTGTATCCGTGATCGTGCACCCGAGATACTTAAATTTGTTGACGCCTCTATAGGTTGTGCCTCTGACTATAAGATCTCTTCTATTTGCTCTGTGATCTTTGTATCTCTTCATATGGAGATACTCAGTCTTCTCGCGACTGATTCTGAGACCCACTTGCTTGCCTTCCATTTCCAATATCTCTGCCATGCTCATTACTTCCATCTCACACTGCCCTAGGATTGCAAGGTCATCAGCATACCCTATAACTTTGTGTCTCCCATTAAGTTCTGTCCCCCCATCTATTAGCAAGACTTTCCGAATTATGTGTTCGAAAGCTAAATTAAATCGGATAGGTGATAGAGCGTCTCCCTGTTTTAGTCCGGTAACAACTTCGAACTCCTCAGTTAATTTTCTTCCGACTCTGACTCGCATTTTGCTTATGCTTGTGGCGACTTTAATCATTCTCACAAGTTTTTCCGGTATTCGGAAAGATCTTATAATCCGGTAAAGTATTTCTCGGTCAATACTGTCGTATGCTTTAGTAAAGTCCACAAACAGACAATGAACGCTTTGGGCGAACTCCCACCGTTTCTCCATAATTTGTTTCAGCAGAAACATTTGGTCCACTGTACTACGATTTTTGCGAAAGCCACACTGATAGTCGCCATGTATTTGCTCTACGTAAGGTTCTAGGCGAGCGAGAAGGACATATGAGAGCACCTTGTATGCTGTCGGAAGTAGCGCAATTCCTCTGTAGTTGCCGCACTTTTTTCTACACCCTTTTTTGTGTATTGGGCAAATAATGCCTACATTCCACTCTTTAGGTTGTTGTTCTTCTGACCAAATTCTACAGTTCATTTCGTACAATCGTGATTGCAGTGCTACCCCTCCGTATTTCCATAATTCACCTGGTATATTATCTATTCCTGGAGACTTATGATTCTTAAGCCTCAGCACAGCCTTGCGCACTTCTTCGAAGGTTAATGGTTCCTCGTGTTGGTCGTCTATGTTTATGTCTTGGCTAGTGTCTAGGTTATTAGATGCCTGGTTGTTGACAGGTGGGCAGTTAAGAAGTTCTTGAAAGTATTGGCGCCACATAACTTTCTGTATTTCAGGATCTGAGACAAGATTTCCGTCTTCATCTTCCAGGAGTTGTGTGTTTGGTTGGTAAGCTTTCTTAGCTGTTCTGATTTCCTGATAAAACTTGCGCGATTCGTTAGATCTTATCAACCTTTCCATATTTTTTAAAATTCCTGATACATGCTGTCTCTTTGCTGTTCTTATAATTATCCTAAATTCTTTTCTAGCCTCTCTGTATTTGCTGTCCCACTCAGTGTTAGTCTCGGCTAGTATTCTACATTCTCTCCTTCTATTCATTGCCTCTTCACATTTCTCAGTCCACCATTTTCTTCTTTTTTGTCGCTTTGTTCTGTCCAGTATTCAAAATCCTATGTCTTTAACTATTTGTTTTGTTTTCGTTTTTTTTTTTATAATATGAGGATTATAATTATAAATTATTATAATAAAATAAAATGGAAATAAAATTAAGCATTAAATGAATGAAGCAGATAAGAAACTCATGGTCACTGTCATTAATTGTTATGCTTAAAGAATTAAGCAGAGCTGGCAAAACGCTAGATTACTTACCGAGCACCACAGACTCCATGCTTTTACCGAGATTCTCCTTACAGCAGAATTCATAACCACAACACCACAAGCCGCAGTGTTGATGTAGCTACATTTGAATATATTCAGTATTCATTTCAAATATATTACAGCAATAAAGTGATACTAGATTCAAATTGTATTCGACAATCTACTTTGATTAAGAGATAACATGAAAATGTATAAGCAATTTGTTTACATAAAATACACATTGAGTTTGGCTCGAGATACTGTTACTAACTTATTTATATTAAATAAAAAACGGGAGTAGAGCACGGTAACGTACTTTTATTGTGTACATTAATGCGATAAATGGTTCAATATCCTAACTAATATTATAAATGCGAATGTGAGTTTGTTTGTTTGTTACGCTTCCACGCCTTAACTGCTTGACCAATTATCATGAAATTTAGCATACACGTTGTGAGGGGTACAGAAAAGAACATAGAATATCTGTCATCTAGAAAAAAAATTGTGGCTGTCTTTGGGGACTGCCGGTAGAAGTGAAAACTTTAATCCTTGATCATAAACACTTCTTTATTGCACAAGGCATGTCTGTAAATTATTATTTAGAAGTAAGAAATGTGTATCATTTGTTGGCGATCCAAATAAATAAGTAAATAAATTTATAAACCAAAAATAATTCAGAAATGGAAAGCGTTCGGTGACGATGACGCAAGTTCCATGATTTTTGTTCACCCAAGAAGTACTCAACGCGCCTAAAGAAGTTTTCACTTCAAAAAATACTTTTTCCAAAGGATAGAAATTTATTGACATAACCTACATTATCGCGAGTGAAGCCGCGGACCAAAATCTAGTATTCTAATTATGAGTAGCAAGTAGTACTACTTGACTTGAAGAATAAATATGAAATAAACATACATATGAATTTACCAAGTAGGACCAAACTCCGTGCCGCTACTGATAATTTTAAACAGAAAAATCAATAACACTGTTTCGAGTCAATTCATGCATCGCAGTCGCTTTTACTAACACTGTAATAAAAGTACGGTCATTATGGTATGGTTACAGAATTAAATATTTTTATTATAAGCGAAATATGACCAAATTGTTTTTGGCATTAGCGAAGGCCATGAGACTGTATTGTGAAGGTCATTGTAATCAAGTTCACTGTAATCATTACTAGGTAATAGACTAGTAGTTTAAGAGTATATTTATAGGTGATGGTAGGTAGGTGACCTATAAATATATTCTCATAATTAAAAGAGCTAACAGCAGCCCTGGTGTTGCTAACGCTCAGCGAAAGGTAGCCACCTTGTTAATATAAAAAGAAATAAAATAATAATAATATAATAAAAATAATAAGTAGGTAGTATATACAAGACCGGTCGAATATTTTCAGTGTTTATATGAATTACGGAGGGCAAATAGACTCACCTAATAGGTACCGATACTACGCAACAATTTCGTGCCACCTAACAATTTTCTCCGTTAACGAACCGTGTTGGGAATAAAAATACTTGAGCGGCTTTTACTCGTAATTCCGTAGAAATAATGTACATATTTGTTTAAAAAAATGATATATTTATATTAAACAACGAGAGCTTATGTTAACGCCCACGTTGTGATATTTTAGAACATTCAAAATTTGAGGCTTAAACAAATTACTTACAGCTTGAGGCCGTTTTTTGTAAATAACACAACAAAATTTAACTGCAAAATTGAAATAAAGAAATACGTTGCAAAATTCGATGACTTTAGTTTCTGAAAATAGAGAAACATGTCTGCGATGTAGGCTTTCGAACAGCTCAAATAATATAAGGCTATTATCACTGCGCGGATAGTAGGGCTTAGAATAACTTGCCAACTATGCATCAATATGTTGAGAACATAGAGCTAAAAATATCGTGTTATTGTTCCTGCTCTCTTTATATAACATTTATAAATTGTAATGATATTCAACGAGTAAAAGCATTAGTAGTAATTCAGAGAATTAGTCATACCATAAAGGTTCCTTGTTGAAATTTTTTTTAATAATTATATATGGCCTAAACCTTCTCACAGCTAGAAGAGGCCCGTGCTCAGCAGTGGGACAGTTTTATACAGGGCTGATAATAATATTATTATTTGTTTCTCTTTCACGGGTATATTCCTAATACGTTAGGAAAATACCCGGCCCTTTGGGAGGCTTACACGGAGACATGGGTCCAACGTGAAGAGGCCCTTCGAGAGTTTTAAACAAAGGTGGGATGGTACACCTACAGCGGCACTAGCCGCAGCAGGCGTAGGACTATTGCTACGTATGGATTCTAATATATGGGCTATGGGTATGGGTGTTTGATGGACTGGTTATTATTATTAATTATTATATCGATACCAGTATTACTTATCTTTTAGTGAACAAAAATAATACGCCACATCTGTTACATTACATACTTTCCTGATAAATAAAGATGACAAATTTACTTATTGAGTTTGTTTGTTTACCAAATAAGACAAATAGAAAAAAGAGGTCTATACATACATACTAAGTAATCATTTTATTTTTCATCTCTTGTCTGCACTTATCCAACATGTTTCTGCCAAAGATATTCAGTGTCATCTGATGGATTGCTAAATGTAGGCGATAGGGGCCAATTACTGGCTCGAGCTCGTTCAGCGCTGCAGCTTCACACTACTTTACCAAATAGTAAGAAATTGAAGCGCTGCAGCGGCTGTAACAATTCCGCTGCGAGTGGCGAACGTGTATTATGTAGGTATAAACTTGATAAAAGCTAATATTTGTCTGTCCGCTGCCCATTAAAAGGACAGTTCGTGTATTAAAAAACTTTAATGGTATGCTAACTTGTATAGAGCAAAGTTTTGTCCGAAGATGTTACAGCAACGCGCCAGTCAAGTTACTTTCTAGTTGAAATTTGTACACAAATAATGTTTTTGACAGATCTTTGTTTGTTGTAGGAAAGTCCTCAAGCCGATCGCAAGCTCGAACGATCTAGTTACAAACCACAGGCGGCTACGAGCAGATTCTCTTCATTCTTTAGTAAACGGGTCAGTAGAGCTCCCGCTCTAGAAAACCCTACTATCTGGAATGCAATAGCCTTGCCCTTTACATTGGCGTACTTTGAAGCTACCTGACAGGTGGGTGTTGTGCTGGCTTATCTACAACCAAGAACATTAATCGTTTTAGTTTGTATACAGTTTTATATAATTAAGACGGTTTTACATGCAGTTAAATTAAAACGAAATAATTAAAATAATAGTATATTTAATTTTGGTCAAATCGTTGTACTGCAACGCAAAAGTCTCGAGCACAATGCCAAGGCACGCATTTCTGACTTTTTAAGTTATGTACGTATTAAATAGGTAATTATCGTTCACATTAAGTTATGTACGTATTAAATAGGTAATTATCGTTCACATTAAGGGTGAAGGTAACAGTTTTAAGTTATGTACGTATTAAATACGTAATTATCGTTCACATTAAAGGTGAAGGTAACAGTTTTAAGTTATGTACGTATTAAATAGGTAATTATCGTTCACATTAAGTTATGTACGTATTAAATAGGTAATTATCGTTCACATTAAGGGTGAAGGTAACAGTTTTAAGTTATGTACGTATTAAATACGTAATTATCGTTCACATTAAAGGTGAAGGTAACAGTTTTAAGTTATGTACGTATTAAATACGTAATTATCGTTCACATTAAAGGTGAAGGTAACAGTTTTAAGTTATGTACGTATTAAATAGGTAATTATCGTTCACATTAAGTTATGTACGTATTAAATAGGTAATTATCGTTCACATTAAGGGTGAAGGTAACAGTTTTAAGTTATGTACGTATTAAATACGTAATTATCGTTCACATTAAAGGTGAAGGTAACAGTTTTCTGGGTTCTATATAATGTTCTCGAATATGTTTTAAAGTCGGCCAATCCTTACTGGTCCAGAGTAGTGAACTATGGCCTAACCCTTTTCATTTATAGAAGGGGCCCGTGCACTGCAGAGGCACATTTTATAAACAGGTCTAATACATTTGTTATTATTGAAAGTAGAACATCAAGGAATTATTTTCTAAAATAAAAGATCCTTTTTGTTCTGAAAACTTTACGATCAGCTATCTAAACGAGTCTAGTATCTACTTGTGCAATGATAATATGTCCATTGCTGGTATGCTAAACATAAAAATCCGATAAACAATTGGTGACTTAAACCGATAAGAATAACTTATGGTTAATTAAACTTTTGCAATATTAAAGTAAAACGTTTAGTCAGAGGTACAAGACTGAAGAATTTAAATGCTCGGTATTAGTAGGCGATAACTAAAGTAGAAACATATACGCTAGCTCAGTATTTGTTTGTCACGGACGCAATGAATGATGAACTTTGCAGAAGGGGAGCTTCGAAACAATAAGTCAGTTAGTTTTTATTACGTCGAGATAAATATTACCCTCGGGAGTTTGTTGACCAAGTGCTCATTTACAAAACTCGGACACAAGTGCTAATCCTAACTAATATTATAACTGCGAAAGTAAGTTTGTTTGTTTATTTGTTTGTATGTTTGTTACGCTTTCACACCTTTTCTACTCGACCGATCATCATGAAATTTTGCATGATTGTCAGGGTAAGAGATAAGGAAATAGGGTACCTTTTATCCTAAACATAAATATAAATAGTTTTAATAGATGCAATAATTTAATTAGCTTAAACATTAGTAAAGTTTAATAGTAATAGTAGTGTAACAGTTTCAAAATTATATAATAAAGTGTCAAATAATCAACGCGATAAAATCCGTATATAGTAGTTTAATTTCAATGAACTTGTAGGCTACCTACGGTGATATTTTTATCATTTATAAATACACCTGTTTATATATACTAGCGGTCGCCTAGTGCTCGAAATTCGACCAAAGTTTGCCTGTAAGATATTGCTGATATAATAATTATGTCATTACTCATTATATATTGACATATTATGTAACCATAGTTACGCACTTCGACTGCGTGTGTCAAATGCATAGTTGTGTGCGTGTAGTGTTTTTTCATTAATTTAATGTATTTCTAATGCATATTTTATAAAAATGTTAGGATTCGTCACTCCTTCTCCATATAAACTTTAACTGTGCCAAATTTCATATTCCTCCATCCGCGCAATTTTCGTAAAAAGGGATCCAAAGTTTTCACTTCACGTATTAATATATAGATTATATACACAATACATGACATAATTATTGTGCTGGCTGCTCGCTAGAATAGTGAGAACGCGAATTCAAAATTCAAAAAGGTAGAACATTCTAGGCTCGATGCGTCAGCGGTACGAGCCGTCAGTTTTGGAGATATTATTCAGTTATTGTCACGTATTTGTTTAGTTCGCTATTTATATGTATTATGAATTGTTGTTTTAGTGCCTTTAACTTTGAACTGTATTCTTTGCCTGTACTTGTCTATACTCTCTAGTGCATTCTGAACATTTGTGTATGTGTGACAAATAAATATGGTGTAACCATGAGTGGAGTCATTTTCCTTTTATACACCCTAACGTACACACGTTACCTACAAACTATTTATTACGCACATAACTTCGGCAAGTCAGAGATGCGCGCCTTGGGATCGAATTTGAGACGTCTGCGTGGCAGTACAACGGTCTCTCATTAGGCTCAACATAGTATTTATAACTAATTATTATTATTTTACTCCTTATCAGGCAGGTATTGATCTTTACATCCCGCACTAGACATCATACCTGTGTCGCAGGCGACTCTACAAATATTCAGACAATGGATACAAAGAACTTCCAAACTCGGAACGACTATTTGTAGATCACACAATTGTTTGTCCCGTGTGGGGATCGAACTCGCAGCCCTCGGTGCGGCGGCAGCGGCAAGGCGACCACTTTAACCACTACGCCAGACGTGCAGTCAACCTTTACCTTATCGGTTCAAACTTTACCCTGCGTACTTTAAGTTCAGTGCCTTTATAAAGGCTAGCGTAGGTAATTCTACTATATCACTATTTTAAGGCGATTAACACACGGCACCGCGCACCGCCGCGGTAGGCGGTGAAGCGGATCTTATGTCGCATTGGCCTTTACTAAATCCGTTGATGCCTAACTCACGTACACAGCCCGACCGCGCGGTCGAGCGGTGCTCTTTCGCTTTACCGCCACCGCCCTCCGCGGCGGTGCGCGTTGCCATGTGATAATCGCCTAACCTAGTTTCTAATTCAACATATCTATAATGTTAATTTTAAATTTTTTATTTTACTATGTTTTTTTTAATACAACCAAGGCAAACAAGCATACGGCCCACCTGATGGTAAGTGGTCACCGTAGCCTATGGACGCCTGCAACACCAGAGGCATCACCTGCGCGTTGCTGACCCTTTAGGAAAGGACGTGGGAAGGAAAGGGGGCGGGATGGGGGAAAGGGGGTGATTGGGCCTCCGGCACTCTCACTCACCGAACGAAACACAACAGTAGGAATACTGCTATTTCACGTCGATATTCTGTGAGAGGGTAGTCCTTCCCCGGTCGAGCCGGCCCATTCATGCTGAAATCAGCGAGGCACTACTACTCTAAATATTCACAATACCTTCACTTATTTCTTAAATAAAATTGGCATTGTTTTACAAGGAACATTTAAATAAAAGGTTAATGACGTCCTGTAAACCCTAGACGTTCAGTTACCCTACCCGGGGACGGAACGGTTGTTGGTCTTCACTACTTAATCATTATTAACGGATGAACTCGCCAGTTAGTTCTCTCTACCTACTTTTTGTACATAAAAACTATAAACGCGTTTTTGAATTAAAATACAGAGAGGTCAATAATATTTGCAATCCTACAAAAAAATCTTGGTATTTAAATAAAATAGAATAAAGATGCTTGCAAACTATTGTAATTTTATAATTTGAAATTCAATTGCACTATAGATTTCGACGTTTGCTTAAATATAACTTAAATATCCCCAGAAATAATGTTAGTAGTAAAATTTAAAGGAGCTTTGAGTTTAAAATTTACATTATTTAAAGTAACGGTATCGGTGCAGACATGCTGTTCTCAAAGGAACTACTTAAACGTAGAATAAAACTAGCAAACAAAAGTAAAATGTGTAATACTTTAAAACGATTTTCGTGTTTATGCAAACGTGGGTCGGTGACGTCATTAGTGGGTAGGAGTACCAGTTATCGGTAATACGTGAACGTACATTGACGTTGGGGTCGGAAGCTGGCGGCGCGCGGCGCACCGTGTTGCTATCTCCGGGTAAGCTGTGTGACGATTTGTGGCACTGCTCCCACACGTACGGCGCGACCTGAGCGGTTGCAAATGTCGTTGTGCTCGGATTCCACATGCTAATGGCCATCTTTATCTTTATGGAGTATTAAATTTTACTTATGGCTTTAAATAAATGGTTCGTTTGGTTTTATCGGTAGACTTTATGTGAGGTTAGTTTTAAGTTTGTTGTGGGTCTGGTTTCTAATTAACGCTGCAAAAAAAACGTAAATTACGATGTATGCTCGATTTTGATATTTCAGAATATATTTTCCCCTATGACGACTTCAGTTTCATAAGACGGCTGCATTTTTAAAGTAATTTTATGGTTATACTTAGCTATGGTCAAGAAACATGCTGGACTGGTCTTACGGGTCCAGTCTAGTAGTACACTATAAAGGCGCACAACGGAAGTCCTTAACGACAATCAACACGAATGTGTGGACATAGTAATTTTTTGTAAGTTTCTTAAGACTGCACCGAGCGTAAGACGCGGTTGGACTGAATGACTGAGCTCGATATTCAAATCGGCGCGCGACCGCCATAGTAGAATTGTATGGAGTATTTCAAATGCTTTTTTGATAAATATGTATCTTTATTGTCAATCAATAACTTGAATATTTGGGACGGACAAATTGTAATATAACTATTTATGTTTCGTTTAAGCTGAAATGGGATAGATTTCTACTATTATAATCTAAAAATCACGTAACACGAGCTTACGTTTTTGAATTTTTGTACAAATTTACATAATTTTGTCGGCGAAAATATTTATTATTTTAAGTTTTTTACACGGAGTAATTGTAAATACATTCATTGTTATGTTAAATGTATATTTTATATTTGTATTAAACAAAAAGTGTCGATTTTATCAACTTAACTGTGACCACCTGTTTTGGCAAATTTCGCTCGGCGCAGTCTTAATATCTCCAGCAGTTCTATACTGATAAATCTTTATTTATTTGAAAGAAATATGTAGTCCAGATCTTACGATGCGCTTGAAAACAAATTACTGGAACTTCTCAATGATTAACAGCAATTTAACAATAGAAAATATTTGCATGTGTCTTGGGCTTAAGTCGAATTACAATGCAATGAAACATCACTCATATTATTAGTAAGACTGGCATATTTTTACAAATAAATGAAATGGTAACTGTTTGACATACACTAGCATTATCTGTTGGCCATTCGTAAGTTTATGGACCTTTTGAATTTAATAAACACACCTGACGTTGGTATGGTAAATAATAAGTTCTGAAACATCAGAACTTATTATTTACTAGCTTATTATCAGCTTAATAAATCGTAAATTTTCGCGATAAGCCTCTAGGGAACATATTTACATACATTACGTTCGCCTTAGCTCCCTACTTCAAGGAACTTCAATATCATATCCTACGCATATTTTCTTGTACGTTACGAAACAAGTACTACATATTTATTTTTACTTATGAAACTCCATTTTTACATAAGTTATGTTGATATTATCGAGGCTCGTAACAATTTATTTAATTTATTGGCACAGCGTTCCAAACGGTGCTCGATAAATAAAAGATTCCATTATTTCTTAGTCAATAAATAGAATATTGTACTGTATTTGTTGGTACGTGGTTTTTGTATGAAGCCAACAGTTAACATATTCACAAGCCTGTATGAACCACTACAGTCTGAGAGAATAAATTACTTATGGGTTGGGCACAGGTATATTTGACCCCTATTTGCCGTCAGCTATGTTTAGGTACCGCGTAAAAGATACTCAAATTATTATTGACATTTTCATACGTTCTGCGAAACCGTATTTTAAATAACTCAGTAAGAGTTAATTTGAAGAGCCATGTAATGTATGAGTATTAAATTTGAATATATATTTGATGTTTTGATTAGAACAGCAGCAAAAATTAGAACAAGGCATCTGGTACCAACAATTTTGCAGGATGACTCAATGTGTTCTCTGAAGTTTGTAAAGAGTATTGGATTAATTTATTTATTAAGAGTATTGGATTAATTTACTTATTCTTCCACTACCGAGATTGTCCTAAAAGAAAACTCAATAATACTTTACCCAATACATGGAAGTAAAACTTCATGAACGGCATTACGAAGCGTTCCTATACATTTTATGTGAGCCGGCTATTTGACTTTACTGAGGAAGTTGCGAACTATTCACAAGAACTGTAATGTTTTTTCTTGTGTTGTTAAACAATTATAAAACAATGGTTACCTCTTTCTCATACTTATTAATGTTGTTTGTTGTAGAGATATTTATTCACGACTAGCTTTTGCCCGCGGCTTCGCTCGCGTTAATTTAGAATTTGACAATCAATTCGAGTTGTACTCTGCTTGTAATAATATAATTCAATCATGATTTGAAAGACACGTGGCGCCATCTATTATCATAAGAACGTTATTATTGTTTTCCTCGGCAACAGTAACTTTTTTGGGATGAAAGGTAGCCTATGTCCGTTTCTGTACACCTGTCAACGTATATGCAAAATTTCAGGATGATCGGTTCAGTGGTTTAGGCGTAAAAAGGTAACAAACAAACAAACTCATTTTCGCTTTTATAATATTAGTTAGAATTAGGATTCAGTATATTATTATACTAACTAATAATGGCCTCGATGGCGTAGTGGTTAGTATAACCGACTGCCACGCCTGAGGTCGCGAGTTTGATTCCCACACTAGTCAAACATTTGTGTGCGTGAACATGGATGTCTGTCTTGGTCTGGGTGCTTTTATGTATAATATGTACGTATTTACAAAATCAAAGTATATTATGTATGTTTATCCATTGTCTAGTATCCATAGTACAATCTCTGCTTAGTTTGGGCTAGATGGTGTTGTGTGTATGTGATAGAATATTATTATTATTATACATATTTGTAGGTTTACGCTACCGACCGAATGTAACAATAACTGAGTGTACTCTTTGTTCTTACAGTAGCGATAGCTCAGTGGGGAGACCAACAGACTGCAATGCAGAGGGTCTCGTGTTCGAACCCACATCGCGCACCTCTGACTTTCGGAAGTTATATGACTTTTCGAAATTATGTGCGTATTGATTAACAATTATCGCCTGCTCCGTGCCTCGGAGAGCACGTTAAGCCGTCGGTCCCGGCTGCCATGAACATTTATGGCAGTCGTTATTGGGAAGTCAGTGCCCTCTAATATCCTGACACTGGTCTAGCTTTAGGGTATCGTTAGCCTTCGGTTTTGCGGAGGCCAGATGGCAGTCGCTCCGTGTAAAAACTGATATCTAGTCAAATCCGGTTAGACTAGAAAGCCGACCCCAAGTGACTTGGGAATAATAAAGGCTAGGGAGAATAAGACTCTTTGTTCCTAACTTACAATGTTTGTGCAACCTATCGTGAGGCTCAGGATACAGTATAGCCATGGCGTAGTGCTTTTTTTATAAGGCTTACAATTGCATAATACCTTCTGTACAATGCAGAATAAAACGCAGCACAATACGCTACATAAAAGCAAAACAGAGTAGGCGGAAAGGCAATAAATGTCAGGAGTAATAGCTAGTGCAGCTAATTCTGTGAATAAGACGGGATATCTTTAAGTGGAGGAGCTATCTATATTTAAATTATGTATTTAGAAATGAAACAGTTATACAATATTTAAATTATATATTTAGAAATGAATGAGTTATATGATATTTTAAGATCCGGCCTCTGATTACTGTATTTTAATTAAACTCGATTTAAAGGAGTGCTTATTCAAATGTAGCATTAATCGTTAAATGGAAGGATAGAGGGCTATTTTTAGTTTGGCAGTGTATGCCAAAGTTAATCCTTTCAGACATATTGTAATTCAGTTTAAATTATTACATTGCTATTTGTTGAAAGTAAGTTATAATAAAATTTTATGTTTAGTTTAAGTAGCAGTTATGGTTAATTTAATATGTTTAATATACGTTCAATGATATCTAGTTCAGTTAAAATATCAGATAGTGTGATGGTATAGAAAGTTGCAAATATTAAAAGCAACATTACATTTAAAAAGCTTAGATCTAAATAGAGTTTTAGTTTTGTGTTGCCTGCTGTCGAAATCATAATGACTCCGTGTATAAGATTTAAATTGTTTTTGAAATAATATTAATTTATATTATTCATTCCTTTTTTTTTTATTTTGTTATAAATGACAATTATATCGCACTAGGAATAAATCGCGAGGTATTTTACAAATATTAAAACTATTGTCATAAAGAAAACCCAGACATGGAACAACTAATCGAACCCACAACACCAGGCGCAGTGGAAATGTCGAGGCGACCGCTTAAACAAATAAGACAGCCTTGCAGTAAAAAATATAATAATTTCAGATGCATTGAAAAATCGAACGCTGAAAGAGATTTAAAATCTACATGTACTCGTATGCTCGGCACATCGTTCAAGTAGCTCTCGCACATACCTTATCGAGAAAACTTAAGTGAAATTTTAGACATGCAGAGTTTCTTACTTTGTTGTATTATGGATTTTTATTTATTGAAGCTAAAATGCGATTCAATTTAATTCCTTGTCGTATCAATATTATAATTGAGCCACGTCGTGTACTTCCAGTTACAAGAGCACAGCCTCCCACGTGCCTCGTAATATCCACCAAACACCAACCGGTACGAGCCGTGTGTTTAATCAACTGTGTGTGTAGTGTCCTTGCCAAGTATATAGCTAATACATATATTGAGCCACTTCAAATATATATGTAGCTATTATGTAGCAGACAAACTGTCAGATGCGCTCCAACGGGAAGAGTCTTGACCGCTAAAATATCACTTACGGAAGCTGTCTTGGAGAAAAGTTATGAGAGCAGTGTGGCCGGTGTTGTTATATCGTAAAATATTTATTTTTAACATACCACTGCGTATATTCTGCTCTACCTAAAGTCTTCATGTATTTGGATTTTGAAGACAAAAAGGATAATATCAAATCACCTAATCTTGAAATACAGCTTAAGCACTCAAGTCCACGATACCGCCGGCGCGCCGATACCGCTCCGTCACCGTGTCTCTCAGCTGTGTATACGTTCGCGATCGCACCGCCCCCGCACCGCCACCACGCCGCCGCCGCGCCGAGACGCGCCGCCATTCGCCAGTATTTGATTTTGCTTATTCCATTACCGGCCGCCAACGTATGCGCTCGTATTAACTTTTTAGTAATCTGTCATGGATAATTTTGATTACGAAACGTTCATAACTACAGTGGAGGACAGCGCAGTGTTATGCAATGTATTACTAACAACTGTCTAGTAGTATATTAAAATCAAACGGCGGAGACGCGGTGGCGGTGCGGTGGCAGCGCGGTGGCGGCGCGTTGACGGTGCGGTCGCGACGCAGCATAGAGGGGCGGTAGCGGAACGGTTACGGCGCGGCGGGCGGCGGCATCGTGTACAGGAGCCGTAAGACAATACATTATATAAAGGGCACCTACACTTTGCCCTATAGAAATCTGTCGTTAGAAAGTAGTTTAATATACAAATATTTTTCTCGTAGTGACTACTGTAAGTATACCGCTCAAGTATATCGTGCAATTTCGTTGTTTATCTTCGTTTTTAGACAGCTCCCGTACTAGAAATAAGTACTGTATTGCGTGGGCTTTACAAACGTTCAAACAACGAACACCGAGACTCAGAACAACTATTTGTGTATCACCTAAATTATTTTCCCGTGAGGGGATCGAACCAGTATTACTCGGGGTAGTGGCAGTGGCGGAGCTACTAATTAATAAAGATTTCTGAAAAAAAAATGGGGCTTTCTTTGGGGACTGCCGCGATAGAAGTGAAAACTTTAATCCTTGATCATATATATTTCTTTATAAACAAAAATTATTCAAAAATGGAAAGCGTTCGGTGACGATGACGCGAGTTCCATGATTTTTGTTCACCCAAGAAGTGCTCAACACGCCTAAAGAAGATTTCACTTCAAAAATATTGGCTGTTTAGATTACAAATAAGTAGTGTTTTTGTTAACTTCCTGGCAACACCTGCCCAGTAAATATCGACCGCGTATTTATAAACAATAAATAAACAAATAGCAGTTTTCATATAGTGTACTGTGGTTATAACTAGTGTAATTGTCATATTACTCAAGTAACATTGTTAGTGACTAATATAAACAAAGATAACACCTTTTAAATAGTGTTTTATGAACAGTGACTAAAATCCAAAGAAAATCAGTTTAAAAAACATTAGCGTTATATCCGGTCAATAAACAGTCAATCTCAAACTTAAGGAAGAAACTTATAACAGCAGTGTTAGTGAAATATGTCGTACATTGAATTATCATTAAAATAATTCTCTAAATAATCGTTGCAATAAATATTTTCTGTTTAAAAAGTGAACTTTGGACTACCACTAGCGATTCGAGTAGTGAGTAGCAGAACTAATAATTACATTAGTTGACATTAGTTCCAGTGTTGCTGTCAATAAAAATATATATCATATGGTTAAATACTATTTTAAATAAATAATTGGGCCATCTAGTGTCGAGAAGACAAATCAAAATTGACATTTGTTGACGTTTTGTTGACACTCGCGATAGTGTTGCTACCATTAAAAAACTATTAAAAGTAATTTGGTGATACCGTAGTAATAATTTAATCTAAATTAGTAGAAATATATATTGCCCTAGAGAACGCAAGGTTGATACCAAAAATGGAAAATGAGAATATTACTTTAAGGCGTAAGAAACGTTCTGTCTCAATGAATAATGTATCGCTCACATCAGTATTTGACTCCACGATGCTGAGCTTACCAGATACATCAATGGATGCAAATAACTCCTGCTGTTATGAGCTAAGAAACAGAGTAGATACATTAACCGTAAACCTTTCAGCGGCGAACCATGAAATTAATAATTTAAGCCATGAAATTATTATTTTAAAAACAGAATTAGAAAAATGTATGAAATTATTAGACATCTATAAAAAATTGGACTACTCGGAAAATGTTTCAACCTCACGATCAGTTCAAAAGAAAAAAAGGCTCTCAACTCACGATAAGAATAGAAAATCCTTAATAACTTCCTCGCCAACTACTTCTTTGAACATGAGCACAATACATGATAAAAATATACTTGAAAAGGATGTAACCGATGAAACCGGCTTGAAAACTTCAAGCAAACATAAATCACCTTACAATAAATTGCAAACACATCAGCAACAACTCACACCATCAAAAACCACAAACAAAGATAAACCTAACTTCAATCCAAATGAGTCGGAAAATTTAAACAATGCTTCTCCACGCAATATAAGAAACAATTTGTATCCATGTGAGAAAAATAAAATATGTATCTTAAGTAGTGATAAGAGTAATAAGGTTTATTCTATAGCAGAACATACTTTCCCTAATCATCAAGTGTGTCACTACCTTTCACCATATTGCGGAATAAATAGGCTTATTGCTAATTTACATACAAAACTAACTAATTATACAATGGAAGATTATTGCATAATTTTCATAGGTGAAGAAGACTTTCGGAAAACTGAGAACTACTATGATCTAATTGTTAATTTACGTAAAACACTTATTACTATTTGTAACACTAATGTAATTGTCTGTTTACCCACTTATAAATACAATTATTACCGTTCTGTCTTCAATTGGAGAGTGGAAATGTTCAATAATTTATTGTACCTAGATGTGCAAACTCATAACTATGCCATATTGCTTGACTCCAATCTTAATCTTTCTTGCGATTATACAATGTTTTCAAAATATGGTGGTGGAATTAACAACTACGGGTTGCAAAATATTTTTAACAATTTACAAAATGTAATTAATTATTTTCCGAATCACACAATAGTAAAAAATAACATTATTTCCAGTTATGATACTAATCATAAACCATCTGATCGTGATAATATTATCCCTGTTACAAATAATGATAATTGTAATTTTTTTCATGCATAATCATATATCTGTCTTGCACCAAAACATTAACGGCCTTATAAATAAATCGGATCTACTGAGCTTACATTTACACGAATTAACGAATATTGGTAAATTTGTTGATATCCTTTGTATTACAGAACACAATATGCAAGAAAGTGATCACTTGCATTTGCATATCCCCAATTACACACTTGCTACATATTATGCCAGATCTAATCGTAGGGGAGGCTCATGTATATTGGTAAATAATAAACACAAGTATGAAGTGCTCAATTTAAAACAATACTGCTCCTCTTATAATTCTGAATGCTGTGCGATCAAATTAACAGACCATAATATTACTGTTATATGTATTTATAGATCTCCCAAAAACAATATTGATAATTTAATCTCGTTTTTCCACAATTTTGAGGGTATATTAATGAAAATTACTTCCGTCAATAATAAAAAGGCTCTCATTTGTGGTGACTTTAATATTGATGTGTTAAAAAAATACAGGTATATCAAAACAATTCGAAAATCTCCTATATAACTTTGGTATGAAATTAAGTGTACGTCAACCAACGCGGTTAGAAAGTGGTTCGTGTATTGACAACATCTTACACAACATAAAGGGTAGCAAATCTGAGGTAATTGAACTGGGTATATCTGACCATACGGCACAAATCATAAAGTGCCCTGTTAAGAAATTTTGTACCATCTCACACTGGTTTACTTTTAAACGAGATTATTGCCCAGATAACATTGCTAAATTTAAACAAGCTCTACAAAGTCTCAGTTTTAACAGTGTTTATCTCTGTAAAGATGCTAATACTGCGTTTAATGAATTTAATGCCCTTTTTAAACTGTTTTATAATCTATGCTTTCCAGTCAAAAAAATTAAAAATTTTACGACCAGGTCACAGAAATGGATAACCAAAGGTATTAAACTATGCTGTAAACGTAAACGTGATATGCTATGGGAGCTAAGGCGTCACCCGAATTCATTAAATAAAAATAAATTCAAAACGTACTCGAAACGTCTGAAACACATTATGAAAATGACACAAATGGTGCAAAATAGTCATTTCATTAACAATGCTTCTAATAAGGTTAAAGCTACCTGGAGAATAATTAACTCATCAAAATTTAACCAACCAAAGAATAGTCCTATTAAATTACTTGTTGATGATAAATTTGTAACAAATCCGAATATTGTTGTAGAATTATTTAATAATTATTTTGTTGACCATGTCCAATCTATAAATAGTACTAATCATGACATTGATCCCAATTTATCATTAATTAATTCTAATTCTAATTCAATATTTCTATTCCCTTCAATACCAAATGACATATATAATATAATAAATAATTTTAAAAATACTAGCAGCTCAGGTCACGATGATGTCGTAACTAAGGTGGTAAAAGCCGTAGCTGCTGTAGTCTCTTCTGTGCTTAGCTTTATTATTAATTTATGTATAGATAACGGCCAATTTCCTGGGGAGCTAAAGCTGTCTATTGTAAAGCCCCTATTTAAAAAGAATGATCCATTAAAACTTAATAATTATAGGCCCATCGCACTTGTTTCAATATTCTCTAAAATTATTGAAAAATATATTTATAACAAACTTTACACTTTTCTGGAAAAATACAATATACTATCAAAAGAACAATATGGATTTAGAAAGTGTAAAAATATAAATATGGCCATTTATGGATTAATAAATGATATCGTTACGAACATGGATAAAAAAATCCCCGCGACGGTTTTATTCATGGATATGTCTAAGGCTTTTGATTTTGTTGACCACAAAATCCTACTTAAAAAATTATATAAGTATGGTATCAGAGATAACGCCTTGAAATTAATAGAGTCTTACCTTACTAATCGAAGACAAATAACTTGTATTACACAGATATGTCATCACAATAAAACTGAAATAACATACCAATCGAAACAAAGAAATATAAATGCCGGTGTACCCCAAGGGAGCGTCCTTGGCCCGATATTATTCTTGTGCTACATAAATGATCTCCCTAGAGCCATAAAACATCCCATGACTCTTTTTGCTGACGACTGCACTTCTATCTTTATTGGGCAAAACTTGAACACCTATGAGTCGGAAATAAATGATAGTTTACGTAAGATTATACTGTGGCTAAATGACAACAATTTAATAATTAATTTCGAAAAAACCCACATAATGACATTTAAGCAAAGAAGCAATGATACTAATATGAATATAAATTATGATAACAACACCATTAGTAAAATTGACCATACTAAGTTTTTGGGAATTTGGTTAGATCAAAGCATGACATGGAAAATACATATAGACAATATAATAAAAAAACTTAACCAGTATTGCTATGCTCTATTTAATTTAAGTAAGGTTGCAGACCGTGATACTGTTCTTACTGCATACCACGCATATGTGTCTTCTACACTCAGGTACGGTATAATGTTTTGGGGTAATTCGACTGATGCGGATAAAGCATTTAAGGCCCAAAAAAAGTGCCTCCGAGCAGTATGCATGTTAAAATGTACTGAAAGCTGCAAACTATTTTTCAAAAAATTAAAAATTTTATCTGTTCCTTGTCTGTATATATATGAGGTATCCTTATTTGTCAAAAGTAATTTGAGTCAATTTGAAAGCCTTACTAACAGACGTCATAAAGACAAAATACGGATACAGCAACATCAAACTGCACTTTTTTCTAAAAGTTTTCTTGGCATGGCACCAAAAATATTTAATAAAATCCCCAAAGACATAAGATCTTTGGAATTCAACAAATTTAAGAAATCTCTGCACATGTTTCTGCTTGAAAAAACATATTACTCGATTAATGAGTTTTTATTGATGACAAATTTTTAAATGTCTGAGAATCCGATATATTTGTAATCCCAATATCATATTAGTATCTCATATATTTATTATTAGTTTAATTTAATATGAATAGAATAACAAATAGTTATATGATTAATTATTATTTAAATAGCCAATTATATTGGCTATATGATATTGTGTACCGATGTTTATATGATATTAATAATTCATTTGATAATTCTATTATGATATGGTATGTAATTTAAAATTCGATAAATATTTATGTATAATTAATAATTTTGTTTATAGATAATTAATTTGTACGCCCCACAGGGCGAAACATAGTGATACTTTTTTAATATGTTATAACTTGTTCCTCAACCACCTATGTTTCACAAATAAAACAATTTGAATTTGAATTTGAATTTGAATTAACCTTGTATCGTTGTTGGGAGTAGCTGCTCGTCCATCACCTTCTGCAGGAACATTAAACTGTTCGAAAGCTAGGCATTGTGCTACTTAGCAGATAAAACATACTACTGCGACATATATACGTGACGCTAGGAGTAGATACTTCGAGAATCCTCAGAGGAATTCAACAAGTGTACCGACATTGTTGGCACTTACTCCGCAGTAAGAGATGAATATTAACTACTAACGAATTGTTTGTTTTATAGTTTATACTGCTTGCCAGTGGACTCTAATTAACACGAGATCTGTATACTAATGTGCCTCTGGATCTTATGGCAAACGATCTTAGTCATGTTTAAGCCATTTTAGGTTTATCTACCATGCAGAAAACAGGTCCACTTAGGCTTGTTGGTTGGCAAATTCTAGGCTGTCAGTCCTAATATTATAATAATTATAAAATTAAAGAATATATATATTTTTTAATAATAATGTATTTATTAACATAAAATTCTTTACACATTTCCTATGAAGCCCTGATTCCTGTGCTAGGTACGAAACCTGTGTTACAGAAAGTCAGTGTCTTCTCCCATATAATTTACACAAAAGATTTTATGATTACAAAAGCAATTCGTTGTTAGAAAGTAAACGAAATATTATGTGAGGTGTGTGAGTGCGTGAGTGTGTGTGTGTGTGTATGTGTGTGGGTGTGAGTTTATGTGTGTGTGTATGTGTGTATGTATGTGTGTGTGTGTATGTGGGTGTGTTTGTGAGTATGTAATGTGATTTATATAAAGTATTGCGAACCATAATTGTTACTACTAAAAGCTGTCATTCTGTTATTAGTAATAACTTCTCCGTTTGGTTATAGTCCAGTTCTGATAACCAGTGTTTGATAATAGTTTTGGATTTATAGAAACTCAATGGATGTATGTTTTTAATTAACCATGTTTACAAATTGTAGATATTAATGATAAGCAGGGCTTTCTTCTCAGGCTTTATCGTTGGTCTAGTTCTGACTAGCAACCGTAAGGCTTATTGACTGTCTTACAGCAGTATAAGCCGTGAGATGAAGAAAAATATAAGTTTTCTAGACACGACGTCGAACATCATAAGCCTTCCTCGGTTCGATCAAACCTCGACTTCAATAAAAACTTGTTGGTCCGCGAAACACGGTGATTGATTCGAAGCCATTGAAGGTTATTAATTAGATGACAGTTTGAGAAGCAGTTTAATCACCGAACCCTTCTTAATGGACGAAGTTTGGGTCGCTCACCCTACGAGACTGAAAAAGCGCACCAACAATAAATCGTTCAGATGTAAAGATTTGTTTCTAGTTGACCTTTTATTTGATAAGATTGGGCAGGATTTAAACTTTTGATAATTATTATTAATGTGTTAGTTAGTGACGGTGTGATAGATTTTTTAAATCTTAAATAAACAACAGTATAACATGATATCAACTACTCTGCACAAAAGAAATAGCAGTTGTATGAGCATACAAGTATTTAACAAAATACCAAAAAGTATACGTGAATTGCCTCTGACACAATTCATACATACATTAAAGCAATGGCTCACAAATAAATGCTTTTACACACTTGCTGAGTTTATGTTATGTAAAGATACATAAGTATTTGTTGGTGTCAAAAACTCACACTTATGTAGAGACTATTATAATCCTAATTAACCTAGTTATTTTATTATTTGTATAGCTATGCTCATAATAATACACACAAATACATATACTATAACAGACTTATACATAATTTAATTAATAATGTAATGTAAATAATGAAATTATATGTATTCATTATAATTTAATACAATTTTATAATTCCGTATTCAATGTAATTTAATTCATGGCATAAATTCACGATACTAATTAATCAAGGACAATATTTATTTTTATTCAGACAGTATTATTGTTATCTTAATGTTATCTAATATTCACATATTGTTAATCATAAATATGTCTTCATCCCCCCATAAAGGGACAGTAGGGATAAAATTAGAGTAACAAAAAGGATAGGTCTATTTGTGTAGTGGCCCGCCATTTCATACAGCGGGGCTTTCATATTGCATGTAAAAGTGATTCGCACGGTTCGGCCGACTCTGGTTATGTTGAGAAACACCGTGGTAGGTTTATTCTGTATTACCGGGATTTTTTGCCCCCGGTGAGTCCAAAATACACTCTCCGTCGCCCCGCGGAGAGGTACGTGTCAACGCATTCCGCCACGTAAAAAAAATAAAAGTAGGTAATTACGAGCTTCAATATTTCCTTTCCATCCATAATGACATAACCTCCGTTGCAAATTGCAATATTCATTACTGCAAAATGTGAATATTTGAGTTCGCTTCACGCATGACAAACCTGAAACATGAATCAATATTTATAATCCTAACTATCCTAATACTAATCCTAACTAATATTATAAAAGCGAAAATGAGTTTATTTGTTTGTTACCTTTTCATGCCTAAACCATTGAACCGATCATGCATATACGTTGACAGGTGTACAGAAACGGACATAGGCTACCGTTCATCCCGGCAAAAATTACTGTTCCCGAGGAAAACAACAATCACGTTTTTATGATAATAGATGGCGCCACGTGTCTTTCGAACCATGATTGAATTATATTATTACAAGCAGAGTACAACCCGAATTTATTGTCAAATTCTAAATTAACGCGAGCGAAGCCGCGGGCAAAAGCTAGTAACTAATATATCAAAGTGGTCCTTTGATCCAAATATTGTGCAATGGAATAGCTAATCACTTTAAATTATAATCGTCCACAGCAGTTATGTGAAATCTGACCGTTTGTATGTAGGTATTTATTAGAGCTAGATCGTACTAGAGATATTTTGGCGTTGTCGCAGCGACACAAATGTTTAAATTCTCTACATAGTAAAAGCGCATTTGTTAAAAATAAACCTTTGTGCGGGAAAATACCTGCAACGGTTATTTAATACCACATACTAAACTTCGATATGGAAATAACTCGATGTCGAAAACATTCTATAAGATTGATAATATAAATAAAATAAAATAAATTATATTACTCGATGTGAGCCAATTTATCTTGAACTAGTTTCTGTACGCGGTTTTACCCGCGTAACCGCGTAAATAGCAACGGAATGAATAGCGAGATATAAAATATATTAATCCAAGATATGGGCTATCTGTGTGCCAAGATACACTCTATTCGTTAACTGTTTACGTTGTATTATATTAGTCAGGAAGATCGGTTAGAAATGTTATCAGCCAGCAATAACTATGAGCTCATACATAAAGACGTACCTATACCTACTGGTTCGTACGGACACAGCAAGCCCATAAATAAATATTATAAAGAAGGCTTGATGTTAAATACTACAGTGAAAGTTAAGATTTTCATGTGGTTT
Organism: Catocala sponsa; assembly: GCA_963564715.1. NCBI lineage: Eukaryota > Metazoa > Arthropoda > Insecta > Lepidoptera > Erebidae > Catocala > Catocala sponsa. Next base: position 760,653 of record OY751343.1, read on the forward strand.
TCACCAATAGACAGAGTAGTTAATGAGAAAGGTATAGGTATATAATTTTTTAAGGTTTGTCTACCCATGCGAAGCCGAGGCGGGTCGCTATTTATACTATAAATGCGAATGAGAGTTTGTTTGTTACGCTTTCACGCCTTAACTACTCGAAGAATCACCATGAAATTTTGCATATACTTTGTTATGGGTATTGAAAAGTATATAGGGTATATTTTATTGGGATTAAATATAATGACCACCAAATATACTAATTGCACACCAAAATATGCTTACTAAAATATATCATAACAAGCACCTATACGCCTCAAATCACTGCATTCCTTCTCGGAAGGGTTAGGTATGTTAGGTTCCTTATTAAACCCACCCAAAAATAAGAGCTCCGCGAAGGGGGGCTCCGTCGACTTAGTTTGATCTCTTTAAATATACAACTAGTATTTTTGGTAAGCATATTTTGCTGTGCAATTAGTATTTTTTTGCTGTGCAGTTAAATACTTCCCTATTTCATTTAGTAAAATGTAATGTTTCCGAGCGATAGAAAATTTACATAACCTAAAATCAACCTACATTTACACGAGGAAAATTTAGTATAATAATAAATCAGTCAGTTTATTAAATGTAAGCGATTTTGTGTGATTGTTACTACAGCATAGTTTCCACCAACACGAACCGACGTGCTTCATTACTGCTGCAAACTGTATAGCGACGACAAGCAATACATTTAGCAGCGATTACCAAAATCTGTCACGACGTCTGACATCGCTGGTGTGTTAACATCTTTAGCAGGTGGCTCAGGGTAGCTGTCGTCTCGTGCAGTAAGTGGAGTAATGGCCTAACAAGTCGGAACTATCGGCTCGCTTGAGTTATGGGGCGCAGTAATCCGCTCGGATGCTGGGCGCTCTGCACTGACAACGATGTTACTGATATCGGGCCAAAGCGCACTCCATGACGTGATTGATTTATGTCGTCATATACATCACAGCTTAGAGCAGCGATAGCTCAGTGGGAGACCAACAGACTGCCATGCAGAGGGTCTCGGGTTCGAACCCACGTCGCGCACCTCTGACTTTCGGAAGTTATATGACTTTTCGCAATTATGTGCGTATTGATCGCCAATTATCGCCTGCTCCGTGCCTCAGAAAGCACGTTAAGCCGTTGGTCCCGGCTGCCATGAACATCTATGGCAGTCGTTATGGGAGAGTGTCGACACAAAAGATCCCACTGGGTACAAGTGTCGCCGGTCTGCACTGACTGGCCCCCACATAAGATAAGATAAGATACATCACAGCTTATACCATAGAATAAAGATTATACTGTCTTACGTTTATGCGAATGTTATATATTGAAATTTAAATGTTTTATACGGATTTTATCGCGTTGTTCTATTACATAGTTTTGAAAATATGAGACTGCTACTGATCTTATAATACTATCAAATCAAATCAAATCAAAAATAAATTTACTCAAGTTAGATTACAAGGTAACACTTATGAATGTCAAAGTTACACTAAATTTTTTCTGTGAATTTACATTTACTGCCTTGTTCAGCAAAGCAAGAGTGTAAGACTCATGAGAAGAAAGGGCAAGAAACTCATGGCTACTCTTTTTAATCGACAAGTTTACAATAAAATTTTGTTTACCATTATTATATTGTAGCTATTTTAAATGATTAAAACTATTTAGATTTAAATTTCCACGCTGCCCCGATGTTTCAGTTGCTTTTCAGCAGCCATGTTTATGGGGAGGTTTCCCCGTCTAAATAATTATAATATAATTTTTTTGAAGTTAAAACTTCTTTAGCGGCGTTGTGCACTTTTTTTTTAAATAGCTAGTATATAATTAGCTATTTAAAAAGGTATTTATAGATTCAGTAGCAGTGTTATGTGTCCAAAAACTATACAAATAAATAAAATTGAAGTGTCGGTTTGTAATGTCAAAATAACAGCTTCTTACTAAAATCATATGAAAGTATAATTATTAAGTATTTATATAAAAAATCTGTCTTGTAAATTTTTGTCTGTCTGTCGGTCTCTTTGTTCCAGGTAATCTCTGAAACGGCTTTACGGGACTTTTTGACGGGACTTTCACTGGCAGATAGCTGATGTTATTAGGAGTAACTTAGACTACTTTTATTTTAGAATTTTTTTGTTTAAAACCACGCGGGTGAAGTCGCTGGTAACAGCTAACTATGTAATAAAGTGTTAATAGACATAAGGCGTGTTTCTACAAGAGCTTAATTATGGTAGAGTTTATAGTGCGAGCGAGCTATATGCTGATGTGTGTTCTCTTAAAAAAATTTCAATTATTTACATGATATTGTGATAGATTTCGTGTTTTAGAAATAAAGTATGTTTTCTTTCTATTTTTCTTAAAAAATTAATAATACGTTATAAAATATAAAATGATTACTTACATAATCAAAATATAATTCCAGATTTACAGCATCATGACAAAACTCATTTTTCTGTTACGACTAAAAGATGTTAAGCAAAATCTCTGCCACCTATGAAATTCGTAAGTAATTACATACATAAAACTACTCAAACATAAATTATTACATGCACATTCGTCGTTTTAAGATCCTTCTGACAGTACGGTGCCTAGAGATCTCTTACTCACACAAAGTTATTTGTTATATACACAAACATTAACTCCTTGTGGTCGTCGTACCAACTGCACACCGCATTTCTGAGGCCTTCAACATAAACTGTTGTGACATCCAGGTACTCAAAGCAAAAGACTACTTAAATCAAATGCCGTAATCCTAACTAATATTGTAAATGGAGAAAGTGAGTTTGTTTATTACGCTTTCACGCCTTAACTAAGCGACCGATCATCATAAAATTTCGCATACACATTCTCGGGTGTTCAGAATAGTACATAGGATACCTTTCATCCAGAAAAAGTACTTTTGAATATTTAACCTAACTTATACTACATTTACGCGAGCGAAGCCGCGGGCAAAATCTAGTAAGTTATAGTTAGAACAAGCGAAAGGGGTCAAAGCGCCGTTAGGTACGGACACTAAAACTACTCCTAATTGTATCTAATATACATAACAAAGAGAGGACACGGATGCTGTAATCGCGTGAAATCTCACTAATCTGCATACATTCTCCCTTCGTGCATTATTAAGTGGAAACACACTAGTCGACAAGGGCGACACCTTCATTATTATACACCTTACGAGGAATTATAATTTGTCTTCGGTTTATTGCGGCGCCCTAATACTGCCGCGACACATGCTCGCTCTTCGGTTATGTATGGTCGTCGAAAAAGTTTGTTCTCATCTCTATATCTTGAACTAAGTGTATGAAATGCAGGTTTATGCTAATGCTAGGTATTTAGACAGTACCTATACTGTTTTGTTCAATTCATTCTCGAACGAATCATCCTAACTTCCTAACTTTCCTAACTAATATTATAAAAGCGAAAATGAGTTTGTTTATTTGTTACCTTTTTACGCCTAAACCACTGAACCGATCATCCTGAAATTTTGCATATACGTTGACAGGTGTACAGAAACGGACATAGGCTACCTTTCATCCCGAAAAAATTACTGTTCCCGAGGAAAACAACAATAACGTTCTTATGATAATAGATGGTGCCACGTGTCTTTCGAATCATGACTGAATTATATTATTATACAAGCAGAGTACAACCCGAATTGATTGTCAAATTCTAAATTAACGCGAGCGAAGCCGCGGGCAATAGCTCGTACAAAATAAATATGGGCTTGGCGGTGCAAAAGGTAACTTTAGAACAAAAGTGTTTACATACTAGTGTGTTACATTTACGCGAATGTTATACATTGAAATTAAACTACTTTATACGGATTTTATCGCGTTGTTTATTTTAAAACACTTTTATAGTTTCCCCGTGAACATGGCTGCTGAAGAGCAACCGAAACGTTGGGGAAAGTGTAAATTTAAATAGCTTTAATTATTTTAATAGTAATAAACGTGTTTTATAATGAATAACGCGATAAAATCCGTATAAAGTAGATTAATTTTAAAGAAAAGTGTTATATTTTGTCTTAACGCAATAGCTCTCAAAGCATATTTATTCATACTAATACCAATACAAGTCGCTCAGTTCACATTACTTACAGTTGCGGTGCTATTTAATTCTATATTGGACGTTTGTAGCGAATAGCTGAATACGTTATTAATAAAACATGTCACTGCCAGGTACCAGTAAATGGAGCCAATGAACGACACTAGACAAATTGTATTGCTGTTTCTGTATAGCCTACAATAAGTTTATATTTTTTGGTATACATTGTACTATTGAGTATACTGGTAACTTCGTATGACTTTAGCCCTGAGGGGTGACATTGGCCCTTAATTGTCACCCCTCATTGTGTAAAGTCATACAAAGTGACGGTACTCGTATGGATGGCATAGTAGTTTAAGCTGTGGTCTTGCTACTGCCAATGCACCGATTGTGGTAGAGTTAAAAGATTTAGACGGTTGTTCTGAACCTGGGTGAGCTTTGTTTGAACTTTTCTAAAGTTTGTGACACAGGCATATAGAGTGTATATTTTTCCTTTTGAAGTTAACGTTAATGAAAAAAAAGACAACCACCGTCATTCTTTATATGAATCCTTACTAATATTATAAATGCGAAAGTGAGTTTATTCATTTGTTATGCTTTTAAGCCTTAACTATTCGACCGATTATCAAGAAATTTCGCATACAAGTTGTCAGGGATACAGAATAGGACTTATGCTACCTTTCATCCAGAAAAAGGTCTTTGACTTAACCTACACTTACGCGAGCGAAGCCGCGCGCAAAATTTAGTAAAATATAAATAAATTGGTTTCTTAAGTATATAAGTAAGATACCTGAACTATACTGAGACTAATTATGAAGTTGTGTTTGCGTTTAAGACAGTTAGTCGGTGCGATCCAAATGTGCCACGTCACGCTTCGTAGATAATAATCTCAGGAAGAGTCGGTGCGTGCCTGCACTTCATGATCGCGTCCGCGGCCAGATGTCGCTCACTCACTGTTATCGAGCTCACCTGTTCAATCATCATCATTCTTATAGGCTTCGCTTCAACCCAGGAACATAAATACCTACGTAAATTCAAAAATATCACAATACCTTAAACATTGACGTTCAGAAGTCTTGTTAAAACTAAATTAATAAATAATTTTTGACATATAGAGTTCAAACTTACAAAAAATTATCATGTTTAGAACCAACGAGTAAAAACTTTACATATAAAACTGAATGTAGTCAGTCAAATAAAAAAGGTACTCTCTTAATAGGTAAAATTGGGAAAGTATTATAATTATCACTCAGAAATGAACTACTTTAAAAGTCTTTGAGTAAGGATACACATGTATTCGAGCTAACATTTACTTAATAATTTACAACATTTGTTGTAATAGAAAACTTCCATTTATTTAAAAACTATTCATGATTGATAGCAATTTAATGTGCTACTAGTTTTCCCCGCGGTTTCACCCGCGTAAGTCCCGTTCCCGTGGAAATATCGGGATAAAAAGTAGCCTATGTGTGAATTCAGGACTCTAGCTATCTACATACATTCATTTAATTGCAATCGGTCCAGTAGTTTTTGCGTGAAAGAGTAACAAACATACACACTCACACACTCACAAACTTTCGCCTTTATAATATTAGTGTGATTTTGTTAGCGTAATCATTAATTTAGAGCAAGCAGATCTCAAAATAGCTTCGTGAAGTCTGAAAAACGTTTTTAGTACTATGTGACCAGCGCAAGCTAATAAATAATTATACACAACACTAAGACCAGTATGTATTAGCTATATAACATAAATTCCTAACAGGCTTAACTTGAGCATCATTAAACAGTAAAAAGGTCATCGATCGAAGCGTGGCTAAAATTCAATCGTATCTCTCATAAAATATGTGCTTATTTTAAACATACAGGCTCGTCTTCCGCCCCACATTCTTGTTATTGTCCCGACGACTCGCAAGCGGGGCGGCCAGTACTAAAGAAACTACGGAGTTTTCATTCGATTACATATAGACTAAGTAATTGCGCCAGCGCCGTCGGAATACAGAGCGGCTGTGTCCGTTTGTATTTAATGTCCCTCTCATGTGAGTACCGCTGGTCACATTTTTTCGTGTTCCTTTCAAAGGCTTTACGTGCCTCGCTTATAGACAAGCTGAATTTTTCCACGATTGTATTGATACGATATACGTATATTGTTATTTTTGTATTGAATTATATTCGATACAGTCCAACTGAAATATAATAATGTATGAATAAAAACAATGATTTGATAACAGAGGTCTTGGAATAATAAAAGTATTTCGAATACGTTATATATAATGTTATGGTTAAGATATTGATAAAGACTTCAATTGTTTTATGGTTTGTGTAATGTTTTAATGTTCAAACTCGTGTTTGTTTCATCACGTTATTCAGGGAATCCACCAAAAATATCAGAGCCTCGCCTTTATATCGAAGTAGGTCGTAGGTATGTCATATTAATTAAGTGCATATGTTTCCATTGGTATTTACGTCTATCAAGCACAGTAAGTTTCCGCTGTGTATGTACATCTTATTTTTGTGACATTATAATGCAGTAAAAGAAACTTATCTGAAACTATATTCGAGTCCAGAAGCTCATACGATTAGCAATTGAACATGCGCTATTGATGCCTGCGTCACTAGGCTAACGTAACATTGAATTGAAATTAATAACAACCATATAACTATTTAACATATATTACACTGTTTTAATGCGACACACCTGCAGCTGTATTTGTTTTACGATTAAACGATGTCAAAATAATCGCTCCAAATATTTGAAACATCTTGTCAGGATGCTATAAATTCAGGTTACCTATCTGGATTGGCACTCTAAGCCATAACTTGCTTTCACCTCATTTTAAAATGCGCGTACTCCATAACACTACGAATTCATTAGCACATAAATGTATTTATAGCTGAACAGCTCATAAATGTAACGAGATCCAATTACGAGTCGATGCCTACACAGAAATAAAATTTCCGAAACGTTGGCAAAGCAATAAATTCGGCGTTACCGAGGACCGCAGTCCCTCGTCGAGAGACCGTACGAATCATTACAACATTGGAGTCCATATATTTGAAGCGATCGCCATCAGTCTCTAAGCTCGGCTGTAATTTGCCGAGCGCCCGCCACTTTTGCCGAGTCATGCAAAAATTTTAATTTCCTCCGTTGTTCGCGCCAGTACCACCTATCTACTACAGCAGTACGTCAGTCCGTGGGCGTAGAATAATGCTCAGCTACAGGAATTATAATATTTTAGTAGCTTAGCATTTTATATCTGGAAGCTTGACTTACAATTTATATGTATTAAATGCTCCAGTTACAGTTCAAACGATATTCATGAAACAGAGCAAACAACGATTTACTATTTTATTAGATCCGAATAATAGATGGCAGTTATTTTATAAATTTACTAGCTTTTGCCCGCAGCTTAGTTCGCGTTAATTTATATTTGCCAATCAATTCGGGTTGTACTCTGCTTGTAATAATATAATTCAATCATGATTCGAAAGACACGTGGCGCATATATATTATCATAAGAACGTTATTGTTGTTTTCCTCGGGAACAGTATTTTTTTCGGAATGAAAAGTAACCTATGTCCGTTTCTGTACACCTGACAACGTAAATGCAAAATTTCAGAATGATCGGTTCAGTGGTTTAGGCGTGAAAAGGTAACAAACAAATTCATTTTCGCTTTTATAATATTAGTTAGGATTAGGATACCGGTGTTGGTGGAAGGCGAGCCGAAGGCTAGCTTACGGTAAGCGGTAAACGTCACTCATCAAAATGGCTGAGTTAGCTAATATATATTTTTAGACATGTCTTTTTGCTGTCGCCACATACAGAAGTGGGGTTGTATAAGAATGCCTGCTCACATTTCGCCGGTCTTATTATAGGGAAACGAGCCAAATGCAGTCAACCTGCTGCTACTGGGATTTTTTGACATAAAGACCCAATACACTTATAAACTTTGTCCGACCAGGTTATCGAACCCGAGACCTCATGCACAGCGGTCGCATTAACAACCGCTGCGCCACCAAGGCAGTAAGTCATGCCAAACTTTTCATTGCAATCGATAGTCTCACTCGCACCCTATGACATCACAAAACGGAAAAATAACTCCGCGCTCTCGTAAAACGTTTTATGGCAAAAAACACGAATTGTTTATGTGAACGATTCTCTTTGTCTTGCAAAAAAAAACTGTTTGTTGTATCGATAAAAGATACAGTTCACAAACAAGTGTATTTGTGAAGCAAATATTTGATAAAAAGCCACGGGAACGCTGCGTACTGATGGACTTGACTCGCGGAGGTGGCCACGATTTACATCTACACACAACATAGCAATTTTAAAACGTGAATAGATTTTTACATTGCTTTAGATTTAGCTCTTCAATTATCGAAACGCATATTTTTATTTATGTAAAGTAGGTATAACTAATATCGTTTTATATATCTAAGCTTATGTGGCAATACGATTTACATATTCTATCAAAGGTTCTTTATCTCCAATTGTATCTTAGATTTGCCGTTTTTAAACTTCACTCCGAATATTATTATTGCAAGGGTCCATAATATAAAATATTTATCTGGCAATTGAACAGAGTGGTCTCATATATTTTGCTAGCACTTCTCACGTAAGCTTTACTTATTAAAACTCGAAGATAATATTCATTAAATTTTGAGCGATTTGAAGTGCCTGCAAAGCACCAAGTAATGTATATATATCTACTAATTTTATAAAGCTGAAGAGTTTGTTTGTTTGTTTGAACACGCTAATCTCAGGAACTACCGGTTCGATTTGTAAAATTATTTTAGTGTTGGATAGCCTATTTATCGAGGAAGGCTATAGGCTATATAACATCACGCTACAACCCACGGGGGTGGCGCAGTAACGATAAACGCAGGTGAAACCGCGGGAAACTCTAGTTATTATATATTTTTGGGCTTAAAAGCTCCCAGAATGTATTGCGGTCAACTTCAGCACTTAGTTTCGTGACGGTCACACAATCCCTGAGCGACAATATGTATAGCATCAAAAAGGCGATAAACGATCATTATCCATTTTAAAGGTAGATATTTTAAGTAAAATAAAGGCTCGTTATATGGTTTATTTTAAAGGTAGCGATATTTTAAGTAAAATAAAGGCTCGTTATATGGTTTCTTTTAAAGGTAGCGATATTTTAAGTAAAATAAAGGTCTCGTTATAAGGTTTATTCTAAAGGTAGCGATATTTTAAGTAAAATAAAGGTCTCGTTATAAGGTTTATTTTAAAGGTAGCGATATTTTAAGTAAAATAAAGGTCTCGTTATAAGGTTTATTTTAAAGGTAGCGATATTTTAAGTAAATTAAAGGCTCGTTATATGGTTTCTTTTAAAGGTAGCGATATTTTAAGTAAAATAAAGGTCTCGTTATAAGGTTTATTTTAAAGGTAGATATTTTAAGTAAAATAAAGGCTCGTTATATGGTTTATTTTAAAGGTAGCGATATTTTAAGTAAAATAAAGGCACGTTATATGGTTTCTTTTAAAGGTAGCGATATTTTAAGTAAAATAAAGGTCTCGTTATAAGGTTTATTTTAAAGGTAGCGATATTTTAAGTAAAATAAAGGTCTCGTTATAAGGTTTATTTTAAAGGTAGCGATATTTTAAGTAAAATAAAGGTCTCGTTATAAGGTTTATTTTAAAGGTAGCGATATTTTAAGTAAAATAAAGGACTCGTTATACGGTTTATTTTAAAGGTAGCGATATTTTAAGTAAAATAAAGGTCTCGTTATATGGTTTATTTTAAAGGTAGCGATATTTTAAGTAAAATAAAGGTCTCGTTATAAGGTTTATTTTAAAGGTAGCGATATTTTAAGTAAAATAAAGGACTCGTTATACGGTTTATTTTAAGGGAAAACTCCTGCTCTAGATTTTTAATACATCGAGTGCTGGAGTTGCCTTTCTCAGTAATGTAGAGGACGACTAAAGCTGTTGTTTTAGTCCTCTGCGTTATTCCGAGAGTACATCATTTCACTAAATATTTTTAGGGAAAATTTGTGCTCTCAGAATAATTAGTTATTTGTCAAGTATCTATCAATATTAAATTACCGCCTCGTATGTGGATCGAACCCGCAACATTCGCACACTGGCAGTGACTAACCACCTAAACCACAGCACAGTCACGTTGAACAGAATTAAGAGAAACGAATAGGAGTTAGCTAAATAAGCGCAAATTATGCAAACGACAAGAAACGTATTAGTATCCAGAACAACATCTACCTCTGAAAATAATCGCGAGTACCCCTCAGTGTTGTAATTATCACGTCTTCTCGCCTAATTGAATTAATTAAACAATGATAAAGCCAACGGCCCAAGGAGGTATAAAATAAAAGTGAGGAACGGCTAAGGGCTCACCCACGTTGGCGCGTGCCGCGGTTTTCTTAATATAAAGATTTAGAAAGGCTGATCAATGTAAGATTTGGTAACGGGCAATCAAATGCATGTGACCTACTGTGGTTGGTCGACTAAAGTAGCAACAACCAATCAAATCGCTTGACATGAGTATGATTTTGTCACGTCGTTGATAACCTATTGGAAACCAAGTAAGTGTTGAAACATTCTAACTTTTACCATTGCCGTATCGTATTTTTTATAAATTGTCGCGTATTGACAAATATTTTACGCAATGTATAAAGCTCCAAAGAACATTTACATGGTTTGTGCTGAACTAAGTTGGACTGACTTTTTGTTAGGCTTGATCATCTTGATTATTTAGGGCTTGTGTTTAACTTATCACCAGATATAGTAAAATATAACAGTCAAAAATAGTAAATGATCACCAAAATTAAAACCGCATCTTAATACCAAAAATATTCATTGCAAAGCAAAGAGATTAAAATAAGTCGATAGAGCCCCGCTTCACCCCTTCCTAGACGGAATGCAGTGATTTGAGGCGTATAGGTGCTCGTTATGATATTTAGTAAGCATATTTTAGTGTGCAATTACTATTTTTGATGGTCATTATATTTAATCCCATTATTTAGTCATAGGTATTCAATTATAATAATCAGTTTAGACGTTGATTGGAAACTAACAATTTTACTGTACGTCTTCTTTTTGTGATTATAATGGCTTAAGCAAAACTTAGTAGTCAGCAATAAAAATATTCTACACGATGGCGATAAAGTCAGGAACTTTAATGTAAAGAAGAAATCGAACGCGTCTTTATAATTTAATCGAACTTTTGCATTGCAGCACGTACTCACATCGCGGAGAGATTCACATAGTTGCACAGAATTACACACAACTTTGTTTTTTCAAATCAGATTATTGTACTGAGTTGCTTACGCTTGTAAGTCAAAAAATTAGGGAAAGCTTAATACTCGTAGTTTGAAGTAGCTCATCTTAGTTTTAGATGGAACTTTAGCTCTAGTTATTGTTGTTAAGTCTAGCGCTCTGCGCAAATGAGCCACCGACCAGCCAACGGTGGCTCTTGCCCGGCACCAGTGGCTATACCGCGCAAACTAAGGTCGTCGATAGCCGCTGCGAGTGGTCGGTGTTCGCCATAAGCGGTCAGTGGTTACGTGCTATGTATAGGATGCTTAGATACCTGAAGGAGTGTAAAACGTAGGGCGAAGCGGCGGGCCGCGTCAGTAGCGAGTGTCAGCGTTTCGTGTTGCATCTGGCCCGCCACTGGTGGTGTTTTGTTACTGGTAAACAGTAAGTGGCGAGTGGCCGCCACTCTTTTTACTCGTATGTAGCGAGTTCATACAAAACGTATGAACAATCATTTGAACTGCTTGTCGCTAGCCGCGTCAGGCTGTGGTCAATGGCTCGTTTGCGTTGAGCCTAAGATCAATGATGATGAAGATGAATACCATTAAGTACTACACAAAATATAAGCGAATTCAAATTAACTGTGTAACTTAAGTAGAGTAGTAGATTTTAATATAGCATTTGTCAGCGGTACAATTTTAATATTTATGTATAACCGAGAACCACAGCAAAGGAAATAATTATAGAAGTTCTCAGCGGTTAATACCTAATAGTTTTGGTACTAAATATTTTAGTAACCTAACAGTTATTAGTTTGAGAACTATCATAAATCGATAAACCTAGCCAACAAAGTTCGATTTAGTGATATAATTTTAAACGACTGCTAAGTAATACCGAAATCCATCAAAACTATCGGAATTTGTGGTGTAGCAGTTATCACATTGGCTGAAACTTTCCCGGGCTTCTTTGGTTATGCAGTCATGCTGTAGTCATGTCATCCTATGGCTGAAGGTTACATATCTTTTTATACACACTCAGAATTTGGTATAACGATTGCAACACCTTGCAAATGACGAGTTTTAATGTACTTCAACTGTATAATGTGAACTATTGTAAAATACCTTTATGCTAATAAATTATTATTATTTGTTTCTCTTTCACGGGTATATTCCTAATACGTTAGGAAAATACCTGGCCCTTTGGGAGGCTTACACGGAGACATGGGTCCAATGTGAAGAGGCCCTTCGAGAGTTTTAATCAAAGGTGGGATGGAACACCTACAGCGGCACTAGCCGCAGCAGGCGTAGGACTATTGCTACGTATGGATTCTAATATATGGGCTAATTATTATTATTATAAATATGAAGATTCCACAGCAATATAAAATAGTGTTCGTAAGTTTCTTGCAGGTTGTATTATAGGCATTGCCAGATCCTAGCAGATAACATAAACGTAACTTCAGTAACTTTAGGACATTTATTAAATAAATAAATAATTTTTGATTTCCACTAAGTGTCCTATAGAAAAATATACTAAGTGTCGTATATCACTGCCTCGCTTGCATTGTTGGTAGAGGAAATAACAAACAAATTTAAACTTAGTAGGAGAACGCTAGCGTGCTGTGTGCTCTGTATTTAAACCATGGTCAATACAATTTTCAGTCCTTCATATTCATATTTGGGATTTATTTCAATACACATATTATGTATATCATTAAAATGTCATCCTGGTTTTTCAACGCTAACGATTATACAGTTAAATTACTTTATTTTCCAAATACTTCACAATCTATACTAATATGTATTATAAATCTGAAGAGTTTGTTTGTTTAAACGCGCTAATGTCAGAAAATACCGGGTCGATTTAAAATAACAAAATTTAGTGTTCGTTAGCCTATTTATCGAGGAAGGCTATAGGCTATATAACATTACACTATGATCCACGGGGGCGTCGCAGTAACGATAAACGCGGGTGAAACCGCGGGAACATCTAGTTATATATAAAACCTCATAAACCAAAACCGATAGGGGTATAAAGCGATATAACTTTCATTTAATTTGTGGCATAATAGATAATCTATTATCCATATGATGGAAAACATAAGCAGTAAGTCTATATATGTATATGTATAAAGGAAGATGTCCTGACTGACTGACTTAGAGACAACGCACAGCCTAAACCGCTGGTCTTAGGAACTTGAAATTTGGAGAGCATGTGTGTTTTAATTTGTAAGGGTGTACTAAGAAAGGATTTTTTGAAATTCCACCCTTAAGGGGGTGAAATAGGGGGGAGAAGTTATTATGGAATTTGCTAATTTCTGGACTTATAAGTATAAAAATAGGTATACTAGTTATTGATTATAATTTAAAATGACCTGTGTAAGTAAAATGGACAAAACTCCCCCTAAAAAGGTAAAATGAGGGGCAAAGTTTGTATGAAAATTTTCTCATTTCTGGATTTAGAAGTATGAAAATTGGTATATTGGGTTCTGATTACAAACAAAAATGATCTATGTAAGTGGAATGTAGAAAACTCCCCCCTAGAGAGGTAAAATGGGGGGTAAAGTTTGTAACGAAATTTTCTCATTTCTGGACTTAGCAGTATGAAAATTGGTACATAAGTTTTCGATTACAATTGAAAAATATCTGTGTAGGTGAAATGGATAAAAATCTCCCCTAAAGGGGCGGAAGGGGGATAAAGTTTGTATGAAAATTTTCTCACTTCTGGACGAGTATGAGTAGTCAAATACTAAATTAACGCGAGCGAAGCCGCGAACAAAAGCTAGTAAACGATAAAGTAAATATCGATTTACTTGTTGGGCATCGGCAGCACTAACGTCGGCAGTTACAACGTTCCGCTGACATTCTCAAATTAACGCCACTCGCAAGAAATATGCCTTAACCCTTAGCGCGGTGGTTATGGGACAATATGAAGCTATGGGACTGCGCAATAACATGTTTTATGGCGGCAGTCGAGGGTTAATAGAGGTGCGCCATGACAACGTAATATACTGAAGAGCAGAGTGGGTTCATTCCACATTTATTATGATATTGAGTTTGGCTCTCCATTACGGACGGGATTACTGTTATTGTGTACAGAGTATTTAATATCAGTCGACAGTCCATTGAGCAGCCAGCCACGCAGAATGGACTCGTTGTTGTACTGCGACGATGGCATTCAATCATAGAGACAGTTTCAATTAGTTTTTGCACGAAATTATATTTTAGACAATCATTTTCCTTCAATCTTCTTCTCATTACGCACTAGCTTTTGCTCGCGGCTTCGCTCACGTTAATTTAGTATTTGACTATCAATTCGGGTTGTACTCTGCTTGTAATAATATAATTCAATCATGATTCGAAAGACACGTGGCGCCATCTATTATCATAAGAACGTTATTGTTGTTTTCCTCGGGAACAGTAATTTTTTTCGGGATGAAAGGTAGCCTATGTCCGTTTCTGTACACCTGTCAACGTATATGCAAAATTTCAGGATGATCGGTGGTTTAGGCGTAAAAAGGTAAAAAACAAACAAACTTATTTTCGCTTTTATAATATTAGTTAGGATTAGGATTCAGTATATACTAACTAATAATGGCCTCGATGGCGTAGTGGTTAGTATAACTGACTGCCACGCCTGAGGTCGTGAGTTTGATTCCCGCACAAGTCAAACATTTGTGTGCATGAACATGGATGTTTGTCTTGGTCTGGGTGCTTTTATGTATAATATGTACGTATCTACAAAAACAAAGTATATTATGTATGTTTATCCATTGTCTTATACAAAATTAATGATCTTTATGTACCTCTATTTTTTCTCTTCTAGATAAGTAAATAAATAGCAAACACTAATAAATAAAAGTATTTAACTGACTCGTACACCTAGCGCAATTTAAACTATACAACACCACGTTTGGAACTTTAAAGAAATCCTTACTTATATTATACCTGCGAATGTAAGTTTGTTTGTTTGTTACGCTGTCACGCCTTAACTGCTTAACCAGTCATCATAAAATTTCGCATACACGTTGTCAGGGCTACAGAAAAGTACATAGAGTACCTTTCATCCAGAAAAGAGGTACTATTCCCAAAGGATAAAAAATTTGTGTCAAAATCTTCTCCAACGCGAGTGGAACCATGGCCAAAATGTTATCACAATATACTTTAGAGAAATAAACAAACATACCAGGATTGTTTATCGCGACAACCTTAAATATTGCAATGAAATTGGCAAAACCGAATTCCAAACAATAAAAAATCTTTTTATTTTCAAAACATCAAAGCAGTTGGAATCTTATCCAATTTGCAATATTCCGCTTCGAAAACAAATAAAATGTTTTGTCCCAAATGTTTGTCTCTGCGCAAAGTATTCTTATGACTACTGCTTCTGAACCACGTGGACATCACATCTGATGTATGTTAACTATGTATGTTATACTATCCTTACTTCCTTACTAATATTATAAATGCGATTGTGAGTTTGTTTGTTACATATAAAGACATGAAGCCTTAATTATTGTGCTGATTAACATAGAATTTTGAATACATGTTGTCAGTGATACAGAAAGGAGATAAAGTACATTTATCCAGAAATATCAATAATGTAAGTTTTTTTACTTGAGGGAATGCATTGATGCACACCCCACCGTTTTGTAAAAACATACATAGAGACAACCAGACCAAGACAAACATCTATGTTCATGCACACAAATGTTTGATTTGTGCAGGAATCAAACCCGCGACCTCAGGCGTGGCAGTCGGTTACACCAACCACTACGCCATCGAGGACTTCGGCATTCCCAGGACGTGTATCTTAAGAATTTTCTTTTACATAATTCCGATTAGCAACAAGGTGCCTAAAAATGCACTCAATAGTCGATAATAGACTGGCCCTCTATTACGTGTGATTATATTTTTGGATATATATATTTATATTGTGAGTATATGAATATAATTTCGCCTAACTGACGAATGTGAAAAAACGATGTGGCTAAAATAAAAGAAACAGTCATTATGATAATTATTTAGGCATGCGATAATGCTCAACTAACAGTAATTAATAATAATAATAATACATTTATTTATTGACACCAAAGAAAGTACAGGGTTGTATTATGAATAAAATTTATTTAGATTAATGTCCCACGCGCTAGGAAAATTCTGTGTTGCGGGGGACATCCATCCGTCTTTCATAGTGATTATTATTTTGCGTACTGTATTTTAATATTATACAATAGTAATAATAGTGTGCGTGTGTGTGTGTATGTTCAGTCTATTTAAACCGTGGTTTTATCAAATCCTCTGTTTCCTCATAATTTAATGTAGCTAAGTATTTTTTTAATATTGTTTTGCATTCGTATGTATTTCGGGAGTGTATATTTAAGGTGGTGTGGAGTTTATTGTATAGCAGGGCGGTTAAGTAAGAGTAGTGTCGCTGCGCGAAAGCGGTCTTAGTATATACTTTAGGGCAAGCAGGTTCAGGTCTTCTTCTTCGTGTAGTGGATGGAAGGGTTTTTGGTGGGAGATTTGAATGTCTTTTTATGGTAGCACGTAGGATATACATTTGCCGCACTGTCAATACCTTGTACTCAGCATATAGTTTTTGTGTAGGGTATCTAAAAGGTTTTCTTAACAAGGCTTTAATTACTGCTCTTTGAGCGCGTTCTACTTGGATAATTGCAGTTTTTGAAGCGCCTCCCCAAGCAGAGATATAATAGTTTAAGATGGATTCACATAAGGCGCTGTAGACCATATTTAGAATGTCCGTGTCAGTGGATAGTCTCAATTTCTTGAAGAGAAAGATAAGCTTCCTTGTTCGAGCAGCTACTATATGCAAATGGGTGTTCCAAGAGAGGCAAGAGTCTATCTGTAGGCCAAGATATTTGACTACTGTGGTTCGAGTGACGGTGGGGCACCCGCAGTTATCACCTACTACAGAACATAAATGTGCTTTAATAGAGAAGGAATTTAAAGGGGGTAGCACGGATGGTCTGGCTCCAAAAGTTACATAATTCGTTTTATTAAGGCTAAGGGTAAGGCTATTTTTAGCTAACCAGGTCATGACGGTACTTAGGACCGTTTCGGCGGTCTTTGTCACTGTTTCCCAACTGGGGCCACTGGTCAGTATCACCGTGTCGTCAGCATACGCTATTAGCCGGGTAGAAGCAAGAGAGAGTTGGCAGAGCTCGTCTACATATATTTGAAATAAAATAGGGCTTAGTAAACTACATTGGGGTAGTCCAAATTCTAAGTGTTCATCGTTGCTAATATGTTCACCTATTTTGACACATTGTGTCCGTTCAGAGAGGAAGCTTTTAAGTAGGTTGAGGGTAGTTCCACGGATTCCTATACGTTCCACTTTTCTAAGCAAGATAAGGACAGAGACAGTGTCGAAGGCTTTGGTGAGATCTAGAAATATGCCTAGACACTTGTGGTTTTTGTCTATTTTCTCAACAAGAAAGTCTAACAAAGTAATTACGGCATCTTCTGTAGAGACACCTTTTCTAAATCCGAATTGATTTCGGGATATAATATTGTATTTATTTACAAAGCAGACTATATTTTTGTAAATAAACCGTTCTAAGATTTTAGAAATTGCCGGTAATACTGAAATGGGCCTGTAATTATTGATTTTATTATTATCACAGCTTAATCTAATATGAATGTGTAACATCTATTCGTGAATTATTTAATATACCTAATATTAATTATAATTATTTATTTATTTGTACATCTAGTACTTGTTACATTATTTCTACATAACTAAAAAAGTGCACAACATTTTAAGGCGTCACACATCACAACGTATAAAAGAAAAAGTAAATAATTATGTAGCTAAAAATCATCTTTAAAAATCAATTTATTATCATATTATCGTAAGGAAGAATATAAAATAATAAAGGCTTTTAAAATCCAAAACTAACACAACCATGTCCTCAGTAAATTTATGTCGCTTTATATATCTACCCTTAGAACTAAAAGGTCGTTTGAACCCTTCCTTTTAACGCTCCGAGCTAAGCCTTTCATGTTCTATCTTTGTTGAGATCCATTAACTAAACTTTGCACATATCTGTAAGCGTTCGGTGCTCGATATACCGAGGCTGTGACATCATCAATCACAACGCCATCTAGCGAACATGTACGATGTTGAAGCACCACGGTGGGAGATTTATAAGGCGAACTCTAAGTATAGCATTTTTAGGTGAATTTACTGAGTTTTTTTGTAAGTAATGTATGGACTGTTTTTCAATATAAGACTAAGATTGATTGATACTATTACTACTATGGAGGACAAGTAGAAAACAAATAATGTACTTTGTTGCTCTAAATGGAAAATGCGCTACAGTTATTTTTATTATAATCGAAATTATTAATTTGTGAATTTTTCATTATATTAATTTTCACGCTATTCTTTTTATTTTTTTAATCAAAATATCAGCATTGGCAACCGCAGAGCAAAAATTTCGAGAAGTTAACCAATTTTGTCACGGTCACGTATGTATGTCTATGGGTGATCGTATGCGACACCTCGCGCTTCTTCTTGCTTGAAAGGACACGCATATATATTATGTAATATGTTATCATGAACACCCAGCACTATCAGTAATAATATAATATGGGTATACAATAATCTAAAATAATGTTATACTACAATAAATTATAATAATCGTTAATCTATTACATGTATTTTAATTGGCCGACATTGTGCATTTGAATTTAATTTCGAGCTCTAGGTTTTATAAAATGACTGCTTGAACTAGGTTTAGACCTGTTTTTCAGGCTATTTCTCTACTTACAAAAAATATATATTAACAAGTAACATTAGAGTGGGTAGGTAGGGTGAGTAGGTCAATGTGCATTGATCTCCATGCTCCCCTGAAAACAACAATATTTAAGAGTCAGTCAACACCTTGGTTTACAGATAATATACAGTTAATGTTCAGGTTACGGGATAAAGCTAGATCTCGGTATAAAAGTACTAAATTAGAACAGCATAAAAATTATTACATTAACCTAAAACATCAGGCTGCTATAGCTTTGGATAATGAGAAACGGGTGTATTTTGGTACCAAAATAAATAACAATATAAAAGACCCTAAACTACTATGGAAGAATTTGAAGTCTCAAGTTCTTCCCATACATAAGAGAGTACGTTACCTAATCATTTTTCTAATCCTGATGATATAAATAAGGCTTTTCTGGATATACCAGGCAGTGTCAATCACAATATTTCACAATTAACCTTTTATGAATATAACACACACTGCACAGCACAATTTAGGTTGAGAACTGTTAATCAGGATATTATCCACAAAATTTTTAAAAATATTAAAACAAATGCACAAGACACTGACAGGATAAATATTGATATGATAATGCTGACACTACCTTCAACCTTACAGACAATTACTAATATAATAAATAAATCAATCCTGAGTCACACATTTCCTAGTATATGGCGTTGTGCTATGGTTCGTCCCATACCTAAAATTAGTGATCCCCAAAATGTTAAGGACCTTAGACCTATAAGTATTCTGCCATGTCTATCAAAGGTTTTAGAAAGAGTAGTATATTTACAAATGGTTGAGTACTTAGAAGAAAATGATATTCTCCCTGATCGTCAATCGGGTTTTAGGGTGGGTCGAGGTACAGCAACAGCACTTTCTGATGTTGTAGGGAACATACTCGAAGCGCGAGACGTGGGAGAGGGTACGATACTTGCTTTATTGGATTATTCCCGTGCTTTTGATGCTATTAATACCACTCTTCTGCTTTCAAAGCTAAGCTACTATGGTTTTTCTGTAGAAACAGTAAAGTGGTTTAATAGTTATCTCACGGAGAGGACACAATACGTTGAGATACGCAAGGACGATGGAACAACGATATCTTCTTCCCATCGCCGCGTAAGTAGAGGCATTCCCAAGGATCGATACTTGGACCGCTGCTTTATATATTATACAGTTCAGATGTTATTAATTCAATAAAACATTATCAATATCACATGTACGCTGATGATATTCAACTATACATATCTTTCAGGCCTACAGAAACAAAAATAGCTGTACAAAAGATGAATGAAGACCTAGAGAGACTTGTTCTGTGGTCTAAGCAAAACTCACTTATGCTTAATCCTATAAAATCTAAATTCATGGTTCTGGGGAGTAAAAATCAGATTAACTAAATAGTGGCGGCTAACCCTAACATACTCATAATGAACAAAAGTATTGCAAGAGTGGAGAGGGCAACAAATTTAGGACTGACAATGGATCCGGAACTCCGTTTTGAGGCACATGTTAGCAAGGTGTTAAGCAACTGCTGCTAGAGGCTTAAGGTACTTTATGTCATAAGAAAATATCTAAGTGTCACTTTGCGGAAACAACTTATGGACAGTCTGGTGTTATCAAAATTAAATTACTGTGACACTGTATATGGCCCTTGTCTGCTATCACGAACAAACCAAGTGATTCAACGCATACAGAACGCATGTGCTAGATTCTGTGTGGATATCCCAAAAAGAGCTCATGTAACTCCCTACATTAATGCCAACAAAATACTAAAAATGACTGCCAGAAGGCAGTTACATTTAGCCAGTTTGCTTTTTGGTGTAATAAAAACTAAGAAACCTTTTTACCTCTATAGTAAATTAATCTGGAGGCATGAACAGTCTAAGTACATCACACGTCATGTAGTAAATCCTCTATCAATACCAAAGTACAAGACTACAGCCTTCAGAGGATGTTTTAAGTATGCCGCCACACACTGCTGGAATAACCTGCCACCACCAATTCGTAGCCTGAAATCAAAAACAACCCTATTATTACATTTAAAAAAACTATACATGGAAGCACAGTTAACAAAAATGTAGTAGCAGTGACAATAACAACATTATTATATAATTTGGTTTTTATTAAATAAATAAGGTGTACCTCAGAGCTTTTAGGCCAAAAGACATAGTTTTCCAGCTGAGTGAAATGGATTCTACACCACATATTCCTCTGATACCACATTGTCCACATTTATAGTCTTGTATAAGTATACCAAGACTGTTTCATTGGTTTGTCTTTAACAATTCCTTGTTGTGTTAAATTCTGCCTGAAGAGACCAAGTCACAGCTTTAATATTTCATACTAATTAATAATCTGTTAGCTGCACTGCTCTTTTGCACTGACTGTAAATGACCCATAAATATTTACCACAACATAATAGTCTATTTGGGTTGCAATCACAATAATATCAGTTAATAATAATTTTTGAATTTAGTCTTTTTTTGTAATTCTTATTTACTAATTTTAATCTATTATTGTAATTCTTATTTATTAATTTTAATATTTTATTGTAATCCTTATTTATTAATTTTAATCTATTATTGTCACTTTATCCTAGAGATAAAAGGGTTAATAATTTAAATTTTTATTAAGTACTATTTATTTAAGTCTCTATTAATTTATAGCTGATGAGACAAACTAAAAAAAAGAATTATTTGTAATACACCATTGTATCAGTACCTATGTATAATATTATCTACCTATGTCATTTTATGATAATTAATAATTATATAAATGGAATCTTTATAGTAATTTTATAAAGTTTACCATATTATGTTTAATGTAAACTCATTTTTATATTTTTTATATTGTATACAGATGTATTGTTTTGTGATTGTATACTTAATAGATTAAATTATCTAGGGTTGTGAGTTGGTTGGTTTTAGGTTACCTATTTCACAAGATGGAAAATATAAATGTATTGCATTTTATACCTTTTCTGCGGCTTTTCTTAGGAATTCTTCTCAGGTTAAGCATAATCAAATGCTTGTAAATAGTTAGCAGGGAACTTTAGGAGCTATTATCACTTTTATCATCATGCACGAATCAAGTAATCTCATACAACGTTCACAATACACACTTCACAGATCTCTTAATCTTATAATTATGTATGATGCCAAGACTACAATTAATATACGGGTATGATGTATCTGCATTTTAGACAAATAAATATATAGTGACAGAAACATATCTTCAGACATGAGGCCATCTTATGACGCTCATTACGTCATGAGCGTCGTTCTCATTTCTTTTTACACAATTACATATAAGTACATATTCATAACTAGTATTTATTTACTTTATACTTACTTACCTATTACCTACTTATTCAATGTATTCTTTTAATAAAATAGTATATATTATGCCATATTTTCTCTCGTGGCTATCTATTTATGTATTATTTATTTCTTTATTTTGAGTGCACTATTGGCGGACCAAACGTCAATAATTGTGGTGTTCGCTGAAAATCAGCGCTGTGTAGTGCTTGCAGCAATGCAAGTGCCACAGCATTATGCTGAGCGCATCACCGTTGTTTTTGTGCCGTCGGATGGGACGTGCATCTGCACATAAACATTTTGTTTTTAAAATTTCTTTATACTTCCATATTTTATTTACTTTTTGTTATACCCGCATTCTATAATAATTGATGATGCATGTCATGATGGTACAAAAATAAAAATCATTTCATTTCATTTATATTTCATTTCATAAACTTATTTTTTATTTTTATTTTGTAATAGGCTTTCGTTTGACCACGATCTCACCTGATATTAACTGAAGATGCAGTCGACGTTGGAGCACGCTTGCCTAGAAGATAACTATTCATACGCGACTTGAAGACACCCAGATTGTACTCATCGGGAAACACAGACTTAGGTAGTGAGTAAAGTAAGAAATAGGATGCGATAGTTATACGAAATAGGAAACTTCATTTATACGAGTACTTAACATGTATATGTATAAACGACTAAAATATATATGTATAAACGACTAAAATCTCGCGCATTGTACACTTGGCAAGAGTAGTACAAACAGTGTTTTCACCCGCGTGCGAGCACTCGAGCACCCTTGGAAAAAGCTACGTGCCGCGGTTTTATCCAATCGCTGTGACATGTTCTTTAAACGAGGCAGTATTATAAACATGGCAGGTGGTGAAGGGGAACATGTAAAATCTACCAACCTGCACTGGGTCAGCGTAATGGGCTATGGACAGTTTAAAACAGGGTTGATATTATATAGGTAGGAAATTGAACGCTATACTCCTGACATTGCCTGAGATATAATAACTATTGACTCATGACCACGACATACTCATTTACCACGAATGTTGGAATGTATCTTAATTGTTTGCGTTAATATAATTAGATAATAACTAAGTTGTAAGCAGTAGCTTGTTTATAAAACGCTTCAACATTATTTTAACTTTTATGTCTAGTTTCGTTTCAACACAGTTTTATTAACTTTTAGTTTCCAGCCGCGTCTTCGTATGCGTGAAATTTGGAAGCTGGTACCTGTGTGTATTTTCTTTTCTTTGCATGTAGAATAAGAAGAAGCTGATCTGAAGATAAAATATAAATTCGATTTTAAGTTAAATAGCCAGTAATAAAATAGTGAACATCACATTTATTTTCGTTAAGTAGTTTTTGCGCGATGCTCGTACAAACATACAGACAAACTTAAATTCTAAAACAATGTGTTGAATTCTATAGCCATTATTTATCAGTGCCAATTTTATTATATGTATAAATAACACAAATACTTACAAGTATTGCTTCATGCAGTAAATGTTTACTAGACTTGTCAGATAACATACGTTCTTAATCCTAATTACTATACACACTCACACAGACACAAACACACACACGCAGAAATCAAATGGACGTTGAAACTTTGTCTATTCAAAGTCTGTGAAAAGCATTTACCTGATGTCTGTAATTAACGGCATAAAATACAACGTAGGAAATAGTTAAACATTTAGAGAGAACAAAGTTTTCAAATGAGATAGCAACTGGCTTAATTAAACGCGGCAAAAGCGCAGCAATCCGACATTCATCTATTCGGTTCTGCTTGAAATTTTGCTTCACAAAGTCGGAAATAAAATACAAATGAGGCTTGTTTTACAAGCACATACCCTTGTTGAGTACCTTCTGTTAAGAATGAAGTCGTAATTATTCTGACTGCATCATTAATTTAAAAACATTATCACTTCCAGGCTTAATGCTCATCTCGGCAGATTTTGCCAGCATTGAAACAAACAACAAAAATGATACTCTGATTCTCAGCAACTGTAATATATGTGTGTGCAGATCGCAAATTTCTTTCGCAATGATTGGTGGTTATTCTCTAAACGACTGCGGTATTCGTATCGTAATTTTGCTGAATCAATGTTTTATTTATATGCATTCGATAATTTATAGATATTTTCTAATCTGCAAGTATTGTCTATGACTCAAATAGACTAGAGATGCGGTCCAACAGAGTGCCCATATTTTTTTATTAGGATCTCCAACAAAGAATATACACTTTAATTTACACGGTTAATTGCACATAAGAATTTTAAATGTGTACTCCTTCAGTTACAGGAGACCACAGCATGCAAGGATATTTTAAAACTAAGCAACTTAAGTGTAAAGCAATTTATAGTTAATATTAAAATTTTGACAAAACAGAGAACAAAGAGAGATTTTAAACAATGATAAATTGTATAATATCTAAGTACTTACATATTATAATATTAAACAAACCAATAAATAAACACTTTGTATTCACAATGACAACAAACAAATTTTTAAAAGTAATCATCCAAACACTTCTTAAATTTACTTAAGGATTCACAAATGTCAATTTCATGTGTCCTCGAAATATTGTTATACTGCCTACAGAGCCTTGGTATGGCAGCATAATGACCCAAATTTGTTTTGGAAGTTGGTACATCTAATAAGTTATAGCTATTCTTTCTAGGTAATCGAGTTGGAATATTAATGCGTAAAGTGCTCACTAGCTAATATGAAATTTATTTTTTAGATATTATAGTATAAGAGACTACATGTGCCCGCGGTTTCACCCACGTTTATGATTACTGCACCGCACCCGTGGGTCGTAGCGTGATGTTATGTTATAACCTTCCTCGGTAAATAAGCTATCCAGCACTAAAATAATTTTTCAAATCGAACTAGTAGTTCCTGAGATTAACGCGTTCAACCAAACAAACAAACAAACTCTTCAGCTTTATAATAATAGTATCGATTGTAGGGAATTTAAAAACTATTTTATCGGCCTGTCTGTATACACAGGTCTACTTGAATCACATAAGCATGCATTCCCTAGATTAAAATAATCCTATCCTGCATTAATCAAAAACATGGTTTACCTGTGTCCCAAGTCACATGGAAATCCGTTTAACGGTACCCACGTGATTGTGACTCAAACATCCAAACATTTTTCTACCTTGCACATTTATAATTATAAAGCTAAAGAGTTTGTTTGAACGCGCTAATCTCAGAAACTACTAGTTCGAGTTCAAAAATTCTTTTAGTGTTAGGTAGCCCATTTATCGAGGAAGGCTATAAGCTATATAACATCGCGCTACAACCAATAGGAGCGGAGCAGCAATGAAAAATATTGCGAAACCGGGGAACATTCTCCTATATGAAGTAGACCAAAGTTGCGCGGGACAGTTAGTTTATAATATTAGTCGTATTAATGTAAGTGATAGCACACGTGTGCGTCACATGTAATTCCACAGTGAAGTTGTTGTAACTCGCGGCGGTTCTCGGCTTCGTTCTAATTATGCGCATCGCTAATCGCCGCTCATATTCGGACAAAATCGATTCCTTTTTGTTTGCCGCTTGTCAATGACCTCCTTTTGTACTTGGCTACCGCTTTTAAGTTCTGTATATATATCATTTGAGGTTATATTGTTTGCCTGTTTGTGTTTATGCAATTTGTATAAAAGAGGCTAATGGTAGGTACAAATTATATACTTAATCGATTTGAAGCTAAGTTTTCATTGAGGTAATAATATGTATACTTTAAAACTAGCTTAGACGTAGACTACTAAAAAGCGAATTTATATAATAACTAGCTTTTGCCCGCGGCTTCGCTCGCCTTAATTCAGAATTTGACAATCAATTCGGGTTGTACTCTGCTTGTAATAATATAATTCAATCATGATTCGAAAGAAACGTGGCGCCATCTATTATCATAAGAACATTTTTGTTGTTTTCCTCGGGAACAGTAAATTTTTTTCGGGATGAAAGGTAGCCTATGTCCGTTTCTGTACACCTGACAACGTATATGCAAAATTTCAGGATGATCGGTTCAGTGGTTTAGGCGTGAAAAGGTAACAAACAAACAAACAAACTCATTTTCGCTTTTATAATATTAATTAGAATTTAAATATAACCTTTAAAATACCACAATTTTTAACAGAAGTTACTCAGAATTAAAATTTAAACGAAGGCGAATGCAATAAATAATTATTTCTTTAAAGGAGGTAGTAGTAGGTATGTTTTGAGAAAACTAAAGTTAAGGTTCATTACAATGTAGTATTTTTCTTAGCGTCTGAACTCCTTATACGTCAAATAATCTATATATATTTTGCTGGCACTCTCGTTTTTATGCAGTGGTCCGACCGCCGGCGAGACAACGACTAACTATCAGCGATTTTCTCTCTCAAGAAAAGCACAAATAATATACATTCCGTGTAAACGAAAGAGATGCATATATTAAAAGTTGCTCGTTGACTGTTCACATTGCCGGTGACGACTCGCTTTACTAGTTTTAACGCTGAGCGACAAGAGCTTGCAAAAATAAACTCGCTCAGCGATACTCGTTCAGCGATGCTCGCTCGTCGCCGCGCGCAGGTTTGCAAAGAACTGAGCGAGTGGGCGAGTGGCGCCAGTAATCGCTCATCGCACTTGCACACACGCTTATACTGCCGTGCAGGTCCTAAAACGCAGTAACAGGCTTTTCACGTTTTCTAGTTGAATATTGAATTTTAACGGGCATGCTATAAGGAATACATTGGTGTAACCTAGTTTACGATACGATGATTTACACGATAAAAAAACCAAATTTTCGAAAGCAGTAACTCAACATAGCATGTCAAAATATATTGTAATACTAACTAAAATACAGTTATAGCAGATACTTCTTCGAGGACCCGTCACTTTACCATGTTAAATGCAGTAAATATCTTTATTACCACGTAAAATCTGTAACCTACACCAAAAAAAATATTTAAGCATATAAACTAAAATGCAGTAAGCAGTTTTCGTACCAAAAATGTTAATACTGCATGGTTGATCACTGATTTATTTAATATGAACTACAGATTAAAATGCAGCAAATGCTTGAATGTGGTACTTTATTTAGTGTTAGTCAAATAGATTTATTTAGTGAAAACCAACTAAATTGCAGTACGTTCATTTATTACTGCACTATAGTCGGTATTGTTCTAAATGTAAAAATAACTATATGCTTATTAAATAGCAGTGTAACTCACTGTTACTGCATTATAATTAGTAACTTGAACAATGATGCTAAATCTCACTGCATTTGAGATCATACTTTACTGCGTTCTAGTCAGGATCTGTCTCTCAATCAGTCGCGTGTCGAATGCTGCCAAATTTTCCCTTGTCGGCTGCAGAAACCGAAAATGAATCAGAAGCATTTGATTTTGATATCGATACCGAATAAATAGTATCATTTCGATAGGTATTTTGAATTGATTATGTATGGTTTATATAAATAATCATTTTATTTATACGCAAACAAGAAAATTAACATTTCAATCACATAATATACTATAAGTAAATCGGTCTTAATAGCGTTAATATTTAAAGATATAAATACGTAAATGTTGACCGACGTTTTAAATAATAGGGATTAAAGTATGAAGTTGCCGTTGTATAGTAATATATACTTTGAATTGACATAAAACCTTCATGGTGTGAGATTTTCGAGTGAAACTTTTTCATATGATACCTATAAGATCCTTCTTTTAAAAAATGTGGGACATTCGATTTTTAACTTTCAATTGTTTTTTTATTCAGCTTAGACGGGAAAGATGCTTTGAAAATCCGAGTCATTATTGGATACGAATGCCGACGCGGAACAACGCGGCAGAAACGGCCCGCAATATCAACGCTGCGTTTGGAGAGGAGACTGTTAATAAGCGCACCGTGCGTTTTTGGTTTAAACGCTTTCGTAATGGAAACTTAGACTTGAAGAACGAACTACGTGGAAGACCGATGGCGTAGTGGTTAGTGTAACCGACTGCCACGCCTGAGGTCGCGGGTTCGATTCCCGCACAAGTCAAACATTTGTGTGCATGAACATGGATGTTTGTCTTGGTCTGGGTGTTTCTATGTATAATATGTATGTATTTACAAAAAAAAGTAGTATATGTATGTTTATCCATTGTCTAGTACCCATAGTACAAGCTCTGCTTAGTTTGGGCTAGATGGTGTTGTGTGAATGTGGTAGAATATTATTATTATTACAGGTGAATAACGCTGAATTGAAGGAGATGGTGGAAGCCGATCCGAGTCAAACTACCCAGGAATCAGCAGCATGGTTTAACGTTACCCTGCCTTCAATATTGGGTCATTAGCATCAAATCCATAAGATTAAAAAATATGATATATGGGTGCCTCATGATTTGACTGATCTGCAGAAAAATGCGTGTTGAAACTTGTGTTACCTTGTTGAATCAGTACAGAAATGAAGGAATATTGAATCGAATTGTGACATGTGACGAAAAGTGGATTCTTTACGATAACCGTAAGTGAAAAATGCAATGGCTGACCCCAGGTAAAACGTCGCGACAGTGTCCTAAGGCAAAGCTTACCAATAAAAAGGTAATGGTAACTTTGGTGGTGTCTTCATGGTGTTATTCACTATAGCTTTCTCAGGTCTGGTCATGCAATAACAGCAGATGTTTACTGTGCCGAACTTCGAACAATGATGGCGAAACTGGCAGTAAAACAGCCCCGACTCGTGAATCGATCTTCACCGTTATTGCTCCATGATAATGCAAGCCCTCACACTGCCCGAGAAACCGTTGTAACTCTACAGGAGCTGCAGTTGGAAACCATACGTCGTCCGCCGTACTCGCCAGACCTTGCTCCAACGGACTACCATTTTGAATATAAATGAACTTCCATTTATATGGTAGCAATGTATAGATAATGAGGGTAAATATTTCGATTAAATAAATATTATAGTACATCTTAGAAAAAAACGAGTTTCAATTTTTCAGTAAAAATCGGCAATTTCATACTTTAACCTCTAGTATTAGCGCGTTTAAGACCTGTTTAATTACAGTGTATTATGTATACAAGTCGCGAAAGTTTCAAGACATTTATTTTTGGACACTGGATCCCACATTGGGATTCTCTGTGTCGTGGGGACCAGTAGGGATTCATTATACATAGGTACAATTTTATGTTAGTACGGTAATTACTCTCTTATAATTGCCATATTTTTTATTTGATTATGAGTACTTTTTAGAGATGTGTTGAATGTTGAGCATTTATGTTATTTTTCATACCTTAATATGTTTGTGGTTTATTTTAGTTGGGTATATTAAATGAAACTACTTTTAATAAATTTATCGCGGTTTATTTTGTTGTTTTAACTATGTTAGAACTATTTGCCGACGTTTCAGGTACTTTTCAGCATCTATGGTCGCGGTGTGTCTATGGTAGAAATTAAATCGCAGATAATTTTTACTGGGTAGCGTTTTTGTTTATGCAGAAAGTGCTCAATGTACTAAGACCTCATGATACATAGACACTCCACGACCATAGATGCTGAAAAGCACCCGAAATGTCAGAAAATAGTCTTAAATTTATTTAAAAAGCAAAGTAAACCGTGATAAAATCTGCTTAAAATTAGTTTCATGAAAGATCTCATGTTATCTAAGTGTAATAATAATAAGCTAAAACCGCATGTGTTCAGAACATCTATAATTAAGTCAAAATTAGCTCAAGTAGTAAAAATATAAACGTTATTTTCATACATATAAAAATGTCTGATTGTTTTATAAATTCCTACATGACATATCTACTCGTAACAAACATAAACAATTAGTTTAAGATGCAAATTAGAATGCAGTAAAGAAAGTCTTATGCTGCAAATTAGTCTGCAAAATAGCGTACAAATCAAAAGGTTTTGCAGTATCAAGTATTTTTACCGCATTTTAATCTGCATATGTGTACCATTTTGTGTGCAGTAACTGTTATGATTTTTTAAAAAAACCTTATTCTGAATATAATAAACTAAATAATATTTTGTTTTTACTAATTTAATCATTGTTATCTCTTAGTCCATGTGGCAATAAATAATCCACCATGCAAATTCAGGAATATAAAATATACAGCGTCAAAATGTTTTTCGCGGTTATCTCGAAACCATCTTTTTTCTCATACTGCGTTTTAGGGCCTGCACGGCAGTATAGCCCGGCGACAAAAGTATCGAAACTACAGACTCCCTCCCCGCTGATCGTCGAGTCGTTTATAGTTTCTAGTTTCACTCGTTTCTCGTTCATCGTTGGCGGTCGGACCACTCCTGACGTTGATGATAAAATATTTTATAGATCTAGCCAATTTTAATAAATATATTTCTTTTGTTTGTACATTTATGTTAAGTAGCTCTATATTTATTGAAACTATTTAATCATAATAATATATATAAATCTCAGTTACACATTTTCAATTAACTAAGTACATTAGGTATCTAAAATAAACAAAAATTTTAACAATAAAGATAACCAAATGTAATTCGCCAGCTTTCAAATAAAAAGAGAATCATCAAAATTGGTTCACCTAAAAAAAGTTTTGACGTAACATACAATAAAATATATAGAGTCGAATTGAGAATCTCCTCCTTTTTTGAAGTCGGTTAAAAAGAAGAATAAATGTTTTAGCTACATAATATATACTT
Source organism: Catocala sponsa (assembly GCA_963564715.1). Lineage (NCBI taxonomy): Eukaryota > Metazoa > Arthropoda > Insecta > Lepidoptera > Erebidae > Catocala > Catocala sponsa. Next base: position 791,715 of record OY751343.1, read on the forward strand.
AAATGAGTAAACAAACTAAACTAAGTACACTAAAATTGCTATTTTCCTATCGTGAATGTTGAGAAACGACTAGACGAACAAGCTACAGTAACAAATGGGACCAATGCACGTTAATCATGGTTTAGAAGATGAATCTCAAATCGTTATTTTGTTGTTTAAGTACTACGCTAAGCAAGAAACACGTGATATTATTTTGTACAAACTATTTAACCTAAACTTACACAGCCGAGATAAAAATATTAATTGCCATAAAATAAAATTGAAATTCAATGAGATTGCGCTATCGAATCGTTTAGTCCGGATATCTATAGTTACAAACTATATTTCTAATGTATATATGCTAATCAACAGTAAGGTTCTTTTTACTACAGCCTCTGATAAAGCTGATTGAATAAAAAAAAGAACTGAAGAAACGTTTATATATAAGTGTACAAATGTCAATCGTTAGAAAAGACGGAAGTACATAATGTTGATACTAACATAATTATGTACTTCCGTCTTGCCAGTTAGGTAGTTTAACTTACAAATATCATTTGTTTATATATCCTTCATTACTTCTTCTAACGATTGACATTTGTAAACATACATATATACATTTCTACAGCTCCTCTTTTTTTGACCGTATGGTCATGCAGATCGGATTACTGTCTCAGCGGCCAACCTCAATGGAGACTAGCCATCTGCTGCGCAGGAGATATGAGGTATACTGCTCAAGTTTGTGCGTAACACAAGCGTAGTCTCTGTTTTCTATCATAATACAGTTCGAGAAAGATCAGGAGTAGTGAAAAATTGAAAAACAATTTACGTGCTTGTCGAGGCACGAGGGTTTGCAACATCGCCACCTTGCTTACTCCGGCTGCTACTCAGAATTTCTTGTCAGAAAAATCCAATAAATGATTGTTGGCTCGACTCGGGATACTTGCACATCCGGCGCAATATACAACCGCTGCACCGCTGAGCCAGTCTACAAGTATGTTACATAAGCACTAAAAAATCTCTTTTAGGCATAATTGCACTTTTTTAAACTATGCCTTATTTTTGTAAAGGTAAAATGTTAAAATACATTTTCAGAGAAACACGCTCAGAATACATTTACCGAGTTTCGTACAATGTAATTAAACTTTTAATTACACATTGTTGCTTGTATGTACGTCTGTAAGTATAAAACAACAACTTTTCTTTTGGTTGGCTAAACAAAAACTGCCAAACAGTGTATTATTTTAACGTAATTAACTTATGCTTGACTGAGTACAAAGTAATCATTAGTTAAAAGCACGTTCTTAATATTCTAACTATAAAAACTGCACTCGCAATTAGAAAACTGTTGGCGCAGCGGCGCCAGAATACGTTATTAGTTGTGCAAACATTCGCGCAAATGTTTGGCACGCCGCCCAACGCCTGCGCCGGTCTCACATTAACCACTGGTATATTAGAAATTTTAATTTAGTATTCTATGGCTGCAGTTTGTATGAATATTTTACTGTTTTATTTCTTACTAGTGTCTGCTTGCGGCTTCGCCCGCGTAAACCAACCCCGTAGGAGAAAGCGTTACCGAGATACAAATGTAAAACTGTGAATAAAATAAAAAGTGCACATGTTTCGCAGACACTAATGCTATGTTACCAAGATAATCATCATCATCATCGTATCATCGGAGATCCAGAGGTCACGAGTTCACTGGAACTTCTGCAACTCCGTAGGGACATTGCCTCATTGGCATGTTTCTACAGAATATACCACGGGGAGTGCTCTGAAGAGTTATTCCACCTTATCCCGCCCTCCCCTTTCCTACCTAGAACAACGCGTGCTGGGCTCGGATGCCGTCCTTACACAGTAGAGTCGACTAGAGCGCGTACCAACAAGTTTGGATCCTCATACCTCTGCCGAACTACCAAGGCATGGAATTCTCTGCCAAGGCACGTGTTTCCTTCTTCCTTCAATCCTGGGTCCTTTAAGCGGGGCGTGAAAAAGCACCTCCTCAGGCCGTCAAAGTAGAGACCTCAACATCGTCTCGGCTGCTATGAAGGCGGTGTGGAGGCCACTGCTCTTAGACCATACGATTGCTTACCATCAGGTGGAGTGTGGTCATTTTGACGAGTAAAATAAAAAATAAAAGAGACAGTGATTGATCACCGAGGCACAGAAATATATTTTTTTCTTGACAACTTTGTAATTTGTGTTACAAATTTTTTGGCCGGCCTCGATGGCGTAGTGGTTAGTGTAACCGATTGCCACGCCTGAGGTCGTGGGTTCGATTCTCGCACAAGTCAAACATTTGTGTGCATGAACATGGATGTTTGTTTTGGTCTGTGTGTTTCTATGTATAATATGTAGGTATATATTAAAAAATAAAGTATAAAGTTGCAATACCCGAATGGGTAACTGTTGATTCGAAAATTATGGAACACCATTGTACACACAGTTTTATGCAATAAATATGTCTATGTCCATATATGTATGTTTATCCATTGACTAGTTTGTCTAGTACCCATAGTACAAACTTTGCTTAGTTTGGGCTAGATAGCGTTGTGAAAGAAAATAAATAATAGTACTCTTGTTAATGCTCCAGCTATGCTAATATGCTTTTGTTAGGAAGGGGTTCCCAGTGGCAGTGCAATTATTCGAACCCACGAGCCCTTAATTGCAAGTCCAATGCCTTACCTATTCGACTAAGGCTATTTCACTACAATGTAAACAATACCTTCGATAATAATATACCTAGATCTAGCGTTCTTGCGGTTATATTTGCGTTTAATCTTATTCTAGATCGAAAGTTTCCGAATTGTGTAAAGTTTCTGCTCAGTAGTAACACGGTGTCTAGATATGCCCGGTTGACAGCAATTATAATAGGCAATCTAGTTATAAGTCTATGTACCACTTAGTACTAGATAATATTTATACATGAAAGTACAAAATCACAGAAATGCTCTACAGAAAAATACACGTCGAGTTGAAATGATTTAGTATCTTGACTGAGTTTCTTATTTAGTCGTCTATCAGACAGGACCTAACTTATAGTATACCTACTTATAATATCAGCCCTGTATATAAGCTGTCCCACTGCTGGGCACGAGCCTCTTGCCTGTGCGAGAGGGGTTAGGTTAGTCTACCCCGGTGGAACATTGCGGATTGGCAGACTTCAAATATCTTCGAGAACATTATGGAAAACTTTTAGACATACATGTTACCTCATGATGTTTACCTTCACCTTCAAAACAGAGATGCGTGCCTTGGGGTCGAATTCAAGAGCTCTGCATGGCAGACACATTAATAAAAAAAGATATGAACGAGTTTATATACAATTCATTAATAAATATCAATATGTAATTTAAATAATATGCATGTAATTTTAAAATTGTACCAATGTAATTTAATTAATTAAATTTTGCACGCCACATGTGGCAGAATATGCAGTACAAATTTAAAAAATGACCACCTGTATACCTGAACCATATTCTAGCAAATAAAGATTATTATTATTATTATACTTTCATTTTATTTTTCTCGGCTAGCCGGTAAGAAACTGATGGCACGGGCCTAAGCCAAGTATAGATCAGGCTAGTTTTAGTATTAGTTTGTGATTGTGGACGAAGTGGGTACGTGTGTTAGCGATGGCTTATTATCCGGTTCGCATTGTAAGAATTTCCTTACCAATCGGCACGTGTTTAGTATTACTGCCTTTTGCAGAAGATAGTAAGTTTTTGGTGGTAAGTTTAAGGTTTTAAGGGATTGGTGTAGTTGTTTTGGTATGACTCCTGTGGTTGAGAGAACTATAGGGACAATGATAACTTTTTGTAAATGCCATATTCGAGTTATTTCATCTTTTAATTCAATATATTTACTAAGTTTTTCTGCTATTGTGGTCTGTAGGTTATGTGTATTTGGTACGGCGATGTCTATAAGGTATCCTGTTTTGGTTGTTTTATTAATTAACGTTATGTCTGGTCTATTGTAATGGATAGTTCGATCAGTGAGTATAGCTCGGTCGAAGTACAATTTTGTTGTGGCATTTTCTAGTATAGTTTGGGGGCTATATTTATAGTATGCTGTGAATGATTCTATAAAGTTGTATTGATGTGCAAGTTTTTGGTGAATGACATTGGCTACTTGGTCGTGTCTATGTTTGTAGTCAGTCTGAGCTATTGACTTGCATGCGCCTGTTATGTGTTGTATTGTTTCTGAAGTGCTATTGCATTTTCGGCAATTGTCAGTGTGCAGGTTCTTTATTATATGTTTCCTATAGTTTTTTGTTTCTATTATTTGGTCTTGTATAGCAATCATGAAACCCTCAGTTTCGGGAAAGAGTTCACCTCGACTTAGCCATGCGTTCGACGCCTGTCTGTCGACATTTTGTTGACATAAGTCGTGACGGTGTCTTCCATGCAGAGCTTTTTGAGCCCAAATTGCGAGTTTAGTTTTATTATAGGTTAATTTTTCGTTCTTCTGCTCTGTTTCATCTTTGAGGTTAAGTGGTGTAAATTTCTGGTCGTTATGTATTACTGATCTGTGCAGCGCGGAAAGTTCAGTTTTGGTAAAAAAGTATTGTCTAAGGGATGTTATTTGTTTATTATGTAGGTTCAATATATCGATGAGTCCTCTCCCTCCTTCTTTTCTAGGTAAAGTTAATCTTTGCAGACAGGATCTTGGATGATTTTTACGGAATTTCGTCATTGATGTGTTAATTTTTCGCTGTAAATTTTTAAGGTCGGTCTTCGTCCAATTTATTATACCAAAAGAGTAGGTAAGTAGAGGAATGACAAATGTGTTGATAGCCTTTATGGTGTTTCTAGAATTAAGTTGAGTTTTTAGTATTGTGTTCAGTCTGTGTTGAAATTGTAGCGTCAGTCTTTGTTTTGTGTCTTTATGGTTTATTTGTAGTGACTGGTTATACCCTAAATATTTGTAAGTTTCGCATTCGTCTAGAGATTCTATGTTTTTGCCCGTATCTAGTGTGTATTGATGTCGATAATTCTGTCCTGCTTTAATCGAATTTATTTTGCATTTGTCTATACCGAATTCCATTTTTATGTCCTTTGTAAATAGTTCCGTAAGATTAGCTAGTTCATACAATTGACTCTCAGTATTAGCATAAAGTTTAATATCGTCCATATAAAGTAAATGGCTTAATGTATGACCTTCAGTATCTGTGTATTTAAAGGGGTATCCTATGGAGGTAGAATTCAATATGTTAGAGAGAGGATTTAAAGCTAGACAGAACCATAGCGGGCTGAGAGCATCTCCTTGAAAAATGCCTCTTTGTATATGGATCGGGTTAGTTTCTATTACTTCTGTTGAGGTAGATAGTGAGAGAACAGTAGACCAGTTTGTCATTATAGTTTTTAAGAATGTGATAATTGAGGGGTGTATTTTATAAATTTCTAGAACTTTTAGTAACCAAGAATGAGGTACTGAGTCATATGCTTTCTTGTAGTCGATGTACATACTAAAAAGATCTGATCGGGTTTTCTGGACCTGCTTAAGTATAACGGAATCTATTATTATTTGTTCCTTGCATCCTTGACTAAATTTGCGACATCCTTTTTGTTGTTCAGCTAATATACTATTGGCATTAATATGTTGGTATATTAATTCAGATAAGCACGATGTGATGATCTTGTAAAGATTCTGTAAGCATGTGATAGGTCTATATTTTGCGGGGTTTGAAAGGTCACTACGATCTTTAGGTATCATAAAAGTTTTGCCTGATGTTAAATAAGATGGTATAGTTGTAGGATCTTGGATGAAATTATTAATATAGTTATGTAAATAGGTGTGGATATTAGTAAATTTTTTGTACCAGTAGCTATGAATGTAATCTGATCCGCGTGATTTCCAATTGTGTAAATTGCTAAGTATCTTTTGAAATATTTGTGGAGATATGTATTCAAAGGTCATTGGTTGTATCTGTGTGCTACTGTTAGTGACTTCAGTTTGTATCCACTCAGCTTCAGTATTATGCTGAATGGGGACTGCCCATATTTTTTCCCAGAAATTATGTACTATTTCTGGAATAGGAGTGTTAGTTGTGCCGTTTACTCAATTTTCTTGTGTATTAGTAGTTATTTGTCTGATGTTGCGATAGAATAGTTTTTCGTTGTGAGTGAATTGGGTGTTTTGTTGTTTTCTTAATAGAGCAAGAGCCCGTGAACCCCAGACCTTCGTTATTTTATAAAAGCTGAAAGTTTGTCAGCGCATGCTCCCAACACAGGTAAGAACGATGGACTATTATGAAGTTTGGGTTGCCGTGGCTTTGGCAGGTAAACGGTACTAAAGGTGTGTAAAATACCGATCTAAATTCATCAAATAATAAAGTGTGATTTTTTGGTATTACCTTCAGAATATTATTAAAAATCACGTTATTGATTGCCAGACACTTAACATCGTGGCAACCCCTTGCCAGACACCCCTAATGTTCATGAAATTATAATTCTACTTATGTTATAGTATAAAAGCTGATTTTTATATATAATACTTAGGTAATAATTAGATGATGTTTCCTCATCAGCCAGACATTTTTGATAGTTCCAACCCCTTGCCAGACAATGATGTAGGGTCGCTGTAGGAGCGAGCGCGAGACAGTATATGTATGGTGGGTGCGAGTGAGATGGCGAGATAGGTCTATCGCGATCCCTCAATAACAGATTATAAAAAAAAAAAAACAAATAAATAATACTCAAAAATTTAATTAAAAATATATTAATGACATTACAGATTATTATTATAGTGTACTAAAGAAAATATTATTTTATTCATTATCATCATTATAATCAATGTTATCATTTTCTTCGTCACTGTTACTCCATTCCATATCGTCGTCTTCTTCTTCTTCGTCAGTTTCTGTAGAAATATGAAAAAGTTAATGGGATTGAAAATATCAAAAAATAATGTATAATGGTTTAAAGTAGTATTATACCTGAGACAGTTTTCAGTGATTCTCTGACGAAATTTGGCAACTGATCACCTTCGAACCATTTAAAATGGTACTGATTATCTTCGAGAACCCAACCATTATTCTCGGGTTGATAAATTGTTGGAATTTTCTGATTTGCATTATTCCAAATGCTAGACACATAGTTGGCTCGCAGAAATTGTTGTAGCAGCTCGGATTTACATGGTGGCAGACTGCTAGCATCAAAATTTCGTAGTTTTTTACGGCTAAACGCTTCATTAATATCTGAGACCTGATATGTATTAATGAATAGTTGAAGCCGTGCTGCATCAACATCAGTTATCGAACCGACATTGTATACCTCACATATAAACCGTACCGTAACCGTAATGCTGATGTAAACATGTACTAAGTACTAAACAATACATGCGCAGTAGAAATAACAACTGCGCAGTGAGAGATCGCGATAGACCTATCTCGCCATCTCACTCGCACCCACCATACATATACTGTCTCGCGCTCGCTCCTACAGTGACCCTACATCATTGTCTGGCAAGGGGTTGGAACTATCAAAAATGTCTGGCTGATGAGGAAACATCATCTAATTATTACCTAAGTATTATATATAAAAATCAGCTTTTATACTATAACATAAGTAGAATTATAATTTCATGAACATTAGGGGTGTCTGGCAAGGGGTTGCCACGATGTTAAGTGTCTGGCAATCAATAACGTGATTTTTAATAATATTCTGAAGGTAATACCAAAAAATCACACTTTATTATTTGATGAATTTAGATCGGTATTTTACACACCTTTAGTACCGTTTACCTGCCAAAGCCACGGCAACCCAAACTTCATAATAGTCCATCGTTCTTACCTGTGTTGGGAGCATGCGCTGACAAACTTTCAGCTTTTATAAAATAACGAAGGTCTGGGGTTCACGGGCTCTTAGACTATAATGTGCATGCTTTGTATCGCTGTAGCCGACCTGTTACGACTGAAAGTTTTTGTTTCAGTGTGTCTAATACATGTATGGGTTGTGTATTTAACTCTTCATGAACGGTGTGGGTTTTATATTGTTCGATTATTTTATTAGCATACTTAACAACATTTCTACTTCTATTGCCGTTTTTAAATTGAGTCAGTCGGCCTATTTTAATTCGTAAATCCTTTTTGTTCTAGACGCCTTTGCCAGTTTGGCATTCGGTCTTTTGTAGTTTGTTGCTGCGTTTCATTCTTTTTGAGAGTAATCTTCGATCCATTAACTTTAGCAGCAGTCCAAGCTGCACAGTATATAACCGTTTGTAATGTGTGGAAATCAGTGTCTATATTCGTGTTTTCTGGCAAAATAATTTGGTTTATGTAATTGATTATGCTAGCTAGGTTTTTAGATGGTTTTTGTCAAGGAATATACGCTCTATTTGTGGCTTCAGTGTCTTTGTAGAATTGAAATGATTGTTGAAAAGTTTCGTCGATATGTGGGTGTCTTTCTATACTTGTATCTAATTCAGTTAACAGTTCGTGAATAGGGTTCGTGTCAATATTATCTATAGGTAGTGTTTGGGTGTCTTCAATAGTATTTTCATTTATATTTATTTCAGTGTTGTAGGTTGTAATGTTTATGTTTGTATTTATTGTTGTAGTAGCTGGACTGTTTGAGCAATTATTTTTTGATCCTAATTCTATTGATACTTGTTGTTTTAAAGTATCTAGTTGATCTTTGCAAATATATTTATTATTTATTATCGCTCTTCTCTGGTCTGCTATGCGCTGCTCACTTAAATGTGAGAGTGAAGGGAATTTATTAATAAAATCTTCATACATTGGTTTCCGGTATGCTGTTTCGTTTGAGCCGAGGTTTGTTATTCGGTAGTAAGACTTTGTTATTGTTTCATTGTGCTCATTGGTCCATCGCATACGGGTTTGTGCTGTATTTTGAGACTTGATTTTCAATGAGTTGATAGGTTGCAAGTGTGTTATGTGAGTGGCGGTTGAGTATTGTTGATTACTATTAGAAGAGATGTGTGTGTGTTGTGTCTAGGACATTGTGTGTAGTTTTTCTAATTCCTCTGTGATTTCGTGTCGTATCTGATCTATTACTGTTTGTGGTAGTAGTTTATTACGTATTATGACTCTGCGTTGGTCTCCTACTCTTTGTCGGCTTACTTGCATATTTGGGTATTTTTCTATGAATTTTGTGTGAAGTGGTTCTAAGTAAGTTTTTGTATCTGTGTCTAGTGCAGTGAGCTGAAGGTAAGTGCGCAGTATGAATTTATTCATTTCAGACGTCCATCTTTTGCGCGTTGTGCCCGAGGTGGGTGCAAGTTCTATGTCGAGATTGACCTCTTGCACAACACTATCGAGCTTACTAGTAGTGGATGATGTAGTTGTGCTTCTATTCATATACGAAGGACGGGTAGAAGGCACAGATGAAAATAAAGACGTAGTATCATCATCACTAATTGAGCCCCGGCGACCCCCGGGAAGCGATCTAAGATTATATTTTTTGTATTGTATTTTCTCATCATTTTCCCACGAGTAGCAAGAGACATATCAGTCCGCCACGGCAGAGCCCTGCATTCACCGTGGTAAAGGCAAATAAAACTAAAGATTCCCTGGTCTCCAGAGTCCTCATACTAGCGACTAAGCTCCCCCTTAGCCACGCAGATCTCGGCGTATGCTGTTCCACCTTAGCTTGGGTCCTACTCCTATCTACTCACTACCAGTGCCACGTTAGCCACGCCAGTAAAATTTATATTGTCGTGTGTCCGCCCCCCACGTGATCAGATGGTCGATCAGGACGTGTGGTTGGTTTTTAGGGGGCTTATTATTATTATTATTATTATTTATTGAGTTATGAGTAGCGTGACTCATGCATAGCTCACTAAGTCGAGCCCGCGGCCACGTCGGTCCGACACCTCAAACTTGTTAACACGTTAACTCGGTGCAGTACCGCTACTAAAAGTCTATCATACGCTGGATTTAAAGTTTACCTTCGTATTCTACTGTTCAACTTCTTGTCATGGCTTTCAACTAAGCCAGCTCGATTATTGTTCCTCTATGAATACATACACAGTCTATCTATGCATCCAATTCCCTCGTCATGGCGAGCCTATTACTGTATATCAGCCATAGTCCTCGAGTCTGTATTGCTATAGAGAATTTCAATTCAAAATAGCCTAAATAAGATTACCCAACTCGGGAACAAATCCTAGACTTCATGTACATCAGCTGCAAAAATTTCCGCTGCGCCATCTTCCAGAAGACTTCACAAAATAAAATGTTACAATGAAATAATTATAATCAATTATTTATATAGGTTGCGGCTTCTGCTTCATATTTTTTATAAAACAAAATTCCACGCCGCGTCTGTCTGTCTGTTCGCGATAAACTCAAAACTACTGATCGCATTTTCACCAATAGACCGAGAGACTCATTAGGTGTATAAATTGTTAAAGTTTTATATTACCCGTGCGAAGCCAGGGCGGGTGGCTAGTATTAAAATTCATCTGTTGTGTAATATTATACGGGATTAAATATAATGACCACCAAATCATATATCATAACGAGCACCTATACGCCTCAAATCACTGCATTCTGTCTCGGAAGGGTTAGGTTATGTTAGGTTCCTTCTTAAACCCACCCAAAAATAGGAGCCCCGCGAAGCGGAACTCCGTCGACTTATTTTGATCTCTTTAAATATATTTTGCTGTGTAATTTGGTGATCATTTACTATTTTTGACTGTTATATTTTACTATATCTGGTGATAAGTCAAACATAAGCCATATTATACTTAAGTAGTTAAGTCTTTGGGCTTATAGGTGACTACTTATGGCCAGCTTGATGGTAAACGGTTATCGTAAATCATCATCGCTTGTAATGCTAGAGGTATGAGTTGCGAGATGCCGACCATGCAAAGAAATGAGAGTGGTAGGAAGGTAAGGTAAATTAGCTTATGTACCATGGATTAAGCACGAATGGCGTAGTGGTTCAAGTGGTGGCTTCACCGCTATCATTGTGTGATCCACAAATGATTGTTCCGTGTCTAGGTTTTTTGTGTGTCCGTTGTTTAAATGTTTGTAAAGTTAGCGAAACAGGATTTATACCTAGTGCGGGAGTAGTCATTTAAAAAAGGAAGAAACTAATAAAATATATCTACAAGACGAAGCTGAAATTCAGAGCTATTGTCGTCCTATAGATTATAATCAATAGTATTATTGATTTAACGCTGCATTGAACCGGATGATTTTCTTGAGTCTCAATTAATATCAGATCAGTAAATATTGCTTGTTTAAATTCAAATTAAATGTAACATTACCTAATTAATAACATTATAAGTTTGCAACACTACAAAGCGTTAATATGGTATTACGTCATTATTATGTACTACATATGCCCGCAGTTTCACCCGCGTTTATGATTACTACGCCGCCCCGTGCGTTGTAGCGTCATGTTATATAACCTCTAGCCTTCCTCGATAAATAAGCTATCCAACAAAAAAAGAATATTCCCATTCGAAACAGTAGTTCCTGAGATTAGCGCGTTCAAATAAACAAACAAACAAACCCTTCAGCTTATAAATTTGTAGAAACTTTTATGGACAAAATGAATAATATTGCGGGATGTTTTAGCATTTATTAAACTACGATTTTATCGAGTTGTTTATTGTAAAACACTTTTATTTCATAATTTTGAAACGATTAAACTACTTCTGTTAAACTTTACTACTACTTAAACTATTTAAATTATTAAACTACTAGCTTTTGCCCGCGGCTTCGCTCACGTTAATTTAGAATTTGACAATCAATTCGAGTTGTACTCTGCTTGTAATAATATAATTCAATCATGATTCGAAAAACACGTGGCGTCATCTATTATCATAAGAACGTTATTGTTGTTTTCCTCGGGAACAGTAATTTTTTTCGGGATGAAAAGTAGCCTATGTTCTTTTCTGTACACCTGATAATGTATATGCAAAATTTCAGAATGATCGGTTCAGTGGTTTAGGCGTGACAAGGTAACAAACAAACAAACAAACTCATTTTCGCTTTTATAATATTAGTTAGGAGTTAGGATTAGGATTAGGATTTTGATTTACACTCTCCCCGACGTTTCAGTTGCTTTTCAGCGAGGCATGCGATGTAGCGCACTAGTTTAGAGCGCACCCGTTCGAAGCGCACCGAGAGTATTCCACCCAGCGCACCCGCTTGGTGCGCAAACCTTAAAGAATATATTTATTAAATTTGTATTCCACTTTGCGCATCAGGGCGCATGAACCATGTTTTTAATATTTTTATACTAGCAAATCCTGCTGTAAGCAGCGATAGTATAGTCGGAGACAATTGGACTGCCACGTAAATGTTTAGAGTTTGATCCCAAAGCCTCCATCTCTGACTTTTCAAAGCTATGTGCGTGTTAATAGTCAATTAATTCTTATTTTAATAGTGACGGCAACCTGCATGTCTGAGAGTTCCCATAATTTTTTTTTGTTGTGGCACGGCAAAGTGATTGTAACGGACCTGATTGAAAGCCCAATTACAGTCCAGAGACAGTGACGACGAGGAGAAGATAGATGTCTTCTAGTCGTCGCCAGTGTCAAGCCGGTCTGCCCAGATGCTTCTTCACACTACGTTTGAAGGACCCAATGTCATAGAAGGGAGGGAACACATATGCTGGACGACCATTCCAAAGTTGTATAGGACGGCATAAAAAGGAATTGCTGAACGTTTTGGTGTGAGACAGGATTGCGCTAACCGTCCATCCGTGGTTACGAAGACCAGCACGTGTAGTTCTCAAAAGGAAGGGGGAAGGTGGGATGAGGTCAAATAAAATTCAATGAAATTCTGGAAGATATGTAATGTCTGCCAACTAGCATTGGGCTAGCGTGGTGGACTATGGCCTAAGCCTTTTCCCACGTGAGAAGAGACTCTCGCTTAGGAGTAGGGCAGCTTAATACAGGGCTGATATCATTATATATCCTGCTGGAACACTTACATGTTACTGTTCGAGTCTTACACCCGTTACTTACACCCGTTACCAATACAAGCAACTAATCACAGAAGTTAATATACCTACGTATGATAACCTGTTTTTTTTTGTCTTCTGATGTGTCTTTCAGACACGGCAGGTCTGTCAGTTTTATAACTTCCCTCGTGATTTGAAATAGTGTAAACTGTAATCTGTCAATCGCTGAAATGCCAAACATTATTGAAACACAGTTGTGCCTGGCCGCCAACTGCAGTTTAAGACGTTAATTTCAAATTCAAATAGCAACTTTTAAAATTGATAATGCTTCTGCCCGCCTACAAACATTTTACAATACTCGCCTGTTCTTGTTGTAAGAATTCATCCGTTAGAGAGAAGATAAATAATAACTTTATCACTGTGTATAAAATTATTCTTATATTCTTTGCTAAAATAAAGCTGTGCAGATAAACGTCTCTTAAACTAATATATGGGTAGTCTTAGTAAAATCCGAGCATCCGCCTTAGCCGTGCGGAAAATAAAAATAAACGTAGTGAAGAGTGCTTGTGATGCAGCCGCATTATCGTTCCAGCGACATAACACTGCTCTCACAGCTACACATTCCGTATCACACCAACACGTACTTATACCTACTATATATATTACAAGAGATTTTTCTACCTGAATAGTTTCAAGGAGAGCTGTCGCTTAATATAGCGTATGCAAAGAAGAATTACGTAAAAATAAAGCGAGCTTTAAAAGCCTGAATTAAGTCAGCGGCACCAACACTCCTCGACATCATTTTATTAGCGTTTTCCATTATTCAATGTCTGGCGTCACCTAAGTGCTATAAAATTCTACTAAAATTTGGGCACTGTTCATCAATACAGTATTGAGTTTGTTGAGAAATGAGACATACTGAGCGTGACATTGAAAAACAGATATCTATCTTGCCATAACATCTCCAGTATGTCAGTACGTATTAGTCCGACCTGCATTTCAAAAGTAGTGACAAAATGCCAAAATTTATCTGGTTATGATTTGATTTAAAGTGAGACTGCCTTTGCGGTGCAGAAGTAAATGCGAATGAAAATGAATGCAAATGCAATGTGTGTTTCTCGAATCGGGCAAAATGTCATTCGTTTTGATGTAAAGAAATTCTCAGGAGCACAGTTGAAAATATGTACTTGCATTGTTTTATCGCGGCAAAATACATTGTGACAATAGTCATAAACAAAATATTCATCGGTAAATATGCATGTATCAGCATTAATAGGTAACGCAAAACATCTTATTAAACATTGTGTGAAGTGAAAAATCTAAACGAAACCGGAAGAAGAAAATATATCATATTATGTTAAGCTTTTGTTTTGACACATTGTTACGCACACATTTGACATTTAAATACAGTGTTATATTTTAACCCAAAAATATTAAATTTTAAATCGATCCACACTGACTTTGCCCGGATCAAATATAGTGTTTAGCCTACCTGGCATAATGTTCCATGATTCTAACCGTTCAAATAGTATAACAGTTATCTAATAGTAGATAGTTCAGGATTTTACACTATGTGGAGAGTAAATTCCTGATCTACCTACTATAAACATAAACACACAAACTTATAAAACTAACACTTTCTTTTACATAATATAAAGTATTAATCTATACCAATATTATTAAGAGGACAGATTTAATTTTACTCAAAAACTACTGAAACGGTTTTAGAAATCCTTTCACCATTAGAAAGCTATTTTATCACCGAGTAACACAGGCTTTATTTTATTTAAAAAAAACTGTTACACCTAACCTAACGTAATCTACTTATACGCGAGCGAAGCTGCGGGCAAAAGCTAGTGCTAGCTACTAAAAGAAAACAAAGTAACTTAAGTTATCATCAAAGATAACAAAGTAACGAAGTCTTGACGTTAGCATTTTTGAGTGTAGATCGGGTAAGTAAGTAGGGTGATCGTCTGGCAGCATGTGGAGCCGGTCGAGTGGAAAGGCTAGATGTGGAGCGACACGACTTCATGCCGAGACGTTCGCCTCGCTTTATGTTCTCGACTTGACGAGCCAATGCCACGTCAGCATTCTCAAATAGTCGCCGCAGCGGATCGACCAAGCAACGTACAGCTAGATTTCGTCAAGAAATCTGCAACGAAAGATCTTGTGGTTTATGTACACGTCTGAGTTTTACGTCAAGTGTTACATTAGTATGTACATATTATATGTACGTGTCTAAGTACGAATAACAAATATTCAGAAGTTTACATAATGATATAGAATATACATATTGTAATCATCAAAATATTTGCAATAGAAATAGAAATACAATTGAAGCATATAAGTAGTTAGGTAACTTCAGAACATAATATGTATTAGACATTAGTTTCTCTTAAACGTTGTATACGTCAGTACGTTAGTTATGCATACGTTAATAAGAAAGAAAGAAAGAAATAATTTTTATTTTGGTACACAAAAGAGCACAACCAAAACAAGAAAAAAAATATAAAGGAAAATAAAATCAGAACTATACGTAACTAAAAAAATAAATAAAAGAAATACTAATACTAACACTATAACTATTTCATTTCATTTGTACTCACTGGCAACACCACACCCATCCCATCAAGTCAAGGCTAGGCTAGTATTGTCAGTGAGCATACAAACCAAAAATACAAACAATATTCAATTATGAGTAATGTTATAACTAATTAATATAACGTATACACTAATTATTTACAATAAATATAAATGGAAGATAAAAAATAAAACAACATAGCCTGGTGGGAGACCGCTGGACTGTCACGCGGAGGACTCGAGTTCGATCCCCAAGACACGCACGTTCGCTTTAACGGTGAAGGAAAACATCGGGAGTCAACCTGCATATCTGAGAGCTCTCCATAATGTATCTCTATGATGCGCAGAGTGCAGGACAGTCCCAACAGATACCTAAAAGTAATTGCTTCAAAATTAGAAAGCCCTATCTGGAGACATTGGAATAGGCTACACGTTAACAATGTCAAATAATATTATCTTTCTTCCTCTCTTATTTACTAACTTTAACTTTAAGAATTTTACTAACCCCATATGGATCTCTGGTCTGAAATAAATTATTATTATTATTATTATGTTCTAGAAGATATGTGAAGTCTGCCAACACGCACTGGGCCAGCGTGGTGAACTATGGCCTAATCCTTCTCACGCTGAGAAGAGGCTCGTGCCCAACAGTGGGACAGTTTAATACAGGGCTGATATTATAATTATATAACTTAATCCTGATCATAAAAAACTACACTATTCGTATGAATAATGAGCTTTGTTATATTTTGATATAAATATATCATACAGATCAACTATCGATCATCAAAGTAATTTCCATAGGAGTAGGTACTTATTAAACTAACTTTATTGCAACAAAGAGAGATTACACAGCAAACACACTGAAATAATAAATTGTAGGGAAGTAGTTAATATTTCATCAATAAACATAATTATAAATGACGAAGACGTCACCACGTCGTAAAAAATAATTTACCAAATATTCGTGACGGCTGATCGCGTCGCCTAATCACGCTTATTAGGCAACATTCGTCACGTAGCGGCACGTATCCGGCGAGCTCACAATCAGACTCGGCCACATCTCGACACGTGCGCGACCGGCGAGCGTGACGGAGCGCCGGGACACGCGCTCACTTATATTAGATTTTCTTTGGGACTCAATGGCTGACGTACGTTTTATATCGATGCAATATAAAAATATGTGGATACTTATACCAATCTGTAGATTAGACCAGGAATGAAATGGAAGCTGCAGTTTGTGTTCTAAACTCTCTCCACATCTCTCCACGACCCTAACGTGGATCACCTGAAGGCAGCGTTCAACCAAGCCACAAAGGTCTGCAAGAGGGCATACTTAAGAGCGGATGCCCAGCGCGTCGCACGGTTCGGCCAGGAACTAATGGCGCATCCTACGGGCAGTCGTAGCTATTGGCGCCTGGCCAAAGCCGTGCAGTCCAACTTCTGCCAGACCATGCTGCCCCCTCTGAGGTATCCGAATGGATCACTGGCTCATCGGCCGCAGGAGAAAGCAGATCTGCTTGCAAATCTCTTTGCGGCCAACTCCCGAATCGATGACTGCGGTTCGCAGCCGCCTAACATTGCCAACTGCGGCTACACCATGCCTGATATATGTATCAGGCAACGAACCGTTCGTGCGATACTGCAGTCTCTCGATGTTCGGAAAGCCAGTGGACCTGACGGCATCCCAGCTGTGGTTCTTAAAAAATGTGCAGCGGAGTTGTCTCCCACACTTACGCGCCTATACCGGACGTCTTACGTCGCAGGCATTGTGCCTGAGGCTTGGAAGGAAGCGAACGTTCAACCGATTCCCAAAAAGGGGGACCGTTCCGAGCCAAGCAACTATCGACCCATAGCTATCACCTCGGTGCTTTCCAAGGTGTTCGAGCGGATTATAAACACCCAAATTGTCCGCTACCTGGAGGATCAATCGTTGATCAATGATCGCCAATACGGCTTTCGGTCTAAATGATCAACGGGTGATCTTCTAGCGTTCGTCACGCACCTCTGGGGTGAGGCTATGGACAAGCACGGCGAGTCTTTGGCTATTAGCCTTGACATAGCCAAAGCTTTCGACAGAGTCTGGCACCGGTCTCTTCTTTCCAAGCTTCCGGCCTATGGCTTGCCCCCTCAACTGTGCACCTGGATTGCAAGTTTCCTGCAGAAGCGTCGTATTCGGGTCCTTTGCGACGGTCGCGCTTCCAAATTTATGCAGGTCAATGCAGGAGTGCCTCAGGGTTCTGTCTTATCCCCTACGCTCTTTCTTCTGCATATCAATGATATGTTGAATCTCGGCAACATACATTGTTATGCGGACGACAGTACCGTGCATGGGCGATATCTCGGACATCCTGGGGCCAAACAGGCTGAGGTTGAGGGGAAAAGGCAGAATCTTGTCGTTGAACTTGACCGGACCTTGGACCGCATCTATGAATGGGGTGCCAAGAACTTGGTCGAGTTCAGCGCCAAGAAGACCCAGGCATGCGCGTTCTCAACAAAAAAGTCTCCGTTCCTTCCCCTCCCTTCTCTGAAGAACACTCCACTGGTGATACGTGACAGTCTCTCCACCTTAGGTATGGATCTTTGCCGCTCCCTTAATCAGAAAACCTATATCGAGAGCGTCATTAAGCAAGCTTCGCGAAAACTCGGAGTTCTGAACAGGGTGAGGCGGTTCTTCACGCCTGGGCAACTGTGCCTATTGTATAAGGCACAAGTGCGCCCTTGCGTGGAGTACTGTTCTCATCTTTGGGATGGCTCCGCGCAGTACTTGCTGGACGCTCTCGACCGGTTACAGCGGCGGGCTGTCCGTATCGTCGGAGATCCAGAGGTCACGAGTTCACTGGAACGTCTGCAACTCCGTAGAGACATTGCCTCATTGGCATGTTTCTACAGAATATACCACGGGGAGTGCTCTGAAGAGTTATTCCACCTTATCCCGCCCTCCCCTTTCCTATCCAGAACAACGCGTGCTGGGCTCAGATGCCATCCTTACACGGTAGAGTCGATTAGAGCGCGTACCAAAAAGTTTGGGTCCTCATATCTCTGCCGAACGACCAAGGCATGGAATTCTCTGCCAAGGCACGTGTTTCCTTCTTCCTTCAATCCTGGGTTCTTTAAGCGGGGCGTGAAAAAGCATCTTCTCAGGCCGTCAAAGTAGAGACCTCAACATCGCCTCGGCTACTGTGGGGGCGATGTGGAGGCCACTGCTCTTAGACCTTAGACCACACGACTGCTTACCATCAGGTGGAGTGTGGTCATTTTGACGAGCAAAAAAAAATCATTTTCAGATCTTATATGAATGAGATTTCGATATGTGTTGGTTTCTAAGATAATCAGTTTTAATCTTTAAGTAGTTAAACGTCGATATATTTGCTTATAGGTGTAATTTAATGAGATATTCACATTATTCCTTATTTGTCTGTTTTGTGCTATTAACATACCGGTTAATTGGTAATACCTTTAAGCATATGACAAAAGTAGAAATCAAGATAAATAGAGTGTCATCAAATCAGCAAGCTTGAGGAACCTTAATAGCTTTAATCTAAACATATTGCAAACTGAAGAAATGTGACATAAAATGTAAGATGATATAGCACATTTTAATTTTACTTTTAATAAACGTTAGGCTCCAAAAAGTAATGTGAAGTTTGTTTGTGAACCATTTATATACCTACAACTATGCTTAACACGGACACCGTTTCATATTTTTATTAAACATCTCTTCTTCTCCCTAGACTTTATTATTCCCAAGTCACTTGGTGTCGGCTTTCTAATCTTACCGGATTTGACTGGATATCAGTTTTTACACAGAGCGACTGCCATCTGACCTCCGCAATCCGAAGGATAACGATACCCTAAGGCTCGACCAGTGTCAGGATATTAGAGGGCACTGACTTCCCAATAACGACTACCATAGATGTTCATGGCAGCCGGGACCGACGGCTTAACGTGCTCTCCGAGGCACGGAGCAGGCGATAATATTGTCAATCAATACGCACATAATTTCGAAAAGTCATATAACTTCCGAAAGTCAGAGGTGCGCGACGTGGGTTCGAACACGAGACCCTCTGCATTGCAGACAACCTCTACTAACTATATTTATTAAGAATTTTTTATTAGCAATGAAAGCAAACAAGTGTTATAAACACGACATTTTTCAAATAGCACGCTTCTAGCATTAGTAGTTTTTCTAAAAAGCAGCGATACAATAAAGAGATGGATAAACCGCGTCACACTATAATATGGGATTCATTTTTATTATTTTGCCTCAGAATCCATAAAAAGCTTACAAGAAGTGAGAGGGAAGATGGGGAGCGGGCGGGTAGAGAGTGAGACATTATTCACTGTTGATTTAATCCTGTTTGCGTTGCTCGCGCCGTGTTTACCGACATAACACCGCGTGATTGTTGTGGCGAAATAAACTATCAGCTAGATGTGTGAGTAAATATCGCTCCATGCGGGCGCTGTTTGAGCTAATCATATACCATATTAGCTTCTATGACAATACTAGCTTTATAAGCTCTGTAGTCAGCTCTAAACGTGAACGATTTATCTGATTATGACGGCTAATTTGGTAGGTGAGCGTACTAATTGTTACAACGTCGTTGTAACTGAGATTTTCTGTGTGCTGTGCTTAGTACCAATAGTATAACAAAAGAATTGCTCGTGACGAGTAACTTAAAGATACCCGAGGAAATCAAGGTTTGATATATCTTTGCGATATCTGTCATACATGAAGGGGAAAACAGCGATATTCCTTGCGAAAATTAGAGGAACCTGCCTTGGCAAGTGATGTGAAGTTAGTATCTTAATTTGCAGAAATCTTCAATTAAGTACTGTGCCGCAGGGAGCAGCACGAAAACCAACGGATATTGTTACTTATAATGTTTTCTGTGATCGTATTCATTCCTAATTTGGCATTGATGTACGCCTACGTCTGGACACAACGTTTTTCTTATTGTGCCTGTATATTGTTGTATTGACTCACGTCTTTATCGCAAGGCCAAATGCTATTGATTGCTTCTTCCTTGGTCTATTGTATACGACTACGGATCATGAGGCCCCGAGTTTCTCTGAAATCCCAGGTCGAGCTAGCAAAGAGGTATTCAGTATGCCTGTTAATAAATTTTCAGCGTCAGCATGAAATTAATTTGAAAATCATGTAAGCATCTGCTCAGCTCTCAGCTCTGCATGTAATCTCTCTCGTATGATACTAAGGGAATAAGTGTCAGGTATTTTTTACCCACATCCTATCCTACTAATATAAAAATGTTAAAGTTTGTAAGGATGGATGGATGGATGTTTGTTTGTTACTCTTTCACGCAAAAACCACTGAACGGATTTTGATTAACTTTACAGTATTATTGTTTACATAATATTCGAATAATATATGGGCTACTAAAAATCTATCTTATCATAAATCAACATTAACGCGAGCGAAGCCGCGGGCAAAATATAGTTCTTTATAATCTCGTTACAGATGGCTAGATTCGTCATAGGCTGCTATTAGACTTTTTAATACAAGCAATCGATTGGAACAACCCCTGTATCATACGTTTGAATTCTATGACTAACATCAAATCTACTGTGACAATAAAATATTTGCTTTAGTTTCTATATAATGTCGGCCTCGTTGGCGTAGTGGTCAGTGTAACTGACTGCCACGCCTGAGGTTGCGGGTTTGATTCCCGCACAAGTCAAAAACTTGTGTGCATGAACATGAATGTTTGTTTTGGTCTGGGTGTTTCTATGTATAATATTTAAAAAAAATAATGTATTTATAAAATATGTATGTTTATCCATTGTCTAGTACGCATAGTGTAAGCTCTGTTTAGTTTGGGCTAGATGGTGTTGTGTGTATGTGGTAGAATATTATTATATATTATATTATTTACTGCAAAGAGCTACTTAACTAACATACTAAACGCATAAAATTAATAACCTCACACAAATAGCCAATATCTGGCGCACCCAGTCCCAATAACAGATACAAATGAATATTGAAACGTTCGCAACA
Organism: Catocala sponsa; assembly: GCA_963564715.1. Lineage (NCBI taxonomy): Eukaryota > Metazoa > Arthropoda > Insecta > Lepidoptera > Erebidae > Catocala > Catocala sponsa. Next base: position 813,168 of record OY751343.1, read on the forward strand.
CTATATAATGATAGTCAATAAACGCAATAATTTAGCTGCAGTTGACATCGAGTCGGATATGTAATTAATGCGCCGCCGCCGGTGCATTTGTAACGGTTAGCTAGTGTGATCCTGCGATACTCGACACTTTACATTAAACTGTGAATTATTTATCGCTATGGTTAGATGATCACGGTGCCGACTGAATGGTTTTGCGTTACAATATATTTATTTTTTGGGTCGATACCGTCGAAATTGTCCGTGCCTTATGAATAATATTTTTTAACTTATACCTTCTGATCCAATATTAATTCCTTTGCGCAGGGGACTTTACAAACTTTTAAACAATGGACATAAAGAACCCTCAGACTTAAAACATGTGGACCACACCAGGTTTTGTCCCGTGTGGGGATCAAACAATCGGCGCAGTGGCAAGGCGAATACTGAAACTACTACGCCATCCGTGCATTAATGAAAGTCATATGGAATTCCTTCCTACTAAAACCACCACGGTGGTTAAAAAAGTATATAATCAGAGACGAAATATTCAAAAGAAAGAAGAAAGAAAGAAAAATGTTTTATTTGAATCCCAATACATACATAATTTTAAAAACAATAATAGATACAGTTAACTTCTTGAATGTCGAGTGGAAATACATAAAAAATAATTAAAAATTCATTGTGCAAACAATACACAAACGGACAAATGTATGTGCGCTCGACACTTGACTCATTAACGAGTCAAGTGTGCAGCGGACATGCATTAGTAGTTTTTTTTATTTTTAATTTTGATGACTCATTTTTGCGGACAGCGTATGTCCGCTCGACACTTGACGGGTTAAGAAGAAAACGGTACATGGAGATCAAATTAGGCAACTACGTCAGCTGTTGTTGCAGTATAGACTACAACGCTGGTATTCTCGCAGGCCTACTAACAATAATTTATTAATACACATCAATGCATATGAAAACAAAATGAAAACAAAAAATTGGATAAAAGTAATAAATATAAACTTATACAATATATTTATACTATACTCATACATAAAAGTGTGTATATATATATTTATATATGGTAGTTTATAAAAAAAAATTTAATATAACCTGATATACTAGAAAACACTGCATGTGAAAATGACACTTAAAATAAAAACGAAAAAAGCATAGAAACAAGGAAAAAGGAACACACACTGGAATGACACATCTTGCTATGGCCTTTTGGCTCTTTTCAGTAGAGCTTACAATGCCACTAGCCATCACAAAGCTAAAGCCATAATTTGAACCGTGCGTAACAGTGAGTAAATTAGTTTCAAAATCATCTAAAATACTTTTCACCAAATAATGGTAATCCTCAAAAAACCATTTAAGACATAATATAAATGGACTATTTTAGCGGTGTTTGCAACAAACTGCTACTTTTAATAATAATATATAATATAATATTCTATCACATACACACAATACCATCTAGCCCAAACTAAGCAGAGCTTGTACTATGGGTACTAGATAATGGATAAAAATACATATATACTTATTTTTTTGTAAATACATACATATTATACATAGAAACACCCAGAGCAAGGCAAACATCCATGTTCATGCACACAAATGTTTGACTTGTGCGGGAATCGAACCCGCGATCTCAGGCGTGGCAGTCGGTTACACTAACCACTACACCATCGAGGCATAGAATGGTAGTAGGTTTTGTTGAAAACTATCAGTGCAATGCGATAGAAGCAACGAAGGAGCTTCATATTCAATCGGAACATTATTTTTGTTCTGGTATCGTTTTGGCGGGTTCTGAAACTATACTCCTCTAACTCATCTCATAGTCGTCTTTTATGACAGGCAAGACTTACTTTAATGCCCTTTACCCATCACCATAGGGTATACTGCATAGACTCATCGTGCATGTATGCGATGGTGTTGGTGAAGGTGTCAAACACATACTCGCTAACTATGTTTTTGGCTTTACATATTAGGGAACGAAACTATTTTCATCTAACGGGCACGTTTCTACACACACTGCTCCTAATAAAAAATGTCTGACAGATAAACTTGAAAATTGTCGAGTTCGGTTGTGAGATAGTGTCTTTTTTATAGTACTTGGTTTGGTAGTACTTAGTCAGGCGCCAATAGGTTCACACCCTAGCTAGCGACATGTGGCTGGTATACACCTCGGCCTTTCAGGGATTTATAGATATGATCTATTAATATATTAATTCGTCGAGTAAGTAAGGCGCAAGTGATGCTTCTGGTGTTGCAGGCATCCATAGGCTACGGTGACCATTTATCATCGGGCCGCATGCAGGTTTGCCACTTTAGTAGTATAAAAAATTTAAAAAATTGCGACGGTCTTTGGGGACTTTCGATAAAAGTGAAAACTTTAATCCTTGATCATAAACACTTCTTTGTAGCGACACTGCTGACGCGTTAGTTTTGTGTAGTCAGGCGCAAGTATACAGTAGCGCCGCGCGGCAGTCGTCTCCCAGCAACCACTCAGTTAGGTCGCAGTCGAATATGTATTTATATTAGTAATAATAACTGGTACCAGTAATATATATCCGTATCTACCATCAAGCTATTTTATTTGACTATCCACAACAACACATAAGAATACACCACCCCACATCTTTATAAACCAAACTACAAACTAAAAATAATTCCAAAATGGAAAGCGTTTGGTGTCCATGATTTTTGTTCACCCAAGAAGTGCTCAACGCGCCTAAAGAAGTTTTCACTTCAAAAAATTTGTAAGTGTAATTATATGTAATTCAGTTTATTTATTCACCGGACATGACGTTAATAAGCAGTCAATTTAATTACTCTACGAATTCTATTACAGACTTAGACTTTAATGTTTTAACGTGCTTAAGTAGACTTCAATTACATTAAGTTACCTATACCGATATAAGTATTTCTAAATGTATGTGAACATGTTAAAACGGGAATATTTGGAAGCAAAACACAGCGATTAAGTTTTTAGTTCAAATGAAACACTCGGTGAACTAACCGATAAATGCCTGCGTCGAACCGGACTATTTATGCGCGAATACCTCGCGTACTTGCGCCGATTTGGGTACATTGTTCAGCGCACTGATTTCGTTAGTCGTTTGTGAAACATGTAGGGCTAATTGTATGGTATTCCGTTTGTGGAAGTCTAAATTAAATGCTTCATGTTAGGTATGAATATATATTTACTGGTACCAGTTACATATAATATAAATACATATTGAGCTATGACCTATTGAACTCACATATCAGATAGCGAATCATAGTGTACAATTTGCATCATTAGTAAGCTTGATAATACTATATTTATAATTCAGCTGTTATTGTGTCAGATGAAAACTTAACGTTCAGAAAGGTGACTATATTAGAGCACATTTATAATGAACTAGCTTTTGTGCGCGGGCCCGCCCGCGTGGTACCTACATCAATAAAATGTAGCCTATATCCTTCCCCAGGTTCTAAACTATATCTGTGCCAAATTTAATCTAAATCGGTTGAGTGGTTTAGCCGTGAAAAGATAACAGACAGACAGACAGACAGAGTTACTTTAGAATTTATAATATTATAGTAAGGAAGTAAGGATTAAGTCTTTGATAATGTCATAACAATAGAAAGCTATGCCACCTCTATTGATGGTCGAGAGTTATCTAAACATTGTGTGATCGATACTCATTCACTATTCATTCTCTCTGTTATCTGTGTCAATTAGGCTAATAACAGAAAGTGACAGAGATACTGCACGGTTGGCGTACAGACTAAGTGGTCGCCTTGCACCTGCCACTGCGCCAAGTGTTACGGGTTCAAATCCCACTCGGGACAAAATATTGTGTGACGCGCAAATGGCTGTTCCAAGTCTGGGTGTTCTTTGTTGTTGAATGTTTGTAAAGTCTCTTGCGACACAGGAACTATTTGTAGTGCTGAAGTTGTCTGTTTAAAACAAAAAGAGAAATTATACTGTTATAATATAAGCGGCGCAGCAAGCTTCCAAACGCTACTGCCTCCGTGGAACAGCGACAGTGAATGCAACTCTTGCGTATTGTAATAGGTTGTATTCTCGAGTCGTCAAGAAGTGTCATTGTATTTTTCAGGGGGTAGTGAATACGACTGTTCCGTATACAATCTTGGCTTGTATTCTCGAGTCGTCAAGAAGTGTCATTGGGTTTTTCTGGGGGTAGTGTATAAGACTGTTGCATATACAATATTGAGTTGTATTCTCGAGTCGTCAAGAAGTGTCATTGGGTTTTTCTGGGAGTAGTGAATACGACTGTTGCGTATACAATCTTGGGTTGTATTCTCGAGTCGTCAAGAAGTGTCATTGGGTTTTTCTGGGGGTAGTGAATACGACTGTTGCGTATACAATCTTGGGTTGTATTCTCGAGTCGTCGGATAGTGTTATAGGGTTTCTCTGCCAATAAATTCTTAGTAGCAGCACCCAGTGTGAAATGTGTCCAATAGACAGCATTACCCACCTTCTATTAGGTAGGACCTATAACATAGCTAGCAAAATGTGAGTGTAATACACTGCTTCTATCTACGCGTTCATGAATGTAGGTTCGATACTATCTATGTATATTACGATGTACTCGACTTATCTTACTCCTTGCCCAAGTTCAAATCAATATTAATCATATTTTTGTAAATAAATTTTCTTTTTTAATATTATTTATTGGGTTTAAATATAATGACCACCAAAAATACTAATTGCACAGTAAAATATGCATACTAAAATATATCATAACGAGCACCTATACGCCTCAAATCACTGCATTCCGTCTCGGAAGGGTTAGGTTATGTTAAGTTCCTTCTTAAACCCCCCAAAAATAGGAGCCCCGCGAGGCGGGGCTCCGTCGACTTAGATTGATCTCTTTAAAATATTTTAGTAAGCATATTTTGCTGTGCAATTAGTATATTTGGTGGAACAAAGGCAAAAATTGAGGAACAGTTAAATACTACCCTTATTTATTTGTAAACATCTGTTTCTTTTAATTAGACAATAGTTTTGTTATTTTAACGGCATTATTTGTTTGCATGTTTGTTTAATCATATCACTTTTTCATTATTAATTATTATTTTTATTACACACGAACATCGATTATAAGTATTTTATTTCTTGTTAATGCATATCGTCCTTAACACATTGACTGCCATATAACAGACACAATAGAAAATGTATTGTTCGCGGTCATTTATGACCGGCACGGCGTTCAATGTGTTAAATATAATTTTAAACAGATATGAACTTAATTCTGTTATGTTCGAAGGGGCAGGTAAAGTTATTTTATATGCACATATCACCAGTTTGTTTGAGGTCCCACGTAATACAGACTAAACTTTATACCTTTAAAATCTAAGCAGAAACAATGTGGGCTAATACAGCGCTGATAAACATATACTAACATAAGCGACAGAGAACATTACCGGACAAACACTTGTGTGAACCACGGATGATAAACATATACTAACATAAGCGACAGAGAACATTACCGGACAAACACGTGTGTGAACCACGGATGATAAACATATACTAACATAAGCGACAGAGAACATTACCGGACAAACACTTGTGTGAACCACGGATGATAAACATATACTAACATAAGCGACAGAGAACATTACCGGACAAACACTTGTGTGAACCACGGATGATAAACATATACTAACATAAGCGACAGAGAACATTACCGGACAAACACTTGTGTGAACCACGGATGATAAACATATACTAACATAAGCGACAGAGAACATTACCGGACAAACACTTGTGTGAACCACGGATGATAAACATATACTAACATAAGCGACAGAGAACATTACCGGACAAACACTTGTGTGAACCACGGATGATAAACATATACTAACATAAGCGACAGAGAACATTACCGGACAAATACTTGTGTGAACCACGGATGATAAACATATACTAACATAAGCGACAGAGATCATTACCGGACAAACACTTGTGTGAACCACGGATGATAAACATATACTAACATAAGCGACAGAGAACATTACCGGACAAACACGTGTGTGAACCACGGATGATAAACATATACTAACATAAGCGACAGAGAACATTACTGGACAAACACTTGTGTGAACCACGGATGATAAACATATACTAACATAAGCGACAGAGAACATTACCGGACAAACACTTGTGTGAACCACGGATGATAAACATATACTAACATAAGCGACAGAGAACATTACCGGACAAACACTTGTGTGAACCACCGATGATAAACATATACTAACATAAGCGACAGAGAACATTACCGGACAAACACTTGTGTGAACCACGGATGATAAACATATACTAACATAAGCGACAGAGAACATTACCGGACAAACACTTGTGTGAACCACGGATGTTAAACATATACTAACATAAGCGACAGAGAACATTACCGGACAAACACTTGTGTGAACCACGGATGATAAACATATACTAACATAAGCGACAGAGAACATTACCGGACAAACACTTGTGTGAACCACGGATGATAAACATATACTAACATAAGCGACAGAGAACATTACCGGACAAACACTTGTGTGAACCACGGATGATAAACATATACTAACATAAGCGACAGAGAACATTACCGGACAAACACTTGTGTGAACCACGGATGATAAACATATACTAACATAAGCGACAGAGAACATTACCGGACAAACACTTGTGTGAACCACGGATGGTTGTTCCGAGTCTGGGTGGTCTTTGTGTCCGTTGCTTGAATGTTTGTTTGTTAAGTTCCCCGCGACACAGGAATTATGCAAAGCGCGGGCGTTGTCTTTAAAAAAAAATTGTATTGAATACTACGATTACGTATTCAGAATGTCTTTATTTTTCATTAAATTTATCGGTATTTATAGTACAGCATTTAAGTTGTGTGAGTAGACTCACGTACGCACATAGAGATACAGAGATGACCAAGAAAAATTTTGTCCCTACCCTTTATTATTCCCAAGTCACTTGGGGTCGGCTTTCTAGTCTAACCGGATTTGACTGGATATCAGTTTTTACACGGAGCGACTGCCATCTGACCTCCGCAACCCGAAGGCTAACGATACGCTAAGGCAAGACCAGTGTCAGGATATTAGAGGGTACTGACTTCCCAATAACGACTGCCATAGATGTTCATGGCAGCCGGGACCGACGGCTTAACGTGCTCTCCGAGGCACGGAGCAGCCGATAATTGTCAATCAATACGCACATAATTTCGAAAAGTCATATAACTTCCAAAAGTTAGAGGTGCGCGACGTGGGTTCAAACCCGAGACCCTCTGCATTGCATTCTGTTGGTCTCCCCACTGAGCTATCGCTGCTGAAAAATATTAAATAATAATTCAGTATACTAATGGGGCTAGTATGCACGTATAAGTATTGAGGTTACATAGTTGCTATGTGCCTACATTCTTTAACAACACAAACGCGATCGCCTAATCTGCATAATATAATTGCGTACAATGTACACAGCAAGCAAACATTAACCCAACTCATAACTGCAAAACGTAAATAGAAAAAGTCCCAAATACACTAGCGAGACTAAAGCCAAGTTACTATTAATATGCTCAAAGCAGGCCGGATTACACTGCTGGAAACATTATGTAAACAACGCAACTAAGAATATACACAAACAATAGAAATGATATACATAGGTACATGAAGCACGGTCTACCGCACTTTACCGAATTTTACCGAGTTTTACCGCATTGTAATGCAACGACTCGGATGTAACCGAGAAAAGCTAGCGCGGAATCTTAAGGTAACTCATCTGACTGAATTCTACGCGGTTTCCGACCAAAGATCCATCCAATGTTGATATTGCATCCGTTTCCCTAAGTTTACCTGTTTCATACTTTCGTTTCGGGGCGGATATTAAAATAGATTGTTTCAGTAAAGTCGCGCGCCTCTGATTGTGTTCGTTCTGTTTTGTTAACGTTAAGTAATGTAATGTTGGTATTACTTCCTGTGAGGCAAACTCTTATTACTGAAAGATTGTTTATAGAAAAGAAGCTGTTATTACAACTTTAAATGAAAAATTATATTATGTTTTCATTAAAAATATCTCTTTAGCAGTACGCAGCTTGTATTTAGAGAATCGGTAGATTCCCTGAAGGAGTATTTCTACCGATATCGTATTAAATCCTATGTAAAATAAAGCGAACTTATTGACAATTAACTACAGTTCCTGAGTCCGTGTTGCTACTAAAAATTTCCTGACAGAAAAAGCCAATAATACTTAGTCCGACCCGGGAATCGAACTTGAAACTTCATGCGCAGTAATCGCGTTCACCACGCTGCGCTGTCGAAGGTTGTATAGTTCAGTCTGTTTCCATCTGGGTCAAAAAATAGTATTATGTATGTCCCGGTGCAACTTCAAGCGCCTGTGCAAAGCTTCTACAAACAATTGGTTATACGAATCATTGCTATGATGTATATGACAGGAGTATTGTTAAAAGTTTAAAAATGTGTAGTGTCATTGTCACTCGCCTCAGAACCTTCAAACTGTAACGATCTCACGCTTTAAAATTTGCAATTTAATTTAATTACGAACATTGGGATTTTATTTATGGCACCTGTATGTCAGCTAAAGACATAACATGAATAAAAATAAATAATTAATTAATGTAAGTCTTACACTAAAAGAGTCCTTGAAGAATTAGTAGCAAGTAAATATAATAAGTCAAAGTAGCAATACAATATGATACATGCTCTAATGTTTTAACGGAGCTACAAAATATTTTAAGCATTTTACATGAATATTGTTTTGGAGAGCGACATACGCTACGTTTAAGAAAACGTGACTGTAGGGACACACACATATATAGTTAGGTGTATTATACGTCTCTGCCTATGTATGTGTAACGTGTCACTTACATCGCTTTCCCACGATTCAATTTATTCCCACGATTCAATATATACAAATACTGTAATACGTGTTCGGACTATATTGACGTTGCATTATTGTAGACAATTATAGACTTATAGACCTTGAAGTTATATGTATTTGCGACCTTAACCCTTTGTGCCAAACATTGTGAAGAAATAATATAATAACATTACAGTGGCATTCCGACCTTTTATTTATGCTCCACATAGTGATCCCTAAAGTGACCAAAGTCACAGGTAACAGCTAGTGTAGTATGTTTAGGTTTATGTAAATTATTGAGTTGGTATTTACCCCAAGCCCCAAACAGAAAACGTCAGTTCTCCCTTTAGCAGAACTATTTTATTAGTTTCCTTTCTCACCTCGGATGCATAATAGGCATCGCGGCGCTTTGATAAATATGTATGAAGGAAGTTATTTAATTTAGAGCCGCTGTCCACCCGGCCCTGAATAATGCGACGAGACTAACTTTCGCTTAAACACGGATATCACGCAGGACAACCGAGAAGGAAACATTGTGAGGTAACCGGCCTCAGTTATTTATTATCTGTTAAAAATAAATGTGGGTAAATAAAATCGATATACAGTTCAGCATAACATGATATAAAGTTATTTATACACATCTACTGTGTGTACTGAACATAGCGAGGCGGTACTTCACACCAGGTCAACGTCACGTGCGGCCGGACCTGTGCTTTGTAAAGCACAGGTCCGGCCGCACGTGGAGTACTGCTCACATCTCTGGGCAGGGACCCCCAAATACCAGCTCGACCCACTTGACTCCCTACAAAGACGGGCAGTTTGAATCGTCGATGATCCCAATCTCACGGATAGATTGGAGTCGTTGGAGCAACGGAGAGACTTTGGGTCTCTCTGCGTGTTCTACCGACTCTTTCACGGGGACTGCTCTGAAGAACTGTTTGATTTGGTACCAGCAGCCCCTTTTTATCACCGTACCACTTGACAACGAGGCACGGTTCATCCATATCACATGGAAGCGTACAATTCTAAGACGGTACGCTTTCAGCAATAATTTCTGCCACGTACGTGCAAGCTCTGGAATGAGCTGCCAGCTTCGGTGTTTCCCGAGCGCTATGATATGTCCTTTTTCAAACGAGGTTTAAAGAGAGTTTTTCTTTCACGGTAGGCAGCGGCTTTGCTGTGTCCTGACATTGCTGAAATCCATGAGCAGCGATTACCACTTACCATCAGGTGGGCCACTTGCTCGTCTGCCACATATGGCAATAAAAAAAATCTAAAAACTCTTGTAAAGTTTTGTCATAGGTGTATTTCTGTAGTGATAGAAGGCAGCAGGGTATTTAGCCCCACATAAACTTAAAGCAGCCTAGATACCTGTTGGATGCCCGCGATATGTTACAGGGAGCGCAATATTGTCAGCTTAGAACTAGTACCGAAGGGCTACTAAAATATCTTTAAATTTAGGAAGAGCGCTGATGTCCGAAATACAGATAATTTATTTTTATCTAGTTCGGACACAGATGTCTCACTCAATTGAAATTTAAGCCAAAGTAATGTAACCAAAATGCAATTATTGTATGTACCTGTTTCTTGGAAAATAAACAATTATTATTATTGAAACTAAACTACTATATACGGATTTTATCGCGTTGTTTATTTGACACTTTATTACAAAATTTTGAAAACTGTTACACTACTATTACTATTAAACTTTACTCATTTTTAAGCCAATTAAATTATTGAAACTATTAAAACTATTTATACTATTACTATACTATTATACTATTTATATTTATGTTTACCGACGTTTCGGTTGCTTTTCAGCAGCCATGGTCACGGGGAGACTAAGATGGTAGTTGTCTCAATGTTCCAGTGCAGTTATTTCAAAGTACCCGAACATAATTTAATCATGAGTGTTTCTATTTACGCAGAATGAGCTCAAAGTATCATGAAGTCTAGCTGTGGTTTGCTTCTAAAGTATTTACGTTTGATTATTTCTATAATTAATAATTATCATTGTTATTTGTTACTGTACTAATTTTACACCTTAAAATGTAATTAATCGATATTTAACTCTCCATTTGATACATTCATAAAAATATATAAATAAGGTACGAGATTATAAATATTCATTCTCGTTACAACTGTCGGTTAAAACGTTACTCTGCTGAAATATATACTGGTTGTGTAAAAAATATCTCAGCGTTTCATTGAGCAAGAACCACGACTGCGTAATAGTGGTGATAGAAGAACCTGCTAACGCTTCGCACAAACCGTGCCTCGAAACCGAGATGACACACAGACCGATGGTTTTATTTAATTATTTTTGTTGTACCTACATTTTAATAATTGATGATGCATGTCATGATCGTGCAAAAATAAAAACCTTTCATTTCATTTCACATAATACCCCTTCACCACTGAGGTAGTCATCCATCTCATGGATTTATAAAATAAACATATCCTTATCTCCTTTACGTTACGTAACAGGTTACCGTACGTTTGTCCACGTGACATAGATCAACATTGCACTGCCACCTCGGGTTTGTAAAACGCACACCATTGAAATAGCAGCTATAAACGAACTAAATACTGGGATTTGTTTGTTTTTGTGTAAACTCAGCGCTTGAGTAATCAACAAAATAGATTGGGCTCTATGCATTGTGTATACATACCTCTGCTACATTGTGGCTATTGTACAGACTGAATGTTAGTTCTGGCATGTTAATTATCGTTACCACTTTGTTGCCGATCTTCTATTTAGTACAGATATAGAATCATTCAACTCGTTAATATTGTATTTACTACTAGATTTTGACCGCGGCTTCGCTTGCGTAAAAGTAAATTATGTTAGTAACAGTATTTATTTTTAAATAAACAGATGCCTTTGTAACTCGGTGATAATATAGCTTTCTAATGGAGAAATAATTTTTGAAATTGGTAGAGTAGTTTTTGGGTTAAAGCCTTACAAACAGAAAATCAAATCAAATAATAGTATAGATATAGGTATATAATAAGATCTTCCAGACCAAAACTTCGTTCAGAGCTGCCAATATAACCGGAGACTAGCCATCTGCCCAGAACATATTATCCTAACTAATATTATAAATGTGAATGTCAGTTTGTTTGTTTGTTACGGTTTCACACATTAACTACTCAACAGATCATCATTAAATTTTATATACACGTTATCAGGTATGCAGAAAAGTACATAGGGTACCTTTCATCCAGAAAAAAACACAACCTAACCTACATTTATGCGAGCGAAGCCGCGCGCAAGACCTTGTAGTGAATATAACTTAGTGCATTCTCTAATTTCTCACTTTGATTTTGACCATGACAAGTTTTTTAAATTGTAAACGTATTAACGTATGACCCTTACTATGTCCTTTTTTCTACTAATAATACCAGTACGTAGTGGTTAGAGTAACCGACTGCCAAGCCTGAGGTCGCGGGTTTAATTCCCACACAAGGCATGTTTGTCTTGGTCTGGGTCTTTTTATGTATATTTACGTATTTTCAAAAATAAAATAGAATATATATGTATGTTTATCCGTTGTCTAGATCTATTAGAATTTCGCTGCAATGTACTGACTGTTGCAGTTTCCATCTAAGTTTCGCACAACAATACGTCCAGCGACAATTATTTTATTGACTTTCATGAAATCTGTGCGATAAACGGCTAATCCTACGGATTATTTGCGTGTCAAAATTTTAATCACAAAAATACGACATTTTACAAAACCAAAGGCAAGGAAGAGGAAATTGGCTTTATTTTTACTTACTATTAAATATGCAGTAACATCAAAATCCCTCGCGAGAAGCTCCTAAATCTGTTCATAAACTTTTACTCAAGAAATAAAAGTAACTCGGTTGTTGAAAATGAACATTTAGGTCTAAAATATCGAAGCACTGAAACGTTAATATTGTTTCAGTAATTTTTTATAACGTCGTTCGCAGCTTTTAAACGCTGAATAAATCTTTCTTGTATTAAAACATTTCAAAAAAGACCATAAAGTCATCATTCATTTTACGTGAGCATTTTATAATAGACATTAATTAATATGCTTAACGATCTGAAACCTTTCTAGTTTTTTTATTCGCGAGAATATTGATGTCAGCCTCCGAGCTAACTAGAAATATCATCAATACTTTTTTAATAATATCGCCATTAAAACACTATAATTTATGGAATTTCTTTCAACTGCTTTCAACATCTAAAGATATCACAATGACAGCAATACCTATACGTTTAGTCACATGGTTCTGTAAAATGTTCTGATTAAACGTATGAAAAAGTGGTTTAGTTGATTACTTCTACGTGATAAGAATAATTTATTTCATTTTTAATTTATTAATGAGTAGGTACGTTGTTTAATGTTTTTAAAGTTATATACTTACCGAAGACTTAAAATCATTTAATTTGCAAATATTCAATGCAGTTAAGAGAAATAAAGATATTCAAATGCTTATTTGCAATCTGCCTGTCAAAAAAAACATAATGAAAGTATATTGAACATGTTGTTTAGCACCGAATGGGGAATATCTCTCAAAGCTTATTATCAGTAGGTACTCTGTGAGCTACAGTTCTTCTTACACTCGTAAGTATAATATAATAACATAACAATTATATTATCACTGGTCTGTCTTGAAAGAAATAATAATTACTTGTACCATTATTTCCCCAAACTTTAGCACACACCAAAAGTCTCATTTAAGTAGTATACAAATAGTCAACAAGATCGTTGTCCGTACAATAGAAGCTTGGTACGCTCGCGATATAGACAACGTCCGCCATTGAACACCCTCGTCAATCAACGCCATCTGTCCGCCGGGGCCTGCAATTAACACCGGGCGAACCATGCCTGCCCCAATTAACGATTAAATTTGTTGATAAATTGCTAGTCAACCGTTATTTATCGGAGTTGTCGGGGCTTGTACCATCGTTTGTCTTTATTTCAATCTTGGTACAGATACAGGATGGAGGTATAACTGCGGCTGAATCTATCGGCTGTACTTTAAAATAAATGGATTGAATGGAATGTAGTTTATAAACGATAAACGATCCTTTAATTTATGTTTGTATACATATTATATTGCAAATAAACTGTACTATATTGAGTGATGTTACTAGTCACATAAAGACTAAAAAGGCAATACAATACTACACAACCTAATGATACATAAACGTATAATACACGACGTAATAATATACGAGTACACTCGAGAACAAAAAGTCGACTCGCTCTATACTTTCCAGAAAGGGCTTTAAAACTAAAATTAAATCCTTAATATTGTCTTTTATTTACGCGAATGTTATTCATTGAAATTAAACTACTATACACGGATACTATATACTATGTACCACCAGCTTGGGATCGAGTAATTCAAATAGTTAAACCCAAGAAGAAGCAAACCACAGCTAGACTTCATGATACTTTGAGCTCATTCTGCGTAAATAGAAACACCCATGATTAAATTATGTTCGGGTACTTTGAAATAACTACACTGGAACATTGAGACAACTGCCATCTTAGTCTCCCCGTGACCATGGCTGCTGAAAAGCAACCGAAACGTCGGGGAAAGTGTAAACATAAATTTAAATAGTATAATAGTATAGTAATAGTATAAATAGTTTTAATAGTTTAATTTAATTAGCTTAAAATTAGTAAAGTTTAATAGTAATAGTAGTTTAACAGTTTCTAAATTATGTAATAAAGTGTCAAATAAACAACGCGATATAGTAGTTTACTTTCAATTGAATCCTTAATTTCGTTTTAGGTCTTAAATTCTTTAAGTTCTAGGACTAGCCTTAAGAAAATAAGCAATTACTGCAGTTTTATCTTGTAGACTACCTAACAAAAGCTATGGATCGTAAAATGTAACATTTTGTACTCATTTACACCAGTACGTATTGCGCGACATTAGGACTTGAAAAGGCGATATACCTATATAATTTAAGACCTAAAATGTTTAGGTTTCAGTTTTAGTGCTAGAGGTCTTTCAGTGGGAAAATATCGTGTAAGTAGATTTTTTTGCTCTCGAGTATAAAAGGACAATGGATCAAGGAAATTATTCCCTTAAAATATTCTAGCACTCGTATTTATAATTAAAGTAATTTATCCCTATAGGTCATGTAAGACAGGCAGTCAATTTCCAACAAAGTAATATTTAGTCATATCTGACTAAACAAAACAGACGAACTCAATAGAATTGGAAAAATAAGATTAACACAAAACGATCCAGATAATTTTGGATGAATAATAAACTTTGATTAATTTTCTACAAGACTAATTTTTAAGTTCTTACAAGCGTAAGAAAAACAACTTAAGTTGTTGAATCTGTCTTGAAGAGATACCGATTGCTGTTGCCGATAAGCCTGGCCCTTGTATGTTTGTATTTTGCTATATTTCTAACGAATGTTTTGGTAAACAATAATGGTCCTATTATCTATCTATCCGTAAGGCAAATGTTCTTCTGATACTTCGTACGTTGTTAAAGGAAATTAAAGACGACGCACATATTTGTTTAGTACTTGCGCAAATGTACGTTTTCTTTCATCTCGTATCTTCTCCGTAGAATAAACCCTCGACATCAGAATGAGTAAATTACACACGATAATTTTCCTTTATACCGCTTTACTTCCGTGTTCACCATTTCAATTTTCTACATTAAATGTACGCCGAAAGACGGACGGTCTACAAAGAGATCTTAAATGTGTTTCGTCATTCAAATTTAGACGTAGGTATTACTAAAAATAAAATGGTGACTTAAGATCATAAGGTAAATTTTAATTAAAGTCATTTTATTATCGACGTAATCCTATGTCTCAAACAAGTCCGTCCGACTGCGCGGATGGCGCAGTGGTTTAAGTGGTCGCCTCACCACAGCCACTGCGCCGAGTGTTGTGGGTTCGAATCCTAGACGGGACAAAAATGTGTGTGATCCACAAGTGGTTGTTCTGGGTCTTGATGTTCTTTGTGTCCGTTATTTGAATGTTTGTCCCCCGCGATACAGGAATTATCCCAAGTGCAGGAAAAGGCTTTAAAAAATAGTATATTTGATTAGTTAGCACGTTAAAATTATACTATATCTACAGTACAGTGATTAAAAACTTACTCTATGCCTGTAAAAAGATTTAAGTGCTTTTCAATAATTCAATTCAGTCGACACAAAGTGTGCAATATAAATAAACAGTAAATTACTAAATGAAAAATAATAATTTGTTTTTTAGTAACGGACGATCATAACAATAAAATGATTAGCTGAATAAATCGTCTATTGTGCAGAAACAGCCCATTATAATTACAATTACAGCACTCTTATATTTATTTATTTATTAGTTTTCACCCGCGGCTTCGCTCGCGTCAATGTAAATTAGGTTAGGTTAGGTTTGCCACAGTTCTTTTTTCCGGATGAAAGGTACCCTATGTCCTATTCTGTACCCCTGACAATGTGTATGCAAAATTTCATGTTGATCGGTAGAGTAGTTAAGGCGTGAAAGCGTAACAAACAAACAAACAAACAAACTCATTTTCGCATTTATAATATTAATTATCTATCACATACACACAACACCATCTAGCCCAAACTAAGCAGAGCTTGTACTATGGGTACTAGACAATGGATAAACATACATATATACTTTTTTTTTTGTAAATACATACATATTATACATAGAAATACCCAGACCAAGACAAACATCCATGTTCATGCACACAATGTTTGACTTGTGCGGGAATCGAACCCGCGACCTCAGGCGTGGCAGTCGGTTACACTAACCACTACGCCATCGAGGCCGACAAAGCAGATTACTCGTGCAAAACAAAAAACATTATTCAAATCTTAAATTATATGTAGCGTAGGATACAAGTGGATAATTGTAAGTAGGTTTTTACTTAATAACTGTAATTTTATATTGTAACTAGATTTGGAACTTTTCGGAACTAAACACATCTGATACAATCTTTTTATATCTATTGAAATTGATGTCAGAAATTCGCCCTCTTTATTTACACGTGCTGCTGTATTATAAGCTCTACACATTCTTACTATTGGATTATAAAATGATGTATTATGTTTATATGCTTGAATTGCAAATATGTTAGGATTACGATATCTATGTGAAGTATTAAAGCTGAGAGAAAAAAGTAAAGCCGGTGTATCGATAGATGAATGAACCAAATTATGCAAATAGAGTAAATCGTATCGTATCTTATTATACAATAAGTATAGTTACAACATTAGTAAATATTATAATTAACATAATAATTTTGCATGTGTACACACACATACACACAAACATCTTTATTCTCTTATCTGTATTAATTTTTTTAATTTTGTTTAATTTCATTGTCCGTAAGTGTAAGTTTTGCAACGTCAATGTAAATTCAAAATGGAGGCCTGGTTATCCATCACGCAGATTTTTAACCTAGTTTGGAAACCAGCCTCCCACTGCTATGTCATCAAAATTGTGTAACATACTTATTTGGTCACCTGGCAGAAATAAACAAATATTTTATTATTACGATTATTTATTATTATAGATATATATTATAACAGAAATAAATAGGTATACGATCACATAATTTCAAGACAAATAATTATAATTTTGAGTTATGAAGCATCAGTAACGAGCGCCGGTAATATTAAATTACATACACTTCTTATTACGTTCGTTTATTTCTATCGATGGCTAGGCAAAGTAAGTACTTACACACATGTGAGTGTAAACCTTGTTAAGAAATCAGAACTTATTGAAACTCTCCGAGTTTTACGCGATAATGTAAAAGTATGATAAGTACAAGCACCTTGTTATCTCATATCGATCCTTATAACTCGCACAAAAGTTGATTTAGATCCGATTTCAATCCGAGAGCAAAGTTTGTTATCGATATAGAACGAGATTGACATATTCGCAGATACACATTCCAATAGCGACTTAATTAAAACTTGTATTAAATATCTGCTAAAGTTTGATATTATACAATTCATTACCTGTATAATATCAAACTCACACACATCATTACGTCAATGTTAAATATTTTTTGATATGAAAGATCTAAAAATCATAGTATAGATATTATTTTTGATATGTGATTAGAATAAAAGATCTCATAAAATTGAAAAAATCATCATCTTTAAATAAGTATAACAGAAATACATAAGTACTCTACTATTACGCAGTCGTGGTTCTTGCACAATGAAACGCCGAGATTTCAGCAGAGTAACGTTCTAACTGACAGTTGTAACGAGAATGAATATTTGTTAAGCTCCTACCTTATTTATATATTTCTATCAATGTATCAAATGGAAAGTTAAATATCGATTAATTACATTTTAAAGTGTAAAATTAGTACAGTAACAAATAACAATGATAATTATTAATTATAGGAATAATCAAATGTAAATATACAATTATAACATAACAATTAAAACAATATAATACGTCACAACCGTGTGCTACTATTGAGTACTTGATAACACTACTTAATTATATTTAGTGTACAATGTACAGTGTTACAAATGTATTGCCACCTCCCAGGCACATTGCCCGCATACATACTTGCGTCGTAAGGATAGGGTGTGTACGAAACAATTAGTTAAAACCAGTTTCGCTCAACGCTTCTTCTACTACCAATCCTCACATTTGTATAATAAATTGAATAGAGTATTATCAATATACCCACAAACAAAATTAAATTGCAAAGCAGCTGTTATAAATTGGCTAAGAACATTGGACTATGATATGACAGAAAAGCTACTACATTAAATAATATGTAACTATGAGTTGTTATCATCTGACCAATTTTTTATTTTACTACCTACTTTTCAAAATTTATAAAAGGACATTATAAGGTTAAAGTGTTAAGTGTTTAAACAAATTATTTTTTAATATTGCTGTTCTACACTTATGTAAGTTTTATAGGATATAAGTAGCTATTGGTTTCTCGTTGTTATTGTTATTTGTAAATCTGGGGACCTGGTGATCTGTATTACAGGTATACTTATGCCTATCTCAGACACCAGCTTCTCACATAAATAAATTTGTACAAAATGTAAAAAAATTGTTGAATTTTATCAATGTACACAACTACACACACATTATGTAACGAAATTTGTAGTGTTTATTATGTGAGAAGAAATAAAGCAATATTATTATTATATTATTATATACAGCTTACTAATTTATTTTGGCTTATGTTTAACTTATCACCAGATATAGTAAAATATAACAGTCAAAAATAGTAAATGATCACCAAATTGCACAGCAAAATATATTTAATGAAATCAAAAGAAGTCCTATTTTTGGGTAGGTTTAAGAAGGAACCTAACATAACCTAACCTTTCCGAGACGGAATGCAGTGATTTGAGGCGTATAGGTGCTCGTTATGATACATGTTAGTAAGCATATTTTGCTGCGCAATTACTATTTTTGGTGGTCATTATATTTAAACACATTTATTTTATTGGTAGCATTACGTTAGTTGCGTGTTGAGTTTGAAGCCTTCTCTACACAATGGCCCATGATGGGCGATTAAAAAAGTGGCCATCATCGCCGCGATCATGGGTTGCTCTCTACACAATCGTGACTGTTACATTTACTCACTGTCGTCTGTTGAAGGTGGACGTCGAAGTGATAGCGGCTGCTGCTATCTATTTGCTCAGTACATAATATAATCATTATCGGTATGTGCATCAAAAAAAGGTCAAAAATTTAACCATTTCTGTTGCGTAAACATAAATCTACCGGCACCACGCACAAACTTTTCTTTTTTTTTAAATTAGCGTCCTACGTTCACAGCGTTCCCGCTAAAAAACACTAACTTCTTACTTGTCCTCTGTCGTGCGACTGATTGATGGACGATTGTGTAGACACGCGCACGATGATCAGCACGCATTCCTTTGATGTACCGACAATTTAAAAAAAAAATATTGTCCGATTAGTCACGATTATAGGCGATGATGGCCACTCACGGACGATTATGCTCTCTACACAATCTTGCGTGCCGCTCTCGCCCATCATGGGCCATTGCGTAGAGGGCCCTTGACAACTGGCAGTGCTGAAGCATTATGAGGCTTTCGATAATTCTTTTAAATATTCAAATATTTTCAAATATTAATTTATTATTATTCGAATAAATTCATCGTTGATTTTGATTGCAAATATATTAATCATTTGTGTCTATTTCTCAAGCGATATGATCTATCTTTCTTTAATATTCTTAAATTTGACTGCATGGATGGCGTTGTGGTTGAAGTAGCTGCCTCCACCACTGTCACTACGGCAAGTGTTGAGGGTTCGAATCCCACACGGGCCAAAAATTGGTGTTATGCACAAATGATTGTTCTGAGTGTGGTTGTTTTAAGTGTCTGAATATTAGTACCAGCCCCCCGCGACACGGGTATTATTTCTAGTGCGGACGTTGTTTTATAACAATTAACAATTATCTAACATTTTTGATGACCATACTAAATACTAATTTGACGTAGTTTACTCATTCGATACTTATGTATTTGTTGCTAGTAGTAGTAAAACGATGGCTTCGTTAGTAAAGTTACTTTCAGTATACGTTCGCCGACCATGAGATGTAATCAAACCCACGTGAAATATTATTGGGTTTCTCATAATATCAAAGTGGTGTCTGATTTCAGCCCTATTATATGTAATCTAACCGGGGGTATCCGGTATCTATGTAAACTCTTGGCATATACAAGCTCAATATTGTCTTACGTTTACGCGAAAGTTATTTATTGAAATTAAACAACTTTATACGGATTTCATCGCGTTGTTTATTTTTTATAAAACATTTCTGCCTAGCCTTTATTATTCCCAAGTCACTTGGGGTCGGCTTTCTAGTCTAACCGGATTTGACTGGATATCAGTTTTTACACGGAGCGACTGCCATCTGACCTTCGCAACCCGAAGGCTAACGATACCCTAAGTCTAGACTAGTGTCAGGATATTAGAGGGCACTGACTTCCAAATAACGACTGCTATAGATGTTCATGGCAGCCGGGACCGATGGCTTAACGTGCTCTGCGAGGCACAAGCAGGCGATAATTGTCAATCAATACGCACATAATTTCGAAAAAACATAACTTCCGAAAGTCCGAGGTGCGCGACGTGGGTTCAAACCCGAGACCCTCTGCATTGCAGTCTGTTGATCTCCCCACTGAGCCATCTCTGTTTTTTATAAAACACTATTATTACATAATTTTGAAACTTTAAACTACTATTGTTAAACACTTTAACTAGTTACTGTTTACTTCTATTTAAGCTATTTAAATAATAAAAACTAATGAGATTTAATATTTACCCGACGTTTCGGTTGCTTTTCAGCAGCCATGTTCACGGGGAGACGATAAAATCCGTAAAAAGTTGTTTAATTTCAATATAATTATACAAGTTTGCCATATGCGGTCATTAATACGTACATGGATTGAATCGCAGGTGCGCCATCTGGTGACGATTCTATACAACTTTAGTTTGACGCGCTTTTATTGAGTCGTGAAGAAACACTCGTAGAGATCACAGACATTCAGTGCTAGGTCGTCACAGAGTCAAGACTTTGTGGATCTGTACTCGATTCGTAATTATGTGATTAGTTGTGGTTGTAATTTATAAAACAATAATATCAGACCTGCATTAAAATGTCCTCTGTTGGGCACGGGCCTCTTCTCAGTGTGAGAAGGGTTAGGCCATAGTCCACCACGCTGACCCAGTGCGGGTCGGCATACTTCACATTTCTTAGAGAACCTTATGGTGACACTCTCAGACATGCAGGTTTCCTCACGATGTTTAACTTCACCGCGATAATTAACTATTTAGTATACACGTAACATCGAAATATCAGAGATGCGTGCCTTGGGATCGAGGTTGAGACCTCTGCGTGGCAGTCAGACAGTCATCGACTAGGCTATCGTATCTGTGACTTATTTTGTTATAAACACAGCGGTTTTTTTTTTATTTTGCTCTCAAAATGGCCACACTCCACCTGATGGTAAGCAGTCGTGTGGTCTAAGAGCAGTCTCCTCTCCACACCGTCCTCATAGCAATCGAGGCGATGTTGAGGTCTCTACTTTGACCGCCTGAGAAGGTGCTTTTTCACGCCCCGCTTAAAAGACCCAGGATTGAAGGGAGAAGGAAACACGTGCCTTGGCAAAGAATTCCATGCCTTGGTCGTTCGGCAGAGGTATGAGGACCCAAACTTGTTGGTACGCGCTCTAGTCGACTCTACCGTGTAAGGATGGCATCTGAGCCCAGCACGCGTTGTTCTGGATAGGAAAGGGGACCAAGTATAGTTTTTATTGCTCTATAATATACAGGTTGTGGCGTAAATAGTGGTCCAACGTAAAGGAGTCGATACACCGTGTTCCTAGCTAACATATACCGGGATATTAATCATTTTAAATAAAAGGTCTCAAAAAAAACATTTTTTTTATTGTTTTAGAAAATCGTTACCTTGCATTACAAATTTGGCTGTATTTTCGACAAATATTATTATTTTTTCATTCTGTTTTTTTATTATTACTGCTAATTACATAAACCAACTTATCCAAATGTTTTTTTAATTATCAAGTTCACAAGTAATAAAAAAAATGAGTTTATTTCCAATTTTCATTACTCACTCTAGCAAATCATGTGACTTTAGGTGCATGTGGTGTAAAAAAATTGTACTACACCGTCAGTGCCCATTATTTAAAAAAATAGATCACTAAATGCAGATTCTAAAATAGTACAATACTAAGTGGTGGAAGTAAAAAAAAGAAAGTTATTGGCATTTAAAACAAAAAGGAGCTGAATTAGTTTAACACCATTTTTTTAGTTAAGCTTTAAAAGTATTGCAATTTTGTATGAAATCATTCATTGTAACATTTTAAACATTTGACATCAACAGAGTGTAACATTAGCTCATCCTTAAACGTACCGCAGGTAAAAAAAGGTCAAGTTTTTTCTAGGAAATGGGTAGCAGAGCAGAAAACAAAAGCCCATTGGAATGTATCGGCGTATTACGTTATGGGGAGTGAAAAGGAAGGAATCCGGTGTCTTCCTAAAGAGAGAAAGAGACAACCAAAATAGCAACTCAAACAGGAAACAAACATAGCCCAGCTAGCCAGTGCAATACCGTACGTCGCATGCGCTCCTCGTTTTTATCTGTGTTATCTCTGCCGTCGATTTGTTTTTTCTTTCTGGACTCTGTTTTGCTTGTGATATGGACTCGTTGTTTTGGTGATCCCTGCGACTTTGCTTACGTTATTTGGACTTTGAAATTCTTGACGATTTGGACACACGTGCAGTGTAGTGGAGAATTAGCAATGTCTGAATACACACCGCGAGAGTATGCCGACATGCATCTTATTTACGGCGAATGTGGATGCGTCGGAAGAGAAGCAGCCCGAGTGTATCGGGAGAGATATCCTAATCGTCGACATCCGGATCATCGTGTGTTTGCGAGAGTGCATAACGCCTATACCGAGGGGGGGATACCCGGCACGGGCGTAGGCGGCGCTAGTGAGGGACGACCAAGGGTGTACAATGATGAAGAAATATTGGAATTAGTCGAGGAAGACCCAACAACGTCGGTTCGTACCATAGCACGGAGGACAGGTATATCAACGAGGACGGTACATCGAGTTCTACTACGACATGAACTCTATCCTTATCATTTTCAAAGGGTACAAAGTTTGTTGCCACGAGATAGGCCATTAAGAGTTCAATTTTGCCGAGAAATGCTTCGTAGAATGAGGGAAGACCCACAATTTTACGATAAAATACTGTGGAGTGACGAATCGTCGTGTAAAAAAGATGGTTATTTTAACATGCATAACCTTCATAGCTGGCAGTTAGAAAATCCTAATTTAATACGGACAGCCAGATCCCAATATCAATTTAAGATAAATTTGTGGACGGCGATCATTGGTGGGCAAATAATTGGGCCTTTCGAGTTACCTGAAACTCTTAATGGTGAGAGGTATTTGAATTTCTTAGTAAATGACCTCCCTGAATTAATGAGAGACGTTGACCCACAACTGCGAGAAACAATGTGGCTGCAGAATTATGGCTGTCCAGCTCACTATGCTGTTATTGTACGGGATCATTTGCATGCGACATACCCAGAAAGATGGATTGGGCGGCTAGGTCCAATGTCGTGGCCACCTCGTTCACCGGATCTCAACCCCCTGGACTTCTTTTACTGGGGGTGTTTGAAAGAAAAAGTCTACAAAACTGAGATAACTTCTATCGATGACTTACGCCAAAAAATTCAGTATGCAGCTGAGGAAATAAATGCCAGCGGATTTGCACGCAGGCTGAAGCGATCTTTTATTCGGCGGTGCAGAGCATGCATCGCCGCTAATGGTGGCCACTTTGAACATTTAGTTTAAAAAATCAATGGTTTTATTAATAAATGCTTATTTGTTGATTTTAAATTGCAGTTTTTATTTTTAAAATCCATTAAAACAACTAAAAAGTTAAAATAAAACTTACTGCTAAATCTAAAACATTTCACAATACTTGTAACTTACCTTACTAATAAAAAAAATCTTACCTTAATTCAGCTCCTTTTTGTTTAAATGCCAATAACTTTCTTGTTTTTACTTCCACCACTTAGTATTGTACTATTTTAGAATCTGCATTTAGTGATCTATTTTTTTAAATAATGGGCACTGACGGTGTAGTACAATTTTTTTACACCACACGCACCTAAAGTCACATGATTTGCTAGAGTGAGTAATGAAAATTGGAAATAAACTCATTTTTTTTATTACTTGTGAACTTGATAATAAAAAAAACATTTGGATAAGTTGGTTTATGTAATTAGCAGTAATAATAAAAAAACAGAATGAAAAAATAATAATATTTGTCGAAAATACAGCCAAATTTGTAATGCAAGGTAACGATTTTCTAAAAAAATAAAAAAAATGTTTTTTTTTTGAGACCTTTTATTTAAAATGATTAATATCCCGGTATATGTTAGCTAGGAACACGGTGTATCGACTCCTTTACGTTGGACCACTATTTACGCCACACCCTGTATATTGAACTACACGCCTCTCATGTCTATGCGGAATAAATCCTGCCAATGCAGGTAAGCATTATATTATGTTAGTTCAGCCACAAAAATACATCTTACAGAATATCTCAACGCCCAAAACGTACGTTTGCAAAGAAAATGCTATGGAAATCAACCTTTAATGCAAAACATCAGGATTGTTATTCAGTTAAAGGTCAGGTTCTGTCAGCAAGATTTAAATTAGGCGAGTAGAGGGTAAAAATAACACGTTAAGTAAAAACAATCCGCTTAAGGGAATAAATCGCCGGGCTTAGCCCCACACCGATGCGACGCGACGCGGAGCAAAAACAAAGCGGCGAGCATATTAGGACACACAATGTTGTAAGTACTTTATCTCCATTTAGTACAACATACCGGTATTATAGAGCATTCAACTTTGTAATTATAGTATTTTGGAGTAGTAGAGCCTCACTGATTTCAGAATGAATGGGCCGGCTCGACCGGGGAAGGACTACCCTCTCACAGAATATCAACGTGACATAGCAGTGTTCTTACTGTTGTGTTTCGTTCAGTGATTGAGAGTGCCGGAGGCCCAATCACCCTCTTTCCCCCTTCCCGCTCCTTCTTCCCATTTCCTTTCCTAAAGGGTCTGCAACGCGCAAGTGATGCCTCAGGCGTTCATAGGCTACGGTGACCACTTACCATTAGGTGGGCCGTATGCTTGGGTGCCACGCTAGTCGAATAAAAATAAAAAATGGAGATTATCGTTTTTGACGGCAGTATGGCGCAGTGGACTTAATCATCTTTCCACTAGATTGTATTTCATAATAATTTATTTTTACATTGGGAAATAATTATGCGGATCTGTAAGCGGTTTAAGCTAGTCAAGCGGCGCTCAGCACAACAGGGTATGATTCGATCGTTGCATACCACATACATAACTACACGACTTTAGTCCCGAAGGATTAAGCAGATGCAACCTACACGGCACAGTTCCTTACAAAGGAAGTCCTTATCCCGTTGCCCAGCCCGAGAATTGCATTCGTGACTGTATACTCAGCAATCGTGAATGCGTTTACGCTGCGCTGGAAGGAATGTTAGATATACGTCAAAGATAGAGTCACTGTGTTTCTAACGCAAGGGAGCTACTATTAAACTGCCTGCTTACCGTACACCGTCTCCTCAATGAGGTTCTAGCCCCCGCTAATATATAAGCACAGGGTTATTCAGTGGCGATCTCCTCTAGAGTGGAGCCTTTCCCAGGAGGATCTTGTTTGAGCGAAATCCCAGATTTAAACGTAAACAAAGAAAATGTTGAGTGATAGGGACCACTCTAAATTTTCCATTAAAATCGGAATGTTCTTTGTGTCTGTGGTTTTATATTTTTAAATGTGTACGAAATA
Source organism: Catocala sponsa (assembly GCA_963564715.1). Taxonomy (NCBI): domain Eukaryota; kingdom Metazoa; phylum Arthropoda; class Insecta; order Lepidoptera; family Erebidae; genus Catocala; species Catocala sponsa. Next base: position 839,453 of record OY751343.1, read on the forward strand.
CAAGTGCAAGCTTTTTTTAATAAGTCTCTTGGGTTTTGATTAACAGATATTTTAACTGACGCTTCAGTAAAATTTTAATTTAAACTGTGTCGTTCTAGAATTGATTAAGCTTTATTCTCCACTAATTAAATTTTGTTTAAATCAGCATGAGTTGTTTATGTCCTCTGCTACTTGATATAAATGTTTAAGTCTGATGGATGGATGGATGTTTCTTACTCTTTCACGCAAAAACTACTGAACGGATTTTGATTAAACTTTACAGTATTATTATTTATACATCATAATAACATATATGGGCTACTAAAAAATATATGTGAATTCACAAGGATATCTTCTTTTAAAATTTGTTATAATAATTTTTAATATTGCTACAATATCGCTTTGGGTGAATCCTGTAAAGATATTTGTATGTCTGTAAATAAATAAATAAAAAACTAAAAATCTTAACATAAATCTACATTAACGCAGGTGAATCCGCGGTCAAAATCTAGTGTAACATAATGTACAGTCGAAATTGTTAATTTGTATATTAATAACATATTAACAAACTCGAAAAGGTAATTAAATACAATTTTATTTATGTAGCCTGGATAGGTATGTCAACCCGACTGTACAGAGGTCGGCCTTATCGCTCGAATCAATCTCTAACAGACAACCTTTGGGTGGACAAGAACGAAATTAGTAATGAATAAGGGACAGTTCTGGTGAATTTTAATTTAAGAGTATTTCTTATAAGAATTGTCACGATACGTATCTCACGAAAGAGACATCCAGAAAAATTTCTTTGTACAGTTTTCATTGATAAATAAACCTTATACTCGTGACTTATTTATTTACTTAACTTTTGTTGTACCACTTCATAATTAATTATTTGATGTCAAAAATACAAATATTGAAATAGGTTGATTTAATGGCACGACTAAGACTTAGGACTCCATGCAGTCGCAATAGAAAGTATCAGCGTAACCAAACAACACACCGCGGATTAGGAGACGTTTTTGTTTTCTCTTTATTTAAGAAAGAGGGCTTTATCATAGTCGATAATGTTGCCTTGCCCTCATTGGATATACACAAAAAATTCATACACTATACAACGAATGTTCTATTTTTAAGTGTCAAAAGGAACAAATCATAAATGAGCCCTGCTTTATATGACAAAGGATCTGGTAATATAGTAATAAATACTCGCACACGTTTAGGTTGTTAACATTTAATTATAGTCTTAGGTCCTCGCTTCTGACGCATTCCATAAGAATATGATGAATATCTTCGATCTCATTACATGTGCTGCAATTCGGAGACTCCACTTTACGCATCATGTATGCAAAATTAGTTAGGGGAAGTGTCCGGAGCGAAGTCTCAAAGCTGTTACTTTAGTATGTCTTCTCATATCAGAGTAGCCAAACAAAAGTGAGCGCGGTAGGATAGGCTGTGTGACCTTGTACCAGAATTAGGAGACGTTCTGCCGAGCGTGCGTGTAATTTTTAACTTGTGAAAATTATTTTTTTGTATATTATTGTGTTTTGTAAAAGTGGTAGAATTTTAAATTTAACCTTGTATAACACACGATATATTTGTTATATTGTAATTAAAACATGTCTTTAATTACAATATATAACAAATATATTAGATGCATAGAAAAAGATAACGGCAAAAAAAGCGTATTTAAGTAGGAATGGTGGTGCGACTGCCGTGAAAACTGATTTGTTATGAAACTTATAAATGATGTGCATGATTACCGTTAAAGATTTTGGTTACCGTTAAAAATGTAACGTACAATTTGGTGGAATGCACTGGAATTCGTAATCTTAAGTTTTCCTATGTCATACAAATGCGGTTCTTGAATGTAAATAAATGTAAATTTAACTTAAAACTTTTCTACAAGTTAACTTAATTACAAGTTAACTCCAGAAACGAGGATTCGATGGAGAGACTTGTGATGCAGGGCCGCATTAAAGGCAAGAGAGGCCGCGGTCGGTCTCCAACGCGCTGGATCGACCTTATCACCAAAGTTACGCAGTCAACCGCAATACAGAGTGCTCGCAATGCCAGTAGCCGCCAGGGGTGGAGGGACATCGCTCGACGTGCGGCAATTGTCGTCAGTGCGCCGCAACCCTGTCCATCGATGATTGCCACGACTTAAGAAGAAGAAGAACTTAGTTCTTGAAGACCCACACTATTATATCGTCGTGAAATAGCAGTATTCCTACTGTCATGTTTCGTTCGGTGAGTGAGAGTACCGGAGGCCCAATCACCCCCTTACCACCTTTCCGCTCCTTCTCCTTCCCACTTCCTTTCCTAAAGGGTAGGCAACGCGCAAGTGATGCCTCTGGTGTCGCAGGCGTCCATAAGCTACGGTGACCACTTACCATCAGGTGGGCCGTATGCTTGTTTGCCACCTCAGTTATATAGAAAAAAAAATTAATAATAATTCCTGTATCACTTGACAAACATTCAAACAACGTATACAAAGAATACTCTGTCGTGGAACTATTAGTGGATCACATAATTTTCTGCACTTGTAGGGATCGAACCGACGACGCACCGCTGTGGCAGTGGCGAGGCTAGCCCTGAACCACAACGATATCCATACAGTCGTAAGAACCAAGTAAATAGGAGTAGAATTATTAAACAAAATACTTTAAAGTAAAGAAAGAATGTGAGTACACCGTCGAAGCCAAATTGGAAGGCACTCGAGCCGAGCATGTTTAGGAAATGAGATACGTGATCATATTTACGTAATGCAAATATAAATCTTATACAAAAGTTTTGTACTCGCTCAAGCTTATCAACGTTCTCTTCGGTGACATCTTGGTAGCTGATATCAGTGTACATTTTCTTTTTTACTTATACAATATAATTTCCTGTACTGAATCCTAACTAATATTAAAAATGCGGTAGTGAGTTTGTTACGCTTTCTCGCCTTAACTACTCGACCGATCATCGTGAAATTTTGCATACACGTTGTTAGGGAAACAAAAAAGGATATTGGGTACCCTCCAACTAGAAAAATGTACGAATCTAAGCTATATTTACGCGAACGAAGCCGTGGACAAGATCTAGTATAATAACTGTATAAGAAAGCTGAAGGAGTGTGTTGAGTTTATTTCAGAAACATGTTACAATGCTACAATGTTTTTCAATGCTCATAATTCAATTAAAGGAGATTTTTAATAGTATAGTAAAAGGTAGTATTTATCTACTTGAAAGAATTTGCGAAATAGATCCTTATGAATTTTTGTAAAGTAAATAGTGCTCTTTAAAGATAGGAGTTTAACATATCATAACATCACGCCGCTATATTTCTGAATAGATAATAATAACAGATAATATGTATCTGACCCACACTTTGTCAGATATATTATTTAGATACCTTATGCTAGCGGGCTCTGCCCCATTAAATGGGTCATAAAATCACACATAGCACATTTAACCTCCCGACTAGATCTCCATCGCCTTAATAGCATATCGGCATCAGTTTCTGCGTCACAATACGTTCCGCTCCGTTCACATCCTCTCGTCGTGCTGCTATCAATCTGCGCAAGTATTAGCGCCACGTTTAGTTAAGCTACACTATTATGCATCTCCCGCTTGCTATCCATTATGCCAGATTTACACTATATACTCTAAAACGTGTAATGGAAATATTGTCATGTATCGCATTACTTGACAATATTTCCATTACACGTTTTAGAGTAAGGCGGTTAAGAATATTAATATGATATAGCTTTTTGTTTGCATGTCACTTTATTTTTCTCACCTAATTTCTGCCTAGCTTTTGTCCGACGCTTCGCTCGCTTTTTTTAACACGCTTTTATTAGTTTCACTTGTATGTTTGTCTGCATGTAACCGACTCCTTTGAGCTCGATTTTGACCCACTTCAAACGGTCAGATTTCATTTAAACGTTGTAGACTTATCGAGGACCGATGACAAAACAATAATAAAAAAAAATTAGAAATAAATAATAGCTTAAAAAAACACGCTTTATGAAAAAAACAAACTGAAAAGTAGAAAATAATTTAATAATTTTAATGTAAAAAGCGTGGGGTGGAGGTTATCAAAATATCTTAGAAAGCTTTTTCTTTTAGTTTTTTTAAACTATTATTCTCGGTGAAAAGTATCCTTTGTCTCATTCTGTATCTCTGACAACGTGTATGCGAAATTTCATGATGGTCAGTCGAGTAGTTAAGATGTTTAAGCGAAACAAACAAACTCACATTTTCATTTATATTATTAGAGTTAAGAGATTACCATATATAAAATAAACAGTACTGTTAAAGATTAAAAGAAACCTGTATCAAAATTAATTGTGTGAAATTAACAGTAATTTATTGTAACACGATACTCAGTACAAATTACTCAGTGCTATTAAAATTCATCGTGGGCGGCGGCGCCTCACGCAATATGCGAGATAGGCCGACCGCACATCTCACTTGATCTGTTAAGGTCCCGACCTCTGATTATTACAGTTCACTTGATTGGCGATTATGGCCACCCAGTGCTACTTATGTCCAATTCCACTTATCCACGTTTAATTAAAATCGTTTGGGTTCCAAGATAAATCAAGTTGAAACTTTTTATAATTATGTCTAGTTAGAAATTAGGAGAGCTAAATTTATTCTATAGGTTTTACATTTACATTGAAGAGTGGTTGTAATTAATATTATACAAACCCAGTAACTACTATGTCGGTATGTACTTAAAGTGAAGTTTACATAATTCCGATTGCTCACATGTGTAAGTCTGTCTAGCGCTGTGGGTTCTTTCTCCAAACAGGGCAAAAATACCTTTATAAATAATCCTAGATACCTATAATGGCGATATTAATTAATGACTGTTTAAAATGTTACCGGCATTATGCAAACTGGTTTGTAAATGTTGTTGCACGTAATACCTGAGTATGTGAGCAACAGATCGAAATCAGCCTGTGTGTAGAGAGCCTTAACACTGAACAAGAATAACAAACTCTTAATAGTAGCGGATCACAATTCTTAAGCGCGTGTTGAATCAAAGCCTTTAAGTCAAACAACATGGAAACACGTTTTCATCTCACTCAAAACGCTTATGTAATTACTTTAATTATTTTCGTATCATGTCACTAATTTAATGAAATTGAGATTGGTTTGTTTTTTAAATTCGATTACAATTAGATTTTTGATTTTCTTTTGACGTGATAACGTCTAATAAATCGATGAGCGCCGGCTGCACGCACGAAAAAGGATGACTCATTGTCACGTTACGCTCATTGTCCCGTTACGCTCATTGTAAGGTTACGGGAAAGAAATTTTGTTATGACGTTGTCACGTTAAACTATCGTCCGTAAACCGACTTTACAGACAACAAATTTCTTTTAATAATGACATCGGCCTCTCCAGGAAGTTCTTATGTCGCTAGAGGCTTCACAAACAATCGAAGAACGGACACAAAGCACACAACGGACTTGAGTCCGTTGTGTGCTTTGTGTCCGTTCTTCGATTGTTTGTGTTGTTGACAACACCCAGACTCGGAACAACTATTTGTGGATCACATAAATGTTTGTCCCGTGTGGGGATCAAACGCACAACATGCGCCGGCGAGGCGACTTCTTAAACCACTACAATATCCGTGTAGTAGAAACTAAGCGTTATGTTAAGAACATTAACGAACTGGGTTCGCCGACTTTGGTACCCAGATTGGAGTTCAACTTAAATTCTAAGCCACGTCACATTTGATTCAATATAGTTGAACGAAATCAGATGAAATGTAGAGTACGTAAATGAAATAGGAGCAAAGCGTAGTTCACCCAGACGGTGCGGAGGGCAAATGATAGTGAGTAATAAAACTTAGATGCAATATAAGAAGTCAATTCGAGGAATAAGCTAATCAATATTTTAATGATACGCATTGGCATTTTGTGTTTTGTAAACAGCACTGCCGTACAAATATAAATGTATATAATAAAAATTATGTTATATAACTATTCATCTTACAAATTATATAAACGCTTTGACTATACAGGCACATATAGACAAGATATACCTGCGAAGCACTATTGTCAAGGTTACTATTAAAAACGCATTATCATTGTTTTTTAAACATTATTGAACGCTTGAACAGCTACAGAATCACAAGTAATCTGTTACTCAATAGGATTTTTAAACGAAAGATAAGAGTGACAACCAACGTGTTGATAAATTACAAAAATAACGCGTAAACTTACGTTTGTTTCTGAAAGGAATAGTTAAACAATACGGATTTCAACTTGGTAATAATATATGTAAACACTAAGGTTATAAGCTCCCTTATTTCACTTAATCTCACTTTCTTTTGACAAAGACTAGGCTATCAGTCTGCTCACCATCATGCAGTATGTTGTTGTTGTTTGCCACCTACGTGTGATATCATGAAAATAAAACCATGACAAATAGGTACTATTTAATATCAGGTAGACCGCCATGGCCTGTCACAAACAGCAATAAAAATGGAGACATAAAATACTTGTACCTAGTAGATATTACTTGCCGATCATAGTTTCCTAAGTTCTCGTATAGACGCATAATACATCCACCAACAGCAAAAGACACCATTTTATATTTTCACATAAAACAAATGATCTCAAATTGTTCTTGCATTATTTATAGCTCCTTGTTAGCGGAGGTCACGTTCGTGACACTCGCGAGATCAACACCGCTTCCAATTAAAAACAAAACCTCCACGACCAAGCTGCCATCTTCCAAAAATACACCCAATGAGGAAAATGTCGACGAAATCTGATAAATAAACGTTTTCCCTTCGTAACAGTGGCGGAGCTCCGGATAGTATGTCCCCGAACGCCGGCAACTTGCTAAAAATATTTTTATTATGTTATATTCAGACCGAGTCGTGTCGTCCCAACGTTGGGCAAGTTAAGCTGATTTTCAGTGAATTTTCTCAGGAAAGCCTTCAGGTTGTCGGTATTTTAGCTAAAATACGATCGACTTTATTTAACATTGCGCAGGTATTCCACCCTTGTTATATTCACAAAGAATAGAACACTTCCCCAAAGTAGTGTGGAGGTCAACGAACATTACGTCTGTCCAGATAATAGCCCGTTTGTGTAGCGATCGTATCGACTCGTGATTATCTTTGCGGCCGCTGTCACTATCTTACAGCTTGTAATGGATTTTGTTCTATTCGAATGGTGAAATGTTAGTACTACTCGTAAATAAATACGCAATTCACATAGAGGCGCAGTACTAAATTATAAAGGCTCGTTTAATTTGTTCATTGTTTTGATGTATAAAACGGTAGTGATTCTCTAGGTGTGTCAAATATAGGCTTTACGAATTTCAACGCACGCAGTAAATTAACATTGTGTAATGAACACCCACATGTTTAATAAGCCCGCATATTTTAAGGATTTTTGTTTTTTGATGTGAGACATCTATAGCCGCACGTAAAACCGTTTGCTGGCGTGGCGACGCATGCCGTGGTGACGCGTCACCACACTATATGATAGTATATATATATACATAATCAGTCTTTATGTAGTAGTGTGTGTTTTGTATTTAATGAAAATAAATGTTTATTAACCTCTGAGTCTTCTTCGAAGAGGTTAATGAAAACACTTTGTAGGTCTGTGTGTCTGTTTGTTAGTGACAGGTATAGCTCCGGAACCACTGGACCGATTGACTTGTAACTTGGTGTGCAGATACCTTGGGTCATCCATCGGTCGAGTTTAAATATGTGCCTTGGGGGTGAAAAGACCCCCGAGATATAGGGGTCACAAGGTCACATGAAGACGAAGAGGTTGAATCCTGGGTTTTTACACCCATCTCGTTAAATAAATGATCATCATTTTCTGGGAAAATTCGTAATATTTTATTTTACATTATGCCATATTAGTTCCTGTCGTAATCTGTTCTTTTAAGCATATTACTTGTACAAAATAATTTCGATGTTTCACATTTGCCAGGCGTCCCGTGACGGCTCATTTTATGTTTTTTATCCACAATATGTTAGACTAAATATGTAGACACAACAATCAACCTACTTTTTTAGTTGTGTTTAATATTTTAATGTATCTATATTGTTCAACTCCTGTAAAGATAATATTTTCCAGTCAAATAAATTAAGAGTATTTTAAAACCAACTTTATACGGATTTTATCGCGTTGTTTATTTTTTACTAGCTGTTACCTGCGACTTCGTCCACGTAGATGTTATCTAAAAAGTGTTTGTCTCCGCAGAACCCTATTTTTTTTCTACAATCAAAGTAGCCTAAGTTACTCCTTATAACATCAGATATCTGCCAGTGAAAGTCCCGTCAAAACCGGTTCAGCCGTTTCGGAGATTACCCGGAACAAACAGACAGACAGACAGAAAGACAAACATTTAAATAATAGATGTTTTCTTATAGGTACCTTATATACTTTCATATTCATTAGATAAAAAGCTGTTATTTTGACTTTACAAACAGGCACTTCAATTTTATTTATTTGTATAGATGTATAGATAAAACACTATTATTACATAATTTTAAAACTTTAAAACTATTGTTAAACACTTTTACTATTTACTGTTTACTTCAATTTAAGCTATTTACATTATACAACTGTTTAGATTTAATTTTACACTTTCTCCGACGTTTATAATGTATGCATGCATATGCATATTTCCAAATATATCTACATGAATTTCGAGGCAAAGAAAATGTTGTGATGCTAAATGCTGGTAATGAAACGAGTTCGCTTTTGAAATTAGTCCTCCGTCGTCTCGTAACTAAACTTAATTAAGTTTGAAAGTAATTTAGTGCAGAATATATGATCCACTGATCTTTCAAGTCTTAATCTCCGAGATTACAGGCATGTCTGATACCTATCTGGAAATAGCTTTAATCTCAACACCTTTAGTTGTTGCTCGAGTACTTCGACAAAAGTGTACGTAGTTACTGAAGGAATGGGTATATTTGTTGAGATAGCCGGGCCGGGAATTAGTCGGCCTTATCGCCACAAAGGTGAAAAGAAGTGAAATAGGATTTTACTTCTCACTTCTGTGGCTTTATTATTTGCGAGAGTCTAAAGTAGAAATAAAGTTTTAAAGAAAAGCACTCACAGTTTTAGTTCGAGATAAATAATAAACGGGTATGAGCGAGGAGCTGTCAGCTGTAGTGAGATGATAAAATCTTTATGGAGAAACGTGCCTATCCTTTCAAGGATTTATGTTTATTTGATTTTATCATGTTTATTTACTAACTTCTGGTTTTTAAAGCATCCCATATATTATTACAGTATGATAGCAAACAGAATGCGTGGCTTTAACGCGGCAAGCCAATAATCCTCTAACTAGAAACCACTGAGTAAACAGCTGTGATATTAGGCACGTATGTTCGATACGCTAATAAGTACAGTATCTTGAAATTAGCTTAGTACGAGTATATCAAACCTCTATAACTGCTTTATTAAAAACTTTCTGCACTACAAATCTAGATAAACTGTCTAATGTTATTAAAAAATATTGACATAGGTACTTTACCAGTTTGTTGTATAAACTGCCTCATTCAGTATATTAACACCATTATAAAATTTTACAAAATGACTAAAAGTTACCAAAATAAAAAATATATTTATGGTTTGCGTATTTGCAATATTTGCGTATTTGAAATATAAATGCGCGGCCATCTTGTGCCACAGAATAAAGTTAAATACTTGTAACTCTCAGATAACCGTAATAGTTTAATGAGAGATGGTACACGGAGCGACATGACGGAGCGTTTTGTTCCACAGAAGACTGCAGTCAGACAACCTTGTTTGAAGTTCTGACGGTAACTACTGCTAACAGTTAAGTTAAAGCTCTTTAGAAAGAGAAAGAAGTTCTAGTTATAGTTTTTATCTTCTGTCCTTGTATCGCATCGGCTTCTTTGTTGGAGTATCGACAACACTTGTCCCTGAGAACATTTGTTAAATTAGTTTGCATAAAATAAGAATGAGCTCAACTAAGCTTTGAACTGCTACTCAACGATATTATAGTGTGGCTCGGGCGTAGTAATTATTGTTCGAACGTTCTCAACTATGCAGGTTATGACGTCAGAGGGGGTGGAGATTGGCGAAGTGGGTGGGAGGGGGAATGCCCACGTAGTTACAGAGCTACCCAGACAACTATTAGTGTAATGCCGTTACGGAAACTAATCGTGTTTAGAGTTTGAGAGAGAAAAACGTGACCTTTTACATGATAATTAGGTGATTCTGTTTTATGGGTGAGTAAAATTGGTTAGGTAGCGTACTGAGTTCATTCCTAATGTTTTAGATAACGGAGTCACTAACATTCCATATATCCTTTTGTTTAGGAGTTGCTAAGTTTTATGTTAGTATAATCCAAATCATCTGAAATGATCTAGCTTGCTTTAAAGACTGTATCGTGATGACTATAGTTGGAATCAGCTACATAAATGTACTTCAACATTACGTGTAGTGAAGTGAGATATTCAAACTTAGTTATTCCAAGATTGACCAAGATTTCTTTGATCATGTTTGTAAAATCAAATTTATACCTAAAGCTGGTGTTTCTGAGATGTGATAGTTATTGACTGTAAGTAATATAAACGTTTGTTACATATATCGAAGAAGACCATGAAATACTTCACGTTGCGCTTTAACTCTCTCTCTCTCTTCCTAGCTATGTATCCCACATGGTGGTGGGGTCAGCTTTCCTTAATTTTCTCCTCCACTTCGCTCTGTCTTCGACATCATCGTCAGTAACAACAAGAGAAGGAAATACTTGATTATAATATTGGTGATAATGATTGACGGTATCGCGCGCAGGCAGAACGTTCCACGATGTAAATGTCACATTTGTATCGCGAGTGTAGTTAATACTGACACGCTTGTTAATGACTGACGGTATCGCGCGCAGGCAGAATGTTCCACGATGTAAATATCACATTTGTTTCGCGAGTGTAGTTATCATTATCACTGACACGCTTATTGAAATTCTGCCATCGACGCAAGCTGACCCGGTAAACGAATGTAAAAATGTTGACACGGCCATTCAAATATTAGTCGATGTAATGAGCTCATGACATAAATTAATGAACGGGGTTGCCTTCACTTTAATTGAATAACTAATTACATGCGCAAAATTTAAATCAGTTTTGATATACTGAAGATAATTCAGTGTATCAAAATTAGATTGAATTTGCCATTTGAATATGATAAGTGTATATAAATTGTCCTTCTTCCGTTTTATTCCAGAATTATTATGGTGGATAAAGTATATATATCTTGTCTGGCGGGCTCAGTTTGGCGCCTGCAACAAGAATGTATTATTAGTTATAATTATGTACAACTTTACGTCAGTGCTCTTTAAGGTAGCTTTGTACTATGAGCAACAGGACAAGAGGTCTTTGTTATCGTAGCGCAGAGACTCCATGGTTTTATCGACAGTACACAGACTATGTCTCTGCATTCGCTGTCGTATGTGTACTATGGTGACGTATTGTCATTAGATGGTAATATATAAATATGCTGAGTAAGCAACTTTTGAAAAAATAAGATTTATAATAATAAGTTCAGTTCCCGATGCCGGTGGGTCTTCATAGCTTTTATATTTTTAAATGTGTTTTTTCATTTTTATATATTTAAACATGTAATTACTATTGAAAAATGTGTAAATAAAGAGAATCTATATATATGAATAATATGTGAAGCAAAAACTTTGGATCCCTTTTTATGAAAATTGCTCGGACGGAGGAGTATGAAATTTCGCACACTTATAGTTTATACAGAGAAGAAGTGACGAATGCTAATATTTATATAAAATATGCATTAGAAATACATTAAATTAATGAAAAAACACTACACGCACACAACCATGCATTTGACACACGCAGTCGAAGCGCGTAACTATGGTTACATATATCAATATATAATGACATAATATGTCAGCAATATCTTACAGGCAAACTTTGGTAGAATTTTGAGCACTAGGCGACCGCTAGTAATAATAAATAAACCCCTCTGGGACAATCGTTATCTCTCATGAGACTAACGCGATACCGGAGGGCATAGTATACTGGCCTTTAAACTACCACCTTCGCCTTGTGATATAAACAAAAAATGTATCACCAGGTTAAATAAAAGTACCGCACCGCTCGACACCCCTAGCCGCTCGCACTGGTGTCGCCCTCTGCTGCTGGCTTGTATGCCTATCGTGGCTATTCAGGGGGCCCATCTAGTGAGTCGGCGAGTCACCGTCTGTCCATTCGCTTGATGCTATTAGAGTATTTAGAGCAGACGCCGTTTTATCATCCATAGTTACCAATATAACAGTCCATCAAACACCCATACCCATAGCCCATATATTAAAATCCATACGTAGCAATAGTCCTACGCCAGCTGCGGCTAGTGCCGCTGTAAGTGTTCCATCCCATCTTTGATTAAAACTCTCGAAGGGCCTCTTCACGTTGAACCCATGTCTCCGTGTAAGCCTTCCAAAGGGCCAGGTATTTTCCTAACGTATTAGGGAAGTACCTGTGAAAGAGAAACAAATATTAATAATAATAATTTATTTATTTTCTCACCACTATATAATCATTATTTACATTTAGTAGGTTACATAATTATTTAAATTAGATATTGTGGGGAGATTGGTAACTAAACTAGACTCAAGGCCTGTATTTCAGGCTACCAGATTGGCATTTTATTTATTCTACATAAATAACAACGGCCTTGCCTATTTTCATAATCTACAGAAATACAAATTTTACCGTTTTCTCAGCCGTTTGCTAAGGAGAGGAAAGAATGTATACACAAATCTCATTCCGATAATATAATACTTGGTACTATTATTGCATTTCTGGAGATTCATTTGGCGACTACTTGTAATGCAAACACTTCAAACTATTTCTATACCAGATGCAGCAATATAGGGAAGCAATTTTTCAATCGTTGCTACGATGTCGATGTGCTACGCGTCTACGTGGCTACGACGTAGCAATGCTACGTGCCTACTGTTGACAGAAAGGAATGTAGGCGACGCGACGCACCCACCACCCGCAGTCGAAATGCCACAAATAGATGATGTATTTTCCTAGCGTTAACATATTTGGAGAAACCGGGAAGAATACAAATTCACAGTTGGGTATTTCTGTGAATAGTGAATAGAATTGATGCCAAATTGTTGCCTTTCTTTAATACTATCTTAATATTTTATTATTTGGGTATTTATACTAACGCTATAACATTTAAAATAAAGTTATTGCCAAATTTGATTTTGAAAACATATTGAATTTGTAATCTACCCGTGTATATGAAATGGTCGTCTTGTTGAGTACAAAAGTTCCGGGTGAACAGGTTTTGTTTGCGACACGAACCAAAGGAAATGTATGATTCTTACCAGGGGTTTGTTTTCAATGTGAGCCCATTTCTTAAGTACAGTTGCCTAAAGATTTATATTACTTTCTTTACATTTAGGACTATTTCCTAATACATACGTATGTATATTATATGCATAAATAGTCTAGAAGGGGTAGGCAGAGATGTACTATGTATAACTTTTGCCAGTGATGTAATATTCATATTTCCGTCTACAGAAGCCTAGGAAAGACCTCCATGCAGTTACTGAGAATTTCTTGAAAGAAAACAAAAAAACAATTTGCTTGATAAGGCAGTCAGACAATGAAAACAACAGATTTTTAGATTACAATACTTAAGCTTATAACCATCTCAGTGACACAGCAATAGTAGATACAACTGCTATGTGAGAGTACTCAGGTTCGATTGCTGGTTCTCTTAAAGTGTGATTGGATTTTTCTGACAAAATGTTCTCAGTAGCAGTACTGAGTCTGTAATTGTGCTGGGTAGAAAGCAATAGTCTCGCTTCGTATTACGTGTACCTATAAGCATACTCTCTGCCTACCCCTCTGGGAAACAGGCGTGAATCTATGTATGTATGTATAACCATACTTTGCGAATAGTAGGTGCAATACACTCTTCCTACCTCTTTAGGGACATAGCAGTGAAACTATTTAAGCCTGTAATCAATCGACTACTAATAAAGTCACATAATTATGTGATAATAATAGATCGTGATTAGATACAGAGTTCGTTTGTTACCACAAAATGCAATTAGTTTCAGTCAAAATTGGCAATTTGCAATTTGACATTATTATCGAGATCGTTTGATTACGTTATTAATACGCCGATTGTTGATAATTAAGGATACAAAATGTTGTTGCTATTAAATCTATGTAGCTAATTATTACGTTATATAATTTTCATGACGCCTAAATATCTTTGAAAGATTCAGCATATTTGAGTTGTATGACACCTAAACTTCTTATGGTTTCATAGGTTTGTTAAAAACGCACAAAAACTCTCAGTGTTTTTTTTTTAATTACTATTAAGATCCAATAATATTACAGTTCTCATAATCACACTGATATTCTTCATTTAGTCTATTGATCACGCCAATAAGCACGACTATAATATACTACAAAATAATCGGCATAATTGATTGCTAGTGTTATTCAATAGAGACGTAAACAATTTCATTTGATTCTACACAAACTCTAGTCGCAAGAAAAGTGGCGGCAAATTAAAAAGCACTTACCGGGCTAATAAACCCTCCCCTAACCACAAAGGTTCTCCTCGTAGCGTCGCTGTCGGCCCCGCGAGGTTTGTCATTATGAAGGTATTAATCGTCGCGCAACTAACAACCTATAACGATATTAGATTCAACACACGAGGGCGCTATCACTTTGCGGTAGAATATGGATTAGTAATAAATAAAAAAATCTGATAAATAATTAAATTATTTGGTGATCTTTTAATATATATATATATATATATATATATATATATAATATATATATATATTTTTTATTTTGCTCGTCAAAATGACCACACTCCACCTGATGGTAAGCAGTCGGTGTGGTCTAAGAGCATATATACTGTTCACGACTTATTTTGCATGGATCCCGCAGCAACGAATCCTTTGTTAACTTATATGCTTGTCGACGAGTCAAGATTCGTTTCCGGACGCAAGCGTGACGTCACTACCGAGTCGTGTTTGGACGCGACCGTTGGAGCGGGCGGGCATTTCTATACTCGGAGCTCGCACTGAGCGGACGTGTTTGTTCGGACGCGTTTGTGAATTGTTTGTGTATTGTGAATTTATTTAAATAAACGTTATTAAATCGTTTTTTCGTGATTGTTATTGCTCGAGGCTACCCGTCATGTCGGCATCCGACGAAAGTACGCGCCCACTGAGTCCGGTGGCCGAGCTGTCTGCGACATCAGATGTGGGATCACCTCGAGCACAACGAAGAATGGAAAATGTGCAATTACCACAGTGTAGCGAAGACTTGTTAAGAAAGATGTTCGAGCTTCAGAATAGTAACATGCTGAGTCTGATTGCAGCCATTAAACAACCGTGAGTCGTATTTGTTTTGTCTTGATTCTGGTGCTTAATGTTCCCTTTTTAAGGAGTGTATCGCAAATAAGTTTTCTGGCAAGCGAGTGTATAATGTTGTGAGATTAACGGGAATAGATCAGCATAGCGTGTACAGCACATTGCAAATTTTGTCTCGGATAGTTATTGGCGATTTTAACCTAGAAATTTTATTCCATGTGGTACCTGATAGCTATCTTAAAGATGACATTCTAGTTGGGAGAGAAGTTTTGTCACAGGGTTTTATAGTTAGTATGTCATCTGATAGTGTGATTTTGACATACCGTAAGAGTGTTTTGACGTGTGAGAAATCTGGCGAGAGTGCAAGGTTAGATTTTGATTACATTGATACCGATATACCCTCAGAATTCAAACCTCAGTTGACAGGTATTTTAAAGGAATTTTCGAATTCTTTTTCCCGTGGTGTAGCTACGTCTCGCGTCAAGACAGGTCGACTTGAAATTGATTGACCCTACAAAAACAGTACAGCATCGCCCGTATCGTCTTGGTGCGAATGAACGGCAGGTTGTACGTGACAAGATTAAAGAGTTATTAGAGGCAGGGGTAATTAGGCCTAGTTGTTCTCCTTTTACTAGTCCCGTACTGTTGGTAAAGAAAAAGGATGGTTCGGATCGTATGTGCGTAGACTACCGAGAGTTGAACGAGAACACTGTGGCTGACAGATACCCGCTTCCATTGATCGAGGATCAAGTTGCCAGATTAGGTGGGGCAAAATGGTATACCTGTTTGGATGCTACAAGTGGTTATCATCAAATTCCCGTTGACCCCTCATCGATAGAGAAGACGGCGTTTGTCACACCCGATGGCCAATGGGAATATTTGACCATGCCGTTTGGTTTAAAAAACGCTACGTCGGTATATCAGCGAGCGGTCATGCAGGCGTTGGGAGAGATAGGCTATAGCTTTGTTGTTGCCTATGTCGATGACTTGTTGATTCTAGCGTCAGATGTAGAGCAAGCTTTAGAACGCTTTCGTCTTGTTCTAAAAGTTTTAACCAAGGCAGAATTTTCATTGAATCTAGACAAGTGTGCGTTTTTAAAACGTCGTGTTGAATATCTGGGTTTTATTGTCGAGGATGGTAGAGTTATGCCAAATCCCAAAAAGATAGACGCCTTAACTGGGCTACCACCCCCGAGTACAGTTACACAGCTAAGACAGTTTATGGGTTTAGCCTCCTATTTCCGACAATTTATTCCTCAGTTTTCGAAAATCATGGCTCCATTGTTTAAGATGACAAGTGGCAAAGGCAGTGTAATCCAATGGCAACCCACTCATGAGCTAATTAGACAGCAAATTATAACTCATTTGACTTCACAACCTGTGTTAATGATTTTTGATCCGTGTCTGCCGATAGAAATTCACACCGATGCCAGCGCGGATGGATATGGGGCTGTATTCATTCAGAAGGTTAATGACAAGCAGCACCCGGTTGCTTACTATAGTCGTTGTACGTCTTCCCCCGAGTCTAGGTATCATTCCTATAAACTCGAGACTTTGGCAGTGGTTAATGCAGTCAAGCATTTTAGACATTATCTCCAGGGTCGTAAGTTCACCGTAGTTACCGACTGCAATTCCGTCAAAGCCACGAAAAATAAGACCGAACTCTCACCGAGAGTTCACAGGTGGTGGGCTTATCTCCAAGCGTTCGACTTTGATATTGTTTATAGGGAAGGATCTAGGATGAAACACGTCGATTGTCTTTCACGCAATCCCATATCTCCATCTGATACAATGCAACGTGTAGAGCAGAAACATGTCAACATAGCCGAGCTCTCTAATGACTGGCTTCGAATAGAGCAGGAAAGAGATTCTGAAATTCAGAAGACACTGTCGGATCTTCAAAATGAAATTTTGTCTGAGGATATTAGAAAGACGTATGAGGTTAGGTCAGGAATTCTCTATCGTAAAATACAGAGAAATGGTAGAAATCGATGCCTACCTATTGTTCCTCGAGCATTTAGGTGGTCGGTAATAAACAATGTTCACGAGTCGATAATGCATCTGGGTTGGGAGAAAACTCTCGAAAAGACTTACGAGCATTACTGGTTCGAGGGCATGTCTAAGTTTGTACGCAAGTTCGTCGAGAATTGTATTACTTGCAAAATCTCAAAGCCAAGCACGGGTAGAGTTCAAGCAGAGCTTCATCCAATTCCCAAAGTGGGTATCCCATGGCACACAGTGCACATAGATGCAACTGGAAAGCTGAGTGGTAAGAATGATGTCAAGGAATACGTTTTTGTCCTAATAGATGCCTTTACCAAGTTCGTCTTACTTTTTCACTCTCTTAACATCGATAGTAAGAGTAGCATTAGAGCCCTAGAGTCCAGCGTGGCTTTGTTTGGTGCCCCTGTTCGTGTGATAGCTGATCAAGGCAGGTGTTTTGCGAGTAGAGAGTTTGATGGCTATTGTGCGAATAGAAACATTCAGTTGCACCTCATTGCCACAGGAGGTAGTCGAGCTAATGGGCAAGTGGAGAGGGTGATGAGTACCTTGAAGAGCCTGCTAACAGCGGTGGAATCAAGTAAAGACCGTTCGTGGCAAGATGCGTTAGGTGAGGTTCAGTTGGCGATGAACTCAACCGTGAATCGTGTCACTAAAGCCAGCCCGTTGGAATTAATGATCGGTAAAGTAGCTAGACCTTTGGGGTTGATGACCGTAACTGACGATGTAGTTAGTGAATTTGACCTGGATGCGATACGGGAACATGCAGCTCAGAATAGTAAGCGAACTGCTGTGTATGATAAGGGTCGATTTGATAAAAATAAGGCAGAGGTTTGCCATTTTCATGTGGGTGACTATGTTCGTATAGAAAATGAAGAGAGGAACCAAACCAAGTTGGATCCCAAGTTCAAGGGCCCATTCAAAATATTAGAGGTTCTTGATAACGACAGGTATCTCTTAAAATCTTTGAATTCCAAGAGAACATACAAGTACCCACACGATAGAGTACGGAGGATACCAAACCATGAGGTACCAGTTGAATTTGATGTGGTAACAAGTGCAGACGAAGAAAATGGTGATCATAGCAGTGATTAACCATCCTATGAGCATTGTAGTACATTAGAATTAGTGAGAATTTGTTTGAGTTATCCTCGTTTACGTTGGAGCGTTGACGAGATGAGCCGTGGGTGCGGCAGCATGATGCACTATCCTCGTTTGCGTTGGTGCGTAAACGAGATGAGTCGTTGGTGCGACGTCATGCTTTAGTGATTACCCTTGTTTTCGTTGGTGCGAAAATGAGATGAGCCGATTCTGCGGCGCTAATGAGTACTGGTGTTCATTTTCCTGTAATTGAACTTGATGATAACGTTTGATTAATTTGTAAAGATGGGTATCGTTCTGTGAAATCTGATTAAAGCTGATGCATAATTTGAGTTTCAATACACATACGTAGTCGTACGTACGGTAGGGATATGGTCAGAATAGCCGAACAAAATGCTGGGTTAATTTTGTGCTTGCAGATTGCACACACGAGGACGTGTGAGTCGTCAGCGATGGCCGTGTCGACGAGTCAAGATTCGTTTTCGGACGCAAGCGTGACGTCACTACCGAGTCGTGTTTAGACACGACCGTTGGAGCGGGCGGGCATTTCTATACTCGGAGCTCGCACCGAGCGGACGTGTTTGTTCGGACGCGTTTGTGAATTGTTTGTGTATTGTGAATTTATTTAAATAAACGTTATTAAATCGTTTTTTCGTGATTGTTATTGCTCGAGGCTACCCGTCATGTCGGCATCCGACGAAAGTACGCGCCCACTGAGTCCGGTGGCCGATCTGTCTGCGACATGCTTATTAGCTTTTGCCCACGGCTTCGCTTGCGTTAATTTAGAATTTGACAATAAATTCGGTTTGTAATCTGCTTATAATAATATTATTGAATCATGATTCGAAAGACACGTGACGCCATCTATTATCATAATAACGTTATTATTGTTTTCCTCGGAAACAGAAATTTTTTTCGGGATGAAAGGTATCCTATGTCCGTTTCTGTATACCTGACAACGTATATGCACAATTTCAGGATGATTGGTTCAGTGGTTTAGGCGTGAAAAGGTAACAAACAAACAAACTCATTTTCGCTTATATAATACTAGCTTTTGCGCGCGGCTCCACCCACGTGGTACCTACATCAATAAATAGTAGCCTATGTCCTTTCCCAGGTCTTAAACTATATCTGTACCAAATTTCATCTAAATCGGTTGAGTGGTTTAGCCGTGAAAAGGTAACAGACAGATAGACCGACAGACAGATAGACAGACAGAGTTACTTTCGAATTTATAATATTAGTAAGGAAGTAAGGATTACGATTAGGATATGTTAATTTTATATGCTGGGCTAACGAGAAAATAATGTTAGTCTAGCCCAGGCTTAGTAACTTCTTTCTTGGAATTCTTGAGTAGCAAACAAATACAGCGATAGTTTAGTGAGAGACCGTTGCTCTACTACACATAGGTTACGAGCTTGATATTAAGATCTCTGACTATTCGAAATTATGTGTGTAGTAAATAGTAATGTAACTTTCGCTTTAACTGTGAAGGAATATTTTTATTTTTTTTATTTACTACTTAGGTTGCAAACAAGCATACGTCCCACCAGATGGTAAGTGGTCACCGTAGCCTATGGACGCCTGCGACACCAGAGGCATCACTTGCGCGTTGCCGACCCTTTAGGAAAGCAAGTGGGAAGGATAAGGAGCGGGAAGGGGGAAAGAGGGTGATGAGGCCTCCGGTACTCTCACTCACCGAACGAAAGACAACAGTAGGAATACTGTTATTTTACGTCGATATTCTGTGAGAGGGTAGTCCTTCCTCGGTCGAGCCGGCCCATTCATGCTGAAATCAGCAAGGCTTTAGTCTGGAAACTTGCATGTCTGAGAGCTCTCCATAATGTTCACAAAGTTATCTGCCAATCCGCACTGGGCCAGCGTAGTGGATTATTACCGAACCCTTCTGACGATAAAAGTTTAAGCTAATGTAAACTTACACCTGTGTACTGTATATTGGAAATGTTGTGTAGAAATGTAACTGGATATCAGATTTACTCGTTGTGTACTATTAAGACTATTATTTGTACTAGCGGTCGCCTAGTGCTCGAAATTCGACCAAAGTTTGCCTGTAAGATATTGCTGATATACACCGTGAATTTGTAGTCGTTTTGGAACCGAAACGTGGTAACTTAGGATAATTAGTAGTATCAATAAAAAATAGTAAAATAATTGTACTACGTATAATAAAAAAGTTGGAATATAAATAATATTTTCACTTATTCGAGTTTGATCGTAGTAACGCACGGACAATTCATTCACAAACGCATGCATACGTCACCGGCGCGGCGTCCGCGTTGCCTCGCCGCGCCGCCGCGCACAGGCGAAGTTATGAACGACGCACGATAGGTAACTACGTATATCAGCTGATACCTATCCAGAACCTCGTGTACCACGACCGAGTCCTATGCGTCATTTAAAAACTAGTGAAGCTACACAAGTATTATAAAATTAGGTAAATGCAATAGCGACGAAATTGATAATAGGCTTAGCACAGTTCAGAATCAGCTGATACGAGGCAATACGTTTTCTCTTTTTACTATGTAATTTCTGCATTGTGAAACATCACAATTAATACGTAAATGGATACTCCAATTTCTCCTTCATACTTTACACGGGCTTAGGACCGTCGGAAATACTTTATCTAAACATTACTTTTCGATAAATAGCTAACTTTATTTATTATGTAATAAAATAAACACAGGTGAATGAACTGTGAGTATTTCGGGCGTATTTCAAAAATTGGAGCTATTTACAAAATAATTAACTTACATACCTATGGACAATTTATTAAAGGCCTCCACTATTGCACTACGTAGCTCCTCACGACTTTCACGTTCACGAGAATACACAAGTCTTTTTATTTCCGACATTGAGGCTTGTCTGGGCTTCTCGGTGGCCAAGCCACGGGACCGCCGCGGCCTATTGTGTACCTATGTGATAGGTATCACGTATCACCAAACTGATTGTTGAGATAGGCACGTACTGCACTTGCATAATGAGTGGGACAGCCGTTGTGCTAGTAATACATATCGTGTATTGATAATGGCACTTCCTCCAATAGCTCGGATATTAGTTTGTAACATTTCTAAATACGAGCTGCCCGTTAGATGACCTTCAGTAAAAACAGGCCCTATTAAATGGTCGTTTATAATATCGGCCTAAACATTCACACTGAACCTCACTTGGAGGTGGTCTTCCTGTATTAAGTGAGGGTTTACAGCGTTACGATTATAGCGTTTTACAGTCCCACTCGAGTAAACAATGACTCATCTGTCCACAGTATGTTCGCATTCGTATTATTTAACAACCACTGCACTGACATGGCGATCCTTGCTGGTGCATCGTTGTTGTTAATTACGTGAGCCCGACAAAAATGATAAGGGTGTTATCTATTAGTATTTAATGTTTTCCATACAAAGTATTGGCTAATATTAAATTCTCGAGCCGCCATTCTCGTGCTTCGCCGCGGATCCCGCTCTAATATCCTCTTCGATCTCTGGGGGTCATTCAGGAGTCCTCGGCCTTGCGCATGAGTCGGCGTACGGAATTGTCCATGGTCAAGAAGGCGCTGAGTTGCAGCTAAGATGGTGGGAGTGGTCGGAACTTGAGGACTTTCAATCCCTCGTAGCCGCAGCACATTCAAATGCTTCAGCTGGGAGTACAACCGTCTGGCCTCTTCCAAATTGTAATTGGCAACAGCATACAGCTGAACCAAGTAGTCAAAGAGTTTTCGTACTGACGACTATGTAATTTTCGCGTGACAATAAACAATGCATTATACAACCATTTTGCGCGTCGGTTGCCGCGGTACTGAAGGGCGGGCGGGGGTTTGCGGGGTCGGGAGCGCTCGCCGCCGTGCCTAGGCGCCTCGCGCCTGGGGTACCTACATTAGGGTAGTTAGTGAACGCGGATTGGCGGGCGGCGCGGGCGCGGCGGTTTCTGTGTTGTTATTGGCAAATGTTTTACCGCTTAGTTAAACATGAATGATATCGATCGTAGTGACACGCGTAATCGTAGTACGTGAAATTGAGTGGCGTTACCACGAGTTCTCATTTGTTTTTCGTAAACGACATTAAATTTAATGTTTATAAATAAATATATTTTTATTTTATTAAAATAATCACTTTTATCGATTCTATGATTGATATAGAGTATAGGATTTTCGGTTCCAAAACGACTACAAATTCACGGTGTATGTCATTATATATTGATATATGTAACCATAGTTACGCGCTTCGACTGCGTGTCAAATGCATGGTTGTGTGAGTGTAGTGTTTTTTAGTTAATTTAATGTATTTCTAATGCATATTTAATAAAAATATTAGAATTCGTCACTTCTTCTCTGTATAAACTATAGGTGTGCGAAATTTCATACTCCTCCGTCCGCCCAATTTTCGTAAAAAGGGATCCAAAGTTTTCGCTTCACGTATTAATATATAGATATGCTAATTTGTTATCTGTTTTTGTACCTACTGAATAAAATAAAATAAAAATAAGAAGCCCGGGCTAGTATTATTATTATGTAATTAAACAAATATATGCAGATGACAGTTGACAAGTTCAAGTAATATAATAAGTACAGTGATTCCTCGCTGTAACGTACTAGTCATTTAATTGCAGTAATATCAAAATTTCAGAAATTTAGCCTTTATTATTCCGAAGTCACTTGGGGTCGGTTTTCTAGTCTAACCGAATTTGACTGTATATCAGTTTTTACACGGAGCGACTGCCATCTGACCTCCGCAACCCGAAGGCTAACAATACCCTAAGGCTAGACCAGTGTCAGGATATTAGAGGGCACTGACTTCCCAATAACGATTGCCATAGATGTTCATGGCAGACGGGTCCGACGGCTTAACGTGCTCTCCGAGGCACTTATCAGGCGGTTATTGTCAATCAATGCGCACATAGTTTCGAAAAATCATATAACTTCTGAAAGTCAGAGGTGTGCGACGTGGGTTCGAACCCGAGACCCTCTGCATTGCAGTCTGTTGGTGTCCCTACTGAGCTATCGCTGCTCTAATATCAGAATTTCAGAAATATGCAAACAATTCGGTGCTTATAGAGTCTAAAAAATATTCAAAGAGCAAAGCCTAGGAGAATATTTGTTTCTTTTAAGCCTTATTAGAGTCGGCTAGTATTGGTATATCAATAACTTAAGTTGCGTGATCCGATGAAAGCGGTCATGTAGTTGTTATAGTATGTAATAAAACTGAGAATGGTTGCAATAAAAAAATGATGTTCGCTATTTCTAAGCTTTATCGTCACACTAATATTCTCTAAGGTCTTTTTGAAGGCTATTACAGTTCTTATTTTATTTATTTTATTAATCAGGTGTACAATTATAACGAAGATTATAATTTCTCATTTTATGATGAAATTCTCTTACAATAACAAAGATGAAATATTTAATTTTGTGATGGAATTTTGCTTATGTTCTGATATGAGCAATGCACAGAACACACGTCTTTGAAAATCCCAAACCTAAAGTACTGCTAATATTATAAAACTTTAAAGGTTTTGATCACTTCTTGATATTTATTACTCAATCATGCGTAAACAGTTAAACAAATCTGGATCAGACTTGTTACACAGATAGTTGTTATCCTGAATTAATCCTTAGGGTAAATATACTTCCAATCCTGATTTGTGTTTCTATAGCGAACACGGGGACGAAACCAGGGAAAATCTAGCGTGTAACTTTAAGAAATTATTTAGGAAGCCTGAAAGAATATTTATTTTATGTAGTTTGATTAAGGTACACTGAAATACGAATAAAGATAATCATTATGCTACACTCCAAACTCATTTGTAAGAGACGTGGGGATTGGTGCTTCTAGTCGAACTTGGCACAGCACGACCACACACCTGTCAGAATGTCAACATTGCAAGAATCCGCAGTCCAGTAACTTTAATGTTGTATTTCTGTTTTTAGAACCCATTTTAAATAAGTTACCAATTGTGCCACTGGGATTGGGGTTTTATGCAAGATCTAGAAAGAGATACTCCTAAACTAATGTATTTGCTGGTAACATTTTGCCGTGTATCGCCCTTTAGTTGACCCTTTAGTTTGTTTACCAATATAAGAAAATAAAATCTGCCTACGTTTCTAAATTAAAATGCTTTATTTCCAGAATTGTTCATCTATACTTATAATAAAACTGTAGAGAGGTCAATTCTGTACATAGAATATATATTCAAAATTAATATTGGAGGATGAATGGTGATCGATACTGATGACAAAAATGCAATCAGTAATTTTTTTGTCTGTCTGTCTGTCTGTATGTGCACGCATGGGTCAAAAACTACTGAAGGGATTTTAACCAAACTTGGTACGATTGTAGTCCATACTCCTGGGCAGGGTATAGGCTATATAACATAACGCTAAGACACATAGGAGCTGAGCAGTGACGATAAATTTGAAGCAAGTCGCACGAAAATGCGCTTTCGAGCTCTTATCCTCGCATACGTTGATCATACACCAAAAGTATGTATTACAAAGATGATGGTCTTCAAAAGATCTATAAAAAAGTCCTTAATAGTATATATCTATCTTTTATAAATTAGCCACAATAACGTGTTTAATCGTTAGGCATTTCTTCAAAGTGTATTAAAATACATAAATATATTGTATTTCACATAGATATATCTTTATCAAACTCCCATATTCAAAAAGTACACTTTAATATTTATATTATAAAAAAAAAATATAGGAATCGGTTTATAAACACACAAGATATAGATGAAATAAAACTTCCAAATCTCGCCGCGCCAGTATGGGTACGGCTATACGGTTGATTGTTGTTTAACGCGCGAAACGGCCATCCGCTGCATTTATAAAAAGGCGGGGGCGCTCACGCGCCGACTTCACTCACATTTTGTTTGTTTGGTTGAACGCGGTAATCTAAGGAACTACGGGTAAAAATTAGAAAAATATTTCAGTGTTGGATAGCCCATTTATAGAGGAAGGCTATAGGCTATATAACATCACGCAACGACCAATAGGAGCGGAGCATAAATGAAAAATATTGCAAAAACTAGGAAAATTCTCTTATGTGAAGCAGACGAAGTTGCGCGGGTCAGCTAGTAATAAATAAAAGTGTATTTTACGGTGAAATGTCGTACAATATGCAAAGGAATACAAAGTACAAGCCAATTAAAAAATATTACAGACGTCCGAGCACAAAACAAATATCACATAACTCATACGATGAAGCAAAACGCGAGTGTATTGTTACAAACCATTCTGTTCTGTTCAACTGTAAACACGATAATAAAGAGTTTTTTGTATAAACACAGTGCACAGGGCACCGGGCAGTGTTTTTATTTTAGTTATTCGTTACTACTAAAACTATAATTGCGAGCTTTTTATTC
Organism: Catocala sponsa; assembly: GCA_963564715.1. Taxonomy (NCBI): domain Eukaryota; kingdom Metazoa; phylum Arthropoda; class Insecta; order Lepidoptera; family Erebidae; genus Catocala; species Catocala sponsa. Next base: position 865,298 of record OY751343.1, read on the forward strand.
GTTTTCAGTTACGAAATTCATGCGAGTGTACCATTCGAGTGTTTATATTTTTATTTTCATTAATACTGTGTTATGTACAAATTCTTCGAATAACATCCATGACTGATGGCACAGCGATAGTGTATGCGATTGATATGAATAAGTTCTCTGATTCGATTTCGACTAGGAAACGTGTTATAAGGATTTTGTTTCAAGATAGTTTTCTGTCAGCACGGAGTCTGGATCCTTGTCGGGTAAGCAACAACATGATCATGACGTATTACGAAACCTAAAAGTACAGCTGGCGAAATATTAATAATAATAATAATTATTATTTATTTATTTGCATAAACACAATTAATACTTCATCATCATCATCATCATCATGTCAGCCAAAAGACGTCCACTGCTGGACATAGGCCTCCCCCAAGGTTTTCCACACAGACTGGTCTTGGGCCACCCGCATCCAACCGCTTCCAGCGACTTTATATAAACATAAATACATATTCACTTGTTTACACAATATATAATTTAGTTGACAAATATGTTTATGTTTGTCGTAACTGGCATCTTGCTAAGTTATAGAACAACTTGTATCAAGAGTACCAGTCCCAACCTATACAACATTTGATGTGGTACAATTTAAAGATATAAGCGTTCAGCTACAAACAAATTGGCAGAAATGAAAATAAAACAAAAAAGAAATCAAATAATCGACTCTTACAATAGCAGCAGCCCTTGAGTGTATGTGTGTGTGTGTTTATGTGGGCGTGTGTGTGTTTGAGTGAGTATGTCATTAAGCAAAGGAAAAGTTGCTATTTTATTGGCATAATTATTCACCTTTGCCTTCCTCTTTGGCGATATAGGCATATAACTACATATACGAGTATATGTATGTCTAAATACCATCGGTAAGTATGCAGCGCCGATATAAGATGAAAATCAATGCCTGACACTGAACGAGCTTTGCAGCGATAAATATTCAGGGCAAATATAACAGCGATAAACCAGAGAACAATTATAACATTCATAGCTGTCAAAATACGGTAGTTCATACATCTCAACCATTAATTAATCCTTACGGAAAATCACAACGTGCAGCCTATTTATTTGCACAAGCGGAATGAAACAAACAGCCGGGGTGATATCGGCTAATTGGAGAATTAAGCCTATCAATAATAATGAAACCATCTCGTCTATAAATACCATCGCGAACTAACAAAATATGAGATTAGCAGTCACTCTCCCTTCAGAGTGACGCTCCTTAGAGGGACGCTCTCCTCGTTATGACAAAAGGGAGGCTTTATTGACGTCATTTGCAAGATGACGACGCAAATTAACTTGTCGGCAATAAGCGACAGATTAAAATAATTGCAATTACAGATGTTTGAATATTTCATCGTCATTATTCTGATATTCACTTCGTGGTGTTCTTTCAGAAATCATTTTTGATAACTTTATTTGGGAGTGCAATTAAAATGGCAAGGTAGAACAAAAAACGAAATGGAATGAACATGACAATGACAATAAAAACTCTGGCTCAAAGTATAACAAGGTTTTCTTTATTATGTCGACAGTGTTTTGGTAGTTGTGATAAATGGTCAGCCTATTAATTTATAACTTTTAACAATATTTAACCTAGTTAATAGATATTATATCATGTTGTAATAATTTGGCTAGTCTATAACATTTTAAACCGTCTCCCCAACCGCAGAGCCGGGCGCCGGAGGTCCCGGGATGACCTCCAGCCACCCTGAGGTTTGATCTGAGGGTGGTGGGCTTCGTGGGCCTGCCCGCCATCCGATCAGCACCAGGTCCGAGAGGCGGCGTGCGTATTTCCACGCACGCCTTTGTGTCGATTCCGTCTCCTCTCCAGGGGAGGGGGAAAGTAGGGATTAAGTGAGAAGTGACCAAAGGGTAGGTCGTATTGTGGCCTGCCGTTTCATACGGCGGCGGGCCGAAACCTCGGCGGGGTCGCGACCGCATGTGCAAGTGATTCGCGCGGCCCCGCCGATAGCGGTTTTGTCGAGGAACACCGTGGTAGGTTTAGTCGGTATTCCGGGAGGTACATAACTATAATTTTTATTCCATCTTTCTCTTTTACCCCAGTGAGACCGACATAACCCCTCCGCCCGCCCCCGCGGAGTGGTATGCGTCAATGAATTAGTAAAAAAAAAACGCCCCAAGTAAAAAAAAAGGCCTGTAACATAAATAAATAATATCGGAGGTGGTTAGGAATACTCCAAAAATCCTTAACTACCTAATCAGTAAAACGAGAACAAAAGAAGACCTCACAGAGACTTCGCTCTAATAACAAAAATCAAAACCGCAATGGTCTATGCAAGAATAGAAGCACGTTAAATGTTTATCGACAGCGATCTATGCTTAATATAAATATGTTATTACCGACAAACTCGTTACATTAGATATGAAGAAAACCCAAGAACTAACCGATCATATTTTTAGGTCATTTTCAAAAGTTGGGCTTAGCGCTTTATTTTTAAAGGCAGAAAGCTTAGTTTCCCCATCTTGCCTATCAAACACGATGTATAAATAGAATGGAATACATAACTATGTAAAATGTTTGTGTCTATGATCTTAGCTTACATCGCCTTGCCAGCTAAATAATACTGTGTATTCTATAATCCCAGGTTAAGTACTAACCACACGATAAAAACAATATACCCAATTTAATTCACCTAAGTATAAAATTATACAAATATAAGATGGCTGTATATCACTTAACCCAAGTGATATTGGTATGAACGCAAATACTACGAGATGGGTGTAAAAACCCAGGATTCAACCTCTTCGTCTTAAATGTACATCATATGACCTTGTGACCCCTATAGCTCGGGGGTCTTTTGACCCACAGGGCCCATATTCAAACTCGACCGAGATATGACCCTAAGGTGTCTGCACACCAAGTTACAAGTCAATCGGTCCAGTGATTCCGGAGTTATGCCTGTCACTAACATCAATCTGTCACTAACAGACAGACACACAGACCCACATAGTGTTTTCATTAACCTCTTCGAAGAAGACTTAGAGGTTAATAAACTAACTAGGTTTAATAAATACAGTAAACTAAAAATTTCCGTAGTCATGCAGTTCCACTCAGCACTGACGACGGCGCACGGTGGGCTCGAGGCGCCGGGACGACGACCGCTTCACGGTACAAATCTGCTTTATTATGCCGGGCACCAGTTCACAGTTAATATACACTCAATGAGAGCTTCTTTGCAACTATCTCGAGCGCACTTTAAAATCTCACAAACTCTCATATATTTTTCATAACGCTCTCGACCTAAAGCGCGCTGCAATTATGCGGGATTGTACGACAATCATTTCAGGGGTAAATTCTTTTATAGGGCTATTCGATCTGAAATGGATTGGTTCAGAATGTCGGTATTAATTCAAATAATATCTGGTGGCGCAGCGGTAGTGATGTTGTGAATGAGGTCTCGGGCTTGATACCCGAGACAGGAAATTTTATTAAGTTTTATTTCAGGCTTTTTTTAATGGTAAGTCAAAGTTTGGAAGTTGGCGATGTTGCACAGCCCCATGCCTCGGCTGAAATTCAGTCTCAAGGAACTTATTACATCTTTGCACCACAAAAATAAATTCTGCGATATGATGATGAAGTCCGGTTTTAAAAAATCGGTGTAGTTCAGCATACGTTGCTTTTTTCTTTCGAAGTAGATAATACAATTATAATAGGTAACAGCTGCTTAAAGAGTTTATGTTCTGTAAACGAATGTAAAGGTATCTGTTCTTATTGTGGATGGTCAAATAAAGTCTGGTGTAAATACAATAAAATTATATTAAATATACTTAATTTATATCGGGATTAAATATAATGACCACCAAAAATAGTAATTGCGCAGCAAAATATGCTTACTAAAATAGATCATAACGAGGACCTATACGCCTCAAATCACTGCATTCTTCTCGGAAGGGTTAGGTTTTGTTAAGTTCCTTCTTAAACCCACCTAAAAATAGGAGCACCGCGAAGCGGGGCTCCGTCGAATTATTTTGATGTCTTTAAATATATTTTGCTGTGCAATTTGGTAATCATTTACTATTTTTGACTGTTATAATTTTTTACTTACTCCGGTGATAAGTTAATCATAAGCCATTTATATCTCAACACAGAATATTAAACTTAGTGAATCGCCTAGCACGCGACGCGTTAATAATATAAAATAATCTAAGTCATATTTATATTATAAGATAACTGCGCGTTCTGCGGGTGAATATACTTTATTATTTTAAAAGATTGAGCTGTACAAGTTACTTTTGTGGTTGCGGAGAGATCACTGCCGTGCGGTACTAACGCATTCTTGCGCCTGAATATACAAAAACGAAGGCGTAACCAGAGTTACAACAGCGATATTGCTATTATTATAAGAGTGCCATCAAAAACATCATCAATTTACAATCCACTAGTGACTGCCTCGTTAACAATATGCATAAGGTGGGCAAAGTAAATAAAATTTCATTTGCAAATCGATTTGTGGCCAAGAACGACAATAGGCTCACCCTCTAATACGTAGGACTCAAAAATATAATTAGCGAAAATAGAGGGTAGATTTCAGGTTACACGCATTACGCCATATATGTTTCTTTTTCTGTCCTACTCCTTCAGTGATGTAAGCGTCAGCCTATGAGTGTATGTTTGTATGAATAATACGCTAACAAGCTTGTAAACAAAACACATAGTAGTACAAGCCCCTATAACTTTAGACAAAGCAAAATACGCACGAAACAGAAGCAGTCGCATTCAAAGTACGTTTATCGTTACATATTTGGTTCAGCTATTCGAGTGGAACGAACAGGCAGCCCGCATGTGTGGAGCTCCCCTAAGGGGCATTCGGCACAAACAAGACCCCCGGCGAGAAATTAATCGCATCTCGCTAATCCCGTCTTATCTTCTCTCGCGAGCTTATTTTATCCCGAACCAAATGAATATGACTTCTTATTGTGATGGAAGAATTATTATCATAAATTTGTGAGATTTTCGCAACATGCGAATTTACAATTACGAGGAATTATTATGACTTTAGGTGGCTTAACGACCTACGGCTTTGACTATAGGATAGAATTTCTTATCGGTTATTATATTGGGTATCTTAGTGGCAAATTCGATTAGTATACAGGTTTTGAAGCTTTAAACAAAATTAACTGTCACGTCTGAATATATCTAAAAAGTTGAGCAGAGATGTCTCATACCCACATATCATCAGTTGTATATACATATTATATGCACGTAATGAACTTTATGTGCTGCTATATTTATTAATCTAGCTCAATTATAAAAACCCTGATGCTAATGTTTGTATACATTAATTCTTTTCTCGATCCGCATAAAGAACGAAAAATATTATTCACTAATCACAAATGTATTTACTCTTGTGCGTAAACCATTGGCAGAACAAGACATTACAAATAAACAATTACTAGAACCGAATACCGCATCAGAAATAATAACATTAACTGAAATAATATAACTATTATTATTTGTCTGATATATTGAACATCTAGCATGGAGCCTGTCACAAGTCGTGTTTATTTAATCACATAATCGTGTTTGACGCGGCACGTCGCCGTCGCGCGTCGCTGCGATACTCGTAAGCGATATCTTGAGGTGTGAGATAAGTTTCATCATAAATTCATGTAGTTATGATATTATGTTTAGTTTGCGTCACTTGTAAATAGACTACAGTATTTGGTATATTTGAGGTTACTATGCGATGTAGAAGGATATATCAGTTTGTGTTTATACGATTTGTAATTTTACCAGTGTTGGTGATTGCCGACTAAAATGGATGTATCTTTCTGCAACTCTTATTGTTTAGCAAATTGTTTTTCATAATACACTACACTTTGTTTTTGATAATACATTTCACCGTGGACAGACTGACAAAGAAAGTTTATAAGGCTAGTGTAAATGGAACAGTCGAAAACCTAGGCGGACGTTTCTCGATCAGATCTGAGACGTTCTGGACAAAGGCTTGGTTAAGAGCACCTTGAACCGACGGGCGTGTATGAGGAATGAACTTAAGGACACTTTGAGGACATAATTATAATGAACTTTAATTGAATTGAATTGAATGTGATGAAAGTGACTGAAGGCAGAGAAGTGTGTCGGGATCGTAGCAAATGGAAATGCGTAGTCTCTGCCTACCCCTCTGGGAAACAGGCGTGAATCTATGTATGTATGTATGGATGTATTTCACCGCATCAGCAGCATCTCTCAGTTACTTTAACTACACTCTCTGTAAGTTTTGCTCTACCTCGGATGTATTTTCGTGGCATAGCTCACCTAGTCATTATTCACTGGAGAGCTTTAAGATTGTGAACCTTGGCCATCATCAGCTTTGTCTGTTTTGGAACTTATAGTTATTCTTATTTCAAATAACACGCCTTTCCCGAATTCGAAGAATTACATTATTTTATATATAGTCTCACACCAATATTCATAAAGATGTATCTAAAACCAGATGTTTACATAAAACCAGCGGTAGGTCTAAGTGTAATATACCTAGACCTATCGCTGGTTTTAGGTCCCACTTCATAGGGAGCGTGCCCATGACTGTTCAATAAGCACAATGCCAGAAACCGTGCTGCCACTGAAAACTTCTTACTGAATCACGCGTGAACCGTTACACGGACTTAGATAAAACTTGGTGCATACACAGACCATGTGCTGAATTATACATAAATGAACTTTTTGTACTGATATGCAACATCGAAGGATTCATGCAGGTTAAGTCAAGGGAAGAACATCATTAGACATAAGGCATAAAGGAGATAGGTACAGTCACTCAACAGTAAATCTAACAGTGTCGTACATTGCTTAACTACACCTGATCTTTAGAATGAATGGCACTAACAAGGATGTTGAAGTAATAAAGTAGTTGTCACTTGTGATCCTCGGATAGGCAGAGGCATAATATATTATCTTACGGCTCGCGGCGCTGACGAGGGTGCTCCTTCAATAGGATAAAGGGCGGGGTTATTGCCGTTCATAAGAATCTAATTATACAATGTACCAGGATTATTTGTTAACTAATATAAATTACAGCCTCAGAGTCTAAAAAGCCCTTTGTGATATATTTTTGTGTGTATTTTATTTCGTAAGGCGACAAAAATATTCGCAATTCAACGCATGTGATGTATTTTTAGAATATATGATTTTTTTTCAAGTTTCTAATTGAATGGTAGTTTGAATACTTTTATTTAGTGATCAAATATAAGGGAAATAGAATGGTCAGTAGTTTTTTCTCACAGGATCAACCTTTTGCTTAAGCCTAGCAGCCTAAAGGTAGCATCAGTAACTTTATAAGCTCACTAACCTATATATTTTGACGTTTAAGCGTTTCAATAAGTGCTTTTTATTTAAAAAAAGTTGCACGCCGGCAGTGCCGGCAGAAGTGAAAACTTGAATATTAACGTTGTGCATTTTTGATATTTTGGAATGGTTAGGGAATAATTTTGCACGAATTGCTTTAATTATCAGTGTAAAAGTACTATCATTTATGTGGTAAAATACAATATTCATTTATTGCGCTATCGTACACAAACATGATAATTCCCAAATAGTGCACAACGCCGCTAAATAAGTTTTCACTTCAAAATCATAAACACTTCTTTATAAACCAAATTATAAACCAAAAATAATTCAAAAATGGAAAGCGTGCATTTGACACACGCAGTCGAAGCGCGTAACGTACTATGGTTACGATTGCCAAGGCAATTAACTCTTTCCTGGTTATGCTAGCCTAGTTCTTGGAGAGTTGACAAAGTTGACAATTCTCCCTCCGTCTTACGAATTTTCGATCAGGACACGTGACCTGACGCGAGTTTAACATTTTTTACCCATCACAAAAAAGTGCACAACGCCGCTAAAGAAGTTTTCACTTCAAAAATTGCAACTACCGCACTAGGAATGATTCCTGTGTCGCGGGGGACTTTACAAACGGGGGATTTTTTTAAATTGAACCATTAGTTCCTGAGATTAGCGCGTTCAAACAAACAAACAAACTCTTCAGCTTTATAATATTAGTTTACATTTAAATTCATAGAGGACTATTAGTACCCACACTTATGTATGGAATTGAAAGTTGGGTATGGCAAAAGAAGCATGAGAGCAGAATAAATGCTGTAGAAATGAGAGCGTTGAGAAGCATATGTGGTGTGACTCTGAAAGATAGAATAAGAAATAGTGTGATTAGAGAGAGATGCGGCATGAAAGTGGATATAGTTACAAGAATAGAAAAGGGTATGTTAAGCTGGTTCGGACATGTAGAAAGAATGGACGAGGAAAGACTGACTAAGAAAGTTTATAAGGCTAGTGTAAATGGAACAGTCGCAAGAGGAAAACCTAGGCGAACGTTTCTCGATCAGATCGGAGGCGTTCTGGATAAAGGCCAGGTTAAGAGCTCCTTGAACCGACGGGCGTGTATGAGGAATGTGATGAAAGTGAATGAAGCCAGAGAAGTGTGTAAGGATCGTAGCAAATGGAAATCCGTAGCCTACCCCTCTGGGAAACAGGCGTGAATCTATGTGTGTATGTATGTATGTAAATACATAAAGTACTGTTTTGATATACCTCGGAGAAATCATATAACACCTCATTTAAATAATAATAACATACTTAAAATGCTAGCGCGGCGTAAACTTCATTTGGCAACATTATTATTTGGAGTGATGAGTACGGGTGAGCCTAAATACCTTTATAATAAAGTAAGTTGGAGGGAAGATCACTACAACTATTCCACTCGCTCCACCGCCAAACCGCTGTCAATACCTCGATACAAAACGACAGCCTTCAGGGGATGTTACAAATATGCTGCTACTCATATATGGAATGATCTGCCTCCGCCGATAAGATCCCTGAAAACAAAGGGTACCTTTAAAATACATTTAAAAACATATCTTTTAAAGCAACAGAAATGCGACCAGGATAAACATTACAAATAAATTTTATTATATTTATAAATATATTTAGTTGTTATACTTACAATGTTTTGGTCACACGACCACCGTGTTGATGCAGCGCCGGCGCGGCGGCCAAATGAATCATGCGAGCTCCTCGCCCACCGCTGCGCCGTCGCGTTGCCGGGCGAGTGAGACACCATTAGTTATGTCGTATACCGTAAGTGCAAGTGAGACGGTAATAATACGGATCGCTAAACCGTTAATGGCAACCGTTAGTAGGTTATTATTATTATTATTATTATTGAATATTAAATTTATATACATTATACTATTGCACCAATTTATTTAATTTATATTTGATATATATCAATTACATACTCATCAATTATAATTTATATATATATATATCTTACGTATGTATTTCTTTATTTCTTTTATTTTTTGAATGTGGAACATGTTAAAGAGTAGCTGATGTACGTCCGGGCGTCACTTGGGTTACCACATAACATCAGGGTTGGTTTGAGGTATTAACCGCAAACCAACAATAAACCTGAGTGGTAACCTCGTTTTTCATTATGTATGTACTTTTTTTCTTTTTTGCTTTTTGCTGTGTTATAATATTTGTCTGTATTTTGTGTACGTATATTTTGAAAAATAAAATTACTTACTTACTTACATTATTAAATCCCCTAAAATATATATTGAACCATCAAAAACGTTAACGCCTACAGCATATTTTATCTGAAATCTATCGGCATAATTTACACGTTCATAATAGTCTTATCGGCAATAATAATAAAATTTAATTACAATTTTTATTAGTCTATAACCGCGTTTAACGGTGGGTACAAAGCCTAGCTCAGTTTAATGGGTTCATATCAATTTGTATTCGTTCAGTTCACGGTTGTTTGTATAACCGCCGCGCGCCGCTACGGTCGGGACTACGCTTCCGCTGATATTATTAGTTATGTATCGAATTATAATGTGGCATGTCAGTTTAATAATAATATAATTATAATATTCTATCACATACACACAACACGATCTAGCCCAAACTAAGCAGAGCTTGTGTACTATGGATACTAGACAACGGATAAACATATATATATATATACTTTTTTTTGTAAATACATACATATTATACATAGAAACACCCAGACCAAGACAAACAACCATGTTGATGCACAAATATTTGACTTGTGCGGGAATGAACCCGCGATCTCAAGCGTGGCAGTCGGTTACACCAACCATTTAGAGTTATACTCAATTTAAGCGGTGATAGCTTAGTGGGTGAGGTTAGCCAGGCACGGATGTCAAGTGGTCGCTTCACTATTGGCAAAGTGTTGAGTGTAAAAGGTTCGATCCTCGACATAAAAGTAGTCGATGTGCCGAGATGTTAGGGTCCAATCCTCCCACGGGATAACATTTGTTATGATCCACAGATATTTGTTACGTACTTCGTATCCACTGCCTGAATGTTTGCGAAATCTCCATTAGGATAAAACAGAAAGAAAATGTGTCGACTTATAAAAATTTAAATCAGTAATATCAATGCAATATGATGCAGAAAACCATTTAAAGCTGACTCTGTATAAGAGGACCAATTCATGCAAGCATTGCATGCAATTTTGACGTGACAACGTCTAATAAATCAATGAACGCCGGCTGCACGCACGAAAAAGGATGACTCATTGTCCCGTTACGCTCATTGTAACGTTTTCATCAATGTTTTGTTATGACGTTGTCACGTTAAACTATCGTTCGTAAACCGATTTTACAGACAACCAATTTTTTATTAAGAACTGTGTTAAGAATGAAATACAAAAGCTGGTAATTTACAACACTAGTTGCTCATTAGCAATCAAATTGCGTTGTTTTCAAATAGTTATTCAAAGCCCGTGTGTTTGTTGTGTTATATTTGACAAGTCTACCGCCATACAGTACCTATAATAACAGTAAATTTAAACATGAACAAATTAAACCAGCGATACTTTACGCCTTTATGTCGGTGACGGTAGTGGTACCGGCTCGCCACATTCAATTTTATGGATAACATTAATTAATTGATAGTAAACAAGCCCAGTTGTGATAGGATTTCATAGAATTACCGCTACCAAATTGTAAATTTCATTAATCAAAGTAATTAACAGCGTTACAATAAATTAAAAGTCTTTATTTACATTATTCATTGATGTACAAATAGAATTTCATCATAGCTTTACCTAAGAGTCTAAGGAGTCTTCGGCGTCTAATACTAATTGGCTAAATATCTGTTTTTCCTTGGAGCGGCTGCTATCTGACCTCTGCAACAAAAAGAATATCGCTCTCACTTATTTATTTTAAAAGTAAATTACTATTATACTATAGAATAATTTGAGGTTGCTTACCTCATATTATCTTATCTTATGTGGGAGCCAGTCAGTGCAGACCGGCGACACTTCGACCCAGTGGGATCTTTGTGTCGACACTCTCCCAATAACGAATGCCATAGATGTTTGTTAATGATGTGGGCGTGGGCAATACTAAGAAAAGAAATAATACAACGAAATCCGAAAACTGCGTGTATTGAAGATGTACAGTACAAAACGAAGTAGCGTGCGACGTGCGTGGGGCCCATATATTCACTACCTCGCGGAAATGCCATGCGCTCGCGGCACGCCTCCTCCCTGCGTCCCGCTACCCCCGCGAGCCACGCGCATATCGCACACTATAGTTACGTCGCTAACATATCTCCGCCCAGTGTCCTGGTGACACTAATCAGCAACGGGAAGTAGTGCCACTCGGGTGACCGGACGAGTTAATATTCCAGTTTTCATCTTCACGTCCACTGTTCGAACTCGTCCATCTTTCCCCGGGTAAACGCTAGCGACCACTCCCTTCGGCCAGGTATTTCTACCTAAATTAGGGTCGACCACCACAACTACATCCCCAACCTTTAGGGAGTCTTTATCTAAGTACCACCTTTTACGTGGTATTAAGGTAGGCAGCACTTCCTTGACCCATCGTCGCCAAAACATGTCGGCGAGTCTTTGAGCGGTTCGCCACATCTTACGCAGGTACATGTCGCTGTCGTCGAAAACTCCAGGTACAGGTAAGTTTGATGATGTACTAATCAAAAAATGGTTGGGTGTCAGGGCTTCTGCACATTTGGGGTCCACTGACACGTGCGTAAGCGGCCTACTATTAACTATGTGTTCTATTTCGGTAAGTAAAGTTGTGAGTACTTCTTCCCGCGGTGCTCTTTCTTTTAGCGTTATTTTCAGGGCGGTCTTCACAGTTCTAATTAAACGCTCCCAGGCCCCACCTTTATGAGGACTGACAGGTGAGTTAAAAATCCAATTTATACCGAGATTAGTCAGTTCATCTTTCACCTTACTCTGACGTAAGTCCAGGAACGATTTTCTTAATTCGACGTCTGCACCGCGCAGGTTAGTACCATTGTCGGAATACATGTATTGCGGCCAACCACGTCGGGAAGCCATTCTTCTCAAGGCCATTATAAATGAGTCAGCTGTCAGTGATGGTACTGTTTCAATATGTATAGCGCGCACAGTCATACACGTAAACAATACTCCATACCGCTGCTCTCTACGACGCCCCACCGTAACTTCGATCGGGCCAAATAAATCTACGCCGCAGTGAGTGAATGGCCTATTATGATGCGCTAGTCTTCCTTCAGGTAAGTCGGCCATTCTCGGAGCGCACGGTGTAGCCTTTCTTATGCGGCACAGTAAACAACGAGAAGCAACAGTACGCACTGTGGGTCGTAGGTTCAACAACCAATATTTTTGTCTAAGTTCATTGACTACTGTTTCATTATTCCCGTGTGCACTTTTTATATGTAATTCGTTTGTTATAAGTCTAGCGATGGTGTGCCTTCCGTCTAATATAATTGGGTTTTTCATTTCAGGTGATACGCGAGACACAGCTCCAACTCGCCCTCCTACTCGCAGTAGGCCTTCTCCATCTAGGTACGGGGTCAACATACGAAGTCTGCTGTTAATTAAAATAGGCTTTTTATTTTTCAGTAATTCAATTTCCGACGCAAACGTTTTCATTTGACAGAAGCGTAATAATAATATTTCTGCACGTTTCATAATGATCGTGTCGATCGTCTTTGTGTAGTGCTTTTTACATTTGTCAATAAACAATAACATAGTTGCAGTCGATCTTTTCAAACGGAGCCATGATGATGCGCTTTCGGGATTAGCAACAGGTATGGTATTTTCTGTTTCACATACGTAATGCATGACGTCACATATTTCTTCGTTAATCTGTGTTTTTTCTGTTACAGGTGCTGATGTAAACAAATCGCTTCCGTATAAGAACTTCGGGCCGCGGAACCACTCGCACTCCGGGTGTAACTCATATGTATTTATCTTTGTTGCTACGTCTGCTATATTTTTCTCTGTAGGTATATAGTGCCACTCGCGCGTATTACTTAACTCGTCCACTTCACCAAGTCTATTAGCGACGAACACTTTGTAGTTTCGATTTTCGTTCTTAATCCAATGCAGTACGGTCGTTGAATCGCACCAGAAATATCTTTTTATTGGTTGAAGTCTATGTTCCTTTTGTATGGTATCTGCGAGACGGCATGCAAGTACAGCAGCTTGTAATTCCAACCTCGGAATTGTGACCGGCTTCAGCGGCGCAACTCTGCTCTTGCTGGCTATGAAGGAGACGCATACATTGTTGTTACTATGCACACGCCAATATGCAACCGCCGCATACGCTGTCAGCGACGCGTCACAAAATACATGTAATTGTAACGTCTCGCTCGTATACGCCGTATTACTATCGGAATAAAGATTATTTCCGTTCGTATTATCTTTCTCAGTAGGCATACGAAAGTACCATCTTGGTATTCTAATGTCTTTCAATTTTTGTAATTGAACAATCCATTCACGAAATATCTCAAATTGTGTATGTTTTATCTCTTCATCCCATTGCAGGTTTATCTTCCATGAAGTTTGCATTATAATTTTCGCATTAACAGTGAATGGCGCCAGCAAGCCATATATATCAAATATAGACATCACTATGCGTAATAATTCTCGTTTTGTAGGTATCCTTTCGCCCGATAATATTTCTTTACATATGTTGTCTAGTGATAAGTTGAAGCCAAAGGTGTCACTGTTCGGGTACCACAACAGGCCGAGAGTACGCTCGTACATGTCGTTCACTTCGCTCTTAAAGTTAACAACGGCCGGACTCAAAGTATCGGTAGGCATGCCGTGACACACGGACATTTCGTTCGACGTCCAGTTTCTAATTTCAAAACCTCCTTGTTGATGAATGTATGACACTTCTTTCATTGTTTTTATTGCTGTATCTGTATCATCAAAACAATCGATGTAATCATCCATAAAATGATTTTTTATTATGGCTTGAGCTGCCTTCGGCATTGTGTTCGAGTATCGCTGAGCATTTAAGTTTTTCACATGTTGAGCAATAAATGGTGAACAGTTGGCTCCAAATATGAGTGAAGCCATAACAAAATTTTCTATTTCTTCATCTGGGTTGTCACGCCATAGGAATCTTAAAGCATGTTGGTCTTCTCGGCGTATTTTTATGCGAAGAAACATATCTTTAATGTCGCCTGTGAGACCGATCGGCTTCTCTCGAAATCGGAACATAATGCCGAGAAGTGACTCCAATAAGTTCGGTCCTGGCAATAAATAATCGTTCAGTGACTGACCATAAGATTTTGCAGCAGCGTCGTAAACAAGTCTTAATTTCTTCTTATTGGGATTATCAACTCCAAAGTGAGGAAGATACCATATTTTTTTAACATCTTGTGGGTTCTCATTGGGCTCTATGGCACGAGCATAATTGTTAGTAAATAAATGATCTATTCTTTCTTTATATCTTGAATTATAATCTTTATCAGCCATCATTTTTCTTTCGGCGCTTCTTAATCTTCTATAAGCGTTTGGATAAGAATCCACCATCTTAGCATTGTCATCTTTCCAGGGTAAGCCGACCTCCCATCTTCCTTCTATCAATTTAGCAGATTTATTCACCTTGTTTATTGCCGTTAAATCGCTTTTATTTTGTCTTGCTTTATTGTGAACACCGATGCTTTCAAACATAAATGACTTGCGAACAAGTTCGTGAAGTTGTGCGTCGAACTTTAGGTCCGTGTGTATCGCGGTGCAGGAATTATTGACGGGAATTTGAAGTGCACAATCGCTCGCTGAGTTCGCGCTCGTAGGTATACTATGAAGCGGCGCGTCGCTTCCGGTGCTTGTGTGCGTAGCTGTCGATGTAGTGGCGACAGGGACGCCGATGCAAACTTGGGCAGAAGGACGACCGGCGAGCGCGACGGTGCTTGCTTCTTGTTCTGCCGCCGTTATCATAACACATTCGGATGATATTGGTTGACGTTGGTTGCGGTATGCGCCATGTATGCACCATCCTAATGGGGTCAAGGTGGCACATGGTTCACTTTTCTTATTATGACCCATTATCACTTTTATTGGCGAAATTAAATGATAATTATCCTGTCCGATTAATAATGTCGGTTTCACATCCTTAAGCCACGTAAATTTATCACTTATTTGATGTAAATGTTTATAGTTTTTTATATTAATGTCCGATAATTTTTGTAATGGTAGATTTAGTTCACTTATTTTTCTTGCACATAGTTCGTACGACTCATTGTTTTGATTAGTAATTTTGCACGTTATCACTTCACTTGTACATGTTAATTTAGAGTCCCATGCTCCACGGACGGACAATGTCTGTTTCTCGCCTCGTAAGCCTACGAACTCGGCAACTTCACTAGATATTAACGATATCGTCGCGCCGTCATCTAATAGCGCGTATGTACTTATAACACCGCGCGGGCCATACACTTTTACAGGAACTACTTTTAGACACACTGAGGCGTTTTCCATATTGTTCGTGTATGTCACAATTTCTGAACAGTCACTAGGCACTATATTGTTCTGGTCCGCGGTTTTATCACTTTCCGTTAACAGTTTATTTTCACTGGTTATTATATCACTGTTTTTTGTTTTCCAATGCAGGTAACGATGATGCGGTAGCGAGCATTCGCCTACGCCGCATGCAGGCGCTGAGCAGGTGTCGCGATTGTGTGATGCCAGCAAACATTTGTGGCATAGTTTATTAGCGCGCACAAAGCGCCATCGGTCCTTGGTCATAGCGCGTTTGAACCGTGCGCATTCGGTTAGTTTATGATTACCGCCACGACAAAATTTGCACTTAGAAGTAGATTCTTGTTTATCACTCAACAATAGCGCATGATGTTTTCTATCTTCATGTTTCCTTTTATATTCAGATTGACTATGAATATAAGTTAATCCGGCGGTAGATATTTTACTGGCTTCGTCGTACAAAAACTCGGCGAGCATTACTAATTTCGATGTTTCATTTTCGTAATAAGTGCTATAATAGTCAGCCCATTTGTTGATAAGAGCACTGGGACACTTTGCCAATACTGATGATATTAGTTCCGGACTCCTTAAATAATCGGTTTGATTCACTGCTTGCGCTGCGGCCACAAAGTTTTTAATTTTAATTGCGAAGGAAACAATATCTCGATGGTAATTTTGTGGTAAAGGTGACATTTTTCTTAATTGATATGTAATTTTATTGATTATTACTTCGGGCCTACCGAAGCGGAGTTCGAGTGCTTCAATGACTGATTGCGGCGACGTGTTTCCGTTGAGAAGTGACAACACTGTTTCTTTTGCCTCTCCACGAAGGGCTTTGCGTAGCCTCCACATGTTCTCTGCGTCACTATACTTGCAGAATTTAGTTGACTCGTCATACGCCTGTTTAAAACCGAGCCACTCGAGTGCATCGCCGTAGAACTGCGGTAAATCCTTTGAGGTAGCGAATCGTGACATCAACTGTTGATTTTGTGAGGTAGCGAGGTGAATAGCACTAACTAAATTATTCATTTCAGGATCACCTCTGTGGCCGACTTCTTTTTCAGCTTGATGATTGTGGCTACAGTTTTTTTCAGAAATATGACTACGCTCGAGCCACTCTTGCACTTTGTCCACGGTCCTTACGGAGTGACCTTCGCTGGGCTGATGTCTAGAGCTCTGGCGGCTGCTTCGTTGATCCTCGAGAGCAGCTAATTCGGCAGCTAGTTTCATGTCTACCAGTTGCTTCTGAGCTTCAGCTTCCTTCTTCGCTATTTCCGCTTTTTCCTTCGCCGCTTTGTATAACAATTGTTTTTTACGGGCTTCTATAGAACTTTTGTTGGAGCCCGAGGAAACTCTGGTATGTATACTTTTCTTCGTGCTTCCAATGTCAGTCTGTGGTCTTTTTGCAACATCGCACATTTCAAGTTTTGCTGGTAACGCTTCGGACTGCACGTCGTGTGACGGTTCTCCCTTCTTTGTGATCGCATGTTCTTTCTTCCAGGCGCTACGTGTGCGAACCGTGTTTTCAAGGCGGTGCGTGCGTGACGGTGGAGGAGTGCTGAACATCGTCGTGGCAGAGAGTCGTCGTAGGCGACGCGTGGGTAAGTATTTATTTCACGATAAGTATCAATCCGGGCTCGAAGGACCACTTTGTTAATGATGTGGGCGTGGGCAATACTAAGAAAAGAAATAATACAACGAAATCCGAAAACTGCGTGTATTGAAGATGTACAGTACAAAACGAAGTAGCGTGCGACGTGCGTGGGGCCCATATATTCACTACCTCGCGGAAATGCCATGCGCTCGCGGCACGCCTCCTCCCTGCGTCCCGCTACCCCCGCGAGCCACGCGCATATCGCACACTATAGTTACGTCGCTAACAATGTTCATGGCAGCCGGGACCAACGGCTTAATGTGCTCTCCGAGGCACGGAGCATGCGATAATTGTCAATCAATACGCACATAATTTTGAAAAGTCATATAACTTCCGAAAGTCAGAGGTGCGCGACGTGGGTTCGAACCCGAGACCCTCTGCATTGCAGTCTGTTGGTCTCCCCACTGAGCTATCGCTGCTCTTACCTCATATTAACTGTCGCCATTAAGGATATAAGTTATAGGCAGTACTGTGTATTGCAGTAACTGTAAAAATATGCCTTTTTGTGCATACAGAAGGCATAAGTTGAATATCACTTTTGCACTTCAACGTGATGTAATTAGCGCCTGGGTCTGTCTACCTACATACATGACCTATGGAACATGCACTCAAATTACATTATAAGATTATCTACAATAGATAACGTGACACTGAAAATGTACTCAGAGGTCGAAGTAACTGTGCCTTTTATCTTAAACTCCAACTACACAAATGTACTCAGAGGTCGAAGTAACTGTGCCTTTTATCTTAAACTCCAACTACACAAAATGTACTCAGAGGTCGAAGTAACTGTGCCTTTTATCTTAAACTCCAACTACACAAAATGTACTCAGAGGTCGAAGTAACTGTGCCTTTTATCTTAAACTCCAACTACACAAATGTACTCAGAGGTCGAAGTAACTGTGCCTTTTATCTTAAACTCCAACTACACAAATGTATTCAGAGGTCGAAGTAACTGTGCTTTTTATCTTAAACTCCAACTACACAAATGTACTCAGAGGTCGAAGTAACTGTGTCTTTTATCTGAAACTTCAACTACACAAATGTACTCAGAGGTCGAAGTAACTGTGCCTTTTATCTTAAACTCCAACTACACAAAATGTACTCAGAGGTCGAAGTAACTGTGCCTTTTATCTTAAACTCCAACTACACAAATGTACTCAGAGGTCGAAGTAACTGTGCCTTTTATCTTAAACTCCAACTACACAAATGTATTCAGAGGTCGAAGTAACTGTGCCTTTTATCTTAAACTCCAACTACACAAAATGTACTCAGAGGTCGAAGTAACTGTGCCTTTTATCTTAAACTCTAACTACACAAATGTACTCAGAGGTCGAAGTAACTGTGCCTTTTATCTTAAACTCCAACTACACAAATGTACTCAGAGGTCGAAGTAACTGTGCCTTTTATCTTAAACTCCAACTACACAAATGTATTCAGAGGTCGAAGTAACTGTGCTTTTTATCTTAAACTCCAACTACACAAATGTACTCAGAGGTCGAAGTAACTGTGCCTTTTATCTGAAACTTCAACTACACAAATGTACTCAGAGGTCGAAGTAACTGTGCCTTTTATCTTAAACTCCAACTACACAAAATGTACTCAGAGGTCGAAGTAACTGTGCCTTTTATCTTAAACTCCAACTACACAAATGTACTCAGAGGTCGAAGTAACTGTGCCTTTTATCTTAAACTCCAACTACACAAATGTATTCAGAGGTCGAAGTAACTGTGCCTTTTATCTTAAACTCCAACTACACAAAATGTACTCAGAGGTCGAAGTAACTGTGCCTTTTATCTTAAACTCCAACTACACAAAATGTACTCAGAGGTCGAAGTAACTGTGCCTTTTATCTTAAACTCTAACTACACAAATGTACTCAGAGGTCGAAGTAACTGTGCCTTTTATCTTAAACTCCAACTACACAAACGTATTCAGAGGTCGAAGTAACTGTGCCTTTTATCTTAAACTCCAACTACACAAATGTACTCAGAGGTCGAAGTAACTGTGCCTTTTATCTTAAACTCCAACTACACAAATGTATTCAGAGGTCGAAGTAACTGTGCCTTTTATCTTAAACTCCAACTACACAAATGTATTCAGAGGTCGAAGTAACTGTGCCTTTTATCTTAAACTCCAACTACACAAATGTATTCAGAGGTCGAAGTAACTGTGCCTTTTATCTTAAACTCCAACTACACAAAGTATTCGGTGACCGCGTTAACGGTACTGTCTAGCGATAACGCCGATCTTACTCTTGAGAGCATTGCATCGCCCTCATAGGACCGTCAGTCTATATGTCTTATCTATTAGTAAAGTTTACGAGCAAGCTTAATGCACTTCTAGAAGATATTGGATTTAAAATATGTTTATAGGCACGTTGCTGTGGTAAAAAGGGTTGCTACATCTTGATAGTATTAATAACCTTATAAGATGTGGTTATTTTTAAGGTCGTAAAAGATCTCTGAAGTAAAACTTTAAAATATTAGATATCTGAACTAAACACTAAAACTGTTTAAATGTTATAGTTTTTAATCAATTATCATCAGATGGGGATGCATTAATATATATTATGTATATTTATGTTATAGTTTTACTATAGTTTCATTTGAATTAACTGTAGGTAACGATTCTCAAGTAGGTTTAATTTTGTGGTATGGCCAAGTCCAGAAAAAAACCAAGTATAAAAAAATTAAGAAACTATATAACTGATATTAATATATAGTGCCAAAAAAGAAACTTTGATAAAATGATTTTTGATAAGCAAAAATATTTTTAATAGGTCATGATCTATAAAGATTTCTAAATAGAATTTTGAATACTAGATCGCGATAGGTTTACGCCCTTACATATGACGTCACTGTACCGTTACACTCTACATATATTTTATATAAATTTATATAAATAGAAAATTATATAACAGTAGACGAAAGCTCATTACATCTCTTACTTTATATACAAACATCTTTGTTTTTCTATACTTGATATTTCGATAAAATACAAAAGATACTTTTTATTATCATTTGATGAGATTTTAAAGATATCTCTGTATTACGTTTTCGTATCACGAGGCGTCACGACACAGCGCGCACAATTTCCGGCTCGGAGTACGTGCCCACACACACCCGCGCCAACTAATAACATAATCCTCATAAGCTCCTGTTAGCCCGGTACCTAAGCTTCGCGACAATGGCCAAGTTTCATAAGTATCACAATGTCTATTAATTTCTCAGAGTAATTAGTATGAAAGACTAAGAAATTATGTCATAGAGTTGTAATTTATCCAATTTTGAAGTAAGTTGATTTTGTACATACCTACATATGTACATACATAGACTCACACCTATACATATGTCCTTAAAAAGGTTGTGGGTCAGCGGCTCGTATACGAGCCACCAAATTACTTTATTATTGAAAAAAGGGCATGACCTTGTCGCCTACGTAACCAACATTTTGCTAGCTATTTAATGCTTGAGTATGTTCAGTAGTAATTCATGGAGAAATGGTTGCAGCACCTTACAGTCATGATTTGTAAACAAAATTTTATTGTAAACTTGGCGATTAAAAAGAGTGGCCATGAGTTTCTTGCCCGTTCTTCTCATTAGCCCTACACCTTGCTGAACGTGGCAGTAAATGTAAATTCACAGAAAAAATTTAGTGTAATTTTGACATTCATAAGTGTTACCTTGTAACCTAACTTGAATACATTTATTTTTGATTTTGATTTGATTATAAGGTCACACAATATACCTTACTGCCGTTTATCGAGCATATTTCCAAACACAGTTCTGCTATTAAAAATTACCCGACGAGAAAACCCAATAACATCTGAGTATTCGAGGTCCCGTATGATCAGCCGCAGGTACAAGAATAAAAAAGCGAAACCAACACAAGACCGTTTGGTATTCATACGAGTGTTTGTTGATATGTCTAAGAATTTTATTATAAATATGTTCTTTTGGCAGGTTATGAAATAACATTTATCATGAGTTGTTTATACATTTTATTAAGTATTTATACTATAATAATATTATCAGCCCTATTTAAATAATAATATAATATTCTATCACATACACACAACACCATCTAGCCCAAGCTAAGCAGAACTTGTACTATGGGTACTAGACAATGGATAAACATAAATATATACCTTTTTTTGTAAATACATACATATTATACATAGAAACACCAAGACCAAGACAAACATCCAAGTTCATGCACACAAATGTTTGATTTGTGCGCGAATCGAACCCGCGACCTCAGGCGTGGCAGTCGGTTAGACTAACCACTACGCCATTGAGGCCTCTCCCTCTGCTGGGTACAGATCTCACCCAAGCGTGAAAAGGGCTAGGCCATAGTCCACCATGCTGCTATAGTGTAGGTTGGCAGACTTCAAACATTTACGAGAATATTATTGAAAGCTCTCATACATGCAGGTTTCCTTACGTAATTTTTCTTCGCCGTTAACGCGGGCTATAAATAACTATTTAATATGCACATAACTTCGAAAGGTCAAATGCGCGCCTTGGGAATGAAGTCGAAAATTCTGCGTAGCAATTCAACGATGTCCCACTAGGCTGCCGCTGTTTTTTACTATTTATCACAAACTACTTACAGGTTACATATTAAAATAAATATTTAATAAAATCATTTTAAATAAGGGATGTGGCTACAGCTGGTAGAATATAACTGTCATCTGCTAACGTGTCTAGACTGTTCGCTGCAATAGCGCATTGAATAGACAGACTAACATTTAGAAAATATAGTTCAAAGGCTGCACCTTTATATCTGAAATGGATATCGTTAATTTCACGATAACAAAATAAAGCTAAGCTTCGTCTTGCTTTGCGCGTTATAAAGCGTATTCTCTGTAATAACACGGCTTTAGGAGATACTGCTAGATTAGTTAGATCCAGCGCAACGATCACGCGAAGCGGCGATCAATCGTTCCGCTAAGTCTTGGTATAGACTAGAAATGTCTCTTTGAAAAAGTAAGTAGCTAAACTATATAGAATTCGAACGTCAAAGCAGATAAAAATAAATCAATCTGATAATGCCAGAATCCTTCCAAGTTGTCTACGTAAAGTTCCTAAGATATCATATTTCACAAACTTGTTATAAATAACGCGAGATAACGCCTAGCCCTATACTAGATTAGAAATATTGTTCCAAATACAACACATGTTCCACGTCTGCGTAAATATGAGAAAATGTTCAACATTTTCCAATATTTACGGAACATCGGAACAAAACTAAGCTTGTATACCCGCGAGGGTTGAAAAGGGTTAAAAATAACAGTAAAAAATGTACATGTCAATATTTTTTGTATTGTTTGTGAAAGTTTATTTTAATATATTATACGTCGAAATATTGTTTTATTGTATAAATACAAAGGTCGAGTCTACTGAATACACAACTTATTTTATAGTCAGAGGATATCCCGAATTTTAATTTGTCAATATAGGTTACTTGTGCTCGAGTATGGACACCGGCGCGTCGAGTCATCGATACTGCACTCTCGGTCCCATCCAAAACATTCATGTTTCCTCTACTATCACTGGTGATAGGGTCCTGTATCAGTTTGGACTATCCAAGCTAGCCTGAGTGGGTTCATAGCACTATTCTGTCGTATTCAATCTAGGCGCCTATAGCTTATCTCCTCTCCTCTGGCATAGGTAGGCAGCAATCTGTCTGTTTCCTAAGTAGTTTATGTTTCAAGTTACTGTATAATATTAGAATTACAGAAATATTCATGGCCGGTAGTTGCTGTTTACAAGCAAGTCTACCGGCTATAAATTAGGCACTCAATACTGCGGTAAGGATAGCTCGATCCAGATGGCAAAGGTCTCTTCCATAACTATTTTCCAAATAATTTCTTCCACAGTATACGCAGGCTCTAGAACGAACTATTATTCGCAGTGATATGCGTTTTTTTTTTAAACTTGGATTAAGGAACATTACTATCACGCTATGCTAGTGCATAGTGCCTGGCAATGTCAAGAATTGCCCAGGTAAGTTATTATTTCACTAGGTAACTCTTGGCATTGCCAGAGTCAATGGATAGCGATTAATATTTACCATCAGATGGCCCGCAAGCTCGGCTGCCGCTAGCAGGGAAAATACAGAAAATACGGTATGTTAATAAAAAAAATGATACACTTTATAAAAGCGAAGTATTCACAGGTGCCACGGCACCGAGAGCAACATTCAGATTTTATTTAAATTCAACCATTTTCCATCCACCGTTTGAGCTTGGTGCCATTGTCGAGTCCCACTCGGTGGAAACGCGCGGTAACTGTAACCAAAGTTCCACTTTTCATTGTCACCCGACGCCATTTCACAAACTCGCTCGCTGCCTGTTGAAATCATTTAGCTTTAAATCGTTCAACGTAATAAGATTATTTGAAACCGAAAATAATTTGTGGCATTAGCTTTTTGTGAGGTGAGTTTAAGGCGCTTTGATAATGATACTGTTCGTTATAAGTACTTGGGTAAAGATAGAATTGTGAAGCAAAGAGGAACCTCATTAAAATCGGTTTAGCGGGTTGGCCGCGAAACTCTAACAAACTGACAGGCTACTTTTGCATTTGTAATATCCTACTAATAATATAAATGTAAAAGTCTGTGAGGAAGGATGGATGTTGGTTATTCTTTCACTCAAAAACTATTAAACCACTTACGATGAAATTTCGTATGTAGATAGCTGGAGACCTTGATTAACAAATATGCTTTCTATCCCATTATTCCCACGGCATCGGGACTTACGCGGGTGAAACCGTGGGGTGCAGCTAGTAATTAATGAGATGGCAATAATGTATACGACCCACTTGACGTCTCACTCACGCTATATGGACTCTATGTTTGTTAAAGTCGTTGCTATATTGTCGGCGCGTGGGATACAGATCTTATAAGAGACCAGTAGTTCTTGTCAGCAAAAACGCTTTGCTATTGATAGTTCAGCGTCTTCAAGGTAGTCTAAAAATTGATAAGTAATCACTGAAGGTAGACAATATACAAAAACATTAAAATGATTACTGGAGGTAATAGAAGATTATGTGGCTGTATAAAAATATGAGAATATATTTTAACTCGAGAAAGAATATTCTAGAGCAGGATAAATACTGACTACAAATTATATCATTTGAATTACACTAAGCCATCTACATCATAGCTACTTGATCAAAACTATGACACGCGCATGACCGCTAACCACATTTGTGTCCACTTTATTGTTATAAACCTAATGCTGTCTGTACTTGATTATCCAGGACCATAAGTCATTGAATGGCTCCACCCCCACTTACCCTTGACTGCCTCGCTCTCTGTATAATAATAATATTAAGCAGTCGTTCATCCCTCTCGCTAATATGGACGGACAAAGGGACAGCAGCGTTCCTCGGGGAACAGACGGCACTTCATTTTCTCTTAACTCTAGTAATGACGCTAGACGCTAAGCTACATCGGGCCGCGCTACACACCGAATAGTAATTACGATTACTTTCAATATTATTATTAAACTAGATTCTACCCGAGCCTTCGCTCGCGTAAATGTAGGTTAGTTTCAGTTAGGTTAGTAACAGTACTTTTTCTGCATGAAAGGTATCTTCCTGTCTGTCCGTATATCTTCCTCTGATCCCCTGACAATTAATTAGGATGTGAATGTAATTTTGTTTATTTGTTACGCTTTCACTCCTTAACCACTCAATCGATTATCATAACATTTCGCATACATGTTGTCAGGGGTATAGCAAAGGACATTGGGTACATTTTATGAAGAAATAAATAGCAATTTATTGTCATAATCATAATTAACGCAAGCAAAGCCGCGGCAAAAATCTAGTCATAAATATACCAGCTCGACCGTAGCCGTATTTGTGCTGTTGTTTTTTATGCGGAAAGTACAAAAGCCAGAAGGCCTATTCCCCACTTGATCTCCATTTTTCCCTGCTCCGACTCTCTTTTCTCCATGCCCTTCATCTTTTTATTGTTATTTATGCAAGTTGCAAGGGTTCATCAGGTCACGTGTAATGTTACCGTTTGGTGTGACGCGTGCCCCGAATGCCTCGGTCGTCAACTTAAATCGAGTTCCCGATGCTCGCTCTTTGACGCACCTCGAACAACTTTGTCATTACTGGCGTCACCGCTGGCTGCGTGACTAGCTCCAATGACTATAGTAATTGTGTTTATTTGCTCATTTGTGACACCAAATATAATATTATTATATAAATTATTAGATTTTGCCCACAGCTCCGCTCGCGTAAATGTACGTGAAGCGACACTGCTGACGCTTTAGTTATATATAGTCAGGTGCAAGTACGTAGTAGTGCCGCGCGGCATTATACGGTTGAGCTGGTATATTTATGACTAGATTTTGCCCGCGGCTTTGCTTGCGTTAATTAAGATTATAACAATAAATTGCTATTTATTCTCTTCATTAAATGTACCCAATGTCCTTTGCTATACCCCTGACAACATGTATGCGCAATGTCATGATGATCGATTGAGTAGTTAAGGCGTGAAAGCGTAACAAACAAACAAAATTACATTCACATATTTAAACACAAGTTTCAAATTGAATGTCGTATCGAAATATTTAGTGAAACTTTTGTATGTTGATACAAAAATACATTAGAGTCACGTCTATATCTACAACTATCTATATACCTAAAAGGGGTAAGCAGATGTGTATTATTACTGACCGTCGATGAAGCCCCGACTCGCGGGGCTCCTATTCCTCCTCGGGGGACTTTGTTTTATAATATTATGTAGTAATAATACACATCTGCTTACCCCTTTTAGGTATGTAGATAGATGTAGATATAGACGTGACTCTATATATGTATGTATGTATAAACATGCCGTTGTGTATTTTTACCTTTACAAAATTTTCACTAAATATTTTGATACGACATTCAATTTGAAACTTGTGTTTAAATATTTCACTTAAGGTTCTTTGACCTTAAATAGAGAAGCCTAAACTTACAACAAAGATACACACTCATGCATATATTATAGGAGTACATTGTCTGTGTTGGCCGTAGATAGCCGCGACCTGAGACCTAAGTATACACCGTTCTCCGGACTAGCACAAGTTATGTCCAACTTGTATCTCAGACTTTATTGGGAGTTGAACTTTACTTAGCTTCGATAGTACCTGTATTGACTTAAGGATCGTTATATCGGTACCTATTGGGAACGTTCTAGAGACTAGTACTAAGTTAAAACTTTTGTTCAATGAAACTAAAAATGTATACCTAATCCCTGAAGGGGAGACAGAATACTACTACTTTTCTGGAACTTGAATAATAATAATAATAATATTCTACTACATACACACAACACCATCTAGCCCAAACTAAGCAGAGCTTGTAACATGGGTACTAGACTGTGGATAAACATACATATTATATACCTTTTTTTTTGTAAATATATACATATTATACATAGAAACACCCAGACCAAGACAAACATCCATGTTCATGCACACAAATGTTTGACTTGTGCGGGAATCGATCCCGCGACCTTAGGCGTGGCAGTCGGTTACACTAACCACTACGCCATCGAGGCCGTATTATAAACCAATATTGCTTCATTTACTCACATTAGGTATATTTTTCACCTTGCTGGTCGGTTTAAGGTACCTTTGACCTGACTTGTCAGCGGAGTTAGAGTTAGAATAGTGGAGCCTCGCTGATTTCAGCATAAATGGGCCGGCTCGACCGGGGAAGGACTATCCTCTCACAGAATATCGACGTAAAATAGCAGTATTCCTACTGTTGTGTTTCGTTCGGTGAGTGATAGTGCCGGAGGCCCAATCCTGCTGCTTCTCCTTCCCACTTCCTTTCCTAAAGGGTCGGCAACGCGCAGGCGTCCATAGGCTACGGTGACCACTTACCATCAGGTGGGCCTTATGCTTGCTTGCTACCTTAGTCGTATAAAAAAAAAGACTGTCTCCAATCTAGTTAGAAAATGTTAGCCTAAGTATTCCCCTTGCAACAGTCTATAGATACCTTCTTTTTTATAATATATAATTAGGTTGGAAGCATCATACATTTCTCAAGTTTTGTGACTATGTATTCTTTAGTCTCCTTCCTATTCAACGTTTATGTTAATTTATCGCGTAGAAACTAAAATATTGTACCGATTACATAGTATACGTGATATAGAAATCATTACATAGAAACAGAAGCAAAGTTTTACACACTGTACGGTCACGATATCCCTGTGTATATTGTTATAAATGTTAGTATTACGTAGTAACTTTTGTTATTACTCTGGCTAGATGAATAACGACGGACTCAGTATTCAAAACATATCACTAACCTCAGTAGAACATCTACGAAATGTTCAATAAAAGTTTATTGAACATCCATAAATTGTTCATACAAAACCTCATATTCAATATTCTATGAATGCCAAGAGATTTAATATCTCGGTACTTTTGTCAATTCCGTTTGACAAACAAAAAACATACACTCACTGGAACAGGACTGGATCGTCGCACGTGGCACTCAATAAATCAGAGGTCCCCTTTCGTATCATATTGGAGGCTAATAAAAAGGTTTTTATCATTGGCTTTTATATTTGGATTCGACTTAATATCGTTATGAGGAGACGATTTGAAGTTTATTAAATGCGTTGGAATAAAATTGTTTGTATTGATTCTGTGTGATCTGTGATTGACGCAGGCCGCATTGGTGTGGCGCTCTGTAGGACAGGGCTTTTATGGTACAAGAGGACGAAATATTATTATGTTGTGTGCTTTTATTTTTGTAGATTTAAGAATATAAATAGATATTGAGGGATTTCGTTAATTATTTAAATATTGACTTAACCGAACTGTAAGTCAAAGTATGTGCATTAATTGAAATTAAACTACTATATACGGATTTTATCGCGTTGTTTATTTGACACTGTTACAAAATTTTTTGAAAAACTGTTACACTATGTGCATTATTATGTGCATTAATATTTTACAAAGTAGGCCGTAATCCTGTGTGGTAGGTACTAATTGTCGGCCTCGATGGCGTAGTGGTTAGTGCAACTGACTGCCACGCCTGAGGTCGCGGGTTCGATTCTCACACAAGTCAAACATTTGTGTTCATGAACATGGATGTTTGTCTTGGTTTGGGTGTTTCTTCTATGTATTATGTATGTATTTACACAATTTTTTTTTTTTTGTATGTCTATTCATTGTCTAGTACCCATAGTACAAGCTCTGATTAGTTTGGGCTTAGATAGTGTTGTATGTGGTAGAATAGAATAGAATTAAAATTGTTATCAATGTTATACTACTAATCCAAAATCCTGACTATGTACTGGCGTATTACTTATATTAACTTAGATGTTTAAATCATCTGTATTGACAGCAATATCTGCAAAACAAGAACATGTCTAAGTATTGACTGTAGTAAAAACATAGATGTATGACACAACTAGAACTCGCGTCACCATCAGTGAGGAAAAGGAAACTGTCTCATTAGTCAGGCGGAGTATGTTATCATTAGCAGGTGTAAGTGACTCATGCCGGAAAACAAACAGTTCATAAATCTCGCCCCTGTCTGGATGTATCTCACACCTAATAAGACGACGAGGCAAATAGAATCATACAGTGAGTAATATATTACTAGTTCAGTTAGTTAACATGTCTAGTAAGATATCAAGACAACGTATAAAAATGTGCACGACGTGTTACAAACAACAAAACATTTTGTAATTAATTAAAACTAACATATTTGTTCTGGAAAAAGTGAATTCACCCACTTAAAGTTATCCTTGAATCGTGGTTATATTCAAATAGCACAATACTTATCCTTTGTACCAGAAAGAAGGACGCGAAGACCATGCCCAATCTGCCAAAGCCTATTTTAATTATAAATGTATTTTCCATAGAAGTTTTCCCCAATAAATAATCGATCTTAACGATTAGCCGCCGACGCGGAAATGGCTGGCAAGCATTATTAAGAAATTGAAACCAAATTAATTGAGCCATATTTCGTTAAATACCCATTGGCACAAAATTACCAAACAGCCAAATTACGCAATAAATACATTACAAAATAAACTCCGAAATTGGAAATTGATTTTCAGTGATCCAAGCATTATGGATTATGTAATGGTGTTAATACCGAGAACGTAAATATTGAACATTAGGGAAAGGAGTAAATATAATTTTACGCGTTCACGGTATACGCTCACAAAGAACCATGATTCATTATTTTTATCGAATTAATTATAATGAATGAAAATTTAATGTTGAATTTTCACGAGTAAGGAAATGAGAAGCACTGAACGAATTTATTGTAAAACAACTGGAAGAAACACAAAGTATGAATAATAATTAAATTCAGATTTTATTTTGCACTCGAATTATTACGTACCTACCACGAGTTCACTAAGTTTTTGTTTAACTGTAACTGTTAAAATTGAGTTCCATTATATTCATAAACTAGCTCTTACCCGCGACTTCGTCGGCGTGGGTTTCTTTTATCGCAGTACTTTATTTTTTTCTAAAATAAAGGTAGCCTAATTAACATCTTATACCTTCAGGTATCTACCAGTGAAAGTCCCTTCAAAATCGGTCCAATCGTTTCAGAGATTGATTTTTCCTTTAATGAACAACATGGTGTTTAGATTTAATTCACATTAATTAGCTGCGCTTAATGCCGGTGCCGAAGAACGATAGCATCTCGATCTCGGCTGCTTTTAAGCGCTAGTAGGTCGGTAAAACATTTTCAAAGGTTCGGCCAAGCGTGATTGATTCTGTCCGGTCGCAAATGCCACCTTAGTAATATACCTATATAATTTTATGTATTAAACCTGTCAATTCTTAGAATACCAGACTACTAAAAACATATTGTGTCAGACCGCCGAAGTATCGCGCCAACTCAATAGGACAATACATAATTTGAAAGTTTTGTCGACATTCTATACTCTTGCTCCTAATCGAGTATAAGCTTGAAACAAAATAGCCCAGGCATTAATAAAAAGCTCTAACTATTCAGAACGAAGTCGACTCATGGTAGGTATATAGTAATGATGAAGCAGTGTCGGTGGAGCGAGACACAGATTGCGTTTATCGCGGTCCAGCCAACGACTGTCGATATAAAAACCGTAACTTCTATGAAGACGTACCGAAGCTTTATACTTTTTATACCACCAGATAGAACATCTAACTGCCACTTAAAAATACAAAAGGCGAAACGTACTTCGAAAAAAATGGACCTACGGGTGGATTCACATTAGAATTTATTTTAGAAGGTCTCTTGGTTTAAAATTTCGACCGTATATTAAATGCTAATATAAAGAGATCAATAATTTACAGTCGGATATAGAGCCTATATTTAGTTACAAACATTTAGTTACAAAGTGAGAGTAATGTCAGATTCTGAAAATTAAAGCTATATGGACGATTGATCACAGCGAATTACTATTTTACAACATACCAGTATCAAATAGTTGTGTTTTCCTTCTAAGATGACAACGCCCACACTGGGAATCATTCTTACGACGAGGGCGACTGTACAAACATTCAAAGAACGGATACTAAGACTCGGAAAACTATTCGTGGAACACACATATTTTTGTCTCGTGTGGGATTCAAACCTACAACATTCGGCGTAGTTGCAGTGGTGAGGCGCCATTACGCTCCACACTCGGCCTCGATGGCGTAGTGGTAAGTGTAACCGAGTGCCACGCCTGAGGTCGCGGGTTCGATTCTCGCATAACTCAAACATTTGTGTGCATGAACATGTTTGTCTTGATCTGGGTGTTTCTATGTATAATATGTATGTATTTACAAAACAAAGTATATAATTATGTATGTTTATCTATTGTCTAGTACCCATAGTACAAGCTCTGCTTAGTTTGGGCTAGATAGTGTTGTGTGTATGTGATTGAATATTATATTATTGTTATTATTGTCATCAAATCGTAGTCGACCTGTAGCCAGCCGGTCAAGATCACTCAGTCTGCCTGGCAGATTCTGGCTTTGTGTTGGATACATAATTATCATTGCTTGTTCTTTCACATCACTACATATTATATAACAGACTCCCCCGCTACGTCTGTCTGTCTGTTCGTGATAAACTCTAAAATTACTTAACGGATTTTCATGCGGTTGTCACCAATAGACATGATTAATGAGAAAGGTTAAGGTGTACAGTTTGTTAAGATTTATCACTAGTATAGATTTAGTATTAAATAGATGATCCGTCAAGAATACAACAGATTTTTTGTCCGTCTTATTGTACTTATGTTGATCCCTGGCCGTCATTATATATACGCGGCCTTAGATATTTTAACAAAGATCTGTCTGTGACAGAAAATATTGAATGGTGTCGGTTATCCGTTTATCTTTCTGCCTGAGTTTGTTGAGCCGAAGTAAATGGGTCATTCATAGCTCATAGCCGGTCTTATAGACTGTGGGCAAGTAATCAGTTACGTACCACGTACTAGGAGAATATTTTGATTTAAGATTGTATCTCACTGGGGCGCACTAGCACAGATATTTTTTTGTTTTCTTCGTTGATTTCAGAATCTATACTAGCTGAAGCAATTAAGTATTTAAATATTTAGTTTAAAAAAGGACTAGGGTAAAATCCTGTGTCGCGGTGGACTTTACATACATTCAGACAGCGGACACAAAGAACAAACAGACTCGTAACAACCATTTGTGGATCACACAAAGATTCGAACTCCCAACACTCGGCGATATGTCAGTGGCGAGACAACACTTAAACCATTACGCCATCCGTGCAGTCGAAGTGAATGCTTACAAACATATAAGGCGTAGGCCGAGAGAGTAGTATACCCGTATTTCGTTTATTGTGAGTTTACCCCAATGTAATAGAGCCTATTGCAGTCTCCCGGGCATGGTACCAGACTTAGTGCTGTTACCGAGCTTTTCGTGACAATGAAGCCATTAACAGTTTGCCCGACCCTTGTATCAAAGTTAAAGTCAAAAATCATTTATTCAAGTGACAAAATAACATTCTAACCGTCAAAATAAATAGGTTAGTAAGTTTACGAAGTTACTGAAGCTACATTTATGTTACTTGCTAGGTTCAGGCAAAGGGTTGAGTCCATGAGAAGGAACCTGCAAGAACCTCACGGCTACTCAATCGTCAATTAAATATACTTTCAGTATTCTTCGACTCATATTAACAAGATGTTGCAGCCAATGTACCATATATTACTGACTATATAAACAAAATTTTAACATAAAAGAAAACCGACTTCAATAAAGAATATTCTAAAACTTAAAATGCAGAAAAAAGTTAATAAATAACTTTTTTGTGCATTTTAAGTTTTAGAATATTCTTTATTGAAGTCGGTTTTCTTTGTTGTTAAAATTTTGTTTATTTCTCGGTTTTTAGTGAACCTTGCCAAATATGAGAACATCATCAATGTAGCCAAATACGCATTATTAAGGATAACTCGAAAACGAATGGTCAAATCTTGATCAAAATTAAATGGGACCACACGGGAAGCACCAGCTTTCAAAAAATAAAAAACGAATCATCAAAATCGGTTCACCCAGTCGAAAGTAAAGAGGTAACAAACATAAAAAAAACAGACGATTTGAGTACCTCATCCTTTTTTTGAAGTCGGTTAAAAATAATAAAAATTATAACAGAAATACTTTAATAATATTATGGAGATGAGATATCATTCCAACAGCGCTTTCTCAGCAATCACCCTCACGAACAATGCGCCACCGAGTCAGTATGTATTCCAAAAGCAACGACGCTCGATCTTTTCTTGTTCTACTAAAAGTAAGGGTTATGTGAAGTATACAAAGTTGCCCAGTTGAGCACAATATTAACAAAAGGATCTCTAGTTTCTGGATTTTGTTACGCCCGTATGTTCGCCTGCAATGCGCTCATAAGTTTTACTTGACATATATTTGCTAACAAGATCATTCATGTCTGGTATAAACGCGACAGTTACACGTTTAACTTCCACTAGTTTTTAATAACTGCACGATGTTAGAGAACATTCTAATAAGTTTACATGGGACACAAAACAAGATGGCGTGGTGGTTAGTGTAACCGACTGCCACGCCTGAGGTCGCGGGTTCGATTCCCGCACAAGTCAAACATTTGTGTGCATGAACATGGATGTTTGTCTTGGTCTGGGTGTTGCTACGTATAATATGTAAGTATTTACAAAAAAAAGTATATATGTATGTTTATCCATAGTCTAGTACCCATAGTACAAGCTCTGCTTAGTTTGGGCTAGATCTTGTTGTGTGTATGTGTAGAATATTATATTATTATAGCTTTGACTGTATAAACGCCACCCATGCAGTCAAAGCTATATATAAGAGGGGTAGGGTAGGGTGGTGCAAATGGTCGTCTCACCACTGCCGCCTCGCCGAGTGTTGCGGGTTCGATCCTCATACGGACCAAAAATTGTTGTGATCCGCAAATGGTTGTGCCGAGACAGGCTGTCTTTGTGTCCACTGGTTGAATGTTTGTAGAGTCCCCTGTGACACAGGGCTTATGCTGAGAGCGAGAGTAGCCTCTTAAAAAAGAAAGGAGAAAGGAAAAAGAAAGTTGTGAATAGAAGTTTAATTATAAATATTTATTTATTTATCTATTTATTTATGGACAACCAACAAAGCATACACTAATTGAAACTACGTTATAAAACAAAAAAAAGAATGCGGATACATAATATAGTGCTGCCTTACTTACAGGCTGCCACGGCATGCATTAACGAAAAATAATTACATAAAATATTTATTAATGCTCGTTTTTTAAATTACAAAAGTGAAATTAAATATTTACATTAAAACATCATACAAACAAATAAATAATGGCATTTAAATAAAGATAAAAATAACAGTAATAATCATAAAGAAATGCATGCATAGTCTGTAGGTACATATAAAATATATTAAAAAAGGAAATTGATTATTATAAAACTTAAATCTTAAAATGCTGACACAATAATTTATATTAAATAATGAAAAAATATAATAATTAATTATAATTAAAATTAAATTAGAGAAATTTGAACCCAATCAAATTAAATCAATTAATAAATTTACCTCTACATCAACTTGTCGACCAATATAGATTTAAACTTGGGCAAGGAGTAGGATAAATCGATATCCATATCAGGTAGGCGTGATAGGCGACCGTATTGCGCTTGCATTCGGTTGACAGAGGAGAAATGCCCTAGGTTTGTCTTGGAGGTTTTGGCGTAGAAAGGCTGGTACCTAGACGACCGAGCGAGTTTGTATGGCACATTCATATTTATTTGAGCCAGTAAATGAGGGCAGTCAATGAGGCTATTATAAATTTTATAAAAGAAGAGATGGTCTAAAATCTGTCAACGATTCTCCAAGGTCACGAGTTTAAAGTGTCTCAATCGAGTGGCATACGAACGTAGTTCTTTAGCCATGTTGCAATGGTAAGACAGATGCCACAGGAATCTTTTTTGAACGGATTCCAAACGGCGTTTATGTATATCGTAGTAGGGAGTCCAAACTACACTGCAATATTCCAAGCCTGATCTGACCAGAGAGTTAAAGATGGCTATATATAATAAATATTTATAATTAGGCTTCTATTCACAAATTTCTTTTTCTTTTCTTCTTTCTTTCATATTATGAATACTAGCTGTCCCGACAGACGTTGTCCTGTACACAAGAGAAAAAAACATATCTAAACCATTCTCGAATCCACTTGAATACACACAAAAAATTTCATCAAAATCGGTCCAGCCGTTTAGGAGTTTAGTGACATACACACGTACAGTAGAAATAGATATAGAAAGATAAAGATAATATAGTCTTACCGCTACGCGAATGTTATACATTGTAATTCAACTACTTTATACGGATTTTATCGTTTTATGTAATTACATAATCCATGTAAAGAAGTTTACTTTATATATACCTAAATATTCAATATCAAACGCTCAATTTACTACTTTAGTACTAAACTAAACTGTTATACTCATATACTTTAATTTAGCTCTTGTTTAAAGCTTTTTTAATAAGTTATACTACTTACTAAAATGCTACGCCGTTCAGCTAAGTGGAATGCTACCCTTATATGAAATAGTCTGATACAGTAAATGATTTCAGTAGTTTTTGTTCCGTAGTATGATTCGGCAACAAGAAAGTAGGTTATAGTCAACATTAGTAGTACGCATTGTATCGACAAAGTTTAGCGCTCGTGATTTATTACCGACAGTGATTAGGCTTTAGTTCTGCGAAATTATTATTCAAACGATTACTGAACTAAGTAGGTATATAAGTATTTATAAGCTCTGCTGAAATATTTATGAAAGTAAGAATGAAAATGTATTTGTTATAGGTGTTACCTAGGATAAGTCTCACCTCTCGCCTCTATGCCCCGAGGGATTATTACACCTATATTTCGCTCACTCAGTTTTAAATTCAACTTTAAAATGAGGGCAACCCTATTGATGTTTGCTAGTGCCAGGCTGTGACAGAGGCACTGTTACTGAGAAACCTACGACAGAAAATCTTTGTAAAATTCTGCGCGACGTGAAAATCGAATCCAAAACCTCATGCACAATAGTCGCATTACTACCGCTATGCCACTGAGACAGCTAATTATAATATCATTATTACAGTTTTATTTTAAATAATAATCTTCTCCCTAGCCTCTATTATTCCCAAGTCACTTGGGGTCGGCTTTCTAGTTTAACTGGATTTGACTGGATATCAGTTTTTTCACGGAGAGACTGCCATCTGACTTCCGCAACCCGAAGACTAACGATACCCTAAGGCTAGACTAGTGTCAGGATATTAGAGGGCACTGACTTCCCAATAACTACTGCCATAGATGTTCATGGCAGCCAGGACTGACGGCTTAACGTGCTCTCCGAGGCACGGAGCAGGCGATAATTGTTAAATAATTTTACTATGGCGGCCGCGCGCCGATTTTAATATGCGCCGCACGATCTCTGTCATTATCTGTCTTACGCTCGGCGCAGTCTTAAGCCCTACAGCTAAGCTGGTTTTAGGAGTGGTTTCACATTGGCAGCGTGTATATGTATGGATGGGAATGCGTACGGGTGGGGTTCGAACCCACGACCTCACGATCCCAGGTTCCAGGCCTTATACCACAAACATTAAAATATTACAACGATAAATACTGTTTCTTTTTTAAACAAGAATAATTTTATTTATGACAAATTTATCCAACATTCCAATATGTCTGAAACACAATAAAAAATCCTTTTTAAAATGTATCTGTTACTCTATTAAGATTATCTGTAACCACAAATACAAAATGTCAAAGCAACAGTATCGCAGTACAATTCAGGTGAACAATCATCCCGGGACAATCAAACATCTCGATTTCCGCAAAGGGTCAACAACGACAATACTGAGTTACAATTGCTACGGGTATTAATTAGACCCTCCCATCTGCATTGGGATTAAACCGAGACGCAAGTATATCCTATAACAAGAAACCGATAATGTAATCGAGTGAAATATCAGGTTTCTAAGGCCAATGTAAGAATGGTCGGCGGCGGTACGTGTTACCCAATATTAATGTTCTAGTTACATCACACGATATTATGGCCATTGTAAATCGTAAAGAGCCTTTCATATAGAAATTTGCTGGTTCTATTAATGTCATTGTTTCATTTACTTGTGGCAAATTGGTGGTTAAACGTTGTATTAATGCTTGGTTATCTTTCTATACTCCTTAGAATTGTTATACCGAGGAACGGTTATTATTGTAAGAGTAAAAAGAGTTGTGCATAATAATTTCGTACCGGGCAAATTCTTATTGTATTTTTAGCTGTTTTCAGTGGGAGCACGAAGTGTGGAACTATGTTCGATAAACGATAAAAGGTTCGCCCGCTGTTATGGCTCGATCTAAAACTATCGCTTAACTCTGCATATTGCTTTGAGGTATGGGAGTGGGATTATGTATATACGTAAAACTGTATTAGTAGTGACTTTGATGAGTTTTTTATATAATATTATTTGCCATTGTTTATAGAACAAGGGTAGCCACAAACGTGAGATCTACGGGCCGTCTGATTCAAAACGATTATCGTAGTCTACGATCGCTTGCTATATCAGAAAAATCAATATTGCATTATTGACTCTGTAAGAGCAGTGCTGTTCTTGCGGCGGTTTTCTCTAGAAGTCTGGTACTTGCCCGAAAGGTCTGACTTCTTCATACTATCCTAATCAATATTATAAATGCGAATGTGAGTTTTTTCGTTTGTTACGCTTTCACGCCTTTACTCGACCGATCATCATGAAATTTCGTATGCACGTTTCCAGGGGTACACAAAAGAATATAGGGTGCCTTTCATCAAGAAAAAGCACTGTTCCTGAGGAATATATATTTATTGATACATTAACGCGAGCGAAGTCACAGTCAAAATCTAGCTAACAAATAATTGACAAACGGCGAGATCTTCCATTATTTTGGTGCTATTTACAAGATTTATATAGAGCCAGGTAAAAACTAGACAAATGGCTGTAGTGACTGGCACTAAAAATGTAAAACTACAACAATGTTTACGTTTGAGGTCGAATCCGCAGCGTTAGCTTCTCTCGTTTAACAATGTATATTTAGGATTCTGTAGGACTTGCGCGCATTCTGTGAAAGAGCGAAGCATTTATTGTTAAGAAAACCTTACGACAAAAACAAAGCAAGCCAGCGTTGAAAGCATTATTGTTCAGAATTTGAAAGAAAATACCTACATATCTTGCCTTTAAACTACTACTGTATATTATCTAGAGCTTTTACATTGATTTATCTACAAAAAAGATACTACACATATACATGTGTTTCAATTACGAGTTATACTATCGTAAAGTGATTTTTGATCAGTAAATTACAGTCGTTAATTAAAATAGAAACTTGTATCATACATTTACCTTTCTTATGGAAGACATTACATTTTTGTTTGAAAGTGCTTTTTTTAAAAGAGTTCTAGCGCACTTAGAATAATTCTTGGATCGCGGGGGATATTACAAACATTCAAACAACGGACAGAAAGAACATCCAGACTCGGAACAACCATTAAAATTTATGGATTACACAAATGTTTGTTCTGAGTGGGATTCGAACCCAATACATTGGTGTAGTAGCAGTGACGAGGCGACAACCTAACCACTACGCCATCCGTGCAATCAACGACATGCAATCGTAACATTATATAACTAAGACAAAGCAAAGGCTCATAGACCTTCTATAGGCTCTCTTATGTGTAATAATTCGGCAGCCATCTTGCGGAGCTTTAAAAAGATTTGCTCATTTGTCTACAGACTGTGTGTGATTTGTATCACGGAGACGCGGAATGTATCAGCTGTCTCCGAGGAAAAGCGGCGTTGTGTTGCCCTTGATATGAGACTTATTAACTAAGCTTAGGATTTATTAAGTTAATATGTATATCTAGCTTACAGAGTGTTTGTTATACACCGTGTATATGATTAGTATGTTCACACGTTTGGTTCATTGGAAGTTATTTTCGAGTGAAATGTTCGGTAACAGTTCACTTAAAAATCACGTCATTACTTATCGGTATAAGCAGTAACCGTATTTTATCTATACTAATATTATAAAGCTAAAGAGTTTGTTTGTTTGGTTGGTTGAACGCGCTAATCTCAGGCACTACTGGTTCGATTTGAAAATTCTTGTAGTATTGGATAGCCCGTTTATTGAGGATGGCTTTAGGCTATATAACATCACGCTACGACCAATAGGAGAGGAGCATTAATGAAAAACGTTGGAAAATTGTCTTATGTGCAGCAGACGAAGTGGGTCAGCTAGTATATAATATGTGGAATGCCCGAAAGCCATGCCTTACTAAAATATTACATATTATATTCAATTTGCTGTGCTGTCCTAAGCTTATAGATAGCATGCCAGCAAAATATTGAGAAAATATATTTATTTTACTTTATTTACTGTTAAATAGCACGTCGTGAAAT
This sequence comes from Catocala sponsa, assembly GCA_963564715.1. NCBI lineage: Eukaryota > Metazoa > Arthropoda > Insecta > Lepidoptera > Erebidae > Catocala > Catocala sponsa. Next base: position 904,725 of record OY751343.1, read on the forward strand.
GAAACAATGTATCATTTATTGGGTAGTAACGTGACCGACTATCTTTTTTTAAATGTGACTATGTAAAAAGCCCTTTTTGTTTAGCTTTTGCATCTGCCTGATTATATTTTAGATTGAATTCTGCATAACGCAAATTGTGCTTAAATGTAATAGACTAACTGCCTTTTCATTAGTAAATATACTGAATTAGAATACAGGATGGAACTCTCACTGTGACTTTCTGAACATCTCCTTATTTATACATCTCTCTCGAGAGAGCCAACATTAGAGCAGGGCATAGAATCACCACAAACGTTTCCACTCAAACACGTGCGCCTACGTTCCGCTGGAGATGACAGCTATTGTTCTTTACGTAGTCTCATCTAATAACGGAAGTAAATGAAACCATTCCTTGTACTTAACGACGACATTTCTTTAATATAACAATAAAGAAACGTAATGTACGCAATTTGTGGGCAAAACTACACCCGGTATAAACAAAATCCTTCAACAGGGTCACTGGCGTATTGCGGCGCGTAAAATCCAAATTGGGCCGAACGACCCATAAAACACATTGGATGAAAGTAGCTATATAACTGTATATATGTCAAACTACAGGCTCTATCTGTCACGTAAAGAGGGGCTCGAGATATATAGTTTCTCGTGGGCAAAGCTTCATACCTACGTAGAGGGTGTCAAGTAGGAGACAAGAGGAGAAATGGACGCACATAAATCTTATTCAATTACCACTGACGTGCAACAAAAGTGTGTTTATACAAGTTAACCGAACATAAGAGAAAGAAAAAAAACTGAAATAGATTTGAACTTATATAGTTATATTTAACTAGATTTGCCCGCCGTCTCGCTCGTATTAATGTAGATTTTGTCAATAAATTTCCTCTTTTGTAGCTTTTTTGTACCTCTGACAATGCAAAATTTCATTATGATCGGTCGAGTAGTTAAGGCGTAAAAACGTAAAAAACAAACTAAGATTCGCATTTATAATACTAGATTTATCCTGCGGCTTCGCTCCCGTAAATGTAGGTTAGGTTAGTAACAGTTTTTTTTCTGGATTCAAAGTATCATTTGTCCTTTTATGTACCCCTGACAACGTGTAGGCAAAATTTCATGACGATCGATTGTGTTGTTAAAGCATGAAAGCGTAACAAATAAACAAACAAACTCACATTCGCATTTATAATATTAGTTAGGAAGACAATTATCAATTACTAAATTTTGCCCGCGGATTCGCACGCATTAATTTAGAATTTGACAATTAATTCGGGTTGTACTCTGCTTGTAATAATATAATTCAATCATGATTCGAAAGACACGTGGCGCCATCTATTATCAAAAGAACGTTATTATTGTTTTCCTCGGCAACAGTAATTTTTTTCGGGATGAAAGGGAGCCTATGTCCGTTTTGTACACCTGTCAACGTATATGCAAAATTTCAGGATGATCGGTTCAGTGGTTTAGGCGTGAAAAGGTAACAAACAAACAAACTCATTTTCGTTTTTATAATATTAGTTAGGAAGTTAGGATTAGGATTAGGATTTAGAAACTGTTACACTACTATTATTAAACTTTGCTAATTTTTAAGCTAATTAAATTATTGAAACTAATAAAACTATTTATATTTTTATGTTTACACTTTCCCCGACGTTTCGGTTGCTTTTCAGCAGCCATGGTCACGGGGAGACTAAGAATTAGTAAAGTTTAATAATAGTAGTTCTTAACGTATATAGTAGTTTAATTTCAATGAACTCTCAGACATGCAGGTTTCATTTGCTGTCAAAACGAGCGTAACAGTTTAATACGCATATAAACTCGAAACGTCAGAGATGTGTCCTCTGACTCTCCGAAGTTAAGTGCGTGCGTTAGATCACCTTGGGATCGCAATCGAGACCTATCGCTGCTATTCAAGCTCTTGAATTACTTTTAATACAAGACTTATCACCTCAATTTTATAATAACACTAGATGTTCCCACGGTTTCACCCGCGTTTATCGTTACTGAGCCGCCCCGTGGGTCGTAGCGTGATGTTATAAAGCCTATAGCCTTCCTCGATAAATTGGCTATCCAACACTAAAATAAGTTTTCAAATCGAACCAGTTGTTCCTGAGATTAGCGCGTTCAAAACAACAAACAAACAAACAAACTCTTCAGCTTTATAATATTAGTATAGATAGCTGACCCGCGCAACTTCGCCTGCGTCACATAAGAGAGAGAGTGGGTCGTAGGCACCTATAATACAATTTTAAAGGTGCTGAAACTTTCTTTGTTAAATCCATGAACCACATGAGAACCATTAAACAAAATTTTATAAATATACCTACAGTGCTAATTTAAAATTACGCAGAATAAACCAGGAGAAACATCGTTTGTATGTCTGTAATGGGTAATTATTTTGCTGCGATGTTATTTTAAGACTGCGATATCTCGTAAGATATTAATTGAAATTGAATGTTGTACAGGGCAATTTCGTTTTAAATTAAATACTTGTGATGAATAACGTATTTATTTGGATAAGGATTAATATCATATTTATAAAAATACCGTCGCAAATAATGAATTATTTTAGAACAAATTTGGTTAGCATAAAAAGGGTTATAGTGAGCCAACCTTAAAAGATAGACATATGCTGTCGCAGACTTTTTTTTAGAACTTTTAAAGGGGAACAATTCTGTGATACATGATTTTGGCGAAACTTTAACTGTTTACGCAGCGCACGCAGCGGAAACTCTCAAATGGAAAAAAATCCCTCCGATTTTGAAACATTCTTCATTGGTGCTCCGCTTCTATTGATCTTAGCGTGATGATATATATCCTATAGCCTTCCTCGATAAATGGGCTATCTAACACTGAAAGAATTTTTCAAATCGGACCAGTAGTTCCTAAGATTAGCGCGTTCAAGCAAACAAACAAACAAACAAACTCTTCAGCTTTATAATATTAATATAGATATATTATAATATAGCATATTGTATAATATATTATATACATAGTCAGGATAACGTAAATAAATCCATGCAAAACAACGCTTACTGGTATAAACACAAAGACAATTAGTTTCGCACTGCATCCACAAGACGTTTCTAAATTACCTCTACAACCGCAACATTTCCATCTGCCTCGCCCCCAGGAGTCATCCATTACTGCTCGACTTGTGTGCGCCGCCGACGCGGGAAGTGGCGCGCCAAATAGAATGGCTTTTTGTGTTGCGTCGATGCGCCGTCACTCACGACTGGAGTATCTCCCGTCGTAGTATTTCAACCATAAACAGTCTGTTCTATAAGTTTGGGTGTTAGATAGATTGAAACATCATAATTACTTGTATTTTGAATTGATTGTCAAATTCTAAATTACGCGAGCGAAGCCGCGGGCAAAAGCTAGTTATATAATAAAGTGTCAAATAAACAACGCGATAAAATCCGTATATAGTAGTTTAATTTCAATGAATAACATTCGCGTAAACAGAAGACAATATTATGTCTGAGACTTCTCTATAATATTCTCTAAGTTATGTGAAGTCTGCCAACTCGCACTAGACCAGCGTAGTCACTATGGCCTAAACCTTCTCACGCCGAGAAGGACGCCCGTGACCAGCAGTGGAACAGATTATTTACAGGGATGATATTATTATTATAAAGAGAAGGTATGCTAAATACTAGCTTATGCCATCGGCTTCGCTCGCATAAAAGTTGGATTGTTTAGGTTATGTTAGTAGCAGTACTATTTTTAGATAAAATATAGACTATGTTATTCGGTGACAATATAGCTTTCTAATGGTTAAAGAATTTAAAAATCGATTGATTTATTTTTGGATTAACTCCTTACAAACAAGCAAAGAATCAAATCTTTATAATATTAGTAATCTTTGTAATAAAAGTATTAATTGCTCTAGTATCTTTGAATCATCTCTGCTTAAAGTAACCTCAAGACACCACGCCCCTACAGTGTGGCCTGTCGTCTCCTAACTAAACCTTAAAGGTTACATAGATAACAAAATAACTATTAATTAAAACATATTTGAAATAAATTATTCTAAAGCGAATATTTCTCAATAGTCTTATTCTATTTACCGCAAACCTTTTAGGTGAAAATAAGTTCTGAAAACATTAATATCTGAACGCTCCCAACACTTTATTTAGTTACTAGCTTTTGCGCGCGGCTCCGCCCGCGTGGCACCTACATCAATAAAGCCTATGTCCTTCCCCAAGTCTTAAACTATATCTGTACCAAATTTTATCTAAATCGGTTGAGTGGTTTAGCCGTGAAAAGGTAACAGACAGACAGACAGACAGATAGACAGAGTTACTTTCGAATTTATAATATTAGTAAGGATGTTGTCAACAAATGTTAGCGCAAATTGAGCGAAAGGTAAAAATAAATATTTAATAGTATTAGAGTTAATTTGAGACGGTTGCGTCAGCTCATGTTAATCGTGCTCCGAGTTGACTCGGCGTAATTAGTTAATCAAATATATATAATGAGGGATTTTGTACGCTACTGACGAAGCATATCGACGCAAATATAATCACTAAATCGTTTTCATTTTGATTTATATGGATTTTATTTATTACTAGCTGTTACCTGTGACTTTGTCCGCATAGATTTTAACTAAAAAGTGTTTGTCTCCGGAGACCCTATGTTCCCGCGGTTTCACACGCGTTTATCATTACTGCACCACCCCGTGGGTCGTAGCGTGATGCTATATAGCCTATAGCCTTCCTCGATAAATAAGCTATCCGACACTAAAAGAATTTTTCAAATCGAACCAGTAGTTCCTGAGATTAGCGCGTTCAAACAAACAAACAAACTCTTTAGCTGTATAATATTAGTATAGATTTGACTGAGCGCAGATTATAAATTTAGTTTCGTACCTCTATTGAGCCAACACAACATAATATTGGTAGCGCCTGAGTACGCATCTGTGTTATGTCTATAGTCAGTATATCACTCATAGACCACTTTTACTTTATTTGATATCCGATATACCCTCACCTTAAAAACACAACGTTGTACCGTGTATGTAATATTTACCGATTCAAGTAATCTAGGTCCTTGACCTCACCTCACATAAACCGATTAAGCCGAAAGGATGATTGATACATGCACGTTCCCTCGCTGCCTACATTCGTAAAACACAGCCAACATCGATCATTATTAGAGGCATTAATGCAACCCTCGCTGAAGGCCAGAGCTAGGGCTGCAGACATTACAATGTTTGTTGATGACGTATTGTGACTTCAAACATTTTTAGTACGAAAATGGCAGTCTGTGCATTTTGCCCGATTGTGAGTTTACCATTCCTGAGGTAACAGACGTGCGTTTAATCCAACAAAAACCTTAGTTTGCATTCATTCCAAAAACCCCATGTCTTTGTGCAATTTAGCAAATAATCTTAATGGCGAAGTCGATGTATTAATTATGTCATAGATTGATACACTTTGCTACTGCTTACAATATAAATTTAATGTGATTTTATGTCTGATTTTCTGAGCTAAGTAATAGTTAGTATAATTATGTATTTGTTTTTGTTTTTTTTTAAGTGAAAACTTCTTTAGCGGCGTTGTGCGCTTTTTTGTGATGGGTAAAAAATGTGAAACTCGCGTCAGGACACGTGACCTGATCGAAAATTCGTAAGACGGAGGGAGAATTGTCAAACTCGCGTCAGGACACGAGACCTGATCGAAAATTCGTAAGACGGAGGGAGAATTGTCATATTTGTGTACGATAGCGCAATGAATGAATATTGTATTTTACCAATTAATGATAGTATTTTTATACTGATAATTAAAGCAATTCGTGCAAAATTATTCCCTAACCATTCCAAAATATCAAAAATGCACAACGTTAATATTCAAGTTTTCACTTCTGCCGGCACACCCGTTGATTTTTTTTATTATGTTGTTTTTTAATAAGGATTACTCTAGTTAATATTAAGCGACAATATGCCAATCTAGCGTCGTACGCTTTACGTCATTTATTTAAAAATAACTTTCTCTGCAACTAAATCGTGTATCGTTTTCCAAATGGTTGATGTTGTTTTCTGTTATTATTTTTAGATATTCTACGGCACAATTACATCTGAAAACTACGAACTATAATTAAGTACGTAGCCCTGGCAGAGATCAACTCCGATACATGAATAAAACACACATTAGGTACTAATTCAGTGATGTATCGAGCTGTGGCGGGAGTAAGGTCAGACCTCCTGACGTCAGAGGGCGCGTTGTCTTGTTGCCCTATTACCCAATTATATGTCACTCACTGTCATATTCATTCGCAGACTTATTGGTGTCTAATTTGACTTAGCCTCAGTTGCAGTTCAGATCAAATTAATTAATTTTCAGGGATTTAGCAGTTAATAACATATGTCAACAGCCCTTAAATATCTACGAAATTGTATTTTTTAATAAGTTTAAAAATGCGTAGCAAATACAAACAAAAATAGCTAAAAAATTAAAATACCTATACTAATTTTATTTTTAGCTTAATTGCTTTATTTTTAACGACTTAATTGCTTTGAGCGTGGCAGTTGCTCTGTTTTTAGTTTAAATTTATCTAAATAGAAGCATTTCAATTACTTGTTTACATAACATATTTTATTTTAAGCAATCTATGTAAAGTTGATTAAGATATAGCTGGAACTTTGAGTTCGACAGCTGTGTCTCAACTCTTAAAGTCAAAGTTACCGTTTCCATCAAAAATCTCTCACTCATTCTCACAAGCGCCTCGAAATAGTCTTTTCACCCGGATACCTACACCAGAATATATAATTAATAAAATAAGCTAATAATAATTAATTAATTCGTTTTATAATTATTTAATTGTCAATTCTCATCTTGTTCGTAACGTTTCAATAAATAATTTTATAGAATCTTGTATGTTTGCGTTACATGGTCCTTAAGACACAGGCAGGTTCCTAATTTTATCTTCTGTGCTTTTAACGTTATCCATATTAATATTATAAATGTACATACATACATAGATTCACGCCTGTTTCCCAGAGGGGTAGGCAGAGACTACGGATTTCCATTTGCTACGATCCTGACACACTTCTCTGGCTTCATTCACTTTCATTACATTCCTTCTAATCTAATCTAATTTAGTAAATCTTTTTCCGACTAAAGGGATATTTGTGATATTTGGCAAAGGGATACATTTTGGGGAAGAACTTAGTCTACTTCATATCGTGGTATGTGTTCACATGGAATTCGATCTGGCGATGCTTCGGTCAAAAACTAGTTTTTTTTTAGTTGGATGTATAATATATAGGAGTTCTTTTGGAAAACCTAATCTTACTGGCTTTTCGGTTTAGTTGCTTAAGTTGATTAAGTTTATTGCTGTTGATGTGTACACTTTATGTTAATAATAACTCCTTTGCTTTTAAAAACTGTCTCCGTTTGTGGTTCCGTTTAATTTACGTAGTCACAGCTACGAGCAGTAACCCAGTAAAGCCTTCTCTGGTCGGGCATGGCGTTAATGTACAGTACATAGTGCAAAAAAGGCAATCTATAGAACCTACTTATATGACAATTATACATTCAAAGGCATTTGAAAAAACATTTCTTCAATGTCAAACTATTCAATATAAATACAAGGTATGTTTCTAAGCACCGCTGTAGTAATTCATCACTGTTTCATATATTTTTAACAGATTGGCCTTCAATCAATCACGTTCAGCTATTCTAACGTGTAAAACACGCGTCACTCGTTGTGACGTATTGAATTCGAATAAATTAAGCGTGATATATTTCAAAAATGTAATTCACGTAACATTTTATCAAATTTTTCATGCTATGTTTATACAAATGTCAAAACGGCAAAAATATAATGATGTGTGTGAATTTGAAGTTTATATTTATCCAGATTATTTTTATAAACATTTCATGAAAAGATCTAAATACCTGCATAGCTAATCATATATCAATCAAAAAAAGCTGTGAGCGTCCTTGTGGCTAATTAACTAAATAATTTTTTACATTTTATCATCATCATCATCATGTCAGCCAAAAGACGTCCACTGCTGGATATAGGCCTCCCCCAATTTGCATGATTACATTTGCAGGAAAGGAAATAGCTACGGCGTAGCACATGTCTACGACATGAAACCAACGTCAAATCTTTACGAGATTATTTAACATCGAGTCTCAAGCCTAAGGTAGGCTTGAAATTAGCTCATGTGCATGTTAAAAATTTAATAAATTTGCAAAAATACGCTCTTTATATGGTCACCTTTACGAGATTATTTAACATCGAGTCTCAAGCCTAAGGTAGGCTTGAAATTAGCTCATGTGCATGTTAAAAATTTAATAAATTTGCAAAAATACGCTCTTTATATGGTCACGATACAACGTTGACCATATAAAGAGCGTATTCTTGCTTTTGTGACCAGATCAGATTAATTTTCGAAAGCTACAACTGAAAAAAGAGTGCATATTATGTATGATATGCAATTTTAAAATAAAATATTGTAGGAAGGAGATAAGCTCTATGTCGTCTACCACTTCTAAACTAAGTGCTGATACCAAAAACGATATGCTAATAGACTATTAATTAACTAATTACCCGAGTAGCGATAGCTCAGTGGGAAGACCAACAGACTGCAATGCAGAGGGTCTCGGGTTCGAACCCACGTCGCGCACCTCTGACTTTCGGAATTTATATGACTTTTCGAAATGATGTGCGTTTTGATTAACAATTATCGCCTGCTCCGTGCCTCGGAGAGCACGTAAGGTCGTCGGTCCCGGCTGCCATGAACATCTATGGCAGTCGTTATTGGGAGAGTGTCGACACAAAAGATCCCACTAGGTCGAAGTGTCGCCGGTCTGCACTGACTGGCCCCCACATAAGATAACTATTTACCCGAGTAGAATACCGATTCCAAGACTCTCGAACTTTAATTTTTTCTGGATATAAGATACTCTATTGTTGCGCGTACCCTTGAACACAACGTGTAAGCAAAATTGTATAATGAGTAGTTTAGGCGTTAAAGCATAACAAACTATCAAACGCACAATCGCTTTTATAATATTAGCTAGCATGAGAAAATATGAAGGAGACAATCAGTTTTATATTAAAGAGTTACTTTGACTAGCGGTCGCCAAGTGGTCAAAATTCGACCATAAATTATTTTTTTAAGTTTGATCGTTATTAGGTATATTATATATACCGCGAAATTGGAATAGATGCTAAATGTATGTAACCATAGTTACTAATAATCGTACGACATCAATCGAACCATGCCGAAATACTACGAACGCGATTCGACTGCGCAGCTGCGTGTGTCAAATGCATAGTTGTGTGCGTGTAGTGTTTTTTCATTAATTTAATGTATTTCAAATGTATATTTTATATAAATATTAAGATTCGCCTCTCCTACTCCATATACACTTTAACTGTGCCAAATTTCATTCTCCTCCGTCCGCGCAATTTTCGTAAAAAGGGGTACAAAGGTTTTGATTCACGTATTAATATTGTACCGGACGGGCGAACTCGGGGCTTCGTTACTATATGATGATGGTTACAAAACAACCGTCGAGTCGCTGACGTCCTGTACACGATGTGTAGACTGTACTATATGGCGATGACTGGTTACTATGTCGGAGGCTCTGAAAGGCGTGTTTTTGCGGGTTCGATGTGCGGGTCAGGATCAGGACTTTAAATGAATAGAAACAAGCTTCATAGTTCAGTTGGTTGAAGGCTTCTGGCTGGCTCCGTTTGGTTCTTGAGGCTTGAAGATGAGGTTGCTTGAGTACCTGCGGTCGATCGATACTGTACCGTTTAAGTACCTCTAATCTTTACCGTAACGAGAGCCGGCCAGAAACCTCGGTCCACAAGTTTATTTTTAATTATATATGGTACATATTTCTGCTTATATCTACGGAACTATACTAGCTAGCGTGATGGTACAAAAACTACCGCGTAGGGCACAATGAGACCTATCTATTGGTATCTGTTTTATCTATCGGAAATTAGGTATAGATATAGTTATTCTAGGTTTTAGGCTAAAAATCTATTTTGCTGTAACATTTATATCAGAAAAAGTGTAATAACTTTTTAACTATATTATGTAGGAATATGATTCCTTCAGTATGTTGTAGTGCTTTTAGTAGTGTACAAAATAAAACACACAAGTGAAACCTTTTATTAAAAACTTAAGACCTAGGAACCCTAACATACCTAACTTGAGGTAAAAATGCATTTTATTGGCAATATTTATGCTTTAAACATGATATTCTATAAACTATATAAAAGAAACATAATATTATATTACTTACACTATTTATCTATACTTTTCAAGTCTATATATGACGTAATTCGGCACTATTATAACGATAAACTTTATACGTCACACTTATGTATTCACTCACAATAACACGATTCAAGTCAATATTAACGTTGTCGCGAACAAATATATAGATATAAATACGCCTTCTGCTACATATAAACTTAATCCATATCCTATAAAATCACGTACCATAAAACTTGACGACTGCATTTAATACCGGCTCATAAAATAGTGCCATTTTATCACTTTATGCACCAGAAAGTGATTTTACTGGCACTAAACAACACGTAGCACTTTGTGGCTTCACGTCGTAACAAAGAATATACTTTAATACAAAGACTTCCACTTAATCATGATTAATGAAGATGACTTCCAAGTCGAAGTCATAAAGGCTTTCGCACAAAGGAGGCCCACACAAAGGCACAAAATATTATTGTAAAGCGAGTCAAGCGTAAAAATTACGTGCGTAATGACGGTAATGACGTAATTTTGTTAATTGCGGCAGAAAGTACGCGGCGACTTAGGACGTGCTTCTATTAGTCGGAATTATGAACTATTACAAACTCATATTCATTAGACTGAACAATTAGGTGAGAAAAAGAAGCGATAGCCACGTGGGAAACCGTTGGACTACCACGCAGAGGTCTCGAGTTCAATCGCCACACTTCTGTATTTTCGAAGTTATGTGCGTATCCTGCGGAAACCTACATGTCTGACACAACATGATGTTCTCCAAGATGTATGAAATCTGCCTACCTGAACTGGGCCAGCGAGGATCACTATAGTCTTATCTCCAGCAGCGGAATAGTTTATAAGCAGAGCTTATATAAGATAATATATCATACTAAGTGAGTGATATTACTACTTTGAATTTCAAGATAAAGTAGAGATTAATAGTTCTGCAATAGCGCTATGGTTGATACCTCGGATTGCGAGTTGGCAATAATAATATATGCGGCGGTAGCCTAATAAATAAAGCATTGGACTTGCAATTGAGCTGTGTAAGTGGGTTCGAGCCCCACGCTTTGTTCTACAGACCATGAACCCATTCGTTATACAAGAATTTTATTTAGCTCGAGGGATTAACAATAATTTAAACACTTTGCAATTTGTACCAAATTGCTTGTAATCTTTAAAAGAAAAGTGTATTTTATACTACTTTATGGGTATGTTAGTATAATATCCTATAAAATTATATCACACAAATTACAATTCTTACTTCCTTACTTATTTACTTCCTTACTTAATATTATAAATTCGAAAGTAACTCTGTCTGTCTATCTGTTTATCTGTCTGTCTATCTGTTACCTTTTCACGGCTAAACCACTCAACCGATTAAGATGAAATTTGGTACAGATATAGTTTAAATCCTGGGGAAGGACATAGGCTACATTTTATTGATGTAGGTACCACGCGGGTGGAGCCGCGCGCAAAAGCTAGTCTAAAATAAAATGTTGGTATTTTAAGTTGTGTCAGCTTAGAATTTTCAAATATTTATCGTAGCGATTGTTTAATCTGTCGAGTTTTAGAATACCAGCCATAATTAAAAACCTGTTCTGTCTAGCCACTGGTGTTCCGCTGTGACTCCATAGATTAATATGGTGAAATAATTTAATTTGCTTAAAATTACTTTCATTTGATTATTGCTGTTTATAGTAAACGCCGTGATGTTGTTCTGTCAACGTTATGTAAGGCAGAGTCGTGGCGGGCCTAGCAGTTTGGTAAAAGAATATTTGAATTCGGAGCTCCAGAGAGTAATCACGCGCCTATTGCAAAACTGTCGATTAACTTGTAAAAATTAAATTTATGAAGATATTATAAAAAATATGTACCCTTGACAATGTGTATGCGAAATTTCATGATGATTGGTCAAATAATTAAGGGGTAAAATACGGTAAGTGTGATTATTTATATTGAAACATATACCACAAAGCGATGTTTGTGACTCTACGACTGCCAACCTGACCACAGACGTCGTTGCGTTTATAAATTTTGATTTTTCTCGGTATAGTAAGGTCACCTGCTAATATAATTCCAATCTAAGTTCAGTTATTTAATCTTTCTAACTCAGTAACTCTGTGAATAAGCCGCAGACTGTTCGCCAAGTGGGCGCGCGTTCTCAGGTGCAGCTGTAGGTGGCGAGACACTAATGAGCAATTAGTTTGTCGCGCGCCGTTGCTCGTGTAAATATCCTTATAATTAACGCGAAAGTAGACGAAAGAAAAGAACAATTCACTATGCGATACAAGGATAATGTAATAGAAATGTGCATTAAACCTTTAGATATAACATGTTACTTCCTCTTTATTAAACTCTGCTTTTAGATAGATGTTCGACTTTTACCTTTTAATAACGGTATGTACCAATTAGCAAAGGTTATATGTAGACTAGAGTTAAGACCATATGGTAATTATAGAAAGAGAAGTCATGAAACAATGCACAAAGTAGGCAAAAGAAAATGATATTGACACTTGGAAAGGACAATCGAAAACTATTCTAAGATGTCTAAAGACTTTATCAAGAATACCAGTTTAGGCATATTAAATGTAAGCTTTCAAATGCTAACTGACCGTATACCTACATACAGTGGTGATGTCACACGGATGGCGCAATGGTTTCAGTGGTCGCTTGACCATTGCCACTGCGCTTAATGCTTTGGGTTCGATCCCCACACGAAACAAAAAAAGGTGTAAGGCCGGGACTCCACCAAAGCGGAGACAAGACGAGCGGAGAGATGTTTTTTAAACAACCAATAGAATTGTGTTATTGACACATCTCCTCTCCGCTCAGCTTCAGTGGAGATCGATGTGCGGAGATGTGTAATATTTGTATGGCGCGATGGAAGCGGAGATGTGAGCGGCGTGCAGTAAACGATGTCACCCTCCCCCTCTCGCCCGCCAGCAACCCGCAGAGCCCCGCGCGCGCGCCGGCCGGACATCTTGCTGGCTGAAAAACATCTCTTCTCGCACAGCACACAGCACACCGCACACATCTACGCTTTGGTGGAGTCCCTCGAGCTGAAAAACATCTCTCTCGCACAGCACACAGCACACCGTACACATCTCTGCTTTGGTGGAGTCCCGGCCTAATCCGCTGTTGTTCCGGACTCGGATTTTCTTTGTACCCGTTATTTGCGACTCAGGAATAATTTCTAGTGCAGGAGTTCTCTTTTAATAAACAATTTAATATTGCAAGATTACAGGCATTCTTATATTCATAAGAACATTGCCAAGAATATATTATAGAGGACTGAGTACGTCTATCGACTACGTTCCAAATATATGTACATCTGTGAAACTTCGTAAGCTAATCTTTTCAGAGAGAGCGAGCCAACTGAGATTCTGTCATTGATCTCTGTTATTGTTCTGTGGTACAAAGGTCAAGTACAGCCGAAGGTCACAGCTACTTGCTTTGGAATATTTTGTAAATCTTATGTAAATACTGAGAACTTTATATTTACGATTATGGTGGTGATAAAATAGGTCGCGTAAAAGGCGTTCTTGAAATTGTTATTTGAAATACAAAATTAAATCCAAGGGTCGGCACTCAGTTATACATACGTTTTTAAGTATAAACCTCTAGATATTTATTAAACTTAACATTTAGAAATATATTTTTTAAGCTCGTACGTTAGAGTCGGTCTGCCTGTCTCGTATTAATTGCTTTGGTTACTAGCGACTAGTATGACTGGCTCGGTTGCGCAGCAGTATTGTATGCGACTGATGTGCATGAGGTCTTAGGTTTAAATCCCGGTTGGGTTATTAAATGGTTTTCCTGACAAGAAATTCTGAGTTTACTTAAGTCTTAGTACACACTCCTCTGTCTCGAAAATCTTTTGGTTCTGTGACCGATTTGTTGCCGGTCGTGTCGGATTACCACCCCATCGGATTGTGAGAGATAGGCAACAGAGAAAGCACTTGAGTTTGCGCACACGCTTGTGCACTATAATATCTCCTGCGGAGATGGCCACCCTCGATTAAGGTCGAAATACCATGATCGAAATTTAGTCTTGAGGTCATAATTACTCGTACGAAATAAATTAAATTATTAACATATTTAATTACCAGTTAAGACATAATAGCATAATACTTGATTATGAAAACCTAGTATAGAAGTAAAGTTTGATAAGTTCTGGAGAAGTGCACTGCACGAGTGACGTAGTGGTGCAACTTGTCACCTAGCCATTGCGAGCGCGCGGAGTGCGGTACGATTCCCACGCGGGACAATAAATGTGTGATCCACAAATTGTTGTTCTGAATTGGAGTGTTGTTTGTATATATTGTTCAAATGTAAAGTCCTCCGCGACACAAGCCTCGCTGATTTCAGCATGAATGGGCCGGCTCGACCAGAGAAGGACTACCCTCTGACAGAATATCGACGTGAAATAGCAGAATTCCTACTGTTGTGTTTCGTTTGGTGAGTAAGAGTGCTGAAGGCCCAATCTCCCTCTTTCCCCCTTCCCGCTCCTTCTCCTTTCCACTTCCTTTCCTAAAGGGTCGGCAACACGCTCGTGATGCCTCAGGTGTTGCAGGCATCCATAGGCTACGGTGACCACTTGCCATCAGGTGGACCGTATTCTTGTTTGACACCTTAGTAGTATATTAAAAAAAATCCTTTTTGTTTAAATAGACCTTTAAACAAAAAAAAAAATTATAAAATGAATATTTGCGCAGAAAATATGTTCTGTGAGTCATACATTTCTGAGGCGTCTTAGTTTGAACCGTTCTTTATTCTAATAATTGTCATCGCACAATGGAACGCCTCCATTCCTTTCTAGGAAAAAATGTGGTATCACAGACCGATTTTTATAATTATTTTACTATAAGGAAGCTATATTATCACCAAGTACTTATATGTTATTTGAAAGAAAAAAGTACTATTACTAATAATAGTCTAACCTATTTTTAGCGAGCAAAGCAGCGGGCTACAGCTGGTCTTTAAATATATATGTTAGAAATATGAGTGATTCTTAAGAATCAGAATGCCTTAAGGCTATGCATAGTTTTAAAGTCATTGGTCCATAAGCCACCACAAAAAAATTCTGTCGTAAAAAATACATAACATTTTTGCTTAAAGCAGGAAATTGTCTCTAATAAAAAATAAGCTTTTTTCTAATTTATTAGTTATTAGTTTTCTAAGCAATTAAATATTACCGTTCAAGTATTAATAATGCTCTCGGATAAAGGTTAAATTTAACGCAACAGATCTCATTAAAATACTTTAAAAATATATAAAACTTTTAATAGGTATACTCTTGAAACTAAGTTCTACAGATGTTTCTCCTGATGTTTGAGTTTTATTTATGTTCTAAATTATAACGATATAAATTAAGAGTATAACAAGCAAATCCACTCATTAGTGTTTTTTTTTGTTGCGATTACTTTACTGGAATTTATATTGTATATGTACTTACATTTTGTACCATGTTTACGTTTGGGCATTATGATTACATTAATGACATTGACATAGCTGGAGAAAATTAAGAAGTTCCCAACTCAAAATGCTGATATTCGGTCCACACAAACGGTTTATTCTGTTTTCTTCGTAAATAATGACAAGCGAATGTGAGTTAGTTTATTTGTTTGTTTGTTACGCTTTCACGCCTTAACTACTCGACCGATCATCATGACATTGCGCATACACGTTATCAATGTTAACTGCCTCCGTGGCGCAGCGGTAGTGAATGCGACGGCTGTGCATGAGGTCTCGGGTTAAAATCCCGAGCCGGGCCAACAAAAAGTAGTGGGTTTTTCAGTTAAGAAATCTCAATAGCAGCCCGGAGTTAGGAAGTTGGCGGTGTAAGACACCCTCGTACCTCGGAAAGCACGTTAAGCCGTTGGTCCTGCGCCTGATCTCTCTCCGGTCGTGTCGGATTACTGTCTCATCGGATCATGAGAGTTAGGGAACAGAGAGTGCGCTTGTGTTTGCGCACACACTTGTGCACTATAATATCTCCTGCGTAGTTGGCCAGTCTTCGTTAAGACTGGCCGCCATGACCAAAATTCGGTCTGGAGGATCAAAGTTAAAAGCACATAGGTAACCTTTTATCCGTGGCGTTTTTAAGACGTGAAAGCATTACAAACAAAGAAACAAAAACTTATTAATATAATCAATTGAATATACTCCACAAAAAATCCAATAGCATTATGCTTTCATAAATGATGAAAGCAATACTAAATCTAGTCGTGTAGCAACCTGGCTAGATGTAAGCGTGAGGGACGTGCCGCTCAGTAAGTATTATCTTGACGGAAAATGTAAAGTGCCGTCTGCTCAGAAGCGTGAATAATACGTGCCCGTACCCGAGCGACGTTGCTCCGCGCGGGGCCAACAATGGCAAGATGCTACAACGATGACCTATTAGCTCCCTGTACACAGAATTGAGAGCTTAAGAGCCTCCTACCACAAAACGTAAAAAATACACGATTTTCAACTCGTATCTAGTACCTTAAATGTTGTCCCAAAATTCTCAAACAACATTTAAACAATACTTCGATTTATAAACTTTAATTCCATACATTTATGTTATTTATATTTTTTTTTTATGAGATGTAAAAGCAATATTAAAAATGAATGGTTTCACAAAGTTTATGTATAAACTTCCTCATCTGTAGAAGTATGAATATAAAACTCATATTTATAGGTATATAGAGAATACATTCATTGTAAATCGTGTGCAATATTTTCATGATGATTTTTCATTTAAAAATTTGCTTTTCTCGATTTTTTGGTCGAATCATTCTAGCGGGTATCTGCGCGGGCGACGGGCGGCATACGGCACCAGCCTTTGTGACGGATTATTTTTCGCCCAAAACGCTCTTGTATATTTACGTAATTTTATTAATATTTGAGTGTAGGTGATTGATAATAATAGTTGATTATTAGCCTAATAGTAGTATAGGACAATTACATCATCACTACATCTCACTAGGTGGCAGTAAAATAAATTATCGTAAAATGTTTAGAAGTGAGACGCAAACGTTAAACGCTCAAGGTCATTGACGCGTAGAAGGCCCTTATCTTATGTGGGGGCCAGTCAGTGCAGACCGGCAACACTTCGACCCAGTAGGATCTTTTGTGTCGACACTCTCCCAATAATGACTGCCATAGATGTTCATGGCAGCCGGGACCGACGGCTTAACGTGCTCTCCGAGGCACGGAGCAGGCGATAATTATTATTGATCAATACGCACATAATTTCGAAAAGTCATATAACTTCCGAAAGTCAGAGGTGCGCGACGTGGGTTCGAACCCGAGACCCTCTGCATTGCAGTCTGTTGGTCTCCCCACTGAGCTATCGCTGCTATAAGAGGCTCTTAAATAAACTAACCAATTTGTTTAAAAACTGCGTCAGCATTTCTAGTAATAATACTGTTTTGTAGCGACAGAGATTCTAAGAGCGAGTAGTTTATTTATTTATTTAAAGACAACTAATACTTTTTATTGATAATAAAAGTACAGTACAAAAATTGGAGCCCTGACTCCTGAGCTAGGCCGAGGCCTGTGTTACAGGAGACAGTGTCTTCCCCAGGAAAATCATAATTACGTAAGTATCAATAAAATAAAATAATATGTTAGTGCATGCTGTGTAAGTGTATGTGTATATGTATATGTATCTGTATGTGTGGTATGTGTTGTATGCATGTATGTGTGGTGTGTGCATGTGTATGTTAACGTATAAGCATCTAAGTGTATGTGTATATGTATATGTATCTGTATGTGTGGTATGTGTTGTATGCATGTATGTGTGGTGTGTGCATGTCTGTGTTAACGTATAAGCATCTAAGTGTATGTGTATATGTATATGTATCTGTATGTGTGGTATGTGTTGTATGCATGTATGTGTGGTGTGTGCATGTGTATGTTAACGTATAAGCATCTAAGTGTATGTGTATATGTATATGTATCTGTATGTGTGGTATGTGTTGTATGCATGTATGTGTGGTGTGTGCATGTCTGTGTTAACGTATAAGCATCTAAGTGTATGTGTATATGTATATGTATCTGTATGTGTGGTATGTGTTGTATGCATGTATGTGTGGTGTGTGCATGTGTATGTTAACGTATAAGCATCTAAGTGTATGTGTATATGTATATGTATCTGTATGTGTGGTATGTGTTGTATGCATGTATGTGTGGTGTGTGCATGTCTGTGTTAACGTATAAGCATCTAAGTGTATGTGTATATGTATATGTATCTGTATGTGTGGTATGTGTTGTATGCATGTATGTGTGGTGTGTGCATGTCTGTGTTAACGTATAAGCATCTAAGTGTATGTGTATATGTATATGTATCTGTATGTGTGGTATGTGTTGTATGCATGTATGTGTGGTGTGTGCATGTGTATGTTAACGTATAAGCATCTAAGTGTATGTGTATATGTATATGTATCTGTATGTGTGGTATGTGTTGTATGCATGTATGTGTGGTGTGTGCATGTCTGTGTTAACGTATAAGCATCTAAGTGTATGTGTATATGTATATGTATCTGTATGTGTGGTATGTGTTGTATGCATGTATGTGTGGTGTGTGCATGTGTATGTTAACGTATAAGCATCTAAGTGTATGTGTATATGTATATGTATCTGTATGTGTGGTATGTGTTGTATGCATGTATGTGTGGTGTGTGCATGTCTGTGTTAACGTATAAGCATCTAAGTGTATGTGTATATGTATATGTATCTGTATGTGTGGTATGTGTTGTATGCATGTATGTGTGGTGTGTGCATGTCTGTGTTAACGTATAAGCATCTAAGTGTATGTGTATATGTATATGTATCTGTATGTGTGGTATGTGTTGTATGCATGTATGTGTGGTGTGTGCATGTCTGTGTTAACGTATAAGCATCTAAGTGTATGTGTATATGTATATGTATCTGTATGTGTGGTATGTGTTGTATGCATGTATGTGTGGTGTGTGCATGTGTATGTTAACGTATAAGCATCTAAGTGTATGTGTATATGTATATGTATCTGTATGTGTGGTATGTGTTGTATGCATGTATGTGTGGTGTGTGCATGTCTGTGTTAACGTATAAGCATCTAAGTGTATGTGTATATGTATATGTATCTGTATGTGTGGTATGTGTTGTATGCATGTATGTGTGGTGTGTGCATGTCTGTGTTAACGTATAAGCATCTAAGTGTATGTGTATATGTATATGTATCTGTATGTGTGGTATGTGTTGTATGCATGTATGTGTGGTGTGTGCATGTGTATGTTAACGTATAAGCATCTAAGTGTATGTGTATATGTATATGTATCTGTATGTGTGGTATGTGTTGTATGCATGTATGTGTGGTGTGTGCATGTCTGTGTTAACGTATAAGCATCTAAGTGTATGTGTATATGTATATGTATCTGTATGTGTGGTATGTGTTGTATGCATGTATGTGTGGTGTGTGCATGTGTATGTTAACGTATAAGCATCTAAGTGTATGTGTATATGTATATGTATCTGTATGTGTGGTATGTGTTGTATGCATGTATGTGTGGTGTGTGCATGTGTATGTTAACGTATAAGCATCTAAGTGTATGTGTATATGTATATGTATCTGTATGTGTGGTATGTGTTGTATGCATGTATGTGTGGTGTGTGCATGTGTATGTTAACGTATAAGCATCTAAGTGTATGTGTATATGTATATGTATCTGTATGTGTGGTATGTGTTGTATGCATGTATGTGTGGTGTGTGCATGTGTATGTTAACGTATAAGCATCTAAGTGTATGTGTATATGTATATGTATCTGTATGTGTGGTATGTGTTGTATGCATGTATGTGTGGTGTGTGCATGTGTATGTTAACGTATAAGCATCTAAGTGTATGTGGTTTAAGTAACATGTGTGCCCTGCCAATCTTAAATGATGAGTAAATGACTGTTAATAATAATTTAAAGTAAAATATTTTCTGTTTGTGTGTAATCTAGTGATAAAAGCCACTTCTTAATCTTCTTTTGTGCTTCATTTGTAGTTGTTGGGTTAATCATAAGGATTTTATTCACTTTATTACCTATAAATATAAGTGGCCAGGTAGACATTTTGATGTCTAGCTGCTGTGGTCCTACATTTTACGGGTGTGCAAACATTAGTAGCAGTAGCACAAAAACATTATGATAGTACATAAATATACAACTGATGTTATAATATGTATGGTAATACTCGTATTAAATTATTATTCAGGATGACCAAACTTCAATAGTTTGACCTGCTACATAAGTTTAAACGCTCTATAACAACATTCCGACAATTAACTTGCTGAATTACCATTAAAACTTCCCGCTGTTATGATCCCATGGTAAGAATATCTTAACCGAGCATCTAAACTTTATATGTGAATCAGAGTATTCTAATAGTTAAGTTAGCGGCTAAAGATTATGTTAGCTCTCGTGTGGTTAGTGGTTAACTTCTTGTTAGAAATGTTTAAACCACTCAAAGGTTCGTCAAATATAATCTAAAATGACTTTTTCACCATAGAAGAGCCACGCTTCGGCAAGAATGGGCCAGCTTAACCGGAGTGATACCACGGCCGGAAGAAAACTGGCGTAAAATAGCGTTTGCGTTGTATTTCGTCGAGTGAGTGAGGGTACCGGAGACCCAACCGTCCCTCCCCTTCAGATAAGGGCAAATTTACAAGGAATGCAACGCACTTGTGACTCCTCTGGTGTTGCGGGTGTTCATGGGCGGCGGTAATTGCTTACCATCAGGCGATCCGTCTGCTCGTTTTCGTCTTATAACATAAAAAAAACTTAAGTATAGAGTTATGTATGTTTAAACCACTAAGTATTTATTATCAAGGAACGTCGTTTTATATAACACTAGCTGTCCCACGCAACTTTGTCTGCTTCACATAAGAGAATTTTCCCCGTTTTCGCAACATTTTCCATTGATGCTCCGCTCCTATTGTTCATAGCGTGAAGTTATAGAACCTATAGCCTTCTTCGATAAATATGCTATACAAAATATACGATATATGATAAATATTTTTTAAATTCGAACCAACAGTTCCTGAGATTAGCGTTTTCAACCAAACAAACAAACTCTTCAGCTTTATATTATTAGTATAGATATTTAGATAACCTTAATTAAGTCAAAGTCAAAAGTCAGTTTTCATTTAGGTCAGAAAGTAACACTTATGAACGTCAAAGTGTATGAGATACTAAGTTAGTTGAAGTTACCGAATTTACATTTAGGTTAACTGCTAGGTTCAAGTAAAAGACTTAGCCTATGAGAAGATACTTGTAAGAAACTTACAGACCTTTAAGACCAACTTAAGTATTATTAAGCTAAACCGGAAAATAAACCTCCACTCATCACTTAAAATCACGTCACTTCTAATACCTTGTTCATTTTATTCTCTTCATAATTAATTTCATAATTCATGTCAAAATCACACCGATCTTTGCGGTTTGTACCTTTTATACCCATGACAGCAAATTTTATAATTATAATAAAATGAATACAATAAAACATAAATCAGTTTTAATAACTTAATTGTAACTGCGAGGCGTTTGAAATTAAGTTGTGTTGCTGTTTGTGACGCAGCTGTAATAAATGCTATGGCTGTAAATAAGCCTCGGGTTTGAATGTCGATTCGGCCTAAATGTTATTCGTATTTTGTGTCAAATTCTTAGTACGGAGTTTGGAACTGAGCCAGCTAGAGAACAAAAAGGTCGTCTTCTATAAAGTAAAGTCTTAAAAATATACCTCACAAAATGTCTTCTCCCTAGCCTTTATTATGCCAAAGTCACTTGGGGTCGGCTTTCTAGTTTAACCGGATTTGACTGGATATCAGTTTTAACCTCCGCAACCCGAAGGCTAACGATACCCTAAGGCTAGACCAGTGTCCGGATATCAGAGGGCACTGACTTCCCAATAACGACTGCCATAGATGTTCATGGTAGCCGGGACCGACGGCTTAACGTGCTCTTCGAGGCACGGAGCAGGCGATAATTATCAGTCAATATACACATAATTTCGAAAAGTCATATAACTTCCGAAATTCAGAGGTGCGCGACGTGGGTTCGAACCCGAGACCCTCTGCATTGCAGTTTGTTGGTTTCCCCACTGAGCTATCGCTGCTTCAAACATACCTCACAAAATGTAAAGGTAATTTATATGCACTGTTGCCTACTTATTAGTGGATAGAGGAGTGTGATTTATGAACTAACCGATCGCAGCGCCATTACCGGATCCAATTGTAATAATAAATTGTGAATCTAAACTCTCTAGGGAACTACTTAAATAGCACAAAAATAATCATCAACATCGTTCCAGCTATTCAGGACGAGTTCCGTGACATATCCTCAAACAACAACTCAACAACTCCTAAAAACGATTGCTTGATGAATCGCTTTGAGTGTCCTACAGTTGTCTGTACCAGTACTTGAGCCCTACATACATACACACAAATACACACATACACAATCACTCACACTCAGACATACACACACGTACATACTCATATTCAGTGAACTATTTATTATGTATTTTATCTAACTAATATTATAAAAGCGAAAATGAGTTTATTTGTTTGTTATCTTTTCACGCCTAAACCACTGAACCGATCATCCTGAAATTTTGCATATACGTTGTCAGGTGTACAGAAACGGACATATGCTACCTTTCATTCCGAAAGAAATTACTGTTTCCGAGGAAAACAACAATAACGTTCTTATGATAATAGATGGCGCCACGTTTCTTTCGAATCATGATTGAATTATATTATTACAAGCAGGGTACAACCCGAATTGATTGTCAAATTCTAAATTAACGCGAGCGAAGCCGCGGGCAAAGCTAGTATTTTTATAATAGTTAAGTTCCAGGCGTAACTCAATCGTATTCATTGATAGCCACGACACAGGCTGCGCCTAGTGTGGCTATCATGGTAAATGTAACTATTGTGTAAACTTAAATGAAATAAATGCTTATTATTATTATATGTACATAATATTATACATACCTATAAGGATACTAATAACGCCAGTTTCTGTTTATGTATCTTTATTCAAAGATAAGAAATAATCATTAGGTCAGTAGTCGACAATTTAGCATCAATCCTACATCAGTTAAGCAACAGTCAGCAACTTACCGACACCTAATACAGGCAGCTCAGTACTAAGCCGAAGTAAAGTAATAGAATTTTTCATGGTAAGTCGCTTGCCGAATTCATTCCGATTTTACCCAGATTTATTCCGAATTGTTCGGAAAAATACTTAAGTCTCTAAAGTCGCGCAAAGTAGGAATCATTTGACCTTTTTATGTCTATTTCTGTAGCGATATTTAACTGTGTTTACTTCTGTTTTATAAGAAAGACAAATAATGTAAATTGAATTAATACAGATGTACTAAATTTCGCGTAGCACTCAGAGGAACATCGAGCTATTTATTTTATTATTCCTTTAACATTTTTGTAAAACTTATGTGACACTAGATGTTCCCGTGGTTTCACCCGCGTTTATCATTACTGCGCCGCCTCCGTGGGTCGTAGCATGATTTTATATAGCCTATAGCCTTCCTCGATAAAGCGATCGAGCAGATGGATCGCTTGATGGTAAGCGATTACCGCCGCCCATGGACACCCTCAACACCACAGGAGTTGCAAGTGCATTGCCAGCCTTTTAAATTTCCCCCTCCTCCCCAGAGGGGGGAGTTGGGCCTCCGGTACCTTCACTCACTCGACGAAACACAATGCAAGCGCTATTTCACGCCGGTTTTCTGTGAGGGCGTGGTATCATTCCGGTCGAGCCGGCCCATTCGTGCCTTTTTCTTTAATAACTGAAATTTATCTTGGTGTAGATTCTGTATCACGGGGGACTGTACAGAATTCAAACAACGGACTCAAAGAACATCCAGACATGGCATAATAATTTGTGGATTATACAAATGTTTGTCCCGTGTGGTATTCGAACACACAACAGTTGCCGTAGAAGTGGCGACGAGGCGACCACTTAAATCACGTCGCCATCTGTGCGTAATGTGAGTAAAAAAACAAGACCAGCTTGTACATCACAAATTTTAACTACGAGATCAGCATTGTAAATGGGATTAAATATAATGACCACCAAAAATACTAAATGCGCAGCAAAATATTCTTACTAAAATATATCGTAACGAGCACTTATAGGCCTCAAATCACTGCATTCCGTCTCGGAAGGGTTAGGTTATGTTATGTTCCTTCTTAAACCCACCCAAAAATAGGAGCCCCGCGAAGCGGGGCTTTATCGAAATATTTTGATCTCTTTAAATATATTTAGCTGTGCAATTTGGTGATCATTTACTATTTTTGACTGTTATATTTTACTATATCTGGTGATAAGTTAAACATAGGCCATTGTAAATTAATGTTAACTAAACGAGAAATTTAATGTTTTATCAAATACAGTTTAAGTGTAGTTATGACTTAAATTTAAATTGTATTTCGGAATAGCTGTCCCAGCAAAGCTATTACCATGTTTTCTTATCCTTACTTACACCACCTTTTTTACCACCTACACTTAATTTAATTACCTTCTTATCTCCTTTCAAACGAGTAAGTATTTAATATTTAACCTATCGTTTTGAAGCCACTGGCGCCAATTCCTAATTAATTTATAATTATCAAGTTGGCGTATTGTCTTTGACAATAAGAATTTAAGTTATTCTAAAGAATAAGTTTACGTTCAGTTAAACGCAGACGGGGTCAATATCCAAGTTCATATCGAATTTGAAAGGTAAAGTCCCCTGGGAAATTAAAAAATAAATATACCTTCTCCAAAATAAAACTTTTGACAAGTAGATAAAGATTTTTTCTGAAGTAAATATATTTTTGTTTGTTTCTGGTTTAGGTGTTTCGATTTTTATTTTTAAAGTGCTTATCTTTTATATATACGTACCACACCTGTTTCTTAAATATCAGTTCTAGTAATAATTTAGTCAGATTTTCATTCTCTTTATTTATTTAATTGGTTGGTTTTGGATCATTATTATTTAAGAAACCGTTGATATCTGTAAATGAATACGTCGTATAAGTTAACGTTTATGTCTGCGTGCAGCGTCATGTAGGTATTGTTCGACTCCCAGACCGGAGAAGGACTACCCTCTCACAGAATATCGACGTGAAATACCAGTATTCCTACTGTTCTGTTTCGTTTGGTGAGTGAGAGTGCCGGAGGTCCAATCACCCCTTTTCCCCTTTCGCACTCCTTCTCTTTCCCACTTCCTTTCCTTAAGAATCGGCAACGCGCAAGTGATGCCTCTGGTGTTGCAGGCGTCCATAGGCTACGGTGACCACTTACTATCAGGTGGGCCGTGTGCTTGTTTGCCACCTTAGCTGTACAAAAAAAAATTAAATATGGTTATGTTATGTTTTAATTCACGTGCTTACGAACACAAGTACGATACGTCATCCATTAGGTTACCATATCTTTTCTTTCTTATCTTTCTTTCTTTCCATTACCTATACTTTGTCGTACAAGATATGTTGAAGTAATATCATCATATTATGGCTACCATGATGATAATATTTCCGCTAGCCCATAGTCCAACACATCACACAACTGGTCGCAACGCATGTGTTGCAATATGTCAGGGTGGTGATTAATATCTCGCTTATTACGAGACCTGTATCATTGGTGCGGCTGATTTATAGCGCGCGGCGGTGGTCAGTGACTACCCTAATTGTTGTCTGATGATGGATGGCTTAATTTGAACATAGATAGTGAGCATTGTTGCCTTATACTCATGTTCAGGGTATGATATTTCGATTGGTGAAGATGTTAAATAGCCATACTACAGCTGTTTTAGATGCAAGATTGGCCATGGTGCGTGATTTCGGTCTTGTACCAAAAAGATTATATTTATTTATATTATCATTAGATTTCGCCCACGGCTTCGCACGCGTTAATGTAGATCTTGTTAAAAAGCCTTATCTCGCGGGAACAGTCCTTTTTTCTGGATGTAACCTAAGTCCCTTTCTGCACACTTGATAACCTCTATGTAAAATTTCATAATAATCAGTCGAGAAGTTAAGGCGTGAAAGCGTAACAAACAAACAAACTCACATTGGCATTTATAATATTAGTTTATAGCAAGGGGTATTTATTGCACATCAAATAAACAAATAATTAAAATAATGTATACACAAATTATTTACAAGACATATTAGCTAAAAAGAAAAATAAAACAAAATTAAAAAGCGTCATAATATTCTTCCGCATCGTCGTCAATTGGCAACGTACCCAGTAGACTGGCAGCATTGCCACGTTGAATGGCAATACTTATTCTTTGTGCAAACAAAATACTAGCCCTCTGGTCACGTGAAGCGTCGATCAGCCGCTTAGCTAGGTCTCTATAAACAGACCTAGCACTTGGACCCCATGGCCCCAGCGTTTCGACACCAAACGGCTCAAATATGTACTCACCAATAAGGTGTTGATATTCGCGCCGTTTGTGCGTCTCCGCTGATGCAGCAGCAGCACCAGCACAACCCGCTGTGCTAGAAAGATGTGACGGCGCAAGGGTGTCGACACAAGTTGCATCCCACACCAAAGGCCTACCCATTTTCCATGGCAGTAATGACATACCATCTGGTCTCTTGCCATCTTCGCGTACCAAGCCGTGTGTAATATTAGTTTTGATTTTTCAGCTAAAACACTTAATAACAGCAGCAGTCTGTAAAGAATGACTTGCGCTTTATTATGTAGAGTTTAAAAATAAACTCTAGTTAACCCTATAATAAAATTCATACATGATCTCATGCTTTTACGTCCGAGAGTCCGAGAGTGCCGAAGGCCTAATCACACTCTTTCCCCCTTCCCGCTCCTTCTTCCCAATCCCTTTTTCTCCTAAAGGGTCGGTAACGCGCAAGTGATGCCTCTTGTGTTGCAGGCGTCTATAGGCTACGGTGTCCACTTACCATCAGGTGGGCCGTATGCTTGTATGCCACATTAGTTGTATAAAAAAAAAAGAGTAGGTAGGCAGAACACCAACATATTACCAGCTATGATAATAACAAGCAAGCCTATTGCCCTCTTCGAGACACATCTCCAGACTGCTGACACCGAGGACTTTCTACGAGGAAATCCCCATAATATTTTACTCAAACCGGAAATGGAAACTAGGACCCCACTTACGCAGACATAAACGCAAACTTATGCTACAGTACTATTAAGATACACATTAAATTAAAAACCTTTTTAGAAAACAGGCGGAACGATTATATTTATATTGTGTGTTATTTCTATATTACTTCTATAAATCTATTTTAAGACCGGTAACCGAAATTTTCCCAAAATTAAACTGTAAACCTTTTCTATAAATACGGCATGGGCTTGTGCTGGTTAAGAATAGGCCGACCCGCCACGGCCCGTGTTATAAACGGTGACTCAGGGATTATAGCAGATGAATGAGCAGCTTCCAGCGGATTACAAATTGCTATCCATCAATCCACCTGTCAAACAAATTTATAAAGCAAACATCCTTTTGAATAGTTTGGCGTGGCGCCTGAACAAACAACCCCTGCGCTGTGATGGACTGCCCTATGAAAAATATATGGCAGTGTTTATTTAATAAAAATTGTTTATATAGTAATAGAATAAAATCTTAGTAAGCCCTAAAATGTACAGACTATTGGGCTTTTAACTATGAAATAAATAATACTATAATTTGCCCGCGGCGTCACTCGCGTAAATATAGGTTAGGTTAGGTTTGTAACAGTCCAAAGTGTAGGTCTTTTCGTGTAGTGGCCTGCCGTTTTATACGGTGGGCCGAAACCACGGCGGGGTCGCGATTGTATGTGAAAGTGATTCGCGCGACCCCGCCGACTCTGGTTATGTCGAGGAGCACCGTGGTAGGTTTAGTCGGTATTACCGGGATACCTTATCCCCGGTGAGTCCGACATAACCTCTCCGTCACCCCGCGGAGAGGTATGCGTCAACGTATTACACCAAGTAATAAAAAAAATGTTTGTAACAGTACTTTTTCCTGGATGAAAGGTACTCTATATTCTACTCTGTACCCCCGAAAAAGTGTATGCAAAAATTTGTGTTGATCGGTCGTGTTGTTAAGGCGTAAACGCATAACAAACAAACAAACTCACATTCGCATTTTAAATAATAAGTAAAGATGGTATTTATATTATTTCAATTACAACTCTTGTTACTGGTGAAAATGATGGAGAAGTAAAACAAGAAGAGATAACTTCAGATATTGGGAAAAGGCTTAGGAGAAGAAGAACATTAATAAATTACTGTAACTCAAAATCTAAAGTACAATGATTTTATTTAATAATATTATTATATTTTAAAATAAGTAAGATAGCCTTTCAAATCTGATAGAAAGGGTAAGCGTCAAATGACCGTGATGTTGAAAAAAGGACGCACGATACTATTATGTGACATAATCGCTATTAAAATGCAAGCGTGCGAGGGAAATAGCGATTGTAGGAGCCAGTTAGTTTTCCTACACTCGAATATATATGTAAGTTGTTGGAGTACACAGAAAGAACCACAAGTTATTGTTAAAAGTAAAAGTAAAATGTTTACAAGTTAATTAATAGGTGTGATATTTCTCACGGCAAGTGTATAGTTTTATAGTTATAAATGTACTCTAATGTTATTATGAAATACATCATTATATACCACAGCAATATCAGGTCAATTGCAACGATCTTGTGTGTCCATTTTAGTATTGCTGCGTCGACAGAATAAGTATGTACGGTTACGAAACCGTACAACGATAAACACCCACTCTATCTCCACTTCTTGTAAAACCGATATTTTAAATAATAATTACTCCTTTACCTTCCAATTAATTTTGACGCTGGTTATACAAAAATAGTAATGAACTTGTCTCCTATTCAGTGTGTCACACAGCTAAAACTGTAGCTAGCGAGATGTGGGTGAGTAATTATATACCTTTGTCTACCATATTCAGAGAAATAGGCTTGACACTGCACCTATATTTGAAGAAGTCTTTACTTTGAAAATCGCGTCGAAATTCAGTAGTTTCTTATTCCTCTCGCGGTTTTAAGCCGAGTCCAGCCTGTGCTACGCCTGTGCTACGCTTGTGCTACGCCTGTGCTACGCTTGTGCTACGCCTGTGCTCAGCCAATATCAATACTTAATCTGTTATTAAAAGCGTCCAGTATAATTAAAAATATTAAATAATAATGATAAATATTTATTTCAGAAATGATTGGGTTCAATATTTTTTTTAAAAGAGAACTAGCACATAATTTGTCAATCACATAAACTTAAATGTTATTTAAATTATTTTTAATGTAGTAACAAACTAAGGCAGCTATTTCTAACCATTTTTACACATGGTACTACTACAAAATCTGTCAGAAAGTTCCTTAATTATCGTATTACTACACGTACTGACCCATGCCGTGAACCTAGTGATTCGGCTTCTTTGGATGGCATTAAACGTCTTTAGTCTTGCCTCTGTAAACATCCCCGAGGCTCTACAATATGGTGATAAACCCATGAGGTGCCTGTAGATGTTATTGTACCAAACACGAATGCCATCCAAAGACTTCTTCGTATATTAAAAGTCATTAGTAATGCAACCTCCATTCGTAATAACATAACACAAAAGAACAAAGTTTGTTGTTATTTATATAATACATATGTTACACCTTAAATTATTTATTATATAACTTCATTTAGTTGCATTCGTATTCTACAGCTACAATTACAAAATAAGCATAAAAATAATGCATACTTTTTAATAACAAATTATGTTTGGCTGTGTGTCTATTTTTTGTTAATTTTTATTTCAATCTCTTGGAAATGAGCGGACCCCAGAGCCCAGACACAAAGCCTTTTTATTGTCCGATTTCCAGCTCATTGCTGAGTTTAAGCAGAAATTGGTAAATGGATTAACCGAATATACGATCTGTTTGAACAAATACTAATACATATCTTAAGGTACTGGTCCGCCATAGTACCATAATCTAATGAAGTACTAATTACTAAAATACTAGTTCAATTGCTCTATTTTTCTTTTGCAGTTAGTTTTCTCGATTGTTGGTCGATTATTACATTGATTGTATGTCACAATACTTTATGTATTACACTATTGCTCGAATATCATTCAAGTGCTATACGACTACAAAAAATAATCTATATTTGGAATTGTAGGTAATCAATTCATTTTCCAGTTATGTCCCACATACGTGTCGTAAATACAAATTTTGCTCGTGGATTCTATCCTCTCGAAGAAAATTATTTGAACACATTATTATTGCAAAGTTTCGCTTTATACACGCTACAGGAGTATACTTTCGTATTGAACTATGTTTAAAGTCAGCGAAATGAGGTTTCAAACTTTATTTTATTTACTAGAACATTTTACAGAGTCATGGTAAATGTTCAGTATGGAAAATATCCTTCAAAAACTTTACAGAACACGGGAACTACAACCCGAGTTGGTAGAACTTTGACAAAATACACGTAAACTTGTTGTTATGTACAACAATGTACGACTCTCGACAAGAAATATATATAAGCTACGATTGTTGGTGGCAAAATTCTGAAGTTGCGATAGTTTCCTACTAGATATACCTTCACAAAAGCTGTGACAACAGTGTTTTATGCAAGTGTTCAGTATGCAGCACCTATAAACAGTATCTAGAAGAAGCATCTAGTTGTATAAAGCAAGAGTCTGACAAACTAAACAAAATATATACATGAGAATATAATAATATATTGTGTCACAGAGTGTAGTACATAAAATATCGAATTTAATGAAAAGAAGAACAGCAAATATTTATTATTATCATTATAGTTAATAGTAGTTAATAGTTCTGTTTAGTAATTTTAAATAGTGCTACTATTCAATTGTAATCCGATAGCAACTGATGACATTTAGTCGATTAAAGGGGATGGACATCGCTACAAGTTATTTGATTGGCAACAACCCTAACTCTATGACGTAATTTGGCACAACTAACGTCACTGTATTGCACTTGTTTAATTATTAAATATTTATAGCATCCTTTGTTATTTTACAACCATATTTACGGTAGCATTAAAGACCAGGGTACCACACATTAAGCTCGAGTTATTTTGAAAGTACTGTCTTTGAACATAATTTGGACGAACTTTAAGAAATAAAGATACTATGGTGGTCGTATATATTTCCTAAATGAATCCTTTCCCATGAGGAAACATTTAACTTTATTAATTTCTCATGTCAATTAGAAACTTTTCTGCTCGTTTTTCACGAAGAAACCAAGAACTTTCTCAATTTACTTTCCTGCTTTCTGAATCTTCGCAGAGAGTGTAAAGCGAATATTATACAGTTATATTTTTTCTACGTTAACAAGCATGATAAGATCTTAGAGCGAAATACCGGGCTTACGTTATTTATGAAGCCCACCCTACACTAAGGTAGGTATGTTATTATAATTAATATAAGGATATTAATTATAATAACATACCTTTATACATTATACTGTAATTACTTGTAGCGTGTCGTATATCAGCATTTGTTTTTGGTATTTAATATTTTAGTAGACCTCCAAGTTAGAGGTCGATCTAACTTCAAACGTTCCAACATAGATTTTCACTATGGGGCTAACATATTATTTTGTAACAAAAGCCTCTAAATTAAAAAAGATAAAAAAAAAAAAACAGATTTTCTATTTAAATTTTTTCATACCTCACCAACGACTATGCTTGGACAGTATGAGGAAAACAAGAGGAATAATGGGGACAATAGCCATTATTTGGGTTTCTTTTCCTGTAGTTAACAGTTACGCTGGTTTAAGACCTTTGAAATTATCCTAAAGGCCGTTCACCGTTCTCAATGGTTTGATAGAAAGCCACATTATTTTGAAACTACTGCATCCTGAATAAATTAAACTGGGCGTGACTGACAGAGGAAATAAAATCAAGTGTTTCTGTGGCGGGAATTGGTCTTATCTTTTCATCCATACTTTGTATTGAGCTATTAAGAATTGCGTAAATGAAAATATGAAT
This sequence comes from Catocala sponsa, assembly GCA_963564715.1. Taxonomy (NCBI): domain Eukaryota; kingdom Metazoa; phylum Arthropoda; class Insecta; order Lepidoptera; family Erebidae; genus Catocala; species Catocala sponsa. The sequence continues at coordinate 936,967 of OY751343.1, forward strand.
AACAGTGTGCCATATCGCAACCCTCACGTTCGTCGTCGAATCGATGACCTTTTAATTCTCTTTGCACACACATTTACTGTTCAGGTTAATTATACTTCGTGCGGTTAACAAACTTGGCAACGCTCATGAGCTTTCAGGCTATAATATTACTGCTTGATACTTTTTATATATTAAAATAAATAGACCATCATTTAAACTTTTTTTTTATTTCTTATTAGACCGAAGCAGAGGTGTAGGCAGCCTACCTATAGTTTGCTAAGATGTCATGAAATATAGAAATAGACCGCCGCCGGGCCCAGCAGTACTTAATGCGACTGCTATGCATGGGATTTGAGATTCGGTTCGTGGGTCAGTCAAAATGGTATTAAGATTTTCTGCGATGGTTTTCAGTAATAGCACGGAGTCAGCAAGTATGCTCCGGTGGACGTCAATGACCTAGTCCCAATTATGTACGCGGAACCTAAAACCATACTAGGTGTGATTTAGGTCTAATGGGTGTATTAGACCGCCTACCATTTTACTGAGAACTTCTCTACAACAACAATGATTATGGTCCAACAAAGCAATTATATATCGTTCAGTGCTAAGACCTACTAGGAATTTTTGCGCAGGGAAATAGCTATCTTCTAGCCCGATCTAGCAACAACAGTGAATGTACTCAGCCACGATACATGGCGTATGATGTATAAAAGATGAAAGTGGTTACAATACTAACCTTAAAAAATGTGCTTCAGTCGTCGGGCTGTAAGTCAAGTCAGATTAGCAAAATTGAACAATAAAACGGATCCGATTAAAGTCAATAAGCTTTCTCCAACTGAGAACAGCGTCTTCGCAGCGGCTGAGCACGCCGGCACACGTCACACGTGTTCATAAGTCCACAATCTTCAATAATTGTTTATAATGCACCCAAAAGATACGGCAACATTACGTGTAGTGATTATTATAAACCAAGCCAACAATAACCAATTTCCAAAGATTTAACCAAAATGAAGCGGAATTATCCCAAGTGGCCTCGTGGTCCAAGCAAGATTTTTATTCAAGTCCAAGTGACAAGTGACATTTCTACGTTTCGTTATTACTTTCAAGTGAAATTTCTTTGACGTTTTGTTTGTACGTCAAAATTACGTCTGGGACGAAACAAATTATATATCTAATAATTTATTAATTTGTGCTGTTGTAGACCCCATCACCAGAGGCCATGCGCGCTTAATAAATTATGAAATATAATGTCCAATAACTTTTTTACTACGGTTTTTATGTGCTTCAAACACAATAAAATTTAAATAGGCCAGCTTTTTTACTTTAATTTAGCCCATAAAACTGGAACTTTACACGAATATAATGCTTTTGTCATCGCTAGCCGTTTGTAGATTGTATGTTTTCTGCACTAATTGATGGTGAATAGTCATGAAGCGCAGTCAAAATATGTTGAAACAAACCCTTGCGTTAAATATTTTAACAGCTGATCAGGAACATTATATTCGTAATTACAATTAAATTCATTTATATAAAGTTTAGGTAAGAGCGCAGTTTATGCATACACTGCGCTCTTACTTACAAAGCATATTTGTTAATCAGAAGCAATATTGACTTACTGCTCAGTGTTGTGACTCTGCATAAGAAAGCTTCCCGAGAGCCCTAAGGTTGCCTTCAGACTAGCTCTCACCCTCTCACATTACTTTTATCCGGGATCCAGATTATTATCACCCTAAAATGCGAATATACCCTACAAGCTTATTTACAAGTTATACCTACTGAAAAAATAAAATAATAATATCAAGAGTAATAAAATAAGCAAGTGTCACTTTCACACTGGTAATCCTGCAATAAAAGGCTGCCTGCGCTACCAGCCAAAGGACCAGACACCTGACTTCCTGATAAAACCTCTGTGCTCCTTTTTGAAGAACTTAGGAAACCATACTCATTTTTAAACACATGACAAACGCTTTCGTCTTCTCAAAACAATTTGTATTGCCTTCAATAGCAGACGAGTAGCCACTTGGTAGCAAGTGGTAACTGTACATAGACCTCAATAATGTAGACTGTGTACACACCTAAAGCCATTGCCAACCGTGATAGATAGTAGTCATAGCGTATGGAAACCACAGCGGCAGTAGCATTCCAGAGCAGTACCTGGGAGATCGCTGAAAGCGCAATGTGCTGAACGAAAACGTTCCCAGAAAGAAAAGATGAATCTTGCTGCAATGTCGCGTATAAAATTATTCTTGGAAAACCTTTTGAATAGCAATACACAAGCATTCAAACAAGCTATTTAAAAATCTAAACTAGAAAAAAATGAATGAATGAATAAAGAAAATGAAACGGTAGCTCAATAAATAAGGCTGGATTTATTAACCACTGATAAGAACGGTAGGGATGGAGAAGCACAAGCAATTTTTGTTAGCAATTTGGTTAGCCGAAACATAAAAAGACGGACCACAATTTTCGGTTCACAAAATGTTTGACGGTACGGAAATAAATTAAAATTTAAAATCATTTATTTTTCTATTTATATGGGTATTATAGCTGTTACAATTTAAGCAGTGAGTACCACCATATTTCAATCAGGCTGGCATGCAAAATGTTACATAGCTTAAGAAGATTTAATCATTCAATTTCAATAGGTATCAGAATTAATTTATAATATTTAAAATATATTATACAATTATGTCAATTTATAAATCTACAAAATTATGATGTCGATATTGTCAATAAATATTTAAATAAGATAAACACATTATTATAGAATCTACAATAAAACAAAAGTCAGCAGTAGGCTACTGTGTCCACTATTTCATACGTGCAGTAAAAATATTTATCTTTGCAATTACTTAAAAACCAGCAACATTCCTATTCGGAGAGTTTGTTCATTCTCTGTACGAGTCTATAAATCACTCCGACAATTCTACTCTCCCGGTTGACTCACAAAACAAAAAGGTACAAGGTATTATTCAAAACGCGCGGTGCGCAACATGCGACGTCGCGTCGTGTTGTTGCGTCGCGACAGGTGCGCGTGAAGTGCGACGTCGCGCGTCGGCTTGTCGCTTGTGAATTATTCATGTCGCGCTAAGCCGGACAACGCTCTACGACAAAACATTATGTTCATACATATGAGAGCACTTGTTGTTACTTTGAAATTATTTCGGCAACGGTGTTAGGTTAAGCGACTTGAAATGCCTGGTAACCATTTTAGCACATTTCATGCTTTGGTGATCGTGTTAAATCATCAAAGCTAAAGACAAAAATAATTTATTAATTTAGGTTAAAAATAACACTTATAAACGTCATAATATTGTCTTCTGTTTACGCGAATGTTATTCATTGAAATTAAACTATTATATACGGATTTTATCGCGTTGTTTATTTGACACTTTATTACAAAATTTTGAAAAACTGTTACACTACTATAATTACTATTAAACTTTACAAATTTTTAAGCTAATTGAATTATTGAAACTATTAAAACTATTTATACTATTATACTATTTATATTTATGTTTACACTTTCCCCGACGTTTCGGTTGCTTTTTAGCAGCCATGGTCACGGGGAGACTAAGATGGTAGTTGTCTCAGTGTTCCAGTGTGGTTATTTCAAAGTACCCGAACATAATTTAATCATGGGTGTTTCTATTTACGCAGAATGAGCTCAAAGTATCATGAAGTCTAGCTGTGGTTTGCTTCTTCTTGGGTTTAACTAGTTGAATTACTGGATCCCAAGCTGGTGGTACATTCCAACCATCTTCTCTATTGAAATTAGAATGTTTCTTGATTTCAATAGCCTCGCGAAGCATCCTTGGTAGGAATCGGTGTTCTTTAGCGAGCATCTGTGGTTTGTCAAATCTCAGGTAGTGGTTGGTCCCCTGTTGCACATGTTCAGACACAGCAGACTTCAACGAGCGTTGGTGTTTTACATCAGCTATGTGTTCTTTTATGCGGGTGCCTATGCTTCTCTTGGTTTGATAAATAGATTGTGACTGCGGACTCCCATACATTGGGTATGGGAGTCCGCAGTTACAATCTATTTTATAGACCCTGCATCTTGTAAAGGTAGCTGGCACTTGACGGATGGTAAAAATTGCCTTATCTTCGTTGGCGGCTTAAAGTATGTGTTGATTGAAGCTCGCTTCAAGATGTAGCCAATCTTGTCAGTGACACCCTTTACATAAGGTAGTATAGAAGGCTGGCGCTCGACTGTGGCTGGCTTTTCTCGGGATCTGTGACACCGGCGCGGCTGTTGGAGCTTGTTGTCTTGCAGTACTTGCTTGACATGTTGAAGCTCGGCGTCCAGGTGTTTCTTGTCACAGATCCCGTGGGCTCTCTGAAACAAAGACATTCCCACGGTAGCTAACTGTTTAGGATGGTGGTGAGATTCACCGTTTAAGTACCTATTTGTATGGGTCTTTTTCCTATATACAGTGTGGCTCAAAGTATGATCAGGATTCCTGATGACAAGTACATCTAAGAAAGCTAATGAATTATTTGCCTCTAATTCCATAGTAAATTGTATGTTGTTATTAATGGAATTAAGATGTTCTAGGAATACACTTACACTCTCTGTTGGTAATATTGTAAAAGTATCATCTACAAACCTCTTATAAATCCTGGGTGTGATGGGGGCAGTCTGCAAAGCTCGAGCCTAGTCCTCCATATATATGTCGGCAACAACAGGCGATACTGGGGAGCCCATTGCCACACCATCGACTTGTATGTAGAATTTATTGTCCCACAACAGATAGCCAGTTGTTAAGCAATGCTTAAGTAGTTCTGCATATTCCTCAGGCATATTGTACTCTATTAGCTTCCTTTTAGTTATTTCATTACAGTCATGTACAGGTATGCATGTAAATAATGACTGTACATCAAAACTAACCATTGTTTAATTGTTTGTAAGACATAGGTATTTAATCTCACTCACAAAATGGTATGAATCCTTTACATGTGCTCTCGAGTTGCCCCTGAGTGGTGAGAGTATCTTCGCTACGTGCTGAGCCAGTCTGTAAGTTGGTGTGTCGATCTGACTCACAATAGGACGTAGGGGAGCGTTTTCCTTGTGTATTTTTGGTAACCCATACAGCTTTCGAGGTTTTACGTACATGATACTTTGTGCTCATTCTGCGTAAATAGAAACACCCATGATTAAATTATGTTCGGGTACTTTGAAAGAACCACACTGGAACACTGAGACAGCTACCATCTTAGTCTCCCCGTGACCATGGCTGCTGAAAAGCAACCGAAACGTCGGGGAAAGTGTAAACATAAATATAAATAGTATAATAGTATAAATAGTTTTAATAGTTTCAATAATTCAATTAGCTTAAACAATTGTAAAGTTTAATAGTAATTATAGTAGTGTAACAGTTTTTCAAAATGTTGTAATAAAGTGTCAAATAAACAACGCGATAAAATCCGTATATAGTAGTTTTATTTCAATTATAAACGTCAGTTTATAAGTTAGTGAGTTTACTGCAGTGAATCTACGGTTAGGTTAGTTGCTAGGTGTCAGCAAAATGTTGAGCCTTTGACTTCTCAAAGGCTCAACATTTTGCTGACACGTGATTGATGTGATCACACATGTGAGATTTTTGCAGGTATCTTCATACCTGCAAAAATCTCACAGCCACTGTTCTCAATCGAATAATAATATGATTATATGAAATATTATATTTTTAATACTGAAATTGTAATTGAATGAAATACAATTTCAGTATTAAAAAAATCATAATATATGTGGTGTTGCAACCATTATTCTTTTTATTATCATTAAATCCTTACTTAATATTATAAATTCGAAAGTAACTCTGTCTGTCTATCTGTCTGTCTGTCTGTCTGTTACCTTTTCACGGCTAAACCACTCAACCGATTTAGATGAAATTTGGTACAAATATAGTTTACAACCTGGGGAAGTACATAGGCTACTTTTTATTGATGTAGGTACCACGCGGGCGGAGCCGCACGCAAAAGCTAGTACCTAATAATTCTAACGGAATGAAGCAATCTTATCTTCTTTAATAGTAATAATAGTAATATATGTAGTAGAATGGTATACACTTCCACTTTGTGACAAATGCATAGTTTATTCATGACTGAATGTGGTTAAACAATATATAATTTTACGTTATAAAATTAGTCCGAAATAAATGACATAGACGTGTAAAAACCCAGGATTCAACCTCTTCGTCTTAAATGTACCTCATGTGACCTTGACACCCCTATATCTCGGGGGTCTTTTGACCCATAGGGCCCATATTCAAACTCGACCGAGGTATGACCTGTGAGACCTGTATGTGTCTGCACACCAAATTACAAGTCAATCGGTCCAGTGGTTCCGGAGTTATGCCTGTCACTAACATTAATCTGTCACTAACAGATTGACACACAGATCGAAGTGGTTAATAAAAGAAAATCAAGAAACACAAACATTAAACGATGACATTAAAGTCAGATTGAAAATCGTAGCTCAAACATTGACAATACACCAAATATCAGGTAACATTTATTATTTGTTTATACAATTGACATATAATAGGCGCTGTATAAATATAAATAAAATATTAACAGCCAATAGCCTAAAAGCTTTGTTCAAAGATTGTGAAAACAAACCTTTTACAAAATCAACATTGGTTTAGACCGCAAATATTTGTGATCCGCTAGGTTTGGCTCAAACATTTGTTGTTTGTATTACAGTACACCGTGCGAAGAATATCGCTTCCTAAATACTTTGCCTTTTAACCTACCGCCAGTTTAGTTAAATAGACAGTGCCTACGTCACCCTTAGGATGTATAAGTATTATTCCAACCTACATAGTGCTAGTTCCGTTTACGTAATTGCCATATGTTAGGCGCATTTCTAGTTTCCGTTCTGCTATTGGGAATGACTGCGCCAAGCGTAAGACAGATCATGACAGCTCGTGCGGCGCCTATTCAAATCGGCGCGCTGCCACCATAGTAAAATTGTATGGCGAATTTGAAGTGCTTTTTTGATAAATATGTATCTTTATCGTCAACCAATAACTTAAATATTTGGGACGAACAAATTGTAATATAACTATTTATGTTTCGTTTAAGCTGTAAAATAGGATAGATTTCTACTTACAATCTAAAAATTACTTCACACGAGCAGCAAATTTACGTAATTTTGTAGGCGAAAATATTAGTTATTTTAAGTTTTTAACACGGAGTAATTGTAAACACATTCATTGTTATGGTAAATGAATATTTTATATTTGTATTAAACAAAAAGTGTTGATTTTATTTACTTAACTGTGACCGCCTGGTTTGACACATTTCGCTCGGCGCAGTCTTAATTACCCTTTGCTTGATCTATAAAACTAAACTGAATCAGAATAATTTATATTTTGTCCTCGTATTGGCCATGCGCTTCAAAAATAAACAATGTCTTATAAGGTCCTCATAGGCATATGCTAACTATAATATTATAAATGTGAGTTTGTTTGTTTGTTACGCTTTCACGGCTTAACTACTCAACCGAGCATTATGAAATTTCGCATACACGTTGTTAGGCGTACAGAATAAGACTTAGGGTATTTTTTTTCTGGAACAAGGGTTCTTCTAGAACAAAAAATACTGTTGCTAATCTAACCTACATTTACTCAAGCGAGGCCGCGGGCAAAATCTAGTAATAATATAAGTAGCTAATTAAAATTTTGCCATTACAACCTAATATCACTTAGTAGCTTTCACCATTCAAGATAAGGACACTATATTTCGTGGCAGGCTAACAAACGCTTTAAGAATCGGCATCACCAGTTAGATGGCAAAGGATCCCTTTCGTTCATTTCCTACACAAATGAAAACTTGCCTGTACCTCTACTAACCAACCAGAAAATTGAGCCCGCTATACCTTTATACGAGATTAGGTAATCTTTACAAAAATGTTCGGTTCATTTAACATTCATGACGTGTTTTGTTTGTTAATGTAACCTCACAGGAACCGCGTAACGTTTGTAATACACATACGTTGTATAGTTTATGTGCCTGTTCTCCTACATAAATGATAAGTCTAATGTGTAAAGATCTAGGAAAATAAGTCTGGTAAATTCTACTAGTGTTATAAATGTGAAAATTCGCAAAGATTGTACATACATTTACACACACACACAATAATGGTTATCGCCTTACGATATAACTCACTGCTTCAATGTGACTGCAACTCCAGACCGTCACTGGATTCTCGAATCATTATGCTAATTGAAAATAATACACTTTACTAATTTTATAAATTGGTAAAATAAATGGTAAATATAAAAATGGTTAAATATAAAATTGGTACATATATAAATGGTTAATGGTTCTGGTTTGAGCACGCGGTATCTCAAGGATATTCGATCGCGATCTGACTCAGAAAGTCAAATAAAATTATAAAATTAACGTGTCTCAAATGTGCATGCAATGCACAAATGTAAAGCGCTGAGCTGTTCGGATGCGTAGCTCTGAACATACATACATAGATTCACGCCTGTTTCCCAGAGGGGTAGGCAGAGACTACGGATTTCCATTTGCTATGATCCTGACACTTCTCTGGCTTCATTTATTTTCATCACGTTCCTCATACACGCCCGTCGGTTCAAGGTGCTCTTAACCTGACCTTTGTCCAGAACGCCTACGATCTGATCGAGAAACGTTCGCCTAGGTATGCTTATATATATTATATAACATGCTGATGCAGCCCATAACGATTGGCTGGTTTTTAATTTTTACTTTTACACACATAATATCGAAAAAAATATTGAATGTGTCTTTTGATTCAGTTTTAAATGTGTTCCATATTATGTTGAAATGTTTTATAAAATTAAACGTCAGTCTCTATAAATTAAAAGGCTAGCTTACACTGAGGAAGCCCGTTTTGCTTCAAGTTAATAAATTCTCGTACAAAAGAAATGTTATGTAACATATACTGTTTTACATGCATAAGATAGGGGACGTATAATAAATTCCCATGAACGTCGCTGAGTGTCACCAAAGGGAAATAAGGGGTGGAGTGATATGACGCTGCGTACTTACTTTATTATGTACTACTTGACACCATCGCCTTCGTTTATTCGGTACATCTATTAGAAAAAACAAGGGCAAGACTAAAACAGGCGCGTGCATGTAGGCTCCTATAACACTATCTTTAAATGTATATACATATATATATCCTCCGGAATGTCCATGACTCATAAAAAGAAACGCTACCGTTGCGCGTCCGTGACCCCTACGGGGGAGTCAAGAAAACTCGTTTTGGTCGCGAAAAAAAGATCAAATGTATTTGACTCCTCCATAAGGGTCACGGACGCGCAACGACGTCAACGTCCATGACTCCACCGTAGGAGTCATGGACGTTTCAGAGGTTAAATAATACTTTAGTACACATGAATGTCACTAAACCTCACTTAAGTAGGTGGACCGAGTTTGTTACACCTTTCCGTGTGTTGTGTGGGTTACTGGATCGTTTAGATTTACATACATTTGGACCGGTAGTTGGTCAAACAAGTCAACGTTTTGGTAGGACATTTGTTGCAATTAACAATATTCTAACTACTATGATATTGACTAGATGTTCCCGCGGTTTCACCCGCGTTTATCGTTACTGCGCCGTCCCCGTGGGTCGTAGCGTGATGTTATACAGCCTATAGCCTTCCTCGATAAATAGGCTATCCAACACTGACATAATTTTCAAATCGAACCAGTAGTTCCTAAGGTTAGCGCGTTCAAACAAACAAACTTTTCAGCTTTATAATATTTGTATAGATGTGTAGGTTCCATTCTTGAGTTTTTGCGTGAGTTTTTGTTAAGACATTCTCAGTTGCAGTACGCAGTCTGAAGATATAAAGAAGCTATGTGGCAGACGGTAATGTAATATGGTGGGACCTAAAATAATAGTTGACGAAATGTGGGTATAATACTACTATCCACATCTTTGCACATACACAGTAATTTTATTTCATCAATGTTATTGTAGGTACGACACTAATGATTCTATTTTCAAAGCTTACTTCAAAATATATGAGTTACCTACCTACTTTACTTTATATTATATAGTTTACCCAAATTTTTATTCTGTACCTGTAGTTTTAATATTAATAATACACATTAATGTTAAAAGTATAATTTAACGGAACGAAACTAACGTCTAAGACACAGGCTCGGCCTAGTTTAGACGTTAGGGTTCATTGAATATTGTATACATACAGTTATTGTATTATAGGTTAAAAATTTGTATGTGTTGTTTTACTACATTTTACAACAAATTCCAAGCATTTTTGTGCGTATCTCGGGTCACATGTTTCTAGTAACACATGGCCAACAAGAATTACATCTAATAAATTTCCATGATTGTCACGGCGCGTGACAGGAGGGATATGAGAGGAAGAAATCATTTCACTACACGCCGTGTGCATTATATTGTAACGTATTATATAAAATACGGGACGTGACAAAATGCTTCAAAAACCTCGCCGCTTTGATGCTCACATACGGAATTTCTATTTGACAGCAATGACAGCCAAGAATCTATTACAACAATTGACATTCCAATATCGAATATCACACGGATGACGTAGTCAATGATCGCTTTCCACCTGTCACTGATTCGAGTTGTGTAGACTCAATCCCTAAATATTTATTCCAAGTCTGTCTATTGCTTAGACATCTGTAAAGTGACCACTACACAAGAATAAAAAACCTAGAGCGAGCGTAGCCCTTCCACAAAAATAAAGTATATTCTGGATTAAAAAATTGATAATATCAATTCTTAAATGTGTCATTCAAAATAAGGTCGTCATATGCATTAACCGCAATATCGACGTGAAAGAGCTACTGTTGTGTTTCGTTCGGTGAGTGAGAGTGCCGGAGACCCAATCACCCCCTTTCTCCTATCCCGCTCCTTCTCCTTCCCACTTCCTTTCCTAAAGGGTCGGCAACGCGCACGTGATTCCTCTGGCGTCGCAGGCGTCCATAGGCTACGGTGACCACTTACCATCAGGTGGGCCGTGTGCTTGTTTGCCACCTTAGTTGTATATAAAAAAATTATAAGAAATGCGTGGGAACCATCTTATAGTTGACAGATCCATTCCTTTACTTTTTTGTTAAAACTATACAACTCCTGCACGCATAATTCCTGCAGCGCGGCAAACTTTAAATACTTTCAAACAATAAACACAAAGAATAACTAGTTTTTAAATGGAATTAACATATTATATATGTGTAGTTAAATTTATAGAAGTTAGAAAACATTATTCAGAGAAATGCAACCTGAACGTTTTACAATGGCTAATTTTTACAAAATGCATTCAGAAATATAGTTCCATCGCACACAATTGTTTGAGTTGTGTTAAACCAAATATACTCTATAGTTTAACTCTATTGAAATATATTCTATACATTTTTACTCTGACACTGCTAAAAGGAAAGTAATGTCTTTCATTTCGCTCATAATTTTGCATAAAGTACTATTCATCTCATGGTTTGAACGTTCGCACTTACTACACAACTTGAACAAATGAATTAAAATAAAACTTAACTTTGCGTCTGGAAATTTGCGAGAGAATACCTGAATGAATAAGATATGTACATGAGTAAATTTACAAAGATTCTTGCCGTTTATTCATTACTAGCTTTTGCCCGCGGCTTCACTCGCGTTAATTTAGAATTTGACAATCAATTCGGGTCGTACTCTGCTTGTAATAACATAATTCAATCATGATTCGAAAGACACGTGGCGCCATCTATTATTATAAGAACGTTATTGTTGTTTTCCTCAGGAACAGTATTTTTTTTCGGGATGAAAGGTAGTCTATTTCCATTTCTGTAAACCTGACAACGTATATGTAAAATTTCAGGATGATCGGTTTAGTGGTTTAGGCGTAAAAAGGTAACAAACAAACAAGCTCATTTTCGCTTTTATAATATTAGTTAGGAAGTTAGGATAAACATTTTTAATTTCAAAAGATAATTATTAATTTAAATTAAACTACTATATACGGATCTTATCGCGTTGTTTATTTGACACTTTATTACAAAATTTAGAAACTGTTACACTACTACTACAATTAAACTTTACTAATTTTTAAGTTAATTAAATTATTGAAAAATATTAAAACTATTACTTTATTATTATACTATTTATATTTATTTTTACACTTTCTCCGACGTTTCGGTTGCTTTTCAGCAGCCATGGTCACGGGGAGACTAAGATAGTAGTTGTCTCAATATTCCAGTGTAGTTATTTCAAAGTACCCGAACATAATTTAATCATTGGTGTTTCTATTTACGCAGAATGAGCTCAAAGCATCATGAAGTCTAGTTGTGGTTTGCTTCTTCTTGGGTTTGATTATTTGAATTACTGGATCCCAAGCTGGTGGTACATTCCAACCATATTTTTGATTTCAATAGCCTCGCAAAGCATCCTTGGTAGGAATCAATGTTCTTTAGCGACTTTAATTGTAGTAGTGTAACAGGTTCTAAATTATGTAATAAAGTGATATATAAACAACGCCATAAAATCCGTATATAGGTAGTAGTTTAATTTCAATGACTAACATTCGCGTAAACAGAAGACAATATTACATACGAGTCTCCTTTGAAATGAAAGAGCGTAGTTTATTATGTTATATTATAGAGTACTTTCAAGCAAGAAGTCCCCTTCAGGGTTGCCTCTAAAAGAGGTAAGGGACTGGACTGCATGGATGACGTAGTGGATTGTGTGTCAGATGTTGATGATCCACATAGTTGTTATAAGTCTGCGTGTTCTTTGTGTCCGTTGTTTGAAAGTTTGTTAACTCCCAGAGACACACGATTTATTTACTAGTACTAGTAGTATTAAAAAAAAGTAGCGTAGTCACCGAGACTTCTGACTTTTTAATTCAATGATCTCTATACCTTTGCTACCTTAGATTATACTATATTAAGATCACGTTCTTTAGCATAATTTATGCTACTGCAACAACGATACGCTCTTTAAATCGTTCACTGTCCGCTTGTCGATGTCCAATATCGAACAATACGAATTCGTGCATCTAAACTCACACGTCCACAACCCACGAGAGAATTCAGTACGAAGGATTGCGGAAGGGAATGGTCCTTAATTCCGTGGAATCACGTAACGATGTTCAAGGGAATTCTCTTGAATATTGAGCTTGGAATCGTTATGCTCTTAGCTAAAATTTGTGATTAATTTAGAGCTGCTTTTAGGTCAAGGAGGTTTAATTGTTGTATTGTTGCTATTAATATTATTACTTACTTACTTCGCTGACTCAGCGGTTCAATTAATATTATTAGAGTTATTAATTTTAGTAGGACTATATTTTTCACGAAGCCTATAAAATTAAAATCATATTACATTTAATAATGAATTTCTAAATTCAATTATCTAACTAAACCTAACACATAAGAAAAAGTATTTTTAAATCAGATTATTTTGCCGTGCGATTGCCAAATAATTACTTATTATCGAAATAAAGATGTCTAATATTAATACAGTCACTATAAATGTTTGTAGGTAAGTAATTAAAGGCTTATGTTTAACTTATCACCAGATATAGTAAAATATAACAGTCAAAAATAGTAAATGATCACTAAATTGCTCAGCAAAATATATTTAAAGAGATCAAAATAAGTCGACGAAGCCCCGCTTCGCGGGGCTTCTATTTTTGGGTGGGTTTAAGAAGGAACCTAACATAACCTAACCCTTCCGAGACGGAATGCAGTGATTTGAGGCGGATAGGTGCTCGTTATGACATATTTTAGTAAACATATTTTGCTGCGTGTATGTGTTCTGTATGGCAATAAGAATTTTTAATCATTTACCTAAGGGCCTCAAGACATTACTTACTTCGGTATTCCAACGCATACTGTTTAATATATTAATAGGGAAACAATATTATTCTATAAATAAATATTTTGAGGACAAAATCACATTTGCAATGAAATTATAAAATATTTAATTTCAATTACTTAAATTCAATCATTATTTTATTTAAATTTCTATTAATCTTATTTATTGCCATTATCGTGACACTTTTTATGTATGTAATATGAAACAATAGGTACGACATTCTTATCTGGATCTATTAAAATCTAAATGCATTATGTAATTATTATTGACAATATGTTTTATAATTACATAATTAGTACTATTTATTGTTATCAAATAAATGACATTTTCAATGTATATGGGCATAAGCATGAAGCATTACTTGACATTTCCATGTATTGTTTATTTAATGGACCAGTTATTTTCTTTTTTTAAATATAATATTAGACATGTAATAATATAACAAACATTTATTGTATATGTATTTTTCACGCCATATGTGGCAGAATATGCTGTACATTTCTATAAAACGATCAACCTGTATACTGACCATATTCTTGCAAATAAAGTTATGATTTATGCGCAATTACAATTTTTGGTGGTCATTATATTTAATCCCGTAATTAAATAACAATACCTATATGACAAAGTTGTTGAATAGGTGCTTCCATAGATACCAACTTAACTAACTGACTTGGTTTTACATGAGATCTCACAACGTTTTGCGGTGAGACCTGCATTTTGACGTGACAACGTCTATTAAATCGATGAACGCCGGCTGCACGCACGAAAAAGGATGACTGATTGTTCCGTTACGCTCCTTGTCCCGTTACGCTCATTGTAACGTTACGGGAAATAATTTTTGTTATGACGTTGTCACGTTAAACTATCGTCCGTAAACCGACTTTACAGACAACCAATTTTTTTTTACTTAGCGGAATGCATCCCATTCTTCCAAATCACTTGTTTATGAGGTAGACCCATATTTGTCCTGCTACAAAGTATAAGACTGAGATCATCATTTAAATCTGACTACCAAAAATATTCGGCGGCTGCCTAACTATACCAGCTTGTCAAACACTAATACTAACACCAGCGGTACTAAAACTTTATTGAACAAACGGAGCGTTGTGTGTCCAGTGTCGGTACATGAGGCGGCCACTGTGCTTGTCGAGTAAATAGTCAATTTACTCACCATGTTGACTCGCTGGCGTCCGTCGCGTCGCTCGGACGACAAACACCCCTGTTTGTATGAGAAACGGAGCGTGGATTTCTTCAACACTTCTGATTTACAACTGGAATTAAAAGTCATTGATATAAATAAACTGCAAGGGTCGCGTAGTGGTTTAATTGGCCGCCTCGCCAATGACTCGGCGCCGAGTGATCTGGGTTTGATCGAGATAAAATTTGTGTGGTCTACAATGAAAATCAATAAAAAAATATTTGGCGTATTTAAAAGTTAGAATTAGCCATTCACAAAGATTCAAATTATTTACAAGTACAAATCTACTTACAAATGGGTAGTATTTAACTGTTCCTCAACTTTTTGCCTTTGTTCCACCAAAAATACTAATTACACACCAAAATATGCTTACTAAAATATTTTAAAGAGATCAAATTAAATCGACGGAGCCCTGCTTGGCGGAGCTCCTATTTTTGGGTGGGTTTAAGAAGGAACCTAACATAACCTAACCCTTCCGAGACGGAATGCAGTGATTTGAGGCGTATAGGTGCTCGTTATCATATATTTTAGTAAGCATATTTAGCAGTGCAATTACTATTTTTGGTGGTCATTGTATTTAATCCTCTTAAAACATTTGTTTGAAGCGTTCACCTTTATTGTCGATGCACAAACCCGCACGATTTAAAAGATTATTTTTAAACTAATAGGGACCTCACTTTATCGCCGCACATCGTCAAAAGCGTCAATAATGCGCTGTTTTAGCACTTCGTGAGTGACCGCAAGTAAGCGTGTCTACCTCGTCACTGAGCATATGATGGCATTTAAAATGAACCATGGTCCAATAGTCTCTAGTATGCACTTTATCACTTTGTTATAATTCAGCTGTCAAGTCTCGGTATACGGTAAATATTTTTCAGTCTCAAATTTATAAGAATGTTTTTTATTAAATCCACAAATCAAAAACACAACATGCTTTTTATTGAACACTTTCTCTTTCATTCACTACGAATTTCATTTTTTATAATATAATATAATATTTACAATCACTAAACTAGAAAGAAAAGTAGGTAGATAAAATTAAAATACTGTAACATTTTACCACTTTGGAAGTGTCTCTCGCGCAAATTATTCAGTTTAGAAAAAATTATATTAGAAACCTCAATATCATTTTTGAAGACTTATCCATAGATATGGGTATACGTATGGGTTTCATGAAAAAAAAATGTTTGAGTTTCAGTTCTAGGTATGGGAAATCCCCAAAATTTATTGTTTTTTTTTTCTATTGTTGTGTGAAAATCTTAATGCGGTTCACAGAATATATCTACTTACCAAGTTTCAACAGCATAGTTCTTATAGTTTCGGAAAAAAGTGGCTGTGACATACGGACGGACAGACAGACAGACAGACATGACGAATCCATAAGGGTTCCGTTTTTTGCCATTTGGCTACGGGACCCTAAAAACAGGCGCGTGCGACGAGCTGGCGAGCCCTTCCTGCCCTCACCCCGCAATTTCGCACTTTTGGGTTTATTCGTGACGCGTTCGTGTGTCGTCGGTCGCTGTGCTCACCAATTGAACTTTTAGGTGAAGTTAAGCGTATTTAGGTTCTTATTTTGAAAGATAGAATGGGTATACATTCGCTGACTCATGAATCGTACTACTAGCCTAATACTTACCAAATATTTGTGTTATTGTAGGATAGTCTCGAAAAGACGAAAAAATAACTGTGATTGGTTTCAAACCAATTTTTTTATGGTAAGTAATTTAATTTTAGTTTGACTGCACGGTAGCTGCTTCGCCATCGTAGTAGTTTAAGTGGTCGCCTCGCCCCTGCTATTGCAGTTGTGGGTTCGAATCCCACACTAGACAAAACTTTGTGTGATCCACAAATGGTTGTTCCAAATCGGGATGTTCTTTGTGTCCGTTGTTTGAATATTTGTATAGTCCCCCGCGATACAGAAATTATACCTAGTGCGAGATAAGTCTTTTAAGAAAATGCTGCATACATTATTCGCTGCAAATTTAATTATCTTATTTTCTCTGAACAGCAGCAAGATGAATAATAAGTAGCTCACACAATGTATTTTAATATGTTCAGAGCCTTCATTTAGGAGTCTCTCGCGTCACGTACACGGTAACCACAGTCTTGTATCGAGCACTAAATCTAATCCTTAGCGCAGCGCACTGCATATCTTTAAGTAATAAAGACAAACGCCGGCTGCCCCGCGACAGCCACCGGTCTTACTGCATGAAGAGCAGAGGGATACAAAGTATTTAGATTTATATTTGAGATCGATAATATGCCGTGTCGATTTCACGCTAGGCCGTAATCATAATTAGTTAATAGACATGTGTAAGGCGAACTTCCGGTTTCAATATCCCGCCAGAGTGTCCTCAACGTTACGCCAATAATTTAAATGCGCGGGCAATCAATGGGCATGAGAGCCTATCACTCCAGACGTGTCGTAATAACAACCAATAAAAAAATTAAAAAAAATGTATATTATGTTAATCCATTGTCTTGTACCCATAGTACAAGCTCTGCTTAGTTTGGGCTAGATGGTGTTGTGTGTATGTGATAGAATATTATTATATTATATTATAATTATAATTTATAGACAAAACAAATTATAGTCACACACATCTATGACCACAATTATATGCATCATGCCGCATGGATCATGGCCTTACGTGAAAAATGTTACAGACTGATTTTGTTACGGCTATTTTATGCTATATTTTTATGTTCTTTCCATTATTAGTCCGAGGTTATGTTAGGGTTTGCAGTTACTATAAATTTTGACTTTGTACTGTGTCAGATTTCGTGTCAGCACAGATAGTCTCATCTCTCGCGTCATCTGATTGGCGCTTCTTTGGGTGGCGTTGATGTCATGCTTCGCGGACCGTTCGTTTAATGCAGGAGTCTGAACTCCACCACTGAAGTCTGAAATATAAGTCAGCCTCTGACATGATTATATATTACTAACTGTTGCTTGTATCTTCTTTCCCGTCACTCAAAAGAAAAATAAGTGTTCCACAGAGCAGAGAACCATACATTTTTGCGACATAAGTACAAAGTGACCTAGAAAACGCGGATTTTAATCCTTCTTGAAAAATATCATGCGGCTTACGTATTTTGAATTATCGTTTGATTATTTTAATTACTGTTAATATGTCACTCGCTCGCAGTCACACAAGTTCTTTACCTGTTCGAACCGTGATATGTTTGCACCGCCTTCCAGGACCTTATGAATATTGCTCCGATATTGCATCTCAGATATTCATATTGTGATGTCGGCGGCAACTTTTGTTTTAGAGCAAAATAAACAGTGAGTTGCATCGAGGTCGTCTTTATTCTCTCTCATCTCGCTCGTGCCACGTTTTATAAATGTATTGTGTGATACATCAATTGTACGGTGCTTTTCGTACTGTTGATACGTTTTATATTTTTAGATGCAGATATGAGAATTGATGTAGTTGTTTGTATTGGTATATTTTGTTTTATTGAACCAAATTCTCCTAACAAATCGGGTTGGTTTGGGGTCTGTTGTTCATGTTTGAACCATCTTACTATTTTATTCACTTCGGTTTCTGTAAGTCAGAAATACACAAGAAATTGTTAATTAAGAGACGATCAATCGCATGTCAATTACTGTAATCAGCTGACTGAATTATCAATAATCAAATCGTTTGATATGGGTTTGATTTGTTTTAACACGTCGTGGCAATTCCCAAAAAGAGAGCAAAAAAATTTTTTTTCCAACTTTGACCGATTCGTTTTCTACCAGTCAAATTATAACGTATATCGCTAACAGAAATACACAACCTGTCACTCTTCCTGAAAACAACTCGCTTTACTTAAATGAAGGAGGTTAATCGTATTTATTATTTTTGGAGATTTTATCCGGTTTCCATATTCCATCCAATTCCAATATTTCATATACACCTATCACCATTGATATGAATAATAGCCATAAAATATCCAAAAAAAAATACTTTACGTTAAACAAAGTGAGAGATGTAATCATTTTGAAAATCTTTACCAACCACACAATAATAAAACACATAATGTAAATGTTACCAGTTAAATAAAACAGTTTTACGTAAAAGAGGCATTATACTGCACGTGTGGGATTCATTAATCCCGGTAGAGAAGTGAAGCGGGCTTTAATGAGTAGTTTAAATAAAATTAACTACATTACGATTTATACTTTAAATTTATTACCAACGTTTTATGCTCACTGTAAGTTTAATTGGCCATAACTTTGTGAGACTTAATATTTTAATGAAAATAACTCTGTTACTCGTTTGCCGGAGTGGCACTTCAATTGTATAGTATAGTTATTATATATTTATATTTATGTGTATAGTGTATGCATGGTTTTGTGGGCGCAGTTGTGGGACAGCGTACTAATGTAATACGTACCTTCGATCTATGGTAGTGTCTAGAATGCCTTAAAATTCTCCTCTTCTTTCATATCCCATCTAAGAGATATAATCTGGACAAAGAATATACAATAATAATAATAAAATATATTTATTGGGACAAAAATATTATTTAGGAATACAAACATTGAAATCCTACCAAACTGCGTAACAGTTTGTCGGCAGGAATAGTCTTATTTATAACAATTACATACCTAATTATAAAATAATAAAAATAAAAACATATATTGTATTACGCACCCACATTACAGCAACTCAGAGTTATCTGTGCGATTTGCATTTAAACTTGTGTTTGTTAAATGCAAATCGCTATCTACTCGTCAAATGTTTTGTACCAAAGGTGTAACAGTTTAGATAGATTATTATTTGCTGTGAGTTTATTTCTAGTCTTCAAATATTACACTAAATCGCGCCTGCAACTTCCCGAACGCTTAAACAGGGATGTTCTACAGCTCTATTTTACATTGATTTAGATTTAGGTTCATCATAGCAGGAAGTTTATTAAATAAAGACAATAGATTTCGTGCTCCTTCTGGTTGACAAGGCAAGCGAATAATATTTTGCAGGACCTGGGTATCGAACTCACGATCAGTGGCAAACCTTACGTAATCTAATCAACAAGGCATTGGTTTTGTTATTGCTGTTTAGGGTATATTAATGCACTTGTAAGCAAGGTCACGACGTGACACAAAAATAGTACGTTACGCAGTCGTGGTTCTTGCACAATGAAACGCCGAGATACTTCTTACACAACCAGTATATATTTCAGCAGAGTAACGTTCTAACTGACAGTTGTAACGAGGATGAATATTTGTTAATCTCCTACCTTATTTATATATTTTTATCAATGTATCAAATGGAAAGTTAAATATCGATTAATTACATTTTAAGGTGTAAAATTAGTACAGTAACAAATAAAAATGATAATTATTAATTATAGAAATAATCAAATGTAAATATGCAATTATAACATAACAATTAAAACAATATAATACGTCACAACCCTGTGCTACTATTGAGTTCTTGATAACAAGTATTTTGTCCTCCTAATAACTAATATTATAAATGCGAATGTGAGTTGGTTTGTTTGTTTATTTCTTTGCTTGTTACGTCTTCACACCTTAACTAGTCGACCAATCGTAATAAAATTTTGCATATCGAAGAATAGGACATATCACATGTCTTAGGATGGGTCTGATGGGATTGGCATATCCAAACCCTGAAGACTTCAGGCTTCTCCCTCTGAGTTGTACACTACGGCTAATGCGGTACATTCATAAGGATATAGGTAAGGGATGAATCTTGGGGCTGACACAAAAGATCCCACTGGGTCGAAGTGTCGCCGGTCTGTACTGACTGGCCCCCCACACACAAGATAAGATAAGATAGGACATATCGTACCTTTATCCGGATAAAAGAACTTGACCTAATTAAGCTAACCTACATCTACGCGAGCGAAGCCGCGAGCAAAATCTAGTAATATTATAAATATGAATGTAAGTTTGTTTGTTTTTTTGTTACGTTTTCACGCCTTAACTACTCGACCGATCATCATAAAATTTCACATATACGTTATCAGGGTTATAGATAAGGACATAGGGTACCTTCCATCCTGAAAATGCACTGTTTCCGAAGGATATAAATTATAATTAACAAAAACCAGTAATAATATAAAATAATATACTTTTTATTAGGCATCCAGTAAAATACAAAAATAAAACTAGTTCTTGCAAAAGTAAAAACATTTCAGTTCCTGATTCATGAATATTAACTATTTCGTTAGCTTCATTTTATACGTAGGTACCTATTTGTATATTCATTATTAAATTGGTGAATATGTATTTATACATTTTTGAAAAATAATATATATAATATATTTATTTATTTATTTATAATAGGTACACAAACAGATTACAGTCTTAACATGGTAAGTAGTAATAGTGAACATATTATATAAACCGGACAGTAATCCTAAAGTAGTGTACACAACATGTACATATTAGAGCAGATTACTCATGCAAAACAAAAAACATTATTAAAATCTTAAATTCGTTAGCGTAGGATACAAGTGGATAATTGTAAGTAGGTTTTTACTTAATAACTGTAATTTTATATTGTAACTAGATTTGGAACTTTTCGGAACTAAGCACACCTGATACAATCTTTTTATATCTATTGAAATTTACGTCAAAAATGTCGACCTCTTTATTTATCTTTTCGTTTAATTTCAATTACTATTGACGTCGGTTGCATGTTTTGTATAAGAACTTGTACACAACGATGCTATGGGTTTCATGCAATTAAAAAATTTTCGTCAGCAATATCTTTGCCATCAATGTCATTTGGAAAAAGGATGACTATGTAATTTTAAGTATTATAAATATTGTAAGCCAATAAATTATTTCATATCAAATAATAATACGATCTTAGTAATTGTTCTAAGATTATTAACCAATAACCAAACAATTTAATTTGGTTGAGAAATTTGTTTCTTTCTTTTGTTTAAAAATTGTATACTTATGTTTCACAAAATAAAATATCTTTATCATTCCTTTATTTTTTTAAGTATATAACAATGACAGAGTAAAAATGTAATGGTATGTTTAAATATTGTATCACCAAATAAAACTAAAACAAGTTTTATTGTTTATGTTAATTCTTTTCTCTC
Source organism: Catocala sponsa (assembly GCA_963564715.1). NCBI lineage: Eukaryota > Metazoa > Arthropoda > Insecta > Lepidoptera > Erebidae > Catocala > Catocala sponsa. The sequence continues at coordinate 959,076 of OY751343.1, forward strand.
TTTCTTTCTAAAAATTCTGCAGTATTAATCAACCACAAGGATAGTTTTTATTATAGCTTAACATATAAGGAAATTTATCCCGGAAATCCGCACTATTCCCGAAATAAATACATGGTAGCTACATGTTCCCGCTCAAAGCTGCAGGCTATGTGGTGTCGCACATAAATCCCGGTTTTCCTCAACAGGCGCGTACAAAAATATTCGCCATATTGGTCGGTATTTTTTTAAGAAACCTCTTTTCTTTGGTCGTTTTGTTCAATACGTCACGTTGGTGTTCGTTAGTTGTATGTCGGGGTCACGTGCGGCGGCGAACAGTTTGCGTTTCTCATATTGTACGCTGAACACACTTTGCCTCATCGACAAGCGCTGATTCAGCTTTCTCGTCACCTCCTTGCAAAACTACTTTGGGACTAACAGTGTCAAATACTAAGCAGCAAGCATTTTTTATACAATTCCTTGCTTTGAATTATAATAATAAATATGGCACTATAAAAATGCCAATGACTTAATCTATCATACTTAATCCTATGTCTAAATACAACGAGAAATGTTATAATTGTACATACATACATACATAGATTCACGCCTGTTTCCCAGAGGGGTAGGCAGAGACTACGGATTTCCATTTGCTATGATCCTGACACACTTCTCTGGCTTCATTCACTTTTATCACATTCCTCATACACGTCCGTCGGTTCAAGGTGCTCTTAACCTAGCCTTTGTTCAGAACGAGAAACGTTCGCCTAGGTTTTCCTCTTGCGACTGTTCCATTCACACTAGCCTTATAAACTTGCTTAGTCAGTCTTTCCTCGTCCATTGTTTCTACATGTCCAAACCAGCTTAACATACCCTTTTTTATTCTTGTCACTATATCTTTTGACGTGACAACGTCTAATAAATCGATGAACGCCGGCTGCACGCACGAAAAAGCATGACTTATTGTCCCGTTACGCTCGTTGTCCCGTTACGCTCATTGTAACGTTACGGGAAATAAATTTTGTTATGAAGTTGTCACGTTAAACTATCGTCCGTAAACCGACTTTACAGACAACCAATTTTTTTTTAATCAGCAACTACCGCCTTAGGAATAAATCCTGGGGCCCTGGCTCTTAACAAACATCCAAACAACAGACACGAAGAACATCCAGACTACAACCACATTGTGATCCACAACAGTAATTTATTTATTTATTTAAGGACAACCAACAAAGCATACACTAAAACATTGTAATGACACATACACAGAAATCCATTATATAGTGCTGTCTGTGATATGACTAATTACATTCAATAAACGTGCAAACAAATAATGGCGTTAAAATAACAAAACTTATGTCAAATTAAAAGAAACTGATGCACAATGCTTACAAATAAATAATATTAAAAAGGCATTAAATTTAAAAATATTGATTATTAATTATTATAAAATTTTAAATGTCGCAACGGTAAATTATTAAATAAAATTATAAAACAATAATTATTATAATTAAATTAAACTAGATAAGTAATTAAATTAAATCAAATTAATTCGAATAATGAAACAATTACATGAATTTGTCGGCTAATAATTATAATTATAAATAATTATTATAATAATTATTTGAACTGATAGTAATATTTAATAGAACCCGCACTCGGCGTAGTAACAGTGGCGAGGCCACCACTTAAACCATTACACCATCCGTGGAGTCAAGTGATCTTTTGACATAGACCTCAAACATAACAGCTAAAATGTGTTATCTATCTGCATAGCTTATTAAGACTGCGCCGAACGTAAGACAAATAATAACAGAGCTCGTGCGGCGCATATTCAAATCGGCGCGCGGGCGCCATAGTAAAATTGTATGGAGGATTTGAAGTGCTTTTTTGATAAATATGTATTTTTATTGTCAACCAATAACTTAAATATTTGGGACGGACAAATTGTAATATAACTATTTATGTTTCGTTTAAGCTGTAAAACTGGGTAGATTTCTACTGTTATAATCTAAAAATCACGTAACACGAGCTTACATTTTAGCATTTTTCGTGCAAATTTACGTAATTTTGTAGGCGAAAATATTAATTATTTTAAGTTTTTTACACGAAATAATTGTCAAACACATTCATTGTTATGGTAAATGTATATTTTATATTTGTATTAAAAAAAAAGTGTTGATTTTATTCACTTAACTGTGACCGCCTGTTTTGGCACATTTTGCTCGACGCAGTCTTAACTTCTGAGCCATTTAAAAGACATTATTGCTGGACTTATGCCAACTACCGAAGTAACTATTTTGTGGAATACTATATTGATATGTATAGAGTTATATTAGAATACAAAAATAATGGACGAGGAAGTTGTCTACGGAAATTAATTTTAAAAATTATTGGAGACCTTGTAGATATGAAGGAATTCCTGAGATCCTATCATTCAATCGGCAGATAATTTCCAATTGGCTGTTATAGACAAAAGATAATATATCTTTGATAGCAGTAATGTATATTTCAGTAGAAAATACATATACAAAATGACATCTACGATTATAACGTGATAAATTGTCAGGCTATTTATTCTTTTACTTAAACTCAGACGATAAGATTATCATCGTAAAATACAAATTTTTAAATGTAATCATTTATATTACAATACATCATTCCTAACTTGTTCCAAATCCTTTAAAAAAGCATCACCTAACGGCCAACTGTTCTAAATCCAAAAATAATTCCGCCGTTCCAAATTCGAATTCAGGAGGAAAAGGAAACGGTCGGTAATGAAATATGGCAAGGCGGCATAGGGTCGCGGATATAAAACATAAAATTTTCATCTGATAAAGTACCCGGGATATTATGGCGCGAATTCTGAATTAGATAAGTGATCTAAGCTACCCTACGTTTACGTAAAGGACATCCTTACTAATATTATAATTCGAAAGTAACTCGTCTGTCTATCTGTCTGTCTGTCTGTTACCTTTTCACGGCTAAACCACTCAACCGATTTAGATGAAATTTGGTATAGATATACTTTAACACCTGGGAAAGGGCATGGGCTACTTTTTATTGATGTAGGTACCACGCGGGCAGAGCCGCGCGCAAAAGCTAGTCCTTTATAATTCTTTCAATAGTGTTCTGTCCATTGTTATTTGTGACCAATTTTCATCGGTATTTTGATCTCTTTCTAAGTCTCATTTCATTACAAACACATACATATATTTACCCTTTCATAGAAGACTAGCTTTTGTCCGCGGTTGTGCTTGCGTAAAAGTAGGTTAGGTTAGGTAATGTTAGTTAGTGGAGTGTGTGGCCAGAGAGAACCTCCTAGTGTGCCTGATGGTTGCTAGTCCTTTCCACATTTTCCGTGGATGGGAACGGCAGACGTTGGGCCGGTACACCCCGGGCAACACGGGTAATCATGTCCTTTCGGGGGCATTATTACTCGTGGCTAATACTCTGGCACGCGCGTAGGGAACCCGAGGCATCTTGTCTCGGGGTTATCGGCCCGCGAGGGCCGCGTTTGGGGGTCTCTCCACGTGTTCCTCTGATTAGCAGAGGACCCGTGGATTTGAGACGGGGGGGATAGAGGAAGAAAACCTCTTTAAAAAATCACCAGTGGGGGCCGTAAGGCCGGGGCGGGCTGCGTAGGCGTCCTGCCCAGTCGGGCAGTTTTGGGGCGGGTGGATCGGTCCAGCATGGACCCCCATCCGGCCCAATACGGGGGAGGGGGGGATAGAGGAAGAAAACCTCTTTAAAAAATTACCAGTGGGGACCGTAAGGCTGGAGCGGGTTGCTTTGGCGTCCTGCCCAGTCGGGCGGTTTTGGGGCGGGTGGATCAGTCCAGCATGGGCCCCCATCCGGCCCAACACGGGGGGATAGAGGAAGAAAACCTCTCTTAAAAATTACTAGTGGGGCCGTCAGGCCGAGGTGGGAATCATGGGTTTCCTGCCCAGGCGGGCGCTCTTGGGGCGGGTGGATCGGTCCAGCATGGACCCCCATCCGGCCCAACCCGTAATCCTGAACTGACAGGACCGGGGGCCTTCGGGCTGCGAGGAAGAAAACCTCTATAAAAATAACCCAAAGCTTAAGCTTTGTGGCCCGGCGAGGGGCTGTATGGCTGGGGGGAACCCAGTCATTAGGGCCACCCAAACAATTAACTATGAAGATGTCTGGTAAAGGTTTTGAACTACCCCAGGACGGTACCGGGTGCGCCGCACCCGGAGAATCCCTCACGGAGCCTGCTGGCTCCGTCTGCCCCTCGTATTCTGGGGGGGGGCAACCAACATCACAGTGCCGTGCCTCGCGATACTTTAGGCACCAAAACCCCTGCGAAGGGAAGAAAGGGGAAGGTAGGGGGGGTTATGCCCCCACCGACAGTTGGGGATAGGGTCCCGGCCGTGCCAAGGACACGGTCGAGGTGTCGGGTTGCGGCGCAGGCTCGCAGCGACACCGTGTCGAGTGCGTTCAGCGCCGGCACCGGCACCGATATAGACGTCGAGTCGCGGGCGGGCTCTGGCTCGGAGACCAGTCGGCCTCGGAGCCGGTGCTCGTCGGGGGCTCGACGGGAGAGGGAGGAGAGGGGGGATAGCCCTGCTTCCCTCACTCTCAAGTTTGGTGTAGCACCCGGCGCTTCCGCGAAGCGCTGGAAGACGTCGCACCACGTACCGTCCGATTCAGGCTCGGACACGGAGGTGGAGGTAGTAGAGGGGACGCCCTGTGGTGGAAGGGCTGGTTCCCCAATGCCACCTCCCTCCGCGAGGAAGCTCCTCGGGCAGCCTTTGCCTGCCCGTCGAGACTTCCTGAAGAGGGCTGGGGTCCCGGATGCGTCCCCCTCCGGAGGAGACTCGGTTGTCGACCTCAGGCAACGTTTCGAGGCTGGCGCCGAGACCGTCCTGAGGGTGGCGGCCCGGTCCGGCAACCTGAAGGGGGGGTTTATCCGGGACCTGAAGACTGCAACGGCAGATATGAAGGAGGCCTTCTTCAATCTGTGGGGGCAGACCTCTTCTGACCTCCAGAGGCGCTGGAGGGCAGAGAATGAGGGGCTGCATCGGCAGCTGGCGGAGCTCCGGGCGGAGGTAGCGGCTATGAAGGCGGCCGCTTCCACTGCCGCTCGGGCCGTCGCCGCAAAAGCGCCCTCGGCCGCTGCCGGGGCGCCTGCCGGGAGGCTGCGGGAGGAGTTTCCGCCCCTCCCGTGGCGCGCAGCGCAGCCCGTCGCTCCCGCGGAGGACCGGCGTCCCGCCTGGGTGGAAAACTTGATGCGGGCTATGGTGGCTCAGGCGCGCAATGTTGTAGAGGCGTGCCTGGCTAACTATGGCCTCACACCCGTGCCGACCCCGGGCTCTCCGCTTGGAGGCCGCCCCCGAATGGTCGGGGGCGCGCCAGCTGGCCCCGCGCCCTCCGGCCAACCAGTGGCACGACAAATTTCTGCCCCCACACCGTCGGCTTCCTCTTCAAAGGGGAAAGGAAAGGGCAAGAGGAAGGCGATGGGCACTGTGGCCCCGCCGCGCCCTGCCCCACAGCTCCAACCCGCCCCGGTGGCCTCTACCTCGGCTGAACAGCCGTGGACGGAGGTCACCAGAAAGAAGAGGAAGAAGAAGAAGGCCTCCCGGGCTGCCCCGGTCATGAGCAAGAAGAAGGGCCCCCGCCCGGTCGACCTGCGGCCCCCACGCTCCACCGCCGTCGTGGTGGAGCTGACGGAGGAGGGGCTCCGGAGAGGCGGCAGCTATGCAGGCGTCCTCCGGCAGGCAACTCAGGCCATGAAAGGCAATCTCGCTGAGATGGGCCTTGCCGGAGGCGTCGTTTTTAAGGTTGCCGCCACTGGGGCCAGGATCTTAGAGGTCCCAGGTGCCACCTCTGGCGACAAGGCGGACAGGGTAGCCGCTACAATTCGGTCCCTGTTTACGCCCGAGGAGGTCAGGGTCTCCCGCCCGGTGAAGTCCGCAGAAATGCGAGTAACCAGGCTGGACGACTCGGCCTCCTCCGAGGATGTCGCCGCTGCGGTGGCACATGCCGGAGCCTGCCCTCAGGAGCACGTGAGGGTGGGGGAGATGCGCCGCGGCGAGAGTGGCTTGTGCACGGTGGTGGTGCGCTGCCCCATCGCCGCGGCGAAGAAGGTGGCGGCCGGCCGTTTGCTGGTCGGGATGGTCTCGGCTCAGGTTAACCTTCTCGAGCCGAGGCCTAGGCGGTGCTACCGCTGCCTCGAACCGGGGCACGTGAGGCAGCAATGCACCGCTGAAACTGATCGCAGCGACATTTGCTACCGCTGCGGCCAGCCCGGCTACAAGGCCGCCGCCTGCCCCGCTGCAAAATCTTCCTGCAGCATCTGTTCGGCTGCAGGAAGGCCAGCGGAGCACCGGATGGGGAGCAAATCTTGCTCCCCTCCAAAAAGACGAAGGGCAAGAGGGGCGGTCGCCGGGACTCCGGCCGCCCCGGCCCCTCCCCAAGCAGGGAGTAGTGGGATGGCGATGGACACATAATTAATTATGGCCCATGGCCTCCTACAGGCGAACATTGGCCGCTCCGCCAGGGCGCAGGATATCTTGCTGCAGCACATGGCGGAGTGGTCAATTGACATCGCCGTGGTCGCCGAGCCTTACTGCGTCCCCAGCCGACACAACTGGTTTGGGGACCTCGGGGGTTTGGCGGCCATTGTTTCATCCGGACCCTCGCTCCTGGTGATGACAGACAGGGGCGAGAGGTATGTGTGTATTGATTGGGAGGGAACCGTCCTGATCAGGGTGTATTTTTCTCCGAACCGGCGCCTCGCCGAGTTTGAGCGATTTTTGGGCGCGGTGGGGGCCGTGATTAATCGGTACCCATCGCGTCCGGTCGTGGTGGCGGGGGACTTCAATGCCAAATCAACGGCTTGGGGATCCCCTGTCACCGACGCTCGCGGCGACGCGCTGGAGGAGTGGGCGATTGCGACCGGCCTCGTCGTTCTTAATCGGGGGTCGTTCGCCACATGCGTGCGCTGGCAGGGCGAGTCCATTGTGGACATCTCGTTCGCAAGCCCTGCCGTAGCGCGCCGCGTCCGGGACTGGCAAGTGCTGGTCGAGGCGGAGTCTCTGTCGGACCACCGTTACGTGCGAATCGACATCTCCGCCTCGCCGGCTATCCCGGACGATCGCCCGCGGAGAGTGCACACCCCGTCGTCCCCACGATGGGCGTTGAAACGTCTCGATGCAGACGTGCTGGTGGAAGCCTCCATCATGCAGGCCTGGACCCCGACTGTCGAAGGGCCTGTGGAGGTTGAGCAAGAAGCGGAGTGGTTCCGGGGCGCGATAACGCAGATTTGCGACGCGTCAATGCCCCGGGCCAGTGCTCAGCCTCCGAGACGTCAGGTGTACTGGTGGTCTGACGACATCAGTCAGAAACGCGCCGCGTGCATTGCGGCGCGTCGCCAGTACACTAGGTACCGCCGACGCAGGCGGTACCGTGACCCGACCGTGGAGGCACGGCTGCGGGACGCGTACAAACAGCGGAAGTACGCCCTGCATTTCGCCATCAGCGAGGCCAAAACCCAAAGATGGGAAGAGTTCCTGGGGACTCTCGAGGCAGATCCGTGGGGCCGGCCGTACAAGACGGTCAGGGGCAAGTTGCGCCCCTGGGCCCCGCCGGTCACCGAGAGTCTCCAGCCTCGGCAATTGGAGGGTGTGATCTCCGCTCTCTTTCCTTCGAGAGCGGAGCACACGCCTCCCGTAATGTCACCGCCCGAATTTGAGGAGGGCGGTGCCGATGCCGGGGCGCCAGAAGTTACAATGGCGGAGCTCGGCGCGGCAGTGATGCGGCTTCGGGGCAAAAACACCGCCCCGGGGTCGGACGGAATTCCTGGCCGCGCCTGGGTTTTGGCCTTCGACGCCCTAGGGGACCGGCTCCTCAGGCTGTTCAGCGCCTGTTTGGAGTCGGGACGGTTCCCTTCCATGTGGAAGACGGGCAAGCTGGTCCTACTGAGAAAGGAGGGCCGCCCCGCGGATTCTCCCTCCGCGTACCGCCCCATAGTGCTGTTGGCTGAGGTGGGCAAGCTCTTTGAGCGCGTAGTTGTTGCCCACCTCTCCAAGCACCTGGTGGGTCCCGACTTATCCGAACGCCAGTTCGGATTCCGGGAGGGCCGATCGACGATTGACGCGATCAGCAGCGTCAATGCCCTCTCGGAAGAGACGGTCGCCTTGCGCGGGGTGGTATTGGTGGTGTCCTTGGACATCGCCAACGCTTTTAACACCCTGCCGTGGGCGACTATTAGGGAGACGCTCCGATTTCATGGGGTGCCTCCCTATCTACGCCGAATAGTCGGGGACTACCTGCACCAGAGGAGTGTGTTTTGTGTGGGGCGGAACGGAAAGACGTTCCGGAGGGAGATGTCGTGCGGTGTTCCACAGGGTTCGGTTCTGGGTCCGATACTGTGGAACATCGGCTACAACTGGGTGCTGCGGGGCGCCCTGCCCCCGGGCGTCGGCGTAACTTGTTACGCCGACGACACGTTGGTTACGGCCCGGGGAGCGTATTGCGGGGCAGCTGCCCGTCTTGCCACGGCTGGAGTGGCCCTGGTTGTCGGCAGGATTGGGATGTTGGGACTGGAGGTGGCGCTGGATAAGTCCGAGGCCCTGTTATTTCACGGGCCTCGGCGGGCGCCACCTCCCGATGCCCACATCATCGTTGGAGGGGTCCGCATCGGGGTGGAGCCAAGCATGAAATACTTGGGGCTCTAGCTCGACGGCCGCTGGAACTTTCGCGTCCATTTTAGCCGTCTGGCCCCCCACCTAATGGGTCAAATAATTTCGAAACTTCCGAAAGTAGTGTTCGTTTAGTAAGTTTTCCTATTGTTAGTGTGAAGTTGCAATTAAATGTAAAATGATCTTGTTTAGTCTCCCAGCATAGGCCTAATGTTTTGGACGTATCTTCGTTTTTGAAGCTATAAATGTCTTCCTCCGAATTCTGTGTCACGCTCGCCAATAATTCGTGATTATTCGAAGTCCATTTTCTTAAATTAAATCCACCTAATTTTAATAGTTGGTTTAATTCATTAATAAGGTATTTTCCTTGTTCAATGTTATAGGCGCCATAAAGTAGGTCATCCATGAAAAATGAGTTTTCCAGGATATTTGCTGCTTCAGGATGTTTGAGGCGCTCGTCCGTCGCCAGCTGTTGTAATGTCCTGATGGCTAAAAACGGCGCTACTTTGGTACCATAAGTGACCGTAGTCAATTGAAAGCTCTGTATGAGTTGTTCTGGGGATTCCCTCCAAACGATTTTTTGAAGGTGTTGGTCCGCACTGTTCACTAAGATTTGGCGGTACATCTTCTCGATGTCCGCGGTAAAAGCGTAAGGATACTGTCGCCACTGTAATAACAACGACTGTAAATCCTTTTGCATGTTCGGCCCTTTATACATTATATCGTTTAAACTAAACTTTGTTGATGTTTTCGCGGACGCATTGAATACTACACGTAACTTAGTAGTTAATGACTCATCGCGCTGTACACCGTGATGAGGTAGGTAGCATTGCAAGCTTGCTGTCGTGTTTGTTTCTTCGGGTTTCATATGTTGTAACTCGAGATACTCGCTCATAAACGACCTATACTTACTCGCCAGCTGTTCATGTTTTTTAAATCTATTCTCTAAATTTTTTAATTGAGCAATTGCCATAGCTTTAGACAAACCCAGTTTGTATTTGAAGTCTTCTTTCAGAGGTATTTTAACTTCATAGCGGCCCTCTTCTGTTCTTTTTGTTGTTGCCTCATAAAATGTTAGACACTCTTGATCTTCTTGTGATAGGTCTGACGTCTCACTAATCTCTTCCACCTGCCAAAACCTTTTTACATCTTCGAGGTTATTCAGCACAACGTTACATTGATATGTTTTTACGTTACCGCATAACAACCATCCTAACTGGGTTTGTTGTACTAAGGGCTGATAATTGTTACCACTTTTTATAATACCACTGAGAATTATGTTCGCATAGATGTCAGCTCCAAGTAACAAATCCACGGGGCGGCTTTTATAGAACTCGGGATCGGCCAACTGTATGTTAGCTATATGCGACCAATTTGGTTTCGGGAAGCTTTTGTTTGGTAAGCTTTTTATAAGGTTTGTCATAATAAAAACTTCCGCTTCGAACGTAAAGTTGTTACATAACGAAGCGCATTCTATGGAAATCACTCCCTTGCAATTGCTTTCTCTCTGTCCTACACCGAAAATGACTCCCTTACATCTCTGTCTTTTAATGTTTAACAACTGAGCTGCCTTTTCTGTTATTAATGATATTTGGGAGCCTTGATCGACCAAAGCTCGCATGGTATAGTATGAACCATCAGAGGCTTTGACTTTCAATAACGCTGTCGCAAGCAGTATCTCTGAGTTGTCAATTTGGGAAATTGTGACGTAGCTGCGAAATTTTCCTGATCTTGTTGTGACATATGATTACGACTCGACGGCGGCGTTGGAAAATTTTGGTGTTTCGTAAAGGCGTCATGTAAAAGCGTATTGTGTGGTTCTTGACATTTACGACATGTTAATGTAGAATTGCACTTATTGCCATTATGACTAAATAAACAATTAGTGCAGAGTTTCAATTTGTTGGCTGTTTTTGCTCTTTGTTCGTCACTTAGAGTTAAATACTTTTTGCAATTATAAATGCCGTGCTGACTATTGCACATCGGGCACTTGATATTCGTCACGTGCATCGATTTCGCAACGGAATTGTCGGGGTTATTGTACGTATTGTTCGACTTATTATATGAATTGTAAATAGATTTCTTTACATTAGATGAGGAATTATTATGTTTTATATGAGAATGTTTCGGCGATCCAGTGTCTTGTTTTCTATGCGCTGTTTCAAGGGTCGTAAATTTGGTTTCCAAAAATCCAAGAAATTCTTGAAGTAGAGGTAATTCTCTCGAATTTTTTAATGATTCTATGTAGTCAGTATATGTTTCATTATCTAACTTCTGGCCTAAAATATGAACCACGATAGGGTCCCAAGATGTTATGTCCACTCCTAAATTTTTTATGCCGTTTAGACATTCCAATGTTGTATCGTGAATTCTTTTAATTTGATATACTGACTGCTGCTGCATGTTAGGCAGGTTCAGGAGAATGTTCATATGAGAAGAAAATATCAGTTTTTTGTTGTTATAACGATGCGTAAGAATATCCCAAGATACCAAATAATTATCTGTGCTAATCTGCAAGTGTTGTATAAGCTTTTCAGCCTCGCCGCGAACTTTGCTCTTGAGATATTGCATCTTCTGGCCGTTAGATAATGATGGGTTGTTATGGATAGCTTCTGTAAACAGATCGCGAAAAGATACCCACTGGTTGTAATTGCCAGAAAACACCGGAATTTCGAGTTGGGGAGTCGACTTATTCCTATGCACTACGGACCACATCTTTTTGTTTATAGACTTTTTTAAGTTGTTGAATTGTTTCTCATACTTGTCGAAAAGGCAGTTATATGACTCATTTTCTTCGTTTGATTCACTCTCAATCTCCCAGTGAAGAGTGTCAATTATTGACCATCTCGCTTCAAGACATTTCAAAACGTCTTCGAATTCCCATTTCTCCGAAATAGAATCTACATCAATGTTTGAAGTTGTTAGCAAAAAAGCTTTGAAATTTGCTTGTTGACGCCGTAACATATCGTCGATTTTACTGTTTGTTCCCGTACTTGTTTTCAAAATCTGGCTTTGCGTGCTGGGCCCGTTTACCGTTGTAGTTTCTTCCTCCTCCGGCTGGAAAGCACTTACTGTCGTTTTGTACAGTGACCTCCCTTGTTCACCCGGATTGGCCGTCCTAGACAAGAACTTCTGGTCCTGCTGGTTGATCAAGGCTTTCACTTCTTCGTATGCCTTTGATGTCTTCTCACGCTCTCGATTGACAAAATAAGAGTGAGATTGACTTACTTCGCCGCTAATCCTATCATGATTGCCCTCATACTCCGTCCAGTATTCCTCCAGAGTGTTCAATCGCCTCTTAAAGTAGTCTAATGTTTTCCTATCAGCGCTATCCTTTTTTATGTTAATGCCAAGCTTGACGATGCTGTCATAGATCATCGCTTGAATATCAATAATCTCTGCCATGACGATTGAGTATAAAATATATGTTTGCTCAGAATATGGAAATGTATTACTTGCTTGCCCGTTGATTTGTACTTAGTTCCACTGTTTCTGCTGCGGCTGCTGCTCCGCCAATGTTAGCACTGCAATCCTTACACACACCACACAAGCACTAAATGTTAACTAGTTCAACACCTCGCCCGAGCACTTATCGCGATTTTCCGATACGTATACGAGCCGCGCGAGCCTCGAAGGACCAAAAAATATGTACGGTGTAGCGCGAGGTTTGCAGTGATTGTTAATTAAAAGATATGTTTGAAATGTTACACACTAATAGTTTATTGTTCAGTTCCACAATAAGTTCTTAAATGTTAAAAATGTTAGTTAAATTTAATGAAAATGAAAATGTTATAATGTTGTATTGAATGCACCCGAATGTCGCGGTCACAGAAAGTGCACTGACTCTTTATGCGTTTGATGTAATTAGGTTAACGCGTGACTCGCTTATTGCTTACTAAGGTGTTCGGTTATATTACACCGAACAGTTGCTTACATGTAGTAGTTATTATTGACTTTGTACAGTTCTTTGTGACACAGGACCCTAGAAGTCTGTCCTTTATAAGGTATAGGAATACTAGTTCGATTACAACTTGTGTATATACATTTGCTTAATAACTTAGGTACATTTACACCGCCTTTAAGCCTACACTTCAAGGAGAATTCGATAATAAACAAACTTTGCCAATCCTCATTCGGCCGAGCCTAGTGACTCGGTCAAATGCGAATTGGCAAACTTTGTATTTTAATCTCTCGTACTCCGAAAGGCCCATGGCCAACTATGAAATGCTTTCATTCCACTTTGCAGAGTCAAAATCTCCTCTTCGAATAAGTTTCATTTACCAACTTGAGACTAAGTACTTGTTTTCTTGTTGTTAACAGCTGAATTAATTCGATTTCACAAATAACAACTCAGGATAAACTTAGTAAGTTAAACTTTAGTTATTTGAATACTAAATTTGTGTTAAAAGACAAAGATAATAAATATTTTAATACTATTTTAACTTTGTTAATTAAAGTAATGATCAATCGGCGTTTTTATATCAAACATGACTTCTTTTATTTCACTTTCCTGTTTTAATTTACTACTGTCATATCAATGTAAGAAAATATTGAAGCATTTTTATGGCAAGTATCCATTCTGGTTTGGAACAAACAGCAAGAACATAAAACAAAGAGAGAAAGAGTGATGCATCTTAATGATAATAAGTTAAATATACTTATATAGCAGACTTAGCGTATGTTCACAATTATTTTACAGTCTACTCATACTTTAAAATCGATCTCGTTATTCTTGTCATTACTGCGGTGTCAACACTACACCATCATTAAATATTTATTGACGTGACAACGTCTAATAAATCGATGAACGCCGGCTGCACGCACGCAAAAGGATGACTCATTGTCCCGTTAGAAGAAAGAAAGAAAGAAAGAAAATACGTTTATTTGCAACAGTACACTTACAAATATGGTTAGCAAAAAGTAAAGTAAAAAGGAACAATAACATTACTGCAGCAAATAGGTCGCAACTCAGCAAGATGCTAGTTGTAAACAACTAGCGCTGGTCTTCCGTTGCGACTCTGTTTATAATAATAATATATAATACATAATATATATAATACTAATAAAATGATTATGATATATATATAATACTAATAAAATGATATTATAATATTTATGTTTAAATTAAACTAATTTTATTTGACAAAAGCTATAATAAATAACTGATGTGTGAATCCGAACGCATCCCCATGTGTCAAGACTGACAGTGAAAAACGACAAATAACTGACTGCGCTAACGCAATAAATTTTGTTTTTGCTATGAAGAAGAAGATTATGATATACAAAAATTATAACTAATGGCACCATACAGGTAAGAAAAGATCCGCTCATTGTAATGATGATTTTTGTTGGAATAGCAGAATTTCTTTAAATTTACTTTGGAATGTACGTAATGTTTTCAGGCTACGCAAAGGCGGCGGCAGATCATTCCAACATTTAGTAGCGGCGTACCTGAAACTACCCCTAAAAGCTGTCGTTCTGTGCCTCGTAATTATCAAAAGATGTGGAGTGCCCCTTGTGCTGTATTGATTAATATTCCGAGACCACGTCAACTTTTCAAAAAGGTATTTGGGCTTATTATTCAGAACAATGCCAAAAAGTAAAGTTGCCAAATGAAGGTGTCTACGGGTAGACATGTTCATGAGGCCCCCACTGATTAGAAATGGAGTGACATGGGAACGGGGTGGGATGTTATAACAGAATCATACGTTCAATCAATCAATCGTTACGCTCATTGTCCCGTTACGCTCATTGTCCCGTTACGCTCATTGTAACGTTACGATCGAAGCAAGAGCGCTACACGAGCGAAAGGCACGTTATGACGTTGTCACGTTAAACTATCGTCCGTAAACTGACTTTACAGACAACCAATTTTTTGACGTGACAACGTCCAATAAATCGATGAACGCCGGCTGCACGCACGAAAAAGGATGACTCCTTGTCCCGTTACGCTCATTGTCCCGTTACGCTCATTGTAACGTTACGGGAAATAAATTTTGTTATGACGTTGTCACGTTAAACTATCGTCCGTACACCGACTTTACAGACAACCAATTTTTATCTGATTACTTCGATTGAGGATGCAGGCTAATTCCAATATCTTAATTTATTAGATTAAATTCATAAGTAATCAATGGCCTAACAGAATAAGAAAGGACTTGCCTAAAAACATAATGTTAACTTTTAAATTTATTTATTATTTATTGCTGCTGGTATTGGATTCAGTACCTGCAAGAAAGCAGCTGTTCGTTCATTTATATAATATAACCGATAGATAAACCTTCAAAATAAATGTAAAATGGTGCTTTTGAAAGAATACTCTTTCAATATAATCTGTCAGCTCTGTTTATAAACAATACTTCTTTCGGAGCTCTGTTTTTTATGCGTCATAGTCGGCAAACAGGCTTGCGTTCCGCCTGAAAATAAGTGATTACCGTAAGATATGATTGCGTGAAACACCAGGGTTATCACTTGAGGGTTATCACTTGTCTGTCGCTATCCCCAAGGACAAGAAATTGAAAATGGGATAATACACAAAGTTGATCAGGTAAGCGTCAGCTCTCAGAACTCTTGCTCCGGTGTTACTATTCTTACTTAGGTTTCCTGGAGGGTCCTGAACGAGTCATTCGTAACCTCACGAAATAATGTATAACGCTGGACTCTACTTATATATGTACGAATATATTATATTAACTAACTAGCTTTTGCCCGCGGCTTCGTTTGCGTTAATTTAGGATTTGAAAATCAATTCGGTTTGTACTCTGCTTGTAATAATATAATTCAATCATGATTCTAAAGACACGTGGCGCCATCTATTATCATAAGAACGTTATTGTTGTTTGTCTCGGGTACAGTATTTTTTTCGGGATGAAAGGTAGCCTATGTCCGTTTCTGTACACCTGTCAACGTATATGCAAAATTTTAGGATGATCGGTTCAGTGGTTTAAGCGTGAAAAGGTAACAAACAAACAAACTTATTTTCGCTTTTATAATATTAGTTAGAATTAGGATTAACTAATTAAGTAAACATTAATCTATACTAGTAACAAATTACTTTCTCTGTGCAATATTTAATACGTTTAGTCACTGAAGCCTACTTTGTATAGTCATTATAACCCCAAATGTTTACAACATACGTACATGTATAGTACCCGGACCTCAGTGAGGGCCCATTAAAAGCCTTACGAGATTATCGTCAACCGCCTTGGAAGATAACATCATTCCCTTGGTGGCGTTTAAAGGATAACTCTACAAAGTGGTACTACCTTAATAGAACTTTTGATAAGGATAATTGTTTAGTGATTCTTAATAAGACTAATCTTATTGTGATTATCGTTATAATCGTAATAATCAGTAATTGAAAACAGACTTTGTAGTGTAATGGCAAATTGTAGCTCTATTTAGGTGTTCATAGAATATGCCAAGATAGAGAGTTCATTCATTGAAGTGCATGACTTTAATTGTCTGATAAAGCCCTGCGTTTGTAAACCAATGAAACTTATTTCATTTAGAGCTAATCCTAAGTAGGGAATTCATAATTAAATTTTTAAACCTACCATAGACTTAATACATAACACCTACGATTTTTTAAAACACTTATATCATTATTGTATGTAACTGTGTATTGGTATCTACAGAATCGTTTTCAACCACTTCTGATGTCGTATCAACATGAAAATTGGCCATTGTATGTAATTCTAATGACAATAGAATTATAACTTATCATTGTGATGATCTTATAATAAAGCCTAAAGAAAGTCACAGAAATATATCAAAGAAATAAAATTATAACTCCGACATCGTCAATGTTCTTTTTTTTATACTACTCAAGTGGCAAACAAGCATACGGCCCACCTGATGGTAAATGGTCACCGTAGCCTATGGACGCCTGCAACACCAGAGGCATCACCTGGGCATTGCTGACCCTTTAGGAAAGAAAGTAGGAAGGAAAAGGAGCGGGATGGGGGAAAGTGGGTGATTGGGCCTCCGGCACACTCACCGAACGAAACACAACAGTAAGAAAACTGCTATTTCACGTCGATATTCTGTGACAGGGTAGTCCTTCCCCGGTCGAGCCGGCCCATTCAAGCTGAAATCAGCGTGGCTCTACTACACGACGAAGACTTGACGAAGTTCCTTTAAATAAAGATTTAAAAAGAGAAAAATATAAACATTCGTGCTTATCCTGACTTGTCGGTGTAACCTAGAAAAGTCTTGCTTTTCATCAGAATTACATGCCTACAGCCTAAGATTGTGTTTCTCTCCCTCTGCCTGGCTAAGTAAGCCACATGGTAGTGGGTCAGCCTTCTTTATTTTAGCTCTTTACTTTGTAATATTGTCTTCTGTTTACGCGAATGTTATTCATTAAAATTAATATACGGCTTTTATCGCGTTGTTTATTTGACACTTTATTACAAAATTTTGAAAAACTGTTACGCTACTATAATTACTATCAAACTATACAATTTTTTAAGCTAATTGAATTATTGAAACTGTTAAAACTATTTATACTATTACTATACTATTATACTATTTATATTTATGTTTACAGACGTTTCGGTTGCTTTTCAGCAGCCATGGTTACGGGGAGACTAAGATGGTAGTTGTCTCAATGTTCCAGTGTAGTTATTTCAAAGTACCCGAACATAATTTAATCATGGGTGTTTCTATTTACGCAGAATGAGCTCAAAGCATCATGAAGTCTAGCTGTGGTTTGCTTGTTCTTCTCTTTACTTTGCTTATCCTAATTAACGGTATTATTCGTATTCAATTATCTTAATATCTGTACGTTTTGCTTTATTTTGCATAAAGGAATTATTACATCGATGCTGGTGATAAATTCCAATCATCTTCTTTCCAGAATTTTAATTCATTCGAAACCGCGTATATCAATTTTAATGTGAATATCGTCAAAAATAAATAGAGCAAACAACTTTATAAGATTTGATTGATGATTGATGACCACATTATGTGTGATACACTTAACACAAAGGATAATTACTCTGTTTAACCCGAAATGTTGATAGTGATCGCCATGTTAAGTAATCTAATAAATTATATCGACTTATATTATGAACTCAAGGTTTTTTTTTTGAGATAGTGGGCAAACGAGCAGACGGATCGCCTGATGGTAAGCGATTACCGCTGCTCATGGTCCCCCGCAACACCAGAGGAGATACAAATGCGTTGCCGGCCTTTTAAAAAGGAGTACGCTCTTTTCTTGAAAGTTTGTAGGTTGCATTGGTCCGGAAATACCGCAGGCGACAGTTCTTTCCGGAGTTTAGTCGTGCGAGGCAGAAAATTTCTGAAGAAACGCACAGTTGTGGACTGCCAACTATCTAAATGATGGGGATGGAACTGGGATGGAGTCACTTAGAAAATCGATTAATTCGTAAGATTAATTTAGTTTGAGAATAGGATTATAACCGTTGTCCTTATAAAAATAAGTAGCAAAATGGATGGCTTTAACTTGTATTCGTCAAGAAAACAATCTAAAATCCACCGTCCCAATGCAGGATTAAGTCGGTCGCTGCTTAAAAATATCTTGTGAAATCTCTTAAATCTTAGGCAGCTTATTATAATAACATTGTAGGAAGTAAATTTTATAACACAAATAAAAACGGCTTCTCTCTTAGAGTTCCCAATCTGTATATAAACGACTGATTATACAAATGTTGTAAAGGAAAGTTTACAGTATCACATAAAATACGCTTTCGCCGAAATGTACCTACTGATTAGATAATCTGGATATTGAGCAATGGAAACATTTAGATAATAGCGTCGTAAGAAATTCCTACGTTTAAAATAGCCAAGGTTGTAGTCTCGTCACCGCAGTGTCACTGCGGCATCAGATAATGTGACTCACTGGATATCGCATCTTGCTAGATTCTAGCACTTACCTGTATTGGTACTAGTGGACTAGCTTGTCCAGACATGTGTTGTTGTAGCAGGTCAGGTAGTAGCTGTATTGGCTACTATATACAGATATCAGCAAACAAATTACGTGTCTATTTGAAGCGCCACATGCTAATTTCTCTGGAACTAATATTTTTTTTTGAAGTGAAACCTTTGTAGCGGCTTTGTGCACTTTTTTGTGATGGGTAAAAAAAGGTAAACTCGCGTCAGGACACGTGACCTGATCGAAAATTTGTAAGACGGAGGGAGAATTGTCAAACTCGCGTCAGGACACGTGACCTGATCGAAAATTCGTAAGATGGAGGGAGAATTGTCATGTTAGTGTACGATAGCGCAATAAATGAATGTTGTATTTTACCACATAAATGATAGTACTTTTATACTGATAATTAAAGCAATTCGTGCAAAATTATTCCCTAACCATTCCAAAATGTCAAAAATGCACAACGTTAATATTCAAGTTTTCACTTCTGCCAGCACTCCCGGAGATTTTTTTTATTCCTTGAATACTCGCATATGTTTAAAGCAAATCAACGCCAAAATCGAGTCACGCAGTTAGGCACTCAAACAAAATTACGGTCACTCTAAAGTACTAATAGAAATTTATTAGATTATTATCGGTTTCTACTATGTGTCAACTGTAGAATAACTAGCTCATTAGAAAACTTAATGGTTGTAGGTATACACCCTGACCACATAGAACTGTTAACCGCAACTCTTTTTAGGGTTCCGTACCCAAAGGGTATAACGGGACCCTATTACTAAGACTCCGCTGTCCGTCCGTCGGTCACCAGGCTGTATCTCATGAACCGTGAGAGTTAGACAGTTGAAATTTTCACAGATGATGTATTTCTGTTGCCGCTATAATAACAAATACTAAAAAACAGAATAAAATAAATATTTAAGGGGGCTCCAATACAAAAAACGTGATATTTTTGCTCGTTTTTGCTCGATATTGACAACGGCAACAGGTAGACGCTTGAAATATTCATAAAATATTTAGTTATATATTCACTTTTAAAAAAAATAATTAAATTAAAATTAAACAAATATTTAAGGAGGGCTCCCACAACAGGCATGATTTTTTTGCCGTTTTTATAGATAATGGTATTTCTTCTACTTTTCTTTTTTTTACAGACATCTCCCGCTCTAGGAATAATTCCTGTGTCCTGGGGGACTTTACAAACATTCAAACAACGGACACAAAGAACACTCAGACTTGGAACAAACACTTGGAACACACATAAATTTTTGTCTCGTATGAGATTCGAACCCACAACACTCGACGCTACGGCAGTGGCGAGGCGACCACTTAAACCACTACGCCATTCATGCAATTAAAAAAGGTTTATTTTTTATTATTATTTGTGTAAGTACTTAACATCAATTAGGAGGATACAGTCGTTTAAAAAAATAATCCAGGAGCCGCTTAACTCGACTTCAAGCGGCTAAGGTTAAGCGGCTTTATGAAAATTTGTCGTCTGGCGCTATTCGTAAAAGAAAACAAATATTCAGTTAAATAGACAACGTATTTTGCTTATAATTATGCTCACCGAATGTTTACCGAGATCTATGCCTTTATTCGAACAATACGAAATAGACTTCGTTACAAAATACAAAATTGAATTATAGTTACTTGATTTAATCGGTAAATCTATCCAAAAGTTGTTAGAGGTTTATTTATATACTCTCAACTAATTCGATAAGTTATCTTAATTGCAATTGAATTAGTTATTTTGTCGTAACTTTTAAATTTACATGCATTGTGGCTAAGTGCAGCACATGGTAGTGGACCAAACTTCTTTATTTTAGCTCTTTACTTAGTTTGTCTTGATTAACGGTATTACTAGTATTCAATTACCTTAATATCTAACTACGGAATTATTAGATCTATGCTGGTGATATATCTCCCACGTACGTGCAAGTTCTGGAATGAACTGCCTGCTTCGATGTTTCCCGAGCGCTATGATATGTCCTTTTTCAAACGAGGTTTAAAGAGAGTTTTTCTTTCACGGTAGGCAGCGGCTATGCTGTATCCTAACATTGCTGAAGTCCATGAGCAGCGGTTACCACTTTCCATCAGGTGGGCCACTTGCTCGTCTGCCACCAATGGCAATAAAAAATAAAAATACTCCCATTTTTTAAAATTAGGATGTGGTCGATTTTCAATATTCATACAATCGGTGTCCGTTAACGAATAATTGTGGGTGATAAATTATAATACCTTACGTAATGGCTGGCCTACATTTGTACGTGTTTGCACGCAGCAGACTGCATCGGCCGTTAGTCTTTTATAAGTTCACTAGCTAAGGGCCTAAACTCACTAGCGGTTAACCGCTAGTGAGTTTGAGCGCTAAGTCCGGCCACGCTTTCCTATGGCTCAGTTGATATTAATTATTAGGGAAAAAAATAAAAATATTTTAGAAATATTTTCCATTCCCGCTAGTACTTCTAAATACTCTTATATAGAAATACAACATTGGACATTGGGTAAAATCAATGCCTGCACGGATGGCGTAGTGGTTTAAGTGATCACCTCGCCACTGCCAGTCGTGCGCCTGTTGTGGGTTCGAATCACAAGTGGTTGTTCCGAGTCTCGCTGTTTTTGTGTCCATTGTTTGAATGTTTGTTAAGTCAAATCAAAATCAAAAATAAATTTATTCAGGTTAGGTTACAAGGTAACACTTATGAATGTCAAAGTTACACTAAATTTTTTTCTGTGAATTTACATTTACTGCCACGTTCAGCAAAGCAAAGCAAGGGCTCATAAGAAGAACGGGCAAGAAACTCATGTCCACTATTTTTAATCGCCAAGTCTCCCGCAACACATGAATTATTCTTAGTACGCAAGTTTATAAATCAAAAAGAAAAAGTCTAATAAAGCTTTAGATTTTCCGGACGTAAACATATGGCAGCAACATTTTTATTTAGAAAGAATATAGTTTTGCATGTTAAAAGCAGCGATGGCTCAGTGGGGAGACCAATAGACTGCAATGCAGAGGGTCTCGGGTTCGAACCCACGCCGCGCACCTCTGACTTTCGGAAGTTATATGACTTTTCGAAATTATGTGCGTATTGATTGACAATTATCACCTGCTCCGTGCCTCGGAGAGCACGTTAAGCCGTCGCGTCGGTCCCGGCTGCCATGTACATCTATGGCAGTCGTTATTGGGAAGTCAGTGCCCTCTAATATCCTGACACTGGTCTAGCCTTAGGGTATCGTTACCCTTCGGGTTGCGGAGGTCAGATGGCAGTCGCTCCGTGTAAAAACTGTTATCCAGTCAAATCCGATTAGACTACAAAGGCGACCCCAAGTCACTTGGGAATAATAAAGGCTAGGGAGAAGATAGTTTTGCATGTACGGATAGCCTTATTTTCGTTTGATATTGATCAAATATTGATATTATTTAACTCTGTGTCTTCTTCGAAGAGGTTAATGAAAACACTTTGTGGGTGTGTGTGTCTGTCTGTTAGTGACAGGCATAGCTCCGGAACCACTAGACCGATTGACTTGTAACTTGTTGTACAGAAACCTTGGGGTCATACCTCGGTTAAGTTTGAATATGGGCCCTGGGGGTCAAAAGACCCCCGAGATTTATTTAATTTAATTAATTAATTAAAACGGTATAACACCAATTACATTAATTAACACAAAACCATAGTTGGTAACACACACATAAATAACAACAAAGAGGAAAAAACAATAATAAAATGGAACACACAAATAAATTCAACAAAAATAAAATATACACAGAAGAAAAAGAACTAACAATCATAATGTATAAACAAAACACAATACACGAAACACAATCAATACACAAAAATAAGTTTAGTTAGTGTGTATGCGATTCCTTTCACAGAATCGCAAACACACCAACATAATTACATGCCATCCGTCCGCAAACAAGTCACAGTCCGGATTGGCACTAAGGAGAGTGTTGAGAGCAGACTGGGTGCGCGGTATGGGTGACTTTGCACGAGCCACAGTGCGACATGACGGTACGGCGAACAAAACATGTTTCCGGTTACGACGGTAATTATTAGGGACATATAATCGACACAACTCATCATGAAGATCCGGTGCATCAATCTTACCTCTGAGGATTTTATACATTACTGTGAGTTGGTTCATCTCACGCCTTACCTCTAAGGAGTTATAGCATAGGCTACCCAGAAGAAAGTGTGTAGGGTACATAAGTGGATAGTATCCATGGATACGCATGTATAGGTACCTAAGGAAAGCCTTTTGTACTTTCTCAAGCAGAAGAATGTACTTTTTTTCATGCGGGTTCCACACACACCCAGCACTCTCTAGTTTGCAGCGAACCAAAGCACCATAAATCAATTTTATAACTGGATAGCTACTAAAGTCATGGGAATTCCTCAGTATGAAACCTAAACGTCTAAAAGATTCTTTTGCTAGTGCAGTTACATGATCGTGGAATGTTAATTTACGGTCAAAAGTGACACCCAAATCCTTAATGGTGGTTGACCGATTTATGCTCTGACCAAGTATCTTGTAGTCGTGTTCAATTGGGTGTCGCACACGACCGAAACTTACAACATAGCATTTAGTGGGGTTAAAATCCATCTTGTTCGTGTGGCTCCACTGATATAAAGAATCGATATCATGCTGTATAGCTAAACAGTCAGTTTCAGACCTAACCTCCATATAAACTTTAAGGTCGTCGGCATACATTAAGCAACGGGTGTGCTGCAGAACTGAAGGAAGATCATTGATCATGAGCAAGAACAACAGGGGTCCAAGTATGGATCCCTGGCTCACACCAGAGCGCGTGTGATAGGGCTTAGACTCATAAACACCAAGTCTGACAAACTGCTGTCTATCGCGGAGATAGTCAGCAAGTAGCTGGAGTAGTCCAGGAGCAAAACCGATAGCGCTAAGTTTGGCCAGTAGTATGTCATTATTGACTCTATCAAACGCCCTCCGGAAGTCAAAATACAGCACGTCTACTTGTGAACCCCCGTCCAATACAGTGGACAAATAATCTACTAAGGTTAGTAAATTGGAATCACAAGGGCACATGAAGACGAAGAGGTTGAATCCTGGGTTTTTACACCCATCTCGTTGGATTCCATTCCACTCCATAATTTATCTTATATGTACCTACATTTCTATATCTAATTGCTAGTTGGTACTAAATATACGATAATAATTACGGTATCTTCGCTAGCAGGTAGTGGCATATTTGATCGAATTTCAGTTCAAGACGTAGTCAGCCTTGTCAGTGAGTTGTCTTACATAATGGTAATATTGCTGGCTAGCGTTCAACGGTAGCGGGCTTATCTTGGAACCTGTGATGACAGCGCATCTATCACTGGAGCTTGTTGTATTACAGAATATGCTCAACATTTTCAAGGTTCTATAATTAAATATACATCTATTGTGAATTGAATATATTGTGAATTGTTCATTAAACAAACTTGCGTTATGAACTTATTCTCTAATAGTTCTTGCCCGCGGCATCGTTCACTCAGGCACAATATGTTTTTCTAGATGTAAGGTATTCTACGTTCTTTTCTGTACCCTCGACAACTCCCTTTACATAAATTTAAAAGTAAACTTAAATCATGGCTTCCAGAAAATAGTTTAAAAAATATATATAAAAGAATTTATTAGCTATAAAAGAAAAATATATAGATGTTATTGATATCTTAGCTTTTGTAATGTGTAGAAATAAGTATAATAAATAATGATGTAAATAAGTAAAAGTATTATGTATATAAATTTAAAACTTTCGCATGTCCACTGAGGGAGAGATGTGTTTGAACCTTAAAAACTTGGAGGTAACACCTTTTTTGTATACCATGTCTCAAGCGAATAAAGATTTCTATTCTATTCTATTTTAAGCGAAATTTTATAGCAATCAGTCGAGTAGTTACGGCATGAAGGCATATCAAACAAACAAATGCAAATTTCTTTCCATTCCATTTGCATTTATACTATTAGTTAAGTTTCGTTAATTACTAGAACTTAGGTAATAAAAACATATACTAACGAACATAAATAATGTATTTACTTAGTTGTAATCGCAAAATGTTAACCTTTTTTTGACGTAGTTGTACAAAAATGGGATGAAAGATAATAAGAAATACCACATAAATATCAAACCAGGGTGTTTTGTTGTTTTGTCATTCTATCTAATCTCCACGGACCGGAGCGACGTACGACAATGGATCTCTTCGCAAGGGTATTTCGGTAAACAGGCCGTTTTTTATACCAGACACCCGGTCGCCCGGACATGTGAGGCTCCGGGGATCAACCGCGACACTGCTATGATTCGGACATGAGGAAATATATTTTAAATAATAAACACGAAGGAAGATTAGGATCGGCTTTCGGAGTTCATACAGGGATATGTTTTTATTTGTGTACTAAGGTGCTTAATCTTATTTCTGGAGGTGGGTAATACACAGTAATACACTAACGTTTATATACAGTGTGACTGGTTAAACATTGTACATACTTCAGGACATGATAATTTAAAGTCAGACGTAATGTACAAAAAAGAAATAAAATAAAATCTGTATAACCTGCAAATAAAACCTTTATGAAAATATCCATAAAATGTGGACACTGCGCACACAGCTGTCGAGGCTATTTGATAAGAAAAGGACGGGCGAGGCGAGGGTGCGGAGAGTGCGGGGTGCGGTAGCTCGGGGTGGGGGCGGAGGTTTTGTTTAGCTTTGGTATATGCGCAAGAGTGTCCGCACATTAAGTTTTTATAGGATAACTAGGTCAAATTTTAAGTACCTATTTTTTTTAGATATTCGTGTCGAGAATCGGGTACTGAATACCCTCCTTCAATATGTCCAGTCTTTTACCAATCAGCCTGTATAAAAGGTTTATATATTTGGACCTTTTGTTATTATTTCACTCCAGGTGTATTGCTGGAGAGAAAGGATTAAAAAACACCCAAGTTCGAAACACATATATAATAGGTATGTAAATTACACAATATTTGGCATGTTTAAGAATGGAATCCGTAACACATAAATTTAGTGTAGGTGCATAGATAGAAAATTCGAAAATCGATATTATACCACGAAGTTGGCAACAAAGCCCATGAGCGCGTAAAACACAAGGGTCACCGCATTGAATTCAGTATTTTTTTTATACTACTGAGATGGCAAACAAGCCTGCGGCCCACCTGATAGTAAGTGGTCACCGTAGCCTATGGACGTCTGCAACACCAGAGGCATTACTTACGCGTTGCCGACCATGTAAAAGCCTTTTAACGCCCTTTTTGAAGAACTCCTTACTGTAGTTTTGTGGACAAACCTGGGCAGGGAGTTCATTGCACAACCTGAGCGTCCGCGGGAGAAAATTCCTTTGGTACCGCTTGGTGTGGCACCAATTAGGTTGTAAGGTGTGAGGATAATATCCCTGCCGATGGCGAGCGGTGGGATGATAAAAAGTTGCTGAAACAAACAATAATTAAAATAATTCAAACAACTCAAGGGATTATTTAATATCCTATGCTCTTGCTGACAGCTTAACACCTGTTTACGAAAGTCTGGCAGGCCTGCTAGTTGTACGAATATAATACAGCGATCCTTTGTTAGGTGAAGCTATTACCCAAATCACGTTACTCCAGGTTTCACAGTAATGTCACTGCGCCCGACCGCTCTAAAAATGCTTTATAAGCTCAGTTGTAAAAGAGAAAGCATCACATTAAAATCCTACACCACACGTTTATAATCTCTTTGGGAAAGTACGGCACACATTCATGAGATAAAAATTGTTTAGATAGTCTAACTAAAATAAACAGCGACGCGCGGTAGGCTTTAAAATGGTTCGGGCTCAAAATACACAGTGATTTTACTATTTTATATTTTACTTAATTGCCTAAAGCGCAGACGATCTGTTACGTCACTGAGCTCCGAATATAAAACACGAGAACTGAAACTATAGTGGAAATTACGTCATCTGAAGGTTGACTAGCAAAATTATATTTTGAAAATTGAATATTGTAGTGAATGAAGTGGGCTGGAATACATTAAAACGGTGTCTAAAGCTTTGCCAAGAAACGTTTATGGCCAATAAATGTTTCAGGTCGTGATTATAATAAAATTTTAATTTTATACTACTAGAGCCTCATTTTGTGTGCTATTGTTAAAATTATAAGTCATACTTACGTCTTCACACGATATTTGAGGCATGGCTAGTTGTTATGGTTTACATTGTGACTCTAAGATTTTTATATTTATTTAGCAAAATAAAATACCTTCTGCCACCTGGAATAATCAAATTTGTAATGGACCTGAACCCTACAAAACATCGCAATCGTATAGCTCAGTGAGTATTGAAGCCGAGCAGTAAGTTTAAGTAAAAGTAATTAATTCTGAGTTATGTAGGCAGCAGGCGTTACGGTCCTAGGTAATCAATGTATTTTTATTGCGGAAAACTGTCCACTTCCATCATTATCTTGTGCGGGTTCGATTCCCGCACAAGTCAAACATTTGTGTGCATGAACATGGATGTTTCTCTTGGTCTGGGTGTTTCTATGTATAATATGTATGTATTTACAACAAAAAAGTATATAATAATATGTATGATTATCCATTGTCTAGTACCCATAGTACAAGTTCTGCTTAGTTTGGGCTAGATGGTGTTGTGTGTATGTGGTAGAATATTATTATTATCTTCATTATCATAAGCCTTAACGAAGAACCTTTACAAGCATTGACCGTTTACTATGACAGTACTCTTATTTTGCTTTACTGATATAAAATGCCTTCAACCGAAACGTTAAGTGTTATTACTAGTAGTAAGGGCGTATCAACTGCCACTCTATTCAATTACAATGTTCGTGCTCAAGCCGTTGTAATATCGCCGTTTATAAATATTTATTTTAGTATCATTACAAAGTCTAGTCTGTAACCCAATTAATTTGCTAGGCTAAGCCCGTAATACTAATATGTCGATACGTTTTACTGAAAACAAACAGTAAGTCCCTCGATAATTCTCTTCATAAGTTGTAAGATCCAAAACATACGTGTATTTTGTACATTATACATGTAGGTAAATGTATATCATGGAAGCTACGGCCTCAAAGGTCTTTGTTTAAGATAAAGTAATGGAACATATGAATGAAATATAAAATGATATCAGCACTGCTTTTGTTTTATGCTCGTTGCTAAACCGGTACCGGAGATATTGGATATAAAGCCTCCGGTTCTTCAGTTAACATGTCAAAAATTGTACAGATACGAAATGGATTTCATTTTGTAATGTAAACATTTAAAAAAAATGTATTAAATACTATTAGAGGATTAGTCTAGAAATTCATTAACTAAATTCGGTAATTATGATTTAATTTTAATAAGTTTAAATATAATGTTATAATTAGGCTTACTTAACATTTAGTTCGATTATGTAATTTGCACTTTCATAACTTTTTCATCAGTCTCTACGACTACAAACTATCTGCTGTAAGATGCCATAAAAATGACTGAGATTTTATCTATAAAATTACCGTAGTACTAAATTCGGCAAAGATATCAATAGATTGAGGCTTGAAAGAAAATGTATTGCCTTACAGCAGCAATGTATAGCGAAGCATCGATATAAACACTTTTGCCAACCATTACTAAACCTATTCCCGGGCGAATAACCCGATACCCCACAGCTCACACTCAAAACCTGATATGGTATAAAATCAATACTGTACTTAATATGCACAGGTGAACGCTAAAATTCCCGATATCGTATATTCCACTGCATACTCAAACACCTCTAAAACAAATATAGGTGCAAATATTTTGCTCAAAAGTAACTAAACTAAACCAGTGTATCTGTGTGCAGGTCTATATACTATTAAGTTGAACATTGTGATTTTGGTGTGAGATGATTCGTTTTTAAGTGTCTGACACTAATACTAATTTTAGAGATAATAGCGATTTGGGAAGGGTAGCGTGCTGGCTGTCACGAGAACATGATATGTCGAGAGACGAATATGTACAAGACACATACGTTTGAAAATTGTCTACAAGACGTGACTCTCTTTTAAATCCAGTCAATCCTAAAAATTGTATTGCTACTATTGTGTAGTTCTTGACTATCTTGGAAAAATTATACTTAACGGCTCATCGGCGTTCTTCAACTCAATTTTTTTATTGTGGATACGGCGTCTTCGGGACTGAAGCGCAACCACAATATTTACGAAATAACGTTCACGAGTCGAAAAAGGTGGTTTTCTATTACCCTATTGCTACGGTGCAATATACCCCATTTAATTTTTTAGATGCTTTTATATTTCCATTTTGCTTTTTGATGTCCAAAGATGAAGTTCTGCTTTATTAAGTTTTCTTTAAAATAAGTTGCAAACATTTTAACTTTCATTTCGATCTATCCATAGGTTTCTCATCTCACTGTCTTATATTTTAAGATTGGCCCACAGCCATTTAAAATACTGCTAGAGTCGTGTAACTAATGTACAACATTTAAAACATTGGTTAACAAAACGGAAACATACTCCAACAAATGAATTCAATTAATTTTATTGACTCATTCACAAATGTTATAATTAGGCGCTTAATACAACAGAAATATTAATTATAATTGTAAGTTAAATAATTTCCATAAAGTTGTGCCCGGGCCAACACATTTAATATGTAATTTACACGAGAAAATTAGTAATAAATTTTAAATGTTTCTCTTCAATATGAAATGAGCCGTGAATAGGAGTCGTAATTATTGTGTAAGAAATTAAATTTTGTGCGAGAATTTCAGTTTCGTGAAAAACGTACTGTGTATTTATTTGAGGTTCTATTCAGTTAGTATAATGTTAGTTCGTCTAATATTGGTACAGTCGTGATCAACTAATTGGGGATACTAATGCTTATAGGGTATACAAATGTCAAAATAAAATTGCTATTACGCAATTTATTTTTAGATTTTAAGTTTTCTAGCTATTCATAAGCAGCACATCCTCCGGCGTCCTGACACAATTGTTTTTGAATTATATCTGACTTTCCAGCAAATCACAGCATCTTAAATATTTTAGCTACACTACTCCGTCAGATGGTAAGCTATAGCCACCATTCGACATCACATTATCTTCTTCTCCCTAGCCTTCATTATTCCCAAGTCACTTGGGGTCGGCTTTCTAGTCTAACCGGATTTGACTGGATATCAGTTTTTACACGGAGCGACTGCCATCTGACCTCCGCAACCTGAAGGCTAACGATACCCTAAAGCTAGACCTGTGTTAGGATATTAGAGGGCACTAACTTCCCAATAACGACTGCCATAGATATTCATGGCAGCCGGGACCGACGGCTTAACGTGCACTCCGAGGCCCGGAGCAGGCGATAATATTGTCCATTAATAAGCACATAATTTCGAAAAATCGTATAACTTCCGAAAGTCAGAGGTACGCGACGTGGGTTCGAATTGGCATTGCAATCTGTTGGTCTATCCACTGGGCTATCACTGCTCACATTATATAGAACTGAAAAAGAACTGTGTCCGTACATCCTAACTAACATTAAAAATGGGAATGTTAGTTTGTTTGTTTCAATTTCACGCCGCGCCGAAGCTACTTTACCAATCATCATAAAATTTCGCTTACACGTTGTCAAGGGAACAAAAAAAGATATACGGTACCTTTTATGTACGCAAAAGTACCGTTGCTAACCTTACCGAACTTACGTTTACGCGAGCGAAGCCGCGGACAAAACTAATAAAATATGTATTAAATACTAACTCAGATCAAGTCATTAAAGTTCCTGTATCTGATAATATGACTTTTGTTAATGTCAATTGGATTGCTTGTATAAGCTTCACACAATAACCACTGGATGGATTTTGATGCGGTCAAATATAAGCTTGAGGTTAACTTAATATTTCAGCCTCGTTTCATCTAATTCCGGTCGTGTAACCAGAGTTTTGGTGCATAGCGTGATCCGCATAAATGACGTTATAGGCGAACTTTAGATCTTGTGGACAAAATAGCACGCATAAGCTTGTAAAGATTGCTACAAGCGATGACGAAAATAAATTATGGCAACCTTTAAACTGGTATTTCAGAATAGAATCTACACTTATTCCGATGTTTTAGGTGTTTTATAGAATCTCATCTCTCATCAGTATATCCGTGATCTTGGTTGCAACAAACTAATCAAATCTTTATAAAACACTCGCATTTTCAAAAGACAATAAGTTCTTTAATTTTAATTAGTAATCCTATCTTATCTTATCTTATCTTATGTGGGGGCCAGTCAGCGCAGACCGGCGACACATCGACCCAATGGGATCTTTTGTGTCGACACTCTCCCAATAACGACTGCCATAGATGTTCATGGCAGCCGGGATCAACGACTGCTTTCCGAGGCACGAAGCAGGCGATAATTGTCAATCAATACGCACATAATTTCGAAAAGTCATATAACTTCCGAAAGTCAGAGGTGCGCGACGTGGGTTGGAACCCGAGACCCTCTGCATTGCAGTCTGTTGGTCTCCCCACTGAGCTATCGCTACTCTAGTAACCCGAACTAATATTCATAATTGGAATGTGTGGTGGTATGTTACGGTTTCATTATTATTCGACCGATCATTCTTAAATTTATCATACACGTTGTTAGAGGGACAGAAAAGGACATAGGGTACATTTCGTCTAGAAAAAAGTACTGTTCCCGAGGGATAGATAATTGTCATAGCCTACATTTAAGCGGGCGAAGCTGCTGGGAAAATTTATAATAATAATAAGTAATAATATTCTATCACATAAACACAACACCATCTAGCCCAAACTAAGCAGAGCTTGTACTATGGGTACTAGACAATGGATAAACATACATATGTATTTTTGGGTTTGTGTAAATACATACATATTTTACATAGAAACACCCCGACCAAGACAAACAGCCATGTTCATGCACACTAATGTTTGACTTGTGCGGGAATCGAACCCGCGACCTCAGGCGTGGCAGTCGGTTACACTAACCACTACGCCATCCAGGCCGACAATATTGAATAATATTTTAAAAAGAATAGCTATTTGATTCTTTCTCGTACTTAAAATAATTTCTTCCCTCTTGCACTACTCACCACGGCAACAGGTAAACGTAAATTTCCATTAATGAGGACAACTTTACGTTTATAAGTATTACTCTCAAAAATACGTCATGCCGTGTAACGCTCCATTAAAGTAAATTTTAGGTAATATTTTAGTTATAAGCTAAATAAATATGAAGCGTACACAACAAAAGAGTTTTACATTTACACAGACAGATCTTTATCTAAATAACTTGACTGATATTTATCAAATACCAACACACATTGTCAAAATAAAAAGCACTTACCCGTATCGGGCATCCAATCTGGCACCGACTTTTATATAATAAACAGGGCAATTTATTCTCATGGGTATGACATATCGCTTTTTCATTGTATAAGGGTGCAGGCCATTGATTTTACTATCCATACAAGACACAAAACATAAATTAAGATTCAATCTTAGTCAAATATTCTGGCTTGCTAATAAATCCTAATAGTTAGTGGTCTCATGTATACAATATACACTTACACCAAGAACAATAACAATAAAAATGATTGTTATGCCCCTGGAAAAATAAAATGCTTTTTTTTTAAAGGACAATTCCCGCTTTAAATATATTTCAGATGTCGCGGGGGACTTTACAGTCATTCAAAAAACGGACTCCAATAATAGCCAGACTTGGAACAACTATTTGT
The DNA here is from genome assembly GCA_963564715.1 of Catocala sponsa. Lineage (NCBI taxonomy): Eukaryota > Metazoa > Arthropoda > Insecta > Lepidoptera > Erebidae > Catocala > Catocala sponsa. The sequence goes on from OY751343.1 coordinate 991,353, forward strand.
AGATTACACAAAGATTTAACCTGGGATCGAACCCACAACACTCAGTGCGGCGGCAGTGGTGAGGCCACCATTTAAACCACTATACCATCCGTGCAGGTTACATACCTGCGTTTACATGGTTGTCAAGAAGTATAAAGAGGCATAACACAGGCTTGTCGCTCATGCATAGGATTTTTGCTCTAACTGCAGTACCTTGGTCAGGAAGGTCCCTCAACCCCACAGAAATTCGCAGATGGGTTATGTAGTTGGTCGTGCCGGTGCCTCGCTTCGAAAAGTCGCCTGCAGTGGCCACTGCTGGGTGGATCACTAAAGTAATGTCAGTTTCAGCGATTCATCCACCATTCAAGGCAGCGAGTCAATACACCGTGGTAGCTTTAGTCGGTAGAAGGCCTAGGGAGTACTTCCGGCCTAGGGAGGTTGAGCCCGAGATCCTTCCAAGTCCCATACGCTTTTCCTGCAGAGAGGTATGCATAAATGGCATAAAAATTATCTAGCTGTAAGTAGGGGTCCACGGCTATTTAATAAGGCGCTTCGTTATCAGCAGAGGTCCAGCGTTTGTTCTGTGCACTGGCAGAACAATAATTAAACTTGATACAAATACTCCAAATTAGTCACCAGAAAACTCGCACAACTATATCACGAGTACAAACTAGTTCCAGTCGCCAAGGCGACAAGCTGTTTTTAAACTAATAAAATTATCTTATCGTCTTAACTGCACTTCTTGGCGAGGTTGTTTAATTACGGAGTTATTGCGTCTTATATTCTTTGAGCCAGCCAAACTTTGAGATAATTTTCTTCTATTTCATTTAGGCATTTCACCCAATGTTATTTTCTTTATTTTTCTTTTCTTTTCATAAAGTACTACTCAAGTACTAGGATTAGTGGCAGTGTCTCGGGACCTTGACAAGCCTTTGAACAGAGAACACCCAGAATCAAAACAACTATTTGTGTATCTCACTTGTATTGTACCGTGTGGGGACCGACCCCACAACACTCGCGAGTGGCAGTGGCGACGAGAATATAATTGGTGCCACACTTAATAAAAAGAAATTGGGGTCTTTGTCTTAGTCTTTGGGGACTGCCGATAGAAGTGAAAACTTTAATCCTTGATCATAAACACTTCTTCATAAACAAAAAAAAGGGCGGGTCGGATTCCTGATACTCTCTTAGTGGTTATTAATGGGGTCAAAATTTCGTTATTTTTTGCGTAGGACGCACCATTTCTGAGATATTTTTGATATTCTAAAATAATTCAAAAATGGAAAGCGTGGAAGCGTGACCATGACGAAGCGTGACGATGACGCGAGTTCTATGATTTTTGATCACCCAAGAAGTACTCAACGCGCCAAAGAAATTTTCACTTCAAAAATGCTTTTTAGTTTACCTGTACACATATTGCTATTTCATTAGTTAAATAAATCTTAAAACTCCTCGAACTAATCATAACACCAACTCATTTGAGTCACAGTTCGAATGAGTGCTGTTCCAAGTGAATGGCCTCGGGCGGGCGCTTAAACGGTAATTTACCAAGTTGTTAATTTATTAGGTCTTTATATAATAGGAAGGACCCTGTAATAAGAACCTAATAAATTTTGACGACCCTGTCTACCTATTAAAACATTACCTTTTGTTAATTAAAGATTTAATCATTTCAAAGATCCTGCTGTTATGAATACTGCCAACGAGTGCTGGGTCAGTGTTATCCTACGAATATTAGATATGTGCCTTAGTGCCGTAGTGGTGAGTGATACTATAGCTACATATGAGGTCTCGGGTTTGATTACCTGCTTGGGCAAAGGGTTATAAGATTTTCTAAACAGAAAATTTTAGTTCATCTTTGAGAGATTAATACTGTGTTCGGTAAACGGCAATAATTATATTTTCCACTATTACGTGGAATCTAAGAGCATAGTTAGGTTAGGTTAGTAAATGTGAGTGTAATACACATACATGGATGTAGGCAGAGGTCTATGAGCCCTTAAGCCCCTGGCGCTTGACCTTAGAGGGCTATCCTTAGCTCATTCAGTCTCACACCTACAGAGGTGTGAGACTATATGCTTGTATGGGTTACAAACTTTTTAGGTACTATCTAACGACATTGTTGGCGAAATATATAGTATGCTTTGAAGAGTTATACCACCTTATCCCGCCCTCCTCTTTCCTATCCAGAACAACGCGTGTTGGGCTCAGATGCCATCCTTACACGGTAGAGTCGACTAGAGCGCGTACCAATAAGTTTGGGTCGTCATACCTCTGCCGAACGACCAAGGCATGGAATTCCCAGCCAAGGCACGTGTTTCCTTCTTCCTTCAATCCTGGGTCCTTTAAGCGGGGCGTGAAAAAGCACCTTCTCAGGCCGTCAAAGTAGAGACCTCAACATCGCCTCGGCTACTATGAGGGCGGTGTGGAGGCCACTGCTCTTAGACCACACGACTGCTTACCATCAGGTGAAGTGTTGTCATTATGACGAGCAAAAAAAAAAGAAAATGTATGTATAGTTGTATATAAAAGATAATTCTTACATAATAAATAATAATTAAATCGCGTAATTACACGGTTAATGCTCACTTTTCCACTATGTCACACACGATGTAAGAGTCAGTGTCTTCTTTGTGTCCAATTACACAATTACAAGTAAATGTTAAGTTTACTGCGACACATTTTTTTTTTATTTAATTTTATTTAGGGTTTCCTTTTTTTTAAAAAGCCTGTCAAGCCCACTGTACATATACATGAACAAAACTAATTTAAAAAAAGGCTATTGAGGCAGTCGATGCTGAGTCCGCGGTATTAGCCGGTAAAATGCTGACATTATTTCCGAGGTAGGATAACTCAAAGCACTTTGTAAAATTCCTACATTCAACCTATTAATACCAAACTTTCTCATCATCGACTCTCTCTCGACCTCGCTTCTGACACACTCCATCAGCAAATGTTGCACATCTTCAATCCTTCCACAAGTCACGCAACGCAAACGCAGTTTGGCGAATTGACTTTTTTCATCAGATATGCAAACTTTGCCGAAGTATGGCCAGAGCGAAGTCTAAAAGCCAATTTTAATATAAATGTATTTAACCTAGTGTTTATAAACCAAGGTACTGCGATACATGCATGTGTAATATTTGTCTTAAAATATATAAATCTAAATATATTAAAAACAAAAACAAAATAAAACCAACAAAGAATATAAAGCATAGTGCAACATCACCTCTTCAACAACTTACAAAACATACTCCACATAACATCTGCATTGATATTTATCCAAAGGCAACGAGTACCTCCCTCTGGGACGAAGTTTCGGCTCCAGCATCGCTATCAGTTCCACTCGAATTTCTCCCGGGAGTCGAACCTGCCACTTTGTAAGCTGCACCGCAACGCAGCCAAATCTTCCAGATATTACCGTTACATTGCAAATCTGAACTTCCAAATGATCCTTGCAAATAAAAATGCACTTTAGTACTTAATGATAAGGTTGATATTGGTTGGGCTGTTGTGACATTTGCTTTAAACCGGCTCCGAAAATCGCAATTAGAGGGAATAGCAGACACAGAACCAAGCTTACATACCTATATGTGGTATCAGACATGTTTACAAACTGTTACTGTCAGTATGAGAACAGTTAGGCTATAACACATGTTTCCCGAGCGCTATGATATGTCCTTCTTCAAACGAGGTTTAAAGAGGGTTCTTCTTTCACGGTAGGCAGCGGCTTTGTGTCCTGACATTGCTGAAGTCCATGAGCAACGGTTACCACTTTCCATCAGGTGGGCCACTTGCTCGTCTGCCACCAAAAGCAAGACAAAAAAAACATAACGTAATATGTGAACCAAGTGCAGCTTGTTAAATTTCAGATAGCTTTTAGATTATGATATGAAATTCTGAAACTCTATTTCCTTACAATATTTTCTTTATTCGTTAGAAGTACTGTTATCATTATCCTATTGAATAGGCACATAACTTTGAGGAATCTGAGGTTCCTGTTAAAGTTGACGGCGGCTAGATATACATTATGAGAATTCGCTATATTCCACAATTGTTTAGTGTTCCTACAAGCAACAACAATGTATCTCAGAATAACCCACTGTACAGAATGTGCAAAAACTATAATTCGATCTGCTGTCAAACAGATATTTTTCACGTAAAATTCAGCACATTTAAATCTTTTCTGCTGAACTATAACAAACCGTGGGTACCTAATCTTGTATATCTTGTGTTTTCATTTTTAAATTTATCATGTATCCTTTGTTTTTTGTTTTTTTACTTTTGTGTTAGTTATTTAATAGTTTAAGCTTATGTAAACTTACGCGTGTGTACTGTATATTGCAAATGTTGTGTACAAATGTAACTGGATGTCAGATTTACTCATTGTGTACTATTAAGACTATTATTTGTATATGCTAATCTGTTATCTGTTTTTGTACCTACTGAATAAAATAAAAAATAAAATAAAATACGTCCCCGTCATTCCTTGTAGTTCTAAAGATTTTTGATATGGCAAAACTACCGTCTAATATTAGTGCTGGTTGTGATTATTCAAACATACATAGTCTCATGCCTACATCTGCGATGGCGTAGTCAGCAGCATATCACACTTACATTTGTCCTGATATTGTTTTTGGTTCCACGTAATAAGTGGCGAGTTTATTAACCTTTATCGTACACAGTCTGAAATACAGTGCTGCTAATTTCTTGGCAGAAAAACTCAATAACCATTTGCCCGACCCGAAAATCGAATCCGAAAACTTATACGCAACAATCGCATGACAAACCGAGATTACTATAATAATATAATATAATATTCTACCCCATACACACAACACCATCTAGCCCAAACTAAGCAGAGCTTGTACTATGGGTACTAGACAATGGATAAACATACAAATATACTTTTTTTTTGTAAATACATACATATTATACATAGAAACACCCAGACCAAGATAAACATCCATGTTCATGCACACAAATGTTTGACTTGTGCGGGAATCGAACCCACGAGCTCAGGCGTGGCAGTCGGTTACACTAACCAATACGCCATCGAGGCCTACCATTCTTTTAACATTAGTTGAGCACTTGCTTTCAAAAGATTCGAAGGTATTCCAGGGCCAGTGATATCGAGTCAGCTGCATGTCTATTCTAGTGTACGATATTTAAAGGCTATTTATTCTAAAAATGATGCTTACATATATGTGACGGTATCCATACTTAACAATGTTAGTTGAACGCCACCAGTACTCCAGAATACCAATGACAATTCATCGTCTATTTTGATTAAATATTTCTCATATTTCAGCCTATTCTCTATTTCAATGATATTAAATTCCTCGTGTCCTATTTTTCCACGCATCTGTAAAGTTCAATATAGTAGGTACACATATACGGTAATATAAAATTATAGATCTATACATGGATGATAATATTTCTATGTGCAATAAACTGTGAGGTTCTTGAGATGACGGCTTCGCTCTTCATGCGTAATTGCATAATTTGGGGAGTCTTGGTTCGATTTTAATCTTTGGTCCAAAATTTTTATAAGTATATAAGTATAAAAATGTGAACGGGATATTTTAAGAAGTCCTCTGTGCAATAAATCACGTTTGCTATATAAAGATTATTTTTCTATTATACGAAAGGTATAAGGCTCGCTCTCTATTAAATTGAATTTATCTAGGTAAATATCACTTTTCATTTGATGATATGACATTTGATCTTGCATCTATAATAAAATACCTGAGAGTTGGAAGAAATCACAGAAGAAACTTACTGTGCCATTATTTAAAAATACTTTGTAATTATTTAAGACGTAAAGCACACTCAAACATTACTGAACTCTGAACTTGAAAACAAAATACGTTTTTTGAACTGTTACTAGTAATAAATTCCATTTTATTTTTATTTTTATTCTGGTTTATACCTTTTGCTAAAATATGGCTGAATCTGTCTGTACATATAATATATTTAACACCATGTACAGCTACCATATTTTCAAACGCGGCGAAATAATATTGCTTATACTTACTCACATGATATAGATATTTTGTCGATATTGATCGTGGCCTAAGATATTGCCAACGACTAAAGGTTATGGCTAATAACAGTCATGTCATTTCTATATATACTTACCTATAATCGATTATTAGTTGACGTAATTTATGCGTTAGTAAAGTATAATATTACACTGACGCATAATAGAGGTTCAACTACAAACTGTCCCCAAAGGAGCGGCCTTTGTATTGCAGTAAGTCGACCTACATGAACGTTATCGTAGAGGATCTTCAAAACTAATAACAACACAAGCACAGCTGCCGATATTTTTATATTTCCTTTGAATTGCTTGAGAATACAGGAGTACAGGAATACAGGGACGCACTGAAGAAGGCGCTGCACTACGAGCAATAAAAGCAATCGTCTGTGAACAACTTGTCGAACTCACATCACACCCTCAAGAATTGGCTCTCCGGCGCTGGTGCAATGAAACGCTGGCAGATTCGATTGCACAAGTTCAGTGAGAAATTACCCAAGTTTAAAGTAACATTTTTGCAAGAACGAAAGTGGAACGATTTGGCTAAAGAAGTGGTAACATATTTTTGGCAGAAGCTTTTGAAATCAAATAACGAAGAACTAAAAATATTATTTTGTGCCAAAGAAAGTTATTCTTAGTCAACACGTCATAAATGCAAAAATTCAATCTTAACTTAGTCAAAAATGAAGACGTAAATGATGATAACATTCACATGTAGACATACGATTGTACAAACTGCCCATTATATGTTTAGTGTACGACTGTCTGGATGACGCAACGGTAGAGAACACGACCGCAGCGCATGAATTGTCGGGTTCAGTCCCTAAGTTAAATTACTATTGAGTTCGTCTGCCATGAAATACCTACTCAGAAGAGACTAGCTCACTATAAGGTGATTCCTAAAATCAAAGTTGGTGAAATCTAAGTTTAATACACCTCGCTTTATGGGATACAAGCGTAAGACAGTACATGTATAGTCTACGCAATGGTGTACATTACATACATCTTCTTTTTTCATACAACTAAGGTGGCAAACAAGCATACGGCCCACCTGATGGTAAGTGGTCGCCGTAGCCTATGGACGCCTGCGACACCAGAGGGATCACTTGCGCGTTGCCGACCCTTTAGGAAATGAAGTGGGAAGGAGAAGGAGCGGGAAGTGGGAAAGAGGGTGATTGGGCCTTCGGCACTCTCACTCAACGAATGAAACACAACAGTAGGAAAAGTGCTATTTCACGTCCATATTCAAAATCATCTATTTTCTGCGTATACATCTTTATTTGCGTTCTGTCAAAATAAAACAGCGATATCACCATCTATTTCGTCAGTTTGATAGCCTACCTCTTACCCAGCCCACCTGTGGTCAAGACAATAACATAACAACACCAAGTTAAATATTATGACTAACACTGAAATATTCACTAGGGCTTATTATAATTCAGTACATAATACTTGAAGCGCCTGAATAAGTTCTAAGGCACGTACAAAAATATTGAAGAGACAGGATTATATTATTATTATATTCTGAGAGCTAAGCCACTCCTTCACGAAACACTTGAAGCGGCTTCTGGAATATTCGACAAAACTTCAGTTATTTTGTTTTTTGTATTACTTATTCTAAATTATTCAAATATTATAATGACTTGAAAATAAAGGATACATTCCAGGATACCTGGCATATTATCTAGTCATAACGAAACGTAGGTAACAGGCGCGTGTTCAATTTTATCCAAACACTGGAGATATATTTTGCTTGGAAAGCTTTCTGCGTATTTGCTTAAGCCAAATGTTGAAAGGAAACTTTTATAACAAGGTATAAAAAATAAAAATAAGATAATAACAGCTGTAATCTAGAAAGCAAATTTTATGATAAATACCCGAATATTCTGGAAAGATTTGGCAGAAGTGTATTAGAGTACTTATAATTATGTTTTCAGCTATACTATGACTGTTTACTAGTCACAAATAATGTGGGGGTATTCTTATGGTTCTTGTGTGGATACTCAAATGAAATAACTCGATATACTATATAGATATATATATTGTCTGGTACCAGTTATAATTACTAATATATTATAGTATTGGACTACCAGCTATCTTATCTTATCTTATGTGGGGGCCAGTCAGTTCAGACCGGCGACACTTCGAACCAGTGGGATCTTTTGTGTCGACACTCTCCCAATAACGACTGCCATAGATGTTCATGGCAGCCGGGACCAACGGCTTAACGTGCTTTCCGAGGCACGGAGCAGGCGATAATTGTCAATCAATACGCACATAATTTCGAAAAGTCATATAACTTCCGAAAGTCAGAGGTGCGCGACGTGGGTTCGAACCCCAGACCCTCTGCATTGCAGTCCGTTGGTTACTGGCCTACCAGCTAACTGAGTGGTTGCGGGGAGACGAGTGCCGCGCGGCGCTACTGCATACTTGCGCCTGATTATACAAAACTAACGCGTCAGCAGTGTCGCTACATATAATGTTTATAGTAAATAGTCATACTATCATTTAGTAGCAATACTGCCTCGTCTGGCTGGCATCTAATAGCGAGATCTTGATGTCTGTATCAGCAAAGTATTATTGAATATATGAATTCTTAGATGCAGTAAGATATCAGGATCTATATCTGAGGACATAATTGACTCGACCTCTGTAAACTGGACCTAACATACTTAGTGCATGAGCATACGAGAGATATGCCAGCACCGTAGCAAATAGAAATCCGTAGACTTTTCCTACCCCTCTGGCAAACGTAACACCATAGTAGTATTTATCAGAAGTGTAGACAGACGCCTAGGTAGGCGTCAACACTTAAGAGGAAACACTAAGGGCGATAGAATTGACAAATAGGTATTTTTAAAATCTATTGCTGTCGCGCAGTGCCATGTACAGTATCATGAGCGCAATAGAGACAACTGCAGCTAGGCCCGAAAATACCTATTAAAAGTACACAAAATCAACGTTTCGTAGTCCCCTGATTTCTTCTCCAAAACTTGACTGATTTAAATTCTTTTTCCATTAAAAATTAAAGAAAGACTGGCCGTGCTCCTATGTTTGACTTTTTTTATATAATCTAGTCAAATTTGTTTACTGGATGTTTGAACACAGCGGAAAATCTGGTCAATTTTTGAGGTTTTTGAAGACTCATGTCTCTTTTAATAATAAATTTATCAAAAAAAAGGAAAACATAGGGACATGCCAATAGAGCCCATAAATTTTTTGTAAAAACATTGTTGCTCTACTGGCATTATCCAGGGTAAAACAGAGTTTCATACGTTTGTATGAAAAAACGGCCCTTGTGTTTCCTCTTAAATACGAGCTTTAATGTTGAAATAGTTGCACTTTCTACCCACTTGATTGCCCAATTAGTGCATATAACTAACACGTCTATTGGTCCTTACTCAAGTTCATAATAAAGAAGCTGCTTGTTGATCTTGTTGAACAAGTTAATCCCCGCGGCGATGTAAATGCACGCTCTTGAAAATGTTCCGATAAATAATTTAGCAGGGCTCGCTAGTCTTATCATATTTTAACACTGTTTTTTCCTGCTTTAATATTTTATAAAAGGGCTTGGAACGGCTGGTAAAGAGATTAATGTTGGTATTACAATATGTTAATAATACATGAACTAGTTTCGTATTAGTAGAGGAAAACTGGTTTAATTTTACAAGCGTTCTTTCTGACATAATCCTTTTATGTCAGAAAGAACGTTTGGAAAAAGTATACGGTTACAACTACAAAGATTAATTACATATATACGTAGTCTATTAATCTGAAGGGCTAGGCAGTGATGTATTTCATCCACATTTAAGCAACTATGGTTTTAGCTCTTACATAATAGAGGCAAGCCTAATGCTACCGAGCGCAGTTCTCTACTGAGAATCGTTCTCGGTACTGAGAATTTCGTTATAGATAAACCCAGTAATACTAAGCCTGACCGGGCAATCGAACCTGATGATTTACGCACAGCAGTGGCATTCATTACCGCAGCACCATCTACATCGGTAATTACAGTAATGATTCCAGTTTAAATGGATTTATTTCTTTCTTTGTTTTGCTCGTCAAAATGACCATACTCCACCTGATGGTAAGCAGTCGTGTGGTCTAAGAGCAGTGGCCTCCACAACGCCCTCATAGCAGCCGAGGCGATGTTGAGGTCTCTACTTTGACGGCCTGAAAAGGTGCTTTTTCAAGCCCCGCTTAAAGGACCCAGGATTGAAGGAAGAAGGAAACACGTGCCTTGGCAGAGAATTCCATGCCTTGGTCGTTCGGCAGAGGTATGAGGACCCAAACTTGTTGGTACGCGCTTTAATCGACTCTACCGTGTAAGGATGGCATCTGAGCCCAGCACGCGTTGTTCTGGATAGGAAAGGGGAGGGCGGGATAAGGTGGAATAACTCTTCAGAGCACTCCCCTTACTCACTTCAGGTTATAATATAGTATCGAGCTTGATAAGTACATATATTTATTGAATCATTTACTATGAAACAAAAATAAATATAGCAAAAACTAAATTCAAAACACTGAAATACATAAAATAAAATTTGTCTATTTAGTCTTAACTGGGTTCTTGATTGAATCTTACCAATATAAAGATACACACACATGCTAACAATATATAATTTTTGATATAGCAAACGATTGGTTTGTTTGTTTGTAATTTTATTTATTTAAAACAAATTGATTACCTACGTTGCCTTTTTTGACACCTTCAAATTGGTTACTGGATACTCACGGCAGAGCAACATGCAAAAGGGTGACCCTATCATCCATCCAAACCAATTTGAATAACAAAACACAATGTTCTACAAACACTTGTTGAGACTTAGACTTATCCCAAAATAATCACATCCGATTTTCTAGAACAAACGTCGTTCTAGACACAGGCAGATATCGCTACATAGCTCAAAGGCCGGTAATCCTGAAAGGGCTGAAGTTTCGTCTAATGAGCAAACTTGCCCCTTTGACATCTACACCTGACGATCGACAAACAACTACGCTGTGTACCTAATATGGCTTATCAGGTTTTGATCTTTTTTGATCTTTGCTTCGTCTCTAGTTGAAATGGATTTCATTAGCTGGTTCTAGATATATGTGTTTTTATGTTGTTAATTAGTTGAATGGTTTTACAAACAATGTATTGTTCTGTATTTTGTGATCTTTATACGACATACCTATCTTTACTTACTTACTTGTTTCAAAATTAATACACGATATTTTGTTTCTTGACATATCTAAGCAATTGAATTTAATGTTTTAATTTTAAATGAGGTAAGTAATATCTATTCGTTGGCTATAGGCACACTCAGTAGTTATGTTATTGTATTTTGTTACTTAGAAAAAAAGTTTGAATATAATTTTAAAGGGAGGGGGAGGGGAGCTCCCTTCTGGGCAGTTTGGCACTTAGGCCCACAGTCTATCACGCTGGCCCAGAGCGGCTTCACATATTAAAGCGCGCGGTAAATCCTAATCCTAACTAATATTATAAAAGCCAAAATGTGTTTGTTTGTTACCTTTTCACGCCTTCACTGAACCGATCATCCTGAAATTTTGCATATACGTTGTCAGGTATACAGAAATGAACATAGGCTACCTTTCATCCCGAAAAAAATTACTTTTCCCGAGGAAAACAACAATAACGTTCTTATGATAAAATAGATGGTGCCACGTGTCTTTCGAATCATGATTGAATTATATTATTACAAGCAGAGTACAACCCGAATTATTTGTGAAATTCTAAATTAATGCGAGCGAAGCCGCGGGCAAAAGCTAGTAACAAATAACTTCAAAAAGCCAGAGGCCTGAGGATAGAAGTCAAGATCTCTGCGCTGTTCCAATGGCTCCCGATGTATATCCGAATAGCCCTCGATGCATTATTAATCGAAAATAAATAATAGCACATAGCTAGCTCTAGCGGGCCTCGGGCGCTAACGTACAAGAGTTAAGACTTGACGTCGGCTTTGTTTCAAGAACAAGTGAGTACGTGCTCACTGAAATGTACAATATTAATGATCGGATGGAAAATGCACAGCTCTATATACGATAGTGTATTGTTATAGCCGGGTTTCTCTAGAGGTCTTAAAGTGCATGTGTGTATGATCGTGAGATATCAAGATCAATGCTTAGATCGCGCAAAACATTCTCGGTTTTTAAATAAGATCTTGAGGTTTTAAAAGAGTTTAAAATTATGTTTAAAGGATGGTTCTAAAAGTGAGAGTTCTTAAAGTTCTAAATGCTAAGAAGTTCTTAATAGTAGCACAGTATATTAGACACCGTGTCTGCCAAAGGACAACAGACGTTTCATGAAAGTAAAAAAAACAGTTTAAACAAATGAAAAGTACTCTTATTAACCTCTTAAGCCCAATGCTTGTGTTAGGAGTGATTTCACGTCGTCGTTGCAATGGATGGTGTTAAATTTTCTGACCTCTCGATTGCAAATCAGATATCTTAACCATTAGCCTTCAAACTTGCTCTTTACATCGTGCAACTTAGACATTCCTGGCAAAATGTCGGTGTGACTTTTGCCAAACACTTGAGAATAATGTATTGTATGGGATCCAGTTTAAGAAGTACTAAATACCCATAAGGAAGATGTCGCTCAGACAAGCATTACCCATAACTGTCTCCGACAAAACGCAAGTCACTCCTTCCTATTGGAAACTAATAGTTACTGCATCGTAAACCTTTACGAGTGGACATGCCCTACCAAACGATGCCCTTTTACAGTCAGCACTTTAACACGCTATCCCTATTAACACTTTAACGTGGAGCCTCATAGAAAGCATAGTTTGGAACTTTATGTGAGTATGTATATACATCTTCTTCTTCTCCCTAGCCCTTATTATTTCCCAGCCACGTGGGGTCGGCTTTTTTAGTCTAACCGGATTTGACTGGATATCAGTTTTTACACGGAGCGGCTACCACCTGACCTCCGCAACCCGAAGGCTAACGATAAGGCTAGACCAGTGTCAGGATATTAGAGGACACTGACTTCCCAATAACGGCTGCCATAGATGTTCATGGCAGCCGGGACCGACTGCTGCTCTCCGAGGCACGGAGACATTTTGCTCAAATGACGTAGGTCTGGCAGCTCTGGGATCTATGTATATACATATATACTTATAACTTGAATACGAAAAAGAGTTTGTCCACACAAAGTGTGTGAATATGACTCCGCCCTTTTTTGTTGAAATAAAACACATTTGCTTGTTTAGAAAATTAAAGAACAGTTCATTCAAAGTATGCTCCATCTGCAGTTGTAGCTGCAGATGGAGCATACTTTGAATGAAATGTTCTTTGCCCATCTTTCATATATAAATAATAATAATATAATATTCAATACATAATAATATTCTAAAACCAGATTTTGTCCTTTATGTAGATATTGTCGATAAATTGCTACCCTTCCTGATCTGTACTTTTCTGGATGAATGATGTCTTCTAAATTTTATGTTTTCTGTATCCCTGACAACGTGTGTGCAAACTTTTATAATAATCGGTTGTAGTTAGGTTTGCATAACACACAGCCTCACAATCACATTTATAATATTAGTTTGGATTAGGATAACGGTGTCCTGGGATCTATTAAAATGCCGTTTATATGAAGAAAATCAGTAACGTTCTATTTTTCATACAAACGAAAATAAAATTAGTTTTTTATTGCCTTATCTGATTACATTATCTATGTATAGTTGCTTGACTTAAGACTGCGCCGAGCGAAATGTGCCAAAACAGGCGGTCACAGTTAAGTTGATAAAATCGACACTTTTTGTTTAATACAAATATAAAATATACATTTACCATAACAATGAATGTGTTTATTTATACTTCGTGTAAAAAACTTAAAATACTTAATATTTTCGCCTACAAAATTACGTAAATTTGCACGAAAAATGCAAAAACGTAAGCTCGTGTTATGTGATTTTTAGATTATAACAGTAGAAATCTATCCTATTTTACAGCTTAAATGAAACATAAAAAGTTATATTACAATTTGTCCGTCACAAATATTTAAGTTATTGGTTGACAATAAAGATACATATTTACCAAAAAAGCATTTCAAATCCTCCATACAATTTTACTATGGCGGCCGCGCGCCGATTTGAATATCGAACTCTGTCATTCAGTCCAACCGCGTCTTACGCTCGGCACAGTCTTAAGCTTAGTATGGTTTGTCTTAATTAGTTAAACAGCTACTATGAAATTATGGCAAATTGAAGCAACGAATCTAGGAAGACATTATACGGCAATTTCAAAAGTTTATATTTTAGCCTTTAACTGTTAGCGAAGTCTATGGAAGCATTTAACCCTAAGGTATTACAGCACTGCTAGCAAAAGGAATTCTACAGGTTGTTCTGCCGATATCACGGCGCCACTTCAAAGAGCTGTGAAAATATTCAAACACGGACCGGTCGTGCCTCAGCGGTTGCGCTCTCGGCGGAGTGGGAGCGCCTCAGCGGCTGCGCTCGCGGCGGACCGGTAGTGCCTCAGCGGCTGTGCTCGCGGCGGACCGGTCGTGCCTCAGCGGCTGTGTTCGCGGCGGACTGGGAGCGCCTCTTTCCCTCCTTAGACTTCCTTGGTCGACCACGTTCTAAAAACGTGGCCGACAAGGAACTACGTTATACGCAGGCTAAACCGCACGCAGAATCTAGTATGTGCACATAAAATTAGTTATATACAATTTATCATGATGTTATAACACACAATCTCAGAGCTGCCCGACCTACGTCATTTTAGTAAAGCTTATATTTTCCAAGGCAAACGTATACATAAATTGCTCACCTTCATATTACATTTAGTGTAGAAATCTTAATTTTGCTCAAATGACGTAGGTCTGGCAGCTCTGGTATCTATTACATTTATAGACCTTATAAGATACCAACTTTGCTTTCGCCACCGAAAAATTATAAATGCAATATCTGACTTGTCAAATCTGTCATTAAAAATTTAACAAGATTTATATCAAAGCGTAAATATAATTTACTTCTAAAATGGCGTGAACAAAGCTAAGTATAATTACAAGTTCGCATCGAACTTATAATTTATGCGGCCTTGTTATTCCAAAAATGGAATTTACGTCTTTTCATGTCAATATTAAATTATGATACGACTGATAAGTGTGAAGATTGTTTGGACTGCGTGTTCATTGGGCGCACAGTTTGTGGTTTACTGTATGTCGCGATCGTAGACTAAGCTATAGCAATCAACTTAAAATGCTGGCATGAATATTTAAAATTGTTACTAAATTCAAATTAAACGGATTTTGTCGCGTTGTTTATTTCAAAACACTATCATTATATTTAATTTTGAACTTTGATATTACTATTATTAAACTTAACTACAATTTAAGCTATTTGAAACTATTTATATTTAAGTTTACACTTTTCTCCGACGTTTCGGTTGCTTTACAGCAGCCACGGTCACGGGGAGCCGTGAACTTTTTTGTTTTTTTAATGGTATAGGAGGCAAACGAGCAGACGGATCGCCTGATGGTAAGCGATTACCATAGACACTCGCAACACCAGAGGAGTTACAAGTTTTAAGAAGTACGCTCTTTTCTTGAAGGTTTGTAGTCGTATTGGTCCGGAAATACCGCAGGCGACAGTTAATTTCACAGTTTAGTGTATATGCGTGTATGCTAATAGTAGCGTTAAAGTTCAAAATTATGTGATAAAAGTGTTTTAAAATAAACATATGGTTACTAAATGATAAGTTGGTACATATTATAAAAAAGAACAATTCATTATTTTAATATTTAATTGATTGAGAGTATTGCCGTTCTTACAAGATTCCATAAATAAGATTATTACCAACCAAACTTGGTTTAAAACAATACAATCCAATACGACTTTCTGGTGGGATCTCTTTGTTTCGCCTAATTTAATTTGGCATAACGAGTTAGGCATACATAACGAGTTAGGCATATAATACTTTGACATAATTGTTTTTGGCATACTATTTCAGTAGGCATAAATATCATTTAGGCTAATGCTTTTTGCCCTAATTTTGATTGGCGTAAAGTTATAAGGCATATTATATAACTTGGGTACCATAGTGTAACAATAGGTTAAGGTGCGGCGGAGGGTGCCTTTGCGCCACCCCTAAGCCGCCAACATGTTTATTTTATATACGAAAAGTATTTTATTAAATGCAAACACAAAATTTAAAAAACTTCAAATTTATGCTTTAGAATAGAATGCTTAACAATTATTATGCTTAAAGTAATTATGCTTAAACAATTGTGCCTAAACAGTTATGCCAAATAAATATTGTGCGTAAGTATTATTAGGATAAGTAAAAGTATGCCATGTTAATTAAATTATGACAAATTTTATGCGAATAAATAGAGAACCCTTTCTGGCAGATAAAGAGTTACGAGTATGTTTGCTGAGGCACATACCGATGGCTATCAAGCGATAATGCATAAGAAAGTAGCGTCATTGTTAAGAAGATTGAGAGACAGTAGCGACAGGATCCTTAAGATGATTACCTCACGTTCGGACTGTCCGATCCAATACAAATTGATAAAAATTATTATCGGGCAAGACTGACATTGTATTTTATTATTATTGATTTATATTTTAGACTATAAGTAATTACGAATTTAATTGACATTGACTACGTAAGTTTTAAATTTTATTTAATTTGTATTTAATAATTGTATTTTTTTCTCTTATATGGATTTAATCTGAAATAAAGTTATTATTATTATTATTAAGCTTTAACACTTAAAAGAATAGGTATAAGTCTCTTCGCAGTGTTGTTACCATAAAGGCAAATAGTCCTTTTGGGTGCTCCAAATCACTAAATTGTAATCAATATTAACTAAATAAATGAATTATTCACATTTTATAATTGCACTTCGTCTGCTTCACATAAGATAATTCTTCTCGTTTTTGCAACATTTTTCATTGATACGCCGGTCCTATTGTCATAGCGTGATGTTATAATTATAGCCTATAGCCTTCCTCGATAAATGAGCTATCCAACACTAAAATAATTTTTCAATTCAAACCAGTTCCTGAGATTAGCGCGATCAACCAAACAAACAAAAAACTCTTCAGCTTTATAATATTAGTACCTATAGATAGAGCGTAAATTATAATCTTGGAACGAAGTACTTATTTAGCGTAAGTTTTCCACAATCAATTTGCAATATGTGACACTTTCCTATACAGTCACATGAAATTAAAGAACTTTTAAAGACTTCTTTTAATAGTAAGTAAAAAGGACCAACGCTACTACGTCAAAGATTAAAATAAATTGGCTAGCAAGATTATATTTTAAAAAGGTTATTTATAAGTCGCTAAAACTTGTTTTAATTTTGATATCTTTAGGTATATTTTGCTTATCGAATTAATTATTCGTATTATAATTACATGAAGCAGCGATAGCCTAGTGGGAAACCGTTGGACTGCCACGCAGAGGTCTCTAGTTCGATCCCAAGGCGCACATCTCTGACTTTTCGAATTTATGTGCGTGTTAAAAAAGTTAATTATTATCGCTTGCTTTAACGGTGAAGGAACACATCGTGAGGCATCCTGCATATCTAAGAGTTCTTCATGATGTTCTCGAACGACCTAACCCTTCTCACACTGAGAAGAGGCCTTTGCCCAGCAGTGGGACGGTTTAATACAGGGCTGATATTATATCCCCTCCCTTCTCTGAAGAACACTCCACTGGAAATAACTGACAGCCTCTCTATCTTAGGTATGGATCTTTGCCGCATTCTTAATCTAAAAACCTACATCGAGAGCGTCATCAAGCGAGCTTCGCGAAAACTCGGAGTTCTGAACAAGGTGAGGCGGTTCTTCGCACCTGTGCAGCTGTGCCTACTGTATAAGGCGCAAGTGCGCCCTTGCGTGGAGTACTGTTCTCATATTTGGGATGGCTCCGCGCAGTACTTGCTGGACGCTCTTGACAGGTTACGAGGTCACGAGTTCATTGGAACCTTTGCAACTCCGTAGGGACATTGCCCCATTGGCATTTTTCTACATAATATACTACGGGGAGTGCTCTGAAGAGTTATTCCATCTTATCCCGCCCTTCGTTTTTCTATCCCGAACAACGCGTGCTGGGCTCAGATACCATCCTTACACGATAGAGACGACTAGAGCGCGTACCAACAAGTTTGGATCCTCATACCTCTGCCGAACGACCAAGGCATGGAATTCTCTGCCAAGGCACGTGTTTCCTTCTTCCTTCAATCCTGGGTTCTTTAAGCGGGGCGTTAAAACTCACCTTCTCAGGCCGTCAAAGTACTGCTTACTATCAGGCGGAGTGTGGCCATTTTGAGGAGCAAAATTAAAAATCAATATATATATATATATATATGTATACTAGCTGTCACGCGCAACTTCTGTAGGGTTGTGTGTATTGGAGACAAATGAAACGTTCAAGGTTCGAGAATACACTGTCTATATTTTAATAATGAATGCTTATTATATACCTTACTACTACACCACACCATCCGCCTTATTAAAAAAATTAATAAATGGTTACAATTATTATTTTTGTATATATTTTAATGTATATACCTGCGCAGGGTATATTTAATTAATTAACAACTAAGTTTGATTAAATACGCGTTTTCATAATATTATAAACATGGTAAGTAGACGTAATAACACAAAAATTACATTTAAAAGTCTTAACTTATTAACTATGTAAGACATTGAAGAGTAATTTGGAAAAAGAAATAAAAATAAAACGTTTTTTTTTTTTTACAAATTTAGGCACGTGAGGTTTAGTTCTATTTTTATGTATTATGTATTCTTTTCCATTTTTCAATATTTTAACATTACAATCTAAGTCATCAATTACTAAATAAGGTCCTAAATATATAGGATCCATTTTATTATCAGAAATATTTTTTAATAACAATAGATCACCCTTTTTATAATACACTGGGTTTATATTCTTATCATATTTAAACTTTCTCTTAGATTTATTCTTAACTAAATTATCATGTGCATCTTTTTGGGCTAATTGGAGCCTATATTTCAGTTCAAGAGCATAGTTGTCGTGAGCATATAAAGGATCTACTATAATAATATATCCTTCTAAATTTGTTGGTAATACACAACGTTTGCCAAAAACTAATTCATGTGGTGTGTACTTGGTCACCGTATGTACTGTATTGTTATAAGAAAAACACCAATACGGCAACCAAGTACTCCACGCACTTGAATGATTGTTACAATTTATCCTCAAATACGCACCCATCGCCTTGTGGTTGTTTTCCAGCGCCCCTATACTCTCGTGATGGCAAGCTGTAGAAAAAATTTGTTTGATTTTTAAGATTTGGCATATCTCTTTCATAGTGCTTGATATAAATTCTGACCCACGGTCGGTCGCTATTTCTCTAGGTATGCCATATCTTAAAATAAAATTATCAACGAATGCCCTTGCTACACTTACCGTATCTTTGTTGTATAAAGGGTACGCCTCTGTAAATTTCGATAACTCACATTGCAGGGTCAAAATGTATTTATAATTATATATGTCGTGGGGTAATGGTCCAACTATATCTAAATAAACCTTTTCTAATGCCGAATTTGCCGTCGACGTGACTTGCATAGGCTGCTTAATATGTGTAGAATATTTATGTTTCTTACATAGCTCACATTTAGACACATAATCAATAACATCCTTTTCTAAACTAGGCCAAAAGTAATATTTTTTAATGTTATTTGTCATCCGCCTAATACCCGCGTGGCCACTAGTGGGCAATAGGTGGAAATCATTTAATATCACGCGCCTGTTATCTAGATTTTCTATTCTTTGAACATTGCTTACTATACAAATTCGTGGTCCGGACCACTTTTCAAATCTCTTTATTTCATTTATAAGCCCACTGATGAAATCACTATTATAATCGTTTCTTAATATGCATATCTCATTTATTAATAGCTTCTCGCATATACATAACAAGTCTCTCACCAATACGGCTCGCGTAATCGGAGATCGTGATATTGTTTGTAAATAAATTGTACACTTACTGGGCACATATATAAAATATTTGTATCTTTCTACTACACAGCCTTTCCTTAATAAGTAATTGACTTGCCTAGAGTTTATTAAAGAAAGTTCGGTAATATTTCTCGGTTTTTTAATAATTTCCACCACTCTCGGTTGATCAGGCCTCGAGTGCGTGTCCATATTATCTACCGATGAATTATTATCACACTTACTTTTATCTAAATTGAATTGACGCAATTGTGCTCTAGTCTTTACACTAACTATCTCTTCATTCATTGATTTTAAGTCCTCAGACGTAATTATTATTCGCGATAAAGCATCTGCCACAGAGTTTGACTGACCTTTCAAATACTCAATTGTAAAATTAAATTCTTCTAGTTCCAATCTAAATTTTAATAACCTGCTAGATGGATTTCGCATAGAAAATTAATAAACTAGAGGTCGATGGTCGGTCTGTATCTTGAACCGTCTTCCGTATAAATAAGGTCGAAAATACTTAACACTCCAAACTATTGCTAAGAGTTCCTTCTCAATAGTAGGGTAATTAATTTCAGCCTTATTTAAACCACGACTAGCATAAGCTACTGGCCGCCCATCTCCGTTACATAATACCGAACCGATCGCTTTTCCTGATGCGTCAGTTTGTAGTATAAACTCATTTCTATCTGAAAAATTTGGATATTGCAGTACAGGTGGGTTGATCAAGGCTGATTTTAACATTCGAAAAGAATGCTCACATTCTTTTGTCCATACGTACTTAACGTTCTTGCAACATAGTTTATTCAAAGGAAATGCAAACTCAGCAAAATTTCTAATAAATTTTCTATAATAGTTAGCAAACGCTACAAATCGTTTTAACTCGTCAACGTTTTGTGGCCTTGGATAATTCTCTACGACCTTAATTTTTTCTGGGTCTGATAAAATACCTGTACCTGAAACTATATGACCTAAATAAAGAATCTCTTTTTGTAAAAATGTGCACTTAGCCGGGTTTAATTTTAAATTTACTTTGCGTAATCTAGAAAAAACGTCCATTAAATTTTGGTTATGACTAATCTAATTCCGCCCCATAACAACTAGATCGTCCTGATAGATAAGACATTTATCGTAGTTAAGACCAGACATCGCTATGGTCATCATTCTACTAAAACTACTAGGACTAGACTTCAACCCCATGGGCATTCGAGTCATTTGGTACTGATTATTACGTGTAGTAAATGCCGTATATGGTCTGCAGCTTTCTTTTAATGAAATTTGAAAAAATCCCTGATATAAATCTAAATGAGTAAAGTACATGGCTCCTGACAACGAGTCTAGTATTTCGGTGATATTGGGCAGGGGAAATTTATCGTCCTGTATGTTATCATTTAACTTACGATAATCAATTACGACACGCCACTTTTTATTACCAGACGCATCGCACTTTTTGGGTACCAACAGCAATGGACTAGACCATGCACTTCGGGATGGCTCAATTATGCCGTCATTTAGCATATTTTTTATTTGTATATCTATTTCCGGTTTTTGAGCATAAGGTAAACGGTACGATTTAGTATAAATAGGAGTAGTGTGTGGTTTCATATCAATTGTCTGTTCATACAAAGGGGTAGTGGATAATTTATCCCCCGGTAAATGGAAAATATCCGGAAATTTTGCACAAATACATTCTATCGCTTTCTATTCTTCACTATTTAATTCCTTTAAATTTAATAAAGAGAATAAAGATTTCACTCTTTCTGAATTAATCGCTGTTCTATTAAATTGACAAATATAGTATTCACTTAATTTACTAGTGTTTACTTGAAACTGGTTCAATTTTACATCCGTATCGCGAGTGTTTAAAATACGAATTGGTATTTTTCCATTTATCGATTTATTTACGCTGCTAGCTAAGAAAACACCGTCACATAATTGTTGATTATACACCACACACTCTTCTTTGAACTCTGTATTAATAATTATAATGTGTCGATTCACTACGTGCTGGAATGGTCAGGTACTAACTATAATGATTTGACTGATTGTTTTCGAAAGATAACATTACTAGCTCAGAGTCATTAACCATTAATTGTAATGTATTGATTTCAAAATTTAATATTGCTCTATAACGTGACAAAAAATCTTGACCCACGATACCATCAGTACTACAAGGTAAATCTTTAAATACTATAAATTTATGAGGGAAGTTATACTTACTATAACTAAGAGTTAAGTATACATAGCCAACCGAGAACAATATTCCCCCAATACCTTTAACGCTAACCCTCTCTTTATGGTAAGGAATCTTTAAACTCTCTAAACATTTCAATTTGATTCCTGATATGGATGCACCAGTATCAATTAATAAGTTATGTTTATAGTTACGAATATTAAACAACACTTTGTTTAAATTGTTACACGAGAGTATGACATCATTCACGAAAAAAATTATTTAGTGAATCATTACTCGATGTGCCTGTTGTTACCTGGCTATTCTCAGTCATGATATTCATATTCCGTTGTAATCCGACACCTCGACCGCGGTTACGCGGGGCTCTGTTCGATGCACGAAAACGATTGTTATAATTGCTGCGATAATAATTATTACTTAAGGCATGTGGTACCTGGGACCGATGACCTCGTTGTTGGAATGCATGTTGCGCACCACTCTTTGCAGCAAAATTGCGTTGACCTCGGTATCCTCGCTGGGCTCTCCTAACAGGATAATGCGACTGTCTATACATGCCTATAATATCTGGTGAACCACTAGATGCGGGCGTCTCCTCGTCTTGGGCTGCCTGGATTGCTTCTGTTAAAGAAGAAAAGTTACGCGAGGCAATAATCGTACTTAAGCGACGAAGATCTCGCAAACCGTCAGCAAAACGCTTAATTGCTAGTTTTTCGTTCATAGGTTTTAATAATGCATACTTGGCAGAATCGTTGTCGGCTTGCGATATTGTCAAATTCACAAAGAGTTCTGATATCTCTTTGCCGTAATCTGTAACAGTTTTACTATATTGTCTACAGTATTGCAAGTTGGTTTGAATAGCTATGTAACTCTTCTGCGGCAATAATAATTTACGCATATCCTTTATAAGCTCATCGACAGTTTCGTATTTTGACGATAGTAACAATTTCGCACGCTGGGATAGCCTGTTTTTTAACACAAACTGAATTAATTTAATTTTACATCCTGGTTTGTCTAAAACTGAATCATAGTATTCAATACTTTCAATCAATTGCTTGGTATTGTCAGAACTATCGTCCATAATAGGCAACAAATGTAACGCTGTTTTTAATTCAAATGTATCAGCCATGGTTTGCAATGAGATATGGTCCTCTCTGGTTACTCTACACAAAGAAATTGTCTCTGAAAATAATCTATCGAATTCTTCACAAATCCTAGTTATTATTGCAATTTCCGAATTCGAAATATTTTCCAGGCTTTCTTTATAAATATTTAAAAATTTATTATATTTAAATAGAACGGTATCAGCCTCTTTCCTCTTTATGTCTAGTATCTTGCCGTGTCGACGGCTAGGACCTATTTTAATCAAGTAATTTCTTATGGCTCTTAATTCATTTAATATTATATTAAAATCTTCAGCCATAACACGTTAGCAAGATAACTAATCACAAGTCTTAATTCAAAATTACAAAATGCAACTAATCATAACTTGAAGATGCACATGATACTTAACATAAAATAGCTACGCTGTGAAATAATAACTATATGTCCAATAAATGTAAACACTATATACTATAATTTTCCATTGGCTGACACATCCTAAAAACTAAAAATAATATATCCTTACATAACGCACAATTATTTATTCACGGCACTGATATAGAATATAGGACCGATCACATCTACCGCTAGGATTTTCCGCACCGAACCGTCATCACTGCTTTTACCACGTTGGAATACGCACCGTGAAGTTATTACCAGCTATACGTCGATTTCCTCGGCCTTGCCAATCTGCGACGCGGTCCCCTTGTATGCCTAGTGCCTGCGCAAGATACTGGAATACCGTCTCAATGTCATTTCATCCAAGCAACGTTGTATTTTCTTCTTATGGCAACGGTTATACAGCTTGTAAACGATTATCAACAACCCAATTGCCAATATAGTGCATATAACCACGAGAATAGTGTTCGTGGTTGTCTGCAGCTGCTGCGTGTGAGCTGTATTACTTCCAACTCCGGCGTTTTGGGCAATCACCACTTCTTCCTTCGAGCTAGAACCACCCATTTTTCACAAAAAATGTGCAAGAAATCGTAACGATTAGACGCGTTTTATGCAACAGAGCTCTAAAGTCTTTTTGATTCATGATTAAGTCCACAAAAACATTCCACTAATTGTTTCTAATACTATAACCGTATACGGAGCGCACGCGCGCGGGCTCGTGCCGACTTAAGTTACAGGCAGGGTCGCCATGTAGGGTTGTGTGTATTGGAGACAAATGAAACGTTCAAGGTTCGAGAATACACTGTCTATATTTTAATAATGAATGCTTATTATATACCTTACTACTACACCACACTTCGTCTGCTTTACATAAGATAATTTTTGCCCGTTTTTGCAACATAAAACTATCCTATCTTTTAAGTTGGACCAAATTACAGATAGTTACGAAGTTTGATCAAAATCGGTTCAGTAGTTTCAGAGTTCATCCCGAACATACATCGTGACAGGAGATTTTTATATATTAAGATATTACTATTACATACATACACGTCATGTGCAAAGGCGGTATGTTATCTACACATATAAGATATAATTTTCTGTGAGTTCGTTTTATGTATCTACTTCTATGTTAATTTTCAGCGTGTTATATGTATGCGTGGGTAAACTAAAGCGTTCTTAGAGACATGTGTGTGTGTGTGTGTTCTAGTTGATGTGGAGGTACTCTCGGCGACACTTAAAATGCTTTCCCTTACATCAGGTCCTTGTATAAACTAATGGCACGAGCTAAATCCATTACAAACTACGAGGTAAAAAGCCGAGCTTGAATAACTCACGAGTGGTTATATTGAGCTGCAGTAAGGGCTTGTCCACAACACTGCGTCACGATGTCGTTAACGTAGAACAGTACGGTGTCGCGGTGCGACACGTTGACGTAACGTGCAAAATTTACGTTACTATGTCGTAAAATTACACGTCACGATGACGCAACGTTACAAATGTTTCGACAAACATCCTTCCAGCCTTCGGTTTTTAAGTGCTTTTCCTTAAAATCATCTATTGTCCTGCCCTAGAGTATTGGACGTTCCTCAACAAGTGATACCAATAAATCCGAATCAATAATTTTCTATAATACATCTCTTTTGCATAGTAGCCACGTGCCGCTTCCGACACCGTCCGACGCGTCGCTCAGCGGCGACATAGCCATACCGTGCGTTAGCACGTCACGTCGACGTGCCGCGCCGCGACACCGCATCGTTCTACGTTAACGTACATTGTGACGCGGTGTTGTGGACAAACCCTAAGTCCGCATAATGAGAGCGAGCACAAAAGGCCGCGGTCCACCTGACAATACATTGCACAATACGTGCATTTTTGTTCATAATTGAATGCTTGAGGGCTGTTCTTCCGCTGAACTAACTGTCGAGCTATGTACTCAAAGAATTAATTAGCAAATATAATAATGGGATTTGCAAGGACTTTGTGCATTTGTAAGTCGTCTCTCATCTAATAAAGCAAATATTATTCTGCTTTATAAGTACCTATAGATAATAATATGACTACGTTGTTGATCTCACGGCATACGATTGCACTTATTTTCGTCTGGATGTGAAGCCTCATTTTCGTTGCCGGGTTGGGTAAAATGTTTTAGGTTTTCAGTTATGATATTCTTAGTATTAATAGGCGTCTGCAAATGTGTATGTAATAAACATGTTTATTTCTTCAGAGATATACTGCAGGCGTAACCGAATGTATAAATGTGTTTTCATTGTAAACCAAATGTATTCTACTAATTTAGGAACAAGACCTTGTGAACTAAGTTAATGCTTTTATTTCTTTACCTTTATTGAGAAATAAAGAACTTTTTATATTAAGAGAAGCTTATGTGTGTATTAATAAAACCCAATCTCATATCAAAATCTAAAGAATATTCCGAGGTAGGTACTCGGAGTGCTTTTCTTACGACGTCAACAAGCGTTAGCACTTGGTAAACTTCATTTAATCAAAGTTACTCCAAGCCCTCGCCGAATGGATCAACTTTTATCTAGTTTTATAAAAATACCGCCAAGATATCTTATATTTATACTATACGATATATCTAGGCGCAGTCAATCACTGAGCATATTTTTATAGTAGATACCAGCTAAGGTTTTTGTTTTTTATAAGTTTAGCATTCGTCACCTAGGTGTAGTATAAAGTCATATTATTATAGGTTCAACAAGCCTTTTACTTTTTACTTTTTAGATCTTATTGAAATAAATAACTGTAACAACTACACACAGCAGCGCAGATAAAAATAATATAACATTGAATTGTATTGATGTAAACATTTGGCGATTGAAAAGAGTGGCCGTGAGTTTCTTGCCTGTTTCTTCTCATGAAAGCTCTACTCCTCGAACAGGCTTTTTTCAATGCAAAATTTTTATTTCCTTCCATATATTTTTTTAAATTTTTTAGTAATATAATAGTGAATTGACGTGTCCAAGAATTGTATGCACATTTTTATGGAAATAAAGATTTTTGACTTTGACTTTGACTAACCATCTTTCCCGGGTCATCATCATCACGGGTAACTACCACGTTTTTACAAGAATCCGACGTTACAGTAGTAAAGGTCAGTAGTAAAGGAGCTTCGTTGGCTAACAGACCTACATGTCCCATTTTCTATAACTTTTTTTTACTTGAATAATTAAAATAAAAAGATGATCGACCAACCACCATTGAAAAGGAGTAAAATTAAGGCGTGGAAGTGTAACAAGCAAACAAACAAACGCCCATGTTGCAAAATGCGAGCCAAGCCGCGGGAAAAGCTAGTTTTAATCTAAAGTAGAGTGGGCATCATCTTAACTGAGGTGCCTCCACAACTGTGCTAATATACAGTCACGGACTACCCGCGGTAGGATTGTTGTTAATAAGAAAACTAACGAATATGGAAAATAATAGATTTCGTCAAGGAAAATAACAGATTCCAAGAGTACTGATAAGATAACAAGTGCAAATATTACAACTTAAACAAACAACTTCAATAACGAGTAAATAATATTATAATATATTTACTGGAGATTCGTACGGTGCGCCTGATGTAATCCTACCTACACCCACTTCCTATCCTTTAATTAATAACTCCACAAATAACGTACATACGCCAATTAATATGATAATGAAATAACACGTTACACTGTGATCTCGTACAACATCTCCCTGGAGATTTTGGTAAAAAAGATAATAATATTGATATAGAACAGTAACTCATGTCTATTTATTCATAGTTATTCAAAAGTATGATGTAACGATAATTTGATATTGTATTTATATGTGTGATGTGGTCTTGCTACTATATAGAAATGTGTTTGAGCTATGTGTTTATCGTCTGCTAGCAGATAACCGTCTCGTCGTCGGCATTTCTTATATTTTTAAGTGTTCTTTTTATCGTTATTAGAATGGCGACTTATACCTACTAATTAAATAACTATAAATTAAAAATTTAAAAACCTCCGACACAAAATAATAAAAATAGTAATCCGCCATTTTACATTTTATTCATCTTGGATTTGAAATTTATCATAGTGTATAGTATACTTACTAGTCAAGTCCTTTCATTTGACACCCATATTAAGGGGGTTGTGAAAAAATATGTAATCCGCTATTTTGTGGCGTCGGCCATTTTGGACCGATTTTCATCAAACATAGCTAAGAACACTCCCTACTAATTCATATTTCAAACAAAAAAAATAAATCACAATCGGTTCATCAGTTCGGGCGCTACGATGTCAGAGACACACACACACACACACACACAGACACGTCAAACTTATAACACCCCGTCGTTTTTGCGTCGGGGGCTAAAACAATTTTTGATGCATTATATATTATAATTATAATTTAATATTATGCATCAACAGTTGTCTATTTAGAAACGACTAACACAAGACTTCTTGTAGTACTCCAAGTATACTGACATGAAAGGAAAGCCTATTGGGGAGATATTTAGACTGCCACGCAGAGGTCTCGAAGTCAATCCCACGCACACACCTCTGGCTTTCCAAGTTATGTGCGTAACAAACACTTCATTTTCGCTAACTGCAACGCTGTAGGAAGATCTCGTCGGAAGACTTTCGTGTCTGAAAGTTTTCCATAATGTTCTTAAAGACGTGAGAGCTGCCAAACTAGTAGTGAATGGCGGGTAGACACATGGTGTAGTGGTTGCAATTCTTATCGGATAAGATTTTTGAAGTGAAAACTTCTTTAGGCGCGTTGAGCCACTTCTTGGGTGAACAAAAATCATAGAACTCGCGTCATCGTCACGCTTCTACGCTTTCCATTTTTGAATTATTTTAGAATGTTAACAATCGCTCAGAAATGGTGCGCCCGACGCAAAAAATAACGAAATTTAGACCCCATTAAATTAACCCCTAAGAGAGTATCAGGAATCCGAACCGCCCATTTTTTTTTGTTCGTAAATAAGTGAAGGATTAAAGTTTTTACTTTTATCGGCATTCCCCAAAGACTGACAAAATTTTTTTTAATAAGCTCTGTTTTATATCCTTTTCAGTTTTTCTCATAAGTAAATTGGCAACAGATAATAATATAATGTAGGTAACTATAAATTCAGAGAGAAGCTGACTTAGTGTAACTTTGACGATCATAAGTGTTACTTTGTAACTAAATGGATAAAGATATTTTGATTTCATTTGTCTAACCCTTCTGTTACTGAAAAGTGGCTCGACTCGAGAGGTAAGATATTTTATAATACTTATATATATTAATAACCTGTTGAATAAAATAATAATTCTTATATTTAATAAAATAATTATGTAGTTTATAAAATATCATCTTCATAACAATTTTCTCTATCTTCATAATTAAAAATTATAGACTGCTCATTTTGTGTAACCTGTGCGAGTCTTGTACAGTACAACATAAAAATATGTATTGTAATTAACTAATTTTATTTTTTTCGGTTGTGGACGTTGTATGCATCACGTATCAATGAATGTTAAGTTCTACATAACATACTACTATTGGGTCTTGGATAATTCAATAACCGTTTTTTTTTACAATGCATCGACACATACCCGTCCACTGAAGGATGGGTCTGATGGGATTGGCATATCCGAACCCTGAAGACTTGGCTTCACCCTCTGAAGTGTACGCTGCGACTGATGTAGTACATTCATAGGGAGATAGCTAAGCGATAGATCTCGGGGCCGACACAAAAATTCCCACTGGGTCGAAGTGTCACCGGTCTACACTGACTGGCCCCCGAATAAGATAAGGTAAGATACCCCTCCGCTGAGGTGGGCGGAGGATCATGCTGAGCTCACCCGGGGAAAGATGACAACGTCCCGGTCATACCTACTAAACCTACCACGGTGTTCCTGAACATTACCTGAGTCGGCGGGGTCGCGCGTATCATTTTCGACACAGGAACCGGCCAAAACAACCGTGGCCAGTCATAACCTGTGTAAGCTAGAAGGTGCAGACGCCGTTGTTCAGCGTTACGAGATTTGATCCTCTGATTTCTCTTAATGTTTTTGTGTCCTGTCCTATCTCTTAGTGTCCTGTATTTCAAACACACGATCCTCCAATTATTAGTAGTAACAGATAACCATATAACTACCACAGAAAACAAATTGATATTTATAATTTTGACTTACGTTTATGCGAATGTTCTTCTTCTTCTACCTAGCCTTTATTATTCCTAAGGCACTTGGGGTTGGCTTTCTAGTCTAACCGGATTTAACTGGATATCAGTTTTTACACGGAGCGACTGCCATCTGACTTCCGCAACCCGAAGGAAGATAGCCTAAGGCTAGACCAGTGTCAGAATATTAGAGGGCACTGACTTCCCAATAACGACTGCCATAGATGTTCATGGCAGCCGGGACCGACGGCTGAACGTGCTCTCCGAGGCACGGATACATTTTGCTCAAATGACGTAGGTCCGGCAGCTCTGGGATCTATGTATATACATATATACTTATAACTTAAATACGAAAAAGAGTTTACGAAGAGAGCAGACGATAATTGTCAATCAATACGCACATCATTTCGAAAAGTCATATAACTTCCGAAAGTCAGAGGTGCGCGACGTGGGTTCGAACCCGAGAACTGTTGGTCTCCCCACTGAGCTATCGCTGCTTTAATTTCAATCACTACATAGTATAAAACAAAGTCGCTTCCCGCTGTCTGTCTGTACCTATGTATGCTTAGATCTTTAAAACTACGCAACTGATTTTGATGCGGTTTTTTTAATAGATAGAGAGATTCAAGAGGAAGGTTTATATGTATAATACATGCATAATATAGTAGAGAAACACTGATAATTTTAGAGGTTTCTAATGTGATGTCGTAAATAAACACATTTTTTTCCGCTTACATTGCAAACGCTGCCTGAACCCTACGAGATAGATCAAATTAATGTACTACAGTATTGTACATCTTAAAAAGGTCTACACAAAAGTCCGCGGTGGTATATGTCTATCTCCTAGAGATAACCCACAATAACCATTTTTTATCCTTTACTTTTTACGAGAAATAATGGCTTATTTACGAAGCGATTTAAGCAATACAGCATTAATCCTTATCCAATTAGGTAACTTAAATACATTGTGCATTTAATATAGATCAATATGGCCCTGTACAGTATGTAATTTAAATGAATATTTTCGAAGATATTACAGATTTAAAATGCAGGGACACAGCGGTTGCGGCGGTACCACCCGGGGGCCGGCGGCGTATGCCTAAGAAAACATGTTTGTATTGTCTAATGATGACAAAAAATTATAAAAGCTGAGAGTTTGCTTGAACGCGCTAATCTCAGGAACTACTAGTACGATTTGAAAAATTCTTTCAGTGTTAGATAGCCGATTTATCGAGGAAGGCTATAGGCTATATATCATCACGCTAAGATCAATAGGAGCGAAGCACCAATGAAGAATGTTTCAAAATCGGAGCGAATTTTTTCCTTTTGGGAGCTTCCGCTGCGTGCGCTGCGTAAACAGTTAAAGTTTTGCAAAAATCATGTATGACAGAATTGTTCCCCTTTAAAAGTTCTAAAAAAAGTCCGCGACAGCATATGTCCATCTTTTAAGGTTGGCTCACTATAACCTTTTTTATGCTAACCAAATTTGTTCTAAAATAAATACGTTATTCATCACAAGTATTTAATTTAAAACAAAATTGCCCTTTACATCATTCGATTTCAATGAATATCTTAGGAGATATCGCAGTTTTAAAATAACATCGCAGCAAAATAATTACCCATTACAGACATACAAACGACGTTTCTTCTGGTTTATTCTGCGTGATTTTAAATTAGCACTGTAGGTAAATTTATAAAATTTCGTTCAATGGTTCTTATGTGTTTCGTGGATAAGTTTTAGTCCTTTAAAATTGTATTATAGGTGCCTACGACCCACTCTCTCTCTTATGTGAAGTAGACTAAGTTGCGCGGGTCAGCTAGTAATATTATAAAGCTGAAGAGTTTGTTTGTTTGTACGCGCTAATCTCAGGAACTACTGGTCCGAATTGAAAAATTATTTTAGTGTTGGATAGCTCATTTATCGAGGAAGGCTATAGGCTATATAAAATCACGGTACGACCCACGGGGGCGGCGCAGTAACGATGAACGCGGGTGAAACCGCGAGAACATTTAGTATAATATATTTGTACCTAATTTGGGTGCTCTTTGTGTTTGTAGTTTCATTATTTGTAAAGCTCCTCGTGACAAAAGGATTATCAATGATCTAAACATCGGTACAATAATAGTATTTAAATTTATAATCTGTTTAAACATTTATTGTTTGTTCGTCCGTATGAGAGAAGCACAAGCAACATTAAATTGTAAATTGTTCTTAAAATCAAGGGCATCTTAGTGCTGTGGCTCGATATAATTATCTGATTTAAACTTGATGCAAAAAAAGGATACGAAAACAGACGGATTTAATGTATTGTAAATATTATTATAATAATATCTTTGAAGAAAAATGGTAATAAAGACTTCTGACGTCTTTTTAGTTTATGCGTTGAGTATGAATATCTAGAAACATTCGAAATAACGTATTCATAAAAATTATGAATTGTTTAAATGTTTACTGCGGACGTAAGTTCGTGAACTCTCGTGTTTCTACGGTATCATCACGGGATATTATTGTATCTCCAATCATTACCCAGATTCAAACTGTGGGAACTGAGCATCTTATGGGAATTAATCAACCCTAATTATAGAAATTATGGATGTAGGGCTTACGTAGATAGTGATGTTGTTTATTAGGTGCCTATGTGAAATAATGCACTTTATTTGTCTTAGCTTGAAGTGCTAACCTAATTTAATCCTAATCCTAACTAATATTATAAAAGCGAAAATGAGTTTGTTTGTTTGTTACCTTTTGACGCCTTTTGACGCTGAAATTTTGCATATACGTTGGCAGGTGTACAGAAAAGGACATAGGCTAACTTTCATCCCAAAAAAAATTACTGTTCCCGAGGAAAACAACAATAACGTTCTTATAATAGATGGCGCCACGTGTCTTTCAAATTATGATTGAATTATATTATTGAAAGCAGAGTACAACCCAAATTGAGTGTCAAATTCTAAATTAACGCGAGCGAAGCCGCGGGCAATAGCTAGTAGATATATATAATGCAAAATTAATATCAATATACTTTTCTCACTTACAATAACTTTAACCGCAGAACAACGCTAGTAATTCCTTGCATTATTATAAAACTATACGGATTGTAATACAACAGAGTCTTTAAAAGTGACTCAAAGCGTATCTAATCTCTTTAATGTGCTACGAGTCCCCGAGGCTCGATGTCAGGTCTCTGCCACGGGGCTCCGCTACGATCCGGGCCCGCGAGCGCGCAATATCAATATCGTACGATATGCTAATGACGATGCAGGCGTACGTATTGAATGTTTACTAACAGCAGAAATAGAGCTGTCCGGGTTTTTGTTAGTTTTGTTGCGAGTCTAGCAATTCGGGATTGTTAGAACCGCATTCAAATGTTGACACTGATTTTATTCGAGTTGGTAATGTTGCTTTCCTTATATTTGATTATCACTCAATCATTTCGAATTGATTAAACATGTTCTTGATTTTGTCGTATTAGTCTTCTAGTTTACGTAATTAATTATTAGTAAAGCATTAAAATTACAGACTACTTTATTCGAATGCATTAGGGTTTCTTGCACATGAATACTAATCACTGTCATCACATCAAAATAAAATGTAAGCTGATAAGATGTGCATAACAAACCTATCATTTCACTACAGCAACGCTTTGAAATGAAACAAATTTATACGGATTTTATCGGGTTGTTTATTTTTTATAAAACTCTATTATCACATAATTTTGAAACTTTAAACTACTATTGCTACACACTTTTTGAAGAGAAAACTTCTTTAGGCGCGTTGAGCACTTCTTGGGTGAACAAAAATCATGGAACTCGCGTCATCATCATCGAACGCTTTCCATTTCTGAATTATTTTTGGTTTATAAAGAAGTGTTTATGATCAAGGATTAAAGTTTTAAAAATTGGGGCAGTCCCCAAAGACTGCCCCAATTTTTTTTCTAGTTACTGTTAACTTCTATATAAGCTATTTAAATTATAAAACTATTTAGATTTAATTTTACACTTTCCCCTACGTTTCGGTTGCTTTTCAGCAGCCATGTTCACGGGAAGGTCACCTCCCCGAAAATTATGTAATCATAGTGTTTTATAAAAAATAAACAACGCGATAAAATCCGTATAAATTTGTTTAATTTCAATGTATAACATTCGCGTAAACATAAGACAATATTATGTAAATAAGTACAGCTACGCTGCCTATTATCATTAATACACCAAACACGCTATACTTGAGTACATATTTTAAAATTAAAAATATAATTTAAAAGATATCTAAGCATCGCTGCGTGCAAACCATATAGGCAATAGAACCGATTTGATAAACATGAAAGTACGGCGCTCCATATTGAACACATTGAACGGCAATAACGAGCGCAGCCGGGCGGCGAGCTATCTTATCGTATTTTTAAACTGCCAATATACTTTAATGTACTTATGCTTCAACGATACGAAGAACGATAAGTCGCAGAGCGAGATCGAACAAATTGGAAGACAAGAATGCGTAGAAAATAATGTATGGTACAATTTTTTAAGTGGGTTTCCAAGAGAGCATTTTTTTTCTACTATATGTGGTGCAATATAGTGGCCGGCAGTTACCAGTAATCTGTATATTTAATACGTGAAGCAACCACTTTGTACACCTTTTTACGAAAATTGCGCGGACGGATGAGAATGAAATTTGGCACAGTTAAAGTTTATATGGAGAAGCAGGGTCGAATCCTAATATTTATATAAAACATGCATTAGAAATACATTAAATTAATGAAAAAACACTACACGCACACAACCATGCATTTGACACACGCAGTCGAAGCGCATAACTATGGTTATGGTTATCAATATATACCTACCTAGTGACATATGTATATCAGCAAACTTTGGTCGAATTTCGAGCACTAGGCGACCGCTAGTAACATTTATACTGCGTAAACGCATGGCTATACATAGTTCGAGTAAGCGCTATATAGAAAAACAATTGTTTGGAATGGTTGACACATTCAAATGTTGATATAGCCAGACTACAATTGAAAATATTGCCTATGTTTAGAAGTCACGTAAGTGGGTACATTCAATTACAATTATTTTAGTCAATTGGACAGGTAGGGTCTAGGGTGAGGATACTCTTTTAACAGAAGACTTAGTTTAAATTACTGCTGTATGGCTAAAGAAATGCTTCAAAGAAGATTGCAGTCGAACAACATCATCCTTTGTTTTTAGGATTACCGAGATATATTTTCAGCTATCGCAACCCCTTGTAGAGCAATTATTTTGCTTGGTCGTTTCTTTTTGAAGAAATCTATGGAGCATTTTTTTTTATACAACTAAGGTGGCAAACAAGCATACGGCCCACCCGATGGTAAGATGTCACCGTAGCCTATGGACGCCTGCAACACCAGAGGCATCACTTGCGCGTTGCCGACCCTTTAGGAATGGACGTGGCAAGGAAAGGGAGCGGGATGGGGGAAAGGGGGTGATTGGGCCTCCGGTACTCTCACTCACCGAACGAAATACAACAGTAGGACTACTGTTATTCCACGTTGATATATGCATATGATTTAGTTATTCTCTCTTGGAACCTCGGGAATGTTACTACTTTTAAAAACTGGTTGTTTACATACATATAAATAAATCTTCATGTGATTGATACACTTGAGTATATGATCACTTTATGTGTTTATTAGAAGACTTCAAGCATTCCAGAAATTATTTTTGCCTTTCAAAATATTATTTAGATATGTATTGATAATAATTAATTATGTTTGTTAACGCCGCTTACATTACATAATACATACACATAATTATAGCGTCACAGCTATATCTCAGAAAGAGGAGAAACATACACGTATTACATATAGGTACATTATAACACAGGATTTTCCTAGCATCGGGATCACTATTCACATTAATATGTATTTTAACTAATATGTAACCACATTATAATGTCATACACTATGTACTCTCTTCGCTAATACAATTTATTATTATTATTCTCTTTATTACTATTTTTTTCTAATAATCACACTTTTAAATATAAATAGAAAAACTGAAATGACCCACCGATATCGGGTGCAGGGACCAAGCTATCGGTGGTTAGGGCTCCAGAGAAAAGAACCTCCGCACTATGCGCGCCGTGTCGAACAATACTGCCTCCTGAATCGAGGACTTGACCCAGCTATTCAACGCGAGCCTCTTAAGATGGTGGTCGAGGCTCTTGGCAATCAATCCGTTTACCGAAACGACTATCTA
Source organism: Catocala sponsa (assembly GCA_963564715.1). Lineage (NCBI taxonomy): Eukaryota > Metazoa > Arthropoda > Insecta > Lepidoptera > Erebidae > Catocala > Catocala sponsa. The sequence continues at coordinate 1,027,401 of OY751343.1, forward strand.
TACAATGATCGCCGAGACTACATCCCACATGTATAATTATTATTATTTCTCCAGAAAAGCTCTAGGTCCCACGTTATAGAGGATCAACTTATTGTCGTCTACCGGGAACAGTACTAAATTCAGTGCTGATACTCAGAATGTTTAGATAGCTACCTTCCGTACCTCACGGACGGAATAGAACTTACTGCCGTTACTCTACCAACGTTTAACATATTTCTTGGCGTAAGCCTATGTATATATATAAAGATATATGTAAAATATACATTATAGCCTCTATTTTTATGACATAGCACGTAAGCAAAGAGGTGGCTGATATTATCAATTTGCTTTTAAATATGAAAACATTTTCTATTACAAGTTATATAATATGTAATACGTATATCATCTATATATAATAACGCTAGCAATACGGAAGGGATGAAAACGAGAAATACAAATTTACGAGTGGGTTTATGGCGCCGTAAAATATTCAATATCATTAAATGCATTATGGATGAATCTTTTTAGAATATATTCCATATTTGTTTTCTTTAGTAGAGTATGACTGCTCGAATCGTGAGTCTTGTGGCATTATTTTGCACCCATCGTTAGTTATTAGGTTCAATCTAACGTGATGCGCGTTCGTACGCACGCACAGATACACACACACACACAAGCACGCACATACGCAAGTACGCACGCACGCTCGCAGCCAGGACGCACGCACGCACTCTCACACGTACGCATGTACACACACACACACACTCACTTTCACACATACACACACACACACATACACGCACAACGATGTACAATTCGGTTGAAATATTAAACCTATTGCGATGTCTTATAGATAATACATTGCCTACAGTGAGATATGCCTATCAAATGATGTGATGCGATAGCAAATAGATACGCGTAAGAAGCTATGAAGCTGATTACTTAAACGCAGTATGTGATGCATGAAACTGATGCTATTAAGAAATTAAGATATGATAAGGAACCATGCGATGCTTCGAAAGATGAACGTCTACTGTAGCCGTAAAACTAGAGTAGTGCAAAATTTTATTCGAATTGTTGTTCAATTTATTAAAAATCAAATAATGATTGCACTACGCTACTGAATGTTTTCGAGTTCATTATTAGATGAAAATATGTATTTCTTATTTAATTAAGATTTGTAGGAACAATATTGGGAAGCTATATAAGTCGTGGCATAGCGATAGTGAATACGAACGCTGTGGTTAACGTTTGATTCCCCGGCGGGAGAAAGTGCTGTTAGGATTTTTTATGGAAAATCTAACTAGCAGCGTCTGATACTGTTCCTAGTAGATAGATAAATAATAAAAATAATAATATCAGCCCTGTATTAAACTGTCCCACTGCTGGGCACGGGCCTCTTCTCAGTGTAAGAAAGTGCTAGGCCATAGTCCACCACGCTAGCCTAGTGCAGATTGGCAGACTTCACATATCATCGAGAACATTATGGAGAACTCTCAGACATGCAGGTTTCCTCACGATGATTACTAACAATATTATTATGTCATAACTTGTTACCTCGCAGCAATAGTGAATGGTCTTGCTGTACAAGAGGTCTCTGGTTTGATTTCTGCATCAATAAAACTGTTATTGGGTTTTGCTATCAAAAATCTCTGAATAGCACCACAGAGTCAAGATTGTGTTACGTAGGACCTTAATCCGTAGCTGGCAAATTGGGTGTAATACACCACTAAATAATCCTATCGGGGATTTAGGTGCTGGTTTGCTTCACGACACTGAAAGTCCCAAAAGTCAAAAAGAGAAAGACGGTACGCTTTCAGCGATCATTTCTCCCACGTACGTGCAAGCTCTTGAATGAACTGCCTGCTTCGGTGTTTCCCGAGCGCTATGATATGTCCTTCTTCAAACGAGGTTTAAAGAGAGTTCTTCTTTCACGGTAGGCAGCGGCTTTGCTGTGTCCTGACATTGCTGAAGTCCATGAGCAGCGGTTACCACTTTCCATCAGGTAGGCCACTTGCTCGTCTGCCACCAATGGCATAAAAAAAAAGTCACGTCACGTCAGTGAGCCTTTTATCAGATAAATGTGTATGGTTTTAGAAAGACATTATTTAATTAGTATGCATTATTATATGATAGGTATCATCACATAACTATCATGTTATCATAAACAATATGATAAAAAGTTTATTGTTAACTATACATGTCATATAAGGATTAGTTTTAGTGCAAATAAATTTGATAATAACATGATAAACAGGTATTTAAAATTCAAAATCAGAATTCATATTATTTTTATTTGTTAAACACAGGTTTATAAAAAAGATCTTACAAAAAACAAATAAAAATGCATAGCTGTGTCTTGCCAATACAATCGGCGTACAAAGATGTAGGTAAGTGATAAAAACATAAACACACAAATAAATCAAATAATTAATCAAAAGTATTATATATTATCACTGTTATTCTCACAGAACATGTTATTCTAGATATCTTGTTTGTTACGCTTTCACGCGTTAACTATTTGACCGATCATCATGACATTTTGCATACCCGATGTCAGGGATACAGAAAAGGACGTTGGGTGCCTTTCGTTCAGAAAAAAGAAATCGTTTCCGAGCGAGTGAAGCCGGCTGCGCTCCTTTAATATACACTGGTTTTTAGTGATTATTGATGAGATAGATAGAAGAAGAGTCCTAGCCTTTGTCCAGCAATGTGACATAACAGACCTACTATAATTATATTTTAAGTATATAATCCAGAGCCAGCCGATTCCAATTACTTAGCGATACGGCGACGATACGAGCCTGCCCGTTCAGAAGAGTATAGTACCCTATTACAGAAATCCGGCGTACGAGTGGTAACATTAGTACTACGTTTGAGATCTCGGATTTGAGTCTCAGGCCGGGCAAAATAATATTAGATTTATCTGTAAATAAATTTTCAGCAGCAGCATAGCGCCTGAAAACATGCCTGGGTAATGGCAATGGGTTGACCTCTTATTACATGAGACCTGAAACCATAGCTAGCGAATAGTAAGTGTAAAATACTTCTGTTTTCTTCGAAAACATGGACTATTCATCAATAGTAAAATAACAATATAAGAATAACATCGACAGTTGAGATAGTGATATTGACTGCATGGATGGCGTAGTGGTTGCGTCAAGTGTTATGGGTTCGAATCCTACACGGGACAAAAATTTGTGAGATCCAAAAATTTGTGAGATCCACAAAATTTGTGAGATCCAAAAATTTGTGAGATCCAAAAATTTGTGAGATCCAAAAATTTGTGAGATCCAAAAATTTGTGAGATCCACAAAATTGATTGTTCCAAATCCGAGTATTCTTTGTGTTATTGTTTGAATGTTCGTATAGTCCCTCGCGACACAGGGGTATTCACTAATGGAGGAGAAGTCTTCCCAAAAAAAGTTTTATTGACTCTCTATTTGCCATAAAGACTTCAACTGTCAGTCAAAGTCAAAAATTATTTATTCACTTAGGTCACAAAGTATGAAGTTATGAACGTCAAAGGGATTAGTGAGTTTGTTACATTTACTGAATTTATGTACATTTATGTTAGTTGCAAGGTTCAGGCAAAAGGTTGAGCCTATGAGAAGATACCTGCAAGAAACCCCAGGCCACTCTTTTAAATCACCATCAAACTGTTAACCGTTCGACATTTAAGAGTCCTAGAAATATCGTATATGCGAAGTCTATTATTCTCTACTGAAACATTGGTTGCCTTCGAACCACAGGCTGCAATTGTAAGTACTGCCAGTCGCTATATCGAGTAGTTTACATAGCACTAATACTCCTTTTCTCAGCCACTAAATAAGTCTCGAATAGCCATTTAAACCGTTAGTGTAACAGTTCAAACATTAATTTAGATGTATTCTCTGGCTTTTAGGAGATAGTAATGGAGATAGGAAAATAATGTGTGTGGTGTAAAAGTGATTGAATTTATATACGACTAGCGGTTAATGGTCTATTTGGTTCATAATTAATTAATTGATTGGACGAGTTTGTAGTAGCTAGCCCAGTAATTCCCAAAGTGGTCCAGGTGTACCCCCAGGGGTCCACGGGAGACATGATGGGAGATTATGTTGGCATGACAAAAAAATGGGGGTCCACAATTCGTAAGCGGGGCTCCACGAAAATTTTATTTTGCTATAATCAGTAGCACCTCAATTAATTAACGATCCTGGTTAACTTATTGAGTCGCGGCAGCACACCGGCGACAGACACACAAGGTTTTTAATTATGTCTGGTATTCCAAAGATGATATCATAACAATCGATATATTGCCTTAACCATTAATCGGTTCCTTATCACCTTATATGAGGTCGTATATAATATATCTACGGACATCTTTCTTGTCCAATGTTACCGCTACTTGTATTGACCTATATTCAGTATATATTAACAAAAATATTGCAGATTAGATAAGGAGTTTTATTTTATTATCAATTTATTTTATCATATACTTTGGAAATATTTCCTAAGATCATGCTGAATGTTTACCTTCTGTAAACATTATTAATGATCGCGTTAATAGCCATTACGAATTATTTATACCAATCAGCTTTTGACCACGGCCGGTGGTACCTACCTGTAGGTCTACTACAAAAATGTGTATTCGAAACTTCAAGCAATGAAGTTTCTTCGGATTTCTTTCTTACATAATGACATTACCTCGTTTTCCGGTCTACTTAATGAAAGGGCTTAGGACAATTAAGACGCTGTGCACCAACATTTAGGACGAATTTTGAACTAAATGTGTTTAAATGTGTTCCACAGTACGAACAGTTGGTCGGACACTTCAGCATTTACGTTTCATGATACGCCAGTAAGCTACCTTTTGACGTTTAACGTTTCGTAATGTCGAAAACTATACATATTATACCCGTTACGAATTAGATTAGTTATTATATTTACAAAGAATCATTTTCTGATAGGTTGCTTTATTTAAGGTTGTTTTGTAATTTCACGACCTTAATCTCTTTGGCTGAAATATTTGATAAATCTTTTTAATTACTAACAATACTAATGCGGTACAAGCAAATCAATAATTTAGTTCGGTTTAATTTAGTTTAATGTAAATAATAGACTCCATTAGATGTGAAGTAAAATTGCTATTATTTTTACCGACTTCAAAAAGAGGAGGAGGTTCTCAATTCGACTGTATTTTTTTAATGTTTGTTACCTCAGTACTTGAGCAGCGATAACTCAGTGGGGAGACCAACAGACTGCAATGCAGAGGTTCCGGGTTCGAAGCCACGTCGCGCACCTCTGACTTTCGGAAGTTATATGACTTTTCGAAATTATGTGCGTATTGATTGACAATTATCGCCTGCTCCGTGCCTCGGAGAGCACGTTAAGCCGTCGGTCCCGGCTGCCATGAACATCTATGGCAGTGGTTATTGGGAGAGTGTCGAAACTAAAGATCCCACTGGGTCGAAGTGTCGCCGGTCTGATAAGATAAGATAAGATAAGATACCTCAGTACTTTCGACTGGGTGAACCGATTTTGATGATTATTTTTTTATTTGAAAACTGGTGCTTCCCGTGTGGTCCCATTTAATTTCGATCAAGATTTGACCATTCGTTTTCGAGTAATGCGTATTTGATTAACTTCGGCTACATTGATGATGTTGTCATTTTTGGCAAGATTCACTAAAAACCGAGAAATAAACAAAATTTTTACAAAAATGAAAGCCAGTTTCAAATAAGAATATTCTAAAACTAAAAATGCACTAAAAAGTTAATAAGTAATTGCATATTCTTGTGATTAATTAAATTATTGTTATTTTTGGAGTCTGGGAAACAGGCGTGAATCTATGTACGTATCTATGTATGTATTATTAATTACCGGTAAGTAATGTTCTATCTTTCACAATATACGTATTATGTACTTTGTATCAAAAAATAACATTCTCTTAAACGACATTTTAATAGTACATTTTTACTAAAAAGTAGAAAACAAGTTTCCATTTATAAAAACAAGAACTACTAGTCCGACGAAACAGTAAAACTTCATTTTAAGAGGTATAAAGCTTTATAAAAGACGCGAAAATAGTTGTAAGCGCCGCGGCTGGACTCGTTACATAAACCTTAGCAAATAAAAATTGTAAACCAAGTTCAGCAATAAATTACTTTAAAGTGTTATTATGAGTTCCTGAAAGAAACATAGTACCTACTTAGTTTATATTTATTTTATAGGGTCTTCTTCTCCCTAGCCTTTATTATTCCAAGTCACTTGGGGTCGGCTTTCAAGTATAACCGGATTTGACTGGATATCAGTTTTTACGCGGAGCGACTGTCATCTGACCTCCGCAACCAGAAGGCTAACGATACCCTAAGACTAGGCCAGTGTCAGGATATTAGAGGGCACTGACTTCCCAATAACGACTGCCATAGATGTTCATGGCAGCCGGGACTGACCGCTTAACGTGCTCTTCGAGGCACGGAGCGGACGATAATTGTCAATCAATACCACATAATTTCGAAAAGTCATATAACTTCCGAAAGTCAGAGGTACGCGACGTGGGTTTGAACCCAAGACCCTCTGCATTGCAGTCTGATCGACTCTACAGGTTGATCGGTAAAAGACTGGACATATTGAAGTAGGATATTCAGTAGGTACTCGATTCTGGACCTAAATATCTAAAAAAATAGATAATTAAAATTTGACTTAGTTATCCAATAAAAACTTAATGTGCGGACACTCTTGCGCATATACCAAAGCTAAACAAAACCTCCGCCCTCGCCCCCAGCTACCGCGCCCCGCACTCTCCCGAATTAGCACCTCCGACCGTTCTTTTCTTATCAAAGCCTCGACAGCTGTGTGCGCAGTATCCACCTTTTATGGATATTGCATACTAATTTTCATAAAGGTTTTCTTTGCATGTTATACAGATTTTATTTTTATTTATTTTTTATGCGTTACGTCTGACCATTTATCATGTCCTTAAGTATGTACAATGTTTAACCAGTCACACTGTATAATGTTCTCGAAGATAATTATATAAAGTCTGCCAACACGCATGTCAGCGTGGTGGACTATGACCTGACCCTTCTCACAGTGAGAAGAAGCCCGTGCCCAGCAGTGGGACAGTTGTATATACAGGGCTGATATTATTATATTACTATCACCTGATTAGCTGTACATCTATATATTAATACGTGAAGCAAAAACTTTGTACCTCTTTTTACGAAAATTGCGCGGACGGAGGAGTATGAAATTTGGCACGGTTAAAGTTTATATGGAGAAGGAGGGAATCCGAATCCTAATATTTATATAAAATATGCGTTAGAAATACATTAAATTAATTAAAAAACACTACACGCACACAACCATGCATTTGACACACGCAGTCGAAGCGCGTAACTATGGTTACATAATTAATAATAATAATAATAATAATAATATATTCTACCACATACACACAACACGATCTAGCCCAAACTAAGCAGAGCTTGTACTATGGGTACTAGACAATGGATAAACATACATATATACTTTTTTTTTTGTAAATACATACATATTATACATAGAAACACCCAGACCAAGACAAACACCCATGTTCATATATCAATATATAATTATATCAATATATAATGACATATAATATCAGCAATATCTCATAGGCAATCTTTGGTCGAATTTCAAGCACTAGGCGACGGCTAGTATTAATAAAAGTCTAAAATAAAATAAATATGAAATGTTTACTCTCTCAATCTTGTCATTTGTAAATAAATGATGCAGTGGAAACACCTTGGTAGGACATCTACACTATATCTGCGGTACGAGATAATAATATAATAATAGTTGTCAGTTTGAGGTGCAGACTGTCGCGCGCGGACGCACTCTGCCCACAATACTAACGTGAATAACAGTGCTCAAAGATCGTCGGTGAAGGAAACGTTAACAGTACCTAGTAATCTTCTTATTTGGAGTACAAACGTCGCACAAGGTAAAGTAAAGTATTTACAGCTTGAACTGTTTTACTCCTTTTGTTTTTAAGTGTTCAACATTTACTTTAAGTTGTTAAATGAAATGAAAACGGAGATTTTTACACACTTTATGCTAGATAAGACAAATTTTTTATTGAAATAAACTACTATATACGGATTTTATCACGTTGTTTATTTGACACTATATTATTAGTTTCAATAATTTAATTAACTTAAAAATTTGTAAAGTTTAATAGTAATATCAGTAGTGTAACAGATTCTAAATTATGTAATAAAGTTACAAATAAACAACGCGATAAAATCCGTGTATAGTAGTTTAATTTCAATGAATAACATTCGCGTAAATAGAAGACAATATTACAGATTTTTTTAATTAAATTTTTTTTTATTTTAATGTACTTGAAGTACAAAGATGTTAATAGTTAAATAACGAAATAATTACATATTCCATTTTGAATTTTTTAATTGGAATTTTGTCCTATTGCTTTGTACGATGCACGGATTGACAAGTATTTAAACAATATTTTTTTCTAACTAGCAAGATAGGGTGTAAAGAAAAGTAAAATATAAGTATAATCGTCATAATAATTTAGTTATAAGAAATTTAGCTGATCATCGATCTATTTGGAAAAGTTGTATATGATAAAATTTGCTTAAATTTTCACCTTTAACAGAGGTACTTTGTATATGACAGAGAGTATCATGACGTCCCGCAGTAGACTGCAACCGGCTGATTGATTAATACAATAAAGACACTTAAATTAAATAAACTGAGAAGAAATAAAAATAGTCGGTGATAAGACGTAATAGGTATTATTAATGTTTGATGATAAATATATTATACTAAAGAAATACCAAACTTTATCTACATACTTGTTTTTTTACTTATATTACAGCCCAAGGTTGGCTGGTAAAACTACTGCGAATTTATGCACAAAAAATATAATAAGTCTCGCACCGGGTATCAAATCCGATCTCATTCATACAATTGCGTTCAGTACTTCAGCGCAATCGAGGCACAGAATAATAATGTCCTCCAAACCGAATTTCTATCACGGCGGCTAGTCTTAACGGAGGCTGGCCATCTGCGCAGTAGGTATTATAGTGTACAAGTGTGTGCGCAAACACAAGTGCACTCTCTGTTCCCTAACTCTCATGATCCGATGGGACGGTAACCCGACTCGGCCGGAGAGAGATCAGGCGCAGAATCAACGGCTTTACGTGCTTTCCGAGACACGGAGGTGTCTAACACCGCCAACTTCCTAACTCCGGGCTGCTATTGAGATTTCTTAACAGTAAAACCCAATAAATTTTTGTTGGCCCAACTCGGAATTCGAACCCGAGAGCTGCACGGTAGTCGCATTCACAGCCGCTGCGCCACGGAGTACAGAATAAACACAATTGACGTCAATATTGTTTGTTTGTTTACTAGTGAGCCAAGGTCATGATACTGTAATTTTGTTTACTATGTATTAATCAACGCTTTTTGCATTTTAGATAAATCTTCTTCTCCCTAGCCTTTATTATTCCTAAGTAACTGGATTTGACTGGATATCAGTTTTTACACGGAGCGACTGCCATCTGACCTCCGCAACCCAAAGGCTAACGATACCCTAAGACTAGACTAGTGTCGGGATATTAGAGAGCACTGACTTTCCAATAACGACTGCCATAGATGTTCATACCTCGGTCACTAAAGCAGCTTAATGCTCTCTTGGACTTCAACCCACAAGTTGATATATTTGCGGATGAATGGAAAGTATTATTATTAGAATGTATGAGGTACTGTGAGCAGAATGTGTGAATGCTACATTTTAAATTTATATTTTATATGATTAAATAGTGTAATTGGCGCAAGTCGTTCTAATTGATGTAAATAAATAAATTAATTAATTAATTAAACTACTAGACCATGTGTGCAGTTTCATAGTAAGCTAATAATTTTAGTATTCATGTTGTATTTATGTAATGGAATTGTATTTTGTTCTAGTATAATACCAGGTATCCTTTGAAATTAAACTACTATATACGGATTTTATCGCGTTGTTTATTTGACACTATTACAAAATTTTGAAAAACTGTTACACTACTATAATTACTATTAAACTTTACAAATTTTTAAGCTAATTAAATTATTGAAACTATTAAAACTATTTATACTATTACTATACTATTATACTATTTAGATTTATTTTTACACTTTCCCCGACGTTTCGGTTGCTTTTCAGCAGCCATGGTCACGGGGAGACTAAGATGGTAGTTGTCTCAATGTTCCAGTGTAGTTATTTCAAAGTACCCGAACATAATTTAATCATGGGTGTTTCTATTTACGCAGAATGAACTCAAAGTATCATGAAGTCTAGCTGTGGTTTTCTTCTTCTTGGGTTTGACTAGTTGAATTACTGGATCCCAAGCTGGTGGTACATTCCAACCATCTTCTCTATTGAAATTAGGATGTTTCTTGATTTCAATAGCCTCGCGAAGCATCCTTGGTAGGAATCGGTGTTCTTTAGCGAGCATCTGTGGTTTGTCAAATCTCAGGTAGTGGTTGGTCCCCTGTTGCAAATATTCACACACAGCAGACTTCAACGAGCGTTGGTGTTTCACATCAGCTATGTGTTCTTTTATGCGGGTGCCTATGCTTCTCTTGGTTTGACCAATGTATGAGAGTCCGCAGTCACAATCTATTTTATAGACCCCTGCATCTTGTAAAGGTAGTTGGCACTTGACGGATGGTAAAAATTGACTTATCTTCGTTGGCGGCTTGAAGTATGTGTTGATTGAAGCTCGCTTCAAGATGTAGCCAATCTTGTCAGTGACACCCTTTACATAAGGTAGTATAGCAGGCTGGCGCTCGACTGTGGCTGGCTTTTCTCGGGATCTGTGACAGCGGCGCGGCTGTTGGAGCTTGTTGTCTTGCAGTACTTGCTTGACATGTTGAAGCTCGGCCTCCAGGTGTTTCTTATCACAGATCCCGTGGGCTCTCTGAAACAAAGACATTCCCACGGTAGCTAACTGTTTAGGATGGTGGTGAGATTCACCGTTTAAGTACCTATTTGTATGGGTCTTTTTCCTATACACAGTGTGGCTCAAAGTATGATCAGGATTCCTGATGACAAGTACATCTAAGAAAGCTAATGAATTATTTGCCTCTAATTCCATAGTAAATTGTATGTTGTTATTAATGGAATTAAGATGTTCTAGGAATACACTTACACTATCTGTTGGTAATATTGTAAAAGTATCATCTACAAACCTCTTATAAATCCTGGGTGTGATGGGGGCAGTCTGCAAAGCTCGAGCCTCAAAGTCCTCCATATATATGTCGGCAACAACAGGCGATACTGGGGAGCCCATTGCCACACCATCGACTTGTATGTAGAATTTATTGTCCCACAACAGATAGCCAGTTGTTAAGCAATGCTTCAGTAGTTCTGCATATTCCTCAGGCATATTGTACTCTATTAGCTTCCTTTTAGTTATTTCAATACAGTCATGTACAGGTATGCATGTAAATAATGACTGTACATCAAAACTAACCATTGTTTCATTGTTTGTGAGACGAAGGTGTTTAATCTCACTCACAAAATGGTATGAATCCTTTACATGTGCTCTCGAGTTGCCCCTGAGTGGTGAGAGTATCTTCGCTACATGCTGAGCCAGTCTGTAAGTTGGTGTGTCGATCTGACTCACAATAGGACGTAGGGGAGCGTTTTCCTTGTGTATTTTTGGTAACCCATACAGCTTTGGAGGTTTTACGCAAGCTGGTATTAATTGTTTAACGTCTAGATCTAGTTTTTCGGAGTATTTATGTATGATGTCTTTGGTTTTGTTCAATATTTTGTTTGTAGGGTCTGTCTTAACCTGTTTGTATGTTGTTTCATCCGAAAGTAAATTTTTAATTTTATCTTTATAATTTGACGTATCCATTATGACCGTAGCGTTTCCTTTATCTGCACGGAGTACTGTAATATCTGGCCTAGCCCGCAAGTTCTTCAGTGCGACGAATTCATCTTTGGGAAGATTCGGTCTGGGCACTTTAGTTCGACGCAAGACCGATGAAATATCCTGACGTATAGCCTCCAAATCTTCCTTTTATCCAAATAACTCCATTTGATTTTAAACAATGCATCAATGCTATAAATCACAGAGAAAGATCAAAATATAATGCGTGTAAAACAAACAAAATTCAAAAATATGAAAAATTATTAACGAAATCAAATGTCAACAGCAAGAAACGAAACGTCAATGCACGGACCAATGACACGCCGCCGTCAACTCAAAGACAAGCAGTTATTAATCTGTCAAAACAAACTTTAGACAAAACAACTGAAAAAGTATTGAGTAGAGGTTTAAATTATGCAATAACACCGGCTAGGATACCGTATGAGGCCATTATTTGCAACGTCGAGGACTGCCTAGTCAAGAATAACATAAGAAAGGAAGATTTGGAGGCTATACGTCAGGATATTTCATCGGTCTTGCGTCGAACTAAAGTGCCCAGACCGAATCTTCCCAAAGATGAATTCGTCGCACTGAAGAACTTGCGGGCTAGGCCAGATATTACAGTACTCCGTGCAGATAAAGGAAACGCTACGGTCATAATGGATACGTCAGATTATAAAGATAAAATTGAAAATTTACTTTCGGATGAAACAACATACAAACATGTTAAGACAGACCCTACAAACAAAATATTGAACAAAACCAAAGACATCATACATAAATACTCCGAAAAACTAGATCTAGACGTTAAACAATTAATACCAGCTTGCGTAAAACCTCCAAAGCTGTATGGGTTACCAAAAATACACAAGGAAAACGCTCCCCTAGGTCCTATTGTGAGTCAGATCGACACACCAACTTACAGACTGGCTCAGCATGTAGCGAAGATACTCTCACCACTCAGGGGCAACTCGAGAGCACATGTAAAGGATTCATACCATTTTGTGAGTGAGATTAAACACCTACGTCTCACAAACAATGAAACAATGGTTAGTTTTGATGTACAGTCATTATTTCCATCATACCTGTACATGACTGTATTGAAATAACTAAAAGGAAGCTAATAGAGTACAATATGCCTGAGGAATATGCAGAACTACTGAAGCATTGCTTAACAACTGGCTATCTGTTGTGGGACAATAAATTCTACATACAAGTCGATGGTGTGGCAATGGGCTCCCCAGTATCGCCTGTTGTTGCCGACATATATATGGAGGACTTTGAGGCTCGAGCTTTGAAGACTGCCCCCATCACACCCAGGATTTATAAGAGGTTTGTAGATGATACTTTTACAATATTACCAACAGATAGTGTAAGTGTATTCCTAGAACATCTTAATTCCATTAATAACAACATACAATTTACTATGGAATTAGAGGCAAATAATTCATTAGCTTTCTTAGATGTACTTGTCATCAGGAATCCTGATCATACTTTGAGCCACACTGTGTATAGGAAAAAGACCCATACAAATAGGTACTTAAACGGTGAATCTCACCACCATCCTAAACAGTTAGCTACCGTGGGAATGTCTTTGTTTCAGAGAGCCCACGGGATCTGTGATAAGAAACACCTGGAGGCCGAGCTTCAACATGTCAAGCAAGTACTGCAAGACAACAAGCTCCAACAGCCGCGCCGCTGTCACAGATCCCGAGAAAAGCCAGCCACAGTCGAGCGCCAGCCTGCTATACTACCTTATGTAAAGGGTGTCACTGACAAGATTGGCTACATCTTGAAGCGAGCTTCAATCAACACATACTTCAAGCCGCCAACGAAGATAAGTCAATTTTTACCATCCGTCAAGTGCCAACTACCTTTACAAGATGCAGGGGTCTATAAAATAGATTGTGACTGCGGACTCTCATACATTGGTCAAACCAAGAGAAGCATAGGCACCCGCATAAAAGAACACATAGCTGATGTGAAACACCAACGCTCGTTGAAGTCTGCTGTGTGTGAATATTTGCAACAGGGGACCAACCACTACCTGAGATTTGACAAACCACAGATGCTCGCTAAAGAACACCGATTCCTACCAAGGATGCTTCGCGAGGCTATTGAAATCAAGAAACATCCTAATTTCAATAGAGAAGATGGTTGGAATGTACCACCAGCTTGGGATCCAGTAATTCAACTAGTCAAACCCAAGAAGAAGAAAACCACAGCTAGACTTCATGATACTTTGAGTTCATTCTGCGTAAATAGAAACACCCATGATTAAATTATGTTCGGGTACTTTGAAATAACTACACTGGAACATTGAGACAACTACCATCTTAGTCTCCCCGTGACCATGGCTGCTGAAAAGCAACCGAAACGTCGGGGAAAGTGTAAAAATAAATCTAAATAGTATAATAGTATAGTAATAGTATAAATAGTTTTAATAGTTTCAATAATTTAATTAGCTTAAAAATTTGTAAAGTTTAATAGTAATTATAGTAGTGTAACAGTTTTTCAAAATTTTGTAATAGTGTCAAATAAACAACGCGATAAAATCCGTATATAGTAGTTTAATTTCAATGAATAACATTCGCGTAAACAGAAGACAATATTATGTAAACCAGGTATCCTATCTTTTTAATACTAATTAGATGTGTCAAGGTAATGGTATTTACTCGTATGTTATTTTCCTTGTCGGTACAACTACAGGTTTGTTAGTGACTTGCTCTTTTGTTCCTATTATGTTGTTATTATCTACGTAGTACGTAGTTCTTCGAGTAGGTATATTATATAAGTAGCAGTAATTATTAGTAATACATAAGATCACGATTCAAATACTTGCTACAGGGCACACTACAATAGGCATAAGAATAAAAGAAGATTTTATTCCGTGTTTTAGATTAGCAAAAAAACAATGGGTTACACTCCGGGAGTGCCGGCAGAAGTCAAAACTTGAATATTAACGTTGTGCATTTTTGATATTTTGGAATGGTTAGGGAATAATTTATATCAGTATAAAAGTACTATCATTTATGTGGTAAAATATAGTATTCATGTATTGCGCTATCGTACACAAATATGACAATTCTGCCTCCGTCTTACGAATTTTCGATCAGGTCACGTGTCCTGACGCGAGTTTGACAATTCTCCCTCCATCTTACGAATTTTCGATCAGGTCACGTGTCCTGACGTGAGTTTAACATTTTTTACCCATCACAAAAAAAGTGCACAACGCCGCTAAAGAAGTTTTCACTTCAAAATATTGGACACGTGTTTTTCTTTTTTTCACAAATTAATAACAACCATGAAGATACAACGCGTTTAAATTTCGTGTTAGGTACGTCACTTGTAGGTACAAATTTTACAAGCGTATGATGTCACAAGCCCCCACGGCTTCATACACTTGTAAAATTTGTACACGAACTTTACACAAAAATTAAGCGTCCAATAATTTTTGCGTATCTAAAAGACGTGCTTATTACAATCACTTTTTTTAACCCTGTCATCATGTCTATTTAAACAACATAATAATTATTGAGTATAGAATAACTCACTCGAGTCATATCGTATAGTATACTAGATTTTGCCTGCGGCTCCGCTCGCGTAAATGTAGGTTATGTCAGTTTCTATCCCTCGGGAACAGTACTGTTTTTCTAAATGAAAGGTCCTTATCTGTACCCCAGAGAACGTGTATGCGAAATTATATGATGATTGCTGTGCACGAATCGGAAATCGAACCCGAGAACTCATGCACGGTAGTCACAACCATTACGGCTGCGTCATTGAGACAATTTTCAATGATTACCTACCTCTGTAGGTAATCATTGAAAATTGGGGGACAAGAGAGGAGCCTCCCCGAGCGACGTAGAAAAGTGATCAAGAGTCCCAACGTCCGGCGTACCCTGGACACCTAGCACTCGGTAACGCAGAGTCTAGGTGACTAATCCTCTCACCACGATGGATCAACACAACCACACTCAACGGCGCCTATCAACTCCACCTCAGGTGCCACAAAAAAATAAACGCCTCTTTTTACAGCCAACTCTACGCATAATATCGGTGAACATTGAGGGTTTCTCTAGCGAAAAATCTGAGATTTTATCGGAACTATGCCGGAAAACCAGTTGCGACGTACTGTGTGTACAAGAAACCCATAGGGACCTACTACAACCAAGTCCCTTAATTGAAGGCATGACTCTTATTGCAGAGATTCCCCACCCAAAATATGGCAGTGCAGTTTTCACAAAACCAAATATTTCCATAATATCTGTTTGTTTTTCAACCCATAACTCCATAGAACTTATTACAATAGAGCTTAATAATTGCACGATTTCGGCTATCTACAAACCTCCCAATGAACCGTTTATTTATAACAATCTTCCCAACTTCAATAAGCATCCCATCAAAATCATTGTTGGCGATTTCAATAGCCACAACACCATCTGGGGCTATCGTGAGACCAACCAAGATGGACAAGCAGTGAAAGAATGGGCAGATGCATCAGACCTAACTTTAATCCACAACGCCAAAATACCTGCGTCGTTCAATAGTGGTCGGTGGAGGAGAGGTTATAACCCTGATTTAGTTTTTGTTAGCTCACTCATCAGTGCAAAGTGTAGTAAATTGGTGTGCCAACCTGTACCTAGGAGTCAACACAGGCCCATTATGTGCTCTGTTCAAGCAATTATAAGACCGGACGAAGTGCCCTTCAAACGACGGTTTAACTACACAAAGGCGGACTGGGTAAATTATGCAAAATGTATAGACAACAATCTATTAAATATAAAACCAGAGGCCCAGAATTACAGCCAGTTTGCAAAAACCGTTGTATCCGCCTCTCGACGGTACATTCCCAGAGGCTGCCGCACTTCATATATACCAGGTCTTTCAACAGAATCCAGTAAAACGTTAAATCGATATGAGGCTCACTATAATAAAGACCCTTTCTCAGAAGAAACACTTCAAATCGGTGAAGAACTGTTAACCCAGATTTCTGAAAAGCGGCGAGAGAAATGGATAAACACTATCAACTCTATCGACCTAACCCATAGCAGCAAGAAGGCATGGTCCACTATACAGAAATTAACCAGTGACCCCCCAAAAGCACTACAGATGGGGCAAGTTACTGCGAACCAAGTCGCACACCAGATGTTAATGAACGGAAAACCATCACTACGTCCAAAGAGAGTACCCAAACTGCGCAGTCCATGTTCAGAATCGAATACTGCAATCAGTAGTCCATTTAATATTTCAGAAATTATAGTAGCTATCAAAAACATGAAACCAGGAAAGGCGCCTGGAGTAGACAACATCTCCACTGAACAACTAAAACACCTTGGTCCAGTTGCAGTTTCTTGGCTTCTCCATATGTTTAATGCCAGCATAGAGACAACAAAAATTCCTACCCTATGGAGAAAATCTAAAATTATCGCCGTTCTAAAACCCGGGAAAACCCCAGATGATGCAAAGAACTTCCGCCCAATTTCTCTCTTGTGTCATACTTTCAAACTTCTAGAGAGAATGTTTCTTAATCGTCTAAGTAAAATCATAGACCCAAAACTGATTCCTGAACAGGCCGGCTTCAGACCAGGAAAGTCATGTTTCAGTCAAGTTTTAAATTTGACTCAATATATAGAGAATGGATTTTAGGCTGGAGAAGTTACAGGAGTCGTCTTTGTGGACCTGTCAGCAGCATATGACACCGTCAACATACGGAGATTACTTTGGAAGGTGGAGAGCATAACTGGTGACTTCAAATTCGTTTGTGTCCTTAGCGAGCTTCTGCGTAATCTAACTTTTAAAGTGCATATGTTGTCAGATAGGAGTAGGTGGCGCCGCCAAAAAAACGGGCTACCGCAGGGCAGTGTGCTCGCCCCTACTCTTTTCAATATTTATACAAACGACCAACCACGGTTTCCGGGCACAAAACAATTCATTTATGCAGATGACTTGGCGCTCGCGACTCGGGCCAAGACTTTTGAGCAGATAGAGGTAAACCTATCAACCGCACTATTGAACCTCGGTGATTATTACAAAGAAAATAGCCTAAAACCCAATCCGGCGAAAACGCAGTCATGTGCATTCCATCTACGCAATAGATCTGCGAATCGGGCTCTCAAGATTTCCTGGCGAGGGATTCCCATTGCCCACTGTAGCCACCCAAAGTACTTGGGCATCACCTTAGACAGAACTTTGACCATTAAAGTCAACTGTGAAAATATTAAACAAAAGGTTTTCACTCGAAACAACTTACTTCAACGCCTAACATCTTCAAAGTGGGGAGCTACTCCTTCTATTTTACGCACCACAGGACTAGCGTTATGTTTTTCTGCGGGCGAATATGCGTGCCCTGTGTGGCATCGATCGGCTCATGCCAAAAAAGTGGATATAGCTCTCAACGAAACGTGCCGGTAAATAACAGGATGTTTGAAGCCGACTCCGGTAAAGATGTTGTATCCATTAGCAGGTATTGCCCCTCCAGCTGTCCGCAGAGAAGTAGCCACTGCAATCGAAAAATGGAAACAGGAAACTGATCGAAGACACCCAGTATATGGCCAAATTCCACCTGCCAAACGGCTAAAAAGCCGTAACAGTTTCCTCCACACCGTACCTGCAAGTGCCAATGATGCTCCTGAGGCCAGAGTAAACCTGTGGTGCGAAAAATTCTTACTGCCTGCTTTTATCACACCGGCAGAAAAGTTACCTCCGGGAGCCAAACTGCCTTGGCCAACCTGGAAGGCACTCAACAGGTTGCGTACCCAGGTTGGCCGATGTAAAGACAATCTGTCAAGGTGGGGATATATAGACACAAGTGCGAATGCATGTGACTGCGGCGTATCACCACAGACAATGAGGCATCTGTTGTTGTGCCCCTTGAGCCCAGAATCGTGCACACTGGATGACCTATACCAGGCTAAACCAAATGCAATCCGCGTTGCCGAAAACTGGTCGAAAATTATATAAAATGTGTTGCCATCGACACGATAAGTAAGTAAATTGAAAATTGTCTACTATTACACACCTATATTCACGATGTTGTAGACAAAAGTCTACTACATCGTGAATATATGTATATAGGTGTGTAATATATCTATATATAAATACGTGAAGCAAAAACTTTGTACCCCTTTTTACGAAAATTGCGCAGACGGAGGAGTATGAAATGTGACACAGTTAAAGTGTATAAGGAGAAGGAGGGGCGAATCTTAATATTTATATAAAATATGCATTAGAAATACATTAAATTAATGAAAAAACACTACACGCACACAACCACGCATTTGACACATGCAGTCAAATCGTGTTCGTAGTATTTCGACATTGTTCGTCTGACGTCGTACAATTCTTTGTAACTATGGTTACCTATACCTTATTTATATGTAATAGAGAAAAAAGAAACCAAAGCAGCAAGCTTAGAAATTTTGGTCGAATTTTGACCACTAGGCGACTGCTAGTTATTACTATAACGTACAAATATTATTGCTTGCTAATAAATACAAGATTTGTTATTGTTCTGAGTTATCAATTAATTTTGCGAGTTAATAAAGGGGAACAGTAGATAACCCAGTAGGTGATATGGCGCGGTCACAGATCACCGAGTGAATATACGTATTATTGTACTGCTTATGAATCGTTGATCGAAGAGTTACTGGTCTATGCGTGATGATTTGATGAACTTGAATAATAAATTTTCAAATGAAAACTTTTTTAGGTGCGTTGAGCACTTCTTGGGTGAACAAAAATCATAGAATTCGCGTCATCGTCACGCTTCCACGCTTTCTATTTTTGAATTATTTTAGAATATTAAACAATATCTCAGAAATGGAGCGACCTACGCAAACATTTTATGGTTTATAAAGAAGTGTTTATGATCAAGGATTAAAGTTTTCACTCCTATCGGCAGTCCCCAAAGACTGCCCCAAATTTTTTATTTAAAGAAGATACTTTCGTCACTAGAAAGCCTGTGTCCTGGAGACTTTACAAGCAATACCTACATAGAAAACCTAGACTTGGTACAACTCTTTGTAGAGCACACAATTTTTTGTCCCGGGTAGGGATCGAATCCACATTACTTGGTGTACGATAGAATAATGTTAGTTAAGATAAGTGAAAGTTACTAAAGATAAATTACTAAAATTCTAAATTAATAGTGATTAAAGAGAGTGGCAGTGTGATGTATGCAGGTATCATAAAGACTTATCCCACGACTAAAGATGGAAAATCTTAATATATTAAAATCTCGTGTCACGATGTATTTTCGGGATAAACTCTGAAACTACTGAACCGATTTTGATCAAACTTCGTAACTGTCTGATGTAATTTGGTCCAACTTAAAAGATAGGATAGTTTTATGTTGCAAAAACGGGCAAAAATTATCTTATGTGAAACAAACGAAGTTGCGCGGGAGAGCTAGTATCTAAACTAAAAGTAATTTTGTTAACCTTCGAAGTATTTCAGTTGTATGCATGGTGTAGTAGTTCA
Organism: Catocala sponsa; assembly: GCA_963564715.1. Lineage (NCBI taxonomy): Eukaryota > Metazoa > Arthropoda > Insecta > Lepidoptera > Erebidae > Catocala > Catocala sponsa. The sequence continues at coordinate 1,047,776 of OY751343.1, forward strand.
GTAGTTTGAGTGGTCGCTTCGCCAACGCCACCACGCCAAGTGTAGTGGGTTCGATCCCCATGGAATAAAAAATTGTAAGATCCACAAATAGTTGTTCCCAGTTTTTAAAGATTAAGTTTTAGATTTGACTTGCATAAATCTGATATTGTGACCTCAAACGAATTTATGATTGAAACATTTTTGTTTCGGAAAAAGACACAAGTTTACAGTAAATTGAGCTACTTCAACTCAAGGTTTAGGTACTAATATATAAGAAGAAAATGTTCACGCTTCTGTCTCTACGGATAAACCAAGCTGAAGTAATATAATGAAAGAATTGTGCATTACAAATGCATAAGATATTAGAAATTCATAGAATATAATGAAATTTAAATTATACTGTAATGAATCTCTAGTTCTTTTCTTATTATGGCTCAATGGTACCTACGATTGCCATATTGGTCTGAGTTGTATGACTATACATTCATGCATATATAAGCACACCTGCGTAACCTTGAAATGCATGCCGAGATGTGTAGGAGTCATATTTAACAAGTTATTAAATACTACTTTATAAAGATCGAAGGTATTCTAGTCTACAGGGCATATTGAAAGAGTCCGTGCTACAGATATCCTTAACAGAAAATCCCAGTAAGGCTGGTTTAAGCGTCGCGGGCCACGATCTTTGAGTGTCTTGGATCGTTACATAGTAAAACAATTCCCGCGGATAGGCCGCGTTGACTGCAACTCGGCCGCGCATTTTAATCACCATCAGCAATCTAGTGACATTGTAAGGATGTCTGCCTGCTTCGGTGTTTCCCGAGTGCTATGATATGTCCTTCTTCAAACGAGGTTAAAAGAGAGTTCTTCTTTCACGGTAGGCAGCGGCTTTGCTATGTCCTGACATTGCTGAAGTCCATGAGTAGCGGTTACCACTTTCCATCAGGTGGGCCACTTGCTCGTTTGCCACCAATGGCAATAAAAAAAATTTAAAAAATGTGCTTGTATACGCCGTCGTCATTGCCTTATTTTCATAATATAATATAACAATTAAGAGAAGTCTCATCGCGGCTTTTGGCAAACCGCGTGGCACTAAACTCGTTTTATTGTTTCGAGCTGGTCATCCGCGCGCGTACGGGTCGCGCTTACCACCCGCGCAGACGGTAAGCGTCACTGTAAAACCGGCCTAACGCTTCGCCCTTCCCGAGAGTCGGAACCCAATACCTTATGCTTAATAGTCACATACATTACCGCGGCGTTACCGAAGCATATACTTAACAAATTCAATCCTACTTTCCCTGTGAGATCTATCTCAAATTCCAAGTTTTGGTATGAAGCGTATCAGTGTGGCCATACAATTTGAATATTATTATTTGTAATGAAATATTTCGTAAATTAATCGCGCGACTCCATATCCAACACTTGTTTTATATAGAACGAAACGTCAAGTGTATGGTGTGCTTCACGTATCGCAATGGCCGAAGTCATACTATGAATAGAAACAAACAAGTGGCGAGACACGGCGCCGTGTACTCAGCCACGTACATCTCCACGGCGCTGTGTCTTCTTCTCCCTAGCCTTTATTATTCCCAAGTCACTTGGCGTCGGCCTTCTAAGGCTAGACCAGTGTCAGGATATTAGAGGGCACTGACTTCCCAATAACGACTGCCATAGATGTTCATGGCAGCCGGGACCGACGGCTTAACGTGCTCTCCGAGGCACGGAGCAGGCGATAATTGTCAATCAATACGCACATAATTTCGAAAAGTCATATAACTTCTGAAAGTCAGAGGTGCGCGACGTGGGTTCGAACCCGAGACCCTCTGCATTGCAGTCTGTTAGTCTCCCCACTGAGCTATTGCTGCACGGCGCCGTGTAGGCATGAAATGTGTTAAGTAGTTTAGTCTGTTTGTAACATTTGACTGCACGGATGGCATCGTGTAAGTAGTCGCCTCGCCATTACTGCGCCGAGTGTTGTGAATTCGATCACCACACGGGACAAAAACATCCACAAATGGTTGCATCGAGGCTGGTTCTTTGAATCCGTTATTTAAATGTTTGTTAAGTTCGCCGCGATACAGTAAAATATTACTAGTGCGCAAGCGGTCTATGAAAAATAAATCACAAATGTTAATTTGAACTGAATTTTATGGAATATTGCATAGAGATGGCACATTCTTTAAAGTGTACAAAAATCTCTTTCGTGTTACAAAAATCTGTTACAGCTGTGTAAACTGTGCTATTACGGGCATATCATAGATAAGGTAAGATGATAAAAGATTAAACTGTTGTTGTTATCACAAGCCGACGTCCAGTGTTACATAAACGCAGCCGCAAAAATAACATTGTTGCTCACAGATTGATGTTTATAGACTCGTGTTTGATAAGCTGACATACAGTTTCTTGGTGTTTGCTAATATTTGTAATGTCTTTGGTTAAGAGGAAATACTGAAATCGTAATATTTAAAGATAGATAGCTTTGTTGCTGTCGCGCTAGGCCCGAACAAAATATTAGTGTGCAAAAGAGCTCTACAGTTCGAACTAATTATACCTCTGAAATTTTTATCTTGTATCCGCCTGTTTCTTTGTACTTGACTAAACCGATATTTACCTATATATTTTTAAACAATATGAGAAGGATTTTGGCTATATCTGTGTGTTTTAAGTTACCTTAAATTTGTTAGATGTATGTTTAAAAACAACAGTATAACCGAGCAAATTTTGTAACTTTCAAGGTTTCTTAAATCTTCACTACATGTTATAAAACAAATTCCCCCGCCGCGTCTGTGCGTCTGTCTGCTTGCGGTAAATTCCAACACTGCCGAACGGATTTGCATGCGGTTTTCACCAATAGACAGAATAATTCACGAAGTGGCTTAGATTTTTTTTATCGGATGTATTGACAAAATGTAGGTTAACGTAAGTAAAGTCGTGGACAAATACTAGAATAATAAAAATATTTAAAAAATATTGGGCAGTCTTTGGGGACAGCCGATAGAAGTGAAAACTTTAATCCTTGATCATAAACACTTCTTTATAAACAAAAAATAATTAAAAAATGGAAAGCGTGAAAGCGTGACGATGACGAAGCGTGACAATGACGCGAGTTTCATGATTTTTGTTCACCCAAGAAGTGCTCAACGCGCCTAAAAAAGTTTTCACTTCAAAAAACAAAGACATGCAGTGGCAGATATATATACATTATACCTTTTAGTTTTTTTCTAAATTGTTATTTAGGAACAACGTTCAGGGAGACGAAATGCTGCACGTTTCCTCTTTATAATTTATGTCTGTTTGATTTCTCTTTAACACATCGAATGCCATGTAGCAGACACAATAGAAAATGTATTGTTCACGGGGGTACGTATTACAATACCGGAATTTAAAAGACCGTATTTTGAAATACCTATGGAAAAAATCCTGAAAAATTTAACGCCGAATGATTGTTTGGCCGAAAGTTTTAAATCCCGAAAGCTTAAAATTCCGAAGATCCATATCCCCAAGTTTGAAATCCCGAAGATTCCGACTCGGAAGCGGTAGGTTGTGTTAGGTTCTCTTTTGTAAACCCACCCAGAAATAGGAGCCTCGCGAAGCGGGGCTCCGTCCAAAACTCCCATTAGTTCTACCATACAACTGAGGAATAAAAATTTGGTATATTTTTTGTAATAATGTGCAATTATTTTCCTAATTATAGGTATGATTATCATTTCGTCCATTAGGGATTTCGTCCATTCGGGGTTTCATCCCTTCGGACATTTGGACATCGGTATTTTATGTTTCGATATAACGGCTATCGGCATTTAAAACTTTCGTTATTTTGAATTTCGTTGTTTTGGACGTCGATATTTCAGTCATAGTTATTATGAAATGTCGGTATTGTAATACGTACCCGTTCGCGGTCATTTATGACCGGCATTCGGAGTGTTAAAGCTATAATCCTATATATAAAATATAATCGGGTTCATTCCAAATTCTAAATAAATAGTTGCACAACGCGCTAACGAACGATTGCCATTAACATAAAATTAAGGCCACTGATTATGTAAATCCATACATCGGTGCAATTACCAATTTGAGTTATATTAGTTTTCAGTTAATCATTATTAATAGTTGCATCATCAGCGGATAGCTACAAAATCTACAAATGATCATTTAAATATAATACTTAAATATGATAACTTGAAATGTAATAATCCATTTAACTATTTACAACTTGTAGCCTCGCTGATTTCAAACCAACAGACTGCAATGCAGAGGGTCTTGGGTTCGAATCCATGTCGCGCACCTCTGACTTTCGGAAGTTATATGACTTTTCGAAATTATGTGCGTATTGATTAACAATTATCGCCTGCTCCGTGCCTCGGAAAGCATGTTAAGCCGTTAGTCCCGGCTGCCATGAACATCTATGGCAGTCGTTATTGGGAGAGTATCGACACAAAAGATCCCACTGGGTCGAAGTGTCACCGGTCTGCACTGATTGGCCCCAATAAGATAAGATAGGGGTAACTACCGTTATCTATAGTGATATTAACAATAGCTGTAGTTATCAAATACAAATAAACTTCCATAATCGAAAAATTAAGCTATCGAATGAGTTGACTGTAGCAAAAAATTAAAGCACAGCTCAATGTTATAAAACAGACAAACAGCCGGCCAATTCAATTTATAGGGATTTAAAAGAGTGGGTGTGAATTTCTTGCAAGTAGTAGAGCCTCGCTGATTTCTGCATGAATGGGCCGGCTCGACCGGGGAAGGACTACCCTCTCACAGAATATCGACGTGAAATACCAGTATTCCTACTGTTGTGTTTCGTTCGGTGAGTGAGAGTGCCGGAGGCCCAATCACCCTTTTACCCCTTCCCGCTCCTTCTCCTTCCCATTTCCTTTCCTAAAGGGTCCGCAAAGCGCAAGTGATGCCTCTGGTGTTGCAGGCGTCTATAGGCTACGGTGACCACTTACCATCACGTATGCTTGTTTGCGTTGTATAAAAAAAGTATATTCTAAAAGGCTCAACCCTTCGCTTGAGACTAGCAAATAACATGAATAAAACTTAAGTGAAGATACTAACTCATACACTTTGACGATCATGTTTTTGTGACCCTAATAAATAAGTCATGTTTGCCTTTGACTTTCACACTTGATTATAAGAATCCCTTTGCGACACTTCTTTGTCTTTTTTTATTATTATTATTTGTTTCTCTTTCACGGGTATATTCCTAATACGTTAGGAAAATACCCGGCCCTTTGGGAGGCTTACACGGAGACATGGGTACAACGTGAAGAGGCTCTTCGAGAGTTTTAATCAAAGGTGGGATGGAACACCTACAGCGGCACTAGCCGCAGCAGGCGTAGGACTATCGCTACGTATGGATTCTAATATATGGGCTATAGGTATGGGTGTTTAATGGACTGGTATATTGGTAACTATGGATGATAAAACGGCGTCTGCCCTGAATACTCTAATAGCATCAATCGAATGGACAGACGGTGACTCGCCAACTCACTAGATGGGCCCCCTAAATAGCCACTATAGGCATACAAGCCAGCAGCAGAGGGCAACACCGGATATTATTATTATTATTATTCTTCGTTATTTGGCCTTAGGACAATTTTGCAAAAATCGCTACCTTACACCGAACTACGTAACCAAAAGATTGAAAGCCTAAGTTTTCAATGCCATCTCATAGATCTCCATCAATAATACAATTGGCTTCCAAATGCCTAATATTAAACATGTTTGTTCTACTTCTTACAAATGAAATAGTTCCCGAGGGAAACGTTTTTGTCTTTATCAAAAAACGTAGTGCCCCGAGGGCGCAATATTTCGTTCGGCCGAAGTATATTACTCGCGGGATGTAAGGAATGTCTTACCAGAGGCTATTAGTATCCTTGTAGCCTTTACGAATAGGAAAGTGTGTAGGCTATCATACGTTTATTCAATTTAAGGATATATATCTACGTGAATATCTTTAAAAATTCATAGAATGTTTGTAGGAGAGATGAAATAATTTCAGTTTTCTTTCTTAGAGGCTTTTAATAATAAAGTTATTATTGTATAAACTGTGACTGAATGGTGTAGTAGGCAAACGGCCACCTTGTGACTGCTGGCATGCTAAGTGGGTTTGAATCCCACACGAAATAATTATATTAGTGATCCACAAATTATTGTTTTGGATAAGGTTGTACTTTGTGTCCGTTAATTATTGTATGTTTGTTATGTTCCTCGCGACACGGGATTTGCCCCCTAGTGCGGTTAATTAAACTATGTGGCAACGGAAGTAATAGTGACTACATGATAGTGTGTTTTTGTGAGTTCGTTTGACAGAAAAACGTATATCACATGACTGCTTTACTGTAGGTTGCCCTTATTAAAAAAAAATTGGGGCAGTCTTTGGGGACCGCGGATAGAAGTAAAAACTTTAACCTTGATCATAAACATGTCGTTATGAAACAAAAGGTCGCGTCGGATTCCTGATACTCTCTTACGGTTTAGGAGGTCAAAATTTCGTTATTTTTTACGTAGGACGCACCATTTCTGAGATATTGTAAATATTCTAAAATAATTCAAAAATGGAAAGCTTCAAAGCGTGACGATGACGAGAGTTCTATGATTTTTGTTCATCCAAGAAGTACTCAACGCGCCTAAAGAAGTTTTCACTTCAAAAATTGGCTGGTATCTCTTAACTTTAATGTCTAATATACAGTATTTTTGAAAATGTCAAATATATCAGTGTAATTTTAAATTGTGAGTATAGTTACAATGCAGCTGATTTTGCATCATAGGTTCTCAAAGATCGAGTCACGTCCAAGTCGAGGGCTTCAAGGGCTAGTAAAGTCTTGGTGCCTGTGATCTGTATGCATCCACAAAGTTAGCAGATCTCTGGCTTTGTATCAAAATACTAACATTTTAATTTAAAACGGAAATAACGAATACAGCTGAAAGTTTTTATTATACATATTTTAAATATAACAATTTGCAAACCTATGTCGCTTTATTTCTTTCAGCTTATTTATAAACTTTAAAAAAGCAAGCTCTCTCTCTCCTCTTAGCTTAGGTCCCACATGGTGGTGGGGTCAGCTTTCCAAATTATCTGCCACCACTTCGCTCTGGTTTCGATCTCGTCATCAATCACTTGGCACTCATATCTTTTTGCACTACATCTTTCCATCTTGTCTTGGGTCTGCCGAAAAAAAACCTTAATAAAAAGCAGTACGGAGTCGAAAAAAGTTATCGTATCCCTACCCCGATTTGTGACCATGATGATGAATCCTTAGTTTAAAACTGGCACAAAGGAGAATAAACTAACGCAATACCCACAATTTGTAGTAACATTATAGAAAACTAGTTTTCACCCGCGGCTTCGCTCGCGTAAATGTAGGTTAGGTTAGGTTTGCAACAGTTATTTTTTCTGGATGAAAGGTACCCTATGTCCTATTCTGTACCCCTGACAACGTGTATGCCAAATTTCATGTTGATCGGTTGAGCAGTTAAGGCGTGAAAGCGTAACAAACAAACAAACAAACTTATTTCGCATTTATAAAATTAGTTACGATAATGGATCCGGTGCCTAGTTGTTTGCAGCGTTTCAATCTTCGCAAAATCTAGTAACTAATACTTATTAGTTACTAGATTTTGCCCGCGGCTTCGCTCGCGTTAATTTAGAATTTGACAATCAACTCGGGTTGTACTCTACTTGTAATAATTCAATCATGATTCGAAAGACACGTGGCGCCATCTATTATCATAAGAACGTTATTGTTGTTTTCCTGGGGAACAGTAATTTTTTTCGGAATGTAAGGTAGCCTATGTCCGTTTCTGTACACTTGAAAATGTATATGCAAAATTTCAGGATGCTCGGTTCAGTGGTTTAGGCGTGAAAAGGTAACAAACAAACTCATTTTCGCTTTTATAATATTAGTTAGATTGATGAAGTAATATCATAGCTCAATATCGTAGATTGATATATGCTGGTCGAGTATATTTTCGTTCAAACTTTGTGCATCCTTAAAAGTGAGTTTTGTCATAATAAATAATGCCATCTGTATTTTGATAGATAGGTAGTTTTTATTTAAATGTACCTAACATTTGATGTCCCTTCAGTTTCAATTTAAAGTATTTAACTTTAATCCCATATAGTGTCAAGTTATGAGAAAATTTTAAACTTAAAATGGTTCTAATAGGTACTGATAAATATAATAATCTGCTTTATGATGCTATGGGCTTCTGCCCACGGCTTCATCTGAATGAAGTCCGCGTTAAATCATGCTGGGGTAAAAAAATCCTGTGTGGCAATTTACTAATTTATTTATCAAGCACTGTTTCATTCAAAACCGTAAAGCGATTTCAGCGTGAATAAGGACCAAACATGTCACTAACTTTAACATATAGGTACTGACTAATATTATAAATGTAAATGTGAGTTTCTTTGTTAGTTTGTTACGCCTTAACTACTAGACGATCATCTTGAAATTTCGCATACACCTTGTCAGGGGTATATAGTACAGGCACAGGTTTCATCCAGAAAAGAAGGACCATTTCCCAGGGATAGAAAAAGAAAGAACCTACGTTTACGTGAGCGAAACCGCGGGCAAAGTCTAGTTCATAATATTAGTATATCCTCGTCGATGACTATAATTTTACCGCAGTTTTTTATTAAGAAATATAAATGTTTAAAAATTTACATTTGGTTGTATAAGCATACTTTTGTTTAGTATTACATTAGATTGTAAAGTTCTTATTTTTATTTTACAGATGACGCACACAGTAGTAAGAGGATCGCCCACAGCAGCGCAGCTGTACTTGGACACAATTCTAGATGAAGTACTGCTAGAACGGGGTATCAAACCTGACCTCTCCCAAAGAGAAACGGTGACACTCACACAGCTAATGTTTCACTGTCTGAAGAGAGAGCCTAAAGGGACATTTATGGTAAGTCAATAATATTAGGCTGACGAAAATATTTTAGATGTTAACCTCAATGACTCAAATAAAATCAAAAGTTCGATAACCGTTCCTGTTTTTGATGTGAAACATCTATAGCCGCACATAAAACCGGTTGCTGGCTATGTGATAGTATTTTACATTATGCCTTATATGCCTTATTAGTTCCTGTCGTAATCTGTTCTTTTACCGCGCTATATAACGTCGTCACGTTTGCACCCGTCAAACCCCGGTGACGCTATATGGGGTCGAACCGTCGGGACGTGTTTTGTTTGCCGTTTTTTTATTATAAAGCCTGTATTTAAAATATTGTGTTGTATATCAATGTTCTCGGAATGAACTGAGCTTTTCGAACGAATATTTATCAACTGAATAATATTTTCCTAAATATTCTTCTTGTCATGTCATGTGACTTTGCGCCACACGTTCGTTCGTCGATGTTATTTGTTCCGCTGTTATCTGTAGTTTTTATAGGGCAAGTATGTTAGTATAATACATTATTGGAAAGCTTATTTTTTCTATTTTTAGACACAATAAAAACAATAGTGACTAATGTTATTTTTGTATAACAAACTGAAGCCCAAAATAACCTATTATCATTTCTCAGATTACCCGCCTTTTTTTTATATAATTTTTTTTTATTACTTTATTATATCGCATTTTAGGTTTTAATCACTATAATAGTATTATTTATTAGTATTTCTATAAAATATGTGAAAACCACACACAAGGCTACGTGGAAATAGAAAAAGTAAAACATCTTATTAGACAAATCAATTAATCTATATAATAAAGATATATAATATCATCTCAATAATATCATCTCATATTTCCAATTCGGTTAGTTTAACCAGACGTATAAACTAAAATATACACGTAAATGCGATGATTCATAACACTTATCGTAGCTTACAATGTATACTTCTAAGAAACACAAGCTTTGTTATCATAACTTTGGGTTTTAAATTATAAACATCTGCCGACCCACTCGAATAACGCTCGAGTGGCCTTGAGTGCCGGGCGGCGCGGGATGCGGGGTTTGTTGTTGTTTACATTAGCGCGCGCGCGGGGTCTGATAGGTACTTGTACAGAATAATTTTGATGTTTCACATCTGCCAGGCGTACCGTGACGGCTCACAATTTTTGAAGTGAAATCTTCTTTAGGCGCGTTGAGCACTTCTTGGGTGAACAAAAATCATAGAACTCGCGTCATCGTCACGCTTCCACGCTGTCCATTTTTGAACTATTTAAGAATATTAACAATATGTCAGAAATTGTGCGTTCTACGCAAAAAATAACGAAATGTTGACCCCCTTTAATAACCCCTAAGAGGCCACTTTTATTATTTTTTTCGCGTTGAGTCTGTGTCATCATTAATGATATACGGAACTGAGATACGATACTAGCAAGATGGCGTCGTAAAATGGTTAACACGTTTCTCAAGACGCTTGGACAGAGTTATTTTTGAAATTCATATAGGTACAGAAAGAGTTACCCTGCTTTTTTAAAAAGGAAAATATAGATTAGCCATAATTGTAGCTTAATCCTTAATCCTAACATTATAAAAGCTGTTGTGAGTTTGTATATTTGTTACGCTTTTACGCCTTAGCTACTCGACCGATCATCATAAAACTTCACATACATATTGTCAAGACAACAGAAAAGTATAAAGGATACCTTTCATTCAGAAAAAAGCACTGTTACTAACCTAACCTACATTTTAGCGAGCGAAGCTGCGGCAAAATCGAGACCTAAATATTTATCTTTGGCCATGGTATAGCCGTCTTGTTGAAAATGAATAACTTTGTATTTTTACGTCAACAAAAAAAGCCAAATCATATAATATTTTGCATTATAATTATGTAATATTATCTTCTGTTTACGCGAATGTTATTCATTGCAATTAAACTACTATATACGAAATCTAAAATAATAAATACCATTAAAATCAAAAAACATCCTAATTTCAATAGAGAAAATGGTTGGAATGTACCACCAGCTTGGGATCCAGTAATTCAAATATTCAAACCCAAGAAGAAGCAAACCACAGATAGACTTCATGATACTTTGAGCTCATTCTGCGTAAATAAAAACACCAATGATTAAATAAAGTTTGGGTACTTTGAAATAACTTCACTCGAACATTGAGACAACTACCATCTTAGTCTCTCCATGACCATGGCTGCTGAAAAGCAACCGAAACGTCGGGGAAAGTGTAAACATAAAAATATAAATAGTTTTAATAGTTGCAATAATTTAATTACCTTAAACATTAGTAAAGTTTAATAGTAATAGTAGTGTAACAGTTTCTAAATTATGTAATAAAGTGTCAAATAAACAACGCGATAAAATCCGTATATAGTAGTTTAATTTCAATTATAATTATTATGGTTTGGTTTAAAGCCATATTGATACGTCTCAAATAAGCAAAATTTACAACACTTGCATATATGGCGCATTATAGCCATTGAAATAAAAAGTCACTACACCACCAAACATTAAAATAAATTCAATAAAAAATTGACTTATGTATGTCGATGAGTCAAGATTCGTTTCCGAACGCAAGTGTGACGTCACTACCGAGTCGTGCTTGGACGCGACCGTTGGAGCGGGCGGGCATTCTATAATCGGAACTCGCACCGAGCAGACGTGTTTGTTCGAGAATACTTGCCAGTGATTATATTGTGAATTTATTTGAATAAACATTGTGAAATCGTTCTTCGTGACTATTATTGCTCGAGGCTACCCGTCATGTCGGCATCCGACGAAAATACGCGCCCACTGAGTCCGGTGGCCGAGCTGTCTGCGACATGTATATTATATGCCCTACATGTTACTAATAGAATACATATAAAGTCGTTTCTAAATTTATAAATGAATTAGATTTTGTCCGCGGCCTCGTTCGCGTAAATGTACATAGGTTATGTCAATTTTCTATACCTCGGAAACAGTAACATTTTCTGGATGAAATGTACCCTATGTCTTTTTCTGTACCCCTGATAATGTGTATGCGTAATTTCCTGACAATTAGTCGAGTAGTTAAGGCATCAAAAGGTAACAAACAAACTCATATTCGCATTTATAATATTAGTAAGGATTATTACAACTGTAATGAAAATACACTAAATCACTTATAATTTAAATAAATTCAATGTAAAATTGATTTATGTATGTTATAAGCACCACATACTATTAATAGTATATAATCATGTAAAGTTGTTTCTTAATATATATATTCATGCACAGAAATGTTTGACTTGTGCGGGAATTGAACCCGCGACCCTAGGCGTGGCAGTTAGTTACACTAACCACTACGCCATCGAGGCCGACAAACGTAAATGAATTTTCGAAATAATCAATAGGCTGTAGGACTCACAAAATTATATGTACAAACAGTGGCAATTCAATAGGTAGAGACCTAACACAATAATATAGTTAGGTATCGAAACAGATATTCTATAAAGGCTCAAATCCCCAGTCAATAAACATCAAATGCTAAACACGAGACCGGGGATTAATACCTTAATCTTGTCAATCGACGCCTATCTGTTCAATCCGCGATGACATGATGTTTGGTCCGCTGCTTCGAAAGCTATCGCATGATATGAATATTGATTGTTCCAATTATATCAACAATGTTTAAATATAGTAAAATAGTAGTTAATAGAACTGTGATTTAATTTAATGAGTACTATCCCTTGCAATAGCAGCGATAGCCTATTGGAGACCGTCAGACAGCCACGCAACTTTACAAACATTCAAATAAAGGACATAAAGAACGAGATGGGTGTAAAAACCCAGGATTCAACCTCTTCGTCTTAAATGTAAAAGTAATGAAAAGAAATGACCCCCTATATCTCGGGGGTCTTTTGACCCACAGGGCTCATATTCAAACTCGACCGAGGTATGACCCCAAGGTGTCTGCACACCAAGATACAAGTCAATATTTTTCCATTTAAAATATGTGACCCCTATATTTCGGGGGTCTTTTGACCCACAGAGCCCATATTCAAACTGGGCCGAGGTATGACCCCAAGGTCTGCACACCAAGTTACAAGTCAATCGGTCCAGTGGTTACGGAGTTATGCCTGTCACTAACATCAATCTGTCACTAACACACAGACCGTCACAAAGTGTTTTCATTAACCTCTTCGAAGAAGACTCAGAGGTTAACAACCAGACTCAGAAATTTATGGATCACAGACCCTCAGCACGGAGACAGTGTCCAGGCGACCACTTAAACCACGACATCATCCGTGCAGTCATTACCGCTGCAGCACAGAAGTACAGTATAAAACACATGCAAGGGCAAATATTTTTCATTTTAACTGAGAAGCTTAATGCGCGTTAAGCGCTTATATCTACTAATTTACTAAATGCGAAAGTTTGTTTGTTGCACTTTCACGGCTCGACCGATCATCATAACATATTGCATACATTGTCAGAGGTACAGAAAAGTACCGGATGGTAAAAACCTATTACAAAAATATTAACTACTTTGCCTGACATTGAAACCGGGCCCCAGAATTTAATTATCGCAAGCAAATATAAACACAACCTTATGCTACGAGAATAGCGCTATTAAACCTAAATATATATTTGATACGGCAGTTCTTTTATTTAAAACTAGCTGTGCCCGCAGTTTCACCTGCATTTATAGTTACTGCGCCGCCCCCGTGGGTCGTAGCGTGATGTTATATAGCCTATAAGCCTTCCTCGATAAATAAACTATCCAACACTAAAATAATTTTACGATTCGAATCAGTAGTTCTTGAGATTAGCGCGTTCAACCAAACAAACAAACAAATTCTTCAGCTTTATGTTATCTATATATTAATACGTGAAGTAAAAACTTTGTACCCCTTTTTACAAAAATTGCGCGGACGGAGGAGTATGAAATTTGGCACAGTTAAAGTTTATATGGAGAAGGAGGGGCGAATCCCAATATTTATATAAATTATGCATTAGAAATACATTAAATTAATGAAAAAGCACTATACGCACACAACCATGCATATTTTGACACACGCAGTCGAAGCGCGTAACTATGGTTACATATATCAATATATTATATCAGCAATATCTTACAGCCAAACTTTGGTCGAATTTCGAGCACTAGGCGACCGCTAGTTAGTATAGATGTAATAGTTAAAAGATAAATTACATATTTTGTATTGTTCATTTTATTCATGAACAGTTCTAATTTTCGAAACACATAGATGTCAAAACACGCTGCAATAGTAGATATACATATCCTTCGTCGCATTTATAGTGCACAGTGTGTGTATTGGCGTGTATCGTGCTGTGGCGGATAGCATCACAAATTGCTCCCCATCCTCGTTTCGAATAGTCACGGTTATTGAGCAATTTCATCTGTTTGCTAACGTTCGATGAAACTAAACAAATGCGAGTCGGACTCGCGCACGAAAGTTTCATGATTTTTTTGCCGTTTTTATAGATAATGGTACGCCATTATCTTATTATATATAAAAACGGCAAAAAAATCATGTCTGTTGTATGGGAGTAAGCCCTTAAATATTTGTTTTATTTTAATTTAATTATTTATTTTTAAAGTGAATATATAACTAAATATTCTGTGAATATTTCAAGCGTTTACCTGTTGCTGTTATCAATATCGAGCAAAAACGAGTAAAAATATCACGTTTCTTGTATTGGCGCCCCAATAAATATTTATTTTATTCTGTTTTTTAATATTTGTTGTTATAGCGGCAACAGAAATACATCTTCTGTGAAAATTTCAACTGTCTAACTATCACAGTTCATGAGATACAGCCTAGTGACAGACGGACAGACGGACGGACAGCGGAGTCTCAGTAATAGGGTCGCGTTTTACCCTATGGGTACGGAACCCTAAAATCATAAGCCGGTGTTATATTTTAGATTCCCTATCCATTTGCATACAATTTTAAGACATAATTAATTGGCCATACTTTTGTTTATCCTAATTATATTTACGCATAACAGCTTAAGCATTTATTTTTCAAACATAAACCAAACCTACTGTACGCCATAAACAATGGACAAGGTATTGCACTTGCGATCGAGAGGTCTCGGGTTCAAATCTCACTCATTGTACTACTGACGTGAACCCACTCCTAATACAAGCAATCTAGCTTAGCTGGAGGGGTTAACAAGAATACTAGTAATTTAAAAACCAAATTGCTAATAACCTTTTATAAAAAAAAAGGTGATGATACCAAAAAAATTATGCCAAAATAGTTTCAAAATAGTTGACAGTCTCGATGGCGTAGTGGTTAGTGTAACCGCCTGCCACGCCTGAGGTCGAAAAACCCAGGATTCAACCTCTTCGTCTTAAATGTAAAAAGTAATGAAAAGAATTGCCCCCTATATCTCGCGGGTCTTTTGACTCACAGAGCCCATATTCAAACTCGACCGAGGTATGACCCCAAGGTATGTGCACACCAAGTTACAAGTCAATCGATTCAGTGGTTCCGGAGTTATGCCTGTCACTAACAGACAGATACACAGACCCACATAGTGTTTTCATTAACCTCTGAAGAAGACTCAGAGGTTAATAAATTATTATTGATCGTCTTGGTGACGCAGCGGTAGTAAATTCAATTATGTGAATTTGATTAATAAGTTGGGTATAATTAATAAGTTGGGTATAATTAATAAGTTGGGTATAATTAATAAGTTGGGTATAATTAATAAGTTGGGTATAATTAATAAGTTGGGTATAATTAATAAGTTGGGTATAATTAATAAGTTGGGTATAATTAATAAGTTGGGTATAATTAATAAGTTGGGTATAATTAATAAGTTGGTATAATTAATAGGTTGGTATAATTAATAAGTTGGTTATATTTAATAACATACAATACAGTGTAAGTAGCAGCGTAGAGTCTGGGGTTTACTCCGGTTCATGGAAACTATAATATCAAACTATAGCAGACACAACTGCCTACCGTTTTAAAGATAATATAGGCGTGATACTATGTGTGTATGTAATCATCATCTCTATTTATGTACTGTCCTATCAGGAACACATGTGGTTTCAAACCTCTGACGTCTGACCATCTAACCAAGTATTGGTTATCAGAGTATGTTCAGCCGAGATCAAGACAGAGTTTGTCATTGTTGAGTGTGTCCTTAAACTTAAAAATGCTGGTGTTGCCACAATGATACCAACACTGTCTCTCCAATTGAACCTTAATTATTTAAACTTTGTGTGACCCACAAATGGTTGTTCCAAGTCTAGGTGTTCTTTGTGTCCGTTGTTTGAATGTTTGTAAAGTCTCACTGAATTAGAATTATTCACAGTGCGGGAGAAATATTAAAAAAAAATGTTAATGTTATTTTTGTACTTTCAGATTAATGGAGCAACCGGTGAAGTGGTCACAAACGAGCAAGTTCTCCGACGTGCTGTCTCACTTGCACGTGCCCTCGTAGCCGCGGGAGCGAAAGGGAAGCACGTCATGCTGCTTACGAGAAACCATCAACACATGCTTGTAGTCTACCTTGCTGTACTGTTCGCTGGCATCGAACCATTCTTGATGGATCCTAATACGACAGTTTGTAAATACTCTTATATAAATTAATACATAAATTTAAAAAATCGCCAATCAATTAAACTTTGCCTAACTTGCGCATGAGTGTCGGGTTTGGTACCCGGGCGAGCAAAGTGGTTGAGTCGTGATAGAAAATCAAGAAATTCTTGGTAACAGCACGGTGTTCGCAACTGTACTTGCTTGACGGCATACACTCGTCTTCTATCATATGGAGTCAAACTAAATCTGACAAAATGTCACCCACATTTTGTCAGATTTGGTGTCTTATGTCATCAAGTCTCTACTATGATATTATAGATATTTTTGTGAGTAGTAGAGCCTCGGTGATTTCAGCATGAATGGGCCGGCTCGACCGGGGAAGAACTACCCTCTCACAGAATATCGACGTGAAATAGCAGTTTTCCTACTGTTGCGTTTCGGTCGGTGAGTGAGTGTTTCCGGCACATAGACCCAATCAAACTCTTTTCCCCTTCCCGCTCCTTCTCCTTCCCTCTTCCTTTCTTAAAGGGTCGGCAATACGCAAGTGATGCCTCTGGTGTTGCAGGCGTCCATAGGCTACGGTGACTACTTACCATCAGGTGGGCCGTATGCTTGTTTGCCACATTAGTTATATAAAAAAAAAAAATTTTTTTTTTCGCCCCACCTGATGGTAAGTATATATATAATATATATAACAGCCGTAATAGATCATTTGCATTCTTTATAGTCATAGTGTTCTCATAATCGTACGTTATAAATCTTTGATATATAAATAGGCAACACAAAACAGTTGAGACTTTTCCTTCTATGCTTGACAACCGATTTTCGTTATTTTGTGCTTTGTTTAATAGCTATTGAGCTACAAGAGCAGTTAGTCATATTATCTTCAAAGAAGACTACCGGCCGGATATCGTTAATAGTATAATAATGTTATGCCTCTAAAGTCTGGAAAATTGATTTAAAATGACTAAAATATTTCAAATCTTCTTTTTGTACAGACATTATGATGAGCAATAAAAAATAAACTAGAATGTAAGTAAACTAAGACATTATTAAATTTCTTAGAGTGGAACGTTACTTTAATAAATTTACTTTATTGTTAAAATGTTGTATTATAAAAGCCTCTATTTTTTATCTTCTAAGCCTTCAAGATATTTGTAAATATGTACAGCAGAGTATTCAATTTATTCTCAGCATCATTTCTTTCTACTACTGTCTCAGTGGCGCGGCGGTACTGAATGCGACTGTTGTGCAAGAGATCTCAGGTTCAAATCCCGAGTCGACCAACCAAAATTTCTTAAATTTTCTGTAAGAATTTTTCAATAGCAGCCTGGAGTTAGACCAAAGTTGACGGCGTTGCAATATTTCATGCCTCAGACCACCAAAGTCGTTAGTCCTGTGCTTGATGTTCTTCCAGTTGTGTCGAATTACCGCCCCATCAAATTATGGAAGTTAAGGAAAAGAGAGTGCACTAGTGTTTGTACTTCAATATCTCTTGCGCACTTTAATATCTCTTGCGCAGTGTCCTTTAAAATTGGCCGCCGTGACCGAATTGATGGACATGCTTTTATTCCTATTGAGACTCAATCTTTGTCTTATAGACGAGCTCACCCACTTTCTGAACCTTATCGAGCCGTCATACGTGTTCTACGACCGCGAGCACCATGAAGTGCTGCAGGAGTCTCTGGACAACTTGGAGATCAAGCCTACGGTGTTTGTTGTCGATGAACCGGAACATTTGATGAAGTTTGTCTGCGGCTGCAATGATGATGTCGACAGCTTCCAGTAAGTATTAACTACGCCATATAAATAGGTCAAACCTTCCAACGTCTCGGCTAAAATACACTCTATAACAACTCTTCAAGTACATTAGTTATGTCAATGAAAATATACAATAATTAAAAAAGAATATATCACTATTATAGTGTTAACAAATATCTCACTGAAAACCTTTTGAAATAATGAAATCTATACTAATATTATAAAGCTTTTGTTTTGAAGAGTTTGTTTGTTTGAACGCGCTAATCTCAGGAACTACTAGTTCGATTTGAAAAATTATTTTAGTGTTGGATAGCCTATTTATTGAGGAAGGCTATAAGCTATATAACATCACGCTACGACCCGCGGGGGCGGCGCAGTAACGATAAATGCGGGTGAAACCGCGGGAACATCTAGTAATAATAATAATAATAATAATTTTATTTATTTCCTCCACAATATAGTTACATTGGTATAGTCATCATAAGTAACATTTCATTAACAAATAAAAAGAATTGTATATTGTGGGAGACTGGTGCCTAAACTAGGCTTGAGGCCTGTATTTCAGGACACCAGGTCTGCCCCCTGGCGGACATTTACAGTTTTATACATGCACTCATATTTTACGGACTATTCTGTAACAATGTTTGAAGAATATTTTGTTTCCCTTTTTTACTATGGTATTTTGTTAGTAGGTAATTAAGTACGTAATTGGATTGTGTAAGAGTGCGTGTGTGTGTGTGTGTGTGTGTGTGTATGTGTGTTTGTTTATTATATGTGCGTATATTTTAGGTAAAATTATACTTGATTAAATCATTTCAAAAGTAAGTATGTAATTTCTAAAGTAAACGGTTTTACTACACCAATACAGCGAGGAGTTTTTCAGTGTCATGGTAAGTTTGATCCTGTAGCCAGTCGCTTAACTTCATTTTGCACTTGATTTTTTGAAGTTCATAAATTGGTAATAATCCATTTACTTTCTTATATAAATAAGGGCCAAGGTGACAAAAGAAGCGTTTGGAGTACATGGTGGTAAGACGTATAGGGTTGGGATGTACTGGGTTGCATTTCCTTTTGCCACGGGATAGAGTGGGGTTATACGTCAATAGGTTATGCTGCATCAGAACGGTTTGCCGTATGAACAACTGACGGACAGTTAAAACTTTCGCTTTCCGGTAGAGAAGGGTAGTGGGATACCTGAAAGGCAAGAACAGTGATACCTTTAGTACTGCTCTCTGCGCCCTTTCTAATTCTAAGATAGTAGTTTGTGCAGCACCACCCCAGGAGGTGATGCCGTAGGTTAGTATAGATTGAGCGAGGGCAAGATAAACTGATTTTTTGAGATTCTCATCCGCTACAAGTCGCAGTCTTAAAGACAAAAATTAGTTTTCGCATTCTGCTACAAAGTGTGTTAATGTGTTCCGTAAACCTTAGACTACTATCAATTATAATTCCCAAATATTTAACAGCATTAGCTTTGTGAAGAGGTGTGCAAGAGCAGACGGCGTTTTGTGAATTCGGACAAGTGTGAGCAATAATAGCGTGCGGTGTAACTGGATGTGATGCCTTTTTGTGTACAATTTCCAAATTGACGTAGTGTGTTTTGTCTGTGTTAAGTGTGAGTACATTATTTCGCAGCCATTCTGATACAGTATTAAAACCTGACTGTGCATATTTATAGGCCTCATTCCACGTGTCGGCGCTAAATAGAAGGGCAGTATCATCTGCAAAAGATATTATTTGGGAGACTGAGCAAACACAGGTCATTTATGTATATGAGAAAGAGTGTAGGCCCGATTACACTACCTTGAGGCACCCCGTAAGTAACCAGACGCTCGTTACTCATGTACTCGCCCACCTTTACACGCTGTGTTCGCTCACTAAGGTAATTCTCAAACAGTTTGAGTTGCAGCCCTCTAATTCCTATGCACTCCATCTTCCGGATAAGGATAGGGACAGAAACCGTGTCGAATGCCTTAGCGAGATCTAAAAAGATTCCTAGGACCTTTTGCTTTCTATCTAGGTTGGTAACAATATAGTTAGTCAAATCGTGAACTGCATCAGACGTTGACTTGCCAGCTCTAAAACCATACTGTGACGAAGAAAAAACATTGTTTTTATTTAAATAATCCATAAGCCTTTTGTTCATGATTCGTTCCAGTATTTTGGATAGGGCCGGCAACACAGCTATAGGTCTATAATTGTTGACACAGTTTCTGTCCCCGTCCTTGAAGACAGGATGAATGATGGCTTTCTTAAAAGACTTGGGGAATTGACCTGTACTTATTGCAAGGTTACATATATGGGTGAGTGGGGGTACGATAAGGTCTTTATGTTTTTTTAGAAGATTTCCAGATATTCGGTCCCATCCCACAGCACAATCATTACGAAGAGACATAACTATTGCTGAAACTTCTGTTTCATCTGTAGGTAGAAAGGCCATAGATTGTGATGTATTATTGCCAGTAAGTGATGGTAACTTTGGTGAATTATTCGTTTTTGCCGCGAGATTATTTCCTATGTCAGCAAAAAAGTTATTAGCATCATTTACAGATTGTTGAGGTGTAGCCGAAGATATCAAAAGTTCGTCATTGTTGCCTTGGTTTTTGACTCTATTTGTAATGGAATTTATTGCTGTCCATAATTGCCGGCTATTGTTGCCAGCGTCACTAATGCTTTGCTTATTGTAATTTATTATAATATAAAATGTTTAAAGAAATCTTTCCTCCTCTTTTCTAAATTGCCTTGCCCAACAGGCTCTACGATGATCAAAACTTACCATTGTACCCACCACCAAAGCTAACATTGTGGAATGCAATGAATATATTGAGTATTGAGTAATTCTCTGGAAAAGGTGACCGCCTAAATATCTTTACCTTCCAAGCAGTGTAGTTAGCCTTATATAAATGGATCTCAGGGTTGCAGATGCAGTACCGGATGACACAGCCATGCTCCTGCCTACCAGTGGCTCCACTGGTCTACCTAAAGCCGCTGCTCTGACGCACAGGGGAACGGTAGCACAGTTACCTACAGTATGGTGAGTAGCAGAGAACACACGGATGGCGTAGTAGGTCAACATGTCGCTAGGCAGGTGTAGCGGCACCTTGTGGTATGCGTCTGAACAGTAGTCCCTTCCCACACGGGACAACTGTTCAAACGCATAACGATGTGTGATCCACATGTCTTATTTTTTTAAAGACAACTCACATACTGGCTTAATGCAACATAGAATTTTTGCTTCGAATGATAAATAAGGATGGTGACCTTATCATGGTGCATATTGTTGACTAATTGCACTGATTATAATGTATATTTTCACATGTATTTACAAAATCAAATCTATTTTTATGATGACGTTTAACTATAAAATTGATTACTACCCGATCAGGAAACTGGGTTTCCATACACTGATCTCTTTTGGGTCTGTCAGTCGATACTAAAGCAATATCTTATTCCTCTATTTTATGTTAGCAATTGACATAGTTATACAGCACCAGAAAAAGCCCTTGTGGCAAAAGACTTTAAAAATATTAAATTAAAATCAAGAAAACTCAAAATTAAGAAAAACATTTGTAAATCACACTACTTTCTGTTTAGATGCATTGATAGTAAACCATTTAACGCATTTTGGCACCCGGGGAATCCTGTAGAAATGACGTCACAAAAAACACGTTCCTTTAATATAAAAAGCAAGCTTCTAGACTGGTAGTGTCTATATTGTAAATAAGAAGTTTCATATTATTTATGATTTATGTCTGAAGATAAACACGGCCTACATTATTACATTTTCATGCTGCCTACAGCATGTAGGCAAAATTAATAAAATACCGGTTCAGTAAATCCTGGGGCGTTACCTTCATAAATTATATCCGGATAATCCTTCCACGGGACCTTTATATCTTAAAAAAGTACCATTTTCATACAGCCTACATTTTTCATTTGCTTTTTTTGCGGGTTAATGTGACGTTTGTACCTCAAACGACTCAAAGGTTTTTAATCAAATTTATATTTTTGTTGTACTAGATTGCATTTTCCTGGGCCATAAGATAGAATATATTTTCTTTTTTATACTTATAGACGCCGAAAATTTAATTTTAATTTTGATGTCATAAAATAATATAACATATTATCAGATAACATAACATCGAAATCTATAAAACTACCAATATTCAAAACTTTCCAGGTAACCTCTTTATTTCGGACCAAATGATTGTACTATCAGAAAATAAAGACCGCTTAAGATAATTTTCTGGCGAAATAAAATTAATATTAAATACACTTGTTCATACATTTTAACAGAATTTATATTATTGGCTAGTCGTCTTTATGGACTCACGTCGATTGGTGACAAGCATATTATTGCCGTCTGCCGGACATACCTTTAGATTTCAGATAGAAAAACCCAGTATCACTTTACTCGACTTGGTAACCGGACCCGGTCACGATCATTAGGCGCAAATTTATGACACCGGACTAATCACATTCGACTAATTCAAAAATTAGCGCATCGCATACACAAGCAAGCTTTAGTCATTTTATCAAATACATAATATTTAAATTTACTTTCAGGGCATTCCACACAAAGTTCCCAACACCGACTAACCTGGTGATGATTCTGACCAGTATCCAGTGGGCTACTTTCACCATGATGATCACCACTTGCGTGGTGTACCACGTGCCAGTCTTGATATCTCCCAAGCCCAACACAGTGGAAAATGTCACAGAGATGATAGCCAGATTCAGGGTGAGATAATATTTTAAAATCTCTTAATGCTACGGTAATCTGAAAGTTCAAGAACTGGTATGATGGAAATATTGCCAGCTGTATACAATGTACATATGTAGATAGCTTCATCCCTATATCCCTGAAGAAGTAAGCATGGCAAGCAGGTATCTTTTTAACCGACTTCAAAAAAAGGAGGTTGTTACCTCATAACTTTCGACTGCGTGAACCGATTTTGATGATTATTTTTTTATTTAAAAGTTCCATCACCGACTCCATTAATAACAATAATTTTATTATTCACAAGAATATGCAATTATTTATTAACTTTTTAGTGCATTTTAAGTTTTAGAATATTCTTCTTTGAAGTCGGTTTTCTTTTTTGTCAAATTTTTTAGTAGGTCTAGTTTGAATTCGAACAGAATACACCAAGCATACACACGCCATTTAATTCTTTCCTTGTGAAATAAAAGCAAATCTGAAATTACCGCGGCAACTTTAGATTCGTTCACCATCCAATGAATTACAATTTATTAATTTATAAACCATGTTGCTACTAATCCAGCAGATAAATATTTTCAAAATCCTAACTAATATTATAAAAACGAAAATGAGTTTGTTTGTTTGTTTGTAACCTTTTCACGCCTAAACCACTGAACCGATCATCCTGAAATTTTCCATATACGTTGCCAGGTGTACAGAAACGGACATAGGCTACCTTTCATCTCGAAAAAAGTTACTGTTCCCGAGGAAAACAACAATAACGTTTTTATGATAATAGATGGCGCCACGTGTCTTTCGAATCATGATTGAATTATATTATTACAAGCAGAGTACGACCGAATTGATTGTCAAATTCTAAATTAACGCGAGCGAAGCCGGAGGCAAAAGCTAGTCTACAATATTCAAAACTGTTTTTTTCGACACATAATAAGAAAATCTAGGTCTCAGTGAATAAATCGAACGTAGTACAAAGACCAGCGTACCCCAAGATTATTCAATAACTCCTCAAAGATTTGCACACTTGGTCGGCCTGCTAACTTTAACTCCATTTGTTATGAGAAACTTCCTTCCTCCTTTATTACTTCGCTAATTAAAGATTTACATTACTTATTGTAAAGTACAAGCTTACCTAACTATAGATTATGTTTGCAGTACATGTATAAACGTTTTTTTTGTAGACCCTTACTTTATTAACAGTAGAATAAAAATGTAATATTAGAAACAGCCTAAAACACGTCATGTCTCTGACCTAGTTCAGGTAATACATTGTAAAAACAGACTTCATAAACAAGTCCCTTGTGTCCAATATTTAAATTGTAAATGTTTTCCTTTAGATTAAATATAGTTTTAATGTGAATTTAATACAATAATAATATAATAATATTCTACCACATACACAAACACCATCTAGCCCAAACTAAGCAGAGCTTGTAATATGGGTACTAGACAATGGATAAACATACATATATACCTTTTTTTTTGTAAACACATACATATTATACATAGAAACACCCAGACCAAGACAAACATCCATGTTCATGCACACAAAATGTTTGACTTGTGCGGGAATCGAACCCGCGACTTCAGGCATGGCAGTCGATTACACTAACCACTACGCCATCGAGGCCGTCATATATCAATAAGTAGCCTGGAATGTGTACATAATTTTGTAAAGACTTTTATTTATTGAATAAAATTTATTATTATTATTATATTGTACGACTAGCTGACCCGCGCAACTTTGTCTGCCTTACATAAGAGAATTTTCCCCGTTTTTGCAACATTTTTTATTGATGCTCCACTCCTATTAGTCGTAGCGTGATATTATGTAGCCTATAGCCATCCTCGAAAAATGGGCTATCCAACACTAATATTTTTTAAAATTCGAACTACTATTTTCTGAGATTAGCGCGTTCAACCAAACAAACAAACAAAAAATCTCTTCAGCTTTATAATATTAGTATATATATTTCATAATTACTCCTCTCGAGTATCAAAATACATAGTACTTGAAGTTATTTGGTTTATACATTAAAATAATAGTATTAATACCGCGGTACGGTGCTGAAGATAATCGGAGTGGAAAACCATACTTTCTAATATAGTGTTAGTATTCCGGTGAAGTCAAAAGTTTCTCTAATTAGCAGTTGCTTAAACCTTAAAACTCTCATTTATATAAAACGTGATGACTCCAAAGATTAAAGTTATTAAAGTGCTAAGTAAAGACGCTAATGACGCCATTGTCCACGAACATAACAGTACATACTAATTACTTTGAACGAGCTGCTGAAAATTTTGTTAATCAAAATTCTGTGTTAAACGTGTATTACAAATTTTAACTATGGTTATAATCTTTTAAATGTTGACCGTCCAGTTTAAATATATGTATTATTTTTAAAAGCTCGAGTTTGAGATGTTTGATATGTGTAGTAAAAGTTATACGTAGCACCTTTTTCTTGGTGATTCACAATGCAATATTACAAGCGGCGATATTCCACACAATGTGAGATAAGATATAGCTGCATGTGATTTTTCAACTGTAGTAATAAGGAACCTGGTGCCATGAACATCTATGGCAGTTATTATTGGGAAAATCAGTGCCCTCTAATATCCTGACACTGATCTAGCCTTAGGGTATCGTTAGCCTTCGGGTTGCGGGGGTCAGATGGCAGTCGTTCCGTGTAAAAACTGATATCCAGTCAAATCCGGTTAGACTAGAAAGCCGACCCCAAGTGACTTGAGAATAATAAAGGCTAGGGAGAAGAAGTAGTGAGAAACCTTATTATTATTACCAATTTGCACCACATAAAAGAATTAATACGGAAGGAACGGCGTCTAAACTATTCTGGCTGTCTTCTTTAGGTCTTCTCGCCGGTCTAATTAGGTTCACTAATATGATACCTGATATTTACCTAATGAGTACCGTCTTATTGTTGTCTTTGTAGCCAAAACACTCCAGAAAACGTACCTACTCACTTAACGTTTTGCAAACGCAGCTTGCAATAAACTTGAATCACAAAGACCAACTGCAATTACTTTGATGAGCTAAAACCACGACCAATATCTATACTAATATTATAAAGCTGAAGACTTTGTTTGTTTGTTTGTTTGAACGCGCTAATCTTAGGAACTAATGGTTCGAATTGAAAAATTATTTTAGTGTTGGATAGCCTATTTATCGAGGAAGTCTATAGGCTATATAACATCACGCTATGACCCACAGGGGCGGCGCAGTAACGATAAATGCGGGTGAAACCGTGATTTGTATGAGTGTGTTCCACACTATGGAGGTCGTTGGTATGTACTTCATAATATCCAAATATAACGCTAATCCTATTTTGAATTGAATGGTGAAAATCCGGCACATTTTCCAGAAATATTTTATCATTACATTTGAGCCATAACTCAAAAATACAAGGGGAAAAGATCACTGCAAGCTGTCAGCCATTGAGAGGAAACAGATGTAGATAAGTATATTTTAAAAGTATCTTAAAACTGGTTAGGTTGAGATGGCTGCCATTTTTCTCAATTTAAGATATTACGAGTTTCGTATATAAAGGAGAAGCCTTATCAATCTATCATAAATCATAAAACATACGAGCAATTAAGAAGAAAAATTACTCGATATATCAAGACAGCGCGGCGAAAATACCTAAGCCTATAGAAGGCTGAAATACACTTGGTTATATCAATAACCCTAACCTAATAAAATAATGTATGAGTAAATAGGTTAGCTAATTTAGACATACAATATGATATTACATATTTTTATACGTAACAGCCTAAATTGGAAGAGCCATGTTGAAGAGAAAGGTGTGTTTTGTATGGCTCCCAGAATATGTAACCATTTACCAAAGTCAGAAGAACAAAATGTTACAATATTTAGAACGAAGTTTAAAAACTGTTATTAGAACGAAGTTTAAAAACTGTTATTACTCTGTAAGTGAATATTTATGTGATAAACTTTAAAAATAAGTAAGTAAAGATAATTTAAGAGAATAGGATTATAAATAGATTAAGTAGTTTTAGGTATTGTGTCTTAAAATTTATTAAATTGCATGCCACAAGACCAGGTACAGCGATGTCTAACTATATAAATAGATATAAGTACTTAAGACCCCATGTAGCTGTTTTTGCAATAGAAATAATAAATAAATGAATTAATCAATGAAAAATTTTCCGATTTTTTGTATTTTATGCATAAATGTACTGTTTCTTGTATCCTATACTTTCGATACCCTGATTGAAATTACAGAATACCAAAAACGGAAGGTCTATGCATGTTTACTGGACAGGAAATTGCATTGTGTGATGATTTTATTGAAATTAGTTGGCTAAATGTGGACATATCGTACATTTACCTATCTTCTTCGAAATCACTTTTTACGGCGTGATAGTTAAAGTTGGATCACACGGAAAAAAGTATTCTACACAAATATTACAATTTCACTGTCTGACACTGGAAAATACGTAGGTCAAGAGTTATCTTATTTTTTTCTACCTGAAGGTCAAAAGTTATCTTAATTTTTATCATAACAATCAAAGCTGATGAAATAAATATTGTTCCAGCCAACGTGGACCTTCTTCGCACCAGCTTTTGCCAGCGCCTTAGTACCAGCGATAAGACCGGACCAGTTAAGTTCTCTGGAGTCGGTGACCTTACTTGGAGCACCAGCTACTCCTGAACTTATGAAAAGTTTTGAGGTACTCGTTTCTATTTCTTTATATCATATTGGACAATATTATATGTGAAACCATTTGCCTTTATACATACGAGCTTTAACGTTATCAAATGGTAAGTTTGTGCGAATATCGGATAGTTTATTTAATTTCCATTATTTATATAAAATATCATATTATTATTAACATCATAATTTGATTGAAATTAAACTACTATATACGGATTTTATCGCGTTGTTTATTTCAAACCTTATTACTCAATTTTGAAAACTGTTACACTACTATTACTACTAAATAACTACACTGGAACATTGAGACAACTACCATCTTAGTCTCCCCGTGACCATGGCTGCTAAAAAGCAACCGAAACGTCGGGGAAAGTGTAAACACAAATATAAATAGTATAATAGTATAGTAATAGTTTTAAAAGTTTCAATAATTTAATTAGCTTAAAAAGTTTAGTAGTAATAGTAGGGTAACAGTTTTCAAAATTTTGTAATAAAGTGTCAAATAAACAACGCGATAAAATCCGTATATAGTAGTTTAATTTCAATGAATAACATTCGCGTAAACAGAAGACATTCTTCAGACAGACATTATCATAATTTGATGCCGGAATGATCTGGCAAAATTTGATTCTCACTCGGATCTCAGTTCTAGCTTTGAACCTCATTTATTCGTAAATCTATGTGAAGTTACTTATAGAGTTCATTAAATCTTTCAATACCTATTATTGGAAAATCATATGGTCTCTCATAATTTACCACATAATATCTGTAAGGCAATAAAAGAAATCTATGAATTGTGTAATTTGTTAAATTATTAGGTTAGGTATAATTTAGAAATTGGCAATATAATCGGGCACAGTGTTGTATCTATTAAGATTACCATTTAGATATCTCTATGAATTGCCTTCATGCCAATGATTCCATCGCTATATTCTGCTTCGGTATTGCATAAACATGGTATTAAAATTCAAGGAAATGGTTCTGTGTTATTATTATGATTGCAATCTTACCGTTAAATACTTTGGTCCATATACACACAAATATATTTTAAAGCTAGTAGCTTAGAGATATGTATTCTGAATTGGTATCTATGTAGTCAAAATAATATTTGTGAACAAATATAAGTAAGTATTGAAAATATACATTAAACTGGTGGCCTTGCAAATACAAATGCACCAGGTGCTCTTTTGTAACATGTCCAGCTGTTAGTACAGGTAACTCGGGATTGGTACTGTTTTGTGTTGTGCAAACGTCATATCTATTAGGCGAGATTGCCGCATACCATGAGGTGTGCAGCTGCTCGTACGACGTGTAAGTTGTCCAGCTGACGAAGAAATATATAACACGTGTAAATTATGTTGTAGGCCAAATTGCCAAAAACTGCTCGACTGCTCGACGGTTACGGTTCCACTGAAGCCCAAGGCTTTATTGCGATACCAGACAAGGAGGCTCCTTTCAAATCCAATGGACGTGTCGTCAATTGTTTGTACTACAAGGTACCTATTCTTTCAGTGCTAACTATATAGTCAACACTAGGTAGTTTCGTTTGCTCTTAGCACAAGAGGTATGAATTGTTATGGAGATTAAATAAGCCATGCTTGGTACGCTGAGATTGGCGTATAAAAATGGATTGATACTTTAAGGTAGGGACCATAATATTATTATAACGTAAATGTTGCTTCTTTTAACTAATAAGATATTTATAATGTTATATATTTATCTAGTGGTCTAAACTATCCATCGTGAGATGAAGCAATATGGTATCTATTTAATTATACAACAGATATTAAAAAATTATTGTCAAAATCAAATATCAGAATTTTGATAATAAAATAGATAAAATCTGTACTAACTTCAGATCACAAAACAGATGAAATTTTTCTGTAACGGTTTGGAAGTCTAGACGCATTATTTTTTTGTCTAGTTGTATTATAATATAATTATTTATTATAATATAACTAGACACATTATAATATTGTTTAAGCTTTATGGATATATTTTTTATAAAATCGACATTGATGAGTCCTGTCCTAAAATGCTTTTTCAATTACCGTGAACATTCATTTTTGCGTGAAGACGCTAATCTTAATCTTAAGATTAATAAGAGATAGCCTCAAAAGCATTAAAATAATCTGATCTAAATATAATCTCCACCAGTCTATTAAGAACGTCTTCCTTAATTACCTTTTTAATAAAATAAAAGTGGCCGAGGGATATTGTAAGATTTTTATGCGCTCATAAAATTTATGTTTTTCTAGATTGTTGATGAGAACGGGCAAGAGCTGGGATTAAATCAAACTGGTGAGTTATGGGTGAAAGGTGCCAGCATTATAAAGGTAAATTATTACACGCTTACTTTTCCTTTCCTTGTGAAAATATTTTCTATATTACTAGACCCAGAGCGAATGCTACACTTGTTCACTATTTCTTTTCCTTTTAAAAAGACTACTCCAACCATAGGAGTAATTCCTGTGTCGCGGGGAATATTACAAACAGTCAAACAACGGACACAAAGCACACCCAGACTCGGAACAATCATTTTGTGGATCCCACAATTTTTTGTCCCGTTTGTGATCCTCAGCGCCGAGGCAACCACGCCATCCGTGCAGGCACTATCTCAACGCAGACTCTAGTGGCATGTTCGTAACATGCTGTCAATATTATGTTTTATAAGTATAATAATATACGAACACTATCTACAGTTGACGGCCTAGTGCCAGTATTTGAGTAATGGAGGGGCTACATTAGCGGGCTACGGCAAATATTCGTGTTAACGCGATGAGTGTGGCCGGCTAGATCGTTGCAACGCGTTATATTCGGGCGAAGACGATGTATTATC
Organism: Catocala sponsa; assembly: GCA_963564715.1. NCBI lineage: Eukaryota > Metazoa > Arthropoda > Insecta > Lepidoptera > Erebidae > Catocala > Catocala sponsa. The sequence goes on from OY751343.1 coordinate 1,078,238, forward strand.
GGGGCTGGTTCATATCCGGCTCGAAAGCCCAAAAAAATGTTGGGGTTATCTCGTCATTGACGGTAACGGGTAGTTATTTGTATAGTTGTAGGTTTAGTAAATAATTCACAACGCACCACTTTACGTTAAATAGTTTATTTCACTATAAAGTCTACGGCTATGTTTACGTACCTGAGTCGCACTTTATGTAATACTAAGTTATTATTATAAACACTGATATATGATACACATTAGCGCGTGATGAATGTTTAGGTACGACTAATTAATTAATTGTTTGGTAAATACGAATTGTGCTGTATGAGCGTTATTGGCTCGTACAGAGGCCCTGTCGGTAAACTGGCGCCCATCAAAGGAATATGGCGCGCCAATATTCGCTTGGGTGGCTACACCTACGTTCGTTCATAACAGGTCGAACAACACAACCCGGCACGATGTATTGCGTCAATGCGACATGAGTCTTCGCGCGCTTAATGTAGACAAGAACATCGCATATGCCCGTAGACGATGTTTTTGGCGCGTCAACGCGACACGAATCTTCGCCCGCTAATGTAGCCCCAGCATAAAAGAAACAAAAAACGAAACTAGAAATGGCAATATAAAACGTTCTACTTCCAGTTTACTGGACAAAAAAAAATGTATACTATTGTTTTGACTGCACGGATGACGTAAAGGTTTGTGTTCATGTCGCCACAGCCATCGCGCTAGTGTTGTGGGTTCGATACCTACACGGGAAAAAAAATTGTGTGGTCTCCAAATATTTGTTTCGAGTGTGGGTGTTCTTTGTCTCTTTTCTTTGAATGTTGTATAGTCTCCCGCGACACAGGAGATATTCCTAGTGCGGAAGTTGTATTTTCTAAATATATATATACTTTAAATAAATTGGGTCTGTTAGTATATCGCAGCTCTAAGCATTATTTTATTGATCGTTTTATATTTAGCTTACGAGCGCGATTTTTAATGATTCTATTATTCGTAGTTCTTGGTGTAACTAATCTTTACATCAACTACCTAGTTAAATAATGGTTTATTAAGTGACAATTTATAAACGTGGAATAGTAATAGGAATATTTTATTTTATAACATGGTATTCGAGATTTATTTGTTGTTCAGCTACTTATAACGCTGACTGTACCGATGCCCTTAGCCTTGACTATTCAATTTAATTTATTTAGGGGTAAATATCCATGTCATTTTAAAGCTCTTATCCACCGTTCAGTTCTATACACCCAAAACACGTACTAGGAATACTACACTGTTCTCAGTAAAACTTATAGTATAACTTAGAAATCACAATTTTCTACCTCATATTTGATTGTCGTGGAACTCTGTCATTGGCAAAATTTGTAATGTATATGTGTAAAAAAGCTGTAAAGTTTCCTTAAAATAAATAAAAGTTGTATTTTTTATAATCCACATTAATTATTTTTGTCTCCTAAATACTAAAATTATTATCTGGACAGAGGTTAATACATAGTATCAAGACTTAGTGCTACTTAAGTAACGACATAATTATATAATTAAATCAACGTCTTAATCTATTACAACTTAAAATTATGTCGGAGTACTTAGGAGTAACTTTGTTATAATCCATTAAATTGAGTTTTAGTTTAGCTATTTCTATTCTTTACTATTTTATAATCAGTTTGAGTATTTCAAATAATAGTCCAGTCGAATTACTGAATTTAAAAAACATAGTCTTTGTTTTCTAGTATACAATGATCTCCTGAAAGCTTCTTTCATGGGTAGAAATGATCAGTGCTCTCTATCAAAACAATAGTCTAGATTTGAGGTGGTCCTATGTAGTGTATAGTTTTATTCTCACTAAGTATTAAAACATAATATTGCGTTAAGCCCATATTATACTCATCAAGCAAAACAGACGTCGACAGACAGGATTTTTTTTTTATTCGACTGAGGTGGCAAACAAGCATATGGCCCACCTGGTGGTAAGTGGTCACCGTAGCCTATGGACGCTTGCAACACCAGAGGCATCACTTGTGCGTTGCCGACCCTTTGGTAGAAAAAGGAAGTGGGAAGAAGGAGCGGAAAAGGGGAAAGAGGGTAATTGGGCCTCCGGTAACGAAAACCACTTTTTTGCGTTATGCTTTATAAAATTGGTAGGTATCCTTTTGTGTGTTTATGTGGAATATCCACCATGAACTTGCGACGCTAATTTATTTGTGTGGTCGTTCGATGGTAGAATAGGGAAGAAGGAATTAAATTATGCAATTTCTATTCATAGTTGTGTCAATTCCATTATAACTGATAATACCTATATGTTTTTCCAACCCAGAAATATCACAAAAACGACAGTTCTTATAACGAGTCGTTCACACCAGACGGCTGGTACCTGACTGGTGATCAGTTCCACGTGGATGAGAATGAAAGACTCGCCTTCGTCGTCAGGACGAAATTCAGCTTCAAATACAGAGGATGCCAGGTCAGTTGAAGAATAACATTCTATGTGTCAACCTATTTGTATTTATAGTTAAATATAGATCTAGGTGGACCAACGACCTGGTAAGGATCACGGTTGAATGCGAGTGGCCCAAGACCGGTCTGTGTGGAAAATCTTGATATTTTTTTTATTTTTATTCTTTTATTTATTAGGAACTTTTGAACACAGTTCATGCCAGTTCCATCGTAAACTAAACTAAATATATCGTATAATTTTAATGTACAAACTATATATAGGTTTTACAAAAACCTTACTGTATCTAATAGTACAAGCAATTGTAACATTAAAAATTAACTAAGGCATAAATCATCCTAGCCTCACGAGACAAAGGCTTAGCTAAAAATATATGAAATGTGCCTATGTCTAATCTATTTACATTTAATAATTGAATTATATTATTCCTTTCGGACTCGTTCCGGACACATTCCATTAAAACATGTTGCACATCCTCTTTTTATTGCAAATTTCGCAATTAGGCGAATCTATTTTTTTCATAAGAGACGCAAATGTTCTTAATGGCATGTGACCAGAACGGATCCTATATGCAGTCACTAATGTTCTGCGACTAATTTCCACACTATCAAACCATGGGACGTGAGGAGGTTGATTTTGAATAATTTTGTACCAAATACCCTTGGATTTAGATTGTTCATTAAAATGTACCATCCATTTATCATAACAGTAATTTTTATATTTTTTAAGTATCTCTGCATATATGGGTAGAACAAAAATTTCTACGCCAGACGTAGCTGCCATTTTCGCCAACCTATCAGCCTCCTCGTTGCCCCACAATCCAATATGTGATGGTATCCACTGCAGCACTATGTCCATGTTATTTAAAAGAAGTAAGTAAATTTTACGCAACACCGCATAGGCAATCGATACACCTCTGAAACCAGAGGCGCATCGTGCCAAATGCTGAAGACTGCTTTTACTATCAGTAAATATTACAACTTTTGTTTTATGTTGCAACGTATCGGCATAATTCAAAGCTTCCAAAACAGCTAGCAGTTCGGCTGTCATAATTGATACCGGCGATACTATGATAAAGGTCTCACTTCTCTTAGCAACTGGATCATAGTAAGCAGCACTTGCCTCGGTGGCTAGGCTCTTTGACCCATCAGTGTACAGCTTATACCATTGACTACTATAATTTATGTTAATTTCTTCTAAAACATAATTCCTTAAGGAATTATTTCCGTAATACAATTTAGGCTTCTCAACACTTTGTAAATTTATTTTAATTACATTATTGATTGCTATATAACTGCACCAAACATTTAATTTATACATGTCTAAAAAGCAAGTTGAATAGATTCTTTCATTACCAATATAATTCCAAGTAAACATTAGAACCGGCTTTTTCTTATTTGCCCAATATCTATTAGATGAAAATGAAGCAAGTTTGCTTATTAATTTATTTGTGACGCCATCGACTCTTGATTTTACCTTTAAACAATATTTAAACCCTAAATACATCCGCCTTATATGTAATGGGGGCAAGCACAGTTCGCTCTCCATAACATGTATGGGAGTTGTTTTAATAAAACCAACTATTATTCTCATAGCTTGATTTTGAATCTTGTCTATTTTGTACACTCTTGATTTTATACTGTTGTCAAATAGAAAACATCCATAATCAATGCGACTCCTAACCAAAGCTATGTACAAACGCCTTAAATGAATAGTATGAACCCCCCAACCCGGTCCAGCCAAAACTTTGAGAATATTTAATATTTTTAAGCATCTTGAATTGAGTTCGTTAATATGTTTGCCCCATCTAAGTGTGGAGTCTAACCACATACCCAAGTATTTAACATTGTCGGTTGCTACTAGAGGTTCATTATTTGCAAATAATTCTATTTGTTGTCTTCTAAATCCCCAACTAAACAAACAGAATTTAGATTTAGATGCTGATAATTGTAAGCCTATGTCGCTTAAGGTTTTCACAACATTATTTAGAGAGCACTGCATATGAGTAGCACAGTCGCTTAACTTTTTACAGCTTACCAATAATGCTAGGTCGTCAGCGTATTGACATATTTGTACAATTAAAATCATATTATTTTTAGCTATGTCGAGGGTCACAATATTAAAAAGTAACGGAGACAACGGATCTGCTTGCGCAAGTCCACGATTAGTCCATCTAACGATCACTCTCGACGTCTGATTCACTTTTAATGATTAGATGCCTTTCTCTGAGAAATTCCCATAAATAATTGCATATTAAGCTGCCTGCATTTAACTTATCTAATGACTGGACGACACTGTCAATTAAAACATTGTTATAGCCGTTTTCTATATCAAGAAAACTCACTAAAGTTGGAATATTATTAGGAAACGCGATTTGTATACTTGTAACCAACTGAGTAAGTGAGTCTAAACATGAGCGCCCCCTCCGAAAACCTGTTGTGCTAGAAGACAACATTTTATTATGTTCAACAAACCATTCTAATCTCTTATTTAACATTAAGTGAAAGATTTTGCATAAACAAGATATAAGTGAAATTAGTCTTAGTATTGCAATAATTTTAATGTTCCGCCATTCAATCGGAATATAACTGGTATTAAATATATTATTATATATTCGAAGTAAAAACATTTTAGCTACAGTAGGAAGATTGGAGATCATAGAATATGTTATGGCATCGTCTCCTGGAGCTGTGTCTTTTTTCTTTATGCACGCTTCTAGTTCTTGATAAGTATATTCCGATTCTAATAATGAGTTTTTTGAGTTAAATGTGGGTTTGGAAAACTGTACGGAATCAGGAGCTAAACTACGTAATAGTTCCTGCCGCCTATCAATTGAAACATAGTACTTATCTTGTCTGTAACCCTTGATCCACCTCATTCTTCTCCACATTTCAGAAGACGATACTTTTTCATCAATAGATGAGCAAAACATTTGCCAACTATTTGTCTTGGCTCGGTTTATTTCCTGGCGGGCCTTTGCAGTTTTCTCTTCCAGCACAACTAGATTTCTGGGAGTAGGGTTTCGCCTAAATTGACGAAGCGCGAGTCTTCTTTCCGCTACAATTTTTGAAAGCTTCGGATTCCAATACGCTTTAGCCTTAAAATGTCTTTGAGGGTCATTGCAAATCATAATTGATGGAATGTTTTTATTTGCAGCATTGTTAATAACAGAAACAAAAGTTGTGTACATTTGTTGCGTATCATAAGTACAAGTACCTAGTTCCATGATTAATTGTTCAATATCTTTAGAATAGTTTAACCAATTGGCCTTTTAATAAATACGTTTTGTAGTAAAGTGAAATGAATCCTGATAGTTAATTTTTATTTTTATTATCAAGTGGTCGCTGCCTAAGTTTTCGCTTAGTACTCGCCAGTTAAAGTGAATTGCTATGTCAGGCGAAGTAAAAGTGATATCAGGAGATGTTTGTTGTAATATACCACTTACGAATCTCACTCTGGTTGGACTGCGATCATTTATCGGTACATAATTATACTCGGATGCAGCGTCCATAACTTGATGTCCTCTAGTATCATTTTTGATGGACCAATTTGAGTGATGTGCGTTAAAATCTCCAGCTATTAAAGTTTTACCCGTACATAGTGAAAACAACTCATCCCAATCATATTGTCTTGTTTGTACCGAAGAGGGACAATAAATTGAAATTATATTTTATACATATTTACAGTTGTAAACTTTCACGTGCACCATTTCTATGCCTGTATTATTTATTCTGGTAGGTTTTAATTCACATTTAATTGAATTATGTATCATAATTAACACACCTCCGTAATCGTCTGGCCTGTCCCTTCTGTAAATATTATATTGTGATATGTACAGTCGACTATCTTTATCTAACCATGACTCACTGATAATCGCAATATGTATTTGATCTTTTAACAATAGTGTTTCTAATTCTGTTAATTTTGGTCTTATACTCTGTGAGTTCCACTGCATAACATTAATACAGCAATTCCTTAATCTATTATTATTATCCATTAGAACTGAAGAATACATTTTTAAATATATCGGCACCTTTTAAAATTTCTGCTACATATTTATATATCTCCTCAAATATTATTTTACAAAAACTTTTTATCTTATCTTCAAAAGTTGCGCTGGACATTACTATTTCTTTTGTACTTTGGATCAATTTATAGAAAATCCTTTTGGATCGGCTCACATCGTTTATTTCTTCATCCTTATCCTGTACCAAAAGTTGGGGGATGTCATTATCATTTTCATTACTATTACAGTAGCTCATTTCCTTACCTTGTTTAGACATTTTCTTTTTTTTGTTCTTTGTTCTTTGTACCTTTCGTCCATTCTGTTCATAAGACTCAAAGTTTGACGACGTTTCGCATTCTTCTTCGTTTCTCCCTTGGTTTATACATGTGGTAGGTAAACTGTTCACTAATACATCTCTATATCTTATGGGTTGAGCAGAATAGGTTTGATCCAACATATTTGTATTCAATGTATTCAGGTTATGTGTGATCACTGTATCAACAGGCTTATTAAGGTATAACGCTAGCGCTTTTCTATAGGAACAAGTTTCTTTACACATAATATTGCGAATTTCCTTCTCTTTCAAGAAAATGGGGCAACTTTTGTCGAAAGACATTTGATGGAGACCTATGTCCAGCAGTGGAAGTCTTTCTGCTGGGATGGTGATGATGATAGATCTTGCACTATGTGCCACGTTTGGGTTCAAAAGTTAGACATAATTAAAATCTCTTTTGACGAGTTTGTTAGTCAGCAACGTAAATTCAAGTCTTATAAATTCAAGTCAAATATACATTTGCTTTTGCCCGCGATTCCGGACGCATGGAATTTGGAAGTAAGTACCTATCTATATTTTCTTTATTTCCATGTAAAAGGAAACTGATGATTAGGATTGAACATGCACTAGATTTTAAGTTAGGCAGCAATATAACTGTGAAAACTGCATTTAATATTATACAGTAGTTTTTGCGAGATACATGTACAAATATACAAGCGGATAGACAAGTAAAAAATCGATAAATAATTGTTTAGCTTCTATAGTTCTTATAAAAAACCCTCACATTTTTCATCTTAAATATCTTCAATGTATAGACATCAACCAATACAAAGATTTTATACGTATAGATAATATTAATTACTAAAGATAAAGTAACTGTTCGTTATCTACTAAAATAGTGCTTCAGTAAAAGGATGAAACAACAGTACGTTATACAAATGGGCAATAAAACGCAATCGTCGAGATTATGGAGTCGAGCAAAATTCATAAATAGCGATTGGAAGGCGAAGCAAATATTTGTTTTCCTGTAATTAAAAAGCAATAAGAAACATCTTCAAATGAGTCAGCGAAATGCTCATTACTTCTTTTAATTGCCATTTACATAATATTCTATATATCTGCTGAAATATCTTGGCAAGGTAAATAATTAATATTTTAAGTCCTTGCACGATAAAGCATGAATCTATGCTACTCAACATACTATGTAGTTGTTATTTTATTTCTGATATCTGGTTACTTTAAACAGAGATATAATAATATGTGGAATATATTCTTAGGTCTAAGTTGATAATAACGTTCTTACTCTTAATGAATGTAACATTACATGCAATCATTTTATTATGCTTTTAAATAAGGTATAAATAACAATTTTGAAAAGTCTTACGTGAACATTTGGCTAAACTATATAATGACGTACCGTGTTATCGTAGATATTTTTTACGCTGTTCACGACAGTGTTTTCCTTTATCTGAACTAATTTGAATAGTATAATGTTTAGTAACGTATCAAAGTAACATTTTGTGTTGCAAAATTTACATGTTTTGTCAAATAAAATATTAATGTCAGTGAATATGTAGGAGATATGAAATGTTTACACGTATGAAATCTTGAATACAGCTAATAATAAATGAATATAAAGTATTAAAGCAGCCTGAGTGAGCTCATTTCTGAAAGAGATTTCTACCAAGTTATGTTATGAGACAAAAATATTTCGTATCAAATTGGTAAATTTTTAAAAAGTAAACATCAAATATTTTTCGTTTTAGATTCAATTACGTTAATATCTAATAATTTATAACTCCAAAAGAATTTTCATAAATGTTAACTATTAGAAACATTTTTTTCGTTTTCTAATGACGCTGATTCTAACTTTATTAGTGAATTTTCAAGATAAAAATTAGGATAATTTAATTTCTAGACGTCGTCTAGTGGCAAATGTCTTGACAAGCTCAGACTAAAGTTAAAATGTTATTTTTCTCAAAAGGGACCTGTATTACATTTTATATCATCTACGTTTACAAATGCCAATTTTTCTAGCTTCGAATATCGTGATATTAGATTTGGCACCCGTCTGAAGTCTGTTTACAATAGTCAAACGGCTGACATTTATTTAGACGACGATATTCTGGAATTTTCTACTGCATTTCTCGCACCGTTTACGTACTCAGTAAAGCGTATAAAAGCTATGACAGAAGATAGATATTTCTCTTTTATACATATTGAAACAAATTCGACTACGCAAAGTACTATTATGTAAATTGTTTACTGATTTAGCGTATTCAGTAAAAGAAGGACGTCGTGATTAGACTCAACATCCTTTGCGATATGATATACGTTTTTTTGTAGTTACGAGATCATAACTAAAGTTTTTTTTTTAAGAATGTATTGCTTTAGTTCTTAATAAATGTTTTATTATTTATATTATAATTGATTTGAAGTATATATAATGTTTGCTCAGATGGTGGTTTATCAAACTTGACAACGTTAAAAGTACGTATCAAAGTCTCATAAATACGTAATTACAAAGTACATTGGTTATCTAGAGTCTTACTACTAATACTAAATGTGGTGTGCCAAATAAAACAAAGGCAACTGATTGGAAATCTGCAGATCTACAATAACAGTTTACATCAGCTCAAAATGCTCAATTATCGAAGCCATAATATTTACCGCACTGGCACTGACGTGTTGACCACTTAAACAACTAAGTATATGCATTATTAGACTCAAGTACCTGAAGATCCCACAGAGACATTACATAGCTTTTAGAGTTCGAAAAAATTCTTATACAACAGCTTTGTCCGTTCATCCGTCCGTCCGTCTATCTGTTATACAACTTTCAAGTCTCAAGAACCGTAAGAGCTAGAGGGTCGCGGTCAGAGCCATTCGACTCAGCATAGTCGATATACCCCCAAAATTACTATTGACCTCTAGACTTCAGGATCACGTGGTATCATGTGACCTTTGCATATTACTTGAACCATTTTTTCGAACTCTAAGATGTATAGCAAATCATTGCCGTTTCTTACTTGTTTATATGTATAGGTGGCTCCAGAAGAAGTGGAACGGGTGATCTTCACAGTGCCTGGAGTGCACGAGAGCGTAGTTTGCGCCACTGATAACGGTCCGGCCGCTGTCATCGTGAAGCAGCCAAATGCTGAAGTTACTAAGGAACAGATATACGCCGCTGTTAACGGTAATAACAGTTTATCTTATGATGTAGCGCACGGTAAAAATGAATAATTTGTGATGTCAAGTCAAAGTCAGAAAATCGAGTCAGTAATTTTGTGTAACATTTTCTTGGTCACTGAAGAATAGAAAACCATGAATGAAGATTGCTGACCTGGCACAAATATCAACACCATTGGGCACGGGCCTTTTCTCCGTATAAGAAGGGTTAGGCCATAATCCAGCACGCTGGCCCGATGCAGGCTAGCAGACTTCGCAATATCGTTCAGAGAAATCTCTGAAATAAAGGTTTGCTACCGAAGGTTTTTTTCGCCGTTAAAACGAGCAATAATTGACGTTTCTATCTTATCATATCGTGTCTATATTATGTCAGCCTACTCTCTTGTAGCTTTTTGGCATTGTTGCGTATGCAACATCACCAAAAAGATACAAGAGAGTGTGTCAGTGTTTACCTTTGTACGAGGTAGTCACGGAGTATTCCCTGACTACCTCGTACAAAAGTAAATACTAAAGATACTTTATTATATTTAAATTTTCTTTGGTAGCCTCCCTGAGTGACCACAAGCGCCTCCACGGTGGCATCATCTTCGTTCCCTCACTACCTCACACCCACTCCGGGAAGACCAACAGAAAAGAATGCAGCAAACTCGTCTTAGACGCCCTAAGTAACGGACAGTGCTGCTAAAGAACTAATTGTGTTGTATTAACTAATTTGTGGTATTCATATCCATCCAATATTACGATCGAGCTTTGTCTGCTTGTTAAACTGGCCGCAAACGTACGTTTTCCTGATCAGGTTTCCGAATCCTGTATTCAGATTCGGATACCCGAATGCACACTTTTAATACGAATTTGCTATATACCGCACACGTTCTTATATTTTCCATGCGAAAATAATACCCGTCGTTCGATTTGGAATCTCGCCGGTGTGTTCTGAATGAAGAACGGCAATAGACCGAATGACGTCATTCCGAACGCAGTGCTCGCTAAAATTCTATATGTACCGCCGCACATGAACGGAAATTTCCATTCTGACTACATCAGAGCTAGCTAGACACGTTAGCGAGGTGGCGTTACCGACGTACTGGTAATACTAATTCCCGATGAAAAACAACCCAACGTCTGCTCAAAGCTGACGGAATGATGAATCTGATTCCCTATTTCGGAAACCTGATCAGGAAACTGTATGTTTGCGGCCAGCTTTAGGTTAATGCGGTCTAGGAAGGATTTAATAAAGATTACTTATATTTCTTTTTGAGTTTCTTTTTGTGTAGATTCTGATGGTTATTTGCCAGTTTTAAATAATAAACTTAAGCAGAACATTATAAATAGTCGCAAATTTATATCCTTAAAGGTAGGCAGAGGTATTAGTAATTGCGCCGTTTATGATTTGAAGTCGCACGCAATAGAGCGAGCCTATAGCCACCTATTAGGAAAAGTCACAGTTTAAGTGCAATTGCATAAAAATTTTAAAATATCCAATACATCTTTGCTCGAATCGAGCATTGAATCTTAGTGCACAATAGTGGCATACACTACTAACTGCGCTACCAAGCCAGTAATAGGTGAATACAAAGGAGCTGATGTAGATAGATGTACGTAGATTGGAGACATAATAGTCTTCGCCCTAACCTTTATTATTCCCAAGTCACTTGGGGTCGGCTTTCTAGTCTAACCGGATTTCACTGGATATCAGTTTTTACACGGAGCGACTGCCATTTGGCCGCCGCAACCCGAAGGCTAACGATATCCTAAGGCTAGACTAGTGTCAGGATATTAGAGAGCACTGACTTCCCAATAACGACTGCCATAGATGTACATGGCAGCCGGGACCGATGGTTTAACTTGCTCTCCGAGGCACGGAGCAGCCGATAATTGTCAATCAATACGCACATAATTTCGAAAAGTCATATAACTTCCGAAAGTCAAAAGTGCGCGACGTGGGTGCGAACCCGAGACCCTCTGCATTGCAGTCTGTTGGTCTCACCACTGAGCTATTGCTGAGACATAATGATATATTACAAAAACCGCTCTACAACCGCTGAACCAATTTTGGTGAAACATTGCATGGAACTACTAGTGTATTACGAACGCAAACGAAGTCACAGCTAAGGAGTAGATTTCTACAATTTTATTGTTGTACTCCCGACAACAAACTTTCATAATTATTATATTAATAAAATTCATTCCACGCTACAAAAAATATCTTAAGATTTTTTAATACCCGGACTGTCCCCTCGCTACGTCACGTTCCCCTCCACGCCTCACTTGAACAAATTGCGCGACACAATGTAAATACAGGACCGCACTCGAAGGCTATTTACAATTCAAACATGGCCGACACCCGGACTACACAACAAGCCGGGATCTACCGACGACTCTCATACACAGTACAATTTGGTATTTTATTCATAACTCTTAAGTCAAGCTTAGTTTTGGAGAAGTCTTACGCGTATTTCAGCAAAATGTTATGTATATATTTATTATTGCTTAGAATAGAAAGAGAATAGATTTATTAGTTACTAGCCGTTAGCCGCGACTTCGCCTGCGTGGAATATCTTTTTACGGTAAAATTAAATAAAAGCCTAAGTTACTCCTTATAATATCAGCTATCTGCCAGTAAAAGTCCCGTCAAAATCAGTCCAGCCGTTTCAGAGACTAGTCGAAACAAACAGACAGACAGACAAACATTTTAAAAGATATTTTTGTTATAAGTACCTACCGTATATATTTTGAAGTGTACAGAAAAGTAAATACCTATCATCCAGTAAAAAAAAATTACTGTTCCCGGGAGATAGAAATTTATTGCCAAAATCTACATAAACGCGGGCAAAGCCGCGGGCAAAATCTAGTTCTACTTATTGGTAACTGAAATCTCTTTAGCAGCCTTCAAAAATGTAATTGTTAACGAGGCCATGAGGATGAATACGTGAATAAATACGAGTTAAATATTATTACAGTGCCAACCATATTCTGTAGAATATATTCTCCTATATAACCTTGAAAAGCCTTGAAAACTATCTTAGTTCTTAGGTCAATGTCTTTAACCCGATTGTTCAGGAACAGAGAAAATTACTAGCATATACGGAGCAATCACACGTGCTTATACATTTACACGTCTTTTGAGAGGTCCCGGCTTTTTACGACCGCATTCACCCGAACTTGCTCGCGTACTCCGAAACTTAATCAAAACTCGAAACTTGAACGCGTCGGTATGTGAATTAACCATTGCCGTTTATGTTTAGGTATCCAAAGAGTCAAGTAAAATGAACTGGCAATGAATCAGTGATGAGAGGGTGTTCTGTATTCCAGTTTTAAAATAAGCTGGTAAGAAGTAGGCGCGGGTGGGTAGAATGCAGTAATAATGGTGTATGTGCTTAGCGCTTTAATTAAGGGAGTGCCAGCGGTTGGCTCTACCTAATTAGTGTCCGGTACAAAGGTAAGACTTCTACGCAAAGTTATCGCGTAATCCTGTTAGTAATTTGGACAAAATTCAACAATAATGAAGCATACATTAGTGTGTATTGCTCACGCTGAAAAGGCGTACAATTGTCTCATAAAAACGGCAAGAATTGCAATTTGAACAACGTTTCAGTTGCAATTTTATGTCAATATACAGTATGGTATGAAATCGTGCCATGCTTTATACCTTTTACTAATACTAGCGGTCGCCTAGTGCTCGAAATTCGACCAAAGTTTGCCTGTAAGATATTGCAAACATATATTATTATGTCATTATATATTAATATAATTATGTAACCATAGTTACGCGCTTCGACTGCGTGTGTCAAATGCATGGTTGTGTGCGTGTAGTGGTTTTTCATTAATTTAATGTATTCCTAATGCATATTTTATATAAATATTAGCATTCGTCACTTCTTCTCTGTATAAACTATAAGTGTGCGAAATTTCATACTCCTCCGTCCGCCCAATTTTCGTAAAATGGGATCCAAAGATTTCGCCTCACGTATTAATATATAGATCACTGTAAAGACTGTAACTAATATTAATGCATTATGTTGTTTATACATGTTCTGTAACTAATTTATGTGCAGAATGTGATTTGTCCCTGTTTATTTTACGTAATAAATAAGTAGATATACAATTAAAAAAAGTATATATGTATGTTTATCCATTGTTTAGTCCCCATAGTACAAGCTCTGCTTAGTTTGGGCTAGATGGTGTTGTGTGTATGTGATAGAATATTATTAATATTATTATTATTAATTATAACATTGAGTACATCTCACCAATAAACAATAACGTTTGGCGAGTTTAAAACATGTAATAAATCTAAGTTACTATTGTAAAGGAAATAAATAAACAAAATAAAAAAATAATTGCAAGAATTAGTTTATATGACCGGTGTGCATGACTTTGCAAGCTCGATCCTCAAGTAGGATATTATTGTTAGATTTTTCCGTCTAGAACTTTGAATAGCATCCTCCGTGATGCTTGCAACTGTGTTTGACGGACAGCAATAGGATTCTATTCTTCTACTATTACATTGAATGGTGAACTATAGCTGAAAGTACCCCTTCATGAATTTAAGGTATGTAATTTGAAACTGTACGATGGTTTCGAATAGCCTGACAAGGTAAACCCGTTTCAAAGATTTGTCTCTTTTCTTTTTAGTGTCGCGCGTATTTTAATTACTACTACTCTGAAGCAATTGTCGCAAGTTCATTAAAACAAGCTCGGAGTCAGTGGTATAACGATGAGGGTATAAGTCCCTGTTAATTGTTTATGATGTGCGACGTGTGACTCCCGGTGATGTGCTTAACTCGTTCTAATTGTTGCGGTTTGCCTAATGAGACTGTAATTACTGTGCCAATTAATTATCTATGATAAATTATGTTAATTAGAATTATGTTGTACCAACATTGTAAACAGAATATGTGATAATAGACGCAGTTGTAGTCACAGGAAGTCATTATTCGGTAGACTGATCAAAGATGTTAAGCACATAAGGTCTGGCTCACCATTGGATGTACAATTTGTGGTTATTATCTACTATTATAAATGCTAATGTAAGTTTATTTGTTACGCTTTCACACTTTAACTACTCGATCGATCATTATTAAATTTCGCAGACATGTTGTCAGGGGTACAGAATAGGTTATATGATACACATATTGACAAAATCTACAAAAAAGCGAGCACAGGCACGGGCAAATCTAGTATCATTATAAGAGAGTATCTTCTTGCAATTTGCAAATTAAAATTTGTGTTACCCTTAAAGAGTAATGGCTCTGAGTGATATTTGGGACCGGTATTTAAATATTTGTGAAGTTCCCCACTATAAAGCAATAAAAATATCAACCCTATATATAAACAGTCTCACTGCTGGGCTTAAGCCTCTTCTCAGTTTGAGAAGAGCCAGGCCGAATTCGACCACGCTGGCATAGTGCGAGTTGCTAGACATATATTATCTTTGGGAACATTAATCTGTCATGCAGGTTTTCTCACGATGTTTTCCTTCATTCGTTAAACCGAGCGATAATTAATTACTTGATACGCAAATAATTTTGGCTAGTAAGAGGTTGGAATCGAACTCGCTCCTGCCCACTACACACTCACCTAAGCGAAGTACCTAAATATGTTTGTCAAAAACTGGGCATATTAGACTCCTACCTAACCTTTCAAGCAATACGAGCGGGCAACCATATACGCCAATTAATTACCTAATATATCGATAGCCTAACATGGGTTATGTTGTTTCAAAGTTGTGACGTTTGCAGGTAACGTAGCGTTGCCGGTTGCCGGCCGAGTAATGCATAACTAATTAGGGTAAATTGACCAAGTTCGTAGCCAGTAGTTGTTTGTTCCGACAACCTTAGTTAGGAAAGGTGTTTGTTCGCTGAAATTGATATTGTCTTCAAGTTTTGATAGACGTGATAGATTGAGACTCACGGGTGGACTTACACGGTAATAACGCCTTATAATGCGATAAATTATTTATGTATATGCATGTAAATGAAAAGTGTTCTTGTAGGTATACAAATGAAATGTTTAATGTTACATATAATATATTTACTGGTACCAGTTACATACATTATATCCCAGAACGGAGGACAAAGATATAATTCACGCACATTTCGCCAACTATCATTTTACTTCCACGTAATACGGCCGGGCCGTTTACCGGGAATAGTTTCAGACTTAATACTTCTATTAAGAAACTTTTGACGGAAAATCTCAATAACACTTTGCCCAACACGCAAATCGAACTCGGAACCTCACACAATAGTCGCATTCACTACTACGACGCCACCTGTACAAGGCAGTAGCGAAGTAAAACCGAATGAACGGCGTATAGCTTAATCTTGAGTAATGCCAAGTTTAAAACCAATTACCATCGGAAGATCAGACAGGTCAACACTAACTTAGTACCAGTACTTGCTGGGTATGCCACCTCCTATTCATACAGCGTTGCTTCCACTTTATTTTCAATATACTTTTAATTATAATAATAATATAAGTATTATATAAATACCAATATTACTATTTAGTATAAAATTACTTTTGCCATCTATGACCACCTTCTGCCTAATTTATTTAATTAAATTGTTGTTTTATTTTTATTTTATTTTTTTATTGAGTTAATATGTATGTATGTTACTACCTACATGCACCGAAAGCATGCAGGCTCAGCGAGAATACCAGCGTTGTGGATATTCTGCATCATTTCTGACGCAGGACCTTATTTGTTTCTAAACATGGTTGTTTCCTGTTATCTTGTAAGCGTGGAACACATAAAATTATTTTTCTTTCTCTCTTTCTTATAATGCTTAGTAATCTTACGGCACAGACATAAGCATCGGCCTATGTATGTGTTAGTGTTTCCTAATGAGTACCATTTTGGTGTCTTTACGTCACCAGTGATTAGATAGGTACGTTTTAGCCAAGCATGCCCTATCTTCGACAAAATCGTTGGTTAGGTAATATCACATGATTTATAGGATATAGGAGCCACAAATAATTATGATTTAAGTATATTAATGTTTCTTTTTTCAGTGTTTCTACAGTTTGTACGCTATATTAATTATACAAGTGCGTCAGTTGTAATTTAGAATGAGAACCGTAAATTGATTATCATTGTACTAAACATGTACAGATATATTCCCTTTATTATATAACTAGATGTTCCCGCGGTTTCACCCGCGTTATCGTTACTGCGCCACCCCCGTGGGTTGTAGCGTGATGTTATATAACCTATAGCCTTCCTCGATAAATAGGCTATCCAACACTAAAATAATTTTTCGAATCGAATCAGTAGTTCCTGAGATTAGCGCGTTCAAACAAACAAACAAACGAACTCTTCAGCTTTATAATATTAGTATAGATATATAATTTGAAAGCTATGTACATCCCTGTTCACAGCTTTCAAATTATATACTATTATAATAAACAATAATTCATTTAATTCATGACATATAGTATTGACGACACAAAACAATAGAACAAAACAAAACGCATTCCAAATTCTAATTCCAATCACGAATTATTTAAATACCGACAGTTACACATCCAAAATGGCTGCCGAATTAATCTGCTCATATAAAATTCTGTTTGGCGGTCGCAATATTTCAGTGTCTAAAAACTAAGTGCTCTAAAAACAGGATAAATTTGAGAGCATCGGCTGCAATCATTTACATATTGCGGCAATGCGATGTTTGGGAGCCAAAGTGTGGCTTATATAAATAAAATGTTTTTTGAATAATATTATATATATTATATATAATATATATTCGGCTTTCTGTTATTTTGCATCCTTTTGACTTTGCTCTGGTTATTTATTTATTAAAGTCACGCCAACAGTATGCGTATTCAACATTGTTTAAAAAACGTACAGTATAACATAAGTTTTTATATATCTTATCTAATATTATAAATGCGAATGTGTTTGTTTGTAACGCTGTGATACCTTAACTAGTCGACTGATCATCATACAATTTAGCAGACACGTTGTCAGTGGTACAGAATAGGGCACCTTTCATTCAGAAAAACGTCTATTGCCAAAGAATAGAAAGCCTTTTTTTTTTCACCGAATGTGGCAAACAAGTATACAGCCCCCCTGATGGTAAGTGGTCACCGTAGCCTATGGACGCCTGCGACAACAGAGGCATCACTTGCGCGTTGCCAACCCTTTAGGAAAGGAAGTGGGAAGGAGAAGCAGCGGGATGGGGGAAGGGCGTAATTGGACCTCCGGCACTGTATTAAAAAATCTAGTCTAATGCGAGCAAAGTCGAGGGCAAAATCTAGTTTGATATAGACGAATACTCTATTACGTAATCTTAGTACTTAAAGATAATAAGACTAGAAAGATAGATCGTTTTATTACTAAGACTAAGGCCGATAAACAGATAGTTAATACCGTTTTCCGAATAATAAAGGTTTTATTCAAAACGGTTATTACCGGTAGATAAGACATTGAAGCTCATTCAGCGTTTGCTGATAATAAAAATATACGGGAAGATTATACTCAATCGTAAAGAGCAGCGATAGCTCAGTGGGGAGACCAACAGACTGCAATGCAGAGGGTCTCGGGTTCGAACCCACGTCGCGCACCTCTGACTTTCGGAAAGTTACATGACTTTTCGAAATTATGTGCGTATTGATTAACAATTATCGCCTGCTCCGTGCCTCGGAGAGCACGTTAAGCCGTTGGGCCCGGCTGCCATGAACATCTATGGCAGTCGTTATTGGGAGAGTGTCAACAAAAGATCCCACTGGGTCGAAGTGTCGCCGGTCTGCACTGACTGGCCCTCACATAAGATAAGATAAGATACTCAGTCGTAATACAATATCTCCTCTCCGTCTATCCCAGTTATAGTGTTCACTGCCCACCAAGTTTGTGATTGTAATAGAGCTGTACTTTGCAGCGCCCAAAAGCATCTTCAAAGACTAGTTTTGTCCACAAACCCACGGATTCGGTTCTCGTTGTAAAGAGCTACCTTATGCCACAGACACTATCTCTAATCCAGACAGGTACTAGACCAATAAATCCGTACACCGCCCATATCTCTGCGCGCTACTAATAATAACCTGGATGATGCCTGGATGGCCAACGGACCGATCTATTATTGTACTTTTTTTTTTAATTGTGTATGTAAGGAGATTCAAATAAAAGGTTTTTCTTTCTTTCTTCTTTCTTTCTGTATTAAACTATCCCACTGTTGGGCATGGGCCTTCTCAGTGTGAGAAGAGTTAGGCTATAGTCTTGGCCTAGGGTGGGTAGGCAGACTTCACATATCTTTGAAAATATTATGGAGAAACATGCAGTTATCTACTCGATGTTTTCTTTCACCGTTAAAGCAAGCTATAATTCACCATTAATACGCACATAACTTCGAAAAGTCAGAAATGCGCGCCTTGGGATCGAACTCGAGACCTCTGCGTGGCAGTCCAACGGTTTCCTACTAGGCTATCGCTGCTTTTTCATGCAACATATCTATATAGTGACCTTCATTCGGTCTTAAAGGACTTCGAAACTCTATCACCTAACATCGCACCATTTAAAAGAACAAGACCATTGTGATAAAAACGAGTTGTTCTTTTCAGAAAACAAAGTTATTACTTCAGAAAATATGAAAGCAATATTTTCATTCACGAGTATTCTTTGAACAATATTAAAATTTGACTTTGTAAGAAACTTTTTGTTTGAACGCATTGTCACAGAGTCAAGACTATGACTTTAAAACCATTCTTGGTTAAATCGAATTACAGTCGAGGTCTTCAAACTTGCGTCTACTTGATGAATACCAAAATGTTTTTATTTGTGGTATAGGGCTGTCTATATGTAATGAAACATTTTTTCGATGGATTTATAGACATTTTTATTGCAAATTACTAGCATTTGATTAAACTCCTGGGTAAGCTAAATGCTTGTCGTTGTGGTCTCATATCGCTAACCATCTCATTCGCAAGGCCAATGGATTATCAAAGAGTCCTAACGGGATGGTTGTTAGACATTTTTCAAATAATTAATATTTGACAGCTTTCATATTAAACTAGCCTTTACCCACCCGGAGTCTCAAATCTATGTCAAGAAGACATAGATTTAAGTAAACTTAGGAAGTAGTTTAATATTATATAATTTATTAAGAACAAATACAAGCTTTTTTATTTTTATTTATATTAAACTGCCCCGTTGCCCCGTTGAACTTCGCAAATAAACTTTACCTAACACCTAAATGAAAGTCCCGTACAATGCAGATTTCTTTCTATTTTCGGTGGTTCCTTCAGCGTTTTCTAACTAACAAGAACACTATGTTTTTGGTTACCAATTAAGTAAATTAAATGTCTTCGAAGCCATATCAATTTGTGTATACAAAGTCTAGCGCCAGTGACGTAATTTATTGTATTCTTAGAAGATAGAACTATGGCTTTAAGCAGAACGAAAAAACTATTATTCCACGTTTAGGTTCTAATTTCCCCTTTAATAAATGAACCGTATAGGCTAATTTACTCAAATACAAATGTCCCAATCCCGCCCTTAGGGCTGAACAAGTTGCCCGTTAAGCAACCTTTTTCCTTACTGGAGTATATAAAACAATATTTTAATTTCGACTGAACTGGCAATCCCTCAGGTGTTTAAAGGTAAAATTATGAAAAGATTTGTAAAGGTGGATCGCGAGTTTTAACGAGATCCCAAGCAAACTTGTGAAATTATACATTTTATTTGAGTTTCTACCCTTTTGTACACTTTTGGGTGAAAGTGTAAATACTATATAGTAATAAGCTATTTCTTAAATATGTTTTACCTTACATGAGGTCAATGGCCTTGAATAATTGAGAGCTTAAGTTGTTAAGTTAGTATCTTATGTAAGTTCGGCATATTCTTGTCAGCAATTATAGTGATTCAGCGTAGCATGGGATCGCATTATGAGTATCGTAGAATCTATACTTCTAGTGGGTCAATAACATAGCTAATGATACCAAAGAAGTTCAGAGAAACCACAAAACAATTCTTGTGATGAGTTGTGGGATTTGTACAGTTAAAGATTAGGTATTCAACTTAAAACATAAAGATTACTTAAGTACTTGTAGTTGCAAGATAAGTGATTATAGCATTTGCCTGTGTGATAATATGCAATAATAAACTATTCGTACCGCGACCCTTGTGGAAATATCTATAATCATTAAGAAAGAAAGAAAGAAATTTGTTTATTTCGTACAGAGCACAAACAAAATAAACAAAAATATTATACATATTAAAAAACAAAATGTGTATGCCCTCGCCGAAAAGGGTCACCACCTCAGCATTAGCTGGGCACCCAAATTGAGTGCACCAGCGCTGGTTTTCAGTTGGTCACCCGATACCGTGGTGCACGGACGGAGGCAAATGCTTAACATTACAACAAAAATACAATAAATGTGGTTCTGCTACATACATACACAAGGGCAGCGTATAGGGCATATTAAATTATGTTTATAAATTAGGTACATTTCAAAAATACGAGAACAGGGGTAAAAATAAAATACGTCACCATCAAATAACTAAAATTTAAGGAGGAAAAAATAGAAAGGTCATTGCATAATAGGTACTGATAACACAATACTATGCGCATCATCGCTTCGCACGTTTCGATCCACACTTATAAAATATAGCAAAAATCCAACCGTATAATCTTACTGTGCTCGTCTTTTACATTTATGTTTGCATTTGGATTAAGATTTTGTTTAGTTTTAGTTTATTAAGTTAGTACCTACAATTAGTTTGAGTTTATTATTTGCATATTGTGTTTGCCTTTAATTATTTATTACACTTATAATATTTTACTTGTGTGTCTACAATATATGTAACGGGGTATACGAATGTTGGCATTCTCAAATAAATAAATAATAATATACGGGTTCAATGTCAGGTAATGACTATTCTAAGACAATTATGGTCCCTTTCAGAAATAGACTGTTGACACTAGCTTAAGTAATATAAAAAGGGATTAAATATAATGATCAGCAAAAATACTCATTGGTCAGCAAATATATCACAGCATAACGAGCATCTATACGCCTCAAATCACTGCATTCCGTCTCGGTAGTGTTAGGTTATGTTAGGTTCCTTTTTTTAAACCCACCCAAAAATAGGAGCCCGACTTAGTTTCATCTCTTTAAAGTTTGCTGGTCATGAGTTGCTGATCAATTAGCTTTTTTTGCTGCGCAATTAGTATTTTTTTGCTGTGCAGTTAAATACTACCCATATAAAAACCACATGTCAGTGTCAAGGAAGGATAAATCAAGATCGAACGCAACTGATTAAGATACCTAGTTACCGTAGCAACCGAATAACAGCTCGATTATGGCTCGTAGTAATACGAAGCTATTGTCTAATCTACTGAGGAACATCTGCAAACGTATCGAGCAGAGCGCTCCAACCACAACGAATGAGATTCAAACTTAAAACAATTGAGCATCGCGCACCGAGTAGACAGCCGAGAGACGGCAATGGCCACTGCATTGCGGCCGCCACAATAAGTGCAGGCGCACAATGTCACACTTTTATGGAAGTGCCTCTAGTGTTGCAAGCGTCCATAGGCTACGGTGACCACTTACCATCAGGTGGGCCGTATGCTTGTTTGCCACCTTAGTAGTATAAATAAAAAAAAATACGCAACTATTTAAATATTATGGAAAATTTAAGTAAATTATAAAATCTATTTAGATTTTAATTTTACGCTTTCCCCGACGTTTCGGTTGCTTTTCAGCAGCCATGTTCACGGGGAGATTGATATAATTTACACAGCTGTAAACAGTAACTAGTAAAAGTGGTTAACAATAGTAGTTTAAAGTATCAAAATTATGTAATAATAGTGTTTTATAAAAAATTAACAAGGCGATAAAATCAGTATAAAGTGGTTTAATTTCAACAAATAAATAACTTTTATGTCTTGCTTTGACGTCTTGGTTCTAAGAAAAAAAAATTAGTCTTCTAGATAAAAGTGGGTACCTATTTAATGTTTTTTATAGTTACACGGCAAAGTACCTGACCCAACGGACCTGATGGAAAGCCCAATTACAGTCCAGAGACAGTGACGACGAGGAGAATATAGATGTCTTCTAGCCGTCGTCAGTGTCAAGCCGGTCTGATCAGATGCTTCTTCACACTACGTTTGAAGGACCCAATGTCATAGAAGGGAGGGAACACATGTGCCGGAAGACCATTCCAAAGTTGTATGGTACGGCATAAGAAATTAGCTTACACGTACCGGCTCATCAACTATATCTATGCAAAAAACATGGGGGTTTATTATACTGCTGCGTAGAAGGACAAACCAACAAACATAGGGTCACATCAATAATATCAGTAAAGATAAAGATAAAACTGCGTTACACAACATTCTCTTTATTTTTATTTATTTTTGTTTGTTTTTCTTCTTGTACGGTTTTCTTTTTTTTTGTTTTAATCATAGTAAATATTAGAAATAGTAAACACTTGTACTGTTACCATGTTAATATGTTGTGTTTTTATTGGTGTGTCTAATAAATTACTTTTCTTTCTGTCTTTCTTTATAAGCATTAGCCGAGAATTCTTACAAATACTTTATTAAAACAGCTTATATACTGTGATAATGTATAGGTAATAATGAACTTAATCAATATGACAAAGAATAATTTGACTAAGATTGAGGATCACAGAATTGTATATACTGCGCGGAGTAAAGAACTACTCTGATCATTAGCTGACATTGTTCAATGGTGAAAGAAACACTTAAGCTGCACGTAATCCGTACACTCCCATACGACCTATTATCTACCTATATATCTATAGCACCAATAAGTTCCTGTAATAATGACAGAGGATAAGCCCTTGTGTGACAAGTAAGACAAGACAGGGATTACAGGACAATGGACGAGCAGAATGTTTTTCCGTATAAACATAAAGCATACAATTGTAGATACATACATACATAGATTCACGCCTCTTTCCCAGAGGGGTAGGCAGTGACTACGGATATCCATTTGCTACGATCCTGACACACTTCTCTGGCTTCATTCACTTTCATCACATTCCTCATACACGCCCGTCGGTTCAAGGAGCTCTTAACCTGGCATTTGTCCAGAACGCCTCCGTTCTGATCAAGAAACGTTCGCCTAGGTTTTCCTCTTGCGACTGTTCCATTCACACTAGCCTTATAAACTTTCTTAGTCAGTTTTTCCTCGTCCATTCTTTCTACATGTCCAAACCAGCTTAACATACTCTTTTCTATTCTTGTCACTATATCTACTTTCATGCCGCATCTCTCTCTAATCACACTATTCCTTATTCTATCTTTTAGAGTCACACCACATATGCTTCTCAGCGCTCTCATTTCTACAGCATTTATTGAAATAAGAAAAATATCGTCCACGTATTGCAAAATTATTTTAAGTGCAAATATGGTCCATAGTAACCTTAAGGTCCAGTGTAGGTAAATATTATTTTTTACTTAGAGTTTAGGTCACACGAAATTGGGTTCGAGTCTACTTTTCTAAACCTCGTGCCTATGTATATGTTAATGTATATAATTATGTCTTGACAGATAATTCCAAGAATAATTAATCTGGTACAGAAATCGATCTAAGGATCGACTGTAAGAAAAGCGCATATTTACAAAATGAGAGTTTATTATGTAGTTTAAGATAAAAATCTAAAAAACATGGTAGACGTTTTAAGTTGTGCAATGTACGCTGTATCTTAAACTAGTCACGATGGAATTAATTGTCCGGCAGCATGCAACGGTTTAAACCAAACAAACGACGTTTCACTTCAGATAATTTGATCTCTTCACTGAGAATATTACATATATTACGACAATGTTACAATCCTGAGGTCTTAACCCTATCTCATAAAGCATTGGCATTGCATGGTGCAGAAACGAGATGAAGCTATACATTCTGTAACGCAGTGTCTTGTCTCGCGCATGCAAAGGTAGTAAGGCCGTTTGTCATACATAAAATTAATAATAATAATAATAAACCCCTCTGGGACAGTCGTTATCTCCTCATGAGACTAACGCGATACCGGAGGGCATAGTATACTAGCTTTTAAACTAACACCTTCGCCTTGTGATATAAACAAAAAATGTATCACCAGGTTAAATAAAAGCGCACAAACCGCAGGGCAGCTTGTGGCGAGCTGAATGTGAGTGGCGACACTGCGGTCCTGAATGCCTCAGAGTCGATGAGGACCTCGTCCCTAGCTTGCCGTTACTGGTTGGCTGGGCTGGAACTTCAAGAGCGCCCGTAGGACTCTCAACTCTGGCTTGCCTTGATCGGCCGGTCAGAGGGGGCCGCTAAAGCTACATGCTTGGGGGTGGAAGTGTCATTTTCAAGGGCATAACTACGGGGAAACCCGCTCCGGGTCTCCGTTTTCACGAGACCCGTGATGGTGAAACCAGCGCCGCACCGCTCGACACCCCTAGCCGCTTGCACTGGTGTTGCCCTCTGCTGCTGGCTTGTATGCCTATCGTGGCTATTTAGGGGGCCCATCTAGTGAGTTGGCAAGTCACCGTATGTCCATTCGATTGATGCTATTAGAGTATTCAGGGCAGACGCCGTTTTATCATCCATAGTTACCAATATACCAGTCCATCAAACACCCATACCCATAGCCCATATATTAGAATCCATACGTAGCAATAGTCCTACACTTGCTGCGGCTAGTGCCGCTGTAGGTGTTCCATCCCATCTTTGATTAAAACTCTCGAAGGGCCTCTTCACGTTGGACCCATGTCTCCGTGTAAGCCTCCCAAAGGGCCGGGTATTTTCCTAACGTATTAGGAATATACCCGTGAAAGAGAAACAAATAATAATATAATAATCATTTATTCAACTTAAATTGGTACAAATGGATACAGAGCTTAGGTTACACCGTAAAGGTAATATATAAGGGGTGCATGTACTAGGGTAAACCTGTACAACAGGCTAAATTGCTTACTTTACATTTCGTTTCTACTGATAGTCCTACTTTCCTGTGGGTTTTATACCATTTCACTAAACTTGATGGTTTGCATCATGGTTTGTATGTCGATGACTTCCGAAGCAACTTAATTACATATCACTCTAGTCGGCAATTCACTTGAACTTAGGGAGGCTTTTTTTATACTACTAAGGTGGCAAACAAGTCTACGGCCCACCTGATGGTAAGTGGTCACCGTAGCCTATGGACGCCTGCAACACCAGAGGCATCACTTGCGCGCTGCCGACCCTTTAGGAAAGGAAGTGATAAGGAGAAGGAGCGGGAAGGGGGAAGGGGGTGATTGGGCCTCCGGCACTCTCACTCGCCTGACGAAACACAACAGTAGGAATACTGGTATTTCACGTCGATATTCTGTGAGAGGGTAGTCCTTTCCCGGTCGAGCCGGCCCATTCATGCTGAAATCAACGAGGCTCTACTACTCTAAAATTTCTTAAATCTTAATTCTATAAAAGTCTTAATTTTATAATTAAAATTTCCAATGTTAAGTATTGCCATATTTTTCTATCAAGTCAAAAGCACTTTAGGTGTAAAGGTCAGTGTTGAAAGGAGGCACGGAAATGCTGATGATACTCAGACTTAAACTTTTATATTCCCGAGGGATAAAGATATCTGACATCCACGTTTTACCAGCTATGTTTTATGGCCCATAATAATAATGTCCTCGAGACCAAATTTAGGTTACGATGGCCAGTTTTAACGGAGACTGGCCATCTGCGCAGAAGATATTATAGTGCACAAGTGGGTGCGCAAACACAAGTGCACTCTCTGTTCCCTACCCCTCATGACCCGATTGGACGGTAATCCGACACAACCGGAGAGAGTTCAGGCGCAGGACCAACGGCTTCACGTGTTTTCTGAGGCACGGGATGTCTAACACCGATAACTTCCTAACTCCGGGCTGCTATTGAGATTTCTTAACTGAAAAACCAATACCTTTGTTTTGGCCCGACTCGGGGTTCGAACCCGAGACCTCATGCACAGCAGTCGCATTCACTACCGCTGCGCCACGAAGGCCCATATCATAGTGGGTAAGACTATTATTGTGGTATGTCGTAATAAGTAACTTGAATTATTAACTTTAAATCTATACAAATAAATAAAATTGAAGTGTCTGTTTGTAATGTCAAAATAACAGCCTTTTATCTAAATGTCAAAATAACAGCCTTTTATCTTTTATGTAAGGTAAAAGGCTGTTATTTTGACATTAACCTATACGAAAACATCGATTTTTAAAATTTTTGTCTGTCTGTCTGTCTGTTTGTTCCGGCTAATCTCCGAAACGACTGAACCGATTTTGACGGGACTTTCACTGGCAGATAGCTGATGTTATAAGGAATAACATAGGCTACTTTGATTTTAGAATAAAATAGGGTGCCGTGGAGACAAACACTTTTTAGTTAAAATCTACGCGGACGAACTCGCAGGTAACAGCTAGTCCTAACTAATATTATAAATGCGAATGTGAGTTTGTTTGTTACGCCTTCACGCCTTAACTACTCGACCGATCATCATGAAATTTAGCATACGCGTTGTCAGGGGAACAGAAAAGGATATAAGGTACCTTTCATCTAGAAAAAAGTACTGACACTAACCTAATGGTTACCCTTTATTTAACATTAAAACTTATTACCGCCTAATTTAATTAGTAAGTTTTAATCGCTTTATTTAAATCGTTAAAGTTAGTTCGTTCGTTTGAGCCATTCTCAGCTCCCATATGTCACCCTTTTATCCATTCCATCCATCCTCGCGTCCATTCAGGTACAGCGATTGTCATGAAACATAGCCAGGAGAGCTGTAACCATTAATTCAGAGTTATATTTTGTGTTAGTCATTTATAAAATGTTGTTTCTTTCCGACGTTCTTCTAACAATTGTACGTTTTTGATAAACAACCTATCATACGTGATATAATGATGTATCTAGTATAAACATATTGAAGTAAAAATAACCATTACCCGTGTTTTTATTTACCTACATGTATCAAACTATATGCAAATATCTAGTTCCACTGAAAGTAACAGATAAAGTAGCATCCTAACTTCCTAACTATCTTATCCTAACTATACACCATTATTTTTTAACTAGTACAATAACTTTAAGGACATGTCAGGGAAGACATTATTATCATATATATGACGAAAGAATCTCATAATACCTATTACTGCTACCCAAAGTTATTATCATTTGTGTATTGTAAAAAATCTCACTTAAATCATATGGACATATTTTACAATCCATTCACTAATTCATTGATAGTATTCCATCCTACTCATTCGCATTCGTACTGTCGCACTTGTGACGTAGGTAGCCTTAGACAATAAAATGAAACAAAAGAACAAGTGATAAGTAGTTACCTACTTTATTACATCGTCGTACAGATTTTGTGACTACACCGGTCTTCCTCGTCCATGACTATGTGACGGTGCGTGGAATGAACCGTGATCAAATAAACGCTGGTAAGCATTTACCACGGTTCGCACATTTGGCTGTCGAGCGTTCGGGTACTTTTCCCTGTACATACGTAAAGCTGCACTCGCATTTTCTCCACACAAAAAGTACGCACGAAGCATAGCTACATACTCCCGTGATGTAAACTGATAAGCCATCGCGTCAGGGAAAACGTAAACAAACAACTGTTGCAGCGAAAAAAAGCATGCGCACACTTCCGCTAACAATTTAGCACTGCTTTTTGTCGTTGTCGCGTCGGGGCGCGGCGCGGGCGCAGAGCGATAAGGGGTGGCGAGCTTCGACGCGAGTTTGCCGGAATTTATCAATGGAGCAGCGCCGCGTAGGTACTCAAACGCCGCCGCACGTTTGAATTACTACACATAGTACCTACTATCTAGGGACGCGTGTCACTCATTGATTTAGTTATTTAGCATTTAACAATTATTACGTATTTTTGTGGACAGTCTTGGGACTTAGTGTTTTTTATTTTTTAACTACACAAATATGATTAGAGATACTTAGAGCAAAGTAAAATTTTTTTTTACTAATTTAAAAATAGTGGTGTATCACTACATAGTATAAAACAAAGTCGCTTCCCGCTGTCTGTCTGTACCTATGTATGCTTAGATCTTCAAAACTACGCAACTGATTTTGATGCGGTTTCTTTTAATAGATAGAGTGATTCAAGAGGAAGGTTTATATGTATAATACATGCATAATATAGTAGAGAAACACTGATAATTCTAAAGGTTTCTAATGTGATGTCGTAAATAAACACATTTGTTTCCGCTTACATTGCAAACGCTGCCTGAACCCTACGAGATAGATCAAAATAATGTACTAAAGTATTGTACATCTTAAAAAGGTCTACAAAAAAGTCCGCGATGGTATATGTCTATCTCCTAGAGATAACCCACAATAACCATTTTTTATCCTTTACTTTTTCCGAGAAATAATGGCTTATTTACGAAGCGATTTAAGCAATACAGCATTAATCCTTATCCAATTAAGTAACTTAAATACATTGTGCATTTAATATAGATCAATATGGCCCTGTACAGTATGTAATTTAAATGAATATTTTCGAAGATATTACAGATTTAAAATGCAGGGACATAGCGGTTGCGACCGGGGGCCCGGCGGCGTATGCCCAGTGTTGCCAATTCTTGGAACGTCGAGTCGCTAGATTCAATATCAAAAGTCGCCAGAAAGTTGCTAAAAGTGATTCTGGTTTGGTTTATCGACAGTCAGGTAGTGAATTACTAAAAAAAAAAGGTCTGCCAGCCTACCTGTGCAGTCTCTACAATAGGCGGGCTAACCTGTTTTTTTTTTTAGTCGTTCTTCACCGTAAACCTGGAGATTTTATAAATTTTTCCATATATATCTCTTCGCACTGTATAATTCTGTGTTGATTTAATAAAAAAATTATTTATTACATGCCCCAAAATTGTTTTCATTTGTACCCCAAAAGTCGCCAGATTTTGTCGCTAAAAAGTTTTTAGCGACGAATTTTATTTTTTGTCGCTAAGACATACACGAAAGTCGTCATTTCTAGCGACAAAGTCGCTAAATTGGCAACAGTGCGTATGCCTAAGAAAACATGTTTATATTGTCTAATGATGACAAACAATTATAAAGCTGAGAGTTTGCTTAAACGCGCTAATCTCAGGAACTACTGGTACGATTTGAAAAATTCTTTCAGTGTTAGATAGTCCATTTATCGAGGAAGGCTATAGGCTATATATCATCGCGCTAAGATTAATAGGAGCGGAGCACCAATGAAAAATGTTTCAAAATCGGAGGGATTTTTTCCTATTGGGAGCTTCCGCTGCGTGCGCTGCGTAAACAGTTAAAGTTTCGCAAAAATTATGTATGCCAGAATTGTTCCCCTTTAAAAGTTCTAAAAAAAATTCGCGACAGCATATGTTTATCTTTTAAGGTTGGCTCACTATAACCTTTTTTATGCTAACCAAATTTGTTCTAAAATAATGCATTATTTGCCAAGGTATTTTAATAAAAATGATATTAATCCTTATACAAATAAATACGATATTCATCACAAGTATTTAATTTAAAACAAAATTACCCTTTACATCATTTGATTTCAATGAATATCTTAGGAGATATCGCAGTTTTAAAATAACATCGCAGCAAAATAATTACCCATTACAGACATACAAACGATGTTTCTCCTGGTTTATTTTGCGTGATTTTAAATTAGCACTGTAGGTAAATTTATAAAATTTTGTTCAATGATTCTTATGTGGTTCGTGGATAAGTTTTAGCTCCTTTAAAATTGTATTATAGGTGCCTACGACCCACTCTCTCTCTTATGTGACGCAGACGAAGTTGCGCGGGTCAGCTAGTATATTATATTATAAAAGCGAAAATGAGTTTGTTTGTTTGTTACCTTTTCACGCCTAAACCACTAAACCGATCATCCTGAAATTTTGCATATACGTTATAACGTGTACAGAAAAGGACATAGGCTACCTTTCATCCCGAAAAAAAATACTGTTCCCGAGAAAAACAACAATAACGTTCTTATGATAATAGATAGCGCCACGTTTCTTTCGAATCATGATTAAATTATATTATTACAAGCAAGGTATAACCCGAATTGATTGTCAAATTATAAATTAACGCGAGCGAAGCCGCGGGCAAAAGCTAGTAGATTTCATAAATCGTAAAAGTCGCGTCAAAATCTGATAACAAGCAAACAGACAAGAAAACTAAAAAGTATATTGTATTGGTTTCAGACTCCTTAATAGTTTATCCTATAAGTCAGCGTTGTCACAGTTTTATAATAGGACTAGATGTCCCCGTGGTTTCACCCGCGTTTATCGTTATACGCTGCCACCGTGGGTCGTAGCATGATGTTATATAGCCTATAGCCCTCCTCGATAAATAGGCTATCCAACACTAAAAGAATTTTTCAAATCGAACCAGTAGTTCCTGAGATTAGCGCGTTCAAACAAACAAACAAACAAACTTTTCAGCTTTATAATATTAGTATAGATTTTACATTGGACATTGCCGTTTTGTATGAAGTAAAATGCAAATTTTTTGATTATAATATTTTAATGACGATTCCTGATTTAATGATAGTGAACTTAAATGTAGGTTAAGAATGATTTGTCTTAGATGATCAAGAATAGCAACCATCGAGAATTTGGAAAGACACTAAGTATGCTATTTAGTAATACTTAGTAGTAATCTAATATTATCTATTAATATTTTAAAATAGCAGCAGCGATAGCTCACTGGGGAGACCAACAGACTGCAATGCAGAGGATCTCGGGTTCGAACCCACGTCGCGCACCTCTGACTGTCGGAAGTTAATATGACTTTTCGAAATTATGAGCGTATTGATTGACAATTATCGCCTGCTCCGTGCCTCGGCGAGCACGTTAAGCCGTCGGTCCCAGCTGCCATGAACATCTATGGCAGTCGTTATTGGGAAGTCAGTGACCTCTAATATCCTGATACTGGTCTAGCCTTAGGGTATCGTTAGCCTTTGGTTTGCGGAGGTCAGATGGCAGTCGCTCCGTGTAAAAACTGATATCCAGTCAAATCCGGTTAGATTAGAAAGTCGACCCCAAGTGACTTGGGAATAATAAAGGCTAGGGAGAAGAATATTTTAAAATTATGTAATTATGTTAAAGTGTTCAAAATAAACAACGCGGTATAATCCGTATTAAGTATACACTTAGTCTCTTTTTGGTATAAAATAAAAATTAAAAGAAAGTAATTTCTTAGGTAAACTAAGAAATTACCTTCTTTTAATTTTTATTTTACCTAATCATGTAGATGAAGGTAAAACAAACAGAGATAATCTTACTAACGCTCTGGGTCTTGTTCCATTACCGGTTATTGTCTGCACCCTTGTCAATACAAGCGCTAATGCTCACGTGACACCCATGATTAATGCTCCGCAGGTAAGGGTAGCAGGTAAAACAAGGTAAACAACCCATTACGGTTACACAGCGAGAAACAGGACTGTGTGCTCATATTTTAGGTAACTATGATAAATAAACTTCTGTGAAAATTTATAAAAACTAATGTCTGCCCAATGTCATACGTCTGAATCCCAGGGCAACGTATCTCCGCCGATAGTAGTTTGTCGAGGAACACCGTGGCAGGTTTAGTCGGTATTCCGGGAGGTACATTTTATAGTTTTAACATCTTTCTGTACCCAGGCGAGTCCGACATAGCCCCTCCACCCGCCCCCGCGGAGGGGTATGCGTCAATGCATTCCTCCACGTAAAAAAAGGGCAACGTATCACATTATATGAAGTTTAGTATGTGTTAATAAGAAATAGTAAAAATAGTATCATATAAATTCGCAAATTCGGCGTAAAGTCAGTTTCCGTTTAGCGGAAAGTGTGGTGTTGCCAGTGAGCAGAATTTTAATTTAAATTAAGTTACTGTTAGTTTTATTATTCTATTTTTATTTATTTTTTTATATTGTTATTTGTATAGTTTTTGTTTTTTTGTTCTTTTTTTATATTTCTTCGTGTTTTGCGCGTGCCCTTGTGTGCCAAAATAAATATTTTCTTTCTTTCTTTAAATTTTTTCAGAGATTTATGCGTTCTTAAGTAACAATCAGTCAAACATCTTAACAAATTTTCACTTTCAAAATAATTTAATAGGATCATACTTTGTGATAC
The DNA here is from genome assembly GCA_963564715.1 of Catocala sponsa. Taxonomy (NCBI): domain Eukaryota; kingdom Metazoa; phylum Arthropoda; class Insecta; order Lepidoptera; family Erebidae; genus Catocala; species Catocala sponsa. Next base: position 1,111,219 of record OY751343.1, read on the forward strand.
AAAACTATCAAGAATATAAGCATATTAATGGACTAGAATAGATGCCAATACAACGAACTTCTCTTCAGTTTGATGAGTTGAATTGAATTATATTATCAGTAAGTAATAACTCTCGGCATAATGGCATGGCTGAATAAGTCCGGAAAAATTAAAATGAAGCAAATTTATTGATTGAAACTGTTAAGAATTGTGTTAATTAATTAATCAATAAGAAATAAATAAATAAAAAGTTGTTATTTTAACTAACCATGCTATATCACCAATACTTATTACACTAAATTATTTCATATTACAGACCTCATTTCAAAACGCACTGATGCAATCTTGATATTAATAAATCTTACATAAACTAGTTCGCAATCTCGGAGATTCAATATTATCTTGAAGTTCTCTGAGGATGGCAATACGATAAACGAAATAACAACCTACGGTTTGGGCGAGCGGATATCGTTCGAACATTTCACAGTTGGTAGCTACTTCAAGGTACTTCAAGATTCTGCAAAAGAATAATGAGACGAAGAACATAATCCAAGAACTGTGTCAAAGTATTGTCATGGCAGAAGTGCTCATTCCATTCCCATCTTCCACGGTACGTTTTCAGCTAATATTTCTACCACGAACGTGCAAACTCTGGAATTAATTATCTGTTGCAGTATTTACCGAGCACTATCTTAAGACTTCTTTTACCGTTAAAGGCATTTATTTTCTCAAAAGATTTACAATCACTTACAGAGAAAATACAATAAAGAATTACAAATGTAATTACTAAAAGTTACAGGCCGATCATCGTATTGTTAGTAATAATAAATGATAATATGTAGGTATTCTGTATATGTATAAGAAAAAGTGTTAATTTTAGCGCGACCGCGCATCGGGACTCAGGTAAACGTTTGTTAGTACAATACAAACACATGTTAATTAAGACCTATGTCACAGTAACAATAGTATGTACTTAGCATTAATTATTATTAAGTATGTATATTTTTTTGTTTTTTAGGGGTTATCTAGTTATCATTATGGCTTTATATTCTAAAACAAATTTGGTGTATACTTGACTTGTTTTATGTCCTTCTTCAAAGTATATTTAAATGAATCACTCGCTACCTTGATGTAATTATTTTATTGAATGCGATTCCTGCACCTGGGATCTCGAGTTTCATTCCGGAGTCGATTAGAATACTAAATTAGGTTTATTGCTGTGAAATTTTCAGTATCAGCATAGTTCCTGAAACTGAACTTGATATGTTGACTGTACAAATGGCGTAGTAGTTTAAGTGGTCGCCTCACCAATGCCACTGCGTCGAGTGTTGTGGGTTCGAATCCCGCACAGGACAAAACTTTGTGTGATCCACAAATTTGTTCTTCCGAGTCTGGAATTTCTTTGTGTCAGTTAAATATTAGTAAAGTCCTCTGCGACACAGAATATATTCCTAGTGCGGCAGTTGTCTTTAAAACAAGAGTCTGGAACTAAACTTGGTAGATGACAATAGGCTCTCAAAATGTGCGTGTCTTCACTTCTGTCTACCTCTGCGTTTGACTACGTATGTTCGTTTGCATCGTAACAACAGCCAGCAGCTCGGTTGTCTATATCTTTAAACTACAGAAGTCTGAACCGTGAATACCACTTACCATAAGATGTGCCAGAAGTAGCTCATCAGCCACTAGGGTAATAGAAATGTGCCATTTCACTAGTGTATCTTACAGCCAATAATAACGTGATTCAGCCGTAACACTCCTAAGGGATCTGTTATGCAAGGATCAAAGGAATATTTTGATTGGAGTTGGCGGCAAATTTTGCTAATGTTATTGACTTTGATAATCTGATTTATGTATTAAATATTACAATTCAATTACACGATCAAACGCTACAAATGTTGTTTGTGTTATTCGAAAACAACTTCAATATAAATATTTATTTTATAAAACATTTTGTAATAAATAACAAACTTCGCAGACGAAGTGACAACTCGTTAATGCAGTATTGCTTCTCGTACGCACACATAAATCGCTGCTCTCTCATTGGCCAATCATAAACACATACATTGATAAATGTACTATAACGTCACTATTCACAACATGCAGGGATGCTATAAACTTTATTAAGCTAACTTAACTAGTTGGAAATGTTTCCAATTTCTATTATTAGTTTGTTGGAAGTTTCCACTGAGATGTTGTATTAAATTTCATATTCTCGCTCCGTTATTCAAGTTCTATTGTATACTTATTGACTATTATAACTTACAAGTTTAGCCGAGCTATTTGATTGACGTGGTTAGCTTGCAATCATCAGGAACTTTAATTAAAATACGTCTTTCTAATTTCTAAATCTAATTCAGGTGTTTGTTTGAACCAGATTCGTGTTGAACTAAACCAAAATGAAGGCAATTTTATGTATAAAGAATAAAATATTTACAAATTATAAAATAAAAGTAATAAATAATTAAATGACCTCGCCCTATGACAGCACCTAAGGGTGCATAATGTATTTTATAACTATTGAATACCCTTTTGATTATTGCAGAGCCACAGAACTTACCATAATATATCACATCCATTTGATCTATCAAATCCAATTGTATAAACATAATATAGGAACAATAAATAATTATTCTATTATATAAAGTCTCTGTAATTCTTACACCATTTTGACAAAAATCTTTTTAACAGCTGAACAGATTTTCTCCAGCAATTTTTTTTTTGAAACCATATCTTTCTCACTAGTAATAAATCCTGTGTTGCAAGAGACTACAAATATTCAAATAACGGACACAAAGGACACTCAGACTAGGAACATCCATTTCTGGGTCACACAATTTTTTTGTCCCGTGTGGGATTCGAACCTACAACAGTCGACGTAGTGGCAGTGGCGAGACGACCACTTAAACCACTTCACCATACGCTGCATCTATATCATTGGTTTCACCAGTCTAAGCTACTGACAGACATACACAGGCTTCAAACATATAACTCTCATCGCTTTACGTCAGGCATGAAAAACAATACAACGATGTCATAAAAACTATTTTAAATAACATCGAACAAATTCTTAGTTATTTATATCTTATCAAATAATGTTAGAATTATTTATACTCGAATATATTCCGCATAAGATATCTTATTTCTATTCAATCATTTTATATTGCGGTACTTTTACCTGTTTTCCGGTACTGAACATTATATGGGACGGAGCTCCCAGGGGCATGAATTTATGGATCAGTTACGTGTAAAGAACACAGTATTTTATTTCAGTGAAATGGGGGTTGAAATTTTAGGAGAAATCTTACAAAGTGGTTTTGCAAATGATTTGTTTTACATTAGAACTTTGTTGCTTGTATAAAATGAATTTAGCTGTATTTAATAATGATATCGCGTATTCTTTATCTTTATCACTCTTTTTCAGGAAGAATATCCATTTTTTTGCCTATTTCGTCACTTAGGCATTCATTATATTTAGGTTCGATATGGTATTTTCTTAGAATATTTTAAGTAGCAGCACTGAGTCTGCAAACAGGGAATAGAGAATATTGGATTATAAAAAAAACTAGATGTGCCCGCGGTTTCACCCGCGTTTATTGTTACTGCGCCGACCCCGTGGGTCGTAGTGTGATTTTATATAGCCTATAGACTTCCTCGATAAATAAGCTATCCAACACTAAAATAATTTTTCAAATCAAACCAGTAGTTCCTGAGATTAGCGCGTTCAAACAATCAAACTCTTTAGCTTTATAATATTAGTAAGTATAGATGTCTGCCCACTCCATTTAGATGTATAGCTGTAAGTAATAGGCAGGTAAGTATACAATCGCATAAAGTGAGAATTCCACCACGTCGCGATGTCCTCGTAATGTTCTGAAATATTGCATTCATTCATAACTCTGAGCAACACATCTCACCACGTGGTGGCTGATCTTCCTTTAGATCTGATTTTGGGCCGAACCCAGAGTCGATCACTTCCAGTACCCGATTGTTAAGTTATGCATGTATAAAGACAACATATCAACATAATTGTGTTATCTTAATGTTATCTAATATTCACATATTGTTTATCTTAAATATTTATTTTGCATACCGTTCATACGGTGAGACATGCTGTACTTACTTTTTTTTTTTGCTCGTCGTAATGACCATACTCCACCTGATGGTAAGCAGTCATATGGTCTAAGAGCAGTGGCCTCCACACCGCCCTCATAGCAGCCGAGGCGATTTTGAGGTCTCTACTTTGACGGCCGGAGAAGGTGCTTTTTCACGCCCCGCTTAAAGGACCCAGGATTGAAGGAAGAAGGAAACACGTGCCTTGGCAAAGAATTCCATGCCTTGGTCGTTCGGCAGAGGTATGAGGACCCAAACTTGTTGGTACGCGCTCTAGTCGACTCTACTGTGTAAGGATGGCATCTGAGCCCAGCACGCGTTGTTCTGGATAGGAAAGGGGAGGGCGGGATAAGGTGGAATAACTCTTCCGAGCACTCCCCGTGGTATATTATTATTGAAACATCTTTGTAACCGTGTTCAGACTCAAGTGACAACAGTCCGGCACAACAGGAAATTTGGCACTACAGCTTGATCTCCCGGTCGGAGACCCAAAGGTAGACCCAAGACAAGGTGGAAAGATGTAGTGCTAAAGGACAAGAGGGAATGTAATGTTACTGACGATGATGTCGAAGACAGAACGAAGTGGAGGAGACAAATAAGCAAAGCTGACCCCACCACCATGTGGGATACATAGCTAGGAAGAGAGAGAGAGAGAGTAACCGTGTTTCTAGCAAATAAAGATTATTATTATTATTATTATATGACACCTAAAATATGTTAGAATTCTAATCGCAACCTTGTTTTTTTATTTGGATGGCAGGTCTATTAGGCATATATTTGACCAATAATTTGGTAAATATGCCATATAGTAAACAGCGCCTGTTCAAGATAATTATCTTAGTATGTTATAGCAATGTGTTTATAAACTGTATTAATGCCCGAAATCCAACGCTTCCTTTGAAAACACAGAAACAATTTTCTCGTAGAATTGTTAAGCAATTACAAATAATTCTCAGAAGTTGATCTGGTAAACACTAATAGTGTCTGCGGGAGTAATTAGCGTCTGGACCTGGATTCAAATCTGCGCCACCTGAGCGATTCTAGCAATTAGTTGTGATTGCACAACGTACGGAGGTTTATTGCGAGCGAGCACGATGAAGTTATACTTTTACGTTTGGGATAAAGATCTGTAATCTGCTTACTGTCTAATTAACTTAATAAGATATCTTTATTAAGATATGAGTTAAGTAGTGATGAATATTTATACAATTAAACCATAATCTGTAAAATATATCTAACTAGATGTTCCCGCGGTTTCACCCGCGTTTATCGTTACTGCGCCGCGCCCGTGGGTCATAGCGTGATGTTATATAGCCTATAGCCTTACTCGATAAATAGGTTATCCAACACTAAAATAATTTTTCAAATCGATCTAGTAGTTCCTGAGAGTAGCGCGTTCATACAAACAAACAAACAAACTCTTCAGCTTTATAATATTAGTATAGATTTGTTATTACAGAAATAATAACCTATACATTTAAATTAAACTGCTTTATACGGACTTTATCGCGTTGTTTATTAACACTTTTATTACAAAATTTTGAAAATATTACACTGCTATTGAACCTATACTAATTTGGCTATTTAAAATATAGATTCAGTACATAGTAGTGTAACATATACATAATTATTTCCCTTTTTAACCGACTTCAAAAAAAAGGACGAGGTTATCAAGGTTATCAATTCGCCGGTATTTTTTTTTATGTTAGTTACCTCATAACTTTCGACTGGGTGAACCGATTTTGATGATTCTGTTTTTATGTGGTCCCATTTCATTTGAACCAAGATTTGACCTTCCGTTTTCGAGTTATCTTTAATAATGCGTATTTGGCTACATTGATGATGTTTTTGGCAAGGTTCACTAAAAACCGAGAAATAAACAAAATTTTAACAAAAAAGAACACCGACTTCAAAGAAGAATATTCTAAAACTTGCAAAATGCACTAAAAGGTTAATAAATAATTGCATATTCTTGTGAATAATTAAATTATTGTTATTTTTGGAGTCGGTGTCAGCCGCCCGTGCCGCGTGCTGCGTCTATGTGTGTAATTGTGCATGCCAATGTTATGTTATGATTATAGTAAGACATCTCATGTTTAATTAGTTACAAACCTACCTTGGCTGACACCGACTCCATTAATAACAATAATTTAGTTATTCACAAGAATATGCAATTATTTATTTACCTTTTAGTGCATTTTGCAAGTTTTAGAATATTCTTCTTTGAAGTCGGTTTTCTTTTTTGTTAAAATTTTGTTTATTTTATAAAATGTGATAATTGTAATAAATATTGTGCTCTAGAATCCAGACCGAATTTCAGTTACGCCAGCCAATCCTAAAATAGACTAGCCAAGTGTGCGGAAGATATTATATCTAGTGCAAAAATATGCGCGCAAGCGCAAGTGCTACAGCTTTGTATAAACTAAGTGTTGTGGGAGCGGGACACGGGACAAAACATTGTGGGGTCAACAAATAGTTGTTACATAGCTGGGTACTCTGTGTCCATTATTTAAACATTTATGTAAAGACGCGACACGAAAATCATTTCCAGTGCGAGGAAGGTCGATAAAACAGTAAAAAATATATCATATATCATCGTACAAAGTCTATTTTAAAAGAAATTATATAGATTATCGATTCAAGTTGTTGAAACAATATCATCTGACACCCATACAGCCTCCACACTAATACTAGATAATGAAAACTTGTATCTGTTTGTAAGAAGTTTTCTCGTAACACGAATACAATAATCGAGTTACGAGGGAAGTTATTAAAAGAGCCATTGTGTTACCTTCTCCAGCGATAATATTGTAAAACTTAAGCAATATCACCAGCGGTATACCAATGAACAGAATAGGCTTATATAATTATAATGTAACTAGCATACAGCAATGTGTAGTAGTAGTACATAATATATATAGTAGTAGAGCCTCGCTGATTTCAACATGAATGGGTCGGCTCGACCGGGGAACTACTACCCTCTCACAGAATATCGACGTGAAATAACAGTATTCCTATTCTTGTGTTTCGTTCGGTGAGTGAGAGTGCCGGAGGCCCAATCACCCTCTTTCCCCCTTTCCGTTCCTTCTCTTTTCCACTTCCTTTTATTCCTAAAGGGTCGGCAACGCGCAAGTGATGCCTCTGGTGTTGCAGGTGTCCATAAGCTACGGTGACCACTTATCATCAGGTGGGCCGTATGCTTGTTTACCACCTAATTACGTTTACTGCAGCCGAAGGTTCGAAAAAAAACCAAAGTTACTTATAAAATAACTAATTTATTATAAAAGAAATTACAATTAATTTATGTGAAACCTATTCGATGCTAGAATATGGAACGACAATTTATTAATATAAAATACATAAAATTGGTTCGCGGCGTAGGCAATAATGCAGGTGCAGTTTTGCTGAGTCGGCGATCGAAGTTTCTACGGCGTCGCGGCGCGGCCGCATGTTGGCTGCGTCGGCGTTTCCGTCCTGTCTTCTATATTTATTATAAAGTTCCAGTAATTGCTGCGTCGTCAATATCGGTTAGGGTTCCGTACTTAACACCTCCATCCGCAGAACAGCAACTATTTTTTCATATTAAGAGAAAATGTTGCTGGAGTCTCTTTAGGCTTCTTGGTTATCTCGTCATATGTGTGGATCTTGAGAGTCTGTTGTTTCTCTTTGTTTTCTGAATTGAGATTCCAACATTTGTATTTGCGGATTATCAGGAATATGACAATGACGGCTGCACATACTACGATGGTATATAGTGGTATCGTGGTATGGTATAGGGCAGACGACTGAGTTTTCTCTATCTCTATCGGTTTTTCTAATGAGACTTTGTTCTGGATGCTGTGGAGTTCTTCTAAATTTACTGATCTGGATCCAATGTGAGCAAAGATTTCAGTTTTGTTCAAATTTTCAAAAGGAATCTTCGATAATTTTAATGGTTGACCCTTTATCTCATCCTCGTCGTTGATTATAGTGAACTCTGGTGTTTGGATGTAGCAGCCCATGGGAATAGTGGCGAGGTAACTTCCTCGTAGCGTATTGTAGTCTCTTCTGCCGCAAGTCAATTGTATCTTGGTAGGTCTCGGTAGGGAAAGTACGTAGTGTTGATCATCTAATTTCTCTATTGCTTCTTTAGACAGCGAAATCTTAGTCAATTGACAGGTGTTCTTCAGATTTTGGCGGGTGATCAGTTCTTGGATACAATCGGGCTCTGCTCGGACCTGGTGACTGATCTCCTTTTCGCAGAGATGTATGCTGCTGTACTTCGGGCATTCAGCCTCTATGTACACGAATGATTTCTCGTTTGTTGCTATATAAGGAGTGGGAGGTATAAGGGCTAATTGGTGTTCATTAGGGACAATGGATAACTTATATAAATCGTATATCTCATGGGAAACTATAGGAAAATTGTAGACTATTACTATTCTTTTTTCAACAAAGTATGAACCTGGCCTAATCAGATCATAGTATTCTCTTAATTCTAAATTTACTATTTGATCTTGGTCATATAAGGATCTTAATTTATCTATCATAGATTTTAAAACTTCTACATCTATCATGGAGTGGTGCGTACTAGAAGCACGAATAAATGCTAAAATATTCTCTATTCTAATTATTTCTAAAAGTATATCCTCTACATTATTAGTAATTATACCTAAGATTTGAGAAAACTTAGTGAATCTCACGAGATTATAATCCTTGAGGGCATCCCTTTCTAAAAGTAATTCTAAAGATGCATTTATTTTTGCCTGGTTTGATGTTAATTGTTCTAGAACAGCATTATGTTTCGACATCCATTCTTTACACAAGCTTATATGGTTATTGAATTCGGAAACTATCTTATTGTCATTACCCTGCAAGATTCTAATAGCTTCATTGTATTTTACGGCATCTTGATAATCTAAATTGCCAGTAACGCTTTTAATTACTGACCCTAAGCTATCTATCAGACCTCTTTTAATTCTTATAGGTTCTAGAGATTTTATTCGATTAAGAACCTTATTAAGTTTATTAGTAAGGTAATCAATTTGGTATTCATAAATGGTGTATGCTCCTTTACTAAGTTTAGTCTCGAACATTTTAAGTTGAGTTTGTACCGAATCTATCTTATCTTCAATGTCTGTTAGTTGTATAAATTGTATAAAGGAATGGTAATGTGTCGTTAGTCTGGTTGGTCCTAACTTGTACGGTAGCAATCCTGGTCCGTCAACTAAAGTCTCAAGTCTTATGTCTTGAAGGTGTGTCGCCTGTATTACCGGAAGCATCAGAATCCTGTAACAATTGGTTTCCTTCAGGTACTCTCTTTAGTCGTGATTTAGCTACAGGGCCACGTTTCTTTGATGTGTAGATATGGATTGGTAAGTCAGCTAGAACTGTGTCTTGTGTATATCGTTGTGCGACTTTCTGGCGACTGGCGAGAGGATTTTTAATAAAGACTTGTTGTTGAGGTGTGTACTCTACTTCTGGTTCGCGTGATTTATTCCTATTTTCGATAAGAGCTGTCCGATTGGCAAGAGAGGATTCATTGATTAAATCATATACCTGTTTCATTTGCTGTCTATGATTCTGCGCGTATTGCTGTAAGATATGTTCAGTAAAGTCAAATTTAATTGGATCTCTGGGGTCAAAGTGTCCAGTCAATAGGTCAAATGGCCTACACTTGGTAAAGCTGTGGATTGAACTATTATATGCTATGATGGCGTATGGTACGAGATTAATTACTGGTTCATTTTTATGTTGTAACTTAAGAATTCTAATGTGTTCCAATAATGTCGAGTGAAAACGCTCTATATTGCCATTATCATTGGGACTATGGGGTAAAGTTTTATGATGGACGATTTTGTGAATACGCATAAATTCCGAAAACAATTGATTGGTGAATTCTGTGCCATTGTCAGTAATAATAGTCATAGGTAGTCCATGGTGAGTACAAAATTTTAATAGTGATTGGATTATACTTATAGCTGTACCATCACGTAAGTGGTATGCCTGACCATATTTCGTGAAAACGTCAATAAATGTTACGTATTTTTCTGATTCTACTGTGAATAAATCCATGTGAATAATCTCTAGTGGTTTCGTTGCTGGTGGTATTATATTAAGATATGGTCGGATTGGATTCCTATCGTATTTAGCTTGTCCACAGATAGTGCATTCGTTGATGAATTTAGCGATCTGCTCTTTCATTTTTGACCAGTAATATTTTCGCGAAAGAGCTAAATAGCACTCGTTTATACCACGGTGGTTTGTCTTACCATCATGATAGTGCTTAATGATATCTGGTTGCCGCAGGTATTCTTTGACATTCTCTAATTCGACCTTAGTTAATACTAGTTTGAGAGAGGAGCTTTTGAATTTATCTTGTATGACAGGTATTATTGAGTACATAGCCAGAGGCGGATTTATTAGTATAGCTGTTTTGACTTTTGGATTGACATATTCTTTAATAGCGTTAATGACATCTGATTCCAAATTTGATTCTAAAATCTGAATTGCTGTTCTTGTATGACCTTCAAAAGGTTTAGTCACTGTCGGTCTTCGTTTTATGTCTCCGACTATTGTAAAGTGGATTTGTCTGTGGAATTTATTAAGAGGCTCATCTGTGATAGGTACTTCTAAAATAGGTTGTTCATGGCTAGTATGTACGGTGTCAGTCGAGGAATTAGTCTGGTTAGCTGGTACATTCAATTTATTGGAAATTTCTACTCTGGGTTGGTTTGTGTCAGTCAAAGAGTTAGGACGTTGGATTGGTGATTCTGAAGGGTTATTGATCATTGAGCTTAAGTCTTTTATGCTTTCAATTACGGAGTTAATCTCGTCAGTCTCGTTATTATGTATCTCAATGCGTGACAGGGCATCAGCATTGGTATTGAATTTTCCCTTTTTGTAAACTACCGTATAGTCGTATTCGCTGAGTTTAAGTCTCCATCGCGTCAGTCGTGAGTTTGGCTCTTTTAAATTCACCATCCATTGCAAGGGTTTGTGGTCAGTCAATATTTTAAACTTTCTTCCAAACAGATATGGCCTAAAATATTTGGTGGCCCATACTATAGCTAGCAATTCTTTTTCTATTGTGCTATAGTTTAGCTCGCTTTCATTGAGTGTACGAGAAGCGTAACACACTGGTTTATCAGACCCTATTGGTCCTTGGGATAACACCGCTCCAATAGCGACGTTTGAAGCGTCTGTTGTGAGATTGAATTCCCTATTGAAATCGGGATACTGTAAGATGGGGTCATTAGTTAGTAAGGTCTTACATTTATTAAAAGAGTTTACATATTCTGGGCTATGGACTACTTTGTTTCCTTTCTTGAGACAATTGGTAAGGGGCTTGGTAATGCGTGCGAAGTCCGGAATGAATTTTCGGTAATAACCGAGAAGGCCTAAAAATTGTTTTATTTCCTTAGGAGTGTTCGGTATGGGATACTTTTCTATGGCTGAAATTTTGTCGGGATTAGGCTTAATGCCGTCTCTACTAATTATATGCCCAAGATAGGCAGTTTCTAGCTTCAAAAACTCTGACTTGTCCATCTGAATTTTGAAGTTAGATTCTCTGAGTCTTTGGAAAACCTTTTCCAGGTTTACCAGGTGTTCCTGGAGTGATGAACTGAACACAATTATATCATCTAAATAGACCAGACAGATGCTATTTTGAAGACCTCTAAGAACATTGTCCATTACTCTTTGAAAAGTAGATGGACTATTCTTCAATCCCATCGGCATTCGCAGAAACTCGAAATGCCCATGTTCTACGTTGAACGCGGTCTTGGGTATGTCCTGGAGATCCATCTCCACTTGGTAAAAACCACTTGCTAAATCTAAAGTCGTGAAGTACTGACATCTTCCTAACTTGTCTAGAACGTCGGTGATGTTTGGTATGGGGTATTTGTCATCTATTGTCTTGTCATTTAATTTACGGAAGTCGACCACGAGTCGCCACTTTTGTTTTCCGGAAGCATCCATCTTTTTGGGTACAAACCAAATAGGTGAGCTCCATGCAGAGTCAGAAGGTCTAATTATACCCTACTGCAACATTTTAGAAATTTGGTCCCTGACTTCTTGTCTATGAACGAAAGGATACCGATAACTTTTGGTGTACACAGGGACCTCGTCCGTTGTACGAATCCTATGCTTAACCTTGTTTGTGAAAGTCAATGGCTCCCCATCGATATAAAAGACATCTGCGTAGCGACTACATAATGTTAAGAGATTAGCCTTTTCTTCTTCATTAAGATGGTCAGTACGTAACCGCGATAATACGTCATTTACACGGTTTGAGTTCTCAATTTGTGTGCATTTAATATTGAATATGTCTGCACAAACCGGCTGATCTAGATAAAATATAATATCATTGGATGATGGGTTTTCTATTTCTACATAACCTCGGCCGTTAACTACGGTAGTAAGACATTCACGTAACAAACAACCACAGAAAATCTGTTCGTCAACTAAAACTTCGCCATCCGGGGCGTTAATAGGTATTTTAATTGTTTTACAACTTTTAGCTGGAATAATGTCTTCATATAGATTTATATTACGAGAGTTATATAACTTAATCGGGTTTATTGCATTTCTTGTTACTAATTTAAAATCCTTCAGGTTTATATTGGCTTCCCATTTAGACAGTATATCTAAACCTATTAAGCCATCAAAGTAATCATGGAACCGGTATACAAAGAGCTTAATACCACCTTTCTCGTTAAATTCGTTAAAACACGGTAACGTTATAGAATGGTCACTTCTGCTTACACCATGTATGTTTGCTACTTCGAAAGGGTCGTAATTTAATGGGTAATCAGAAAAGAAGTTTTGTACGGCCTCGGGGCATATAAATGACTGGTTAGCGCCAGTATCTATCAAAAATTTTAACGGGGGACAAGAGATTTCTATGTATGGTAATTGTCTTTGGGTTTGCAAATTAATATCTATCCTTGCTCGTTTGATATGTTTCCTGAGCGAAAATCCTGAGGTTGACCTGCATGGCTAGGACCTGGTTGTGGTTCTATCTCGTGTATAACTTGATTACTATAGGTTGTATCATTATAAGTCATGTTAGGGTCATAGTCATAGTCGTAGGAATTATTATAGTCGTTACAGTCTGTATAACATTCGTATTCAGGTTCACAGTAATATTCAGCAGGATAATAGACATCGTTGGGCAATAAAAATTCATTTACATTTAATTCACGTGTCTTAAAATAACTATTGGGTGGCGGATTACCTGATTTTTGCCAATTGTGACCTGTCATCATGGGCAACGGTTTAGGGGAAAAATGTTGAACACCACTCATGGGTTTCGCGCCGACATTTTGTGGTGCGTTATTCCTAGGTGGTAATCTAAACATATTACTCTGAGGGTGGTAATTATTAGGCTGTGCACGGAACATTTGCTGTGTTCGTGTAGGGAAACGATTCTGTTGTTGGTTATTCATATTGAATCTAAAAGGTTGGGTTGGAGGTTGATAAGGGCGCTGTGCCATAGGGGCTGGCCAATTAGGTACGGGATGTCGTGGAATAATTTGCGTATTTAACGGTATGTTAGATGGCATGGTAGGCTTAGGAGCACTATGAGCCTTTGGAACATCGTTACGTTGTTGTAAGTACATAATGTTCAGCTCTTCCTGCACATACTCTAGAGCTTTTTCTATTGAATCTGGACGCATGCATCGTATACGCGATCCTAGTGGTTCTTTTAAACCTCGCACAAAAGCTTGCATCGCTACCTTCTTATATAATGTCCGTTTAGCGTCAATAGTCGTTCGTAAAGTCTCATGTAAAGTCACATACGTCATTATTGTACTAAACAAGGTTTGACATTGGTCATAAAATTCCTGTGGGGATTTATTACCCTGTGTAGCTAAAGAGAGGTCGTTATATAACGCAGTTTCATCCCTTTGGTCTGAAAAATTGTTGATTAGACCTGTTCTAATCCCTTCCCAAGTATCTGGGATGCCGTTCGCATTGATAGTTGAAGCGGCAGACCCTGTGATTTTATTTAAAATGCCGTTCAGTAAACATAGATTACCTAGCTCGCTGCCCGGCTCGGCGCTAGCGTACTGAGTTACGATTTGGTCGCAAATGTTAATAAACCTTGTTAATACATTATGATTTCCATCAAATTCTGGCACAAGGCGTAATGCCTTATAGATTACATCGGGATCGTAAGGCATTTTTATTTCAAATAAACTACTCAAACTAGAATCTAATTCACTATCTAATTCTCTATAACTATCTACTATATGCCGGCGAGCCTGTCTCGATGCAGGGTCCCGGGAACACAATTTTTCGGGGCGAAAAATTTTGGAAATAAAACTAATTAGGATAAAGTAGGAAGCAACACGAGAAAGATTCAAGTGTACTTACATATAATATATCATCTCTGGTTCTTCTCCGTGAATCGATGTCTGGATTCCCCGCTCGGCGCTGCAGCCTCGTAGATTCAGGATACTCGTACCGTGGCTTGATAGCCGCCCGGGCGACTCGCGAACGCGAATATCGATGTGAGATGCTTCTAGTGCTCGCGAACCGGCCCGCGAGTATCCTACCGACTGCGCCAATTACGTTTACTGCAGCCGAAGGTTCGAAAAAAAACCAAAGTTACTTATAAAATAACTAATTTATTATAAAAGAAATTACAATTAATTTATGTGAAACCTATTCGATGCTAGAATATGGAACGACAATTTATTAATATAAAATACATAAAATTGGTTCGCGGCGTAGGCAATAATGCAGGTGCAGTTTTGCTGAGTCGGCGATCGAAGTTTCTACGGCGTCGCGGCGCGGCCGCATGTTGGCTGCGTCGGCGTTTCCGTCCTGTCTTCTATATTTATTATAAAGTTCCAGTAATTGCTGCGTCGTCAATATCGGTTAGGGTTCCGTACTTAACAACCTTAGTAGTATAAAAAAAAAATAATATATAAATAATGGATGGCGTAGTGGTTTAAGTGATCTCCTCGCCACTGCCGCCGCACCGAGTGCTGTGGGTTCGAACCCCACACGGGACAAAAATTGTGTGATCCACAAATAATTGTTCCGACTCTGGGTGTTCGAATATTGTTATTTGAACGTTTGTAAAGTCTCCCGCGATACAGAAATTATTATTAGCGCGGCAGTCTTCTTTAAAAAAAAAGAAACAGTTCGCAAATTTGTATGATCAAATAGTTGTTTCGAATCAGGAGTTATTCCAATTACGGGAGACCACGTTTTAAAAAAGAAAAGAAGGAAAAGCATTGTATTATTAATAAACAAATAAAAACATCATTCGTTATAATGTATCATGGACATCACAGACAATATCTTTTTCATTGTGTCTGATTTCTTGATAATTGATGAATTACGATTTAATGAAACTTTAATCTTTCAGTTTATCTCATGGTGGTGCACTAACAAATATATTTTTAGATTGAATTTTCACGCGTAACAAGAAGCGTGACCTTCTGAAATACTGGTGCGTATATTTCGGACTAATGTAAAATTGAAGGCTTGGCAAAGTGGATCGGTTTTCAAACGACGTCGAGGCATCGCCGTTGGTTTCAGTTCTGCGCACTATTATATTACTGTCTTATAGCTACTCTGTGTCGGGACAGGATGTAGAAGGTCTTAATGTCGGCACTACACTGTGTCTTATACGAGATTAGGTATTAAATTGAGGCGTGAAAATGGATCGGTAGAGCTGGACTATAATGGATATGGTACAAGCGTGTTTCATTGGCTCCGTAATGCAGTTATTGATAAATATAATATTATATGTTAGGTAGTTGTAATTATTGTTTAATTTACGTTTAAGCTTGATTTGGAAAACGTGTTAACTTCAGTATAGTCTTGGGTCTTTAAACCAGTAGTCTTGAAAACCGATGGGACTGAATTGACGGTCATAAATATATGAAAAGGTTAGAGAGATTTGTATTATTTCAATAAATAAATAAGATTTTAGCTGCTGTGTAATACGAAGTAAGCCTAATGCCGTCTAACGGGTATAGTTCCAGATTTCAAGCTGCTACTGAGAATATCTTACCAAAAAGCCAATAATACTTTGTCTGACCCATGAATGGGAGCCGAGACGTCACACCCAGCATATGGATGTAATCCCACCCAAAATATCGTCACTGTGCCAAATGACAGATGGCGCTGAGTGCAGGCAGCAGAATAGAAATTGTACCTACGTACTTAGATATCCAGAGCAAGCAAGCCATTTCTAGTAAGAGTCAAGCGTGATCCGTGCTTTGTGGTTATAGGAAGTTCTACTGTGAAATACAAAGAAAATTTTGCTTTGAAACAAAGATAAAAATCCTCAGGCATTTAAAAACCTATAAGGATATGTTAGCAGACATTTAATTACGACAGTGCCGAGAATTTTAATTAACTACAACAAATTGAAATAAATTACAGATTTTATCGCGTTGTTTATTAATTAATTTAAAAACATCCGTATAAAGTAGTTCAATTTCAATCTATACTAACATTATAAAGCTGAAGAGTTTGTTTGTTTGTTTGTTTGCTTGAACGCTCTAATGTCAGGAACTGCTGGTTCGATTTGAAAAATTATTTTAGTGTTGGATAGCCTATTTATCGAGGAAGGCTATAGGCTATATAACATCACGCAACGACCCATGGGGGCGGTGCAGTAACGATAAACCACGCGAACATCTAGTGTATAATATTCGCGTAAACGTAAGACAATTATTATAACTACGGTAAAACTATAATTAATCTTGATGGAGCTCGCTTTTACAATAGCAAAATCTTCATTATAAAATGAAAGTTAATGCGTGAGATGGGTATATGTACCTACTTTAATATTATCTTGCAACAAGGAATATATTAAAACATTTAATTAATAACTCATAGAAGTTATGAGAATAAATCACACGCAATATATAATAGACTAGCTTTTGCCCGCGGCTTCGCTCGCGTTAATTTAGAATTTGACAATCAATTCGGGTTGTACTCTGCTTGTAATAATTCAGTCATGATTCGAAAGACACGTGGCGCCATCTATAATCATAAGAACGTTATTATTGTTTTCCTCGGAAACAGTAATTTTTTTTGGGATGAACGGTAGCCTATGTCAGTTTCTGTACACCTGTCAACGTATATGCAAAATTTCAGGATGATCGGTTCAGTGGTTTAGGCGTGAAAAGGTAACAAACGAACAAACAAACTCATTTTCGCTTTTATAATATTAAGTTAGGATTTAATGTATTTTGGATTAAACAAATTTAAACTCTGTTGCAATTACTTAGAACAAATATAACGTTGGAATTTATAGTCATACAATTAAAGTTCAAATTACTTAACTTCTTCATTTCGAGTTACGCCGCTGAGCTGAAGAATACGAAATGTCTTTAAAACTAATATCACTAAAATTCTGAAATACGTCTTGAGCTCTCAGAGATCAATTGATGACATTGATAATATCAATATGATTATTTTTATTCGTGAGATCATTCATTTTTATATACATACCTACACATGCAGATGAAAGGATACAAAACCAATATTCCTAAATCTTCTTATGTACTAACACCATTTCCCGGTCTTCAGAAAATGAATTGATCGGCGGTCTCGCTGACGGGCGGCTGGCCTTCCATTCAATGGGGTACACAATAACGTGGTAAGGGTGATTGATTGTCACCCATAGGCTGATGGGAGCCATCGCTACGAGGCACAGAGTAGCTATAGGTGTGTGGCAAATTTGATGAAGATGGGAACCTGTGAGAATTGATTGATAAGGGATTTTGGGAAGACAGAGGAATTGGATTAAGTGTACGCATTTTTGCTCGAGAAGTAATGGACGGCCAATTTTTTTGTGATAAAGTTGATGTATTGAGGAAAGCAATGATTAACTAAGGAGGGCGGGCAGATGATCGCTATTAAATAAGAGTTTTGTCTACATTCAATCAATGCTACATATGAAAACTATTTATTATCCCTTGCTTTATTGGTGAAAGCTCCATGTCTAAGAGTCAAGCTTTGATATCAACCTAATGTCCTTTTAAGTCATCGTGGTCAGCTATGATTAGTGACCATAGATGGAACAGTTTATAAAGACTCGCATTATTACATCAGAATCAGTAAGGCAGTGCTTATGTTTAGCTTAGTATTTACTCTTTGATTGGAAAGAGGTCGCGGGTTCGATTCCCGCACAAGTCACACATTTGTGTGGATGAACATGGCTGTTTGTCTTGGTCTGGGTGTTTCTATGTATAATATGTATGTATTTACAAAAAAAAGTATATATGTATGTTTATCCATTGTCTAGTACCCATAGTACAAGCTCTGCTTAGTTTGGGCTAGATGGTGTTGTGTGTAGGTATGTGGTAGAATATTATTATATTATATATTATTATTATTATAAAATAAAGATTAAGTCAATTTGATTGTAGGATATCCTAACTAATATTACTTAT
Organism: Catocala sponsa; assembly: GCA_963564715.1. NCBI lineage: Eukaryota > Metazoa > Arthropoda > Insecta > Lepidoptera > Erebidae > Catocala > Catocala sponsa. Next base: position 1,129,716 of record OY751343.1, read on the forward strand.
AGATGCGATTGTGAGTTTCTTTATCCCCTGTTACTAACTTAACTTAACTTACATTTACGTGAGCCACGGTCAAAATGTTGTTTACTGCAATTTTTAGACCGATTTTTAATTTAAAGACAGATATAAACAACAATACGTGTGTACACGGCAAGGTCGCGGGTGGAGGCATAATACTAGCGCATAATAGGGATATGTGGAAAAGCGAGAGGGAGGCCTTTGCCCTGCAGTGGCACAATACAGGCTGAAAATAAATAAATAAATAAATTGTAGGTGCAAACCCTTTCTTACTTCAATTTGTCGTTAAAAAAATGTATATTTTTATCTCGTTGTTTTTACTAAGCTTATTAATAAACTAGCGTTTGCCTAGTGGTCAAAATTCGACCAAAATTCCTAAGCTTGCTACTTTGTTTTCTGTTTTTCTCTATTACATATAAATAAGGTATAGGTAACCATAGTTACAAAGAATTGTACGACGTCAAACGAACAATGTCAAAATATTACGAACGTGATTCGACTGCGTGTGTCAAATGCATGGTTGTGTGCGTGAAGTGTGTTTTCATTAATTTCATGTATTTCTAATGCATATTTTATAAAAATATTAGGATTCGCCCCCTCCTTCTCCGTATAAACTTTAACTGTGCCAAATTTCATACTCCTCCGTCCGCGCAATTTTTGTAAAAAGGGGTACAAAGTTTTTGCTTCACGTATTAATATATAGATTATTCTCATACAATGCAAGGTTTTCTCGATATAGGCTTGCCTAGTGAGGAAACAAAAGGAGACTTAGGTTATGAAATTAAGCTCTCTGCAAAATATATGCAGCAGCATAGGGTACATATTGGTGCTGATGAAAAATCAAAAATGTTAGATACATCTTTTTTCGTTATGACGGATAACGAAAAAAGATGTACCTATCTAACATCTTTTTCCATATTAAGAGTTTTAATTATTTGGAATCAGTAAGTAGTACATTTTTTGTAGATAGGTACGTTATTCCTTGTCACGGGAGTAGAGTATTAATATGTATTCTATTCTATTAGCTTTGTGTTATCGTGTGCAAAGAAAGATTTCATTTTTTGTTTGTTTGTAGGCTTTTACTTAAAACTACACAACCGATTATAAAAATCTTCAACATTAAAAAGTTATATTATTAAACAACTAACATAGGTTATAATTTATTTTAAAAAAAGTCCTGTTACTAAAATAAACTAATCTTCTTTTACGTGAGCAGAGCCATAAATGTGAATGTGAATTTGTCTGTTTGTTACGCTTTCACGCCTAAATTTCTTAACCGATCATCATGAAATTTTACATACACGTTGTCAGGAGTACAGAAAAGGATATATGGTACCTTTCACCTAAGAGGTAAGCTTCTGCGCATTAATGAGTTGCCAAGAACTTACTAATATAATTCATCGCACATAATTTAAACAGCCAAACTTTGACATTAATCTAACCATCATTTATCTCACCGCAGATGTTCCAATTACCCAAATAATAATAATAATAACCATCGAAACAGGCGTCTGGCTAAATCTAAACATTGAACTAAGATTTATTATTATTAGCAGAAATGATTTGTTATTCAAAATGGCATTAGTATAATCCGACGGTCGACAAAAACGGAACGGAGGCTATGCTAATGTCCATCTCCTAAAGCTGAAGGCTCTTTACACGGACGACACGATACCGATACGATATTGGAGACGAGGAACATATCGCAAGTATTTCTGTCTATTCCAGGATTGGCTATACAATGCATTGGTGTTGTAAGAACAAGCGATGAGCACGAGGATTTGCGGCTTCAAGTGATGGAGCTGTGCAGATTAGTGACAATAATCTATCATAATAATTTGATGGTACTACAATTATAATATGTTGCAATTTGCTGATGTGTTTCATTGGATGAGTAATGACGCTGCCTTAGAATTGCATAAAAATACAGAAAGTCCCTTAAAGCTGTATTGACCATACAGTCATAAAAAACACACCAAACTTTAGGATCTCTGTTTCAGCACGTTTTATAGGTGTCAACTGTATAATAATAACATAGTTAAACTTTGTATGAAGAAAGAGTGAAAAAAACTATAATCCTAATCCTAACTAATATTATGAAAGCGAAAATGAGTTTGTTTATTTGTTATCTTTTCACGCCTAAACCACTGAACCGATCATTCTGAAATTTTGTATATACGTTGTCAGGTGTACAGAAACGGACAGAGGCTACCTTTCATCCGAAAAAAATTACTGTTTCCGAGGAAAACAACAAAACGTTCTTATGATAATAGATGGCGCCACGTGTCTTTCGAATCATGATTGAATTATATTATTACAAGCAAAGTACAACCCGAATTGATTGTCAAATTCTAAATTAACGCGAGCGAAGCCGCGGGCAAAAACTAGTATTTAAATAAAGAAACAGAAATTGCGTTCGAATTACGACCAGTAGGCGTCACTAGTAGGCGTCACATATTACCTTAAAGTGTAGACGTTGTGACTTGGACATCGTGTCGCACAAAGAAAAGGTAGTTCAAGCAGGCGGGCCCCGCGTAGCGCAGGCGAATAGCCAGGCAGTCGGGTAGCCGACAGCTTGTCTCAACAAGAAAACTGACGGCGGACGCGAACTCTTGCCCGAATTGAATAAATAATTCATGAGAAACGGTTAAGATTTCCCGCGCCAGGGTTGCCATTAATGCGCTCCGATTTAACTTTCGTATTTTTATTTAAAATGTTTTCTTACCTTCCTCTTTATGGTGGTATTTGAAAGTGTAAAAGCTGTTAAGTTCGTTTTGCTTTGTTTGAAAATAAAAGTAGAGTAAGCACTTCACAAATTGCATGTTGCTCGACACCATTACGACGTAGTGTTGCAAATGCCATCTCATTATGTTTTGTCTAACGATGGTAGCATTTAGAATATTGCGCTATTCAGAAGAAAATAAAAGTATTTTTCGATGTAACGACTCAAGCCTAAAATACCACTGGATGAAAATTTATATCTGAAGGATTTGATATTTCTATGGGCCTTTCAAAATTAAATGATATTGGAATGGATGCTTTAAGTAGCCACTTAACACAATGTATCACTTAATAAATGAAGAGTTTAAATTTAGGTGCATGTAAGGCACCCTCATTTTACTTTACGTATTTTAATACACACCCATCAGTGTGATGCAAACCTATGATGCTCAGAAACTTTATACCGGTTTGCTTGATAATACTATTTTATTTTATTTTTTACAAAATAAGACTATTAATAATCCTAATCCTATCCTAACTTCCCAACTAATAGTATAAAAGCGAAAATGAGTTTGTTTGTTTGTTACCTTTTCACGCCTAAACCACTGAACCGATCATCCTGAAATTTTGCATATACGTTGACAGGTGTACAGAAACGGACATAGGCTACCTTTCATCCCGAAAAAAATTACTGTTTCCGAGGAAAACAATAATAACGTTCTTATGATAATAGATGGCGCCACGTGTCTTTCGAATCATAATTGAATTATATTATTACAAGCAGAGTACAACCCGAATTGATTGTCAAATTCTAAATTAACGCGAGCGAAGCCGCAGGCAAAAGCTAGTAACTGATATTTCTAAAAAAGCAGCTTATTATATACATATATGTATAGCAAATTGTAACTGTACTTTATAAATAAAATTTGCTTATTATTGTTGTAATGATATTGTGATTAAAATAATTATCCTTTAACCGTTACTGTAGTAAAAGATAAGGAATTACTATTATATTGAATGATAAAGCAATTTAAAACATCACAAATGTTTATTGACTTATGTTTCTTATTACTATGTATTAACATTATTAGCCTATTGCGTTGCAGCGGCATACCGGCGGTCAAACACAATCGGTTTTTAAATATGTCTGGCTTTCCAACAATTGACAGGTTACTGAACTGATGTGGTTCGATCCCCACACGGGACTAAAAAGGTAGTTATCCAATATGTATAATTGTTTTGAGTCCAAGTCTTATTTGTATTTTCAGAATATATGTAAAATCCTACGCGATACTTTCCTCGAGCGTAAAAATTATAATTTTCGCAAACAATATTTTCTTACGTTATTTAAATTTATAGCAATTTCATTATTTTCGCAATTTACTAAGTAATTGCGTTACTAGTAACAGTCAAGCGAAATTATAGACCTAGATAATAAGAACATCTCATTTTCTCAACGAGGGACTAATAAGAAAATATTAAAGAACTAGACTTTGCTGTTTCCTTTATTTTCTTTCCTTCTCAAGTTTTAAGTGTGCCTTTTTGTGCGCCTAATATTTTATTTTCTTTCCTTCTTTCTTTTAGATTTTGTTCGCGGCTTCGCTCGCGTAAATGTAGGTTACGTTAGTAACGGTAGTTTTCTGGATGTAAGATACCCTATGTCCTTTTTTGCCCTGGTCATTTGTATGCGAAATTTCATGATAATATGTCGAGTAGTTAAGGCGTGAAAGCGTACCAAACAAACAAATAAACTCACATTCACACTTATAATATAATAATAATAATCTATCACATACACACAACACTATCTAGTCCAAACAAAGCAGAGCTTGTACTATGGGTACTAGACAATGGGTACACATACATATATACTTTTTTTGTAAATGCATACATAATATACATAGAAACACCCAGACCAAGTCAAACATCCATGTTCATGCACACAAATGTTTGACTTGTGCGGGAATCGAACCCGCGACCTCAGGCGTGGCAGTCGGTTACACTAACCACCACGCCATCTTGTTTCGTGTCCCATGTAAACTTATTAGAAAGTTCTCTAACATCGTGCAGTTATTAAAAACTAGTGGAAGTTAAACGTGTAACTGTCGCGTTTATGGCAGACATGAATGATCTTGTTAGCAAATATATGTCAAGTAAAACTTATGAGCGCATTGCAGGCGAACATACGGGCGTAACAAATATATGTCAAGTAAAACTTATGAGCGCATTGCAGGCGAACATACGGGCGCCGGGCGTATCAAATATATGTCAAGTAAAACTTATGAGCGCATTGCAGGCGAACATACGGGCGCCGGGCGTATCAAATATATGTCAAGTAAAACTTATGAGCGCATTGCAGGCGAACATACGGGCGCCGGGCGTATCAAATATATGTCAAGTAAAACTTATGAGCGCATTGCAGGCGAACATACGGGCGCCGGGCGTATCAAATATATGTCAAGTAAAACTTATGAGCGCATTGCAGGCGAACATACGGGCGCCGGGCGTATCAAAATACGAGACAGAATCCAGAAACTAGAGATCCTTTTGTTAATATTGTGCTCAACTGGGCAACTTTGTATACTTCACATAACCCTTACTTTATATAATAAGTTACGATGGAATTGGCATATCCGTTTGAATAAAAATTCCTAAAACCAATAAAGAAAAAAAAAGTTCATGCACACAAATGTGTGACTTGTGCGGGAATCGAACCCGCGACCCCAGGCGTGGCAGTTGGTTACACTAACCACTACGCCATCGAGGCCGATATTAGTCAGGATATAACATTTAGTAGTGTGTCTGTTGACGTCAGTAAATTACGTTTTATCAACTTCTAAGAAGAACTACATGGAGAAACAAGTCCTCATAGCTGATTACTTTATTGATATTCGGTAAGTTTTATTTACTGGACGAGTACACAAGTATTAGATAAGTTGTTGTCTGTGGAGGTTGTACGTAATCCCTACAGCGCTTCGGGAATGTACGACTCACTGAAATAGTTCGACTTGTTTTTATTTATTTGGTGCGACTTTATTGAGTCACCGTTGAAGTATTTTTATTGACTTAAATGACCTAAATAACGTCAATAGATTATATCTATACAAATATATCGACGTGGAATAGCAGTAGTGCTACTGTTGTGTTTCGTTCGGTGAGTGAGAGTACCGGAGGTCCAATTACCCCCTTTCCCCCATACCGCTCCCTTTTCTTCCCACATCCTTTCCTAAAGGGTCGGCAACGCGCAAGTCATGCCTCTGGTGTTGCAGGCGTCCATAGGCTACGGTGACCACTTACCATCAGGTGGGCCGTATGCTTGTTTGCCACCATAATTGTATAAAAAAATAAAATAGATAGAGGTGTCTGTTTGTAGGTAATTTGCTTTTTATTCAATTCATATGAAACTAAAGCGTCACCAGTGTCGCTACAAAAGTATATAGGGTACTAATGAATGTCAAGAGATCATTTTTTGAAATTTTTGTCTATCTATCTGTCTCTATGTTTCAGCTAATCTCTGAAACGGCCTGACCGATTTTGACGAAATTTTCACTGGTAGATAGCTGATGTTATAAGCAGAAACTTAGGCTACTTTTATTTTAGGAAAAAGGCGGTTAAATGTTAATAGTAAATAAAAACGTTGTCTTAAGCTTATATAATTGAAAAGGTACGTTACAACCACATTTGCCAGCTATAGTCTTGGGTCCAGCGTAATAGGAGGTAAACCACCGTCTATCGACTTTCGTTCAAGACAGTGTGTTGTTACTAAAATTTCTTAATAGAAAACACAATGTCTCTTTGCCCGACACGGTCATCAAAACTCGTGCACAAAAGCAGCAATAGCAATATTTATTAATGCGCCTCGCAGGTAACCGCGTAGAACTAATATGCTAGTATTATCTGATATAATTTGTTAATGTGTCTTAGGCCTAGGCCGCACTAGGATTTTTTCCCGCAAGCGTTAAACCGCTAAACCGCGAAACCGCCCGAAACGTACACTAAATCAGTCGCGGGAAAAACCGCCGGTGCGGCCGCTTGCATTAGTTCCCTTGACTCACAAAATTACGCGGTTAAAAACCGCGGCGGTTTAGCCGTAGTGTGGCCTAAGCCTTAGGCTATTGGTTTCCTCATCAATATCAATTATCACAGCAATTTCATTAAGATTAGGTAAGGTTAGGAAAATACCCAACAAAGAGAGCTTTACGTAAGACCATGGGGCTAACCATAAAATTACTGCACAGAGGCGAGGGCGTAGCAGATCAAATAGTCGCCACAGCACTGCCTCTACACCAAGTGCTGTAACTTAGAATCCCACTCGGTACAAATATTTGTAAACTAAATAATTGTACCCAGTCTGTGTACTCTTTGTGTTCATGTTTGAATGTTTGTGAAGTTGTGCTCGATACAAGACATATGCCTAGAGCGAGGAAAGCTCGTCGTTCGGCAGTGGTATTTTTTTAAATACCACGCAATATAAAAACAATGATTCCGCCATATTCTGCTATCGCACTCCTAATGACAAAAATGTAGATGTATTTCTACAAAGACTAGAGAAATTATTAGAATACTTTATTGACAAGAACTGTATGATATGTGGTGATTTCAACATTGACTTATTGACTGAGAGTAAAAAGAGAAATGAATTACTTAATTTATTGACTTGCTATAATTTTAGGCCTTTAATAAACACAACAACATTTATTCGTAATGATTCTCAATCATGTATAGACAATATATTTTCAAATTTGACTAATTATAAACTTAGAAAATGCGAAGTAGACCATAACGGTTTAGCAGATGGCCATGCAGGATTGTTGTGCCGTACAGTAATAAAGAGTTCCGCACCAGACATAGGTAAACAAAATACTTTTGTAGAAGTCATGAAAAGGAAATTCACTGAGAAAAATAAATCTTTATTTCGTCAACTATTGTTAGAACAAAATTGGTGTAGTATGGGCATAAATTCATTTATCAAAGTGTTTAACGAAATCTTCACACACTGTTTTAAGAAAAAGAAAATAAAAATAAATCTGTCACGTCCTACACAATTGCAATGGATATCAAAGGGTATAAAAGTGTCAAGCAATATGAAAAGGTTCTTGTGTGTGGGCAAAAGATATCAACAAAATGACACTATTGTAAATTACAGGAAAAGGTATCTCACATTATACAGAAAAGTAATAAAAACCTCTAAAAAATTAACTGCACAGTCAATGATAGTGAAGTCAACAAATTTGTCAAAAGATGTCTGGAAACTGATTAATAAACATAGAAATAAGAGACATAAAAATGTAAGTAAATTGATCTTAAAAAGTGCAAATAAGCTTATAGCAGAACCATCAGAAGTAGCCAATATTTTTTTAAAGCAGTTTGAGCTGTGCTCAAAGGTTAGTTCGACAAATACAAAAGATGCTATGGATATCTTACGCAATACTGCAGACAAAGTAAAAAGCATTCTTATATTAGATCATTCAACTCCACGAGAGATACAGAAAATGGTACAGAAAATGGAGAGTAAGAAATCAACTGGTTATGATGACGTACCAATAACAATGATAAAAGAAAATATAGATATACTAGCAGAACCACTTAGTAGTTTATTTAATAAATGTTTTGATGAAGGCATTTTTCCAGAACAATTCAAGATAGCCAAAATAATACCTATTCACAAGAAAGGATCGAGACTTGATCCGAATATGTACAGGCCTATCTCATTGTTAACTACTACTTCAAAAATTCTGGAGAAGCTAATTAAAGACAGGTTATTGACGCATCTGAATCGAAACAAAGTACTCAGTAGTAGACAATTTGGGTACCAAAAGTTTGTAGGGACACAAGATGCAATTTACGCACTTATAACGGATGTCGTGGGTAGAATGAACAATAAGAAGAAAGTAGCAGCACTCTTTTTGGACTTAAGCTCAGCATTTGACACAGTAAGCCATTCGTTACTATTAGAAAAACTAGACTACTATGGAGTACAGGGTAAGTCTCTGGAACTTCTGACATCATATCTTAAAAATAGAAAAATGTTTGTAGAAATAAAATCTTGCACTAAAGAACCAGATTCTTCACATGATAATGCACTTTATGAGAAAACACATAAGTCACACATATCTCAAATAAATGCCGGTGTACCCCAAGGTTCTATATTAGGACCAATATTCTTTCTAACATTCATTAATGATCTTATACAATATGTAACTAAAATAATTGGCGACTCTACTCAGTTGGTTATGTTTGCTGATGACACAAATGCAGTAGTATCCGCCGATGACATAAACACTTTGAATGTTAAGGTTAATGAGACATTAGACACTTTTTACAAATGGTTTACTGTGAACAGCCTTAAAGTTAATATTAGCAAAACAAACGTAATACTGTTTCGTTCAACTGCCAAAAATAATGAAAGGTTGAATAGTAAAATTGACGGTGAAAGCGTCACCCAAACCTCGGTAGTTAAGTTTCTAGGAGTATACATAGACGATAGACTAAATTGGAAGTCAGAATTAACACATATAGAAAATTCAATTAGTTCAGCCTGTTATGTACTCAGAAGTCTTAGAAATGAAATTAGTATAGAACATTTAAAAAAGGTATACTTCGCGCTAATTGAGTCCAAATTAAGATATAGCATACTTTTTTGGGGAGGAAGTTATGAGTACAATATTCATAAGGCGTTTGTTGCCCAAAAAAGAGCAATCAGAACAATTGTAAGGATTCAGCAACTAGAATCATGCAGACCACATTTTAAAGAGCTTAGAATATTGACAGTTCCATGTTTATACATGCTAGTACTATTCACTCATTTGAGAAAATATGTTCATGAGCATGAAAGTCGAGAAGAAGGAGAAATAAGGGAGAGTACAAGAAGGAAAGACCTGCAAACTAACTATATACCTAGTCTTGATATTGTGAAACATAGCGCCTTTTATAGATCGGTTAAGCTTTTTAATAAATTGCCTGTCGATATAAAATCATTATTGTACAAAAGGGACTTTGAAACTGAGCTCAAGCGGCACCTGTTAAAAGAATGCTATTACTCCATAAATGACATGTAAAAATTATAATTTATTTTTAACTTGACATGATATATTATGGACTGATTCTGACATTCTTATTTATATTTTATTTTGACATGGCAATTAATTTATTAATTTATTTTTAATTAGATAAATATGTAATTTTGATCACAATTGAATTAGTTATTTGATGTAATGTTAATTTTATTGAAATAATTATTTGATTATATTAGTATTATAATTATTGTTGTATGTTCACACACAATGTAAAATTGTTATTGAATAAATAAATATGAAATAAATATGAAATATGAAATTCATTAGTGGCAGCTATTAATTATTATTATTAAATTATTAGATAGCAAATAGCAACATACTGTAGTGTGTAGGTTGTAATTACCTTTGGAATATCAGCATTTGTACATAATTGCGTTATTGTAATATTTTATACTTTTGATGACACTAATAAATGACAATCTAAACTGGCTTGACGTGTTTCCTTTCTATCGAACCTTGGACCGTGTCTCTACACCAAGTCACTCCACAATACTACCTAGGTATTAAAATAGCGCGACTTTTTCAACAGCGAAGGGATAAAGAACAATTAGGTAATTATTTTTCTTTATATGAGATTATCGTAGCAATATGTGAAAATTTGTGAAGATATATATAATAAATAATAAATATATTTATTTCAGAAAATGACCCATACATTTGTTAGTATCACTTAAAAACTATGCTAGTAAATATAAACATATAACTATAGAACAACATTCTTCTTCGTAGGAAGGCATTGGGAGTTTTTTGACAAATGTCTTCCGCACAGGTGCTCAATAAAATGGCCTTCATTTTTGCTGGCAACAACTATAAGGAGACTGTTGACGCTGCCACGCACGCGCTGCAGTAGGGATGCGGATCTCTTGCGTATGACTGCAAAAAAGTCATCAGTATGCGCTCCCGCAAACATAGCTGATGCACTACAAAAACGTGGCAGCGACAACAATATCCTAAACGCGTTGTTGTATTGCACTCGAAAGGCATTGTACGTTTTCTGTGTGTATCTTGTCCACAGGCTGCAGGTATAAAAGGACTGGCAATATGCCTTAAATAACGTTACTTTGACATCACTGTCGCATCTCGCAAACCTGCGGGCCAGCATGTATATACGTAGATGAAACTTGGCTTATTTTATTGAAATAAGTAAACATAATAAATAAACAATTTTAATCCATCCGTAAACTCTGTGTAAATATTATGTCTTGTTGTTTGCGAAGCTCGCTCGCTTATGTTGTCACAGACACCAGTGTGCCAAAGCGTTCGTCCGCTAACAACCAACAGAGACACTTTTTACAGTTTCCTGTTTGGTAGGATTATTTATTATTTTCATTATACTATGTATGTACTTTAGACAAACATAATTAGAAATAATAAAGTAATATTTATATCGAGAGTATTGCTTGAGTAAAGCAAATAGCTTAATCACTTAAATAAGATAAATCGTTTTTTAACCGACTTCAAAAAAGGAGGAGGTTTTTCAATTCGACCGTATATATTTTTTTTTATTTTGCTCGTCAAAATGACCACACTCCACCTGATGGTAAGCAGTCGTGTGGTCTAAGAGCAGTGGCCACCACACCGCCCCCACAGCAGCCGAGGCGATGTTGCGGTCTCTACTTTGACGGCCTGAGACGATGCTTTTACACGCCCCGCTTAAAGGACCCAGGATTGAAGGAAGAAGGAACACGTGCCTTGGCAGAGAATTCCATGCCTTGGTCGTTCGGCAGAGGTATGAGGACCCAAACTTTTTGGTACGCGCTCTAATCGATTCTACCGTTTAAGGATGGCATCTGAGCCCAGCACGCGTTGTTCTGGATAGGAAAGGGGAGGGCGGGATAAGGTGGAATAACTCTTCAGAGCACTCCCCGTGGTATATTTTGTAGAAACATGCCAATGAGGCAATGTCCCTACGGAGTTGCAGAGGTTCCAGTGAACTCGTGACCTCTGGATCTCCGATGATACGGACAGCCCGCCGCTGTAACCGGTCGAGAGCGTCCAGCAAGTACTGCGCGGAGCCATCCCACAGATGAAAACAGTACTCCACGCAAGGGCGCACTTGTGCCTTATACAATAGGCACAGTTGCCCAGGCGTGAAGAACCGCCTCACCCTGTTCAGAACTCCGAGTTTTCGCGAAGCTTGCTTAATGACGCTCTCGATGTAGGTTTTCTGATTAAGGGAGCGCCAAAAATCCATACCTAAGATGGAGAGGCTGTCACGAAAAAAAAAAATAAAAAAAAAAAAATATATATATATATATATATTTATGCGTGTTCGCGGATAACTCCTTCGTTTTTGAACCGATTTCATGATTCTTTTATTGTTGGAAAGGAGATATCCTAAGGGTGGTCCCATTGGCACCAAGTCAGGATCTGATGATGGAATCCCAGGGAAACCGAGGGCAACCCTCAAATGTAATAGGTATTAACAATGTTTTTCATATATTTTCTAAAGCTATTGAGACATTTGCGTATGGTCATCATCATCTCATGACGCTGAGCTGATGAAGGAAGGTACAACTTAGGAGTTAGGTGATTTCTTGTTAACTTGTCTACTTCAAACAGACCAGTAGGTACCAAGCAGGTATAATAATACTTTATTTAAAATAATAATTAAGAGGATTAGCCAAAAATTGTCTAGGTATTTATTTTTCGTTTTTTAGTGCTGATTGATTTTGAAGTCGGTTTTACTATTTTTTTTAAGTTTGTTTATCTATGTGTCGTTTACGGGGATATATAATGTGTACTAGTCGTGTCTCATCAGTGACTTGTAGTAAATCACACAAAAATTCCACAATATTACTTATTGACCTCGGCTTTGCCTGCGTAAGTTCCACAGAAACGCATATCAGAATATATATTCAAAACTATCTCTGTGACAAGTTTTATCCAAATCCGTTCAACAATTCACGCGTGATTGAGTAATAAACATCTAGACTTCAAAACTTTCTCATATAAAATACTAACTTTTGCCTGCGCCTTCGCTTGCGTAAATGTAGGTAAGGTTAGTAACAGTACTTTTTTCGGGATAAAAGGATTTAGGAAGGTTAAACCCAAACACCCTTTTCCCCCCTTCCTGCTCCTTCTCCTTCCCACTTCCTTTCCTAAAGGGTCGGCAACGCGTAAGTGATGCCTCTGGTGTTGCAGGCGTCCATAGGCTACGGTGACCACTTAACATCAGGGCCGTATGCTTGTTTGCCACCTATGTTGTATAAAAAAAAAAATTGTATCCAACATTTCATGATGATCGGTCGAGCAGTTAAGGCGTGAAAGCGTAACAAATAAATAAACAAATTCACATTCGCATTTATAATATTAGTTAGGAGTTAGGATTAGTAAGAAGTAGGATACCTATTGAAGTATGACAATATAACCACAAGTGACCACAACTTTTAAAATGGCAATCCTAATCCTAACTAATATTATAAAAGCGAAAATGAGTTTGTTTGTTTGTTACCTTTTCACGCCTAAACCACTGAACCGATCATTCTGAAATTTTGCATATACGTTGTCAGGTGTACAGAAACAGACATAGGCTACCTTTCATCCCGGAAAAAATTACTGATCCCGAGGAAAACAACAATAACGTTCTTATGATAATAGATGACGCCACGTGTCTTTCGAATCATGATTGAATTCTATTATTACAAGCAGAGTACAACCCGAATTGATTGTCAAATTCTAAATTAACGCGAGCGGAGCCGCGTGCAAAAGCTAGTAGTTTATAAGCCGGGTACCAACACAGGCATCGTTTCAGTGAAAAAAACTGCGTTATAGGAAAAGCACAAATTGTATTTGCCACACAGTCAAAACCGAGGTTGGAGATAAGTAAAAATGATCCTTTCCTATTTGATCCCCCGACTTTGAAAGGGCAAGTGTAAGACGATTATCGGTGCGGATTTATTGAGCGTGTGTGATGTATTCTACAGTTGATAGAGGCCGTCCTAAAGGACACTTACACACTAACCTAATTTGTGCTGTCCTTCAAAAAGGTCAGGTAGACGGATCAAAGGACAAGTGTATATGAATATGGAAGAAGTGAGAACGAAAATGTACGTGAACAAAGTGCTCGGAGGACTTTACTTGACTTGCTTATTGAAGTGTCGGCATTGGATGGTAACTAGTTTTAATTAACTGTCTTCTTGGCTTAATCATAGATTTTTCTTTTTTTTTTATGTGAAAACTTCTTTAACGGCATTGTGCACTTTTTTGTGATGGGTAAAAAATATAAAACTCGCGCAAGGACACGTGACCTGATCGGAAATTCGTAAGACGGAGCGAGAATTGTCATGTTTGTGTACGATAGCGTAATAAATGAGTATTGTATTTTACCACTTAAATGATAGTACTTTTATACATATATCAATGTTTTATACTGATAATTAAAGCAATTCGTGCAAAATTATTCCCTAACCATTTTCATTTTCTTTTAATAATAATAATACTTTAAGTACAGGTTCAGGTTTTTCTTAGAGTTTTCTCTTAGTAAGATAATATTATTAAATGTATTAAGTTGTATATACTCGTACATAACGGGTAACGGAGGGCGTAGTGGTGTAAGTGGGCGCTTCGCCACTGCCACTACGCCGAGTGTTGCTGAAAAGCAACCGAAACGTCGGAGAAAGTGTAAAATTAAATCTAAATAGTTGTATAATTTAAATATCTTAAATTGAAGTAAACAGTAACTAGTAAAAGTGTTTAACAATAGTAGTTTGAAGTTTCAACATTATGTATAATAGAGGTTTATAAAAAAAAAACAACGCGATAAAATCCGTATAAAGTTTGTTTAATTTCAATGTATAACAGACAATATAATCGATAATTTAAATAATGTTGTTAAGATGTTTGCTTATTAATTGGTTGAACATTTATTTCAAATCCCTGTATATGTCATGTACCTATTAATGTATAAATAGATAAAACCTATTAACACCCGGACACAATATCACAATATGTGCAAGTAATGAGAATTACCTGATATTAGAACTCTATAAAGACTTTAGATTCCCGTGAAACTTAACCCTCGTGTTATCATCATGTCATGACGATCAGAGCTAGTAAAATCGGCCATAATAAGCTGCGTCATTTGACACTCGAAGTCGACCTCTTGGCGAGTGTCCAGCAAAATATAACAGGATGCATGCTTCAATGTAACTGTCCCTGGCAGAGACAAATGTTTAGTGTAATGAGTGGCTCCCTACATTATTACTTGTACGTCGTGCTCACCGGACCGACGGAAAATTGGCTCGGCAGCTGTTACACTGTATTGCATCAGCTATCTCTTCTTTGGAATTCTTCCACGTTCGTCCGGTAGCGTAACCTTGTGCTCATGTTATTGGCTTATGTGCACGACGTGGGTGACATGCGCATGTCATGGCTGGCGAATTGCAAGCAAGTAGCCCGTCTGATAAGCTGACGTGGGAATAACTTGCGCATGAAGCCAGTCAGCTATATTCGTTAGATATTAGCACCACCTTATGATTGTACCGAAACATTGTGTTTAAGACTGCGCCGAACGAAATGTGCCAAAACAGGCGGTCGCAATTAAGTGAATAAAATCAACACTTTTTGTTTAATACAAATATAAAATATACATTTACCATAACAATGAATGTGTTTACAATTTACTCTATGTAAAAAACTTAAAATGATTAATATTTTCGCCTACATAATTACGTAAATTTGCACGAAAAATTCATAAACATAAGCTCGTGTTATGTGATTTTTAGATTATAACATTAGAAATCTATCCTATTTTACAGCTTAAACGAAACATAAATAGTTATATTACAATTTGTCTGTCCCAAATACTTAAGTTATTGGTTGACAATAAAGATACATATTTACCAAAAAAGCACTTTTAATCCTCCATACAATTTTACTATGGTGGCCGCGCGCCGATTTGAATATGCGCCGCACGAGCTCTGTCATTATCTGTTTTACGCTCGGCGCAGTCGTAATAGCCTTTGGTCTGTTTGAAAAAAGCAGGTGTTTTCTTTAGTGACAAGTACCTTCTGTGTCAGATAAATATCAATAATAGCCAGAAATATAGTGTGATGCTATATCTATATAATAAAGCTGTATTATTTTTCTTTTAAAAACAAAACATAGCTGGATAAAATATGGATGTTATATATTTCTGTTTCTATATATCTATCGCAAAAGCCTTTTTAAATAGAATTACATAGGTGTATCTACACAAGTAGGGTCAGTAGAATTTTCTTGAAGTAGATACGATGCTACTGGTGCTATATTCAAAGTTGTTTCATAAGTATCATGACGACGTTATTATGTATTGAATTCAGTATTGAGTTATAAAAATGTACCGTATGAAATACAAAATACCGTCCAACGTATAAAGTATTTAAATAAATGAGTGAACATGAAGGTCTATTTCATATTTTTTTGGAAAGCACAATTAATGTTTATTTAAATCAAAGTTACAACTGTGTAGTTGAGCTACGTTATTTCCAGGTTTTCAGTAATCCTAACTAATATTATAAAAGCGAAAATGAGTTTGTTTGTTTGTTACCTTTTCACGCCTAAACCACTGAACCGATCAATCTGAAATTTTGCATATACATTGACAAGTGTACAAAAACGGACATAGGCTACCTTTCATCCCGGAAAAAATTACTGTTCCCGAGGAAAACAATAATAACGTTCTTATGATAATAGATGGCGCCACGTGTCTTTCGAATCATGATTGAATTATATTATTACAAGCAGAGTACAACCCGAATTGATTGTTAAATTTTAAATTAACGCGAGCGAAGCCGCGGGCAAAAGCTAGTATAAAATAAAGCCTTTATGAAGCGAAACTGATACAAACATACGCCACTCCATTCCTTTATATCAATAGTTATTTTTCATTAAAAATATTCCATGAACGAGAAACTACCCAATCTCCAACGCAAGCATTGCGATGGTCTGTTTATTATACATGTATTCAAATATTTCACACTAGCTGACCAGCGCTACTTCGTCTGCCTTACATAAGAGAGTTTTCCCCGTTTTTACTATATTGTTCATTGATGGTTTGCTCCTATTTGTCGCAGCGTGATTATATAGCTGATACCCTTCCTCGATACATGGGCTATTCAACACTAAAATACCTTTTCAATTCGAACCAGTTATAGTTGCTGAGATTAGAGAGTTCAACCAAACAAAAACACTTTTCAGCTTTATAATATTAGTATAGATTTCTTATGTTTCTAAGCACACTTATTCTCAAATAATCAATCTCTTGGACCTGCAATTGGCAATTGTATCTATACTCACACTACGAATAGAAAGACAAAGATGGAAAATATAGGTTGTATTTAACACTATACCATCAGGTACAATCATTCTGTACGATGTAATATATGCCTTCCAACTCTTTTTACTCGTCCATTTTGCTCACTGAACTGGGTGCAAATTGGGTCGGTGGGTAGATAAGTACCTTGTGGTGTCGGATAGAATGACATCACATGATTTTCTTCAGAAAATATCAAAATTACTCTATAGTTTTCAGACATAAAAGGAAATGTAGGCTTGTTTTTGCAAGATAAACATTAATTGTGGTTCCGAAAGGTCAAATTAAGTTCCGTCTTTCTATTCTCAATTCTCAAAGATCAGAATTTTAAATAATCAATACGTTATAGACGTATTAAATACAAAACCAATACGAGATTTTAAATATTACTCTCGGAGCACTGATAATGGCATTGTGATCACTTAAATTTAGACATCCCTTAATTTAAAATTATAAACGAGAATTCCACCCAGTAACCAAGATTTTAACAAATTTTAATACAATTGGACGCTGCCTTGGAATAAAAATTGCAGTAAAATAATTGTACTTTATATGTGGAACGAACGTAAAATTGAATATTGTACGTTCGTACCACATATAAAGTTAGTTATACTACGACGTGTTTGCCAGTTTCTGGCCAACAACGGAAAGCAAATTAACCTTTTTCGCCCAAATTAAATTGCTTGCAAACAAATTGGACAAGAAATCGTGTCAAAACAGAATTAAACTGTGTCATTACAGCACTGTGTGAGAGAAGAACAAAGCATATTAACTAGTTTAATTGGTCTCGTTAATATCCATTTTTGTAAACGCCACTGCAAGAATGGTCGAATATGCAACGCAAATACTCTTGCTTAAAAGCTTCCTTGACATTAAAAAACAACGGGTTGCACTCCGGGAGTGCCGGCAGAAGTGATAACTTGAATATTAACGTTGTGCATTTTTGATATTTTGGAATGGTTAGGGAGTAATTTTGCACGAATTGTTTTAATTATCAGTATAAAAGTACTATCATTTATGTGGTAAAATGCAATATTCATTTATTGCGCTATCGTACACAAACATGACAATTCTCCCTCCGTCTTACGAATTTTTGATCAGGTCACGTGTCCTGACACGAGTTTGTCAATTTTCCCTCCGTCTTACGAATTTTCGATCAGGTCACGTGTCCTGACGCGAGTTTGACAATTCTCCCTCCGTCTTACGAATTTTCGATCAGGTTACGTGTCCTGACGCGAGTTTGACAATTCTCCCTCGGTCTTACGAATTTTCGATCAGGTCACGTGTCCAGACGCGAGTTTAACATTTTTTACCCATCACAAAAAAGTGCACAACGCTGCTAATGAAGTTTTCACTTCAAAAACTTAATTGTTACTTATTCACAAATAGCCACAATAAGCTACCTAGGTCCAAACTAGTATGATGGGTTGGTGCACTTTAGGCAACTTGCATCATTTATGAATAACATAGATCAGGGGGTCAATTCTTAAACTAGTCTAGATCTATAATATTGTCTTCTATTTACGCGAATGTTATTAATTGAAGTTAATAATAATAATATAATATTCTACCTCATACACACAACACCATCTAGCCCAAACTAAGCAGAGCTTGTATTATGGGTACTAGACAATGGATAAACATACATATATACTTCTTTTTGTAAATAAATACATATTATACATAGAAATACCCAGACCAAGACAAACATCCATGTTCATGCACACAAATGTTTGACTTGTGCGGGAATCGAACCCGCGACCTCAGGCGTGGCAGTCGTTTACACCAACCACTACGCCATCGAGGCCGACAAATTAAACTACTATTATGTAATAAAGTGTCAAATAAACAACGCGATAAAATCCGTATATAGTAGTTTAATATACGACAAATGACCTGACCTGAAGGTCCACATGTAACGTTTATTTTAATTTAAAAAAATATAATTTGTAATATTTATGAGAATAAGACTAGATTAAAACTCAGGTTTAGAATAGGGGATCGTGGAACTGCCTATTCATAGATCTAAATCTAACACTAGCGTAGTCGGCAACGATCATAAGGAAATCTTCACATATCTTAACAGTGATCTCCAATATTTCAAAATCCTACCCACTTGTACTGGGCCGGTATGGTGGACCACAACATTTTTATTTTAAGATGTTTAAACGTGGGATAAAAGCACACGGCTTTTCGATTTTTCTGTTCAATGGTATAAAAACTATCGATGACTTGTCACTAAGTACATTTACTTATAATTTGATAATCTTGAGGGACTTAATATAAGCCTACGACACGGCGACTCGATGGCGTAGTGGTTAGTGTAACCGACTGCCACGCCTGAGGTCGCGGGTTCGATTCCCGCACAAGTCAAACATTTGTGTGCATGAACATGGGTGTTTGTCTTGGTCTGGGTGTTTCTATGTATAATATGTATGTATTTACAAAAAAATAAGTATATATGTATGTTTATCCATTGTCTAGTACCCATAGTACAAGCTCTGCTTAGTTTGGGCTAGATGGTGTTGTGTGTATGTGGTAGAATATTATTTATTTATTTATTTATTTATTATGCACGGCCATAGAAATATTGAATATTGCCGTGTATTAGGGGTGGCATACGCAAAAGCATACTATACTGTCAGACTGTTATGTTTTACATGGCCAACGCGTTCAAATGTTGATGCAATGGTCGGACTATAGATAAAAATATTTCAGCCACATACTGCAGTAAAAATGTAGGCTGTATAAAAGCTCCTTTAATAACGTGATTTTATAACCTAACTTCTTCTCCCTAGCCTTTATTATTCCCAAGTCACTTGGGGTCGGCTTTCTAGTCTAACTAGATTTGACTGGACATCAGTTACACGGAGCGGCTGCCACCTGATCTCCGCAACCCGAAGGTTAACGATACACGAAGGCTAGAGCAGTGTCAGGATATTAGAGGACACTGACTTCCCGATAATGACTGCCATAGAAGTTCATGGCAGCCGGAACCGACAGCTTACCCAGTCAACAACGCCTGAGGTCGATCACTTTGTTTATGTTTCACTCTGCGCATAATATTGTGTTATCAGTACCTATTATGCAATGGCCTTTTTATTTATTGGAACGAAGTTTTGGAACGAAGTTTCTTATCGCGCGTTGCGAAAGGGGGCTAGACGGAAAAAATTAAGACCAAAAGTTGTAACGAGACTTTTTATGTCATTATATATTGATATATGTAACCATAGTTACGCGCTTCGACTGCGTGTGTCAAATGCATGGTTGTGTGCGTGTAGTGTTTTTTCATTAATTTAATGTATTTCTAATACATATTTTAAAAAAATATTAGCATTCGTCACTTCTTCTCTGTATAAACTATAAGTGTGCGAAATTTCATACTCCTCCGTCCACCCAATTTTCGTAAAAAGGGATCCAAAGTTTTCGCTTCACGCATTAATAAATAGATTATATCCGAGGTGATATTTACGTTAATTTAATGCATCTTAGGAATCAGTTTAATTATCTTCATATTATTTATCAAGGTTTGTCGATTGTCGATGCGTTATGTTATGAATTAAAATATAATAAGTACATTTTAAGCCGAATCGATAGACATCACAACTATCAGAAAGCTGTGTACCGGCTACCAAACACGGCTGAACAACATTAGTCTGACAACTAGCACTTCCTTACTTTCGTAAGCTGGAAGGATAGAAATATTTTGAACGGTTAAATCAGTTGTTAAAAAATGTAACTAAAAAAATATTTTGATATTGGTCCAAAGATTATTGACTACGTGTACAAAGAGGGATGACAGCATATTATATTTATAAACATCTACAACGAATGATTATATAAGATGTTATCCTTTCAAGACAAATGATCAAGCACCACTTTATATGCAAAACAAAATATATTCTTAATTTACACACCCACATTTAAAATTTTATAAATATAAACTACTAGCTTTTGCGCGCGGCTCCGCCCGCGTGGTACCTACATCAATAAAAAGTAGCCTATATCCTTCCACAAGTTTTAAACTATATCTGTACTAAATTTCATCTAAATCGGTTGAGTGAATTAGCCGTGAAAAGGTAACAGACAGACAGACCGATAGGCAGACAGAGTTACTTTCAAATTTATAATATTAGCAAGGATTTACAAAAAATATTGTAGACAGTTTAAAGCCAGATATATTTTCTCGTAGAAAATTGCCACCCACTTGTATAAAATAAGCCTGTTACTTTGAAAGTAAACTGCTGTTTACTTTCTCCTTAAATTCCTCCTTAAATTTTATTTATTTGATGGTGACGTATTTTATTTTTACCCCTGTTCTCGTATTTTTGAAATGTACCTAATTTATAAACATAATTTAATATGCCCTATACGCTGCCCTTGTGTATGTATGTAGCAGAACCACATTTAGTGTATTTTTGTTGTAATGTTAAGCATTTGCCTCCGTCCGTGCACCACGGTATCGGGTGACCAACTGAAAATCAGCGCTGGTGCACTCAATTTGGGTGCCCAGCTAATGCTGAGGTGGTGACCCTTCTCGGCGAGGGCATACACATTTTGTTTTTTAATATGTATAATATGTTTGTTTATTTGGTTTTAATTAATTGTGTGTGCTCTGTGCGAAATAAACAAATTTCTTTCTTTCTTTTTTCTTAACGTGCTCTCTGAGGCACGGAGAAGGCGATAGTTGTCAATCAATACGCACATAGTTTCGAAAATTCATATAACTTCCGAAAGTCAGAGGTGCGCGACGTGGGTTTGAACCCGAGACCCTCTGCATTGCAGTCTGTTGGTCTCCCCACTGAGCTATCGCTTTTTATTACCTACTTAAATACGCTAATATACTCTACCGTAGATATCTTCTGGTTGGTATAGGGCGGCGATTTGACTCATACTGAAAAAGCGTTAAGCAAAACTGACCACTCTAAACTTATAGTGGTAATTTAAAAATATTGGGGCAGTCTTTGGGGACTGCCGATAGAAGTGAAAACTTTAATCCTTGATCATAAACACTTCTTTATAAACCAAATTATAAACCAAAAATAATTCAAAAATGGAAAGCGTTCGGTGACGATGAAGCGAGTTCTATGATTTTTGTTCACCCAAGAAGTGCTCCACGCGCCTAAAGAAGATTTCACTTCAAAAAAGAAACATATTTGTTTGGATGAAGGAATGACCGATAAACCTTAACTACCAAAAATGTCTAAAGAATGTCGACCACTACACACGTAAGTACAATTACAAGCAATAAAAGCACGTACTAAAGAAAATTACACAAAAGTTGAACATACCCGTGAGCCGCGGCCACTTGACAAAGTACGACGAAGTACTCAGCTAGCACAAACGAGTTCGCATCACTTCTATGTACAAATACGAGCCTTCCACATAGATGTTTATCTACACAATGTTCGGCTAAGGGTTGTCTTGACTACGGCGATTTTGCGATTGTAATATATTATATAATACTAGAGGATGCCCGCAGCTTCGCCCGCACATGTTTTTTTATTTATCCATTTCTTCCCAATCCCGTGGGCATTTCAGAAAATCCCTTCTTAGTGCACCCCTACAGTACTCAAGGAACATACATGTCAAATTTCAGCTTCTTGCGCCCAATAGTTTCGGCTGTGCGTTGTCTGTCAGTCACTCAGTAACGGAAGAGTTTTATATACTCGTATATAGATATAATATCAGCCCTGTTTAAACTGTCCCACTATCGGGCACAGGCTTATTCTTGGTGTGAGAAGGTTTAGGCCATAGTCCACCACGCTGGCCCAGCGCGGGTTGGCAAACTTCACATATCTTCGAAAACATTATAAATACCTCT
The DNA here is from genome assembly GCA_963564715.1 of Catocala sponsa. Classification (NCBI taxonomy): domain Eukaryota; kingdom Metazoa; phylum Arthropoda; class Insecta; order Lepidoptera; family Erebidae; genus Catocala; species Catocala sponsa. The sequence goes on from OY751343.1 coordinate 1,152,646, forward strand.
CAGGTGTACGAAAACATCGTGATAAAACCATGCAGGTTTTATCACGATGTTTTCGTACACCGTTAAAGCGAGCGATAATTAACTACTAATTTCTTTTCTTTTTAATCCGCGATTGATTTAGTACAAAATGTTATTGCCGACCAATCAAAGTATGTAAACATTCTCATAGTACTCATATTTAAATTAAATATCATTATTAAAATCAGAAGCATATTGATATTCGTATCAATCAATTAGCTTTGTGTTGTGTACGCAAAGCTAATTGATGTACAGTTATTAAATAGTAATTTATAAAATAATAAAATACCTGTATGCGATACAGGTATTTTATTATTTTATATTTTTGCAATAACTGTATATCAATTACCTTTGTGTACACAACACAAAGCTAATTGACTGGGTCGCACACACCTTTGTTATTTGAAATGAAAGATCACTATATGGTATGCGATTTATTGATCACTCTACTACCTAACTTATGATAATAATAATAATAATAATAAATCCCTCTGGGACAGTCGTTATCTCCTCAATATACCAGTCCATCAAACACCCATACCCATAGCCCATATATTAGAATCCATACGTAGCAATAGTCCTACGCCTGCTGCGGCTAGTGCCGCTGTAGGTGTACCATCCTACCGTGTAAGCCTCCCAAAGTGCCAGGTATTTTCTAATGTAATATGTTAGAAAATACCTGTGGTAAGAGAAACATAATAATAATAAACTTTTATTTCAGACTATTGTCCATAAATGTTAGTCATACAAATTCCTTAAAACTATGTTAGTAACAAATATAATAATAAACCTAATTTAAAAATCTGGTGCTCTCGATCCATACATATGCAGACGGGGCCAGTGCCACAGGAACGGGCTGTCCAGTCTGCTTGCAATAATGCTTAGGATGCTGTTAGCGCTCCCCCGCCACCGAGACATCAGGGATGCAGTTCTTTTTCTTAAAATAGCTTGAAAGCTATCTATATGCGCTTCAGCAAACATCCCTGATGCACCTGTAGTGCCCCGTGGGAGCCCCATCAGCAGTTTGATACGATCATTACTATAAATGAGTACCGCTGATTATGATGTATGATCGCCCACTGGTGTTGATTACACAATTTATATGAGGCGACGTAAAAGTGCTGATGTAGAGGAGGCGCGCGTGCCATGTACGATGTATGACTCGTACAATACCTGTGTATATGTAGTTTATTTAAAATAAATATAGAGGTCGTTGGTAGGCTGCCGATATCGCTGCTTAACAATATCGTTACTCGTTTTACAATACAGTTCCGTAATGCCAAACGACTGCACTACATTTTGAGTAGTAGAGCCTAGCTGATTTCCGATGACAACTGGGGAAGGACTACCCTCTCATAGAATATCGACGTGAAACAGCAGTATTCCTACTGGTGTGTTTCGTTCGGTGAGTGGGAGTGCCCGAGGGTGCCCGAGGCCCAATCACCCTCTTGCCCCCTTTCCGCTCCTTCCACTTCCCGCTTCCTTTTTCTCTTCTTTTATTTCTAAAGGGTCGGCAACGCGCAAGTGATACCTCTGGTATCGGTGACCACTTATCATCAGGTGGGCCGTATGCTTGTTTGCCACCATAGCTGTATAAAAAAAACTACGTTCAGATAAATAGCAATTGCGCTACGATTAACAAAATGTGTAAACAAGACATACTTGTTTTATTTATTAATTTTTACCAACATCTTTCTGTTTCGGACGCTATTATTGATGTTATAATGCTGCGAACGAAATTTTTTTTAACAAAATATACAATCCAAGGTTTAATTTCACATTGTTTAAATAATTAAACGTAGTTCAGCTTTTTACAAAACGGAAAGATTTTGTAAAACCGCTATTTGTTATGTAAAACAATTAATTGGCCATGAGTTACTTGCAGGTTTCTTCTCATAGGTTCCCTTTGCCTGAACCTAGCAACTAACCTAAATGTAGCTTCAGTAACTTACTAAACTCACTAACCTATATATTTTGACGTTCATAAGTGTTACTTGGTGACTTAAATGAATAAATGAATTTTGACTTTGACTTTGAATTAAGCAATCGATCTGCGACGTGCACTTAACGTAACCAAAAATTAAGAGACTTTTAAATTCGGTAAATGTGGACGGGCAACGTCACGTCACAGTCACGGTGTGACATTTTTATATTTCTACCCTCAATCAGAGGAGGCACTAGCAGTAATAGCGGAGGCACTACGTATCTCCAATATCGTAACATTGTTCTAAGTCGTAACATCCACTTTCAGCGCTGCGTTGAGGATGTAGCGCACACGCACATGAGCCACACTTGTTTGTCAAACCCTGACTCTACAGCTCTTGACTTAAGGTCGCAGCTGACTTATACAACACTGTTCGCACACGGCAAAATAATGTTAATAGAAATTTGAGCTTTAGGGCGTCCTCTGTAGACGTAATTTATATTGATATCACAAATTAACGCCATCGTCCCACTCGATAGTTGAAGCCACGCTTACCGCGCGCTTGTACTACTCGCTTGACACATACAATACATGCGCGGAGACAGCTAGTCGACTGCTAGCTGTAAGTGCGTGGACAGCTGGTTGCCTGCTAGCTGTCGGTGCGTGGACAGCGTGTAGAGGCCTCTCCGTTTGGCGTAGCTGTGCGATAGCGGTGTTGTATAAGTCGGCTGCGACCTTTATCATCCCCAACTGGGTCCCCATCCAGCTTTAGATTTAGGTATTATAACAGACTGATAAACTAAAACTGATACTAATACAAATCGTTTACTTACTAAAATGTGATTGTCACGATCTCGTCACAATCACATTTTAGTAAGTATCAGAGATTGACAGAAGATATCTCTGATGATAAGTATATAGGCTAGCAACTAAGGCAGCTTCAGACAGATGTCTGAAGCTGCCTTAGTTGGCTCTTGGCCAATTCTCAGGCCCTGGAGACCAGACACAATCTTTTTTTCCTTACCAATGCCAACGATGAAAGCATAACAAAATTTCATACAAAATCGTGTACATAAGAACCACACCTTAACCCTATATAGGCTCAGTAATTGAGTCGAAGTAGGGTGACCAGTAATTGTGATAACCATTTGGTCCGCGGTCAGTTCACGATAATACCCATATTTGCCACACCGGCCAAGGGTCACCGGGTCACCGCTAATGTTTGCACGAAATTTGTTTAATGAAACATCGTTGAGGTAAACGCATTACACCTATTATGAGTTTCAGCTACTAACGGCAGTAGTTATAGTTAAGTTAGTAAGTTATGATAATGATGATCTCTTTAAGCTGATTTTCGTGGTAAGAAATAATGACATTGCAGCGCAGTGCTTTAAGTCTATTTAAATTAATAATAATAATATTCTATCACATACATACAACACCATCTAGCCCAAACTAAGCAGAGCTTGTACTATGTGTACTAGACAATGGATAAACATAATTACAGATATACTTTTTTTTTTGTAAATACATACTTATTATACATAGAAACACCCAGACCAAGACAAACATCCATGTTCATGCACACAAATGTTTGACATGTGCGGGAATCGAACCCGCGACCTCAGGCGTGGCAGTCGGTTACACTAACCACTACGTCATCGAGGCCGCCAAATTCAATTATAATTTCTAGATTACTCCAAGCTCTAATTAATTAAAAGTTATTTGTTTAAGTAGATGCCATAGTAATTGTATTTGTACTTTGCGTATACCTCAGAAATACGTTTCTGAAAATTATCAAGTCATATTCTACGGCAGAAGTGTAGCAGGCTGAACCTTGACTGGAACCGATGATCGTTGGAGCAGACGGGTTCTCGAGTGGAGACCACGACTCGGCAAGCGTGGTGTAGGACGCCCTCCGGCCATATGGACCGATGACCTGAAAAAGGTGGCTGGAGGTGACTGGATGGCGAAAACGGGAGATCGGGCCTTGTGGCGCACCCTGGGGGAGGCTTATGTCCTGCAGTGGACTGCTATAAGCTGAAATGATGATGATGATGATGATGATTCTACGGCCAAGCCCTGCCTGTATACGGTGTACAGTGGTCTTGTTTGAGGTACCCATCTTATCTTATGTGGGGGCCAGTCAGTACAGACCGGCAATACTTCGACCCAGTGGGATCTTTTGTGTCGACACTCTCCCAATAACGACTGCCATAGATGTTCATGGCAGCCGGAACCATAATTTCGAAAAGTCATATAACTTCCAAATGTCAGAGGTGCGCGACGTGGGTTCGAATCCGAGACCCTCTGCATTGCAGTCTATTGCTCTCCCTACTGAGCTATCGCTGCTATCCAATTTTATTCTGGTATAATATTTGAGATTGCCACCAAATTCTAAAACCCTATACTAGGTACATTCGATATCGAATGAAACCAGAGTACTTTAACTAGTACAGGTAATGTATAAAGTAAAGTATAATGTCGGCTAGCGCCAAATATGATCACTGTGGATAATAGACCTGTTTGCTTGCCTCAGTGTTTACTGAATAATGGGTAATGTTAGTCAAATATGTAGCTATTACTTATACCAGTATGTGTTAGAGAAGTCTGAGGGAATATTAATGGTAGACTTTAGAGTAGTAGAGTCTCGCTGACTTCAGCATGAATCGGCTCGACCATGGAAGAACTACCCTTTCACAGAATATCGACGTGAAATAGCAGTATTCCTACTGTTGTGTTTCGTTCGGTGACTGAGAGTGCCGGATGCCCAATAACCCCCTTTCCATCTTCCCGCTCCTTCTCCGTCCCACTTCCTTTTCTAAAGTTTCGGCAACGCGCAAGTGATGCCCCTGGTATTGCAGGCGTCCATAGGCTACGGTGACCATTTACTATCAGGTGGGCCGTATGCATGTTTGCCATCATAGTTGTATAAAAAAAAATTGTTCGCTTTATGACACGCTTAAGTGACCACTTTTTCTTCTCGCAGATCTTATTTTAATGCTCCCAAGTCATATGCTAATGCATATGACTTGTGTATGATAAGTTAATATTTGGATGTTCAAGCTGAAATGGCCACGAATGAATACTATAAGTAATAAGTAGAAGACTATAAGTAATAAGTGAAAGCTGCAGGGTTAGGAGAAATGTTACTTCCGAAGACATCACATCAGCCCCGCCCCAGAAGATCTATATTAACGAAAGACTAACTAAAGCCAACCGGGACTTATTTCGTGACACCCGTCTACGTGTTCAGAAACAGGGGTTTCGTTTCTGCTGGGTGCGCCATGGCAACATCTACATCAAAGAATCTGAAGGTAAAGGAGCTATTCGCATACACTCACGACAGGACCTGGATGACAAGTTTGGCCCAACCTCTCCAACTTCCACTTAGTCGGATAGACGTTAAATTTATAGCAGTATGTAACTTATATTATTTAATATTGATTATAACCTATAATTACTTAGATTACATAATTACAAGATATTATAATAACTCACAAATGCACAGCACAACACTATATTCTTTATATCTCACTCACACAAAACACATAACCTCACATTATACTCTCATCACTCTTTGTCGTACTTTCTACCTCACCAAAAATGACTTTCACTTAGTACATCTTGCTTTTGACTACTTCATGCCACGATGGTTGCAGTTGTATAATCATAAAAATGCTTGATTTTCATGAAGACATAGACAAAACACTATCGATAAAATGTGATTCCCTGGAGAGGTTGGAAGATTGCAATGATTTGCTACCTACTGATGTCAGTTTCATGATCCTTAGTCTTAACATAAGAAGCATTCAACGTAATTTTGATGAATTTCTGATAACCTTAAATCGCATGAATATTCGTCCTGATGTAATTATCTTGTCTGAATGCTGACTTAGTGAAAATTCAATCATTCCTAATATACCCGGATACGCGTCATTCCAAACTAAGAAAATAATCAACAAAAGTGGTGGCGTTGCAACTTATGTTTGGGACGTATAGAGCTGCATAGGTAATGAGCTGCAATGTGATGAATGTAATTGTCTCCAATTAACTATTAATGATAAAATTACGGTATTAGGTATTTATAGATCCCCTTCGTTCAAAAACATCACGAATTTTCTCTCTTTCATAGATAACACTCTACTTAATACAAACGCCCGCCATTCCATCATCCTAGCAGGCGACATTAACCTGGACGTTTGCTGCAACACACCAAGCGATCAGTGCTCGGAATATCTATGTTTATTGGCTAGTCATCAACTTCTCTCCGCCATTTCATTGCCAACAAGGGGCAATGCCTGTTTAGATCACATTTTTATTAAAGACCGATCTTTATGTGTTGGAATAGTATGTCGAGCTGCTATAACAGATCACGACATCTGTCTTTTAAGTATGACCAATAAACATCCTGAACGACTAAAATCTCCAGTCTACACCAAAATAAAAACCTCCACATGTGGAATTAGTTATGATTTGAAATCAGTTGATTGGTCAACAATCTACGATACCAACGATTCCAACATTGCAGCTAATGAATTCGAAAGAATTCTTTCCGCCTTATTGCAAAAGCACTCTAAAACGATGTTTATAAAACGCGCTCAGCGTACCTTAAAGCCTTGGATAACGCCCGGTCTAATAAGATGCCAAAGAATTCGCGATAAACTCCATCTTGAAAGCAAAAGCAAGCCAAACGACTTAATTTGCCAAATTACACATAAGAGGTATCGTAATTTTCTCTCTAACTTGCAAAAACGACTTAAAACAGAATTTGAATCCCAATTATTTAATAATAACATAGAATCTCGAAACCCCGCCAAACTCTGGAAAGCAATTAAGCAAATTTGTAACATGTCTAAACCCCCTTTACCCGCCATAGAACTAACCAAAATCCTTTCTGATCCCGTTACTTCACTTAACAACTGTAATCACTTTTTTCTAGTATTGCCAAAAAACTAGCAGCCGAAACGCTGCTGAAACTCAAAGTATCTGAACCTTTCTTAGCTCGTAACTATACCACGAAAAATGTTCCCCTGAATGGAAATTCTTTATTTTTGCAACCAACTGACCCCTATGAAGTAAAAAACATTATTGATAATCTTAAAAATGACAGTTCTCCGGGCTTGGATGGTTACACACCTAGACTAATCAAAGAAATCAAATTCTATATACTAGGTCCACTCACGCACATTTTCAATCTCAGTTTATCTACAGGTGTTGTTCCTTAATGCTGGAAAATAGCTGTCATTACTCCTATTCATAAAGATGGAGATAGGATAATACCTAATAACTACAGGCCAATCTCACTGCTAAACGTTTTCTCAAAAGTTCTGGAAAAGATTGTAAGCAAAAGGCTTTCTAGCTTTTTAAAGGACAATAGATTACTCTCAGATAAACAGTTCGGCTTTAGATGTAATAAATCCACAGAAGACGCTGTAGTAGCATTAACTGATGTGGTGTCAAAATCCCTGAATCGCAATGAATACTGTCTAGGAATCTTTCTAGATTTGTCAAAGGCTTTTGACACCGTGTCCATGCCTATCCTGCTCCGCAAATTAGAGTGCATGGGCGTGCGGGGTCTTGCACTAAATTGGTTCCACAGTTACTTGACAAATCGTCTCCAATGCGTTACAGTTGGTTCTACAACCAGCAACCGACAACAAGTTGAGGTTGGCGTTCCCCAAGGGAGTATTCTAGGTCCCACGTTATTCTGCATTTATATAAATGACATTTTAAAAATACCCATGTCAAATGCAAACGTTTTGTGTTACGCTGATGACACCGCAGTAATTTTTCATAACAAATCTTGGTCCAGCGTAGTCGCAAATGCGGAGGTAGGGATGTCAAATCTCGCAAAATGGCTAGAGACTAATGTATTAACACTAAACTTTAAAAAAAACTAAGTGTATCACGTTTTATAAGACACTTGCATCAAAACCCACAGTCCTTTCTTTAAAACTACACACTTGTGACTCTGATAGTAGAGTCTTCTGTAACTGCGAAACTATTAATCGCACGGACTCTATCCGCTATCTAGGAGTCATATTAGATGAACGTTTAACATATTACAAACATATAGACCAATTATCAGGTAGAATTAGAAAATCTATATACATATTCAAATCACTACGTAATAGCGCAAACAAAAATACTCTTATACTAATTTATAAAGCACTGACACAATCACTCCTTTACTATTGTGCCCTTGTATGGGGTGGTGCAGCAAAATCCAAAATGATCCAACTTGAGAGAGTCCAGCGAGCAGTCCTAAAAGTAATGCTGAAAAAACCGTTTCGGTATTCAACTAATGACCTGTACCATGACTGCGAAGTACTTAGAGTACGTCAGATATTTATTCTGAAGGCAATAATCTCAATGCACAAAGAAATTGCAAAATCTCCTGAATTCACTCAGCTAACGCAACGACGTGTATTTCGAATTCCTACACTTGCCATAAACTCCACTTTTATAAAAAGACAGGCAATCTACTTACGCCCCAAAATATACAACATAGTTTGTAAATTACATGCTAAAATGGAAAAATTAAGTCTAAGTCAAATAAAAACATTAATAACAACGTGGCTCTTTAAGCTCTCTTATAAAGAAACTGAACTAATTCTTCTCAATCACAGTTGACGACAAAGATACAATGCTCACACACGAACACACACGCACACGCACCCTCACATACAAACACACACACACATACCCTGACACACACACACACACACACACACCCTCACAATCATAAAGCACCACACATTTTCATCACACACGTCTGTATTTACCTTTTTATTTCCAAAATTGTTATGTTAATATGTTCACTTCGTTCGATCGTTATTTTATTAGAAGTTTAATTTTTGTTAGTTTTTTATATTTTATTTGTTTTCAAACCGATGTCTGCATATTCTAGATGTTAAGCGACTAATGTATAACGTGTGGTTACCGCGATACAAGCCTCGAGCTTAGTATGGAAGCCGCTGCCAATTATAAAAATGTGTAATGTAATAAATAGAGAAATAAATAAATAAATTCTAACAAAAGTATTATCCTAACTTAATATTATACTTGCGAAAGTGAGTTTGTTTGCTTTTAACCCTTTCACGCCTTAATTACTCAACCGATCATCATTAAATTGTACATATACGTTGTCAGGGGTACAGAATAGGACATAGAGTACTTTTATACAGAAAAAGTACTAATTGTAAACTAATTTTACCTACATTTACGTGGGCGAAGCCCCGTCAAAATCTAGTAAATAAATAATTATGATTACTATACCCAGCTGCACATGCTCATTAAGCATAAGAGAACACACAGAGAATGAGAGAATATAATTGGAAAAGCATCTGTCTGCGGCTCTCAAAAAATCCCTCTTAGTACCTCTATTCTACAGAAGGTCACTCAAAACCACATTTTGTATTCACACACACAAAATAAATGCATGGAAGCATGGCAATTATTGCCACTAGGGCTGTAATTGTCATACTTGCATGCATTTATTAAGATAGCATTCTGCTGGAAGGAAAACCAATAATCAATACTTTTTGCGTAGGTAGCCCATCGTCCTTTAAGACTCTTTTATAAAGAAGAGGCAATATGCAATTAAAAACCATAATGATGCAATCATTCACTCAGGCTACAACAACTTCATCAGGCCAACAATATGTATATTTTACACCATAATAGTTTATAAAAAATGTAGCAGCATAATACTTAACCAATCACAGTTCTAATACTAGGAATACCAATTTCTTTCCATAAGCCATTTCATTCACAAGAACTGATGAGCGATCTTCTATTCAAAGTAGAAAATTAAATAGCTATTCATAGCTACAGCTGTAGGTAGCGGAATAACTGGCTGTCACTCCCAGCCTCGCTGCATCCCAGTATTTACATTTAATTTAGACTGTCCGATGCACGATAGTATTTCAACTAAAATGGCCAAATATTTTTCCATGATAGTTATTCGTTGAATAACTGAATTGAATTTATCGATACAACGTGATTTTACTTGTTTGGATAGAATTACATACTGCGAACGTAAAAACGCGAAATTAAATGTGGATAGCTGTATAATACTGTTTCTATAACACGTTTTATATCAAACGAGATGGGTGTAAAAACCCAGGATTCAACCTCTTCGTCTTAAATGTAAAAGTAGTGAAAAGAAATGACCCTTATATCTCGGGGTCTTTTGACCCAGGGCCCATTCAAACTCGACCGAGGTATGACCCCAAGGTGTCTGCACACCAAGTTACAAGTCAATATTTTACAAAATTTCATAATTTTTGCAGATAAACCTAATAACACTTTGTTTGACTAAGAAGTCTAATCCGACCTCCTAAAGCACGGAAGTCAAAATAACTACTTCGGCAGCAAGGCAGTACTTTTAACGAACACCAATAATTATTATTTGTGCTACCTGAACAGGACATCTAAATGGGTGATATTAGTCGCATATTCTCACACCAACTGTCAGTTAGAAGCCGCTAATTTAAAACCCTTACATTACTCTTACGATATCAACCACCTAACCCTTTCAAATCACCATATCCCAAGCCCAAGATGACCCACTCCGATCAACACAAAGTGTCGATTATCAAAATACAGATTGTCCTTTGATGCGAACCACTTGATCCACTAAGACTTAACTATGTTAGTTAACCAAAGGGTAGCCGCATTACCCCATAACGATATTACCTTATTACTCGGTGTCCGGTAGTGTCCGGTCGGATGTCCGGTCCGGATGGAAAATTCATTTATTTATTAAACATTTGTGATGCAAGCGGTTTGGCATTTTGATAGTAAATTGTTCGTACATTTTTGTGGATAGTTGAGTGGCCTGGTTTATTTATTAGTTTTTGTGTTGGATGGACGTTATTACAATTAATTGCAAATGTTGCGGCCATGTTCAACCGTTATTATATCTTGCATGTTAAATATGCCAAACTGTTAATTTTTGTTCGTAATATCAGCCCGAATGAACAAACTATTATGAAGTTCGATAAAAAGTATCTAATAAAAAATAAAAAAATCTATTGAAACACTCGATTACAAGACCCCTTTGTATGTGATTAGACCGTACGTTAATTTTGTAATGTGTGTTTATTTTAGTTTTTTGATTTGTAGCCTCATTGCTCCAAAAATAATCATGATATGAAGTGTCATTTATTGCACCATTATACTTCAAGTGTCTTAAAATATAACATTACGTTTTACTGAATACATTACAACTAATATAATATATTGTCCAACTCTATTAATTAAATGGTGATTCCTTTCCTCGGACCGAATTTATTGTAAACCTTTATAACGAAGTCGTTTATAGCTTTGTCGGTTGTGAGTTCAAATCTACGACCATAATTCGCGCGGTACAAAAATGACAGTTATCCCTAAATGGTTGTCCAGAGCTTGGGTGTTCTATGTTTGAATATTCGTGAAGTCCCCCGTAATTTAGGTACTATTCCTAGTGAGGAAATAGCCTTTATGGAACTTAAAAAGGAAATTCTTTATTTAAGGCTTTTATCTCTGAGTTGTCAAATAAATTTCTAAACCATCTTATAAAACACAAGACAACATTTTGAACTATTCAAGACTAAATATCAACAACCAAGAACTTACTGATACAACGATTTGTAGCGTTTGAGCAAATAATAAAGAAAAAGTTCTTTCATCGCCCTAAGAGTTCCACCGAGAGAATACAATCTCGTTTCTATCTTAGTTCATAATGCTAGTAGACTTATTACTGAAAAGGTTCTTTCGTCAGAAAGCTTGCTGCGGGTATTATATTATTGGCAACAAATAAATGTGACTTCACATTAAAAACGGTAACTTTAATGTTTATAAGTACATACACACATTGTTACCTAAACAAGTAAACGTATTTTTGATCTGATAAGTATAGATAGTTTTCATAAGATCAGATTTGTTAGACTCGTTTTTCTTATGCTTTTTAAAGACTCTTATCTTAGTAAGTAGGCTTTTAGTGTATTATTGTGTAGGATAGCGATAGCTCAGTGAGGAGACCAACAGAGTGCAATGTAGAGGATCTTGGGTTCGAAGCCACGTCGCGCAATTGTGACTTTCGCACTTATGACTTTAAAAATTATGTGCGTATTGATTGACAATAATTATCGCGTGCTCCTTGCCTCTGAGAGCACATTAAGCCGTCGGTCCCGTCTGCCATGAACATCTATGGCAGTCGTTATTGGGAAGTCAGTGCCCTATAATATCCCGACACTGGTCTAGCCTTAGGGTATCGTTAGCCTTCGGGTTGCAGTGTAGAGGTCAGATGGCAGTCGCTCCGTGTAAAAACTGATATCCAGTCAAATCTGGTTAGACTAGAAAGCCGACTCCAAGTGACTTGGGAATAATAAAGGCTAGGGAGAAGAGACTATGTAGGAGTTTATTCCACCGCATTGATAGCAACAAAAATACATCAAACTAGGCTAGACTACATTATAAAATACAAAGACCCGATGGGGATGGCTATAAATTAAAGCAGTTGGCAGACCAATTACGTACGAGGCAGCGTGCCAAGATAGCCTACTGTTTATGTTGTCACACCTTTTAACGTTCTGCTTTCAGTAATCACTTTTCATTGGGAGTAAGTATTAGATGAGTAAACATATATTCTTAGAGTGCGCAGTGGTAGTGAATGCAACTTCTGTGTATAAGGTCTCAAGGTTCAATGCCCAAGTCGGGCAAAGTGGTATCGGACTTTTAGAGTTCGAAAAACTCTTATACAATAGCTTTGTCCGTCCGTCCGTCTGTCTATTATACAACTTTCAACTCAAGAACCGTAAGAGTTAGAGACTCGCGGTCAACGCCATTCGACTCAGCATAGCCGATATACCCCCAAAATGACTCTGACCTTTGACCTCAGAGCTCAAAGTCACGTGGTATCACGTGACCTTTGCATGTTACTTAAACCAGTTTTTCGAACTCTAAGTTTTACGGCATTTCATTGCCGTTTCTCACTTGTTTCAGTAATGCGTATTTTGTCCGATGGAAGCATAAGGCTCACTTTCTATTACGTGGGTTCATCATATCCAATGTTATGCATACCGTAACTGTCATATGTATCAGATGCAATACTATGTAATGTTTCCTATAAATGTATAAATACATATGATGTGGTTGTGCTAAATAAATAAATAAATAAATAGTTGGACAAGAGTTGTGATGATGGATAGTATGATGTGGGGAGATGGGGTGCGTGGGAAAGGTGTGGTGTAACTCAATTTTGCTCACTCTTTCGGGGATATAGTATGAAACTTTGTATGTATGTGCATGAAATATTTGTTACATTTTAGTAATATTGGTACATGCCATCTATTCGGCCCTGTATTTCATATCCTAATCCTAACTAATATTATAAATGCGAATGTGAGTTTGTTTGTTATGCTTTCACGCCTTAATTACTCGAGCGATTATCATAAAATTTCGCATACACCTTTTGAAGGGAAAAGATAAGGACATAGGGTACCTTTCATCCAGAAAAAAGAACTGTTACTAAACTAACCTAACCGAGGTTTACGCGAGTTAAACCGCGGCAAAATCTAGTGTACTATATAATAAGATTTATACGCCTTATGTCAGATACGCAAAATGCCAGACACGCATATTGTCAGAAATCGCAGAATGTCAGATACGCAAAAAGGCAGAAACTTAAAATGCCAAATACGCAAAAAGTCAGAAACGCAGAATGCCAGATACGCAAAAAGTCAGAAACGCAGAATGCCAAAACGCAAAAAGTCAAAAACGCAGAATGCCAGATACACAAAAGGTCAGATATAACATTTCGCTTTTTTTTAAGTTTGCTTGAAGTACGTTTGTATACCACTTGAACGTTGGCCAATTAAGTGAAGTGCAATTTATCGGTACTCGGAAATCTTTTTCTAGGCATCCTTATTCTATCTTAATCCTAACCTATCCTGATAATAGTATAAATGCGAAATTGTATTTACACTCGACATCATGAGCAGAGATTTTGCATTAGTTTAATTGTTGTTGTATTGATATTGTTAATTGTTGTTGTAATAATTAGATGATTTTCCTTGACAAAGCTAAATCAAATTGTAAATCAATCCGTTTAATATAGCAGTATATTATTTGTTTAATAATTATAATTTATGCACAGAAAGATTCTGATCTGTCCTCATAAATGCACTTTAGTTTCTTTAACAATCAATTTAAGTGGGTACTTTAAAAAATTGTTGACAATTTACTTATCGGCTGTGTAGATATTATTGTTCATGTATTACTAATAAAAAACATGGATGTTCAGGAAGATTTACAATTTGCTCTGAATCAAAAAGGAAAAGAAACTGTGTTATATAATGGTTATCGTTATAACTTAAACAATAAAAACAAAAGCGGAACAACAAACTGGCGCTGCGTTAATAGGTCGGACTGCAATGCATCGATTACTTTAAATAGTGCAAAAGATCAAATTATTCGGCAAAGCAATCATACATGTTTCGCGGATTAAAAAAAAAACAAAGTGTTCAGAGCTTTGCAGAAGTGTAAAAATGACGTTTGTGAAGATATGGCACCAGTGCAGCATATTTATGAAAAAATCTTTGACGAACTAAAAGCCAAAGGAAGCGACTATGTGGACTACATACCTACCCTGAAACAAACACAAGATTCATTAATTATATAGGGCTAGAAAAAGATTCCTCGGTACCAATAAATTGCAGTTTGATAAACTGGCTGACGTGCAAGTGCCAAATGTTTTAGGAAAAAACTTTCTCATTTGCGATGATGGAAGTGACGAGAAGATTTTAATATTTTCTTCGCGTATTGCAAGAAAAGTAATTAAAAGTAATCGATGACCTCCAGGAGCATATTTGGAAGATGGTACGTTCAAAGTTGTTCCGAAGCCATTTTTACAATTATACACTTTACATCTGGACTTGGGATCGACAGATGAGACACTTAACGTTGTTCCTGTGATTTACGCCTTACTTCCAAACAAGTCTGAAATGACATATATTAGATTGTTTGAATTACTAAAGGATAAACTCGGAATTTGTATTGGAAGTTATAAATGCTATTATGAAATAGCAGTTATTAACGCTGTCAAGAAAGTATTTCCTACTGCTGATATATCAGGATGTTACTTCCACTACCAGAAAGCCGTAAAAAAAAATCAAAAGAACTTAAATTGTACGATACACAAGAAGGTAGGAAATTTACTAGAATGGTTGCTCACCTACCTCTGTTGCCTGAGGATCTAATAAGAGACTGCTGGATTTCTATTTTAGATGTGTGTCCTCAAAGTGAAGAACTGACTAAATTTAAATCATATTTTCAGAATCAATGGATTTAAAAGTTTCCTATGAGAGTATTAAGTTGTTCAAAAACAAGGCACCGCACCACCAATATTGTTGAGGGTTGGCACCATCGGCTCAACGTTAAAATACCTAAACGCCCAAATTTTTGTCTTTTTGTACATGCAATTTTGAAAGAGGCCAAACGTGTTGACTTTAAAATAAAAAATTCGTTGTTTTTATCAAGACGAAAGAATCGCCGAAATTCCGATATCGGATATGAACGGATGTATAGGAAATATCTAAGGAAACTTGAAATTAGAGAAATTTCACCTGTAGCATTTGTACAAAAAATGATATACCGCCATTTACTCTATTGATATTAATAGCTTTATGCTGATATTTTGTTGAATTGTTGAAATCAATAATTACTTTCTATAATATTTTTCTAAACATGATTTTCCACTCTTTAGTGTATACTGTAATGACATTACGATAGTAGTAACCTATAAGTTTTGCTAATTTTATTAGTTAACATTAATAATTGTTTACAATTACCATGTGTTTTTTATGTATTTTAAGCGGATGATTAAACTGACGAAAATCAGAGATGGTGTTTTATTGCCATCCCAAGAGGATGTCTGTCTGAGGACTGTCGTTTATGTTTTCATGTAATCATGGCATTATGCGTATTTGACATTTTGAGTATCTGACATTCAGCGTTTATGGCATTCTGCGTATTTGTCATTATGAGTTTCTGACGATTTGCGAATTTGACATTTTGCGACGAAATCGCCGAATCTGACATAATGCGTAACTGACATTTTGCGTATCTGACATAGGGCGTATAAATCTATAATAATATGTAGTATGAGTGTGTAATCTTTGTTACGCTTTAGTAATGCTGGTACATGATATCTGTTTGCCACTGTTTTTCATATCTATACTAATATAATAAAGCTGAAGAGTTTGTTTGTTTGTTTGTTTGAACGCGCTAATCTCAGGAACGACTGGTTCAAATTGAAAAATTGTTTTGGTGTTGGATAGCCTATTTATCAAGGAAGGCTATAGGCTATATAGCATCACGCTACGACCCACGGGAGCGGTGCAGTAACCATAAACGCGAGTGAAACCGCGGGCATATCTAGTTGTTTATAAAACAGATACAACATTACACCTAACACTCTAATTCGAAACAAGAGACTGACTATACTAATATTATAAAGCTGAAGAGTTTGTTTGTTTGTTTGCTTGAACGCGCTAATCTCAGGAACTACTGGTCCGATTTGAAAAATTCGGTCAGTTTAAGATAGCCCATTTATCCAGGAAGGCTATAGGCTATATATCATCACGCTAAGATCAATAAGAGCTGAGCACCAATGAAGAGTGTTTCAAAATCAGAGGGTATTTTTTCCTTTTGAGAGCTTCCGCTGCATGCGCTGCATAAACAGTTAAAGTTTCGCAAAAATCATGTATAACAGTATTGTTCCCCTTTAAAAGTTCTAAAAAAAATTCCGTGACAGCATATGTCTATCTTTTAAGGTTGGCTCACTATAACCATTTTTATGCTAACCAAATTTTTTCTAAAATAATGCATTATTTGCGAAGGTATTATTATAAACATGATATTAATCCTTATCCAAATAAATACGTTATTCATGACAAGTATTTATTATAAAACAAAATTGCCCTTTACATCATTCGATTTCAATGAATATCTTAGGAGATATCGCAGTTTTAAAATAACATTGCAGCAAAATAATTACCCATTACAGACATAGTACAAACGATGTTTCTCCTGGTTTATTCTGTGTGATTACTACTGGTTCGATTTGAAAAATACTTTTAGTGTTGGATAGCCTATTTATCGAGGAAGGTTATAGGCTATATAACATCACGCTACGACCCACGGGGGCGGTGCAGTAACGATAAACGCGGGTGAAACCGCGGGAACATCTAGTTTCTTATATTTGGCGATTTAGCAGTAGTGTACAAGTTAGGCGTGAAATTAAAGGTCCAGTTTTCATTTCAGTTCGCATTTTATGTTCACAATGACATTTGTCTTAAGAAAAATACTATTTGTAATATTTATAACCCTATAATTATATAAGCAGCAATAGCCTAGTAGGAAACCGTTGGACTGCCACGCAGAGGTCTCGAGTTCGAACCCAAGGTGCGCATCTCTGACTTTTCGAAGTTATATGCGTATTAAATAGTTGATTATCGCTTGCTTTAACAGTGAAGGAAAACATCGTGAGGAAACCTGCATGTCTGAGAGTTCTCCATAATGTTCTCGAAGATACATATGTGAAGTCTGCCAGCCCGCACTAGCCCAGCGTGGTGGACTATGGCCTAAAGCTTCTTACACTGAGAAGAGGCCCGTGCCCAGCAGTGAGACAGTTTAATACAGGGCTGATATATATTATTATATTATATTATTATAACCCTAGAAATCGGTATTCTATTGCGAATCCGATTTCGGAAGAAAATTGGCCCACCCTGTAATAATTCATGCTGCATAAATATAAAGGTACACTAAAATACACATAAACTTAGTTCTATACTCAAACACTATAAAAGCTTTTCGAGTAGTAGAGCCTCGCTGATATCAGCACCAATGGGCCGGCTCGACCGGGGAAGGACTACCCTCTCACAGAATATCGACGTGAAATAGCAGTATTCCTACTGTTGTGTTTCGTTCGGTGAATGAGAGTGCCATACGCCCAATCACCCCCTTTCCCTCATCTCGCTCCTTCTCCTTCCCACTTCCTTTCCTAAAGCGTCAGCAACGCGTAAGTGATGCCTCTAGTGTCGCAGGCGGATCCCTATCCATTAGCATAAAATTTTAAGACCTTATATAACTTAGCATAATTTTGTTGGGCATAATTATATTTTCGCATAATATAATTACGCATAACAGCTTACGCATAATTTTTTAAGCATAATTTCTCTAACCATAATAATGATTAAGCATAATATTCTAAAGCATGAATTTATTAAGCATAAAGTTCTAAACCATAACTTTTTTAAGCATAATATCCTGCAAGCAAGCATGCAGCAGGCAGAGTTTCTGTCACGGCTCCGGTGCTGCGGGCCTCCGGTGGCCCCACGCGTGCTAATCGTCGCAGACGGCTTTCGCTCACCACCGCAGCTTCGGCTTGTTGGCCGGCTTTGCCGGCCAGCCTCAGCCGCCTGCTCCTCAGCCCACTTACCATCAAGTGGGCCGTATGCTTGTGTGCTACCTTAGTTGTATAAAAAAAAATTTACTTACTAAACCTTAAGCCACAAGACACTGTCTGTTATATATTATAGAATACCAAAGCACATTACGTCACAAAACGTCAGGTGTATGTTTATCCTGAAGGCTGTCGGAAATCCACATCAGTTTACCTGTCATCATCATAATCCCATTTACATTCAGTACTGTATACTGAGCACAAAGAAAACGTCAAGCAAACTGATTTATTCACGTCGAGCGTAAGTTAACATGTGCCGAGCTAGTGTAACACACGCTTCGAATATAATAATACTAGATGTTCCCGCGGTTTCACCCGCGTTTATCGTTACTGCGCCGCCCCCGTGGGTCGTAGCGTGATGTTATATAGCCTATAGCCTTCCTCGATAGATAGGCTATCCAATACTAAAAGGATTTTTCATATCGAACCAGTAGTAATTACGCAGAATAAACCAGGAGAAACATCGTTTGTAGTATGTCTGTAATGGGTAATTATTTTGCTGCGATGTTATTTTAAAACTGCAATATCTCCTAAGATATTCATTGAAATCGCATGATGTACAGGGCAATTTTGTTTTCAATTAAATACTTGTGATGAATAACGTATTTATTTGGATAAGGATTAATATCATGTTTATTAAAATACCTCCGCAAATAACGCATTATTTCAGAACAAATTTGGTTAGCATAAAAATGGTTATAGCGAGCCAACCTTAAAAGATAGACATATGCTGTCACGGACTTTTTTTTAGAACATTTAAGGGGGAACAATTCTGTTTTACATGATTTTTGCGAAACTTTAACTGTTTACGCGGTGCACGCAGCGGAAGCTCTCAAAAGGAAAAAATACCCTCCGATTTTGAAACATTCTTCATTGGTGCTCCGCTCGTATTGCTCTTAGCGTGATGATATATAGCCTATAGCCTTCCTCGATAAATGGGCTATCTAACACTGAAAGAATTTTTCAAATCGGACCAGTAGTTCCTGAAATTAGCGCGTTCAAGCAAACAAACAAACAAACTCTTCAGCTTTATAATATTAGTATAGATGAAATCCTTACTTCCTTACTATATTTTATTATAATATTATAAATTCGAAAGTAACTCTGTCTGTCTATCTGTCTGTCTGTCTGTTACCTTTTCACGGCTAAACCACTGAACCGATTTAGATGAAATTTGGTACAGATATAGTTTAAAACCTGGGGAAGAACATAGGCTACTTTCTATTGATGTAGGTGCCACGCGGGCGTAGCCGCGCGCAAAAGCTAGTATATTATATTTAGATTGCCTTATTAATCCTTGGTTGTTATTCCATAGTTTTAGCGCCCCTGCTTTGTTGTATTTATTATCTATATATAAATACGTGAAGCAAAAATCTTTGTAAGTTTGTACACCTTTTTACGAAAATTGCGCGGACGGAGGAGAATGAAATTTGGCACAGTTATAGTTTATATGAAGAAGGAGGGGCGAATCCTAATATTTTTATAAAATATGCATTAAAATACATTCAATTAATGAAATAACTACACGCACACAACCATGCATTTGACACACGTAGTCGAATCGCTTTTGTAATATTTCGACATTGTTCGTCTGACTGAATTATTTGTAGCTATGGTTACCTATATCTTATTTATATGAAATATAGAAAAACAGAAAACAAAGTAGCAATGTTAGAAATTTTGATCGAATTTTGACCACTAGACGACCGCTAGTATACTATAATAACATATTACTCCATCGTTACACGTAACATGAAGTACATCTAGCAGATATTATTCTTAGATTGATGGAAATACAAAATCTATATTCTACTGAAGATTAAGAATTGCGACCCCGCAATATTGACTGCACGGATGGCGTAGTGGTTTAAGTGGTCGCCTTGCCACTGCTGCCACGCCGAGTGTTGTGGGTTCAATCCCCACACGGGACAAACATTTGAGCCGCCGGCCCCACTGCGGGCGGTCTAGCGCTCAGAGTTCCAAGTTCTGCGTTCCACGTTCACTGTGATGTATGCGGTGTCTTAGAATCCTACACACACAAAAGCAGTAAGACCGCGGCGGTCAAAGAGAACGCACGTTCTGTCGGAGTTCCATTTTTTTTTCAAAAGCGGTCACGATGTCAAACGGAATTGAAAAGTTTATTAAATTAATGCGAGACAAACGTACTCCAGATTTCTAGACCGCTCGCTGTGTGACTGTGCTGGGCGACTGTGAACGCTGAACGCAGAACTCGACCGTAGAACGTAGACCGCCGCGCCGGCGCCGGCGCCGCGCCGGGGCGATGTGTTCGGTGTCTGAGTGATCCACAAATCATTTAGCTAATATGTAATTGTCCTGAGTCTAGGTGTTCTTTGTGTCCGTTGTTTGAATGTTTGTAAAGTCCCCCGCGATACAGGTTAAATTTCCAGTGCGAGAGTTGTCTTTTTATACTAAAATGAAATATATATTTAATACTATATATTCATATTATAGCAGCGATAGCCTAGTGGAAAACCGTTAGATCGTTTTACAGAGGTCTCGAATTCGAGCCCAAAGCAATCACCTCTGACCTTTCGAGGTTATGTGCGTTTTAAATAGTTTATTTATTTATTCACACACTTATCCATCTTTACAGGTGGCCCTAACACGACAGGCAAGTTATAACACTGTACCATTATGAACACAGTACAACATTTAGTTAATGTAATTTTATAATAAATTAATAACAATTAACATAATATATACATACATGTCTACCCTGTTATGCACAACTTAGAGATAACAATATGCGGCACTTGTGAATACACTCAGTGTACAGTTAAATATATCTATATGTTGCGACAACATATTAAGCGCCCGCAGCGCACGCGTGAGCGGCGCGGGCGCCTGCTGCGGCAGGTTGGTGCGCGCGCGCGGCTCGCGCAGCAGCGGCGGTCCGCGCCGTCGCCGCGTCGCCTCATGTACCCGTCCGGAACACAGAACCCAACTATTCCCAAAACAGTAGGATTATGTATCTTGCCACAAATCATTTTGAATACGTAAGTGTCGAGAGCGACCTCCCTTCTAACTTCGAGTTTTATAATCGTAATCCTATCTTAACTACTTAACAGGTTCCCTGTCCGATGAATCACATATGATACATAACAATAGATTTTCTATTGTGTCTATCACGGGACAGCGAATGGGTTAATATTATAAATGCGAATGTGAGTTTGTTTGCTTGTTACGCTTTGACGCATTAACTACTGGACCGATCATCATGAAATTTCACATATATACTGTCAGGAGTACAGAAAAGTACATAAAGTATATTTTATCCAAAACTATGTACTGAAAATAGACATAACGTACATTTACGTAAGCGAAGACGAAAATAAAAAAAAAACTATTTCTTAGATAAAATTGTTCTATATCATGCTGAGGCAACTTGTATGTAAAACAACACTCAGCACATAATTGTAAAACACACTTGTACAAAACATACACTTATACAGATATTAATGTATGTTTTGTAAGTTGTCCTAAGTAAATAAATAAATAACGGTAGCACAGAAAGTTAATAAATATTTATAATCTGAAGCTTTTAAGTGATTTGACGGATCGAAGCCGCGAAACAAACAAGAGAAGAGCAATGTTAAAAGTAATCATACTGTCCGATATAAATAAAATGTAACCAAGCTACTGTATACAAGAAAGGATTATGACAATCGCGGAAATGGTTCGAACTGAGACGGTTGGATCTGACTAGATTGTTCCTGTGACTTTATTCTTTCTGATAGTCTACAATCCACTATATGTTATAGTCATTTGTACTAAATGAGATTTGATAAAACGTAGCTTGGATTTCAAGTTTAAACCCCAATTTACAAAATAGTATTCACATAAACCGATGTTTATTGACGAAATCCAAAAACAAAAAGTACTCCTTCATTGATATTAAACAAACTTTATACGGATTTTATCGCGTTGTTTATTTTTATAAAACACTATTATTACATAATTTTGAAACTTTAAGCGTCTATTGTTAAACACTTTTACTAGTTACTGTACTTCAATTTAAGCTATTTAAATTATACAAACTATTTAGATTTAATTTTACACTTTCTCCGACGTTTCGGTTGCTTTTCAGCAACAATGGTCACGGGGAGACTAAGTACTCCTTCAAATAAAATTTCTGCTCCAGTAACAGTAGAGTAAACCAATTCTAGAATGGGTTTCACGTAAAACTATCCCGACCTTACCTGGACAAAAGAAACACTTTATAATTGCTGCCCTCATTCAATTAAAATTGAACCTTGTTCTTTACACAATAGAGTTCAGAATGAATTGAAGGTATTGTGGTAATGTGTATAAAGGTATGTGTGTATGTGTCGAAAACAATGGAAGATCGTTAGCGGCGTGACGCGAGGGTCCTTATTGCGAGAGAAGTGGGACCAATATTGAGAATGTTAATGAAATATCCTCAAAATTTCAGTTACACAAAGATCAAATATTGTAATCAGATACTAATGATGTTCTTTTTTCAAAGCGAGCCTTGGAATTTTTTTACGAAATAATACCTATTCCGGTTACTGATATAATATTTATGGGCACACAAGACAAAATAAAAAGAAATGAAAGGGTTGCAAAACACGTGTGTTGTGTAGGCTACCTTAATCGTTTACCACTAAGCGAAATAGTTGCTTTTACACTTTTATACAATCAAATTTAATTAAATAAATTTCTAAGATTTATATTTAGACTTCAATTATTGTATATAAAATATCGAATCTTAAATAAAATGCACCTAATGCATGCGTCTCGACTAGGCGGCGCGTAGGTAATATGAGGCTCTCCCGGCCTGAGCCAGGTATATCTACTAAAACTATCTGATTCTCAGTGGCCAATCGTCCTATGCCTTGAGAGTGACACTGGGGACGTAGATTTGTTAGTCCAGTAACACCATCGCGCTACTGGTCTAATACCTAGTAAGCTGCTATCAAATCAAGACAATGAAATAAGCGACATTGATACTAAAACGTAACACTGAAAATCACATTGCCATACTAGATAGTAAAGTAAACCATCCCACTTATCAAATGTTTCCAACAATTCCTGAACCACAAAGGACTGTCCTATGTCACTCAAAAACCTGTCACAGTGAAATATATATAATAAAGCTTCATATGCGTCGCCCTGATGCAATACGGTGTCTCTTTCAACTTAATCTGGCATGAAAGAGAAGGATTTACTTCAATCTGAAAAAGTGCCAACGCAGAGAGAAAATGGTTGCAATGCTGTAAATGATTGATCGCAGCCTTCGCTCTGGGATGGCCAGATTTTTTTCGACAGGAACAAAATTCTATTTCACTAAGTTCGCAATGATAAAATCGAACTGCTGCACCACTGAGTTTAAATTATGGGTCTCGTATTATAAAATGAATTGCCAATTCTAGCACGTAATTGTTACCTTGGGTTGGTGGTTTAAAGTAAAATGCTAGGTTCACGCGAATGTTATACATTGAAATTAAACTATTTTATACGGCTTTTATCGCGTTGTTTATTTAAGACATTAAACGTTGGTTATCTCAATGTCTTGAAATAACCAACACCTTGGTCTCCTCGTGAATATGGCTGCTAAAAAGCAACCGAAATGACGGAGAAAGTGTAAACTTAAATCAAATAGCTTATATATAGATAGCAGCCCTGTATTAAAGACATAGGTAAACAAAATACTTTTGTAGAAGTCATGAAAAGGAAATTCACTGAGAAAAATAAATCTTTATTTCGTCAACTATTGTTAGAACAAAATTGGTGTAGTATGGGCATAAATTCATTTATCAAAGTGTTTAACGAAATCTTCACACACTGTTTTAAGAAAAAGAAAATAAAAATAAATCTGTCACGTCCTACACAATTGCAATGGATATCAAAGGGTATAAAAGTGTCAAGCAATATGAAAAGGTTCTTGTGTGTGGGCAAAAGATATCAACAAAATGACACTATTGTAAATTACAGGAAAAGGTATCTCACATTATACAGAAAAGTAATAAAAACCTCTAAAAAATTAACTGCACAGTCAATGATAGTGAAGTCAACAAATTTGTCAAAAGATGTCTGGAAACTGATTAATAAACATAGAAATAAGAGACATAAAAATGTAAGTAAATTGATCTTAAAAAGTGCAAATAAGCTTATAGCAGAACCATCAGAAGTAGCCAATATTTTTTTAAAGCAGTTTGAGCTGTGCTCAAAGGTTAGTTCGACAAATACAAAAGATGCTATGGATATCTTACGCAATACTGCAGACAAAGTAAAAAGCATTCTTATATTAGATCATTCAACTCCACGAGAGATACAGAAAATGGTACAGAAAATGGAGAGTAAGAAATCAACTGGTTATGATGACGTACCAATAACAATGATAAAAGAAAATATAGATATACTAGCAGAACCACTTAGTAGTTTATTTAATAAATGTTTTGATGAAGGCATTTTTCCAGAACAATTCAAGATAGCCAAAATAATACCTATTCACAAGAAAGGATCGAGACTTGATCCGAATATGTACAGGCCTATCTCATTGTTAACTACTACTTCAAAAATTCTGGAGAAGCTAATTAAAGACAGGTTATTGACGCATCTGAATCGAAACAAAGTACTCAGTAGTAGACAATTTGGGTACCAAAAGTTTGTAGGGACACAAGATGCAATTTACGCACTTATAACGGATGTCGTGGGTAGAATGAACAATAAGAAGAAAGTAGCAGCACTCTTTTTGGACTTAAGCTCAGCATTTGACACAGTAAGCCATTCGTTACTATTAGAAAAACTAGACTACTATGGAGTACAGGGTAAGTCTCTGGAACTTCTGACATCATATCTTAAAAATAGAAAAATGTTTGTAGAAATAAAATCTTGCACTAAAGAACCAGATTCTTCACATGATAATGCACTTTATGAGAAAACACATAAGTCACACATATCTCAAATAAATGCCGGTGTACCCCAAGGTTCTATATTAGGACCAATATTCTTTCTAACATTCATTAATGATCTTATACAATATGTAACTAAAATAATTGGCGACTCTACTCAGTTGGTTATGTTTGCTGATGACACAAATGCAGTAGTATCCGCCGATGACATAAACACTTTGAATGTTAAGGTTAATGAGACATTAGACACTTTTTACAAATGGTTTACTGTGAACAGCCTTAAAGTTAATATTAGCAAAACAAACGTAATACTGTTTCGTTCAACTGCCAAAAATAATGAAAGGTTGAATAGTAAAATTGACGGTGAAAGCGTCACCCAAACCTCGGTAGTTAAGTTTCTAGGAGTATACATAGACGATAGACTAAATTGGAAGTCAGAATTAACACATATAGAAAATTCAATTAGTTCAGCCTGTTATGTACTCAGAAGTCTTAGAAATGAAATTAGTATAGAACATTTAAAAAAGGTATACTTCGCGCTAATTGAGTCCAAATTAAGATATAGCATACTTTTTTGGGGAGGAAGTTATGAGTACAATATTCATAAGGCGTTTGTTGCCCAAAAAAGAGCAATCAGAACAATTGTAAGGATTCAGCAACTAGAATCATGCAGACCACATTTTAAAGAGCTTAGAATATTGACAGTTCCATGTTTATACATGCTAGTACTATTCACTCATTTGAGAAAATATGTTCATGAGCATGAAAGTCGAGAAGAAGGAGAAATAAGGGAGAGTACAAGAAGGAAAGACCTGCAAACTAACTATATACCTAGTCTTGATATTGTGAAACATAGCGCCTTTTATAGATCGGTTAAGCTTTTTAATAAATTGCCTGTCGATATAAAATCATTATTGTACAAAAGGGACTTTGAAACTGAGCTCAAGCGGCACCTGTTAAAAGAATGCTATTACTCCATAAATGACATGTAAAAATTATAATTTATTTTTAACTTGACATGATATATTATGGACTGATTCTGACATTCTTATTTATATTTTATTTTGACATGGCAATTAATTTATTAATTTATTTTTAATTAGATAAATATGTAATTTTGATCACAATTGAATTAGTTATTTGATGTAATGTTAATTTTATTGAAATAATTATTTGATTATATTAGTATTATAATTATTGTTGTATGTTCACACACAATGTAAAATTGTTATTGAATAAATAAATATGAAATAAATATGAAATATGAAATTCATTAGTGGCAGCTATTAATTATTATTATTAAATTATTAGATAGCAAATAGCAACATACTGTAGTGTGTAGGTTGTAATTACCTTTGGAATATCAGCATTTGTACATAATTGCGTTATTGTAATATTTTATACTTTTGATGACACTAATAAATGACAATCTAAACTGGCTTGACGTGTTTCCTTTCTATCGAACCTTGGACCGTGTCTCTACACCAAGTCACTCCACAATACTACCTAGGTATTAAAATAGCGCGACTTTTTCAACAGCGAAGGGATAAAGAACAATTAGGTAATTATTTTTCTTTATATGAGATTATCGTAGCAATATGTGAAAATTTGTGAAGATATATATAATAAATAATAAATATATTTATTTCAGAAAATGACCCATACATTTGTTAGTATCACTTAAAAACTATGCTAGTAAATATAAACATATAACTATAGAACAACATTCTTCTTCGTAGGAAGGCATTGGGAGTTTTTTGACAAATGTCTTCCGCACAGGTGCTCAATAAAATGGTCTTCATTTTTGCTGGCAACAACTATAAGGAGACTGTTGACGCTGCCACGCACGCGCTGCAGTAGGGATGCGGATCTCTTGCGTATGACTGCAAAAAAGTCATCAGTATGCGCTCCCGCAAACATAGCTGATGCACTACAAAAACGTGGCAGCGACAACAATATCCTAAACGCGTTGTTGTATTGCACTCGAAAGGCATTGTACGTTTTCTGTGTGTATCTTGTCCACAGGCTGCAGGTATAAAAGGACTGGCAATATGCCTTAAATAACGTTACTTTGACATCACTGTCGCATCTCGCAAACCTGCGGGCCAGCATGTATATACGTAGATGAAACTTGGCTTATTTTATTGAAATAAGTAAACATAATAAATAAACAATTTTAATCCATCCGTAAACTCTGTGTAAATATTATGTCTTGTTGTTTGCGAAGCTCGCTCGCTTATGTTGTCACAGACACCAGTGTGCCAAAGCGTTCGTCCGCTAACAACCAACAGAGACACTTTTTACAGTTTCCTGTTTGGTAGGATTATTTATTATTTTCATTATACTATGTATGTACTTTAGACAAACATAATTAGAAATAATAAAGTAATATTTATATCGAGAGTATTGCTTGAGTAAAGCAAATAGCTTAATCACTTAAATAAGATAAATCGTTTTTTAACCGACTTCAAAAAAGGAGGAGGTTTTTCAATTCGACCGTATATATTTTTTTTTATTTTGCTCGTCAAAATGACCACACTCCACCTGATGGTAAGCAGTCGTGTGGTCTAAGAGCAGTGGCCACCACACCGCCCCCACAGCAGCCGAGGCGATGTTGCGGTCTCTACTTTGACGGCCTGAGACGATGCTTTTACACGCCCCGCTTAAAGGACCCAGGATTGAAGGAAGAAGGAACACGTGCCTTGGCAGAGAATTCCATGCCTTGGTCGTTCGGCAGAGGTATGAGGACCCAAACTTTTTGGTACGCGCTCTAATCGATTCTACCGTTTAAGGATGGCATCTGAGCCCAGCACGCGTTGTTCTGGATAGGAAAGGGGAGGGCGGGATAAGGTGGAATAACTCTTCAGAGCACTCCCCGTGGTATATTTTGTAGAAACATGCCAATGAGGCAATGTCCCTACGGAGTTGCAGAGGTTCCAGTGAACTCGTGACCTCTGGATCTCCGATGATACGGACAGCCCGCCGCTGTAACCGGTCGAGAGCGTCCAGCAAGTACTGCGCGGAGCCATCCCACAGATGAAAACAGTACTCCACGCAAGGGCGCACTTGTGCCTTATACAATAGGCACAGTTGCCCAGGCGTGAAGAACCGCCTCACCCTGTTCAGAACTCCGAGTTTTCGCGAAGCTTGCTTAATGACGCTCTCGATGTAGGTTTTCTGATTAAGGGAGCGCCAAAAATCCATACCTAAGATGGAGAGGCTGTCACGAAAAAAAAAAATAAAAAAAAAAAAATATATATATATATATATTTATGCGTGTTCGCGGATAACTCCTTCGTTTTTGAACCGATTTCATGATTCTTTTATTGTTGGAAAGGAGATATCCTAAGGGTGGTCCCATTGGCACCAAGTCAGGATCTGATGATGGAATCCCAGGGAAACCGAGGGCAACCCTCAAATGTAATAGGTATTAACAATGTTTTTCATATATTTTCTAAAGCTATTGAGACATTTGCGTATGGTCATCATCATCTCATGACGCTGAGCTGATGAAGGAAGGTACAACTTAGGAGTTAGGTGATTTCTTGTTAACTTGTCTACTTCAAACAGACCAGTAGGTACCAAGCAGGTATAATAATACTTTATTTAAAATAATAATTAAGAGGATTAGCCAAAAATTGTCTAGGTATTTATTTTTCGTTTTTTAGTGCTGATTGATTTTGAAGTCGGTTTTACTATTTTTTTTAAGTTTGTTTATCTATGTGTCGTTTACGGGGATATATAATGTGTACTAGTCGTGTCTCATCAGTGACTTGTAGTAAATCACACAAAAATTCCACAATATTACTTATTGACCTCGGCTTTGCCTGCGTAAGTTCCACAGAAACGCATATCAGAATATATATTCAAAACTATCTCTGTGACAAGTTTTATCCAAATCCGTTCAACAATTCACGCGTGATTGAGTAATAAACATCTAGACTTCAAAACTTTCTCATATAAAATACTAACTTTTGCCTGCGCCTTCGCTTGCGTAAATGTAGGTAAGGTTAGTAACAGTACTTTTTTCGGGATAAAAGGATTTAGGAAGGTTAAACCCAAACACCCTTTTCCCCCCTTCCTGCTCCTTCTCCTTCCCACTTCCTTTCCTAAAGGGTCGGCAACGCGTAAGTGATGCCTCTGGTGTTGCAGGCGTCCATAGGCTACGGTGACCACTTAACATCAGGGCCGTATGCTTGTTTGCCACCTATGTTGTATAAAAAAAAAAATTGTATCCAACATTTCATGATGATCGGTCGAGCAGTTAAGGCGTGAAAGCGTAACAAATAAATAAACAAATTCACATTCGCATTTATAATATTAGTTAGGAGTTAGGATTAGTAAGAAGTAGGATACCTATTGAAGTATGACAATATAACCACAAGTGACCACAACTTTTAAAATGGCAATCCTAATCCTAACTAATATTATAAAAGCGAAAATGAGTTTGTTTGTTTGTTACCTTTTCACGCCTAAACCACTGAACCGATCATTCTGAAATTTTGCATATACGTTGTCAGGTGTACAGAAACAGACATAGGCTACCTTTCATCCCGGAAAAAATTACTGATCCCGAGGAAAACAACAATAACGTTCTTATGATAATAGATGACGCCACGTGTCTTTCGAATCATGATTGAATTCTATTATTACAAGCAGAGTACAACCCGAATTGATTGTCAAATTCTAAATTAACGCGAGCGGAGCCGCGTGCAAAAGCTAGTAGTTTATAAGCCGGGTACCAACACAGGCATCGTTTCAGTGAAAAAAACTGCGTTATAGGAAAAGCACAAATTGTATTTGCCACACAGTCAAAACCGAGGTTGGAGATAAGTAAAAATGATCCTTTCCTATTTGATCCCCCGACTTTGAAAGGGCAAGTGTAAGACGATTATCGGTGCGGATTTATTGAGCGTGTGTGATGTATTCTACAGTTGATAGAGGCCGTCCTAAAGGACACTTACACACTAACCTAATTTGTGCTGTCCTTCAAAAAGGTCAGGTAGACGGATCAAAGGACAAGTGTATATGAATATGGAAGAAGTGAGAACGAAAATGTACGTGAACAAAGTGCTCGGAGGACTTTACTTGACTTGCTTATTGAAGTGTCGGCATTGGATGGTAACTAGTTTTAATTAACTGTCTTCTTGGCTTAATCATAGATTTTTCTTTTTTTTTTATGTGAAAACTTCTTTAACGGCATTGTGCACTTTTTTGTGATGGGTAAAAAATATAAAACTCGCGCAAGGACACGTGACCTGATCGGAAATTCGTAAGACGGAGCGAGAATTGTCATGTTTGTGTACGATAGCGTAATAAATGAGTATTGTATTTTACCACTTAAATGATAGTACTTTTATACATATATCAATGTTTTATACTGATAATTAAAGCAATTCGTGCAAAATTATTCCCTAACCATTTTCATTTTCTTTTAATAATAATAATACTTTAAGTACAGGTTCAGGTTTTTCTTAGAGTTTTCTCTTAGTAAGATAATATTATTAAATGTATTAAGTTGTATATACTCGTACATAACGGGTAACGGAGGGCGTAGTGGTGTAAGTGGGCGCTTCGCCACTGCCACTACGCCGAGTGTTGCTGAAAAGCAACCGAAACGTCGGAGAAAGTGTAAAATTAAATCTAAATAGTTGTATAATTTAAATATCTTAAATTGAAGTAAACAGTAACTAGTAAAAGTGTTTAACAATAGTAGTTTGAAGTTTCAACATTATGTATAATAGAGGTTTATAAAAAAAAAACAACGCGATAAAATCCGTATAAAGTTTGTTTAATTTCAATGTATAACAGACAATATAATCGATAATTTAAATAATGTTGTTAAGATGTTTGCTTATTAATTGGTTGAACATTTATTTCAAATCCCTGTATATGTCATGTACCTATTAATGTATAAATAGATAAAACCTATTAACACCCGGACACAATATCACAATATGTGCAAGTAATGAGAATTACCTGATATTAGAACTCTATAAAGACTTTAGATTCCCGTGAAACTTAACCCTCGTGTTATCATCATGTCATGACGATCAGAGCTAGTAAAATCGGCCATAATAAGCTGCGTCATTTGACACTCGAAGTCGACCTCTTGGCGAGTGTCCAGCAAAATATAACAGGATGCATGCTTCAATGTAACTGTCCCTGGCAGAGACAAATGTTTAGTGTAATGAGTGGCTCCCTACATTATTACTTGTACGTCGTGCTCACCGGACCGACGGAAAATTGGCTCGGCAGCTGTTACACTGTATTGCATCAGCTATCTCTTCTTTGGAATTCTTCCACGTTCGTCCGGTAGCGTAACCTTGTGCTCATGTTATTGGCTTATGTGCACGACGTGGGTGACATGCGCATGTCATGGCTGGCGAATTGCAAGCAAGTAGCCCGTCTGATAAGCTGACGTGGGAATAACTTGCGCATGAAGCCAGTCAGCTATATTCGTTAGATATTAGCACCACCTTATGATTGTACCGAAACATTGTGTTTAAGACTGCGCCGAACGAAATGTGCCAAAACAGGCGGTCGCAATTAAGTGAATAAAATCAACACTTTTTGTTTAATACAAATATAAAATATACATTTACCATAACAATGAATGTGTTTACAATTTACTCTATGTAAAAAACTTAAAATGATTAATATTTTCGCCTACATAATTACGTAAATTTGCACGAAAAATTCATAAACATAAGCTCGTGTTATGTGATTTTTAGATTATAACATTAGAAATCTATCCTATTTTACAGCTTAAACGAAACATAAATAGTTATATTACAATTTGTCTGTCCCAAATACTTAAGTTATTGGTTGACAATAAAGATACATATTTACCAAAAAAGCACTTTTAATCCTCCATACAATTTTACTATGGTGGCCGCGCGCCGATTTGAATATGCGCCGCACGAGCTCTGTCATTATCTGTTTTACGCTCGGCGCAGTCGTAATAGCCTTTGGTCTGTTTGAAAAAAGCAGGTGTTTTCTTTAGTGACAAGTACCTTCTGTGTCAGATAAATATCAATAATAGCCAGAAATATAGTGTGATGCTATATCTATATAATAAAGCTGTATTATTTTTCTTTTAAAAACAAAACATAGCTGGATAAAATATGGATGTTATATATTTCTGTTTCTATATATCTATCGCAAAAGCCTTTTTAAATAGAATTACATAGGTGTATCTACACAAGTAGGGTCAGTAGAATTTTCTTGAAGTAGATACGATGCTACTGGTGCTATATTCAAAGTTGTTTCATAAGTATCATGACGACGTTATTATGTATTGAATTCAGTATTGAGTTATAAAAATGTACCGTATGAAATACAAAATACCGTCCAACGTATAAAGTATTTAAATAAATGAGTGAACATGAAGGTCTATTTCATATTTTTTTGGAAAGCACAATTAATGTTTATTTAAATCAAAGTTACAACTGTGTAGTTGAGCTACGTTATTTCCAGGTTTTCAGTAATCCTAACTAATATTATAAAAGCGAAAATGAGTTTGTTTGTTTGTTACCTTTTCACGCCTAAACCACTGAACCGATCAATCTGAAATTTTGCATATACATTGACAAGTGTACAAAAACGGACATAGGCTACCTTTCATCCCGGAAAAAATTACTGTTCCCGAGGAAAACAATAATAACGTTCTTATGATAATAGATGGCGCCACGTGTCTTTCGAATCATGATTGAATTATATTATTACAAGCAGAGTACAACCCGAATTGATTGTTAAATTTTAAATTAACGCGAGCGAAGCCGCGGGCAAAAGCTAGTATAAAATAAAGCCTTTATGAAGCGAAACTGATACAAACATACGCCACTCCATTCCTTTATATCAATAGTTATTTTTCATTAAAAATATTCCATGAACGAGAAACTACCCAATCTCCAACGCAAGCATTGCGATGGTCTGTTTATTATACATGTATTCAAATATTTCACACTAGCTGACCAGCGCTACTTCGTCTGCCTTACATAAGAGAGTTTTCCCCGTTTTTACTATATTGTTCATTGATGGTTTGCTCCTATTTGTCGCAGCGTGATTATATAGCTGATACCCTTCCTCGATACATGGGCTATTCAACACTAAAATACCTTTTCAATTCGAACCAGTTATAGTTGCTGAGATTAGAGAGTTCAACCAAACAAAAACACTTTTCAGCTTTATAATATTAGTATAGATTTCTTATGTTTCTAAGCACACTTATTCTCAAATAATCAATCTCTTGGACCTGCAATTGGCAATTGTATCTATACTCACACTACGAATAGAAAGACAAAGATGGAAAATATAGGTTGTATTTAACACTATACCATCAGGTACAATCATTCTGTACGATGTAATATATGCCTTCCAACTCTTTTTACTCGTCCATTTTGCTCACTGAACTGGGTGCAAATTGGGTCGGTGGGTAGATAAGTACCTTGTGGTGTCGGATAGAATGACATCACATGATTTTCTTCAGAAAATATCAAAATTACTCTATAGTTTTCAGACATAAAAGGAAATGTAGGCTTGTTTTTGCAAGATAAACATTAATTGTGGTTCCGAAAGGTCAAATTAAGTTCCGTCTTTCTATTCTCAATTCTCAAAGATCAGAATTTTAAATAATCAATACGTTATAGACGTATTAAATACAAAACCAATACGAGATTTTAAATATTACTCTCGGAGCACTGATAATGGCATTGTGATCACTTAAATTTAGACATCCCTTAATTTAAAATTATAAACGAGAATTCCACCCAGTAACCAAGATTTTAACAAATTTTAATACAATTGGACGCTGCCTTGGAATAAAAATTGCAGTAAAATAATTGTACTTTATATGTGGAACGAACGTAAAATTGAATATTGTACGTTCGTACCACATATAAAGTTAGTTATACTACGACGTGTTTGCCAGTTTCTGGCCAACAACGGAAAGCAAATTAACCTTTTTCGCCCAAATTAAATTGCTTGCAAACAAATTGGACAAGAAATCGTGTCAAAACAGAATTAAACTGTGTCATTACAGCACTGTGTGAGAGAAGAACAAAGCATATTAACTAGTTTAATTGGTCTCGTTAATATCCATTTTTGTAAACGCCACTGCAAGAATGGTCGAATATGCAACGCAAATACTCTTGCTTAAAAGCTTCCTTGACATTAAAAAACAACGGGTTGCACTCCGGGAGTGCCGGCAGAAGTGATAACTTGAATATTAACGTTGTGCATTTTTGATATTTTGGAATGGTTAGGGAGTAATTTTGCACGAATTGTTTTAATTATCAGTATAAAAGTACTATCATTTATGTGGTAAAATGCAATATTCATTTATTGCGCTATCGTACACAAACATGACAATTCTCCCTCCGTCTTACGAATTTTTGATCAGGTCACGTGTCCTGACACGAGTTTGTCAATTTTCCCTCCGTCTTACGAATTTTCGATCAGGTCACGTGTCCTGACGCGAGTTTGACAATTCTCCCTCCGTCTTACGAATTTTCGATCAGGTTACGTGTCCTGACGCGAGTTTGACAATTCTCCCTCGGTCTTACGAATTTTCGATCAGGTCACGTGTCCAGACGCGAGTTTAACATTTTTTACCCATCACAAAAAAGTGCACAACGCTGCTAATGAAGTTTTCACTTCAAAAACTTAATTGTTACTTATTCACAAATAGCCACAATAAGCTACCTAGGTCCAAACTAGTATGATGGGTTGGTGCACTTTAGGCAACTTGCATCATTTATGAATAACATAGATCAGGGGGTCAATTCTTAAACTAGTCTAGATCTATAATATTGTCTTCTATTTACGCGAATGTTATTAATTGAAGTTAATAATAATAATATAATATTCTACCTCATACACACAACACCATCTAGCCCAAACTAAGCAGAGCTTGTATTATGGGTACTAGACAATGGATAAACATACATATATACTTCTTTTTGTAAATAAATACATATTATACATAGAAATACCCAGACCAAGACAAACATCCATGTTCATGCACACAAATGTTTGACTTGTGCGGGAATCGAACCCGCGACCTCAGGCGTGGCAGTCGTTTACACCAACCACTACGCCATCGAGGCCGACAAATTAAACTACTATTATGTAATAAAGTGTCAAATAAACAACGCGATAAAATCCGTATATAGTAGTTTAATATACGACAAATGACCTGACCTGAAGGTCCACATGTAACGTTTATTTTAATTTAAAAAAATATAATTTGTAATATTTATGAGAATAAGACTAGATTAAAACTCAGGTTTAGAATAGGGGATCGTGGAACTGCCTATTCATAGATCTAAATCTAACACTAGCGTAGTCGGCAACGATCATAAGGAAATCTTCACATATCTTAACAGTGATCTCCAATATTTCAAAATCCTACCCACTTGTACTGGGCCGGTATGGTGGACCACAACATTTTTATTTTAAGATGTTTAAACGTGGGATAAAAGCACACGGCTTTTCGATTTTTCTGTTCAATGGTATAAAAACTATCGATGACTTGTCACTAAGTACATTTACTTATAATTTGATAATCTTGAGGGACTTAATATAAGCCTACGACACGGCGACTCGATGGCGTAGTGGTTAGTGTAACCGACTGCCACGCCTGAGGTCGCGGGTTCGATTCCCGCACAAGTCAAACATTTGTGTGCATGAACATGGGTGTTTGTCTTGGTCTGGGTGTTTCTATGTATAATATGTATGTATTTACAAAAAAATAAGTATATATGTATGTTTATCCATTGTCTAGTACCCATAGTACAAGCTCTGCTTAGTTTGGGCTAGATGGTGTTGTGTGTATGTGGTAGAATATTATTTATTTATTTATT
The DNA here is from genome assembly GCA_963564715.1 of Catocala sponsa. Taxonomy (NCBI): domain Eukaryota; kingdom Metazoa; phylum Arthropoda; class Insecta; order Lepidoptera; family Erebidae; genus Catocala; species Catocala sponsa. The sequence goes on from OY751343.1 coordinate 1,188,865, forward strand.
TATTTATTATGCACGGCCATAGAAATATTGAATATTGCCGTGTATTAGGGGTGGCATACGCAAAAGCATACTATACTGTCAGACTGTTATGTTTTACATGGCCAACGCGTTCAAATGTTGATGCAATGGTCGGACTATAGATAAAAATATTTCAGCCACATACTGCAGTAAAAATGTAGGCTGTATAAAAGCTCCTTTAATAACGTGATTTTATAACCTAACTTCTTCTCCCTAGCCTTTATTATTCCCAAGTCACTTGGGGTCGGCTTTCTAGTCTAACCAGATTTGACTGGACATCAGTTACACGGAGCGGCTGCCACCTGATCTCCGCAACCCGAAGGTTAACGATACACGAAGGCTAGAGCAGTGTCAGGATATTAGAGGACACTGACTTCCCGATAATGACTGCCATAGAAGTTCATGGCAGCCGGAACCGACAGCTTACCCAGTCAACAACGCCTGAGGTCGATCACTTTGTTTATGTTTCACTCTGCGCATAATATTGTGTTATCAGTACCTATTATGCAATGGCCTTTTTATTTATTGGAACGAAGTTTTGGAACGAAGTTTCTTATCGCGCGTTGCGAAAGGGGGCTAGACGGAAAAAATTAAGACCAAAAGTTGTAACGAGACTTTTTATGTCATTATATATTGATATATGTAACCATAGTTACGCGCTTCGACTGCGTGTGTCAAATGCATGGTTGTGTGCGTGTAGTGTTTTTTCATTAATTTAATGTATTTCTAATACATATTTTAAAAAAATATTAGCATTCGTCACTTCTTCTCTGTATAAACTATAAGTGTGCGAAATTTCATACTCCTCCGTCCACCCAATTTTCGTAAAAAGGGATCCAAAGTTTTCGCTTCACGCATTAATAAATAGATTATATCCGAGGTGATATTTACGTTAATTTAATGCATCTTAGGAATCAGTTTAATTATCTTCATATTATTTATCAAGGTTTGTCGATTGTCGATGCGTTATGTTATGAATTAAAATATAATAAGTACATTTTAAGCCGAATCGATAGACATCACAACTATCAGAAAGCTGTGTACCGGCTACCAAACACGGCTGAACAACATTAGTCTGACAACTAGCACTTCCTTACTTTCGTAAGCTGGAAGGATAGAAATATTTTGAACGGTTAAATCAGTTGTTAAAAAATGTAACTAAAAAAATATTTTGATATTGGTCCAAAGATTATTGACTACGTGTACAAAGAGGGATGACAGCATATTATATTTATAAACATCTACAACGAATGATTATATAAGATGTTATCCTTTCAAGACAAATGATCAAGCACCACTTTATATGCAAAACAAAATATATTCTTAATTTACACACCCACATTTAAAATTTTATAAATATAAACTACTAGCTTTTGCGCGCGGCTCCGCCCGCGTGGTACCTACATCAATAAAAAGTAGCCTATATCCTTCCACAAGTTTTAAACTATATCTGTACTAAATTTCATCTAAATCGGTTGAGTGAATTAGCCGTGAAAAGGTAACAGACAGACAGACCGATAGGCAGACAGAGTTACTTTCAAATTTATAATATTAGCAAGGATTTACAAAAAATATTGTAGACAGTTTAAAGCCAGATATATTTTCTCGTAGAAAATTGCCACCCACTTGTATAAAATAAGCCTGTTACTTTGAAAGTAAACTGCTGTTTACTTTCTCCTTAAATTCCTCCTTAAATTTTATTTATTTGATGGTGACGTATTTTATTTTTACCCCTGTTCTCGTATTTTTGAAATGTACCTAATTTATAAACATAATTTAATATGCCCTATACGCTGCCCTTGTGTATGTATGTAGCAGAACCACATTTAGTGTATTTTTGTTGTAATGTTAAGCATTTGCCTCCGTCCGTGCACCACGGTATCGGGTGACCAACTGAAAATCAGCGCTGGTGCACTCAATTTGGGTGCCCAGCTAATGCTGAGGTGGTGACCCTTCTCGGCGAGGGCATACACATTTTGTTTTTTAATATGTATAATATGTTTGTTTATTTGGTTTTAATTAATTGTGTGTGCTCTGTGCGAAATAAACAAATTTCTTTCTTTCTTTTTTCTTAACGTGCTCTCTGAGGCACGGAGAAGGCGATAGTTGTCAATCAATACGCACATAGTTTCGAAAATTCATATAACTTCCGAAAGTCAGAGGTGCGCGACGTGGGTTTGAACCCGAGACCCTCTGCATTGCAGTCTGTTGGTCTCCCCACTGAGCTATCGCTTTTTATTACCTACTTAAATACGCTAATATACTCTACCGTAGATATCTTCTGGTTGGTATAGGGCGGCGATTTGACTCATACTGAAAAAGCGTTAAGCAAAACTGACCACTCTAAACTTATAGTGGTAATTTAAAAATATTGGGGCAGTCTTTGGGGACTGCCGATAGAAGTGAAAACTTTAATCCTTGATCATAAACACTTCTTTATAAACCAAATTATAAACCAAAAATAATTCAAAAATGGAAAGCGTTCGGTGACGATGAAGCGAGTTCTATGATTTTTGTTCACCCAAGAAGTGCTCCACGCGCCTAAAGAAGATTTCACTTCAAAAAAGAAACATATTTGTTTGGATGAAGGAATGACCGATAAACCTTAACTACCAAAAATGTCTAAAGAATGTCGACCACTACACACGTAAGTACAATTACAAGCAATAAAAGCACGTACTAAAGAAAATTACACAAAAGTTGAACATACCCGTGAGCCGCGGCCACTTGACAAAGTACGACGAAGTACTCAGCTAGCACAAACGAGTTCGCATCACTTCTATGTACAAATACGAGCCTTCCACATAGATGTTTATCTACACAATGTTCGGCTAAGGGTTGTCTTGACTACGGCGATTTTGCGATTGTAATATATTATATAATACTAGAGGATGCCCGCAGCTTCGCCCGCACATGTTTTTTTATTTATCCATTTCTTCCCAATCCCGTGGGCATTTCAGAAAATCCCTTCTTAGTGCACCCCTACAGTACTCAAGGAACATACATGTCAAATTTCAGCTTCTTGCGCCCAATAGTTTCGGCTGTGCGTTGTCTGTCAGTCACTCAGTAACGGAAGAGTTTTATATACTCGTATATAGATATAATATCAGCCCTGTTTAAACTGTCCCACTATCGGGCACAGGCTTATTCTTGGTGTGAGAAGGTTTAGGCCATAGTCCACCACGCTGGCCCAGCGCGGGTTGGCAAACTTCACATATCTTCGAAAACATTATAAATACCTCTCAGGTGTACGAAAACATCGTGATAAAACCATGCAGGTTTTATCACGATGTTTTCGTACACCGTTAAAGCGAGCGATAATTAACTACTAATTTCTTTTCTTTTTAATCCGCGATTGATTTAGTACAAAATGTTATTGCCGACCAATCAAAGTATGTAAACATTCTCATAGTACTCATATTTAAATTAAATATCATTATTAAAATCAGAAGCATATTGATATTCGTATCAATCAATTAGCTTTGTGTTGTGTACGCAAAGCTAATTGATGTACAGTTATTAAATAGTAATTTATAAAATAATAAAATACCTGTATGCGATACAGGTATTTTATTATTTTATATTTTTGCAATAACTGTATATCAATTACCTTTGTGTACACAACACAAAGCTAATTGACTGGGTCGCACACACCTTTGTTATTTGAAATGAAAGATCACTATATGGTATGCGATTTATTGATCACTCTACTACCTAACTTATGATAATAATAATAATAATAATAAATCCCTCTGGGACAGTCGTTATCTCCTCAATATACCAGTCCATCAAACACCCATACCCATAGCCCATATATTAGAATCCATACGTAGCAATAGTCCTACGCCTGCTGCGGCTAGTGCCGCTGTAGGTGTACCATCCTACCGTGTAAGCCTCCCAAAGTGCCAGGTATTTTCTAATGTAATATGTTAGAAAATACCTGTGGTAAGAGAAACATAATAATAATAAACTTTTATTTCAGACTATTGTCCATAAATGTTAGTCATACAAATTCCTTAAAACTATGTTAGTAACAAATATAATAATAAACCTAATTTAAAAATCTGGTGCTCTCGATCCATACATATGCAGACGGGGCCAGTGCCACAGGAACGGGCTGTCCAGTCTGCTTGCAATAATGCTTAGGATGCTGTTAGCGCTCCCCCGCCACCGAGACATCAGGGATGCAGTTCTTTTTCTTAAAATAGCTTGAAAGCTATCTATATGCGCTTCAGCAAACATCCCTGATGCACCTGTAGTGCCCCGTGGGAGCCCCATCAGCAGTTTGATACGATCATTACTATAAATGAGTACCGCTGATTATGATGTATGATCGCCCACTGGTGTTGATTACACAATTTATATGAGGCGACGTAAAAGTGCTGATGTAGAGGAGGCGCGCGTGCCATGTACGATGTATGACTCGTACAATACCTGTGTATATGTAGTTTATTTAAAATAAATATAGAGGTCGTTGGTAGGCTGCCGATATCGCTGCTTAACAATATCGTTACTCGTTTTACAATACAGTTCCGTAATGCCAAACGACTGCACTACATTTTGAGTAGTAGAGCCTAGCTGATTTCCGATGACAACTGGGGAAGGACTACCCTCTCATAGAATATCGACGTGAAACAGCAGTATTCCTACTGGTGTGTTTCGTTCGGTGAGTGGGAGTGCCCGAGGGTGCCCGAGGCCCAATCACCCTCTTGCCCCCTTTCCGCTCCTTCCACTTCCCGCTTCCTTTTTCTCTTCTTTTATTTCTAAAGGGTCGGCAACGCGCAAGTGATACCTCTGGTATCGGTGACCACTTATCATCAGGTGGGCCGTATGCTTGTTTGCCACCATAGCTGTATAAAAAAAACTACGTTCAGATAAATAGCAATTGCGCTACGATTAACAAAATGTGTAAACAAGACATACTTGTTTTATTTATTAATTTTTACCAACATCTTTCTGTTTCGGACGCTATTATTGATGTTATAATGCTGCGAACGAAATTTTTTTTAACAAAATATACAATCCAAGGTTTAATTTCACATTGTTTAAATAATTAAACGTAGTTCAGCTTTTTACAAAACGGAAAGATTTTGTAAAACCGCTATTTGTTATGTAAAACAATTAATTGGCCATGAGTTACTTGCAGGTTTCTTCTCATAGGTTCCCTTTGCCTGAACCTAGCAACTAACCTAAATGTAGCTTCAGTAACTTACTAAACTCACTAACCTATATATTTTGACGTTCATAAGTGTTACTTGGTGACTTAAATGAATAAATGAATTTTGACTTTGACTTTGAATTAAGCAATCGATCTGCGACGTGCACTTAACGTAACCAAAAATTAAGAGACTTTTAAATTCGGTAAATGTGGACGGGCAACGTCACGTCACAGTCACGGTGTGACATTTTTATATTTCTACCCTCAATCAGAGGAGGCACTAGCAGTAATAGCGGAGGCACTACGTATCTCCAATATCGTAACATTGTTCTAAGTCGTAACATCCACTTTCAGCGCTGCGTTGAGGATGTAGCGCACACGCACATGAGCCACACTTGTTTGTCAAACCCTGACTCTACAGCTCTTGACTTAAGGTCGCAGCTGACTTATACAACACTGTTCGCACACGGCAAAATAATGTTAATAGAAATTTGAGCTTTAGGGCGTCCTCTGTAGACGTAATTTATATTGATATCACAAATTAACGCCATCGTCCCACTCGATAGTTGAAGCCACGCTTACCGCGCGCTTGTACTACTCGCTTGACACATACAATACATGCGCGGAGACAGCTAGTCGACTGCTAGCTGTAAGTGCGTGGACAGCTGGTTGCCTGCTAGCTGTCGGTGCGTGGACAGCGTGTAGAGGCCTCTCCGTTTGGCGTAGCTGTGCGATAGCGGTGTTGTATAAGTCGGCTGCGACCTTTATCATCCCCAACTGGGTCCCCATCCAGCTTTAGATTTAGGTATTATAACAGACTGATAAACTAAAACTGATACTAATACAAATCGTTTACTTACTAAAATGTGATTGTCACGATCTCGTCACAATCACATTTTAGTAAGTATCAGAGATTGACAGAAGATATCTCTGATGATAAGTATATAGGCTAGCAACTAAGGCAGCTTCAGACAGATGTCTGAAGCTGCCTTAGTTGGCTCTTGGCCAATTCTCAGGCCCTGGAGACCAGACACAATCTTTTTTTCCTTACCAATGCCAACGATGAAAGCATAACAAAATTTCATACAAAATCGTGTACATAAGAACCACACCTTAACCCTATATAGGCTCAGTAATTGAGTCGAAGTAGGGTGACCAGTAATTGTGATAACCATTTGGTCCGCGGTCAGTTCACGATAATACCCATATTTGCCACACCGGCCAAGGGTCACCGGGTCACCGCTAATGTTTGCACGAAATTTGTTTAATGAAACATCGTTGAGGTAAACGCATTACACCTATTATGAGTTTCAGCTACTAACGGCAGTAGTTATAGTTAAGTTAGTAAGTTATGATAATGATGATCTCTTTAAGCTGATTTTCGTGGTAAGAAATAATGACATTGCAGCGCAGTGCTTTAAGTCTATTTAAATTAATAATAATAATATTCTATCACATACATACAACACCATCTAGCCCAAACTAAGCAGAGCTTGTACTATGTGTACTAGACAATGGATAAACATAATTACAGATATACTTTTTTTTTTGTAAATACATACTTATTATACATAGAAACACCCAGACCAAGACAAACATCCATGTTCATGCACACAAATGTTTGACATGTGCGGGAATCGAACCCGCGACCTCAGGCGTGGCAGTCGGTTACACTAACCACTACGTCATCGAGGCCGCCAAATTCAATTATAATTTCTAGATTACTCCAAGCTCTAATTAATTAAAAGTTATTTGTTTAAGTAGATGCCATAGTAATTGTATTTGTACTTTGCGTATACCTCAGAAATACGTTTCTGAAAATTATCAAGTCATATTCTACGGCAGAAGTGTAGCAGGCTGAACCTTGACTGGAACCGATGATCGTTGGAGCAGACGGGTTCTCGAGTGGAGACCACGACTCGGCAAGCGTGGTGTAGGACGCCCTCCGGCCATATGGACCGATGACCTGAAAAAGGTGGCTGGAGGTGACTGGATGGCGAAAACGGGAGATCGGGCCTTGTGGCGCACCCTGGGGGAGGCTTATGTCCTGCAGTGGACTGCTATAAGCTGAAATGATGATGATGATGATGATGATTCTACGGCCAAGCCCTGCCTGTATACGGTGTACAGTGGTCTTGTTTGAGGTACCCATCTTATCTTATGTGGGGGCCAGTCAGTACAGACCGGCAATACTTCGACCCAGTGGGATCTTTTGTGTCGACACTCTCCCAATAACGACTGCCATAGATGTTCATGGCAGCCGGAACCATAATTTCGAAAAGTCATATAACTTCCAAATGTCAGAGGTGCGCGACGTGGGTTCGAATCCGAGACCCTCTGCATTGCAGTCTATTGCTCTCCCTACTGAGCTATCGCTGCTATCCAATTTTATTCTGGTATAATATTTGAGATTGCCACCAAATTCTAAAACCCTATACTAGGTACATTCGATATCGAATGAAACCAGAGTACTTTAACTAGTACAGGTAATGTATAAAGTAAAGTATAATGTCGGCTAGCGCCAAATATGATCACTGTGGATAATAGACCTGTTTGCTTGCCTCAGTGTTTACTGAATAATGGGTAATGTTAGTCAAATATGTAGCTATTACTTATACCAGTATGTGTTAGAGAAGTCTGAGGGAATATTAATGGTAGACTTTAGAGTAGTAGAGTCTCGCTGACTTCAGCATGAATCGGCTCGACCATGGAAGAACTACCCTTTCACAGAATATCGACGTGAAATAGCAGTATTCCTACTGTTGTGTTTCGTTCGGTGACTGAGAGTGCCGGATGCCCAATAACCCCCTTTCCATCTTCCCGCTCCTTCTCCGTCCCACTTCCTTTTCTAAAGTTTCGGCAACGCGCAAGTGATGCCCCTGGTATTGCAGGCGTCCATAGGCTACGGTGACCATTTACTATCAGGTGGGCCGTATGCATGTTTGCCATCATAGTTGTATAAAAAAAAATTGTTCGCTTTATGACACGCTTAAGTGACCACTTTTTCTTCTCGCAGATCTTATTTTAATGCTCCCAAGTCATATGCTAATGCATATGACTTGTGTATGATAAGTTAATATTTGGATGTTCAAGCTGAAATGGCCACGAATGAATACTATAAGTAATAAGTAGAAGACTATAAGTAATAAGTGAAAGCTGCAGGGTTAGGAGAAATGTTACTTCCGAAGACATCACATCAGCCCCGCCCCAGAAGATCTATATTAACGAAAGACTAACTAAAGCCAACCGGGACTTATTTCGTGACACCCGTCTACGTGTTCAGAAACAGGGGTTTCGTTTCTGCTGGGTGCGCCATGGCAACATCTACATCAAAGAATCTGAAGGTAAAGGAGCTATTCGCATACACTCACGACAGGACCTGGATGACAAGTTTGGCCCAACCTCTCCAACTTCCACTTAGTCAGATAGACGTTAAATTTATAGCAGTATGTAACTTATATTATTTAATATTGATTATAACCTATAATTACTTAGATTACATAATTACAAGATATTATAATAACTCACAAATGCACAGCACAACACTATATTCTTTATATCTCACTCACACAAAACACATAACCTCACATTATACTCTCATCACTCTTTGTCGTACTTTCTACCTCACCAAAAATGACTTTCACTTAGTACATCTTGCTTTTGACTACTTCATGCCACGATGGTTGCAGTTGTATAATCATAAAAATGCTTGATTTTCATGAAGACATAGACAAAACACTATCGATAAAATGTGATTCCCTGGAGAGGTTGGAAGATTGCAATGATTTGCTACCTACTGATGTCAGTTTCATGATCCTTAGTCTTAACATAAGAAGCATTCAACGTAATTTTGATGAATTTCTGATAACCTTAAATCGCATGAATATTCGTCCTGATGTAATTATCTTGTCTGAATGCTGACTTAGTGAAAATTCAATCATTCCTAATATACCCGGATACGCGTCATTCCAAACTAAGAAAATAATCAACAAAAGTGGTGGCGTTGCAACTTATGTTTGGGACGTATAGAGCTGCATAGGTAATGAGCTGCAATGTGATGAATGTAATTGTCTCCAATTAACTATTAATGATAAAATTACGGTATTAGGTATTTATAGATCCCCTTCGTTCAAAAACATCACGAATTTTCTCTCTTTCATAGATAACACTCTACTTAATACAAACGCCCGCCATTCCATCATCCTAGCAGGCGACATTAACCTGGACGTTTGCTGCAACACACCAAGCGATCAGTGCTCGGAATATCTATGTTTATTGGCTAGTCATCAACTTCTCTCCGCCATTTCATTGCCAACAAGGGGCAATGCCTGTTTAGATCACATTTTTATTAAAGACCGATCTTTATGTGTTGGAATAGTATGTCGAGCTGCTATAACAGATCACGACATCTGTCTTTTAAGTATGACCAATAAACATCCTGAACGACTAAAATCTCCAGTCTACACCAAAATAAAAACCTCCACATGTGGAATTAGTTATGATTTGAAATCAGTTGATTGGTCAACAATCTACGATACCAACGATTCCAACATTGCAGCTAATGAATTCGAAAGAATTCTTTCCGCCTTATTGCAAAAGCACTCTAAAACGATGTTTATAAAACGCGCTCAGCGTACCTTAAAGCCTTGGATAACGCCCGGTCTAATAAGATGCCAAAGAATTCGCGATAAACTCCATCTTGAAAGCAAAAGCAAGCCAAACGACTTAATTTGCCAAATTACACATAAGAGGTATCGTAATTTTCTCTCTAACTTGCAAAAACGACTTAAAACAGAATTTGAATCCCAATTATTTAATAATAACATAGAATCTCGAAACCCCGCCAAACTCTGGAAAGCAATTAAGCAAATTTGTAACATGTCTAAACCCCCTTTACCCGCCATAGAACTAACCAAAATCCTTTCTGATCCCGTTACTTCACTTAACAACTGTAATCACTTTTTTCTAGTATTGCCAAAAAACTAGCAGCCGAAACGCTGCTGAAACTCAAAGTATCTGAACCTTTCTTAGCTCGTAACTATACCACGAAAAATGTTCCCCTGAATGGAAATTCTTTATTTTTGCAACCAACTGACCCCTATGAAGTAAAAAACATTATTGATAATCTTAAAAATGACAGTTCTCCGGGCTTGGATGGTTACACACCTAGACTAATCAAAGAAATCAAATTCTATATACTAGGTCTACTCACGCACATTTTCAATCTCAGTTTATCTACAGGTGTTGTTCCTTAATGCTGGAAAATAGCTGTCATTACTCCTATTCATAAAGATGGAGATAGGATAATACCTAATAACTACAGGCCAATCTCACTGCTAAACGTTTTCTCAAAAGTTCTGGAAAAGATTGTAAGCAAAAGGCTTTCTAGCTTTTTAAAGGACAATAGATTACTCTCAGATAAACAGTTCGGCTTTAGATGTAATAAATCCACAGAAGACGCTGTAGTAGCATTAACTGATGTGGTGTCAAAATCCCTGAATCGCAATGAATACTGTCTAGGAATCTTTCTAGATTTGTCAAAGGCTTTTGACACCGTGTCCATGCCTATCCTGCTCCGCAAATTAGAGTGCATGGGCGTGCGGGGTCTTGCACTAAATTGGTTCCACAGTTACTTGACAAATCGTCTCCAATGCGTTACAGTTGGTTCTACAACCAGCAACCGACAACAAGTTGAGGTTGGCGTTCCCCAAGGGAGTATTCTAGGTCCCACGTTATTCTGCATTTATATAAATGACATTTTAAAAATACCCATGTCAAATGCAAACGTTTTGTGTTACGCTGATGACACCGCAGTAATTTTTCATAACAAATCTTGGTCCAGCGTAGTCGCAAATGCGGAGGTAGGGATGTCAAATCTCGCAAAATGGCTAGAGACTAATGTATTAACACTAAACTTTAAAAAAAACTAAGTGTATCACGTTTTATAAGACACTTGCATCAAAACCCACAGTCCTTTCTTTAAAACTACACACTTGTGACTCTGATAGTAGAGTCTTCTGTAACTGCGAAACTATTAATCGCACGGACTCTATCCGCTATCTAGGAGTCATATTAGATGAACGTTTAACATATTACAAACATATAGACCAATTATCAGGTAGAATTAGAAAATCTATATACATATTCAAATCACTACGTAATAGCGCAAACAAAAATACTCTTATACTAATTTATAAAGCACTGACACAATCACTCCTTTACTATTGTGCCCTTGTATGGGGTGGTGCAGCAAAATCCAAAATGATCCAACTTGAGAGAGTCCAGCGAGCAGTCCTAAAAGTAATGCTGAAAAAACCGTTTCGGTATTCAACTAATGACCTGTACCATGACTGCGAAGTACTTAGAGTACGTCAGATATTTATTCTGAAGGCAATAATCTCAATGCACAAAGAAATTGCAAAATCTCCTGAATTCACTCAGCTAACGCAACGACGTGTATTTCGAATTCCTACACTTGCCATAAACTCCACTTTTATAAAAAGACAGGCAATCTACTTACGCCCCAAAATATACAACATAGTTTGTAAATTACATGCTAAAATGGAAAAATTAAGTCTAAGTCAAATAAAAACATTAATAACAACGTGGCTCTTTAAGCTCTCTTATAAAGAAACTGAACTAATTCTTCTCAATCACAGTTGACGACAAAGATACAATGCTCACACACGAACACACACGCACACGCACCCTCACATACAAACACACACACACATACCCTGACACACACACACACACACACACACCCTCACAATCATAAAGCACCACACATTTTCATCACACACGTCTGTATTTACCTTTTTATTTCCAAAATTGTTATGTTAATATGTTCACTTCGTTCGATCGTTATTTTATTAGAAGTTTAATTTTTGTTAGTTTTTTATATTTTATTTGTTTTCAAACCGATGTCTGCATATTCTAGATGTTAAGCGACTAATGTATAACGTGTGGTTACCGCGATACAAGCCTCGAGCTTAGTATGGAAGCCGCTGCCAATTATAAAAATGTGTAATGTAATAAATAGAGAAATAAATAAATAAATTCTAACAAAAGTATTATCCTAACTTAATATTATACTTGCGAAAGTGAGTTTGTTTGCTTTTAACCCTTTCACGCCTTAATTACTCAACCGATCATCATTAAATTGTACATATACGTTGTCAGGGGTACAGAATAGGACATAGAGTACTTTTATACAGAAAAAGTACTAATTGTAAACTAATTTTACCTACATTTACGTGGGCGAAGCCCCGTCAAAATCTAGTAAATAAATAATTATGATTACTATACCCAGCTGCACATGCTCATTAAGCATAAGAGAACACACAGAGAATGAGAGAATATAATTGGAAAAGCATCTGTCTGCGGCTCTCAAAAAATCCCTCTTAGTACCTCTATTCTACAGAAGGTCACTCAAAACCACATTTTGTATTCACACACACAAAATAAATGCATGGAAGCATGGCAATTATTGCCACTAGGGCTGTAATTGTCATACTTGCATGCATTTATTAAGATAGCATTCTGCTGGAAGGAAAACCAATAATCAATACTTTTTGCGTAGGTAGCCCATCGTCCTTTAAGACTCTTTTATAAAGAAGAGGCAATATGCAATTAAAAACCATAATGATGCAATCATTCACTCAGGCTACAACAACTTCATCAGGCCAACAATATGTATATTTTACACCATAATAGTTTATAAAAAATGTAGCAGCATAATACTTAACCAATCACAGTTCTAATACTAGGAATACCAATTTCTTTCCATAAGCCATTTCATTCACAAGAACTGATGAGCGATCTTCTATTCAAAGTAGAAAATTAAATAGCTATTCATAGCTACAGCTGTAGGTAGCGGAATAACTGGCTGTCACTCCCAGCCTCGCTGCATCCCAGTATTTACATTTAATTTAGACTGTCCGATGCACGATAGTATTTCAACTAAAATGGCCAAATATTTTTCCATGATAGTTATTCGTTGAATAACTGAATTGAATTTATCGATACAACGTGATTTTACTTGTTTGGATAGAATTACATACTGCGAACGTAAAAACGCGAAATTAAATGTGGATAGCTGTATAATACTGTTTCTATAACACGTTTTATATCAAACGAGATGGGTGTAAAAACCCAGGATTCAACCTCTTCGTCTTAAATGTAAAAGTAGTGAAAAGAAATGACCCTTATATCTCGGGGTCTTTTGACCCAGGGCCCATTCAAACTCGACCGAGGTATGACCCCAAGGTGTCTGCACACCAAGTTACAAGTCAATATTTTACAAAATTTCATAATTTTTGCAGATAAACCTAATAACACTTTGTTTGACTAAGAAGTCTAATCCGACCTCCTAAAGCACGGAAGTCAAAATAACTACTTCGGCAGCAAGGCAGTACTTTTAACGAACACCAATAATTATTATTTGTGCTACCTGAACAGGACATCTAAATGGGTGATATTAGTCGCATATTCTCACACCAACTGTCAGTTAGAAGCCGCTAATTTAAAACCCTTACATTACTCTTACGATATCAACCACCTAACCCTTTCAAATCACCATATCCCAAGCCCAAGATGACCCACTCCGATCAACACAAAGTGTCGATTATCAAAATACAGATTGTCCTTTGATGCGAACCACTTGATCCACTAAGACTTAACTATGTTAGTTAACCAAAGGGTAGCCGCATTACCCCATAACGATATTACCTTATTACTCGGTGTCCGGTAGTGTCCGGTCGGATGTCCGGTCCGGATGGAAAATTCATTTATTTATTAAACATTTGTGATGCAAGCGGTTTGGCATTTTGATAGTAAATTGTTCGTACATTTTTGTGGATAGTTGAGTGGCCTGGTTTATTTATTAGTTTTTGTGTTGGATGGACGTTATTACAATTAATTGCAAATGTTGCGGCCATGTTCAACCGTTATTATATCTTGCATGTTAAATATGCCAAACTGTTAATTTTTGTTCGTAATATCAGCCCGAATGAACAAACTATTATGAAGTTCGATAAAAAGTATCTAATAAAAAATAAAAAAATCTATTGAAACACTCGATTACAAGACCCCTTTGTATGTGATTAGACCGTACGTTAATTTTGTAATGTGTGTTTATTTTAGTTTTTTGATTTGTAGCCTCATTGCTCCAAAAATAATCATGATATGAAGTGTCATTTATTGCACCATTATACTTCAAGTGTCTTAAAATATAACATTACGTTTTACTGAATACATTACAACTAATATAATATATTGTCCAACTCTATTAATTAAATGGTGATTCCTTTCCTCGGACCGAATTTATTGTAAACCTTTATAACGAAGTCGTTTATAGCTTTGTCGGTTGTGAGTTCAAATCTACGACCATAATTCGCGCGGTACAAAAATGACAGTTATCCCTAAATGGTTGTCCAGAGCTTGGGTGTTCTATGTTTGAATATTCGTGAAGTCCCCCGTAATTTAGGTACTATTCCTAGTGAGGAAATAGCCTTTATGGAACTTAAAAAGGAAATTCTTTATTTAAGGCTTTTATCTCTGAGTTGTCAAATAAATTTCTAAACCATCTTATAAAACACAAGACAACATTTTGAACTATTCAAGACTAAATATCAACAACCAAGAACTTACTGATACAACGATTTGTAGCGTTTGAGCAAATAATAAAGAAAAAGTTCTTTCATCGCCCTAAGAGTTCCACCGAGAGAATACAATCTCGTTTCTATCTTAGTTCATAATGCTAGTAGACTTATTACTGAAAAGGTTCTTTCGTCAGAAAGCTTGCTGCGGGTATTATATTATTGGCAACAAATAAATGTGACTTCACATTAAAAACGGTAACTTTAATGTTTATAAGTACATACACACATTGTTACCTAAACAAGTAAACGTATTTTTGATCTGATAAGTATAGATAGTTTTCATAAGATCAGATTTGTTAGACTCGTTTTTCTTATGCTTTTTAAAGACTCTTATCTTAGTAAGTAGGCTTTTAGTGTATTATTGTGTAGGATAGCGATAGCTCAGTGAGGAGACCAACAGAGTGCAATGTAGAGGATCTTGGGTTCGAAGCCACGTCGCGCAATTGTGACTTTCGCACTTATGACTTTAAAAATTATGTGCGTATTGATTGACAATAATTATCGCGTGCTCCTTGCCTCTGAGAGCACATTAAGCCGTCGGTCCCGTCTGCCATGAACATCTATGGCAGTCGTTATTGGGAAGTCAGTGCCCTATAATATCCCGACACTGGTCTAGCCTTAGGGTATCGTTAGCCTTCGGGTTGCAGTGTAGAGGTCAGATGGCAGTCGCTCCGTGTAAAAACTGATATCCAGTCAAATCTGGTTAGACTAGAAAGCCGACTCCAAGTGACTTGGGAATAATAAAGGCTAGGGAGAAGAGACTATGTAGGAGTTTATTCCACCGCATTGATAGCAACAAAAATACATCAAACTAGGCTAGACTACATTATAAAATACAAAGACCCGATGGGGATGGCTATAAATTAAAGCAGTTGGCAGACCAATTACGTACGAGGCAGCGTGCCAAGATAGCCTACTGTTTATGTTGTCACACCTTTTAACGTTCTGCTTTCAGTAATCACTTTTCATTGGGAGTAAGTATTAGATGAGTAAACATATATTCTTAGAGTGCGCAGTGGTAGTGAATGCAACTTCTGTGTATAAGGTCTCAAGGTTCAATGCCCAAGTCGGGCAAAGTGGTATCGGACTTTTAGAGTTCGAAAAACTCTTATACAATAGCTTTGTCCGTCCGTCCGTCTGTCTATTATACAACTTTCAACTCAAGAACCGTAAGAGTTAGAGACTCGCGGTCAACGCCATTCGACTCAGCATAGCCGATATACCCCCAAAATGACTCTGACCTTTGACCTCAGAGCTCAAAGTCACGTGGTATCACGTGACCTTTGCATGTTACTTAAACCAGTTTTTCGAACTCTAAGTTTTACGGCATTTCATTGCCTTTTCTCACTTGTTTCAGTAATGCGTATTTTGTCCGATGGAAGCATAAGGCTCACTTTCTATTACGTGGGTTCATCATATCCAATGTTATGCATACCGTAACTGTCATATGTATCAGATGCAACACTATGTAATGTTTCCTATAAATGTATAAATACATATGATGTGGTTGTGCTAAATAAATAAATAAATAAATAAATAAATAGTTGGACAAGAGTTGTGATGATGGATAGTATGATGTGGGGAGATGGGGTGCGTGGGAAAGGTGTGGTGTAACTCAATTTTGCTCACTCTTTCGGGGATATAGTATGAAACTTTGTATGTATGTGCATGAAATATTTGTTACATTTTAGTAATATTGGTACATGCCATCTATTCGGCCCTGTATTTCATATCCTAATCCTAACTAATATTATAAATGCGAATGTGAGTTTGTTTGTTATGCTTTCACGCCTTAATTACTCGAGCGATTATCATAAAATTTCGCATACACCTTTTGAAGGGAAAAGATAAGGACATAGGGTACCTTTCATCCAGAAAAAAGAACTGTTACTAAACTAACCTAACCGAGGTTTACGCGAGTTAAACCGCGGCAAAATCTAGTGTACTATATAATAAGATTTATACGCCTTATGTCAGATACGCAAAATGCCAGACACGCATATTGTCAGAAATCGCAGAATGTCAGATACGCAAAAAGGCAGAAACTTAAAATGCCAAATACGCAAAAAGTCAGAAACGCAGAATGCCAGATACGCAAAAAGTCAGAAACGCAGAATGCCAAAACGCAAAAAGTCAAAAACGCAGAATGCCAGATACACAAAAGGTCAGATATAACATTTCGCTTTTTTTTAAGTTTGCTTGAAGTACGTTTGTATACCACTTGAACGTTGGCCAATTAAGTGAAGTGCAA
This sequence comes from Catocala sponsa, assembly GCA_963564715.1. Classification (NCBI taxonomy): domain Eukaryota; kingdom Metazoa; phylum Arthropoda; class Insecta; order Lepidoptera; family Erebidae; genus Catocala; species Catocala sponsa. The sequence continues at coordinate 1,205,954 of OY751343.1, forward strand.
TTTATCGGTACTCGGAAATCTTTTTCTAGGCATCCTTATTCTATCTTAATCCTAACCTATCCTGATAATAGTATAAATGCGAAATTGTATTTACACTCGACATCATGAGCAGAGATTTTGCATTAGTTTAATTGTTGTTGTATTGATATTGTTAATTGTTGTTGTAATAATTAGATGATTTTCCTTGACAAAGCTAAATCAAATTGTAAATCAATCCGTTTAATATAGCAGTATATTATTTGTTTAATAATTATAATTTATGCACAGAAAGATTCTGATCTGTCCTCATAAATGCACTTTAGTTTCTTTAACAATCAATTTAAGTGGGTACTTTAAAAAATTGTTGACAATTTACTTATCGGCTGTGTAGATATTATTGTTCATGTATTACTAATAAAAAACATGGATGTTCAGGAAGATTTACAATTTGCTCTGAATCAAAAAGGAAAAGAAACTGTGTTATATAATGGTTATCGTTATAACTTAAACAATAAAAACAAAAGCGGAACAACAAACTGGCGCTGCGTTAATAGGTCGGACTGCAATGCATCGATTACTTTAAATAGTGCAAAAGATCAAATTATTCGGCAAAGCAATCATACATGTTTCGCGGATTAAAAAAAAAACAAAGTGTTCAGAGCTTTGCAGAAGTGTAAAAATGACGTTTGTGAAGATATGGCACCAGTGCAGCATATTTATGAAAAAATCTTTGACGAACTAAAAGCCAAAGGAAGCGACTATGTGGACTACATACCTACCCTGAAACAAACACAAGATTCATTAATTATATAGGGCTAGAAAAAGATTCCTCGGTACCAATAAATTGCAGTTTGATAAACTGGCTGACGTGCAAGTGCCAAATGTTTTAGGAAAAAACTTTCTCATTTGCGATGATGGAAGTGACGAGAAGATTTTAATATTTTCTTCGCGTATTGCAAGAAAAGTAATTAAAAGTAATCGATGACCTCCAGGAGCATATTTGGAAGATGGTACGTTCAAAGTTGTTCCGAAGCCATTTTTACAATTATACACTTTACATCTGGACTTGGGATCGACAGATGAGACACTTAACGTTGTTCCTGTGATTTACGCCTTACTTCCAAACAAGTCTGAAATGACATATATTAGATTGTTTGAATTACTAAAGGATAAACTCGGAATTTGTATTGGAAGTTATAAATGCTATTATGAAATAGCAGTTATTAACGCTGTCAAGAAAGTATTTCCTACTGCTGATATATCAGGATGTTACTTCCACTACCAGAAAGCCGTAAAAAAAAATCAAAAGAACTTAAATTGTACGATACACAAGAAGGTAGGAAATTTACTAGAATGGTTGCTCACCTACCTCTGTTGCCTGAGGATCTAATAAGAGACTGCTGGATTTCTATTTTAGATGTGTGTCCTCAAAGTGAAGAACTGACTAAATTTAAATCATATTTTCAGAATCAATGGATTTAAAAGTTTCCTATGAGAGTATTAAGTTGTTCAAAAACAAGGCACCGCACCACCAATATTGTTGAGGGTTGGCACCATCGGCTCAACGTTAAAATACCTAAACGCCCAAATTTTTGTCTTTTTGTACATGCAATTTTGAAAGAGGCCAAACGTGTTGACTTTAAAATAAAAAATTCGTTGTTTTTATCAAGACGAAAGAATCGCCGAAATTCCGATATCGGATATGAACGGATGTATAGGAAATATCTAAGGAAACTTGAAATTAGAGAAATTTCACCTGTAGCATTTGTACAAAAAATGATATACCGCCATTTACTCTATTGATATTAATAGCTTTATGCTGATATTTTGTTGAATTGTTGAAATCAATAATTACTTTCTATAATATTTTTCTAAACATGATTTTCCACTCTTTAGTGTATACTGTAATGACATTACGATAGTAGTAACCTATAAGTTTTGCTAATTTTATTAGTTAACATTAATAATTGTTTACAATTACCATGTGTTTTTTATGTATTTTAAGCGGATGATTAAACTGACGAAAATCAGAGATGGTGTTTTATTGCCATCCCAAGAGGATGTCTGTCTGAGGACTGTCGTTTATGTTTTCATGTAATCATGGCATTATGCGTATTTGACATTTTGAGTATCTGACATTCAGCGTTTATGGCATTCTGCGTATTTGTCATTATGAGTTTCTGACGATTTGCGAATTTGACATTTTGCGACGAAATCGCCGAATCTGACATAATGCGTAACTGACATTTTGCGTATCTGACATAGGGCGTATAAATCTATAATAATATGTAGTATGAGTGTGTAATCTTTGTTACGCTTTAGTAATGCTGGTACATGATATCTGTTTGCCACTGTTTTTCATATCTATACTAATATAATAAAGCTGAAGAGTTTGTTTGTTTGTTTGTTTGAACGCGCTAATCTCAGGAACGACTGGTTCAAATTGAAAAATTGTTTTGGTGTTGGATAGCCTATTTATCAAGGAAGGCTATAGGCTATATAGCATCACGCTACGACCCACGGGAGCGGTGCAGTAACCATAAACGCGAGTGAAACCGCGGGCATATCTAGTTGTTTATAAAACAGATACAACATTACACCTAACACTCTAATTCGAAACAAGAGACTGACTATACTAATATTATAAAGCTGAAGAGTTTGTTTGTTTGTTTGCTTGAACGCGCTAATCTCAGGAACTACTGGTCCGATTTGAAAAATTCGGTCAGTTTAAGATAGCCCATTTATCCAGGAAGGCTATAGGCTATATATCATCACGCTAAGATCAATAAGAGCTGAGCACCAATGAAGAGTGTTTCAAAATCAGAGGGTATTTTTTCCTTTTGAGAGCTTCCGCTGCATGCGCTGCATAAACAGTTAAAGTTTCGCAAAAATCATGTATAACAGTATTGTTCCCCTTTAAAAGTTCTAAAAAAAATTCCGTGACAGCATATGTCTATCTTTTAAGGTTGGCTCACTATAACCATTTTTATGCTAACCAAATTTTTTCTAAAATAATGCATTATTTGCGAAGGTATTATTATAAACATGATATTAATCCTTATCCAAATAAATACGTTATTCATGACAAGTATTTATTATAAAACAAAATTGCCCTTTACATCATTCGATTTCAATGAATATCTTAGGAGATATCGCAGTTTTAAAATAACATTGCAGCAAAATAATTACCCATTACAGACATAGTACAAACGATGTTTCTCCTGGTTTATTCTGTGTGATTACTACTGGTTCGATTTGAAAAATACTTTTAGTGTTGGATAGCCTATTTATCGAGGAAGGTTATAGGCTATATAACATCACGCTACGACCCACGGGGGCGGTGCAGTAACGATAAACGCGGGTGAAACCGCGGGAACATCTAGTTTCTTATATTTGGCGATTTAGCAGTAGTGTACAAGTTAGGCGTGAAATTAAAGGTCCAGTTTTCATTTCAGTTCGCATTTTATGTTCACAATGACATTTGTCTTAAGAAAAATACTATTTGTAATATTTATAACCCTATAATTATATAAGCAGCAATAGCCTAGTAGGAAACCGTTGGACTGCCACGCAGAGGTCTCGAGTTCGAACCCAAGGTGCGCATCTCTGACTTTTCGAAGTTATATGCGTATTAAATAGTTGATTATCGCTTGCTTTAACAGTGAAGGAAAACATCGTGAGGAAACCTGCATGTCTGAGAGTTCTCCATAATGTTCTCGAAGATACATATGTGAAGTCTGCCAGCCCGCACTAGCCCAGCGTGGTGGACTATGGCCTAAAGCTTCTTACACTGAGAAGAGGCCCGTGCCCAGCAGTGAGACAGTTTAATACAGGGCTGATATATATTATTATATTATATTATTATAACCCTAGAAATCGGTATTCTATTGCGAATCCGATTTCGGAAGAAAATTGGCCCACCCTGTAATAATTCATGCTGCATAAATATAAAGGTACACTAAAATACACATAAACTTAGTTCTATACTCAAACACTATAAAAGCTTTTCGAGTAGTAGAGCCTCGCTGATATCAGCACCAATGGGCCGGCTCGACCGGGGAAGGACTACCCTCTCACAGAATATCGACGTGAAATAGCAGTATTCCTACTGTTGTGTTTCGTTCGGTGAATGAGAGTGCCATACGCCCAATCACCCCCTTTCCCTCATCTCGCTCCTTCTCCTTCCCACTTCCTTTCCTAAAGCGTCAGCAACGCGTAAGTGATGCCTCTAGTGTCGCAGGCGGATCCCTATCCATTAGCATAAAATTTTAAGACCTTATATAACTTAGCATAATTTTGTTGGGCATAATTATATTTTCGCATAATATAATTACGCATAACAGCTTACGCATAATTTTTTAAGCATAATTTCTCTAACCATAATAATGATTAAGCATAATATTCTAAAGCATGAATTTATTAAGCATAAAGTTCTAAACCATAACTTTTTTAAGCATAATATCCTGCAAGCAAGCATGCAGCAGGCAGAGTTTCTGTCACGGCTCCGGTGCTGCGGGCCTCCGGTGGCCCCACGCGTGCTAATCGTCGCAGACGGCTTTCGCTCACCACCGCAGCTTCGGCTTGTTGGCCGGCTTTGCCGGCCAGCCTCAGCCGCCTGCTCCTCAGCCCACTTACCATCAAGTGGGCCGTATGCTTGTGTGCTACCTTAGTTGTATAAAAAAAAATTTACTTACTAAACCTTAAGCCACAAGACACTGTCTGTTATATATTATAGAATACCAAAGCACATTACGTCACAAAACGTCAGGTGTATGTTTATCCTGAAGGCTGTCGGAAATCCACATCAGTTTACCTGTCATCATCATAATCCCATTTACATTCAGTACTGTATACTGAGCACAAAGAAAACGTCAAGCAAACTGATTTATTCACGTCGAGCGTAAGTTAACATGTGCCGAGCTAGTGTAACACACGCTTCGAATATAATAATACTAGATGTTCCCGCGGTTTCACCCGCGTTTATCGTTACTGCGCCGCCCCCGTGGGTCGTAGCGTGATGTTATATAGCCTATAGCCTTCCTTGATAGATAGGCTATCCAATACTAAAAGGATTTTTCATATCGAACCAGTAGTAATTACGCAGAATAAACCAGGAGAAACATCGTTTGTAGTATGTCTGTAATGGGTAATTATTTTGCTGCGATGTTATTTTAAAACTGCAATATCTCCTAAGATATTCATTGAAATCGCATGATGTACAGGGCAATTTTGTTTTCAATTAAATACTTGTGATGAATAACGTATTTATTTGGATAAGGATTAATATCATGTTTATTAAAATACCTCCGCAAATAACGCATTATTTCAGAACAAATTTGGTTAGCATAAAAATGGTTATAGCGAGCCAACCTTAAAAGATAGACATATGCTGTCACGGACTTTTTTTTAGAACATTTAAGGGGGAACAATTCTGTTTTACATGATTTTTGCGAAACTTTAACTGTTTACGCGGTGCACGCAGCGGAAGCTCTCAAAAGGAAAAAATACCCTCCGATTTTGAAACATTCTTCATTGGTGCTCCGCTCGTATTGCTCTTAGCGTGATGATATATAGCCTATAGCCTTCCTCGATAAATGGGCTATCTAACACTGAAAGAATTTTTCAAATCGGACCAGTAGTTCCTGAAATTAGCGCGTTCAAGCAAACAAACAAACAAACTCTTCAGCTTTATAATATTAGTATAGATGAAATCCTTACTTCCTTACTATATTTTATTTTAATATTATAAATTCGAAAGTAACTCTGTCTGTCTATCTGTCTGTCTGTCTGTTACCTTTTCACGGCTAAACCACTGAACCGATTTAGATGAAATTTGGTACAGATATAGTTTAAAACCTGGGGAAGAACATAGGCTACTTTCTATTGATGTAGGTGCCACGCGGGCGTAGCCGCGCGCAAAAGCTAGTATATTATATTTAGATTGCCTTATTAATCCTTGGTTGTTATTCCATAGTTTTAGCGCCCCTGCTTTGTTGTATTTATTATCTATATATAAATACGTGAAGCAAAAATCTTTGTAAGTTTGTACACCTTTTTACGAAAATTGCGCGGACGGAGGAGAATGAAATTTGGCACAGTTATAGTTTATATGAAGAAGGAGGGGCGAATCCTAATATTTTTATAAAATATGCATTAAAATACATTCAATTAATGAAATAACTACACGCACACAACCATGCATTTGACACACGTAGTCGAATCGCTTTTGTAATATTTCGACATTGTTCGTCTGACTGAATTATTTGTAGCTATGGTTACCTATATCTTATTTATATGAAATATAGAAAAACAGAAAACAAAGTAGCAATGTTAGAAATTTTGATCGAATTTTGACCACTAGACGACCGCTAGTATACTATAATAACATATTACTCCATCGTTACACGTAACATGAAGTACATCTAGCAGATATTATTCTTAGATTGATGGAAATACAAAATCTATATTCTACTGAAGATTAAGAATTGCGACCCCGCAATATTGACTGCACGGATGGCGTAGTGGTTTAAGTGGTCGCCTTGCCACTGCTGCCACGCCGAGTGTTGTGGGTTCAATCCCCACACGGGACAAACATTTGAGCCGCCGGCCCCACTGCGGGCGGTCTAGCGCTCAGAGTTCCAAGTTCTGCGTTCCACGTTCACTGTGATGTATGCGGTGTCTTAGAATCCTACACACACAAAAGCAGTCAGACCGCGGCGGTCAAAGAGAACGCACGTTCTGTCGGAGTTCCATTTTTTTTTCAAAAGCGGTCACGATGTCAAACGGAATTGAAAAGTTTATTAAATTAATGCGAGACAAACGTACTCCAGATTTCTAGACCGCTCGCTGTGTGACTGTGCTGGGCGACTGTGAACGCTGAACGCAGAACTCGACCGTAGAACGTAGACCGCCGCGCCGGCGCCGGCGCCGCGCCGGGGCGATGTGTTCGGTGTCTGAGTGATCCACAAATCATTTAGCTAATATGTAATTGTCCTGAGTCTAGGTGTTCTTTGTGTCCGTTGTTTGAATGTTTGTAAAGTCCCCCGCGATACAGGTTAAATTTCCAGTGCGAGAGTTGTCTTTTTATACTAAAATGAAATATATATTTAATACTATATATTCATATTATAGCAGCGATAGCCTAGTGGAAAACCGTTAGATCGTTTTACAGAGGTCTCGAATTCGAGCCCAAAGCAATCACCTCTGACCTTTCGAGGTTATGTGCGTTTTAAATAGTTTATTTATTTATTCACACACTTATCCATCTTTACAGGTGGCCCTAACACGACAGGCAAGTTATAACACTGTACCATTATGAACACAGTACAACATTTAGTTAATGTAATTTTATAATAAATTAATAACAATTAACATAATATATACATACATGTCTACCCTGTTATGCACAACTTAGAGATAACAATATGCGGCACTTGTGAATACACTCAGTGTACAGTTAAATATATCTATATGTTGCGACAACATATTAAGCGCCCGCAGCGCACGCGTGAGCGGCGCGGGCGCCTGCTGCGGCAGGTTGGTGCGCGCGCGCGGCTCGCGCAGCAGCGGCGGTCCGCGCCGTCGCCGCGTCGCCTCATGTACCCGTCCGGAACACAGAACCCAACTATTCCCAAAACAGTAGGATTATGTATCTTGCCACAAATCATTTTGAATACGTAAGTGTCGAGAGCGACCTCCCTTCTAACTTCGAGTTTTATAATCGTAATCCTATCTTAACTACTTAACAGGTTCCCTGTCCGATGAATCACATATGATACATAACAATAGATTTTCTATTGTGTCTATCACGGGACAGCGAATGGGTTAATATTATAAATGCGAATGTGAGTTTGTTTGCTTGTTACGCTTTGACGCATTAACTACTGGACCGATCATCATGAAATTTCACATATATACTGTCAGGAGTACAGAAAAGTACATAAAGTATATTTTATCCAAAACTATGTACTGAAAATAGACATAACGTACATTTACGTAAGCGAAGACGAAAATAAAAAAAAAACTATTTCTTAGATAAAATTGTTCTATATCATGCTGAGGCAACTTGTATGTAAAACAACACTCAGCACATAATTGTAAAACACACTTGTACAAAACATACACTTATACAGATATTAATGTATGTTTTGTAAGTTGTCCTAAGTAAATAAATAAATAACGGTAGCACAGAAAGTTAATAAATATTTATAATCTGAAGCTTTTAAGTGATTTGACGGATCGAAGCCGCGAAACAAACAAGAGAAGAGCAATGTTAAAAGTAATCATACTGTCCGATATAAATAAAATGTAACCAAGCTACTGTATACAAGAAAGGATTATGACAATCGCGGAAATGGTTCGAACTGAGACGGTTGGATCTGACTAGATTGTTCCTGTGACTTTATTCTTTCTGATAGTCTACAATCCACTATATGTTATAGTCATTTGTACTAAATGAGATTTGATAAAACGTAGCTTGGATTTCAAGTTTAAACCCCAATTTACAAAATAGTATTCACATAAACCGATGTTTATTGACGAAATCCAAAAACAAAAAGTACTCCTTCATTGATATTAAACAAACTTTATACGGATTTTATCGCGTTGTTTATTTTTATAAAACACTATTATTACATAATTTTGAAACTTTAAGCGTCTATTGTTAAACACTTTTACTAGTTACTGTACTTCAATTTAAGCTATTTAAATTATACAAACTATTTAGATTTAATTTTACACTTTCTCCGACGTTTCGGTTGCTTTTCAGCAACAATGGTCACGGGGAGACTAAGTACTCCTTCAAATAAAATTTCTGCTCCAGTAACAGTAGAGTAAACCAATTCTAGAATGGGTTTCACGTAAAACTATCCCGACCTTACCTGGACAAAAGAAACACTTTATAATTGCTGCCCTCATTCAATTAAAATTGAACCTTGTTCTTTACACAATAGAGTTCAGAATGAATTGAAGGTATTGTGGTAATGTGTATAAAGGTATGTGTGTATGTGTCGAAAACAATGGAAGATCGTTAGCGGCGTGACGCGAGGGTCCTTATTGCGAGAGAAGTGGGACCAATATTGAGAATGTTAATGAAATATCCTCGAAATTTCAGTTACACAAAGATCAAATATTGTAATCAGATACTAATGATGTTCTTTTTTCAAAGCGAGCCTTGGAATTTTTTTACGAAATAATACCTATTCCGGTTACTGATATAATATTTATGGGCACACAAGACAAAATAAAAAGAAATGAAAGGGTTGCAAAACACGTGTGTTGTGTAGGCTACCTTAATCGTTTACCACTAAGCGAAATAGTTGCTTTTACACTTTTATACAATCAAATTTAATTAAATAAATTTCTAAGATTTATATTTAGACTTCAATTATTGTATATAAAATATCGAATCTTAAATAAAATGCACCTAATGCATGCGTCTCGACTAGGCGGCGCGTAGGTAATATGAGGCTCTCCCGGCCTGAGCCAGGTATATCTACTAAAACTATCTGATTCTCAGTGGCCAATCGTCCTATGCCTTGAGAGTGACACTGGGGACGTAGATTTGTTAGTCCAGTAACACCATCGCGCTACTGGTCTAATACCTAGTAAGCTGCTATCAAATCAAGACAATGAAATAAGCGACATTGATACTAAAACGTAACACTGAAAATCACATTGCCATACTAGATAGTAAAGTAAACCATCCCACTTATCAAATGTTTCCAACAATTCCTGAACCACAAAGGACTGTCCTATGTCACTCAAAAACCTGTCACAGTGAAATATACCCTGTCCTCACAATGGCATAAAAGCTTCATATGCGTCGCCCTGATGCAATACGGTGTCTCTTTCAACTTAATCTGGCATGAAAGAGAAGGATTTACTTCAATCTGAAAAAGTGCCAACGCAGAGAGAAAATGGTTGCAATGCTGTAAATGATTGATCGCAGCCTTCGCTCTGGGATGGCCAGATTTTTTTCGACAGGAACAAAATTCTATTTCACTAAGTTCGCAATGATAAAATCGAACTGCTGCACCACTGAGTTTAAATTATGGGTCTCGTATTATAAAATGAATTGCCAATTCTAGCACGTAATTGTTACCTTGGGTTGGTGGTTTAAAGTAAAATGCTAGGTTCACGCGAATGTTATACATTGAAATTAAACTATTTTATACGGCTTTTATCGCGTTGTTTATTTAAGACATTAAACGTTGGTTATCTCAATGTCTTGAAATAACCAACACCTTGGTCTCCTCGTGAATATGGCTGCTAAAAAGCAACCGAAATGACGGAGAAAGTGTAAACTTAAATCAAATAGCTTATATATAGATAGCAGCCCTGTATTAAAGACATAGGTAAACAAAATACTTTTGTAGAAGTCATGAAAAGGAAATTCACTGAGAAAAATAAATCTTTATTTCGTCAACTATTGTTAGAACAAAATTGGTGTAGTATGGGCATAAATTCATTTATCAAAGTGTTTAACGAAATCTTCACACACTGTTTTAAGAAAAAGAAAATAAAAATAAATCTGTCACGTCCTACACAATTGCAATGGATATCAAAGGGTATAAAAGTGTCAAGCAATATGAAAAGGTTCTTGTGTGTGGACAAAAGATATCAACAAAATGACACTATTGTAAATTACAGGAAAAGGTATCTCACATTATACAGAAAAGTAATAAAAACCTCTAAAAAATTAACTGCAGAGTCAATGATAGTGAAGTCAACAAATTTGTCAAAAGATGTCTGGAAACTGATTAATAAACATAGAAATAAGAGACATAAAAATGTAAGTAAATTGATCTTAAAAAGTGCAAATAAGCTTATAGCAGAACCATCAGAAGTAGCCAATATTTTTTTAAAGCAGTTTGAGCTGTGCTCAAAGGTTAGTTCGACAAATACAAAAGATGCTATGGATATCTTACGCAATACTGCAGACAAAGTAAAAAGCATTCTTATATTAGATCATTCAACTCCACGAGAGATACAGAAAATGGTACAGAAAATGGAGAGTAAGAAATCAACTGGTTATGATGACGTACCAATAACAATGATAAAAGAAAATATAGATATACTAGCAGAACCACTTAGTAGTTTATTTAATAAATGTTTTGATGAAGGCATTTTTCCGGAACAATTCAAGATAGCCAAAATAATACCTATTCACAAGAAAGGATCGAGACTTGATCCGAATATGTACAGGCCTATCTCATTGTTAACTACTACTTCAAAAATTCTGGAGAAGCTAATTAAAGACAGGTTATTGACGCATCTGAATCGAAACAAAGTACTCAGTAGTAAACAATTTGGGTACCAAAAGTTTGTAGGGACACAAGATGCAATTTACACACTTATAACGGATGTCGTGGGTAGAATGAACAATAAGAAGAAAGTAGCAGCACTCTTTTTGGACTTAAGCTCAGCATTTGACACAGTAAGCCATTCGTTACTATTAGAAAAACTAGACTACTATGGAGTACAGGGTAAGTCTCTGGAACTTCTGACATCATATCTTAAAAATAGAAAAATGTTTGTAGAAATAAAATCTTGCACTAAAGAACCAGATTCTTCACATGATAATGCACTTTATGAGAAAACACATAAGTCACACATATCTCAAATAAATGCCGGTGTACCCCAAGGTTCTATATTAGAACCAATATTCTTTCTAACATTCATTAATGATCTTATACAATATGTAACTAAAATAATTGGCGACTCTACTCAGTTGGTTATGTTTGCTCATGACACAAATGCAGTAGTATCCGCCGATGACATAAACACTTTGAATGTTAAGGTTAATGAGACATTAGACACTTTTTACAAATGGTTTACTGTGAACAGCCTTAAAGTTAATATTAGCAAAACAAACGTAATACTGTTTCGTTCAACTGCCAAAAATAATGAAAGGTTGAATAGTAAAATTGACGGTGAAAGCGTCACCCAAACCTCGGTAGTTAAGTTTCTAGGAGTATACATAGACGATACACTAAATTGGAAGTCAGAATTAACACATATAGAAAATTCAATTAGTTCAGCCTGTTATGTACTCAGAAGTCTTAGAAATGAAATTAGTATAGAACATTTAAAAAAGGTATACTTCGCGCTAATTGAGTCCAAATTAAGATATAGCATACTTTTTTGGGGAGGAAGTTATGAGTACAATATTCATAAGGCGTTTGTTGCCCAAAAAAGAGCAATCAGAACAATTGTAAGGATTCAGCAACTAGAATCATGCAGACCACATTTTAAAGAGCTTAGAATATTGACAGTTCCATGTTTATACATGCTAGTACTATTCACTCATTTGAGAAAATATGTTCATGAGCATGAAAGTCGAGAAGAAGGAGAAATAAGGGAGAGTACAAGAAGGAAAGACCTGCAAACTAACTATATACCTAGTCTTGATATTGTGAAACATAGCGCCTTTTATAGATCGGTTAAGCTTTTTAATAAATTGCCTGTCGATATAAAATCATTATTGTACAAAAGGGACTTTGAAACTGAGCTCAAGCGGCACCTGTTAAAAGAATGCTATTACTCCATAAATGACATGTAAAAATTATAATTTATTTTTAACTTGACATGATATATTATGGACTGATTCTGACATTCTTATTTATATTTTATTTTGACATGGCAATTAATTTATTAATTTACTTTTAATTAGATAAATATGTAATTTTGATCACAATTGAATTAGTTATTTGATGTAATGTTAATTTTATTGAAATAATTATTTGATTATATTAGTATTATAATTATTGTTGTATGTTCACACACAATGTAAAATTGTTATTGAATAAATAAATATGAATATGAATCCCAGTGTTAGGCACGGGCCTCTTCTCAGTGTGAGAAGGGTTCTAAACCTTCTCACACTGAGAAGAGGCCCGTGCCAGAGAAACTTATGGAGAACTCTCAGACATGCATATTTCCTCACGATGTTTCCTTCAATGGTAACGTGAGGGATAATTAACTATTTAATCGAACATAACTTCGAAATGTTATTATGAGTGTATTACACTTCTGTCTACCCCTTTGAAGATATACAGTCGTGTGTTTGTATCTCTTTTGCCAAGGTTCAAGTAATTTTCCAACAAAATTACATTAAACAAACAGGCTTTTATATCTTTATATGAAAGAATAAATTTGTCAAAAAATATCATTACATTTAGACTTAACCAACAGTACCATTCTCAGTTCTTTCCTAAGACGTACTCAGGATTGTAATACAAATAAGTATTATTCACGAAAATAACATTACTAAACCTTCAAATAACATTTTCTGTGTTCTACAAAGTAATTTCATTTTATCTGATGGTAGTTATTTACATAATTTTATTTATATATTTATAAACTGTATTACGTTTGCGATAAACGGCCTTTGAACGTACATTTGCTAATCAGCGTTTTAGCTTTTTCATAACAATTTATAAGCATTTTGTGGCGAAACGAGATGTGACGTCACTCCAACACAAAGTAAAGATACTCGTGTAATACTAGCTGGGTATCTAAACTGGAAATCTTGGATTTTTAAAAAGACAACTTCTGCACTAGATATAATTCCTATGTCACGGGACACAACAATAGACACAAAGGCACCCAGACTCTGAACAGGACACAATGTTCTGTCCCCTGAACCAAACCCATAACACTCGGTGGCAATGGCAAGGCGACCACTAAGCCAGCCTTGCAGTCTTAGTCATTAGTACCTTTTACAACTAGATGTTCCCGCGGTTTCACCCGCGTTTATCGTTACTGCGCCGCCCCCGTGGGTTATATAGCCTATAGCCTTCCTCGATATCCAATACTAAAATAATTTTTTATATCGAACCATTAGTTCCTGAGATTAGCGCGTTCTAACAAACAAACAAATTCTTCAGCTTTATAATACTATAGTATAGATTATATCGCAGTATCATTGTTTGCACATTAACAGGTTCCCTGTCCGATGTATCACATATTATGATACATAACAATAGATTTTCTATTGTGTCTATCACGGGACAGCGAATGGGTTAAATTAGCCGCGCAAACCTCGATAGCGCGATAAAGGATGTGTGATGATGTGGTAGTTCCGCTGTAGTCCGCTTCGCGTCGCTAGCTGTATCTTTGTTGTGCATACCACCATCACATATTAAGACTGGTAATATATTCATACAATGCTAGATAAGGGTCTTACTCGCGATAAAGTATTTAAAAGGTAACGAAATGAGTGTAAAAACCCAGGATTCAACCTCTTCGTCTTAAATGTGAAAGTAATGAAAAGAAATGACCTCTATATCTCGGAGGTCTTTTGACCTACAGGGCCCATAGTAAACCTTGTAGCTTTAATTTGACAAGCAAACGCTTAAACCCCAAGCGCAAGACGGATAATTTTTACCAATATTTATTACGATAATATCACACTAATACTGAGTCATATTACGAAGTACCAGGGACAAAAATAGATGACAGGTAATAGTATTTCTGTTGTCACATTCCCGCCTTTGTGCCAAGCGACAAGTATTTATGTGCTCTTTGATCATACTCGAGACTTTTAGCGAGAAAATGTCGCGAGAGTCAACAAACGAACGAAATATCGCCTTTCATGATACCAAAGAGATTCTTATTACAATTTCACGATGAAAAAAACGCGCTGAATTTATATAGAATCAGATTAAAGGCTGTATATTAAATTCTTTCGAATTTCAATTAGCTCTGTGGCGCAGTGGTGTTGAATGCGACTGCTACATGAGATCCCGAGTTTGATTCTCAAGTCTGTCTTTAAGTTTTCTAGTCATTAAATTATATATTAAGTGAAACTTCAAACTATACTTAGCGAAATGTGGGGTACTTCTGACCACCTTACCAAGAATATAGGCGTAAGGCGTATGTAGGTATAATTTATGTACAGCGTGTCCGGTAATAATTAATGGATAACCTTGAAATGTCTTATAGTAGAACTGATGACCGTACAGAAAAGATGAAAAAAAAGTGCAATAGCTACTCATACTTTTGACTGTCTATCTATTAGCATAATTAGTTTTTAATAATAAAACAACAAAAATCCGATGGAATTCATTAATTTATGGTCATAGTGTACTTACAAGAAAGATAAATATAGTAATTAAAAATAAAATCATATCTCAGTTAGTAGTTAGGATAGATTTTTTTCATATTTTTTCTGAACGGCCATCAGATCTACTATGAGACATTTCAAGGTTATCCATTAATTAATTATCGGACGTCCTGTATATTGATATTGTTTATTTTTAATAACTAGCAAATTAGATTCCAACTAGCAATACCCAGTTTCACCTGCTAGGCTCACAGCATAGTGTTAGATAGATAGATAACCTCACTTTATATACCTTCCTTAAATATTAGGTCTTTAAATATGAAATTGCTATCTAATTTGGTTTTGATTTCTGTACAAAATGCTAAGGTTAATTAAAAAAAGATTATTTCAAGAATACACTATATATACTAGCTGTCCCGCGCAACTTCGTCTGCTTCATATAGGAGAATTTGTCCGGTTTTTGCAACATTTTTCATTGCTGCTCCGTTCCTATTGGTCGTAACGTGATGTTATATAGCCTATAGCCTTCCTCGATAAATGGGCTACCCAACACTAAAAGAATTTTTCAATTCAAACCAGTAGTTCCTGAGATTAGCGCGTTCAAACAAACAAACAAACTCTTCAGCTTTATAATATTAGTATAGATTACTAGATGTTCCCGCGGTTTCACCCGCGTTTATCTTTACTGCGCCGCCCCCGTGGTCGTAGCGTGATGTAATATATCCTATAGCCATTCTCGATAAATAGGCTATTCAACACTAAAATAATTTTCAAATCGAACCAGTAGTTCCTGAGATTAGCGCGTTCAAACAAACAAACAAACTCTTCAGCTTTATAATATTAGTATAGATAAAATGTATCATTGAAAATAAAATATAACCTTTAATACAATTTGTTTTTAAAATTATATCGCTTAGTGTCTACCCGTATTCATTGTTTTAATTCGCCATAATTATAATATGATGGTTGATGTTTTTGTTAAGTTAGGACAACCATTTTTTATAGAAAGCAGCAGTTTTATTTTGAAACCCAGCATGAAAACTCTTATTATTAGTAGGTATAGATAAAATAAGTACCTATTATTATGACTTATAGGTATAAAAGGAACACCAAGAAGGATGTAACATTTTTAACATTACAAAATATACTTTTCCCTTGGGAACAATCTAAGGAAAGACAAAGAGACCGTGTATTCGCCGTGTGGTTTTAATTTTACGGTTCGACAAACTCAGTTCGATATCGATAATATCAAGGTGCGGTGTAAAACAGACTGAACTATAATCGAATAAAAAGTGTGTTTGTGAGTAGTAGAGCCTCGCTGATTTCAGCATGAATGGGTCGGCTCGACCGGGAAAGTACTACCCTCTCACAGAATATCGACGTGAACGTGAGATACCAGTATTCCTACTGTTGTGTTTCGTTCGGTGAGTGAGAGTGCCGGAGGCCCAATCACCCTCTTTCTCCCTTCCCGCTCCTTCTCCTTCCCACTTCCTTTTTTTCCTAAAGGGTCGGCAATGCCTCTGGTATTGCAGGCGTCCATAAGCTACGGTGACCACTTACCATCAGGTGGGCCGTATGCTTGTTTGCCACCTTAGTAGTATAAAAAAAAAGAAAAGCGAAGCTCTTAACTTAATATTAAATCTGTGTACACTTGGAAATTATTTCGATATACATACATATACATCCTCACAACTGTCTGCGTGGCGCTGCGGCAGATAATGCGACTGCTGTACGTACATGAGGACTCAAATTCGAATCTTGAGTCGGGCCAACTAAAATATATTGGGTTTTTCTGCCAAGAAATCTCAGTAGCTGCCCGGAGTTACAGTTTAGTGCGGCTATTGTCGTTTGTCATAATGTGTTGACCGAAATACCCAATAACACTATGCCTGTCTCGAGTATCGAACTCGAGGTCTCAGCACAGCAGTCGCGTTCACCACCGAGTGCTTATAGCATCTTTATAATAAATACGGCATCGGTTATAACAGAACAACGTACATTTATCTACAGACCGTACTACAGTATTCGTAAAAGAAGCGATCACTTGCATACATATACGCTGGAATTTATTGCCATAATATTAAACATACATTATATTAGTTGATATAAACGTAAGCGTAAACATTATATGTATATATTAATACGTGAAGCAAAAACTTTTTGCCCCTTTTTATGAAAATTGCGCGGACGGAGGAGTATGAAATTTGGCACAGTTAAAATTTATATGGGGAAGGAGGAACGAATCCTAATATTTTATATAAAATATGCATTAGAAATACATTAAATTAATGAAAAAACACTACACGCACACAACCATGCATTTGACACACGCAGTCGAAGCGCGTAACTATGGTTACATATATCAATATATAATCCTAATCCTAACTTCCTAACTAATATTATAAAAGCTATAATGAGTTTGTTTGTATGTTTGTTTGTTACCTTTTCATGCCTAAACCACTGAACCGATCATCCTGAAATTTTGCATATACGTTGTCAAGTGTACAGAAACAGACATAGGCTACCTTTCATCCCAAAAAAAATCACTGTTCCCGAGAAAAACAACAATAACGTTCTAATGATAATAGATGGCGCCACGTGTCTTTCGAATCATGATTGAATTATATTATTACAAGCAGATTACAATCCGAATTGATTGTCAAATTCTAAATTAACGCGAGCAAAGCCGCGGGCAAAAGCTAGTGACATAATATATCAGCAACATCTAACAAGCAATCTTTGGTCGAATTTTGAGCATTAGGCGACCGCTAGTAAATATAATACTGATTAGGTCGCGCTTTATAAACGCGAATTAGGCTAGCCTTCCGTGCACCATGTGAGGTCTAAAAGCCCCGAGCTAAAAGAAATCTCAGAAACTGCTTAAAAATTCGCACGCTTGCTCTGATGCTTTAAGTAACTGGAGTTGTAACATTGCCAAACTACCTAGAGATAGCAATTTAGTGAACGAGTCACAAGCGCTGCGAATAAATATATCGAAAGTACAGGATGTCCCAGAAGATGTGAATCGAATTGTAACGGGAGATTCCTTAGATAAGGATCTTTCAAATGTGATAAATAAATAAAATAAAAAATTATGTTGTGTTGTTGGTCAAACTTACAAGATTTTTTTTGGTGCAAAAGAAATACACCAAAAGAATGCTGCGATTTCAAAACTACGTCATTTTTAAAAAAAATCTTTTGTAGTTTGACGAATCAATCCTTCACAAATAATAATAGTGAAAAAAAATTAAAATTAGCCATAAACGAAGCACCTGTAGTTGGAAGTTTGGAAAAAGTCGTACTTTTTAAAAACTTAGAATTTTTATTTTTACGCCAAGGACATATTATTTTTTTTTTAGCACATTTGGAAGGTCCTTTCCTAAGGAATCTCCCGTTACAATTTGATTCACATCTTCTGGGACAACCTGTGTAAAGATATTTAAAATGAGTCTTATCGTAGGCTATGCCAAAGAAAAGTATAATTTGTAGGTTATGTAAACTAACTATTTTTCGTTTGTTTATCTATTATCGTTATTCTATTTGACTAGTTTGTATTGTTGCATCCAAAATCAAAATAAAAATACTATCTATATAGTAAATAAACAAATAAATAAAAACCACATATCGCCTACCTGGATAATTATTGAGGTCCAGGCAACCCCACGTAAAGCAGGACGTAATTTTTATCCACATGATTCACGGAGGGTTAGAGGATTTTCACATAATATCTAAAATAAATTCCTTCTTCAAACGAGGTTTAAAGAAAGTTCTTCTTTCATGGTAGGCAGCGGCTTTGCTGTGTCCTGACATTGCTGAAGTCTATGAGCAGCGGTTACCACTTTCCATTAGGTGGGCCACTTGCTCGTCTGCCACGAAAGACAATAAAAAAAGAAGAAAAAATAAAACAACATAAAAAAGAGTTCTTCTGGATGATAGAATAGTAAAGGAGTTTTTGTTGCGAAATATGGACGTGGTGCTGTGTTCCTATATGTTATTTTCAAATCGTTATCCTTTGACCTGACGACTTCATCCGTCCGCTGTATTAAATTACATTTTCATTTCCCGTTTCAAATATACTTTCTAATACTACGGATGACACTAAACCCATTTAAAAAGAGTCTCAAAGCTTCGATCCCGGTTCTATTTTACAGCGCCACCTGCAGCTAAAGTGATGAAACCTTTTGCCTTTATTCGCACTGTCACGGACAGGCACCAATTATACGTAGTTCGTTTAATAGCCTGTAGTATCAATTAGGCAGCATTCGACTCGGTGTGCTTGGCACAGAGCCAGCGTGTCGCCACTGAATCCCCTCTTACAGTACCACTTGTAGTGAGCTCGCCTATTTTTGTCGTGACACGGGGTAGCTGGAACGCCTCGTCCGTAATGGTGCTGTCACGTAGAATTGATTCAGATTGAGCGTTATAGTGGTGTAGGTATTTCTGTTTTTATTTTTGCTGTAAGGGTTTGTAGAATACAGGCGCGTTTTTTTAATGGGGATAGCTGGTTTGTTCATCAACAATGCAGGAGTTTGAACACGTACTTCACAGTCGACGTTGTTTTACTGAGTACTTTAACGGCATCTCCAGTTACTAGATATGTATAAGAATAGTACATATACATCAGACAAGTAAATAAAGGAGTTAGTTGATTTATACTTAATATATCAACTATGTAAGTAATATAATAATATTACTTACGTACTTAATATAATACTATTACCGTTATACATATAGCATTATATTCAGTATGTGTACAAATCGCGATAATCTAAAACGTTTATTAGTTGATTCAGTACCGAGAAAATTGTATTAAAACTAACATAAATAGGTAATTACGGGTGATGTTCGATCTAATGGCACCACTTACCTTTATCTCTTGAATCTAACCATAATATTCCATGCAGGCAAAACCGCAAGGGGAAGCTAGTGAATCATAAACTTCAAGTTTACACATTGTTGGACCACGTAACCGTTGAACGTAAGAATAACTAATTATGAAGATGAATGAATAATAACGTTTTAGTTTTGACTCGAAATATACAGATTTCCGCGTACAAAAACTTTCTGACGAGCCGAAACACAACTAACACTCATAAATCTCTTTGGCGAAACTTTTACACATTTATATTTATTTGGGAATATATTTTGGCTGTAGCTAAGGCTTGTACGGGATGTAAACATAAATGTTCACGAAAGGTTTAGCTAATTGACTGCACGGTGGGCGCACAAATTGCCGAGTTGGCCGTTGGCCACTTAACACCTGGTGCGCCATTTTGATTTCAGACGTATTTTCCAACTTTCTCAGACGTATTTCTACATGTATTTTGGCTTACCGATATTGTAATTGTTACGTTTTATTACAAGCAAGATTTTTTGCCGGTTATTTGTAGGTAATTCAGAACACTTGGCAGAAGAAATTCGTGTTTCAAACTATCGTTGTAATGAGCCTCCATATTAGCGTCTTTAGTTCTGTTCTAAATATTTATGCGAGAAAGAGTGCAATGAAGATAGGAAGCGTATAGCGACTCAGAGCTTAACCTTAGAATTTGTTCTGAATAAGGAAGTTTCACCCTACGGAAGATTATACGTAAACAATATCACAACTAACAACCCTAAGGTGAGAAATAGCCGGATCCCTTCTGCTCTAGATGGATCGAAGGGACATATCTTACTTGTACTGAATCATACCACACACACAGCTGTAGTCCATGTCTTGATAGCGGGCTGCTACTAATAATTTCTAACAGACAGAAATACCTAATAACACTTTACCCCACTCGGGAATATACAGCATACAATAATAATAATAAGCTTGGGGGTGGCAGTGTCATTTTCAAGGGCATAACTACGGGGAAACCCGCTCCGGGTCTCCGTTTCCACGAGACCCGTGATGGTGAAACCGACGCCGCACCGCTCGACACTCCTAGCCGCTCGCACCGGTGTTGCCCTCTGCTGCTGGCTTGTATGCCTATCGTGGCTATTCAGGGGGCCCATATAGTGAGTCGGCAAGTCACCGTCTATCCATTCGATTGATGCTATTAGAGTATTCAGGGCAGACGCCGTTTTATCATCCATAGTTACCAATATACCAGTCCATCAAACACCCATACCCATAGCCCATATATTAGAATCCATACGTAGCAATAGTCCTACGCCTGCTGCGGCTAGTTCCGCTGTAGGTGTTCCATCCCACCTTTGTTTAAAACTCTCGAAGGGCCTCTTCACGTTGGACCTATGTCTCCGTGTAAGCCTCCCAAAGGGCCGGGTATTTCCCTAACGTATTAGGAATATACCCGTGAAAGAGAAACAAATAAAAATAATATTCTATCACATACACACAACACCATCTAGCCCAAACTAAGCAGAGCTTGTACTATGGGTACTAGACAATGGATACACATACATATATACAATTTTTTTTGTAAATACGTACATATTATACATAGAAACGCCCAGACCAAGACAAATATCCATGTTCATGCACACAAATGTTTGACTTGCGCGGGAATCGAACCCGCGACCTCAGGCGTAGCAGTCGGTTACACTAACCACTACGCCATCGAGGTCGTCAATACGCCTGCACATTCACAGCAGTTGCATTCACCGCTACGCCACATTCATCTTGTAACATAGAAATAACTCTATAACCTTTAAAAATAACACTACGATATCAAAATCGCTTTAATATTATTATAGGTTGAATGTAAAGCCTGAACAACGTGCTACAACTAAACAAGAAGACTCACAACAGCGATACATTATAAACCGCTTACGAGATCTTCTACAAACTAAAAGGGGCTTATGCTACAAGCTTGGTAAAAACCCTTCACCTTCGTTAGCATAGGGTGAGGTTTGAATGAAGACGAGATGAACGAAGCTAAATTTTATTGAACAATGCAATATCTAAATTAAAGAGTATTGGCCATCTGCACAGCGGTATTTTGTGTGGATTTTGAAACTGTATCGATAACTGACGATATAAGGCGAGAATTGATAGGGATTTTTACATTCGTGAGATATTACATATTATTTACGGTAAGTTTCGTGACAAACTTTGTTTTTAGTACTAGAAGGAAATACTAGGAAATCTAGAAATAAATCGATTACTTGAAACTGTCTTTAGTCGCAAAAACGATATGGACATCATGGAGTGACTAGCTCCGTCGATACTCGTTACTGCGTCTGTTTAAAGAGTTTATTTTTGTTTTATTCACGTATTACGTCAATAGTCCAAAAAAGAAAAGACTGTAAAAGAATAGTATTTTTTTTACATTTTTGTGTAAATTTTTGGAATTACAACAGTATAACTCACTTCATTCACACTTCGACGAGTAATAGACGCGTAGAAAGAATATTACAATATAAAGGACGATGTTGTCAAAACTTCGTTTCGCTCATCTCAGCTACAATAAAGCCAGCCGCCACCAAGCCGAGATTGTATCGCAAGTCTGATAAAAACGGTTCACCTTTCGGTTCGCCGCTATAAGTTTGAATTATATCAAACTACTTAGATATAATTCAAGCGTAATATTAAGCCTTTCAAGTTTTTAGAGAACTTTGAAGATTGGCTACAGTCGTGGAAATGTGACCGTTGGGGTCAAGAGCCTTCAAGTTTATTGCCCTTAGATGCTGTAGAAATAATATTGAAGACACCTGACCACTAAGGGACATTATAAAAATCTGTTACTGTCGCATCAGTCTCTTATTACACCTAATAGAGACATGATTTGCTTTTCTATACTAACGTTATAAAGAGGAAAGATTAGATTTTTTGATTGAATGTTTGAATGTTTGTTTCTTGGTTTGTTTGTGAGTATTTAACTCAAAAATTACACAACCGATTCTGAAAATTCTTTCGCTATTTGAAAGCTAGATTATCACCGAGTAACATAGGTTATACTTTATTTAAAAAACATAGCCTAGCCTTCTTTTACGCGAGCGAAGCCACGTGCAATATAGTGAGTAAAAATAGGTGGAAGAGACTGCCGTAATGTTTGGTGATGGCACGTATGAGGCGTCTCGGTTTAGGAAACACTCCTCTCTTACTGGAAATCGGCCTAAGACTGTTGTCGAGCACTGTTAAAGATCCGGAGGCTTCCTTACCTTCAGGAACCAATAAAATATTATACTTCTCAATTTATGGCAAAAAATGTTATTTCATCTATCTATGAGAAAATTTTCAGTGCCAATCAATGAGTACACCTGGATGCTTACTGAGGCTCCTGAGGCTTGCTCCCTATTACATAAAACCTAAACGCAATACGGGGAAAGAATGTGAGATCTCTGCTTATACCGTTAGAGTTAAATAGTCATACCTTTTCTATTTTTGAAATAGACAACGCCTGCATTTGGAATTATTCATGTGTCCCGGGGGACTTTACAGACATTCAAACAACAGTCACAAAGAAAACCCAGACTCGGAAAAACTATTTACAGATCACACAATTTTTCGTCCCGGGTGTGGTCGAACCCACGAGGCGAGGTGACCAATTAAACCACTACGCCATCCATGCAGTCATTATCATGTTAATTTTAATGAAATTTTGATGCAAATATCTTTTTCACATAAAGCAAAATATCCTATCAAGATATGTGATCTCTTAGAATATTTACGATCAATCATCATTAATCCTCAACAAAGGAAATGACGTAACAGTAACGTGTATCCGGCGGAAATGATCGCGAACAATAACGATAATCCGCGGAACTAAAACTCATGATCATTTACATATTCAGTTAAAGCGAGCCGTCGTAAATCTTATGAGCGCGGGCTGTTCGCGACGCGATTGTTGCCGACTGTTTTAGTGGTTTTTAAGAGAAATGTTACTTTTATTTAGATGTCATTTGTATTTTAATCGAACACTGAAGCTATTTGTTCATGTACATACATAATCTGACGCCTATATCCCAGAACAAGTAGGCAGATGTGTATAGTCGGCCAAAAATGTGGTCTTCTTGATTTCCCTTTGCAATAATATTATGACAATAATAACTTTTAAAATTTCGCGTTGCATGATATTTTATAATATGTAACGGGTATTAACGCGATCATGCATAATGTTTACCTTTTATAGGCTTGACGTTTCGACCAGGTTACACCGGCCGTGGTCACAAGCTGACTGGTGCTGCGATGTCATGTCTCCGTTTTGAGGCAGAAGAATTTTAATTCACCCTCACTTTTGGCATATTTTTGTTTGTCCATGTACCGTCACAAACTACACTCACGGTATCCCTATTATGTATGCTAGCCGTCGTGTCCGTATTCTGTGAATTAACGGACTGTGCAAAACAGCGAAGTTGCGTATTATTATTATGACAGTGACATTGCTCTCTTTATCATATATTACATTTACGTCATGCAATGTGTCAAATTAGTAAAGTCAACCGTAGCGGTAATTAGATCTCACAAAGACTTTTATCAAAGCCGGTGTTGCAAATGTTTCCCCTATATTTCTTAATAGGGAGCAAACTTATTGGCTGGTAGAAGCCAACTATTCAGCACTGGCACGAGCACTGGTCCAGACTTCGTGCTAGAAAAAATACTTAACAGTAAAACTCAACAATTCTTTGCCTCTGCTGAAATTGAACCCAATACTTCATATACAGCAGTCACATTCAGTACCAAGCAAGTCAAACCCTACCCTTGCGCTACCAAGACAGTCAAAGTCTCCGTCCAAACAAAGTATTTAAAATAAAACTATAAAGATATTTAGTATATTTAATTTTACTTCTTATCAATATGTAACCCTTTACCATCACCAGAACACTGCATGTGGCAATTTTACCAATCATTACTTTGACGCAGCAGGTTCGATGATGCTTTACCTGCCGGAAGAAATAACATATTTGCATTTAAATATAAACGCAAAAGAAGTTATTTAGATGCCATCATTGGTATAAAGCATATTATCTTCTGTTAATGTTAACAAAAAATATCACACTAATGATGGGATTCTTCTTCCAAAACTGTAATTACTTCATCGGCAATAGCATATCTCTTATAAATGCTAAGCAATTAAAATTGTTATCCATTTCTGTGTTTAATAATTTTCTATTGTTGTTTTCATTATACTGTTCACACATAAATGGATCCTACTTTATAAAAAGTAGCCTAGAGTTTCTTGCAAGTTTTTTTCATGGGTCCTACACTTCTGCTTTGTTGAATGTGGCAACGAAACAAAGGTGACTAAATATAAATACCCTAGTAAAGTTTAATTATTTTAACTTTGACGTTCATAAGTATTACATTCTGACCTAAATGAATAAAAGTTAACTTTTGAAGTTGTTTTACAAAAGATATTATACCAATTATAGGATGCTTCTTCCAGTATTTTTCTATCTTTCTTATCTTTTAACTTTATTTTTTCTTTCTTCTATCTAACTTTTTAACGAGTATCCTTCTATTTTTCTTATCTTTTTACTTTATTTTTTTCTTTCTTCCACAAATAGATAGACATAGCCAGACAAATCGGCCGTGAACAGTCCGCCTTGCTCTGATGGCAGTTAGTCAACGTCTGTGCTTGTTCGGAATTGGTAATTAGTCCACATGTCTCGTTCACCGTATTCCATGCTACTGTTTCTTGCTACCATTCTAATGTACGCCATTAAATTGAGCGGAAAAGCTTCGGATTTGGTTACTTTTGTTTTAGTCTTACCAACAGATTTATCTATGTATGTTGACTAGATTACGTACGCTACTACTTCCCAGCCACCATTCAAGGCAGGAGAAGGCATACCGTAAAGAAAGGCTGCCACTTACTGTTGATCTTGTGACAAAAGGTCGCGTTTTATGTGGTTGATCGTGGGGTCTCAGTTTTGATTATTAGTTTGGATCAGAAAATGGCGTCTGGAAATACGCATGGTAAATGGTAATAGAAGTACCCTAACATAAAATGTAGTTTTGTAATTTTTTTGCCTGCTCTTTGGTTGCAGGTTTTGTTAGATATTGGAGTGGATTATGCATAAATAGTCACACCAATAATTAATCAAAAATATTCGGATATTTTGAAGTGACTACATACTTTAAGAGATCGAATCGATTACAATATTGCATCGAGGAGAATGTTAAAATAAATAATTTAAAAATTATTTAAACAAAATTAACCGCTGAATTATGAATTCCGTTAAGTTTAAAATTGTTCCACTTCAATTCCCAGCAGTCGAGTGATACTCTTAGCTTAAAACAATACTAAGACCGCTATTATATTTGCAATCTTAACCGCTTGTTCATTTGATCTTATCATGAAGCATTGTTTAAGTATAACTGAATATATCTTAAAGACTAACCACAGTGACGTCACACCGCAGGCTTTCGTCTGACAATCTGAGCGCTTACTGGCTTCAAAGCTTAATTAAGGGTCGCGTCGTCCAAAAACAGTAATGTTTTGCTAATGCCCCATCTCACGTTCACTGGGAGAATAGGATTATTCCGTGACGGTATTGGAACGTTACGGATAAGACCCGGATCATTGTAACGTAACAGAAGTGAATGATCCGGGTACACTTAGTTTTTGTGGTTTGACATGTTTTTGTTTTTTTCTTATCTACGTAGAATAGGCAAAAATATATGGTATTTTCTACACAAAATCTTGTAGATTCATATTTTAGAACTTGTGTTATAAAATGCCAAAATGCAATGGCGATTATAAAAGGGTGACTGCGAGTTACTTGCAGCTATCTTTCTAAATCTCAATCTAGCTTTTAACCTAATTTTTTAACCTAATTGTAACTGCGGTAAGTTTAGAAATTGCACTAAAGTATAGGTCATAAGTATTACAATGTAACCTTCATAAATAATTGTTGACTTTAGCATTGTCACACATGAAGTGTTTGGCAACTTTTGTTTTTATTTAGTAATGACATAAAGTAAAGTTTATGACCTTTTTGACATTTTGCACGCCAACATTGGCTCCCTTTGATGAATAAAAATACAAATAATAACAATAACGATCAGGCAGGCTGTAAGCTTAATTGTCACATTTTTTGATAAAAACTATGGAAGGTTATAAAGATATTATACGTATAATATTGTTTACCCATATTTATTCCACTTTAATAATGTGGACCAGCCTATATTCACGACTGAGTTTATATTGCTTGCATTCACAAGCCGACGCATTATGTATGATAACTTTTAAACTTTCGCGTTGCATGATATACATATAATATGTAACGGGTATTAACGCGATCATGCATAAGCTTGTGACCACGGCCCGTGTAACCTGGTCAAAACGTCAAGCCTATGAAAGGTAAACATGCATGATCGCGTTTATATCCGTTACATATTATATAAATATAATTATGTATGAACTGATTATTACACTGTATAATTACAATGGATCATCACAGCTACAATTACGCGTAACACAGTTCACAAAGCAATACATTAATTAATACATAAATTAGTTAGTATTATAACTCAGGCGGATTGGACCATTCGCCTCTAATTTCATGTCTCGTTAGCCACTAATAACCTATAACAAATTCATAACTGTGTTTACTCGCAGATCAATTAGTAAGGCAACTCGCGCTCAATGATTATTCGAATTAAATTTGATTATTCGATGAGTCAGATGTAATAATGTTGCAATAAATATATGAACATTCGAATTCGAATTGGAATCTTTGAATAATAATTATTTTATAGTATAGGTATTAAGTAAACGTAGTGTAGGACGCCCTCCAACCAGGTGGGATGCGGGCTCGACAATCGTGTCGCAAATTGGACCTGCGGGCTCGACAATCGTGTCGCAAATTGGACCTGCGGGCTCGACAATCGTGTCGCAAATTGGACCTGCGGGCTCGACAATCGTGTCGCAAATTGGACCTGCGGGCTCCACAATCGTGTCGCAAATTGGACCTGCGGGCTCGACAATCGTGTCGCAAATTTTAATCATGTGGAATTTGATTACCCAGGTGATTTGAAGAAACATAATAAATAAATTGAAATCATGTGGAATTTGATCACTTGGAACTTTAGTCACCCAGGTGATATCACCTGGGTGACTAAAGTGGAATAATCCGCTATTTATGGGTTTGCATCTATAGCAATGCTATGCGTCTATCTAGTCTATCATATATCATTATATATCGTCTATCTATCGTTATGCCAAGTACATAATATATGAAAGAAGAAAGAAAAGAAAGAAAGAAAAATGTTTTATTTGCATCTCCATATATACATAATTTTAAAAACAATATTAGATAATACAATTAACCCGAAAACGGTACATGGAGATCAAATTAGGCAACTGCGTCAGCTATTGTTGCAGTATAGACTGCAACGCTGGTATTCTCGCAGGCCTACTAACAATAATTTATTAATATAGATCAATGCATAAAAAAGTAAAACATATAAAACATGAGATAAAAATAATAAATATAAACTTAAACAATATATTTATTTATACTATATTTATTCATACATAAAAGTGTATATAAATATATACATGTATATATAGTAATATATGTATATGATTATTATTTATTTTACTTTCATATTTCAAAAGGACAACTTCCGCACTACGAATAATTCTTGTGTCGCGGGAGATTTCACAATCATTCAAACAACGGACATAAAGAATCACCCAGACTCGAAACAATCATTTGGAGATCACACAATTTTTTGTCCCATGTGGGGATCAAACCCACACCACTCGACGCAGTGGCAGCGGCGAGGCGACCACTTAAACCACTAAGCCATCCGTGCAGTCGAAAATTTGCGCATATTGCGTTAATTAGGTTACTTATCCCAGCTTACATACTGCTGCCCTCGTTATACACAGATTTCCTCTCGGCATGAGTACTTCTTTGCAAACTGTCCTCTCAGCACGTTGGCATAATCTTTCCCACGTTGTTGCCAAATTATACGCTTAAACCTTCCTCATTAATCACTCTGTCTATTGGTAAAAACTGATTAAAAATCCGTTTAGCAGTTTTTGAGTTTATCGCGAACAGATAGATAGACGCGGCAGGGGACTATGTTTTATACATACATACATAGATTCACGCCTGTTTCCCAGAGGGGTAGGCAGAGACTACGGATTACCATTTGCTACGATCTTGACACACTTCTCTGGCTTCATTCAATTTTATAATATGTAGTGAAGAAAGCCTAATCCCAACAGTATAACAGTTTATAAATAGAATAGATAACATTATACGATACCATTATAAATATTATATACAATGGCTGCCAAGGTCTACATTATTCTTATAGCAAAAAAAATGGGGCCGTCTTTGGGGACTGCCGATAGAAGTGAAAACTTTAATCCTTGTTCATAAACACTTCTTTATAAACCAAATTATAAACCAAAAATAATTCTAAAATGGAAAGCGTTCGGTGGCGATGACGCGACTTCTATGATTTTTGTTCACCCAAGAAGTGCTCAACGCGCCTAAAGAACTTTTCACTTCAATAATACAATGTTCATGAAAATGAAAAATGCGAAATATGTTTATTTCTGGCTTCTTTTTGTTACCCACATTAGATTTTCCTGTGTCGTGGAAAAAGTTCATGCACATATCATTCATAAATCCTTCAACATTTATGAAAGCTATGTCATTTCATTAGCCGGTACATTACTACCCGTCTCCCTCCCTCTTCAATAGCTGATATTTATCACAACATCCACGTCACTAAGACCGAGTCAAGTCCAACCCTCTATGATTCCGCTGTGCTACAAGAAAAAACAGTTAAAAGCCTTTGTCTCAAAGCTACCGAATTAAATTAGTATTTTTTGATGTGCTCAAATAGGACATTTTGTACGAAGGCACTGAATTATACCACCCCATTTGATAATAAACTGTATCCCTACCAGATAGGGTTGAGTATGGTTTAAAAGAATAACTCGACCTCAAAAATCACAATGGAGAAAAATATTTGCTTAAGAATACTTCAAGCTCAATCAGAATATCTGATTCCAACATTAAAAGATCTGAGCTTATTTTATAAGGAAGATGAAACGACTCGAATAACCTCGAGTAGTGTGCTTTGACGTTAATAAGAGACTTTTGATACGAGGAGAACATTCTAGAATAAAATTTGGCTAAGTTCTTAATAGAGTGAGGCATGGAGCAAAAGAAATCCCGATTCAAGTGATGCAAAGCTTTTATAAGTGGGGTCATTGGGACCTTAACTGGGGACGTACTAGTTTGATGTCTTTTGAAAAAAACTAGTGAGTTAAAAGGGGGGTTCATTTTTATTATAATCAAAATATATGACGTAAGTACTTGCCTTTTTAAAAAGGTGAGGGCTCCTTAATTGTGCTCTTAAGATTTAATGTATAAACCTTGTAGAAATGCAGGATTATACATAGTATGTTAAATAAATAATTGGTATGAAACTAGACTTAATGGAAGAATATAAGTATTGTTCTGGATTTTATTGCCATTTTAGGTAAATTGCTATAGGACTTATCTATCACAGCCTCAGCTTGGCATTGGGCGATTGGCTAGACCATAAATTAATACAGTGTGAGTTTTCATAAAGTGCACATAATATGAAAATGAGTGAAACTAGACATCATTTTATTGCTAGGAAAAATAATAAAAAAATAAAAAATAATATTCTTCGATTTATACCTATTTATATTTTTTCTTTAGTAGTTATGGACCTTGTACCAAGGAAACCTTGTAACTTTTGAACCAGGTGGTTAATCGTGTTGAAACGAAAACAGTAATAATACACAATGTGTAGACAATAACGACGGTATACTATTCACATCCAAAAAAATACCGGTGGCATAAAAATAAGGAACATGTTAGACCAAAACTGAGTTTCGTACAATGTTTTTTTAAACATTGTTAAAAAACTCAAGAAAACGTTGCCATTACCCCTAGTTTTTGTTAATTGGCATTAATTTGTATCTAATAAGCTTTAAAACAACATAAAAACCACACCTGTATCCCAAACAAAACAGTTTTTATGAAGGGCTAAACAAAGACCTTGCCGCCACCACGTGCATCTTTTTTCTAAAATTGCAATATCTATCTCATGTATGTTCATAGAAGATTGGCTACTACTGGACTTGGACCAAGTAGAGATCTTCGCGAGGCGTGCGCGTGAACTGCATGATTTGTTTGCTGATCCAAATATCAGTACAAGACGATTAGCAATGGCACATGGCATATCGCAAACTTCTGTGTGGCGCATTTTAAAGAAAGAAGGTCTACATCCCTATCACTATCAGCGAGTGCAACATTTGCATGAAGGAACTGACGCAATCCCAAGGTGTGTTATGTCCGCATGGATTCAGAGACAAACAAGAGATAACCCAGTGTTTGCAAAAACTATTCTTTGAATGGATGAAGCCCACTTTACAAGAGATGGTATTACAACCTGCAGAAATTTACATTTTTGGAGTCTTAAAGGAGAGAACCCGAAGCTAAAAAGAAACCTGCAAGAAACTAACGGCCACTCTTTAAGTTGGCAATCTATACTAATATTATAAAGCTGGAGAGTTTGTTTGTTTGTTTGAACGCGCTAATCTCAGGAACTACTGGTTCGATTAAAAAAAAAATTTTAGTGTTGGATAGCCTATTTATCGAGGTAGGCTATAGGCTATATAACATCACACTACGATCCACGGGGGCGGCGCAGTATCGATAAACGCGGGTGAAGCCGCGGGCACATCTAGTCCTCTTATAAAATTGTTATAAGTGAAAATTTTTAAACTGTTACGTTACTGTTGTTGCGTAACAGTTTACGGTTACGTAACAATTCTCATTTTATTGTTGAACCAGCTGTAAGTTTACTAAACTTGAAAATAAAAATAAAATAATTCTGCCAATATAATGATATACATGAATCTTTATTTTAATCTGTTATATCAAAGAACTCACATTTGAATTTATTTTTACCTTGTCTTCAGGGTATAAACCATAGAAATATAAAAATTATATCTATGGTATAAACATAGTTTCGAAGTAATTGAATTGAATAGTAGAGAGGATAGCTGACAACTGGAAGAGATTATTGTATGATTGCAGTCGACAAGTACAATGGCAGCCGCGGGCTATTCGTAGAAAATTAATTTATTCATAACAAGTTCGATGTAAACGGCAATGACCTCGAACAAAAGATATTATAAGCGAGGGATTGTAAAGCAACGGAGCTACAAAACTACCTTAATGCTCGATAGATGGCGTTAGTAGAAAAATTAGATCGCGCTATGGTTTCGTTACCGCGGCACCTATAAATAACCGCGGAGCGCCCGTTCGAGTTAACTTTGCGCAGAGGCAATATCGTAACCAATGAGGTTAATCCGAGGTGCGATTATTGCTAGTTGAAAACTTTACCAATACCCCGCCGTGTGGACGTGAAATACCGTCCGCTATGGCAATTTTTGAATGGCCGTGATGGCCTGATATACTGAAAATAGCGCGCCCTCTGGCGGCCTTCTAACTAACTAAAGGGAAGATAAGGGATTTGTCTAGTGATTTCCACAAGTGAGATACAATTTTCTTATTAGTTTTGGTTCATTATTAAATATTAATATTATACTGTTTCTATGGAGCGCCTACCACATTCGATTGTGGTGATTAAAATATAATCCAGATTAACAATCTTTAAGGATCTTTCTACAAAAAGATTTTAAATTGGTAAAAATTATATTAATGTGTGTTGCCTTTATTTATTGAGAAAACAACACAAGCTTACAGTGTTACACCAAGGCGCTTATATGTTATGTCAAATAGGGTTTTACAGTATTATTTCATTAAAATACAATTTAATAATATACAAAATAATAACAGAATAAAATTAGCAAGAAAATATAATACAGTTAAATGTCAAAAGGTAAATTACATCTTAGAATAATAATTAATTAAAACTTATACAATTAGGCATTATTTAAATATGTCATTACGTGATTGCTAAATAAATAAGGCCTATCAAAAAATATGTCTGCATCTGGATATTTTTTCAATAAATCATTTATTAAATCAATGACTTTTACAGTAGGGCTATTATTAATTTTTGTAATATGCCAGGATGGCGGATACGCGAGAAGTTGGCGTTTTCGTCTACCACAGCCACGCAGGTAATTGTCCGGCACATAGAAACAAATAGTCTCCCACACCGATGGATTGTCCACGTTGCCAATTAACATCAAATAATAATGCATTATGAGCATGCCTATATTTCCATCTGAGCTCTAGAGTATCCAATCTCAGAAACAAATAGAGATGGATATAGAAAAGGATAGTATCCATGTACGTTTAAAGACGTATCTTGCAAATTTACGTTGAATTTTTTCGACCATTAATGTGTACAAATTTTCTTGAGGAGCCCATATAATCGCGTTATATTCCATAATCGCGTTATATTCCAATTTGCTACGTACATATATTATGCATTATAGAGTAATTTTATGAAATGAATATTGTTAAAATATTTATTTATACCTACTATAGTTATCCCAAATTATAAAAACGTTTATATTTATTTTGAAATAATGTTTATTTCGACTGACTTACGGATTTAACGGGCATCTTCTTCGATCAAATATATCTAAATATAAATGGTATATTTGATCTATGGGCATCTTATTACTTGGATTCTCTACGTCTCGGAGTCTTTACGTGTCCGTTTAATAACAATAATCACATTGACAATACAAGCAGCGGTGCGGTACCCCGCAAACAAACGGAATTATTTATACTAGCGATCGCCTAGTGTTCGAAATTCGACCAAAATTTGCCTGTAAGATATTGCTGATATATGTCATGTATATTGATATATGTAACCATAGTTACGCGCTTCGACTGCGTGTGTCAAATGCATCGTTGTGTGCGTGTAGTGTTTTTCATTAATTTAATATATTTCCAATGCATATTTTATATAAATATTAGGATTCGCCCCTTCTCCACATAAACTTTAACTGTGCCAAATTTCATACTCCTCCGTCCGCGCAATTGTCATAAATAATAATAATAATAATAATTTATTTATTTCAGAAATCTGGTTCCATAGTCAACATATAAAAATCATAACATAAAAATAAAATTAAGAATCACAATAGTATATAATAAATATTATTTCATTCAATTTCATTAAAAATAAATAAATAGGCTAAAATTAATTATTACATTAGTTAAAATAATACATGTCATAAAAATTTAATCAAAATAAGTAAAAAGACATGTCATAACATCAGATAAAAATAAAAATAAATAAATAAAACATCAAAATCAATCAAATTTATTAATTTAAAATTGTGATGAAGTTTATCACAATTTGAAATTAATAAGTTAAGCAATAATAATAGCTAAAAAGGGGTACAAAGTTTTTGCTTCACGTATTAATATATAGATTATAATGTGCCAATTAAAGGCAGGTGTTTCCAGTGTAAAGAATTACATGTTTATCCTTTTAGAGTTAGCTAAGCTTATTGCTATAAATATGAATTTGTTCGAGAAATGCTTTGAAAATCTTCCTTTGAAATTTAATAGATGTAGATAAAGAAACAATTTGCCGTTCCGAACGTGATGATGATTCAGTAATAGCCCACTTTGTAACTTATGGATATGTACTTATTTATTTGCATGTACAAACGCAACAATCATACAAATTTTGAGAGTAGTAGAGCCTCGATTACAGCATGAATGGGTCGGCGGTCTACCCTCTCACAGAATATCGACGTGAAATACCAATATTCCTACTGTTGTGTTTCGTTCGGTGAATGAGAGTGTCGGAGGCCCAATCACCCCCTTTTCCCCATCCTGCCCCTTCTCCTTCCCATTTCCTTTCCTAAAGGGTCGGCAACGCGCAAGTGATGCCTCTGGCGTCACAGGCGTTCATAGGCTACAGTGACCACTTACCATCAGGTGGGCCGTATGCTTGTTTACCACCTTAGTTGTATAAAAAAACCTACTAACTATTATAAGAAAAACAAAATAAAAAGGGATATGTGGTTCCGTTGATCTAACATTTGAACAGCAAAAATAATTTTAATCTCATTTTAGTTATAACTAGCGGACCCGCCCCGGTTTCGCACGGGCAGTACAAAACATTAAAAAATTAAACATCTAAACCTTCCTCATGAATCACTCTGTCTATTAGTGAAGACAGCATAAAAATCCGTTCAGCGGTTTTTGAGTTTATCGCGGACAGAGAAACAAACTATGCGGGGGACTTTGTTTTATATGTAGTGAAGTAATGAATCTTTCTGAAGCGTAAGGGTGTCTTATTATGCTTCGGCAATCGTTCTAAAAAGCTAAGCACACCGTTGAACAAATAGACTAGTTTAAAGGTTTCACAGATTGATACGCGACTACAAGCGCCTCGAACTGCCTCGAAGAATATAGCAATGAATATTTTACCCAGAGAAGTAATCAAAAAAGAAATCGGCATCGTTTTTATCGTACCCAATTACGTTTGAAAGTATAACAGCTGGGAATAGCACTAACAATAAATACAACATCCCAGCCCGTTCCAATTTTAGGCTACAGATCCCTTTCTCAATTGAAAAACTATAGCCCTATTTAAATAAATAAGTCTCTTCTAGAAATAAACTAACGCACTGATTCAGCAGTTGAAGACAAAAAGAAAGGATACAGCTGTAGCCAGTTTTATTTAAATCGTCCCCATTTTTAATTCAGTGTTTACAAAGGTAGCCTATTTTACGAAAAAGGTTGGCAGCTTTACGCGCCATTTCACTCACTGGTTTATTCCCTACACCCGTGGTCCTCGAAAACAAGGGCTCTTTACAAATGACAGAATAAAATTTAAACTAGCCTCTACTATGAGTCGCTTTTTTACTGCTAGCGAGTGTAGTATATATTTAGAGGAATTAAGGTGTCCCGCAAGCCTTGTATTGCATATTTAATTAACTTCTGAAACGTCCATGACTCCTACGGTGGAGTCATGGACATTGAAGTCGTAGCGCGTCTGTGACCCATACGGGGGAGTCAAGAATCTTTAGTATTTTTTTCGCGACTAATCACAACGAGTTTTCTTGACTCGATTTTTTTTATGAGTCCTTTTATTTTCCAAGAGTCTACATAATGATAGTTGTATCAAATTATTTTCTTTACATGGATATGTTCTTCTTCATTACAAAAGCAATGCCAAGAAAACAATTAATCTGCATTAAGCTGTAGACAACTGCAGCTGCTGACTGACTTGATATCACGGATGGCGTAGTGGTTTAAGTGATCGCCCCGCCACTGCCATTGCGCCAATTGTCGTGGGTTCGAACCCACACGGGACAAAACTTTTTATAATCCACAAATTATTGTTCGGAGTTTGGGTGTTCTTTGTGTCCGTTTGAATGTTTGTAAAGTCCCCCGCGACACAGGAACTATTCCTAGTGCGAGATTTGTCTTTTTAAAAGAACAAAAAGTAAATAAACGGGACACATGAACAAGAATACTGCCGTCCAGTTTAGAGTCCAGACATACTTACTGTAGTGACTGAAATAAAGAAAATGGTGGTACAAATCCAGTTCGGGCCAGCATTTAATAAAAAATCCCAATTGATACATTGCTTTGTTTAAATCCATTCAACGGTTTACGCTTGATTATGTAACAAACATTCAGATGTCTTATATTATTATATAGTAGGATAATTTGGTTACTAACTTGACTCCCCGATTTCAATCCATGTGGGTTCAATTAGTTAAACTTCATATCAGAATTTTTTTTTTTTTTTACCATACAAGCAAACTAGTACAAATGCTGATCACTTGATAAGCACTTGGTTATAAAAAATTCTACAAAACACTTTTCAAGTTGGTAATAAATTGTGTATTCAATCGAACGAGCAGCCGGATAAAATAAAAAGAATAAGAATATCAGCAAGGCATAACAGAGAGTTTAAATTCCTTATACATAGTGTCATAGCTCAGTGGGGAGACCAACAGACTGCAATGCAGAGGGTCTCGGGTTCGAACCCACGTCGCGCACCTCTGACTTTCGGAAGTTATATGACTTTTCGAAATTATGTGCGTATTGATTGACAATTATCGCCTGCTCCGTGCCTTGGAGAGCACGTTAAGCCGTCGGTCCCGGCTGCCATAAACATCTATGGCAGTCGTTACTGGGAAGTCAGTGCTCTCAAATATCCTGACACTGGTGTAGCCTTAGGGTATCGTTAGCCTTCAGGTTCCGGAGGTCAGGTGGCAGCCGCTCCGTGTTAAAACTGATATCCAGTCAAATCCAGTTAGACTAGAAAGCCGACCCAAGTGACTTGGGAATAATAAAGGCTAGGGAGAAGAAGGTATAGTGTCATGCCTATATTAGCGAAAAGCTAAAGGCTTACTTTTTGCCTAGTATGGTTTTTAAAACGGGGAATAAATGGCTCTTTAGTCACAGTTAGGTTCTAAGTATTTACATTCTACTATAGTAAGCATATCCATATTTATGGTATGGGCACAGAAGAAATAATCGTAAGAGTAATGTTCATGCGCACAATATTTTTATAGATACGATCCCGTCGAGCCACAAAGGATTAAGTAGTTATACCCTTGTACAATGCTTTTAACAATAAATTTATATCTTTACTCCTACAAGTTTGCCCAAATAATGTTTTACTGCTCAAAGAGGCGAGCGTGTTATTTACGATGGAAATGTCACAGTACTGAGAGAAAACACCGTATAAAAGTTTATTGGAGGGTATTTGACAAAAATATGGCATTGTGGTGCTCCGCAAATAGGAGATCGTTTAGCTCAATGCAGTTTGTTTGAAATGTTTTGGCTCTTTTGCACTGAAATTTATGTCTCTCTCTATACCTACTATGTGCTTAGTTTAGTAGTTTTAATGGTGGTTCGTTTCGACAGTATAGATTTTAACACGACTGCCAATGTCATTAATATTTAAGAGGACACAATCATGTACTCGTATAAAGCCTGAAAGCAGATATTACAATCTTGAAAATCTAAATTCCATAGAATATTGTCTTCTGTTTACGCGAATGTTATTCATTGAAATTAAACTACTATATACGGATTTTATCGCGTTGTTTATTTGACACTTTATTACATAATTTTGAAACAGTTACACTACTATTACTATTAAACTTTACTAATGTTTAAGCTAATTAAATTATTGCATCTATTAAAACTATTTATATTTATGTTTACACTTTGCCCGACGTTTCGGTTGCTTTTCAGCAGCCATGATCACGGGGAGACTAAGATGGTAGTTGTCTCAATGTTCCAGTGCAGTTATTTCAAAGTACCCGAACATAATTTAATCATTGTTGTTTCTATTTACGCAGAATGAGCTTAATATAGCGCATACGACTGATTTATGCACAGTTTTGTTGGGGCCGTTTTTCGAGCGACGATTGGTATATTTGATCGATGCATAGATGTGCTTAGAATAACTTTTAACAACAAGTATTTTTATTTATTTAATCGTGTACTCAATAACACACTAGCTTCGCACGTGTAGTACAAAACCTTAACAAATTACACGTCTAAACCTTCCTCATGAACCACTCTACCTACTAGTGAAGATCGCATGAAAATCTGTTCGGTAGCTTTTGAGTTTATCGCGAACAGACAGACAGACGCAGCGGGGGAGTTTGTTTTATAATATGTAGTGATGATAATCATCGGCGCAAAAAGAAGATGCGAATTCTCTTATATTGCAGTTTAAAATCTACAATTTATTAAAAATATTATCCTTGGTTCAATTCATAATCTCACCATAATCTTAAGATTAAATCTTCACAATACAAGTACTCACAAAAATCATACCATAATGAAAAAGTTGTTGTTGATACCAACAAAATGAGAAAACATTATCAATAAAATCTTATTTTCCCTTATTAAATACAGCTTTAAGAAAATAATCAGTCTTCGTTCACGACTCAATACATCGCAAATTCTATACGGGTCGCGCTAAGGACATACCCTATATATACAATATAACCCGAATGAATTTACAAGTCACGCTCGACCCATCATAGTGGCAATTCGAGAGGCAATACAAATTAGCCGAGTAATAAGATGCCGTGCCATCGCAAAATATCGGACATTTTTACTTATCCAGTAAACGTTAGGGTGACTACACATGATGAAAAATTCTTGGTATGTTGTGGATTTGGTGTTGTAATATCGGTTGTAGATTTATTCGCTTGATCAGGCCTGGTATGTTGGCTAGCTTCGGAGATTCTAACGGCGCAATATATCTTGGATGCAATGTTCAGACTTAAGACTGAAGACAATATTGGATCACAAAAAGACGGCGAACTGCTTTTAAAGTTTTTAAAAATATTGATTAGTTTGTCTATTTTCTTTTACTGCTTAAGTTAAATGAAACCACTACATATTATAAAACAAAGTCTCCCGCCGTGTCTGTCTGTTTGCGATTAATTCAAAAATTACATAACGGATTTTCATGCGGTTTTCACCAATAGATAGAGTAATTCACGAGGAAGGTTTAAGTGTATACTTTGTTTAAGCTTTGTTTGTACTTCCTGTGCAAGCCGGGATGGCTCGCTGGTCTTCTTTACATGCTTTTGTATTTATGATACTTTAAGCCTACGTGGTTTAACGATTGGAAAATCTTACTCGGAGTTTTGAAACGAAATGATAAATTATGACATCCTTACTTAAATTATCAGGCAATTGCAAATCTGGCAATTTGAATCTTATTGTTGCTTGATAGAACACAAAATGAATAAAGGTATGTATAGATAGTATTTTCTAATTTCTAAAGCAGTAACATAAACGTTTTCTACAAGAAACTAACATTTGATTTACAAATAGTGGTACAGAGTCTGTTTATATTCATTTCAGTAATTGCAAATTAATATTATTAGCCCTAGTTTCATTTCCTGCAACGAAAGTGTTCTTGAAGAATATTCTCATAGTCAACCCTCTCACAAATAGTAAACTTCATTTAGCTAATGACTTTGAAGTTTGTAAACACTACTTTGTGTTATCAAAGAAAAGTGGTTTTCAGCTTGCATAGAAACAACACAGTTTGCAGAAAATATTGCTATCGCTACCGTGAGTTGTCTTTTAGATACTAAATTATGAAAATGAAGGCTTATTCATTTTGATTTTCGAATATTATTATGGAGGAAGACTAACTTCTTTACCGTTTCTAGTCTCCCGAAAAGCGTAAAAAGCGTATTTTAATGCATCCCGCTCTACTCTGCAGCGTGGTGCGAACATTTGCCTAATAACTGTTTCCGCTGCCAAAACGAAGGGAAAATATACGGAATGACAAAATTTCATTTGGCCAATGTCCAAATGTTTGCCTTGGGGAATCTCTGAACATTTACCCTAATATATTAAAGAGCAAGGTGAAAATTAAATTAGTTTGTAGAAAACGTTGGATTTTTGTGTTCTTCTTTAATTAGATTCTTTGTAATGAGCACGCTTTTATCGAAATATTTGGAATTGGAGTAGAAAAGGTAGATGCAGTTATGCAGTAAATCTTTATATATATGTATAAATCTTCTGTGCGTGTGTTTGTAATTAAACTCCTCCTAAACGGCTGGACCGATTTTGATGAAATTTTGTGTGTGTGTTCAAGTGGATTCGAGAATGGTTTAGATTTGGTTTTTTATTTTCTTTGCGTTTGTACAGGACAACATCTGTGGGGACAGCTAGTATATTATATATATTTATTTCAATGCTTTGAATAAAACCCAAGGCCTTATAATATGCTTTTTTTCTTTATTTAAGGAGCTTTGTCACAATATGACTATGTCGCTCCATCATAGCCAACGGATGTATTATTACAGACTTTCCATAATTTTGTTATACATATAATATGTATAATATATTCTACCACATACATACAACACCATCTGGCCCAAACTAAGCAGAGCTTGTATTATGGGTACTAGACAATGGATAAACATACATATATACTTTTTGTTTGTAAATACATACATATTATACATAGAAACACCCAGACCAAGACAAACATCAATGTTCATGCACACAAATGTTTGACTTGTGCGGGAATCGAACCCGCGACCTCAGGCGCGGCAGTCAGTTACACTAACCACTACGTCATCGAGGCCGCCAAATATATATAACATATTATATAAGGAGCTAGCTAACTATGAAACAGGTTTAGATAATACACTATTGCATCTACTAATATCAATTATATGCCTTTACTTTCACATTATAATACTTATTTCTCTTAACTTTGCCTAGAAATAAAACGTATACCTGCTTTAAACAATTCTGCAGTTAACAAGTTAACAATTTGTGGTTTACGGAAGTGAAGTTCCGAAGTCGTAGAAGTATGGAAAGTAGGACGACTGTTTCGAAATTATGCTCAAGTAAACATCTTCGACGCGCCATTTACTGGCACCGAAGACAATATAGTGACAACTAAACTAAAAGAAGAATATTTCAAAGTGTTTTTGTTTTGATAACTTACAAAGTTCAAATAATATTCAGCTTTTTGCAAATATAGAGAAAAGAACAACTTTTCTACCACTCAAAGTCAAAAACAACTTATCTCCCACTCAGTGTTTCATAAGGTTATAATATCTAGGAAACTCAGTATTAGACTAGTCAAACTGTCTGTAGATATTCGTTTTCTTTTTTATAATGACACTGTAAAGTGATTGTAACGGACCTGATGGAAAGCCCAATTACAGTCCAGAGACAGTGACGACGAGGAGAAGATAGATGTCTTCTAGCCGTTGCCAGTGTCAAGCCGGTCTGACCAGATGCTTCTTCACACTACGTTTGAAGGACCCAATGTCGTAGAAGGGAGGGAACACATGTGCCGGAAAACCACTCCAAAGTTGTATGGTACGGCATAAGAAGGAATTGCTGAACCTTTTGGTGCGAGACGGGATTGTGCTAACCGTCCATCCGTGGTTACGAAGACCGGCACGTGTGGTTCTCAAAAAGAAGGGGAAGGTGGGATGACGTCAAATAACTCTTCGGAGCATTCGCCATGATAGAGGCGATAGAATACGCTAAGGGACGCAATGTCTCTACGAAGTCTGTCGATTAAACGTTTAGTTGAAACCTTGCCGAATTGTGGAAGTTATTTAGGTTTACTCTAAGTCTGCGTTGCGTTTGTATGGAGAATTAACTTCACCTATCGCAGCACTGTACTTGAGTACAACAGTGATGACATAACTCAAAAATAAACTATTTACTTGCCGTAAAATACTAATAATATTATTATTTTAGGAGTTTATTATTACACGCATCGTGCACTACACGGCTGTCGTAGTAGTTTAATTAGTTGTAGGTTCGAACCTCACACGGGACAAATAAATGTGTGATCCATAAATGGTTGCTTCGAGTCTGGGTGTTCTCCGTGTCCATTGTATGAATACTCAAATGTTGAATGTGTGTAACGTCCCACGAATTCCGACACAGGAATTATATCTACAGCGGGCGTTGTCTTTTTTAAAGAAAAAAAAAAGTGTTTGTCTCCGCGGAACCCTATCTTTTTCTAAAATCAAAGTAGCTTAAGTTACTCCTTATAACATCAGCTATCTGCCAGTGAAAGTCCCGTCAAAATCGGTTCAGCCGTTTCGGAGATTAGCCGGAACAAACAGACAGACAGACAGATAGACAGAAAAATATTTAAAAATATATGTTTTCGTATAGGTACCTTAAGTACTTTCATATGCATTAGATAAAAAGCTGTTATTTTGACATTACAAACAGACACTTCAATTTTATTTATTTGTATAGATATCTACTTAATTTTCAAAATATTTTTGTTAATAAAGGTCTAATTTATTTGTATGGACAGTGACATATGGCATAATGACTGCAACACCTGGTACATAAATGAGTTGTAAAATACTGAAATTATAATTTGATGGTGATTTAAAAGAGTGACCTTGAGTTTCTTGCAGGTATCTTCTTATAGGCTCAACCTTTTGCCTAAACCTTGCAACTAACATAAATATAAATTCAGTAAATGTAACAAACTCACTAACCCCTTTGACGTTCATAAGTGTTACTTTGTGACTTAAGTGAATAAATGATTTCTGACTTTGACTTTGTAAAAGCTTAATCTATCTAATTATTATTTACCCGGTCACGTAATTGAAACAGAGAATTCAAATGCATTCATTACAAAATAACAACCAATAAGTCCGCAGTATTATTCGATGCAACTTACATAATAATATGAATCGTAGGTTTAACGTCGTTGTTAAGACTGCGCCGAGCAAAATGTGCCAAAACAGGCGGTCACAGTTAAGTGAATAAAATCAACACTTTTTGTTTAATACAAATATAAAATATACATTTACCAAAACAATGAATGTGTTTACAATTACTCCGTGTAAAAAACTTAAAATAATTAATATTTTCGCCTACAAAATTACGTACATTTGCACGAAAAATGCAAAATCGTAAGCTCGTGTTACGTGATTTTTAGTTTATAACAGTAGAAATCTATCCTGTTTTACAGTTTAAACGAAACATAAATAGCTATATTACAATTTGACAATAAAGATACATATTTATCAAAAAAGCATTTCAAATCCTCCATACAATTTTACTATTGGGCCGCGCGCCGATTTGAATATGCGCCGCACAAGCTCTGTCATTATTTCTTTTACACTCGGCGGACATTCTACTTGCGATAGTAGCTCAATGTCACACAACATAAATAAATCCAACGGATGAACACAGTACCACAAAGAATATCTGCCAAACAGCATTACCCAAACCCATTTCCTAACACTGTCATCCATTACAGGCTCGCCTCGCATACACATCCCCAACATCCGCCCGCATTCATATCCACTACTCTTAATGATAGTCCCGCTGCATAATAAACTCCCACACAATGACGCATCACTGTAGGCGGCCTAAAGTCGACACATACGCCAACTATCAGTGCCGAGTGTAATTTACTTTCAGTGTAATGGAACGCCAAATTAAGTTTCGAAGCGAACTAGTGACCTAATTAATACAGAAAGATTTTATTGCCTGAAAGGTTTTGCCTGAAATGTTTGAATTATATTTTTTGTTCGTACGATGTGCTAATCTCAAAAATTGAGTTATTAATTGAACCTGCGACTTCCGAGTAAAG
Source organism: Catocala sponsa (assembly GCA_963564715.1). Classification (NCBI taxonomy): domain Eukaryota; kingdom Metazoa; phylum Arthropoda; class Insecta; order Lepidoptera; family Erebidae; genus Catocala; species Catocala sponsa. The sequence goes on from OY751343.1 coordinate 1,249,996, forward strand.
TTAAAGCAATTTTCGATTAATCTATACAAATAAATAAAATTGAAGTGTCTGTTTGTAATGTCAAAATAACAGCTTTTTATCTAATGCATATGAAAGTATATAAGGTACCTATACGAAAGCAACTATCTTTAAAAGTTTTGTCTGTCTGTCTCTCTGTTTGTTCCGGCTAATCTCCGAAACGGCTGAACTGATTTTGACGGGACTTACACTGGCAGATAGCTGATGTTAGAAAGAATAACTTAGGCTACTTTGATTTTAGAAAAAAATAGGGTTCCGTGGAGACAAACACTTTTTAGTAAAAATCTACGCGGACGAAGTCGCAGGTAATAGCTAGTTAATAATATAATGACAGAATGGGTGATGCGCGTTATACCAGCTATTCGAATTCCCTTGGAGCATAATACAGGAAAGACGAACACAACTTGTGTCTAAAGTCGAGGACTCTCTTGAGCGGGCCTCCGAATGGGGCGAACAGAACTTAGTTCGATTCAACCCCTCGAAGACATAAGTGTGCGCGTTTACTGCCAAGAAGGACCCTTTTATCATGGCGCCACAGTTCCAAGAAGTTAATCTCCGTATCCCGAAAGTATTGGGGTCCTTGGCGTGAAAATCTCGAATAAACTCCAGTTTGGGAGTCACTTGGAGGACAAAGCTAAATTAGCGAGCAAAAAGGTGGGTACACTGAACAGAGCGAGGCGGTACTTTACACCAAGTCAACGTCTTGTGCTTTACAAAGCACAGGTCCGGCCGCACGTGGAGTACTGCTCACATCTCTGGGCAGGGGCCCCCAAATACCAGCTCGACCCACTTGACTCCCTGCAAAGACGGGCAGTTCGAATCATCGATGATCTCAATCTTACAGATAGATTGGAGTCGTTGGAGCAACGGAGAGACTTTGGGTCTCTCTACGTGTTCTACCAACTCTTTCACGGAGAGTGCTTTGAAGAACTGTTTGATTTGGAACCAGCGGCCCCTTTCTATCACCGTACCACTCGACAACGAAGCAGTCCATATCACCTGGAAGCGTTCAAATCCAAGACGGTACTGTTATAATATTATATTGCATAAAGTACATATAAAATAATAATGCTTAGATCAGCAGTAGGCATGAGCGATGTGCGTCATAGAAATTGATCCAAGCGTTATTACTTGTTTCTAAGAAAATTAATTATATTCTAGACTTCTTTGTGGGCACTAGGGTTTTACAATATTTTGTATTTTTATACTGCTTTATTAAACTTAGTATATTTTAGAAGTTCGAGGTTTTTTTAAAAAGCCCTCCATGACTTGCCCTGTAACAGTACGCTTACTTACTTATCGTGTCGATGGCAATACATTTTATATAATTTTCGACCAGTTTTCGGCAACGCGGATTGCATTTGGTTTAGCCTGGTACAGGTCATCTAGTGTGCACGATTCTGGGCTCATGGGGCACAACAACAGATGCCTCATTGTCTGTGGTGATACGCCGCAGTCACATGCATTCGTACCTGTGTCTATATATCCCCACCTTGACAGATTGTCTTTACATCGGCCAACCTGGGTACGCAACCTGTTGAGTGCCTTCCAGGTTGGCCAAGGCAGTTTGGCTCCCGGAGGTAACTTTTCTGCCGGTGTGATAAAAGCAGGCAGTAAGAATTTTTCGCACCACAGGTTTACTCTGGCCTCAGGAGCATCATTGGCACTTGCAGGTACGGTGTGGAGGAAACTGTTACGGCTTTTTAGCCATTTGGCAGGTGTACGCTGTACAGTACACTGTCAGCGATAATTTCTCCCACGTACGTGCAAGCTCTTGAATGAACTGCCTGCTTCGGTGTTTCCCGAGCGCTTGATACGAGGTTTAAAGATAGTTCTTCTTTCACGGTAGGCAGCGGCTTTGCTGTATCCTGCCAATGCTGAAGTCTATGAGCAGCGGTTACCACTTTCCATCAGGTGGGCCACTTGCTCGGCTGCCACAAATGGCAATAAAAAAATATTTCGTTACACGTAAATTGTGTAAAAATTATTATCAGATGTTTTGCTTGTTTTTCATTAAGCTTTAATTGTTAGTACGAAAATATAATCAATGTGATGAATTCACATGAAAAGGTTTTTTTTGGCATCGACGGAAGTTTTAAATGACATATTAGATAAAGAATAAGTTTTTTTATGGTGTAGGAGGCAAACGATCAGACGGATTGCCTGATGGTAAGCGATTACCGCCGCCCATGGACACCTACAACACCAGAGAAGTCACAAGAGCGTTGCCGGCCTTTTAAAATTGCTTCCTCCCAGACGGGGTTGAGGGGTTGGGCCTCCGGTACCTTCACTCACTCGACGAAACACAAAGCAAGCGTTATTTCACGCCGGTTTTCTGTGAGGCCGTGGTGTCACTCAGGTCGAGCCGGCCCATTCGTGCCGAAGCGTGGCTCTCCCACGGTAAAATAATTCAATTTAATAATAAAGGGTCACAACATAAATTATGATGTAATTTTGTGTAAGTTTGGTATACTTATATTTATATAGGTATTTTTAATTAAAATTTCAATAAAGTCCTAAAAGGTTTAATAACATGATTTAAAAAATTAAATGATCTGTTGACGTTTCTAATTCCGTCTGCAAATCAAAAATATGAGCATGAAGCCAGTTAGTGAAGTCTTCAGACGCATATTTCTCTAAAATATCTTATGTATTAAGGCTTGTTGAAACCTAAGCGGTTTTCGCTACCGTCTGCGGTAGAGAAAACCGAGTGGGTATGCGGTAATATTACTGTTCACACCAAAGCGGATTTCGCTATCCTTGTGGGTAGAGTTGATACTAAATACCTGAGCGGAACCCGCGCGGCAGACACTTGTATCCACAGCGGCAGCGAATACCGCTCAGGTTTGAATAGGCCTTTAAAAAGGTATGGGCTGTAATAAATCAATTTTCACATCAACTAATGCATTGACAAATTATAAAAACCTATATAGTAACTATTTATGAAACTGCTAGAAAGGTAAACACACGTACTTATAGAATAATTAAGACCTGAAATTAATTTTCTGATTCCGTTGAAGGTTCAACCCTTCCCACTCACACTGTAATTGTCTTTACTTTTGTTTTAGTTGGTTGAAATACCTCCAAAAGGTAATTAGCTGATGACTTTAAAAATGAAAGGGCAGTAGTAGAGCCTCGCTGATTTCAGCATGAATGGGCCGGCTCGACCGGGGAAGGACTACTCTCTCACAGAATATCGACGTGAAATACCAGTATTTCTACTGTTGTGTTTCGTTCGGTGAGTGAGAGTACCGGAGGCCCAATCACTCCCTTAACCCCTTCTCGCTCCTTCTCCTTCCCACTTCCTTTCCTAAAGGGTCGGCAACGCGCTAGTGATGCCTTTGGTGTTGCAGGCGTCCATAGGCTACGGTGACCACTTACCATCAGGTGGGCCGTATGCTTGCAATCTTTATTTGTATAAAAAAGTATTTTTACCTTAAGCGACTTGCTTTTGCCATCCTTTTTTTTACCAACATGGTCGAAAAAAACAACGATAGCCTAGTGGGATACCTTTGGACTGCCACGCAGAGGTCTCAAGTTCGATAGCATGGCGCCCATGTCTGACTTTTCATTATGTGCGTATTAAATAGCTCATTATCCATGATCCATCACACAGGTTTTTAACCTAGTTTGGAAACCAGTCTCCCACTGCTGTCATCAAAATAGTGTATACTTATTTTTGTCAACTGGGAGAAAATAAATAAATATTATTATTATTGTTACAAATATTATTATTATATTATCATTATCGCTCGATTTAACGGTGAAAGAAAACATCATAAGTAAACCTGCATATTGAGAGTCCTCCATAAAGTTCTTGAAGATAATTATGTGAAGTCTGTCAACTCGCATTGAGTCAGCATGGTGGACTATGGTATAACCCTTCTTACACTGAGAAGAGGCCCGTGATCAGCATTGGAGACTTTAATTCAGGGCTGATATTATAATTATAATATCCTCCAGACAGATTTTCGGTCACGGCGGCCAATCTTAATGGAGACCGGCCATCTGCGCAGGAGATATTACAGTGCACAAGTACGTGCGCAAGCACAAGTGCACTCTGTTCCCTAACCCTCATGATCCGATGGGACGGATAATCCGACACGACCGGAGAGAGATCAGGCGCAGGACCAACGGCTTTACGTGCTTTCTGAGATACGGTGGTGTCTAACACCGCCAACTTCCTAACTCCAAGCTCGTATTGAGATTTCTTAACACCCAATACCTTTTTGTTGGCCCGACCCGGGATTCGAAACCGAGACCTCATGCACAGCAGTCGCATTCACTACCGCTGCGCCACGGAGGCTATCGATACAACTCGACTAGGAGGTACTGAAAAAGTATAGATTAACTTTATTAAAAGGACAGGTACCTATCTCGCGAAGTTCCTCCTCCTCTTTAACTTCGCAGATTAATCAATTTAAGACTTCCGACATTGTTTAGATGGCAATTACTGAGTATCTGTTACACTAGCTTTGTTTTCCTGATTGCTAACGATGAAACTGGATTGTTTTTTCTGAATTCATATTGAAGTTTATTTATTTATTTCTAACTACTAGCAGTCGCCTAGTGCTCGAAATTCGACCAAAGTTTGCCTGTAAGATATTGCTGATATATGTCATTATAATTATATTGATATACGTAACCATGTTACGCGCTTCGACTGCGTGTGTCAAATGCATGGTTGTGTGCGTGTAGTGTTTTTTCATTCATTTAATGTATTTCTAATGCATATTTTATATAAATATTAGGATTCGCCCCTCCTTCTCCATATAAACTTTAACTGTGCCAAATTTCATACTCCACCGTCCGCGCAATTTTGATAAAAAGGGGTACAAAGTTTTTACTTCACGTATTAATATATAGACGAATCTATCAATACAGGTTCTTAACCTAATGCGATAGTATAGTAACATAACTAAAATCTAACATTTAAAAACAGTAATATAATAAAATATTTTAAATCCCACAAGACTACAGTATGGGTTCTTCAACAAGGGGGTTAAAATGTTTTTACAGGGTCGGCAACGCGCAAGTGATGCCTCTGGTGTTGCAGGCGTTCATAGGCTATGGTTACCACTTAGCATCAGGTGGGCCATGTGCTTGTTTGCCACTTTAGTAGTATAAAAAGAAATTGGGGATAGAAGTGAAAACTTTAATCCTTGATCATAAACTAAACACTTCTTTAAGGCTCCTACACACAATGCCGGCGGCACGAGCCGCCGGCTTTTGCCGGGCATTTGTGCCGCCGGCATGTACCGCAGAAACTTGCACAAAGCCGTCGAGTATCATTCTAGTTATGACAGTCGTGTAGAACGCTAGCCGCGCGGTACGCCGGCATACCCGGGCGGCCATGCCGGCGGCTTCTTTGTGCGGCAAAACTGGCGGCTTTGTATGGCGCCGGGTGCACCGCGGCTTGACCGGCGGCAGGGCCGGTGGTAGTGCCGCCGGCACTGTGTGTAGGAGCCTTAACAAACAAAAAAAAAGGGGCGGTTCGGATTCCTGATACTCTCTTAGGGTTTCTTAAGGGGGTCAAAATTTCGTTATTTTTGCGTAGGACGCACCATTTCTGAGATATTGTTAATATTCTAAAATAAAAATAATTCAAAAATGGAAAGCGTGGAAGTGTGACGATGACGCGAGTTCCATGATTTTTGTTCACCCAAGAAGTGCTCAAAGCCCCTAAAGCAGTTTTCACTTAAAAAAAAATCTATTAAGTTGTTTGTTTAAATATGTTTTAGTCTGAAAAGTCGACTAGATCGCTTTTGAGATGCCAAAGATTGATGTAACATACTGCGTTTGTGATGCAGCGGTAGTGATTGAGAATGCTGTGTATAGAGTACTATAGAGCCAAGTCACGGCAATGTTATTAACAGTATTCTATCTTTATACAAACGGTCGGAACTCTAGTCATAGCTACGCGCCTCGGCGTCAGTATGCGCTTGGTTCACAACCAGCCGCGAATGCGCCGCACGCGCAGTGACGAACGGACAGTGTGATTGTTTTGTAAGCGGTAAGCGTGCGATTTGTGATGATTTGATTTTATTGAACACTTTCTATTTCATTCACTACGAATTGCATGTTTCATAATCCTAATCCTATCCTAACTTCGTAACTAATATTATAAAACAAAAATGAGTTTGTTTGTTTGTTTGTTACCTTTTCACGCCTAAACCACTAAACCGATCATCCTGAAATTTTGCATATCCCGAAAAAAATTACTGTTCCCGAGGAAAACAATAATAACGTTCTTATGATAATAGATGGCGCCACGTGTCTTTCGAATCATGATTGAATTATTTTATTACAAGCAGAGTACAACCCGAATTAATTGTCAAATTCTAAATTAACGCGAGCGAAGCCGCGGGCAAAAGCTAGTATAATATAAGTACATATAATATTTACAATCACTAAACTAGAAAGAAACTCAAGTAGGTAGATAAAATTAACTTAACTTATACTGTAGGCGGGCAGCCCTAACGCGTGTCTACAAACCGCGCTGTTGTAAGTAATTATTTCAAGGATAGGGCCGAGTTACAATACCGTATCGATATCATTACCGTGGCCAAGTGTTCGATTACCGTATCAGGAATATTTTTGAGATTTTCTGTCAAAAAATCTTAGTAACTGTGTGGAATCTAGAACTGTGTCCGTTAGACAGCAATATATTGTTTTCTATTACGTAATACCCAAAGTCATATCTGGTGAATTGTTGGTGTAATAAAGCTCTGCCTAACTCTTCGGGGATGTACGCGTGAGACTATATACATACTATGTGTCAGCCTCGATGGCGTAGTGGTTAGTGTAACCGACTGCCATGCCTGAGGTCGCGGGTTCGATTCCCGTACAACTCAGACATTTGTGTGCATGAACATGAATGTTTCTCTTGGTCTGGGTGATTCTATGTATAAATTATGTACGTATTGACAACAAAAGAAGTATACTTATATGTATGTTTATCCATTGTCTAGTACCCATAGTACAAGCTCTGCTTAGTTTGGGCTAGATGGTGTTGTGTGTATGTGGTAGAATATTATAATTATTATACTTAAGTATATTATAGTCTCACGTCAAACTATAGACCTATATATATATATATATATATATATATAAATGAATCCGTGTTTACTTGGTCACGCCATAATTTGAGAACTACTTTACAGATTTCATTTATCTTTTTTTTTAAGTTTTCTAATAGGTACTTTGTCAAAGGTTCTAAAGGAAAGAAAAGTTAAGAAAATTGCGCAGAAAATTGTATAATTTCAGAAAATCTAACGACTGTTTTAACCTTGCTAGCTTGAGAGTTCGTCTAAGACACAGCAACGTCTGACCGGTGAGCTAGTCATTTATATTCGTTTTACTTCATTACAACGAAAGCGGTCATGATACAGCTATAAATAAACCAACCGAAGAAAGAAACAAGAAACATTCTAGGAGTATTTAAGACGTTCGTACCTAATTGCCAAAAATATCTAGTACAAGAAAATTCTAACAAATAATTACAAGTAGCCTCCGATGCTTACGGTTGAGCTGGTTCGAACCAATAAGCAATAAATATCGTGGACGTGTGCCCAGTTGATTTGTGAGCCGTACATATTAGACGCGCAGTTAATCTTGCCATGCTCACTACACAGCTGACGCTGAACTATCATCACAGCCATTGTTACGAGTCATGCGAATTTCATGCATATTTCTGTTAATTAAATTTGTCCTTTAACAACGACAATAAAACATTTGTGCTTGAACCGCTGCAACTAATACTTATTTAGTTGTTGACTAAGTTGTTCTTTTAACTTAATCTGATCACTACACATTATAAAACAAAGTCTTCCGCCGCCTCAGTTTATTTATCTGTCTGTTCACGATATACTCAAAAACTACTGAACGGATTTTTATATGGATTTCACCAATAGACAGAGTGATTAATGAGAAAGGTTCAGGTGTATAATTTGTTAGGATTGTGTACTGCCCGCGCGAAGCCGGGGTGGTGCGCGATAATATTACAATTTAAAAAAATTATAATTAAGTGTAATAAATAAGATATTATCTTCTCAAATCTGGTAGTAAGGGTATTTATCAAATTATTGAAAAAGGTTTACCATCATGGAAAACGATTATACTATAAGAATGGACGTCACCCGCAAACAATAATATACGCTAAGCCAAGAAATGACACCATCTACTTTCATAGAAAAATTTGAACTGCCCCAATCTGTATGGATTGATATTTTCTTCTATCATTAACCTGTAGTTATTTGTATTATAGGTTCTAGTTAACAAATAATAATTTAAAAGCCAAGCTCACATTGACGATATCAAAATTAATTAACATAACAATATATTGCGTATTTCTACTAAAGCCTTTAATTTCACACATATAAACAACAGATTAGAACCACAAATACAGCCTATTGTTCCTAAAACGAAACATACAAATAAAACAGACCTTACAAATAATTACAAGAGTATTGTTTGCCCCTTCCGGACCCTTGTCTTAGATAATTCACCTTCCAGCTTCCAGGCCAGTAGCTCGAAACCTTTTCCACTATTTCACTAACCGATACCGAAGGTTGATGATCCCTTTGTTATTAATGGAAACTAAAGGTCAGGGGTAAGGAAACTCGAAATCATGTTATTGAAGGCATTCTGAAATGTTAAGGTTAGGGCGGTAAAATCAGTAGTTAGATTCGTACACCAGGTTTGAAGATATCTGAAAGCCTTGACACATAGACCCTATCCACATTTCGACAAGTAAATTTAGGTCTCATATAGATTGCAGTTCTTTTTGCCTCTGATAGGGATCAAACCGTTAACAATTGTTAAATCCTTGTAGGGGTAATCAGTAGGGGGTCTTCTTGTGAGTGTCCAAATAAAATACTTCATGGTAGATAATGTAGATATGGATATATATTTACTAGTATCAGTTATAAATAATATAAATACATATTGGACTACGACATAACTAAGTGGTTGCGGGGAGACGACTGCTGCGCGGCGCCACTGTATACTTGCGCCTGACTACACAAAACTATCGCGTCAGCAGTGTCGCTACATCCTTGACAGCGAAATACTTTAAAAGAGCCATATGCAGAGAATCACAAATTAATAATTTATTATTATATAACTCTTTGATAATATCAATGACTACACCACTATTCCTAGAATGCAATCATATCTATACTAATATTATAAAGCTGAAGAGTTTGTTTGTTTGTTTGTTTGCTTGAACGCGCTAATCTCAGGAACTACTGGTCCGATCGAGGAACACTCTTTGATAATATCAATGACTACACCACTATTCCTAGAATGCAATCATATCTATACTAATATTATAAAGCTGAAGAGTTTGTTTGTTTGTTTGCTTGAACGCGCTAATCTCAGGAACTACTGGTCCGATCGAGGAACACTCTTTGATAATATCAATGACTACACCACTATTCCTAGAATGCAATCATATCTATACTAATATTATAAAGCTGAAGAGTTTGTTTGTTTGTTTGCTTGAACGCGCTAATCTCAGGAACTACTGGTCCGATCGAGGAACACTCTTTGATAATATCAATGACTACACCACTATTTCTAGAATGCAATCATATCTATACTAATATTATAAAGCTGAAGAGTTTGTTTGTTTGTTTGCTTGAACGCGCTAATCTCAGGAACTACTGGTCCGATCGAGGAACACTCTTTGATAATATCAATGACTACACCACTATTCCTAGAATGCAATCATATCTATACTAATATTATAAAGCTGAAGAGTTTGTTTGTTTGTTTGTTTGAATGCGCTAATCTCAGAAACTACTGGGTTGATTTGAAAAATTCTTTGAGTGTTGAATAGCCTATTTATCGAGGAAGGCTATAGGCTATAGAACATTACGCTACGACCCACAGGGGCGGCGCAGTAACTATAACCGCGGGTGAAACCACGGGTACATACTATTATTATAAAGCTGAAGAGTTTGTTTGTTTGTTTGTTTGAACGCACTAATCTCAGGAACTACTGGTTCGATTTGAAAAATTAATTTAGTGTTGGATAGCCTATTTATCGAGAAAGGCTATAGGCTATATAAAATCACGCTACGACCCACAGGGGCGGCGCAGTAACGATAAACGAGGGTGAAACCGCGGGAACATCTAGTATAAAATAAAATACAAAATACTGTGAAATTAAAAAATATATCCAGTTATACAATCTGCTTGCTACTTCAATGAAACTTAATTTGAATTATATTCGCTTTGTTTTGTTGGTAGCACTGTCAATAAATGGCCGTTAACTTTAAATTGAAATGTCGCGCACAAACACAGCGCACAGATGATTTAATTATAAAATGAAAAACGTATATCTGATATCGCAGTAAACTTTTAAATTGGGTCAGTTCCTTCAGCTGGACGTTCGGTGTAGAAAAAGACAGAGTATAGATAAATTGTTTGTTAGAAAAGGATAGACGACGTGTTAGAACTTAGAAGAGCAATTTAAAAGTTGTTGTAGGGAATATAGAGGGAGGCGCGAAGGCGTGTGTCAACGCAAATCAAATAAAATGGAGATGAATGTTGTGATGTTGGTATATCTGTTTATTGTCGACTCTGAATGGAAATGTTTGTTGACACGATGAAATTATTGCTGCGAGAGATGTCTTACGATTACATAGGGTATGTTGACGATCTATCTTATCATATCTTATGTAGGGGCCAGTCAGTGCAGACCGACGACACGTCGACCCAGTGGGACCTTTTGTGTCGACACTCTCCCAATAACGACTGCTATAGATGGTCATGGCAGCCGGGACCGACGGCTTAACGTGCTCTCCGAGGCACGGAGCAGGCGATAATTGTCAATCAATACGCACATAATTTCGAAAAGTCATATAACGTCCGAAAGTCAGAGGTGCGCGCCGTGGGTTCGAACACGAGACCCTCTGCATTGCAGTCTGTTGGTCTCCCCACTGAGCTATCGCTGCTCGTTGACGATATTAATTATTATTATTATTATTATAATGCTCGGTATCCTAAAAAATAGCTACTTATAGTTCTGTTCACAGGATCTATTGCAAGACACTAAAGCGAATTCTCAGCTGGCCTCATTAGCTGAAGCAGATAATTGTTCAGTTCACTGTGGCTAATTCTGAGTCAGTCCACGAAGCTTTTAAGTTACTTGTACCGCAAGGGGTGTAGCGTTTCATTGAATTCGTAGCTTACAGCAATTTTATTAGTTAGCGAATCTTTAGAGTTTTAGTTTAAAATTCTAGTAAAACCTTATCCAATATCTACATATTCTATAAACTATGATAAAACTGTCTGTTATGTATATATATATATATATATATATATATATATATATATATTATACTACTACGGTGGCAAACAAGCATACGGCCTACCTGATGATGAAGTGGTCACCGTAGCCTATGGACGCCGGCGACACCAGAGGCATCACTTGCGCGTTGCCGACCCTTTAGGAAAGGAAGTGGGAAGGAGAAGGAGCGGGATGAGGGAAAGGGGGTGATTGGGCCTCCATAACATATTTAACTAAAACTTAAAATTAAACTATTAACTGTATAGGTTAATTTTTAAGTTTTGGTACACATATTAAAAATGGGGCCTATGTGTGCGACTTTGTCCGTCTGCCACAGTTGCATATCATCGCAAATACAAATCCTAATAACAAAAATTTTCCAAGAATACACACGGAAACCAGTGGATGGTGATTTTGGCTTACGATGTCACAAACCAAATACCGTGTTTAGGAGTTATGCAGGACGATGGGTAGTTACATCAGTAAACGTTTATTGAATATTTGAGTTTACAGAGTTACGAAATGACATACCTACATATTTCGTCAGCTATTCTTTAATACCTACGGAATTGAGCTACCTAATAGTATAAAACTAATTTCAATGCCTATGAAAAATATTATATGCAATAGTTGCCAGGGCCTACATTATTCTTATAGCAAAAAAAATGGGGACAGTCTTTGGGGACTGCCGATAGAAGTGAAAACCTTAATCCTTGATCATAAACACTTCTCCATAACAAAAAAAACTAATACTCTCTTACGGGTTATTAAGGGGGTCAAAATTCGTCGTCGGGGTCGTTATTTTTTGCGTAGGACGCACCATTTCTGAGATATTGTTAATATTCTAAAATAATTCAAAACTGGCAAGCGTGGAAGCGTGACGATGACGCGAGTTCTATGATTTTTGTTCACCCAAGAAGTGCTCAACGCGCCTAAAGAAGTTTTCGCTTCAAAAATTTATCAACTGCAAATAATTATAATTTTGTATGATAAATTAATAGGAGCCCATACACTACCAGATCGGGATCGGATGGGCAATTATCAGAGATTGTCGCTTAAATAACGCTTAGTTCGATACTATGTATTTTTGATTTTGTGTACCGCCATGGACTGCAAAACTATATTGAAAATAAGCATTCCTAATACTAAATTTAAATTATTTACTAACCAACCTGTTGGAAATGCAGTAAAATACAAAAAAGAACTAGCGGAAATTTCTCGGCGGCAAACTGGCTCGATTTATACACGAGTTCAAACAGTTACAGCATACTTCAATAACAATCCATAGGAGATGTTCGAAAGTTAATAACGTTAAAAATACCGGGATCGAATCTAAAACGAAGCTCGAACGAATAAAACTCCGGGAGAGTTCAATAACGGAGCGATGGTTTATGTTGCCGACTGCGCTTCTTACACACGGCTTAAGAGAACGGCGAGCGAATCATGGTACTGCTAATAGTGTAGTGTAGTCAATATTAGAAATGAAGTCAGGCAATTTCATTGCAAGAATGGCGCAGCGCGCAAAATGCTCCCACGAATTCCACACGCGATAGTAATTCACGTGATCAATCAAGTTCAGTCATTTCTGATATCTTATATGAGGACTGAAAGTTATTAAACAATCTAGAAATTGCTATAATTCTAGGAAATCCTTATCCTTATTACGTACATAGACCTCTTCTGGTATAATTGCTTTAATTACAATATTTATATGTGTACCAAGTTTCTCCCAAATCCATTCAACAGTTTACGTGATTGAACATCTTCACAAATTTTCGTATTTCTAATATTATAGTAGGATAAATAGTTTATGTTACAAAATTCTGCCTATAGCTCGCTTATATTAAAAGATCTCAATGGGTAAAGTGATCTACCTACCTTATCGAGTCACTGATCAGCTAAGGATCACGTTAAATGACATTTGACGCAGTCAGTCTATTTATGTATGATCGCATCGTAGAATTAGCAGGTAGAGTTACAAGGGTAAAGCGGAGACTTGTAGGGCCAGTGAATGACATCAAACAAAGACCAGAATGGAATAAGTTCCTTAAAAAAGACGTACAGTGAAGTTTCTTCAAATTTCTTTCTTCTAAATGACAATGCTTCATGAAAGTTTATGACAATCAAGAGTTACGTACCGATTCAGGAGGAATTTCGGAATAAATGTACTTTACGGTACGAACAGTTGGCCCAAAACTTCGGCATTACATGGTAGGTCTACTGATCTGATGCCCGATTTGGGAAGCCTGGTTTCATACCGAAGAAGATTCCTGGCGCGGGATATTTTTGAGCGCGATTCCAGAGAACTGGAAAATGACAATAGGCTCACCTCCTTTTACGGGGTCTGAAAGCCATATCTTTGTAAGACACCTCTGCTTATCCCTTTAAGAACATGAACGTGAGACTAGGTGTATAAATGAAAACAATGTGGCTCACGGTTGTAACAAAAGGTGTCCAAGTCAGCATTCAATAGACTGCTAGCAGGTAGCGGCGGTTCCTGACTGGAGTCTAATGTAAAAATACGAATGTCATATTCACAATAATATATTTCTAGTGTGTAGACAACGGTATCAGAAAATAACCCAAATACTTACCGTCAAGTACAAGATTATTATCAATATCAACGTTTATCAGTAGACTAATAAATACGTATTTATCATAAGAACGATATTGTCTAGTGCATGTATTACAATGTCATATGATAAACATTTCTTCGAACAATTGACTTGATAAATTTAAAACCGTCCAGGTCTCGGCGACCGATGACGACCACGTTGGCTAATCGCAGCGCAATGGAAGTTGTCAGTAACTTGCATCCCATCATCTGACATTTTACAGACACAATAAAATATCTGTTGATATGTATCTCCTGGAGATTTAGTAACGGTTAAGCTAATATCCGAGTATAAATACATAAATAAATATACCTACAACTTTGTGACAACATACACCTTGCAAATTTTGCAAAAAAAGGGACTCAGAATCTTTATATTAACAATTTTATCAGACCTGTATATAAATTGTTCTACAGCTTGGTACGGGCCTCTTCTCACCTCTGGTAAGAAGAGTTTCTGGTGTCTGGGTTAGGCTAGTCAAGGTCTATCACGCTGGCCCAGTGCGGGTTGACAGACTTCACATATATTCGAGAACATTATTGAGAACTCTTTAGATATGCAGGTTTCCTCTACGATGTTTTCTTTTCCACGGTTAAAGCGAGCAATAATTGTCTATTTAACATGCACATAATCTAGAAAGTTCAGAGGTGCCAAGTAGGATCGAAATTGACACTTCTACGTGGCAACCTAGAGGTAACCGACATTGCTGCTTCAAAAATTTTACTTTAAACTTAATTTTACTTTTTGTTTGTTGTATTTTCGTTGTTAAAGTTATATGTGGATGCCACCACTCTATTTTTAATCATAAGGAGTATAACAATATTTTAAACTGTAAAACATAGTTCTATATTTTCAAGCATAAAGACAACTAACTTCCTCTAAAAAATAGGTGTGTGTTGAAAGTAACTTAAAGGAAGGAAAGATTTTCGATAATATTATCTTATCTTATGTGGGGGCCAGTCAGTGCAGACCGGCGACACTTCGACCCAGTAGGACCTTTTGTGTCGACACTCTCCCAATAACGACTGCCATAGATGTTTATGGCAGCCGGGACCAATGGCTTAACGTGCTCTCCGAGGCAATTATTTAGATCATTTAATTTACAGTATTTATTTTCTGAACCCACTAGGATCAGTTCACATTCTGCTACCTGCTTAGATAATGTATTTTGCGACTGCCAATTTCTAAATAGGGCCATATTGAGTGAACTTACATCTGACCACTGTGGGCAAAAGGTAGTATTTCCTGTGAGTACAATTCATATAGAGAATAAGGTCACATGTAGACCGATGACATCTAATCGCTTAAAGGAATTTAATGATAACATAAGTCTCAAAGTTGTCAATATGGACCTTTCTATGGATAGTCCAGACGAACTATATGAGTCTTTACTTAACATAATTACTTTAGAATATAATAATATTTTTAAATGTAAGACCTTTAGTCAGAATAATAGGATTAAGTTTTGTGACTAGGCAACATCTGGGATATATAGAAGTAGAGCAAAGCTATATGAATTATATGGTATGAAACAATACAATTCCGATCCAAATTTTATTCAATATGTTAAAAATTATTTAAAAAGACTTGTGCCACTGCCAAGTCCCTTTATCTAAAAACTAAAATTCAAAAATCTAATAATAAAATTAAAACTACATGGAACATTATTAAGAATGAAACAGGTCGCAGCAAGGTGCGTGATAATAAATTTGAACTGAATATAAATAATAGCGTAATTTCAAATAATTTGGAAGTAGCCGATACATTCAATAACTACTTCGCAAAAATACCTTTAAACATAACTAGTACCCTTAGGTCTTGCCCAGCTCGAGCAGAATACTTGGTTAGGGGCAACGTGGAAGAATGCAAGATACTATTTAGTTTTGAGCGTGTACATCCGTATGATATAATAAAATTGATTCAAAAAAATCAGCTGACTTCTGGGGTATTTCGGTAAAATTAGTTGAAAGTATTATTATTAATATAGCGCCACACATAGCCGCAATATTCAACGGATGCATTGATGTGGGCATTTTTCCAAACTTAATGAAATGTAGTAAAATAATACCTTTATTTAAAAATGGTTGCAAAAGTGGCCCCAGTAATTTTAGACCGATTTCAATATTACCTGCTATTAGTAAAATATTTGAGAAGATTATATTACAGCAATTAGAGAGCCACTTCAGTGTAAACAATTATTTCATGCAGATCAATATGGTTTTAGGAAGGGCCGTTCTACGATAGATGTGTTACGCTTTTAAAACATATATTCAGTGCCTGGGAGAATTCGCAAGATGTCATTGGCGTATTCTGTGATCTCTCTAAAGCCTTTGACTGCGTTGACCATCAAACGCTGTTGCGAAAACTCAGGCATTATGGCATCCGAGATACTGCACTTGACTTAGTTGATTCCTACCTAAGCGATAGACTACAACACGTTGATATCAACGGAAGTAGATCTTCTAGATTACCAGTCACAATGGGCGTGCCACAGGGCTCGATTTTGGGACCCTTCTGTTTTTAGTGTACGTAAATGATTTGCCATTCTTTGTTCAGGATTTGTGTGACATTGTTTTATTCGCGGATGACACATCCCTTATTTTTAAAGTAGACCGAAAAGCACCAAATTTACGTGCTGTTGATGATTCACTCGCGGAAGTCCTGGACTGGCTTACGACAAATAATTTACTACTTAACTCTACAAAAACTAAATGTATCAAGTTTACATTGCCAAACGTAAAGAGTCCTAACGTGAATATAATTTTAAATGATGAAATTATTACTTTTGTTCAATCTACAGTCTTTTTAGAATTAACTTTAGATCATAAAGTTCAGTGGGGCGCTCAAATATCGTGTCTTGCAGGGAAACTTAGCTCAGCCGCATACGCAATTTGGAAAGTAAGACAGCTTACTGATATAGATACTGCAAGACTAGTATATTTCAGTTACTTTCATAGTGTCATGTCCTACGGTATATTATTGTGGGGCAAGGCAGCTGATATTGAGACAATTTTTATTCTTCAAAAGCGTGCAGTACGTAGCATTTATAATTTAGGACCACGAGTTTCCCTGAAAGATCGATTTAAAGAAATAGGCATACTTACTGTTGCGTCGCAATATATATTTGCTAACATTATGTTTATTAAACATAACATTTACTTATATAATAAGAATAGTGATATCCATAACGTAAACACTAGAAATAAGCATAAGTTAGTAGGCCCATATCATCGTTTACATAAAGTTCACAATACATTTGCGGTACTAGGTATACGTTTTTTAATAAATTACCTATTAATATAATTAATTTACCATTGTTTAAATTTAAAAACGCCGTTAAAAAACAACTTATTCGGAAGGGTTATTATTCAGTCAACGACTACTTAAACGACAAAAACTCTTGGAGCTAGTTGCTTGTTGCATACAGGATTCAAAGATCTGTATTACTTATAAGTCAATTTAAGCCTTTGCATAGTCACAAAGTGTAAGTGTATGCGCCATCATGCCATCCTACTGTCTATTTTAGATTTATATTAAATAATATATCTTAGCTCAAATTATTTCCTCTCTATAATATTATTAAGTTATTATTGTTATTATCTTAAGTTTTTATAGTCAGTAGTATATGGCATAATGGCTGTAACACCTTGTTAATCTGAGTTGTAAAATACTGAAATTATATTTAACTAGCGATTTAAAAGAGTGGCCGTGAGTTTCTTGCAGGTTTCTTCTCATAGGCTCTACCCTTTGCCTGAACCTAGCAACTAACCTAAATGTAGCTTCAGTAACTTAGTAAACTCACTAACCTATATACTTTGACGTTCATAAGTGTTACTTTGTGACCTAAATGAATAAATGATTTTTGACTTTGACTTTGACTTTGACTTTGCACGGAGCAGGCGATAATTGTCAATCAATACGCACATAATTCCGAAAAGTCATATAACTTCCGAAAGTCAGAGGTGCGCAACGTGGGTTCGAACCCGGGACCCTCTGCATTGCAGTCTGTTGGTCTCCCCACTGAGCTATCGCTGCTTCGATAATATTAGTATCTAGTTTAGTTTTAAGGCTCATAGTAAATTTTTACCAGAACTTTTGTTCCAAATAGAGCACCAATGTGTCACGAAACAAACTCGCTATCGCGTTTTCATCCACGTACGTACGACCATGGAACAGCGAGACTCGGGATTTAGAATTGTTCCAACGAGCCAAGTTCCTAACAATCCGTAAGTAATATCGCTGCGATTTTTCTAACCTGAACATACTCGGATAGATTTATTTATAGAACTACTGTTGCGGTTGTGTGTGTTAGGTCTTGATGTTGGAAGAGTACGTGGCTAGATGTATATTCACCAACTCTTTTTTTTCACGTGGGGGAATGCATTGACTCATATCCCTCCGCGGAGGCGGGCGGACGCGTTACGTCGGACTCGCCGGGGTAAAAGAGAAAGATGGAATGAATGATATACCTCCCGGAATACCGACTAAACCTACTACGGTGTTCCTCGACAAAACCGCTATCGATGGGGCCGCGCAAATCACTTGCACATGCGGTCGCGACCCCGCCGAGGTTTCAGCCCGCCGCCGTATGAAACGGTAGGCCACTACACGAAGAAATCTACCCAAATTGGCACTTCTCACTCATAAAACTGTTCTGTCTGTCCCTCCCCTGCAGGGGAGACGGACTCGATACAGAGGCGCGCGTAGGAACACACACGCCGCCTCTCGGACCTGGCGCTGAACGGATGGCGGGCAGGCTCACAAAGCTCACCACCCCCAGTTAACACCTCAGGGTGGCTGGAGGTCAACTCGCGCCCTCCTTCGCCCGGCTCTGCGGTTGGGGAGACGGTTTAAGCACTCCCTCTCCCGCTCCGCCATCTCCTTGATGGAAATCACTTCCTCGCTTCTGCGAGGCGACGCCTTCTGGAGGCGACGGCGTTCCACGACCTCTCACTCCGGACCATAGACTGAACTACGGCCGGGAGCGAGAGGCCAACCAATCCGACTGCCGTGATCAACTCACGGCGCTGCGATGCCCAGGCGGTGCAAACCGCCAAAGTGTGCAGCGCTGACTACTTTAGACACACAACGTTTACTACTGAAATCCCCTAGCTTTCACTTTAAAAAGGTTTAATTTAATTGTAAGTGTTAGTGTAACCGACTGCCACGCCTGAGGTCGCGGGTTCGATTCCCGTACAAGTCAAACATTTGTGTGCATGAACATTGATGTTTGTCTTGGTCTGGGTGTTTCTATGGAGGTATAATATGTACGTATTTACAAAAAAAAAAGTATATGTATGATTATCCACTGTCTAGTACCCCTATTACAAGCTCTGCTTAGTTTGGGCTAGATGGTGTTGTGTGTATATGTGATAGAATATTATTATTATTATTACTTAGCTCAATATTATTATTTTTTTATCTAAAATGTAACATTTTCGTAGATGCGTTTATTGATTATATGGATGGTGTAGTGGGTATTTGTGGGTTCGATCCCCGCACGCGGCAAAAAATTGGGTGATCCACCAATATTTATCCCAAGTTTGCACATTATTTGTGTCTGTTATTTGAATGTTCGTAAAGTCCCCGTGACTCAAGAATTAATCCTAATGATTGCGTTGTATTTTTTATTAAAAATATTTGTTACGGTTATAACCATAAAATGATAAGACAAGATGCACGATATAACGTTGTGAAACTATAGCTATTTAAATGCACGCGTGCCAGGGTAATAGCGCCATTCTACTGCCTCACTACTGCTGATACGCAAATAAAAAAAAAAATTCTCATACATATTGCATCCAATAATTTAGGTATGCTGTTGACTAAGTCATCATCATCATCATCATCAGGATAGCCTGATGATGATGATGCTATGTCCAGCAGTGGGCTATTATAGAAAGAGCGCCATAGCGCCCTGTCTTCAGCTTGCCGCATCCAGCATCTGCCTGCAGCCTTTCGCAGATCGTCATCCCACCTGGTCGCAGGGCGTCCTACACTACGTTTGGCGAGTCGCGGTCTCCACTCAAGAACACGCTTACCCCAGCGGTTGTCGGTTCTTCGCGCGATATGGCCAGCCTACTGGTACTTCAGCTTGCTAATTCTCTGAGCTATGAAAACTAAATGACTTCTTATAAATATTGCTGTTTCATCTATGCCAATCTATACTAATATTATAAAACTGAAGAGTTTGTTTGTTTGAACGAGCTAATCTCAGGAACTACTGGTTCGAATTAAGACATTCTTTCAGTGTTGGATAGCCCATTTATCGAGAAAGGCTACAGGCTATATAACATCACGCTACGACCCACGGAGGCGGCGCAGTAACGATAAACGGGGGTTAAACCGCGGCAACATCTAGTATAAAATAAAGCGCAGAACCAAAAATATTTTTACAATGAACTCCAAAATATCAGCGATTCATCATACATCAATACAATATAATAAATAATAATTTTATCTTTAACTTAAATGATATAAAACAGTAAAGATATCCGATAGATTAAGATAATGATGTATTGTGGTACAAAGTTAATAATGCGTGTACAAAATAATGGTTGGTGCGCGCAGCCTGCGGTTACGGATGGAGAGCAAGTTATTCATTTTGTTGGTTGCTGTGGTCAGCCTGGTTACGGCGGGCAGACATGATGTGTACTCCAGGTATTCATTCAACCATATCTATGAAAACAATTTAATATTTGATGGTATATTTTTGGTGGTAATTCTAGTTAAATTGAAAACGTGTAACACAGAAATTTATTTCCTCACCATATCTATATTTATATTATAAAGAGGGAAGATTTGATTTGATTTTTTGTTTGTAAGAATTGAACTCAAAAACTACTCAACCCATTTAAAACAATGTTTCGCCTTTAGAAAGCTTTATTTTTATCTAGTAATATAGGCTACATTTTATTTAAAAAAGTGAGTACTATTACTAACATAACCTAATACCACGAGCTAAAGCTATAGTAAAATAAAATAGTTTTAAACAGTGGTAGCCCAATGGTTCAGATATTGGGTTGTGGACAACCTTGCTGCGACTTAATTGGTTATATATATGTTATAATTCTATAAAAAGCACAAAGTTAAATTAGAACAGTTCTAAAGAACCCTAATAATATACAACGCTTAAAAATAGTCTATACGTTTCATAATACATCCATATGTATGACCGATTTATTTTACTAGACGTTCCCGCGGTTGCACCCGCGTTTATCGTTACTGCGCCACCCTCGTCGGTCGTAGCGTGATGTTATATAACCTATAGCTTTCCTCGATAAATAGGCTATCCAACACTAAAAGAATTTTTCAAATCGAACCAGTAGTTCCTGAGATTAGCGCGTACAAACAAACAAACAAACTCTTCAACTTTATAATATTAGTATAGATTTCAACGTACCTATGTTACCTATGCCTATTATAAGGCAATTCTGTGTCCACAAAATGGAATTTGCTCCAATATAAAACTTAATATCCTTTGAACTATTTGTAGAATTTTCTACGTCAATCGTCCAAGAACGCAATAACTCACATGACTCGTTTTGTAAATTCATTCAAACATATTAGATAAAACATATGATGCACATTTGAAATGAAAAAGGATACATGTCTCACATATTTTTTAATAATTATAAAATTACTAATATTGTCTTCTATTTACGCGAATGTTATTCACTGAAATTAAACTACTATAAACGGATTTTATCGCGTTGTTTATTTGACACTTTATTACATTATTTAGAAACTATTACACTACTATTACTATTAAACTTTACTAATTTTAAGCTAATTAAATTATTTAAACTATTTATATTTATGTTTACACTTTCCCCGACGTTTCGGTTGCTTTTCAGCAGCCATGGTCACGGGGAGACTAAGATGGTAGTTGTCTCAATGTTCCAGTGTAGTTATTTCAAAGTACCCGAACATAATTTAATCATGGGTGTTTCTATTTACGCAGAAAGTTACTAGTTTCGCTCGCGTAATTCTAGGTTAGGTTTGATTAGATTACTAACATTACTTTTTCTGGATGAAAGGTAACCCTATGTCCTTTTCTGTTCTCCTGACAAGTTGTATGAGAAACTTCATGATGATCTATCGAGTAGTTCAGGCGTGAAAGCGTAAAAAACAAACTCACATTCGCATTTATAATATTAGTTAGGATTAGAAATGCTTGTATTACATAGGCTCTCCAATATTTGGATCTAATCATATCTTAGATATAAAACTATAGTTATCTCTTTTCCACAGCAACTCAGTCCATGGAATCAAACTACGCGACAGATCAGACCTGGAACTGCTCGCATCCTTAGAGACTGAATTAGACCTGGACATCTGGCAGGATGGCATGCCAGCACTACGAGATGCCATGGTCATGCTTAACCCGGGCAATAAATACGCTTTTCTAGCAGCCCTGGATGTAAAAGGCATTGAACATTATATTGAGATTCCTGATGTAACTAAGTAAGTTTTTTTTTATAAGCTGTTGTAAAGAGACCTTTAGAGAGCACTAGGAATAATTCCTGTGTCGCGGGAGACTTTACAAACATTCAAACATCGGACACAAACAACACTCAGACTCGGAACGACCATTTGTGAAGTTGTGAACCACACAAAGTTAAGTTTTGTCCCGTGTGAGATTCGAACCCACAACCCTCGGCGCAGTGGCAGCGTCGAGGCGACCACTTAAACCACTACGTCTTCCATATTACTCCAGCCGGAAATCATTTGGCATAATTCGCATAATAATAGCAAAACAACATAATTGCGCAATAAGTTAGCTTGTGTTAGTTAGGAAGTGAATGAAGCCAGAGAAGTGTGTCAGGATCGTAGCAAATGGAAATCTGTAGTCTCTACCTACCCCTCTGGGAAACTGGCGTGAATCTATGTATGTATGTATGTAAGTTAGCTTTCAGCTGCTTTATTTAATACTAGATGTGCCCACGGTTTCACCCGCGTTTATGATTACTGCGCTACCCCCGTGGGTCGTAGCGTGATGTTATATAGCCTATAACCTTCCTCGATAAATAAGCTATCCCACAAAAAAAAATTGTTTCTATTCGAACTAGTAATTCCTGAGATTAGCGCGTTTAAACAAACAAACTCTTCAGCTTTATAATATTAATATAGATTTCGCGCAAATAAAAGTCTATATTGGACATTTCTGCGTGCTATGAAATTGATTTATTGATCTTTTGGATGTATGAATACTAGAAATGAAGACTAGAGCCACATATAGACAATACACAATTGAAATCTATTCAAAGAGTTATTTTTTAACTTAAGCTTTGCTTTGGCAGGAGACATTATTACGGCAATAATTAGGATTAAATGTATACTCTCAAGCTTGCATTTGTCAAATAAGTCTTAGTATAACTAACAGTCAATGAAATAAAATTTGGTATCATATTTATAAGGCAAGATAATAAGTAATATTTCGTGCCTGCTTTGTGGAAGAGCCGAGGATTTTAAGAGCCACATTCACGCATTCATGTACGCATGAAGAGAGTTATATATGACATGTAGAAATCGGATTTTAATGATATTTCAACCAACAAAGGCATATGGTATAAAATAGTCCAGAATAAACCTTCTCAGATACCATGGTTTACTAATGTAAAATTGTGCAGAAAACTCATTGTAATTGCCTGTAGATTGAGATCGGGTCATTTACCTTTAAATAAATTTAAATTTTTGGTTAGGAAATCGGACTCTCCAAACTGCTTATCATGTAATGTGGTTGACGATATTCACCATTTATTAACAGAATAATAATAATAATAATAATAAAGATATTTATTTCCTCTTTCACAAAGGTAAGTACTTATTATCTAATACAAAAGATAATTTTAGTATTAACGTGAATGATGTTGGAGTATTTTTAAGTATCTTGTCTGAACCTATGTCAGGCGCAGCAGGTGCTTTATATAAACTTATTTATAACTTAGATAGTAGATAATTTGTTGTTTAGTAATAATAATAATAATAATAATCATTTATTTCTCTCTCACACAGAAATTGTTACAACAATCAGATGACTTAAATGTAAATTATTTAACAAGTAGTCAGTAAAAACTGTGCGAGAGACTGGTCTCTGTACTAGGTAGACCTGTATGACAGATGACCAGCCTCTCCCGACTGTACAATGTTGATGCACGAGATGATCATCTGGTAGAAATTACATGTATTTAGTTAGGTATGTGAGGGATGTATAAATGCTAATCTAATTTTATGAATGTAATATGTATTAGTGTGTGTGTGTGTGTGTGTGTGTTTGTGTGTGTGTGTGTGTGTGTGTGTGTGTGGGTGCGTGCGTGCGTGCGTGCGTGCGTGCGGGCGTGCGTGCGTGCGTGCGTGCGTGCGCGTGTGTGCGTGTATGTGTGTGTGTGTGTGTGTGTGTGTGTGTGTGTGTGCGTGCTAGTGTGTTTTTATTTCGGTACATGTAATAGATTTTCTGTTTCCTCATAACTGAGGGATTTTAGCCAGGAAGAAAGCTTTTCTTTGCAGCGATATTTTGTGAGACAATATATTGATAATGCCTTATTTACTTTTTTGTATAAATATCCTCCCAGAAAACCAAAGAACCGACTGGAGAAGGATGTAGACCATTGCTTGTTTAGTGACGAGCAAACGTTGTATGCCCGACGTTTGGCTAGTTGAGCTGGATCAAAAGGGAGCAGAGAGTGCTGTTTTAGAATGGTGTTTAGGATGTACAGTTGGCGGACAGTCAGAACGTCTGCGAGTTGGTAGAGGTCTCTTGTGGGGAATAAGAAAGGCAAGGAGTGACTCACCTTGAGGACTGCTCTTTGCGCTCTTTCCACCTTTATCAGACTTGTTTTGCAGACGCCGCCCCATACTGAAATGCAGTATGTTATCACAGATTGACACAGGGATGTATATACTAATTTTATTATTGTTTTGTCTGCACTTTGGCGTAGATTTTTAAATACATACATTAACTTACGTATTCTTGATGAGAGTAGATCAATGTGATGCTTGAAACTTAGGGAGCTGTCGATTATTACGCCTAAGTATTTGATGTGTGTGACACGTTCTAAGTGATCACATGTGCAAGTCTCATTAGTTGAGCAAGAGTGGGCTATAATGTAGTAGTTCTCTGAACAATTAAACTGGGTGTTATGTAATGTGAAGGGTATGTATTTAGTTTTGTCACTATTGAGTGTCAGTCCATTGTTCTTGAGCCATGAAGTTACTCTGTCAAGACCAACTTGAGCAATAGCGTACGTGTCATCCCAAGTATCACCGTGAAATATTAGTGCAGTGTCATCCGCAAACGTTACAATTTTGCCATGTGCTAATTGTGTGCTGCACAAGTCGTTTATGTAGGTGAGAAAGAGCGTAGGGCCGAGTACGCTACCTTGCGGCACGCCAAATGCAATTGGTAGGTCATCGCTAGTATCCTCTCCAACTCTAACTCTTTGTTGTCTACCTGTAAGATAGTCGGTGAACAGCTTGTGCTGAGTATCTCGAACACCCAATCGCTCTAATTTGCTTAGTAGGAGTGGGACAGAGACCGTGTCGAACGCTTTTTTTATGTCGAGAAAAACTGCTTAAACTTTTTTCCTTTTATCTAATTTACCCACTATATGATCAGTAAGTTCATGTACTGCATCATTAGTTGATGAACCGGCCCTAAAGCCGAATTGAGATGGGGAAATTAGGTTTTTATTTTCAAGGTAGTCAGTTAAACGCTTATTTATGAGCTTCTCTACCACTTTGGATATGGTAGGTAGGATAGCGATAGGTCTATAATCGTTGACACAAGCTCTGTCTCCACTCTTGAAAATAGGTATTACTTCAGCAAGTTTGAACATCTGCGGAAATACACCAGTACTGAACATAACGTTGAATATGTGGGTTAGTGGGGGAACTAAGATGGAGTGGTATCTTTTCAAGAAAGCGCCAGAGATATTATCTCTTCCTGTTGTGTTGACTTTCTTTAGACCCAGTATACAATTTCTAACCTCTGTTTCAGTGACAGCGTCTAGCACAAACGAGGATAGCTGAGAATCCACGTACGATACGTTGGGTGATCCCCTAGTGTTGATTTTATCCGCTAGGTTTTTACCAATTGACACAAAAAAGTGGTTTATATGGTTTAAGGAGGAAATCGGGTTTAGTAGTAGTTTCTACTTAACTATGTAGCCAGTAATCTTGGAAAGCTAAGTTGTTTGTATATTTGTAAGCCCGATGGGACTGACATGGTCAATATGGCTCTGAGACCCTTAAAAATAAAGAAAAAAAAACGCATTACACGACAGAATATGGAACTTTATTTTTATACAATTATACACTACACCAGCTAGGTTTTAGGTATGGTATGAGTGAGTGACAGAATGACAGGTGTCTAATGTCATGGCTGCCGTTATGTGGGCTGTATATGGCCGTTTTCTACAATGTTTTAGCGTTAATTAATATTTCCAGGTTGCTCGACCAGGAAGAAGAACATCTTACTCAATGGAGATCACAAAGAAGCAACAGAATGATATTCCAGGACTACCCGCGTTATGCAGAGGTTTGACATTATCTATGTAATAACATTGGAACTAGTAAATGTCTGTATATCCTAATTTTATAAATATGAATGTGAGTTTGTTTGTTACGCTATCACGCCTGAACTACTCAATCCAAGTATTATTCCTTTGCAAAATATCATTCCATGCTCGTATTAACTTGCAACCAAGTGTATGCTTATTACTAGCAATATAGCACGGTCCAGGATTCAAACCAAGGACAAAATTAAAAGACTGAAGAACTATGACACGACCACTTAAAAACACGTAACGTACATTATTACAATCACTTCATCACTAATATTATAAAACAAAGTCTTCCGCCGCCTCTGTTTATTTATCTGTCTGTTCGCGATAAACTCAAACACTACTGAACGGATTTTCATGCGGTTTTTACCAACAGACAGAGTGATTCATGAGAAAGGTTTAGGTGTATAATTAGTTAAGGTTTAACTGTAGTAACCCGTGCAAAGAAGGGCCGGGTCGCTAGTTATTTATAAGATTGAGAATGTAAAGTAAAGCAGTCCTTTCCACTTCAATATTATTTTTCCACAGATCGATGCATACATGGAGTCCATCGCTGCTCAGTATCCTAACTTGGTTACGATAGTCAATGCTGGATTAAGTTATGAAGGACGCCCTATCAAGTATTTAAAGGTTAACATATCTTACTTATATATCGGATTTTAAAATATCTTAGTTATATATTGCATTTTAAAATATCTTACTTATATATCGCATTTTAAAATGTCTTACTTATATATCGCATTTTAAAATATCTTACTTATATATCGCATTTAAAAATATCTTACTTATATATCGCATTTAAAAATATCTTACTTATATATCGCATTTTAAAATGTCTTACTTATATATCGCATTTTAAAATATCTTACTTATATATCGCATTTTAAAATATCTTACTTATATATCGCATTTTAAAATATCTTACTTACATATCGCATTTTAAAGTTTTTAATGTGTTTTCCATGCACATAGAAACAATATAAGTCCGTAAAGAAATCTGAAGAAATATTGGTCACATGTCTTGTATAAACATGTATAAGTCTAACCTTAGCTGAAATATATGTACATAATATTACAATACCTCGGTGTCGCCACCGTAAGAAATGCGACGGCTGTCTATGAGATCTCTGTTTCGAATTCCGGATCGAGTCAACTAAAACTTATTGGGTAACTGTCAACAAATTCTTCATAATAGCCAGGTGTTAGAAAGATGGTGTTCTGGCACCCTAGTGCCTCAAAAAGCACGTAAAGCGTAAGGTTTTGCGTCTGATCTCTCTCATGTTGAATTGCTGTCCCATCGGACTATGAGAGTAAGGGAATAGATAATGCACTTGTGTGTCTTGTGTTTACGCACACACGTTATTTTTTTATTTTTTTTTTATTATGCTCGTCGAAATGACTACACTCCACCTGATGGTAAGCAGTCGTGTAGCCTAAGAGCAGTGGCCTCCACACCGCCCTCATAGCAGCCGAGGTGATGTTGATGTCTCTACTTTGACGGCCTGAGAAGGTGCTTTTTTATTGGCTAGTCTCCGTTAAGCTTAGCCAGTCTAACCGAGGACTGGAGGAAATCATCACGATCACGTCAAAATCCTTAAATAACAAAACTTTTCTGCTATGTCGTACATTAATCAAACTAGTTTGTAACCAGATTTCAACGACAAACTTCGAGGATACGAGCAAGCCGATCTACTTCATGGACGCCATGATCCACGCTCGGGAATGGGTGACCACGCCAGTGACCTTGTACTCCATCTACAGGCTGGTGGAGAACCTGAGGAGTGAAGACACCGATCTGTTAAACGATGTCGACTGGATCATCATGCCGCTGGTCAATCCTGATGGATATGAATACACTCATACTGATGTGAGTATGGATTATGATAAACAATAACTATGTAATTGCTTTAATTTTTAGTACATAGCCGAAGATTATATATATTACTAGATGTTCCCGCGGTTTCACCCGCGTTTATCGCTACTGCGCCGCCCCCGTGGGTCGTAGCGTGATGTTATATAGTCTATAGCCTTCCTTGATAAATAGGCTATCCAACACTAAAATATTTTTCAAATCGAACCAGTAGTTTCTGAGATTAGCGCGTTCAACCAAACAAACAAACTCTTCAGCTTTATAATATTAGTATAGATTATAGACTAATTCATTTCTCAGTGTTAAAACTGTATGTTTAGTATTTCCATATATTCATATAGACACAAAACAAGAATCATTCTTTGTTGCTTTATAATTTGTCTCAACATATGTATAATACTTTACCAAGTTTGCCTAGTTCTATCAGAGTTTAAAGATATGGATTTTGTTTGGTCAACTCAAACAAATTTATTGTCAGATACACACATATTCATTTAATTGAGTATGGAATTGTACCTGATCGAATTCCAGCACAAGTAACATTTAAGATAATATTTTCAAAACTCTGTGTTACACATTCGTATTTACAAAGAATGACAACGTATTTGACCAAGTCGCAGCAAGTGCATACATGTATACCTATGAATAAGAAAAGGTATATAATAAAAATAAATGAACA
The DNA here is from genome assembly GCA_963564715.1 of Catocala sponsa. Taxonomy (NCBI): domain Eukaryota; kingdom Metazoa; phylum Arthropoda; class Insecta; order Lepidoptera; family Erebidae; genus Catocala; species Catocala sponsa. The sequence goes on from OY751343.1 coordinate 1,279,037, forward strand.
AACCTAACAAATAAATACTTATATGAAAAAGATCCAACAAAACGGTATTAACCGGTTAGTAGGGAAACCGCATAAAATCTATTTTACATGTAACTCCAGGACTTGGTGCATCCAAATGCTGCACTTATTCTTATAATATGTTTCTTACCGTTCAATCAGGAACGTCTGTGGCGTAAAACCAGATCCATCAATCCCCTCAACGCAAGCTGCCCAGGAGTTGACGCCAACAGAAACTTCGACGCTTGGTTCAATACTCTCGGCGTATCGTCTAATCCATGCGCCAATACGTATCCTGGCATCACCGCCTTCTCTGAGCCAGAAACTGGCTATATCAGAGACATCATGTTTGAGTACTTGGATAGAATCCAGATTTACATGAATATTCACAGGTAAGAGTTCTCCATAATGTTCTCAAAGATATGTGAAGTTTGCGAACACGCACTGGACCAGCGTGGTGGACTGTGGCCTGTGCCCAGCAGTGGTACAATTAAATTATAATTCTTTAAATTTGAGTTAATCTTGTGGTACTCTTTTCTTTAGTCTCCGGGTGCTTGGGAATATTTCATCGTCCATAAGGTGATGTGCCAGTATATTTGGATGTAGCTCCAATCATATTTTATATTTTTTGACTGTCTCCACTATTTCTTCTTTTACTGTTATTATGTGGAGTTCGTGGTGAAGTCTCTTGTTAGTGGCATACCATGGTGCATCTACGATCATTCTTAGCATTTTTGATTGGAACCTTTGTAAGATTTCTTGAATACAGTTGTGCATAACGCGATACCTACTTTGCATAGTCAATTAAGTTCGTCTACACCGAATTTCGGTCACAGCGGCCAATCTTAACGAAGACTGGCCATCTGCGCAGGAGATATTATAAAACACAAGTGTGTACGTAAATACAAGTGCACTCTCGGAGTCCGACAAGAACGCAATCCGATTCGAGCGGAGAGGGTTCTGGCGCGGGACCTGGGGCTCACGTGCTTTCGGCACGGGGATATGCAACATCTTCCTAACATCAGACTGCTATTGAATATTTCTTGACAGAATCGTGCCACCTTCCCTTGTGTAGAAATTTCCAAAAAATATTTTTTATGTATATTTTCTTTTGTTTGTTTTAGTTATGGTAACTACGTACTATTCGGTTTCGGAGACGGTAGCCTGCCCTCCAACGGGATTCAGGTCCACCAGGTAGGCGCCGCTATGGGTGCTGCAATGGATGCCATGAAGCTGTCGTCTGCAGGGTACTACCTTGTTGGAAACAGTGCTCTCGTGCTGTACGCCACCTCGGGAAGCGGTCAGGATTACGGGCAGGTAAGGTCACATACTCAATCTCCCAACACTGTGGAGATCCCCAGCGTGTCTGCTGCAAAGCAACCAAGACGTCGGGGAATGTGTAGATAAATCTGAAAAGATTTATCGTTTTAATAGTTTAATAGTAGTGAATATTGTAGTAGTTTAATTTTAAAATTATATAGTTGTTTTAAATAGTGCATTACAGCTCGCTTTAACAGTGAAATAAAACATCGTGAGGTAACATGCATATTTGAGAGTTAGCTACCCATAATCATCTTAAAGATATGAGAGATCCGCCAACCCACTCAGTTACAGACTTGGTTTCAACTACTAATAATTTCTTGGCAAGAAATTATTAGTAGCTGAACACAATAACTTATGCGCGATACGGGTTTTATACTCTAGACCTTATAAACAGCAGCTGAATTTGCTGTCGTTGCGTCAACGAGACAGTCTAGTAATTAATAATAATTTTAATATTAAGATCTTCGGTCTTAGGTTTAGAGAAAAAGAGGATTAGTCAGCAAAAATAATCATATTGTATCTTCTTATAAGCTTAAACGATTTTTAATCTGTTTCTGATGTTCCAAAGTATCTCAATATTTTCTTGAGACATTGATATCTTTAAAACCCGAATCTAAATTCGATTAAAAAGATAATTTTTTATACCTGTCTAGGGATCAAACTGCTTGTATCTAATCTCGGTATAAATTATCGTTTCGATAGCGTTTATATTGTGTAGGTATTTTAAATTAAAGATATTATGTTTATGGCAATTCAATAGAATGTGCGTGCAATCCTAGCGTGTGTTTTTAATACAGCTGCTGTTAGTAAGTGGTTTAATGGTCGCCTCACTGTTGCCATTACGCTTTGCACTATTGCTACTACTTGATATATCAAAACGACAAAGTATAATAACAAAAATATATAAAGATTTGTATGGAGATAGGCAGTTTGTATATACCTATTAAAACTTAATAAGTAGCTATATGGTTTGAAATTGGTCCATAGAAAATTCTACTCTCACGCGCGATAGATGGCGATGTTCCACTTGCCTGCATCGCGCTATGGTTTCGTCACACAACGAACTATAAATAGCTAATAAGTGATGGCAGCACTGTCGCATATTATGATAACTTATAGTAAGATACTATTGAAGAGAGACCACATTCTGAAATGAAAGAACATTTTAATAATTACGATTTTGTAATTATTCATTCTAATTTGAAAACTATATTTATATACACACAATTTTGCCCGCGACTTCGCTCGCGTAAATGTAGGTTAGGTTAGTAACAGTACTTTTTCTGGATGAAAGGTACCCGATGTCCTTTTCTGTTCCCCTGACAACGCGTATGCGCAATTTCATGATGATCGGTCGAGTATGTCGTAGCCGACTCATACAACACCGCTCCAACACCGCTCTCGCACAGCTAAGCCAAACGGAGAGGCCACCCGCTGTTCACGCACCGACAGCTAGCAAACAACCAGTTGTCCACGCGCTTACAGCTAGCAGTCGACTAGCTGTCCCCGCGCTTACCGCTAGCAGTCGACTAGCTGTCCCCACGCTTACCGCTAGCAGTCGACTAGCTGTCCCCGCGCTTACCGCTAGCAGTCGACTAGCTGTCCACGCGCTTACAGCTAGCAGTCGACTAGCTGTCCCCGCGCTTACCGCTAGCAGTCGACTAGCTGTCCCCGCGCTTACCGCTAGCAGTCGACTAGCTGTCCACGCGCTTACAGCTAGCAGTCGACTAGCTGTCCCCGCGCTTACCGCTAGCAGTCGACTAGCTGTCCCCGCGCTTACCGCTAGCAGTCGACTAGCTGTCCCCGCGCTTACCGCTAGCAGTCGACTAGCTGTCCACGCGCTTACAGCTAGCAGTCGACTAGCTGTCCCCGCGCTTACCGCTAGCAGTCGACTAGCTGTCCCCGCGCTTACCGCTAGCAGTCGACTAGCTGTCCCCGCGCTTACCGCTAGCAGTCGACTAGCTGTCCACGCGCTTACAGCTAGCAGTCGACTAGCTGTCCCCGCGCTTACCGCTAGCAGTCGACTAGCTGTCCCCGCGCTTACCGCTAGCAGTCGACTAGCTGTCCACCCGCTTACAGCTAGCAGTCGACTAGCTGTCCCCGCGCTTACCGCTAGCAGTCGACTACACTGTCCACGCGCCGACCGCTTACACTTTTCGTGACAGACACGTACATCGCGCAGGCCGCCCGCTTGAAGCGCGCGGTAAGCGTGGCTTCAACTATCGAGTGGGACGATGGCGGTAAGCTCGCTTACAGCGAGCTGTTTGCTAATTTGTGATATCAATATAAATTATGTCTACAGAGGACGCCCTAAAGCCGACCTCTTAAGGTGTAAAAGCGTCAAACTCTCATTCGCATTTATAATATTAGTTAGGATTATTGTATTTTTTATACTGTCTATTGCATATTCTAATGTTTTTGTTAATTTATCAATCTCTAAATGTATGCTGTTAATATCCCTTAGTATAACCGTTTCTAGTTATATTTCATCTCTTATGTGCAAGTAATGCTTTCTGCAGCTATAATCAGCAATTTTTTAGCAAATATTATAACAATAAGTGTATATTGTTGGTGTATCTATAGCTACTAATATAATAAAGCTGAAGAGTTTGTTTGTTTGTTTGAACGCGCTAATCTCAGGAACTACTGGTTTGAATTGAAAAATTCTTTTAGCGTTGGATAGCCTATTTATTGAGGAAGGCTATAGGCTATATAACATCACGCTATGACCTACGGGAGCGGCGCAGTAACGATAGACGCGGGTGAAACCGCGGGCTCATCTATTCTTTAAATAAATAAACACAAGACCTATAATCTTTACCCACACAATACTACAAATCCTTAAAATACGAAAACAATCCCTTAAAATAAATTTAGATAAACGTAGCATGAAACCTTCGGGAACCAATGGAGCGAGGCGAGGGATGGATGCATAAATCCGGATTCGAACCCAATGAGCCGGCGGCGCATCTCGGACAAGAGTTATGGCGATCCGTTAATGACGTGTGAGGAAATGACGTCACACGGTTTAGTAATGATATTCGAATACAATAGGCACGATGACAGGGCTAAAAACAAGTGATTCTAATTAGTCCATCTTTTCTTCTTCTTCTACGTCGTTTCACTCTTGACAGAGTGGTCGTGGTCATCCTTAAGGTTGTGTAGCATGCTTGACAATCCGTCGCCACTCTTCACGCACCTTTGCCTTTCTGGTGCACTCATACAAGGGACCATCGTCTAATGCTGCCTTAACTTGGTCGGTCCAGCGCATAGGCGATCTACCACGTGCTCGTTTGCCCTCGACGTTTCCTTGTACCACAAGGCGCTCTATGGAGACACTTAACTTGGCCGGTCCAGCGCATAGGCGATCTACCACGTGCTCGTTTGCCCTCGACGTTTCCTTGTACCACAAGGCGCTCTATGGAGACACTTAACTTGGTCGCTCCAGCGCATAGGCGATCTACCACGTGCTCGCTTGCCCTCGACGTTTCCTTGTACCACAAGGCGCTCTATGGAGACACTTAACTTGGTCGCTCCAGCGCATAGGCGATCTACCACGTGCTCGCTTGCCCTCGACGTTTCCTTGTACCACAAGGCGCTCTATGGAGACACTTAACTTGGTCGCTCCAGCGCATAGGCGATCTAGCACGTGCTCGTTTGCCCTCGACGTTTCCTTGTACCACAAGGCGCTCTATGGAGACACTTAACTTGGTCGCTCCAGCGCATAGGCGATCTACCACGTGCTCGTTTGCCCTCGACGTTTCCTTGTACCACAAGGCGCTCTATGGAGACACTTAACTTGGTCGCTCCAGCGCATAGGCGATCTACCACGTGCTCGTTTGCCCTCGACGTTTCCTTGTACCACAAGGCGCTCTATGGAGACACTTAACTTGGTCGGTCCAGCGCATAGGCGATCTACCACGTGCTCGTTTGCCCTCGACGTTTCCTTGTACCACAAGGCGCTCTATGGAGACACTTAACTTGGTCGCTCCAGCGCATAGGCGATCTACCACGTGCTCGTTTGACCTCGACGTTTCCTTGTACCACAAGGCGCTCTATGGAGACACTTAACTTGGTCGGTCCAGCGCATAGGCGATCTACCACGTGCTCGTTTGCCCTCGACGTTTCCTTGTACCACAAGGCGCTCTATGGAGACACTTAACTTGGTCGCTCCAGCGCATAGGCGATCTACCACGTGCTCGTTTGCCCTCGACGTTTCCTTGTACCACAAGGCGCTTTATGGAGACACTTAACTTGGTCGCTCCAGCGCATAGGCGATCTACCACGTGCTCGTTTGCCCTCGACGTTTCCTTGTACCACAAGGCGCTCTATGGAGACACTTAACTTGGTCGCTCCAGCGCATAGGCGATCTACCACGTGCTCGTTTGACCTCGACGTTTCCTTGTACCACAAGGCGCTCTATGGAGACACTTAACTTGGTCGGTCCAGCGCATAGGCGATCTACCACGTGCTCGTTTGCCCTCGACGTTTCCTTGTACCACAAGGCGCTCTATGGAGACACTTAACTTGGTCGCTCCAGCGCATAGGCGATCTACCACGTGCTCGCTTGCCCTCGACGTTTCCTTGTACCACAAGGCGCTCTATGGAGACACTTAACTTGGTCGCTCCAGCGCATAGGCGATCTACCACGTGCTCGTTTGCCCTCGACGTTTCCTTGTACCACAAGGCGCTCTATGGAGACACTTAACTTGGTCGCTCCAGCGCATAGGCGATCTACCACGTGCTCGTTTGCCCTCGACGTTTCCTTGTACCACAAGGCGCTCTATGGAGACACTTAACTTGGTCGGTCCAGCGCATAGGCGATCTACCACGTGCTCGTTTGACCTCGACGTTTCCTTGTACCACAAGGCGCTCTATGGAGACACTTAACTTGGTCGCTCCAGCGCATAGGCGATCTACCACGTGCTCGTTTGCCCTCGACGTTTCCTTGTACCACAAGGCGCTCTATGGAGACACTTAACTTGGTCGGTCCAGCGCATAGGCGATCTACCACGTGCTCGTTTGCCCTCGACGTTTCCTTGTACCACAAGGCGCTCTATGGAGACACTTAACTTGGTCGCTCCAGCGCATAGGCGATCTACCACGTGCTCGCTTGCCCTCGACGTTTCCTTGTACCACAAGGCGCTCTATGGAGACACTTAACTTGGCCGGTCCAGCGCATAGGCGATCTACCACGTGCTCGTTTGCCCTCGACGTTTCCTTGTACCACAAGGCGCTCTATGGAGACACTTAACTTGGTCGCTCCAGCGCATAGGCAATCTACCACGTGCTCGTTTGCCCTCGACGTTTCCTTGTACCACAAGGCGCTCTATGGAGACACTTAACTTGGTCAGTCCAGCGCATAGGCGATCTACCACGTGCTCGTTTGCCCTCGACGTTTCCTTGTACCACAAGGCGCTCTATGGAGACACTTAACTTGGTCGCTCCAGCGCATAGGCGATCTACCACGTGCTCGTTTGACCTCGACGTTTCCTTGTACCACAAGGCGCTCTATGGAGACACTTAACTTGGTCGGTCTAGCGCATAGGCGATCTACTACGTGCTCGTTTGCCCTCGACGTTTCCTTGTACCACAAGGCGCTCTATGGAGACACTTAAGTTGGTCGCTCCAGCGCATAGGCGATCTACCACGTGCTCGCTTGCCCTCTACGTTTCCTTGTACCACAAGGCGCTCTATGGAGACACTTAACTTGGTCGCTCCAGCGCATAGGCGATCTACCACGTGCTCGTTTGCCCTCGACGTTTCCTTGTACCACAAGGCGCTCTATGGAGACACTTAACTTGGTCGCTCCAGCGCATAGGCGATCTACCACGTGCTCGTTTGACCTCGACGTTTCCTTGTACCACAAGGCGCTCTATGGAGACACTTAACTTGGTCGCTCCAGCGCATAGGCGATCTACCACGTGCTCGTTTGCCCTCGACGTTTCCTTGTACCACAAGGCGCTCTATGGAGACACTTAACTTGGTCGCTCCAGCGCATAGGCGATCTACCACGTGCTCGTTTGCCCTCGACGTTTCCTTGGACCACAAGGCGCTCTATGGAGACACTTAACTTGGTCGCTCCAGCGCATAGGCGATCTACCACGTGCTCGTTTGCCCTCGACGTTTCCTTGTACCACAAGGCGCTCTATGGAGACACTTAACTTGGTCGCTCCAGCGCATAGGCAATCTACCACGTGCTTGTTTGCCCTCGACGTTTCCTTGTACCACAAGGCGCTCTATGGAGACACTTAACTTGGTCAGTCCAGCGCATAGGCGATCTACCACGTGCTCGTTTGCCCTCGACGTTTCCTTGTACCACAAGGCGCTCTATGGAGACACTTAACTTGGTCGCTCCAGCGCATAGGCGATCTACCACGTGCTCGTTTGACCTCGACGTTTCCTTGTACCACAAGGCGCTCTATGGAGACACTTAACTTGGTCGCTCCAGCGCATAGGCGATCTACCACGTGCTCGTTTGCCCTCGACGTTTCCTTGTACCACAAGGCGCTCTATGGAGACACTTAACTTGGTCGCTCCAGCGCATAGGCGATCTACCACGTGCTCGTTTGCCCTCGACGTTTCCTTGTACCACAAGGCGCTCTATGGAGACACTTAACTTGGTCGCTCCAGCGCATAGGCGATCTACCACGTGCTAGTTTGACCTCGACGTTTCCTTGTACCACAAGGCGCTCTATGGAGACACTTAACTTGGTCGGTCCAGCGCATAGGCGATCTACCACGTGCTCGTTTGCCCTCGACGTTTCCTTGTACCACAAGGCGCTCTATGGAGACACTTAACTTGGTCAGTCCAGCGCATAGGCGATCTACCACGTGCTCGTTTGCCCTCGACGTTTCCTTGTACCACAAGGCGCTCTATGGAGACACTTAACTTGGTCGCTCCAGCGCATAGGCGATCTACCACGTGCTCGTTTGACCTCGACGTTTCCTTGTACCACAAGGCGCTCTATGGAGACACTTAACTTGGTCGCTCCAGCGCATAGGCGATCTACCACGTGCTCGTTTGCCCTCGACGTTTCCTTGTACCACAAGGCGCTCTATGGAGACACTTAACTTGGTCGCTCCAGCGCATAGGCGATCTACCACGTGCTCGTTTGCCCTCGACGTTTCCTTGTACCACAAGGCGCTCTATGGAGACACTTAACTTGGTCGGTCCAGCGCATAGGCGATCTACCACGTGCTCGTTTGCCCTCGACGTTTCCTTTTACCACAAGGCGCTCTATGGAGACACTTAACTTGGTCGCTCCAGCGCATAGGCGATCTACCACGTGCTCGCTTGCCCTCGACGTTTCCTTGTACCACAAGGCGCTCTATGGAGACACTTAACTTGGTCGCTCCAGCGCATAGGCCATCTAGCACGTGCTCGTTTGCCCTCGACGTTTCCTTGTACCACAAGGCGCTCTATGGAGACACTTAACTTGGTCGCTCCAGCGCATAGGCGATCTACCACGTGCTCGTTTGCCCTCGACGTTTCCTTGTACCACAAGGCGCTCTATGGAGACACTTAACTTGGTCGCTCCAGCGCATAGGCGATCTACCACGTGCTCGTTTGCCCTCGACGTTTCCTTGGACCACAAGGCGCTCTATGGAGACACTTAACTTGGTCGCTCCAGCGCATAGGCGATCTACCACGTGCTCGTTTGCCCTCGACGTTTCCTTGTACCACAAGGCGCTCTATGGAGACACTTAACTTGGTCGCTCCAGCGCATAGGCAATCTACCACGTGCTCGTTTGCCCTCGACGTTTCCTTGTACCACAAGGCGCTCTATGGAGACACTTAACTTGGTCAGTCCAGCGCATAGGCGATCTACCACGTGCTCGTTTGCCCTCGACGTTTCCTTGTACCACAAGGCGCTCTATGGAGACACTTAACTTGGTCGCTCCAGCGCATAGGCGATCTACCACGTGCTCGTTTGACCTCGACGTTTCCTTGTACCACAAGGCGCTCTATGGAGACACTTAACTTGGTCGCTCCAGCGCATAGGCGATCTACCACGTGCTCGTTTGCCCTCGACGTTTCCTTGTACCACAAGGCGCTCTATGGAGACAATTAACTTGGTCGCTCCAGCGCATAGGCGATCTACCACGTGCTCGTTTGCCCTCGACGTTTCCTTGTACCACAAGGCGCTCTATGGAGACACTTAACTTGGTCGCTCCAGCGCATAGGCGATCTACCACGTGCTCGTTTGACCTCGACGTTTCCTTGTACCACAAGGCGCTCTATGGAGACACTTAACTTGGTCGGTCTAGCGCATAGGCGATCTACTACGTGCTCGTTTGCCCTCGACGTTTCCTTGTACCACAAGGCGCTCTATGGAGACACTTAAGTTGGTCGCTCCAGCGCATAGGCGATCTACCACGTGCTCGCTTGCCCTCTACGTTTCCTTGTACCACAAGGCGCTCTATGGAGACACTTAACTTGGTCGCTCCAGCGCATAGGCGATCTACCACGTGCTCGTTTGCCCTCGACGTTTCCTTGTACCACAAGGCGCTCTATGGAGACACTTAACTTGGTCGCTCCAGCGCATAGGCGATCTACCACGTGCTCGTTTGCCCTCGACGTTTCCTTGTACCACAAGGCGCTCTATGGAGACACTTAACTTGGTCGGTCCAGCGCATAGGCGATCTACCACGTGCTCGTTTGACCTCGACGTTTCCTTGTACCACAAGGCGCTCTATGGAGACACTTAACTTGGTCGCTCCAGCGCATAGGCGATCTACCACGTGCTCGTTTGCCCTCGACGTTTCCTTGTACCACAAGGCGCTCTATGGAGACACTTACCTTGGTCGCTCCAGAGCATAGGCGATCTACCACGTGCTCGTTTGCCCTCGACGTTTCCTTGTACCACAAGGCGCTCTATGGAGACACTTAACTTGGTCGCTCCAGCGCATAGGCGATCTACCACGTGCTCGCTTGCCCTCGACGTTTCCTTGTACCACAAGGCGCTCTATGGAGACACTTAACTTGGTCGCTCCAGCGCATAGGCGATCTACCACGTGCTCGTTTGACCTCGACGTTTCCTTGTACCACAAGGCGCTCTATGGAGACACTTAACTTGGTCGGTCCAGCGCATAGGCAATCTACCACGTGCTCGTTTGCCCTCGACGTTTCCTTGTACCAGAAGGCGCTCTATGGAGACACTTAACTTGGTCGCTCCAGCGCATAGGCGATCTACCACGTGCTCGTTTGACCTCGACGTTTCCTTGTACCACAAGGCGCTCTATGGAGACACTTAACTTGGTCGCTCCAGCGCATAGGCGATCTACCACGTGCTCGCTTGCCCTCGACGTTTCCTTGTACCACAAGACGCTCTATGGAGACACTTAACTTGGTCGCTCCAGCGCATAGGCGATCTACCACGTGCTCGTTTGCCCTCGACGTTTCCTTGTACCACAAGGCGCTCTATGGAGACACGTAACTTGGTCGCTCCAGCGCATAGGTGATCTACCACGTGCTCGTTTGCCCTCGACGTTTCCTTGTACCACAAGGCGCTCTATGGAGACACTTAACTTGGTCGGTCCAGCGCATAGGCGATCTACCACGTGCTCGTTTGCCCTCGACGTTTCCTTGTACCACAAGGCGCTCTATGGAGACACTTAACTTGGTCGGTCCAGCGCATAGGCGATCTACCACGTGCTCGTTTGCCCTCGACGTTTCCTTGAACTACAAGGCGCTCTATGGAGACGCCTCCACGTCTTGATACGTGCCCGAAGAATGTGAGAATTCGAGCTTGTACGATAGAAGATAGGCCATCTTTTAGATAAGCAAATAATATTGCACATCTATTTTTTGTTTTAACAAAACAATAAAAATGTACTAATATATAACGCATTGAAGTTCGGGAGTGGGGGTAGTCACGTCACTGACTTACTATATTTGTACTGGGGATTTCTGGGTTTCTTCACCGTTAAAGCAAGCGATAATTAACTATTGAATACGCATATAACTTTGAAAAGTGACTTGAGCTCGAAGACCTCTTAGTGGGAGACCGTTAGACTGCCACGATATCGCTGTTTTTTTTAATATTTGTGTATAAGTTTATGATAACGCTAAAATTATTGTTTCCAGTTAGTGGGAATCCCATTTTCCTACACCCTGGAGCTGCCTGGCTACGGATACATGTTCGCAGTACCGCCAGAGTATCAGGACCACATCAATTCGGAGACGTGGCGTGGTATCGCTGCGACCGCCAGACTGGCCAAGTTCTACTACACACCAAGAAATACTACGACCTTTTAAAATCAAGCAGAACCATGTAATCTGACAGGCTACCACGTTACGTAAATGTCGAAGTTTCGGGCCGACCGCGGCTGTTCGTACCGATAAACACATTTACTTATGTCGAAACTTTTGAACGAATTTTGATACGCGTATTTCTTGATTGCAATTAAGTAATTACTTCACTGTATACCAACTTTTGCATGGCTTATAATACAATTGTATCAATATTTAAGTAATTGTTGGTAAGCCATATACACAAATAAATAAAATAAATAAACAAATTGTCCTAAACTATTTAATGAAGCACCAAACAACGGAGTAAAATAATTTTGTAAGAAAGACATTTGAAGAACATTTCAATACACGTAGGTAATCTCTTGATTGTCCTAAACCATTTTATGAAGCAGATTATACAACGGAGTAAAGTCATTTTATAAGAGGGAACGCCAAAGAAACTTCCCTGTAAGTAATTTTTTTTTTATACATCTAAGGTGGCAAACAAGCATACGGCCCACCTGATGGTAAGTGGTCACCGTAGCCTATGGACGCCTGCGACACCAGAGGTGGTTCAAAGACACACTTCACATATTTACTTCACGCCCAGCATGCCGACTGACTACCGCTGCTGTGCAATCGACGTAACAATTTAGTCATCCTATCTAATATTATAAAGGGATTAAATATAATGACCACCAAAAATAGTAATTGCGCAGCAAAATATGCTTACTAAAATATATCATAACGAGCACTTCCACGCCTCAAATCACTGCATTCCGTCTCAGAAGGGTTAGGTTATGTTAGATTCCTTCTTAAACCCACCCAAAAATTTTCGGTTTTTATACTACTTAAGTGGCAAACAAGCATACCGTGGCCCACCTGATGGTAAGTGGTCACCGTAGCCTATGGACGCCTGCAACACCAGAGGCATCACTTGTGCGTTGCCGACCCTTTAGGAAAGGAAGTGGGAAGGAGAAGGAGCGGGATGGGGGAAAAGGGGTGATTGGGCCTCCGGCACTCTCACTCACCGAACGAAACACAACAGTAGGAATACTGATATTTCACGTCGATATTCTGTGAGAGGGCAGTCCTTCCCCGGTCGAGCCGGCCAATTCATGCTGAAATGCGTTCGGTCCGAAGTTTCTTTCGGATAGAGATTTTCTTGGTAGACTTACTGTCCGATCGTGAATTATATAACTAATTTTTCTTTTTAAACAAATGTGGCGTACTAGTAGCTATAGACAATACATAGACTCATAATATAGTCTTTTTAGAGTTCCGTACCCGAAGGGTGCCAACAGTTACTGAACCTCCGCTGTCCGTCCGTTTTGTCCTGTCAGTCTGTCAGTTTGTCGGCGGGCTGTATATCATGAACCGATAACTGCACCGATGGCGTAGTGGTTTCAGTGGTCGCCTTGCCACTGCCGCCACGCCGAGTGTTGTGGGTTCGAACCCTACACGAGACAATAATTTGTGTGATCCGCAAATGGGTGTTCCGACTCTAGATATTCTTAGTCTGTTTTTTGAATGTTTGTAAAGTCCGCGACACACGAATCATTTCAAGCAAAATTGCCTTTAAAAAGAAACTGTAATAAATAGACAATTGTAATTTTACAGTGTGTATTTCTACAGCCGCTATAACAACAAAATAATTAAAAAGGGACAGTGCTATATATTTTACTTCTCCCTAGCCTTTATTATTCCCAAGTCACTTGGGGTCGGCTTTCTAGTCTAACCGGATTTGACTGGATATCAGTTTTTACACGGAGCGACTGCCATCTGACCTCCGCAACCCGAAGGCTAACGATACCCTAAGGCTGGATCAGTGTCAGGACATTAGAGAGCACTGACTTCCCAATAACCACTGCCATAGATGTTCAATACAGGCAGGACCGACGGCTTAACGTGCTCTCCGAGGTACGGAGCACGCAATAATTGTCAATCAATACGCACATAATTTCGAAAAGTCATATAACTTCCGAAAGTCATAGCTGCGCGACGTGGGTTCGAACCCGAGGCTCTCTGCATTGTAGTCTGTTGGTCTCCCACTGAGCTATCGCTGCAGTGCTATATCTTTTACGATGGTACGAAATCTTTTGTGTGCGAGTCTGACTCGACCAATTTTATTTTTAACGAGGATTAAATATAATGACCAGCAAAAATACTAATTGCGCAGCAAAATATGCTTACTAAAATATATCATAACGAGCACCTATACGCCTCAAATCACTGCATTCCGTCTCGGAAGGGTTAGGTTATGTGAGGTTCCTTCTTAAACCCACCCAAAAATAGGAGCCCTCTTTGCGGGGCTCCTATTTTTGTCAATTCACATTTGGGTCCTTTGAAATTTTTGCTGGCCATGAGTTGCTGATCAATTAGCTATTTCTGCTCACAGATTATATTTTTCTGCTCACAAAAATACCAATACTATGCTAACTATTTAAATAACACCCTTTTTAACGTCTATTGGCATTTCGAAAGTCTGATGTTGTTATATTAATAAGTTATATAACGTACAAATAAGTACTTATTTAATTCCAAATTAATTAAATAACATATTAAAATAAACAAACTTGTTTACTTATTATTTATTTTCCCTAGCCTTTCCCTGCAAGTTTATATCCTATGCACCATAGTAGTTTTATTTTATGGAATTAGATTAAGACTTGGATTTCTAGTTGCACTTCAGGCTAGTAAACTGTAGAAACCGCATCAAAATCCGTACAGTATTTCGTCCGTGTGTATTACGCCAGACAGATAGACAGGATTATTTTGTTATTTTTGTCTGTTGTAAAGGTCGCGGGCAGCGGTTGGATGGGGGTGGCCCAAGACCGGTCTGTGTGGAAAACCTTGGGAGGCCTATGTCCAGCAGTGGACGTCTTTCGTCTGACATGATGATGATGATGATGTTGTCTTTTGGGCACATTGCCAGACACCCTGCTACTACTAAGCATTTTTTATAAACTCGATTACTCTGCTCGACCGGGGCTTCAAACCAGGGACTCACGATCCCATGGAAACTGTATGAATATTGTTGTCTTGCATGAGACATCATACAGTACAAACAGGTAACACCATAAAGTAACAATAAACTCGTCGGTTAATCTTATTTAGGCATTCCGTTACTAATTAGCTAGGTATAGTTTTAAATAATTTGTTAATCACGATATATACGAAATCTCTATACTAAGTGATAAAGTAAATATAAATAGTTAATAAAATAAGGGATTAAATATAATGACCACCAAAAATACTAAATAGTAATTGCACACCAAAATATGCTTACTAAAATATATCATTACGAGCACCTATACGCCTCAAATCACAGCATTCCGTCTCGGAAAGGTTAGGTTGTGTTAGGTTCCTTCTGAATCTCACCCATAAATAAGAGCCCCGCCAAGCGGGGCGCCGTCGACTTATTTTGATCTCTTTGCTGTGCAATTAATATTTTTGGTATTAAAATGCGGTTTTAATTTGGTGACCATTTACTATTTTTGACTGTTATATTTTACTATATCTGGTGATAAGTTAAACATAAGGCATAAAATAATATGACACACGCGTAATTATATCGTTGGATAGCCTATTTATCGAGGAAGGCTATAGGCTATATAACATCACGCTATGACCCACGGGGGCGGCGCAGTAATCATAAACGCGGGTGAAACCGCGAGCACATCCAGTTATTCTTATAAAATCCAAAATAATATTACAAAAGCGAATGTGACTTTGTTTGTTTGTTACAGTTTAATTATATGACCGATGATCATGACATTTCATACTCATTGTCAGGGATACAGAAAAGGACATAGGGTACCTAAAATCCAGAAAAAGTCCTGTTACCAAACCTAACCTACATTCACACAAACAAAATCTAGTAGTTAGTAAAATAATATACTTACTAACACGCGTAAGTATATTATTCTTATAAAATTAAGCGATAAAAATAAAACGCAGGAACCATTCCACGATAATAACTGTACCAAAGATAAAAATAACAAGGTGAGGCGCGTGCGCAACAACCTGTTTCATGTGACGTGTGCGCGCTACGTTGCCGCTCTGTGCATCTGTCACAGCGCTCACAGAGGCAACGTGCCATTTTCCAATTAAGCGTTACGAGCAACGCTGTGTTCAATTCTTCATTTAAAATTTCAACACGTATGAACACGGTTCGACTGTGCATACTAGTTCGAGAGGCCAGTATACAAAGATAGTGTCATTTTCCAACTACATGCCACACAGACATGGTGCTATGGATTATTTACACAGTTAATACGCACCTGGACACTGTGTCTCAGTATTATTTCAGCGTGAGGACTTTGAGTAGTGTTTCACAGTTAGCTCGCAGTGCCCATGCGCGCCTAATGTTTATATTTTTTTGTTAAGTTTTGTTGTGTTTTGACTGAAATCTATTAAAATGTTTATGTCATACGAAGTGTTTGCCACATTTGGGGTGTCTGCTGTAAGTATTGTTTCAGTTATTTCTGCTATTTAAGGAAAGATACACGAATTGTGTTTACCTTGCGTACCTTTGTCTCTTATTGGTTAGGTTGACGTTCTTGGCAGACTACATCCTTAGTGATGGGTTAATTATAGAGTAGGCTTTTTGTATCTCAGTGATATTTAGCCATAGTATAATGAAGTGTATCTGTAATTGTGATTTATCTGCTCTTTAAAACGTTCATTCGTATTTTAGTAGAGGTTATATTACGTGTTTTGAATTTGATTAAAGAAAATGCGTAGGAGATGACACCTAGGTACTAAAATTTGTTTGGTTGTTCTTTTGACGGCAATGTCTTCTAATTACATTTATATTTCCTTGTTGATTAACTTTTTATTCATTTATTAACAAAAATAGCCCAAAAAAGATACCTAAAAGAAAATGTTTTATTTGAATCTCCATACACACATAGGTAATTTTAAAAGATATAATAATAAATACAATTAAGCAGAAAACGGTACATGGAGATTAAATTAGGCAATTGCGTCAGCTATTGTTGCAGTATATACTGCAACGCTGGTGTTCTCGCAGGCCTATGAATAATAATTTATTACAAATGCAAAACCGACATAGAGTTCACAAGCAGTTCTATGGCTAATGGCTATTACTAGCTCCAGGTTTGATTGAGATTCCTAGTCACTAGATTATTTATAACTAATAAATTGAAAAAAAACACTGTCTTACTTTTAAATATAGCGAAGGACTCTTTTTAAACAAAAGTTTATTGTATCAAAATTAATAATAACCTTTATACAAATAATAAGCTATTTAATTATGTTATTTAATTTTTAATTTTCGATCTCACCGTTAGATGGCGCTAGCATCAATTTAATCAACTTGAACTTCAGTAGGTACTCGAATTATTTATCTTGGTCGGTGCCAGAAATAAACTATTATTATTCTCACCGCAAATGTCACCACATCACACAAAGTAGCCTAGGTTTAATAAAACTAAGCCATCTTTTAGTAATCTTAACTATATAATATAATGCAGATGTCAGTTTGTTTGTTACGGTTTCACGTCTTAACTACTCGACCGATAATAATGAAATTTCGCATACCTACACGTTTTCAGGGTAACAGACATACGGTACCTTTCATCCAGAAAAATGTTCTGTCACTAACCTAACCTACATTTATACGAGCGAAACTGCGGGAAAATCTAGTGTAGTTATAATTATATCAATTAGTTTAAGTTTTTGATGTGAAACATATATAGCCGCACGTAAAACCGATAGCTGGCATGGCGACGCATGCCGTGGCGACGCGTCGCCACGCTATATGATAGTATTTTACATTATGCTATATTAGTTCCTGTCGTAATCTGTTCTTTTATGCATATTACTTGTACAAAATAATTTCGATGTTTCACATCTGCCAGGCGTCCCGTGACGGCTCACAATTTTTGATTTAAACATCAAGTAAGTAAATAGTAAAACAGAATAGCTATCTTGCCCCATAAACAGAAACATCGATTTTTGGGTAGTAGAGTTGAGTAAGTAGCTGTGACGTAGATAATAAACTGTGATTAGTATAATATAATAAAAAATAATAATATTCTACCACATACACACAACACTATCTAGCCCAAACTAAGCAGAGCTTGTACTATGGGTACTAGACAATGGATAAACATACATATATACATTATACATAGAAACACCCAGACCAAGACAAACATCCATGTCCATGCACACAAATGTTTGACTTGTGTGGAAATCGAACCCGCGACCTCAGGCGTGGCAGTCGGTTACACTAACCACTACACCATAAAAGTGCTGCTTTCATGTTTTATTTACGTTCACTGATTTTAGTATTTGTTTAGTAGTTCCTTAAATACATTGTTATTATCTATACTAATATTATAAAGCTGAAGAGTTTGTTTGTTTGTTTGTTTACTTGAACGCGCTAATCTCAGGAACTACTGGTCCGATTTGAAAAATTCTTTCAGTGTTAGATAGCCCATTTATCGAGGAAGGCTATAGGCTATATATCATCACGCTAAGATCAATAGGAGCGGAGCACCAATGAAGAATGTTTCAAAATCGGAGGTTATTTTTTCCTTTAGAGAGATTCGGCTGTGTGCGCTGCGTAAACAGTTAAAGTTTCGCAAAAATAATGTATGACAGAATTGTTCCCCTTTAAAAGTTCTAAAAAAAAGTCCGCGACAGCCTATGTCTATCTTTTAAGGTTGGCTCACTATAACCATTTTTATGCTAACGAAATTTGTTCTAAAATAATGCATTATTTGCGAAGGTATTTTTATAAACATGATATTAATCCTTATCCAAATAAATACGTTATTCATCACAAGTATTTAATTTAAAACAAAATTGCCCTGTACATCATTCGATTTCAATGAATATCTTAGGAGATATCGCAGTTTTAAAATATCATCGCAGCAAAATAATTACCCTTTACAGACATAGTACAAACGATGTTTCTCCTGGTTTATTCTGCGTGATTACTACTGGTTCGATTTGAAAAATTCTTTTAGTGTTGGATAGCCTATTTATCGAGGAAGGCTATAGGCTATATAACATCACGCTACGACCCACGGGGGCGTCGCAGTAACGATAAACGTGGGTGAAACCGCGGGAACATCTAGTTGTACCATAAAACATAAATATGTACGAGTTACTAATAAAACGCCCCCTCTGCACAGCGATAAGGAAAACATGTGGTTTTGAATGAATCCCATTTATAAAAACTATTGTTATCACTGTGAATTATTGTGATTATGATTTGATTTTTTGTTTGTTTGTAAGGATTTAAGTCATGAACTACTTAATCGATAAAAAAATTGTTTAACTATTAGAAAGCTATACTTATTATCACTGACTAACATAGGGTATATTTTATTTAAAAAAGTGACTTTGACCAACACTTCGGACACAGACATCCACATTCGGAACAAAAATTTGTGTGATCCACAAATGTTTGTTCCGAGTGGATGTCCTGTGTCCGTTGTTTAAATGTTTGTAAAGCCCCGCGACACATGCTTCTTCATAGAGCAGAGTTGCCTTTTTAAATAAGTAGGTACCCCAAATCCGTAAAAAGTAACAATCTAAAAAAGTAGACTTATAATTCTGTAACTCTTATTAACAAACATTTTGGTTTCCAAGGTACGGAACAGTAGATGAATCTATACTAATATTATAAAGCTGAAGAGTTTGTTTGTTTGTTTGGTTGAACGCGCTAATCTCAGGACCTACTAGTTCGAATTGAAAAATTCTTTTAGTGTTGGATAGCCTATTTATCGAGAAAGGCTATAGGCTATATAACATCACGCTACGACCCACGAGAGCGGCGCAGTAACCATAAACGCGAGTGAAACCGTGGGCACATCTAGTAATTAATATAAGTTAAAACGGACATAGAAATTGATATCACGCTTTCTTTGCTCACTTTGTTTATGTAATTATCGTGATTCATTGATTCGAGGTGCTCGAAGCCTTTTAAGTGGTTAGTTGCTTATCGGAAGCGGAAGTGTGAAGAGTGGCTGTCTGCTCTTTAAAAGATATAATAATAATAATAAATAATAAACATTTTATTGGCACAAAAATACAAGTAGGTACATATTAGTAGAAAACTTAATGAGGTACAAAAATTCTTAATTATAATGTTTACATTATAGATTATATTCTAATACTTTTGGTCCCCGGCTTTGCTCGCGTAATTGTAGATTTTGTCAATAAAGTCAAAGTCAAAGTCAAAAATCTTTATTTCCATAAAAATGTGCAAACAATTCTTGGACACGTCAATTCACAATTACATTAATTAAAAAAATATATAAAAATAAATAGACGGAAATAAAAATTTTGCATTGAAGAAAAGCCTGTTCGAGGAGTAGAGCTTTCATGAGAAGAAGAAGAAGCAGGCAAGAAACTCATGGCCACTCTTTTCAATCGCCAGATGTTTACATTAATACAATTCAATGTTATATTATTTTCCTTATATGATATAATACATGTTATATTGTGAATAGAAATAACCTGTGAGTGGAAGCAACTCAATCCCAAGCATTTTTATCTTCTATATTTATTATTCAGTGACTGAGTAATAACCTTTCGAATATAATTTACATTTTACAAATGTTTTATTAAAACTTAGATTTTGAATGTCACTTGGGAGTTTCTTGTAAAAGCGCACACATTGACCTTTAAACGACTTATTAGTTTTTTAAAGCTGGGAGGCCGGCACCAGTAGTCTGTTTTGTTTCTTGTATTTATATTATGTATGTCGCTTTTACAATTATTATGGATTTCTATAACAACATTTCTGTAACTATATTATTCCCGGTAAAATGGTATTCTATGTCCTTATTTGTACTCCTAACAATGTGTATGCGACATTTCATGACGATCGGATGAATAGTTAAAACGTGAAAACCAGTATCAGTTTTTACACGGAGCGGCTGCCACCTGACCTCCGCAACCCGAAGGCTAACGATACCCTAAGGCTAGACCAGTGTCAGGATATAATAGGGCACTGACTTCCCAATAACGACTGCCATAGATGTTCATGGCAGCCGGGACCGACGGCTTGACGTGCTCTCCGAGGCACAGAGCAGGCGATAATTGTCAATCAATACGCACATAATTTCGAAAAGTCATATAACTTCCGAAAGTCAGAGGTGCGCGACGTGGGTTCGAACCCGAGAGCCTCTGCATTGCAGTCTGTTGGTCTCCCCACTGAGCTATCGCTATCCACGTTATATAAATAGTTATTTATTAATTGTTACTACATAACCCAAATCTGTCCACAGATCCTGTCATTCACACTATCAGTGACTCTACTACTGGTCGTGGCAGCGAAGCGCGGGCTGCTGCGAGTGGGTGCGGGTTCAAAGCCAGCCAAGTTCGGCGACCCCTTATTGATGCCTATACCCCCTCTTGTGCCAAAAATCGTCGAGATGACACCACTCAAGGAGCCTGTATTATAAGAAATTAAGAAATGAATAGAGAAAACGACTAAACAAGGATTTGAAGAAAACATAGTATAATAATGAAAAGTATATTTTTATAGACAAGACAAATAGTCCGCCATCTTTTTAAACATAATTCTGTGTGTTAAGTATTATATCAATACCTAATATCAATTTTGTTCAAAAATAGACTAGTTTCTTGTGACTTTAAACACTTATCGTACATGATTGTTTAGCGTCTATTAAAATTAAATTAGATTGTTTAATTACAACCACTTATCGTATTACCTAATGATTTCATTAGTGTCATCTGGGAGAGTCAAAAGTATGACTAAGCGAAGATTAAAGACAGGAATTTAACGCATTCCATTTGATACTAACACGAGTACTTTGCATACCGTCGGTATAACAGCATGATATTTAATTGTCACAATCTATATTAACTTCTGAAACATCCATGACTCCACCGTGGGAGTTGACGTCGTTGCGCGTCCGTGACCCCTACGGGGGAGTCAAAAATATTTGGTATTTTTTTCGCGACCAATCACATCGAGTTTTCTTGACTCCACGGTAGGGGTCAAGGATGCGCAACGGTAGTGTTTCTTTTTATTATGAGTCATGGGACATTCCAAGGGTTAGTCCTATAGTAATAGTCTAGTTGGACGCTGTTTTGCGATGTGTGAATACTTTGTATGGGATAATACAGTCAGCTGTACAATTTTCATTTTAATTTACAAGAACTGCTACCGCACAACTGCGCACCTGCTGCAATAGAGCTGCACGGTTGGTTTGCAGTTTTCTTGCAGTCGTACTAACTGCATTCAAACTGCAAATTTGCAGTCGGAATGCATTTGAAATGCAGTCCGTCTACCTAGAGCCTGACACCAAATACGGCTCTAGACAGACGGACTGCAATAATTGAATATTCTATTCTGTGATTCTCTTAAAACCAATAATTTTTATATAATTATTTACTCTACAAACGCCGCTCATCTCCGCTTCAACGCCTCATCTATAGAATATAGTGTTCGTCTCAAATGATTACCTGAATATGTAGACGTAGTTAGTTCATCAATGACAAGTATCGTGTAACCAGAGGTTCTCAGACTTTTTTATCATAGACCACTTTCAAAATTTAGCTGGTTCCGGTGGACCCCCTGCAGTTAAACAAGCTCATGCAATTAAAAAATTTGATGAAATCTCTACAGGCTGAACTTTCTTTTTAGAAATTCTCGGGACTAAACCTACCACGGTACGCGGGCTGACCTTTTTTATTTATAATTCTCTACCGAAAAATCGAAAAACCACTGGTACTGAATATGGAATATGCAAGTTTTTACAAGTAACAGTCGCTGAGCTTGTCGAACAGTCGTGGACGCTTACGAATTATTGTGAACCTCCTGTTTTTTTCACGACAACGTAGACCCCTGTCGAGTCTCCCGTGGACCCCTGGGGGTCCACCTGGACCACTTTGGGAACTAATGGTGTAACCGAATACAGCCGTATCAAGTCATCATTAGACTTAGTTAACAATGTAATTATTAAATTAACATACAAATTAGTTTGTTAGTGCCATAAAATTGAAACGTTGCTATGAGTAGTGTAGGGACACACATGCATACATACTATGTAAGTGCACGTGCATGGTTGTGTGAGTACAAAGTGTCATCTACACGATTTCCCGTCTTCCCGATTTTATATTATTACTAGCTTTTTCCCGCGGCTTCACTCGCGTTAATTTAGAATTTGACAATCAATTCGGGTCGTACTCTGCTTGTAATAATATAATTCAATCATGATTCGAAAGACGCGTGACGCTATCTAGTATCATAAGAACGTTATTATTGTTTTCCTCGGGAACAGTAATTTTTTTCGTGATGAAAGGTAGCCTATGTCTGTTTCTGTACACCTGACAACGTATATGCAAAATTTCAGGATGATCGGTTCAATGGTTTAGGCGTGAAAAGGTAACAAACAAACAAATAAACAAACTCATTTTCGCTTTTATAATATTAGTTAGGAAGTTAGAATTGTTCGTCTGTTTATTAATAGATACAGATTATTTAGTTTACAACTTCAGACACGGTAAGACTTCGAAGTTTAATTTGATTACCATACAACTAGACGATATACGTTTTAGGAGAGACTTAGGTAGTTACTTACAAAACATATCCTGAAACATGCATATATCTAGACTCAAGTCTTTAAGAAATCGAGGGTCGTCTAGACTTTGTTATAGAAAAGCGACAAGGACTTTCGCCCCTTCGAGTATGAAATGCAATAAAAGCCAAAATGTTACTCTTCAGGTGGGCCAAACAACATAATCTGTTTTACTGTTTTTGTTTTGGTGAATGTAGATTTTTAGCTCTTTATGTTTTAGTTTTTTTTATATTTTACAGCATTCGAGGCGAGTGTATACATCAATAACTAATTTTCATCAAAATAGCTTTTACAACATTTCATCATCGAAGGTCGCTTTGTCTGCCTCTTTCAAATGCTAATGCGCTGTATCCTGATTTTACAACTTTATAAATGGTAGCCCGACTTATATCGTTTGCTTACTTTGTTCAGAACTTGGCCTACGCCAGTTCGCACTGAATATTGAATGTGATAATGGAATCTGATTTAATATTAATATTATACTATAATATCTCTCTTCAAGTCTGCGACAATTTGTTTAATACTAGCGTTCGCCAAGTGAACGAAATTCGTCCATAATTTAATTAAATTTTAAATTTGATCGTTATTAAAGTTTTATTGCCCTTTCCTGTGAATTAATACCCTTTCATATTAATTTGTCATCTACTCCACATACATATGTATGTAACCATAGTTACGAAGCATTCTACGAAGTCAACCGAACAACGCCGAAATACTACGAACGCGATTCGACTACGTGTGTCAAATGCATGGTTGTATGTGTGTATTGTTTTTTCATTAATTTAATGTATTTCTAATGCATATTTTATAAAAATATTAGGATTCGCGTCTCCTTCTCAATATAAACTTTAACTGTGTCAAATTTCATACTCCTCCATCCGCGCAATTGTCGTAAAAAGGGGTACAAAGTTTTTGCTTCACGTATTAATTTGTTTAATATTTGTATTATAGCATCCTACTACTGCGTTTGGCTGATAGATAAAAAAAACCTGACACAAAATAATACAAATAGTATGAACGTAAAAAGCCTAAAACAAGTTAAAAAATCTATGGCAAATAGCCACAAATAGAACAAAAAAGGTATAAACGCCTATAAAAAGAAAAAAATTACTTTGATATTATGACCCTACGTAAGTACGTATGAAATTTTTTGATTAAATGTTCTCTTATCGGGGGACCGCTCTTTACCTATAAAAACACCACACACACACTCGGCGCACTCGGCGAGCGATCACTTAATCAACTGCGTCGTCGGGGCAGTGTAATCTTAATTTAGTGTAATAATAAGCATACAATAAAGACTTAAGCTCTCATATAATTTTATGCGTGCGCTCTTGGTATAGCTATGAGTGCGTACGATTCCGTACACACACACACACACACACACACACACACTCATGCCGAAGTAAGCCTTTTATCGCTTACCTGGACTCTGATTCAATTGTGTGCAAGCAACTTAAGCGTTATTATCATAAACATTTTAAGTATTATTAAAATAACTTTCATTCCATTATTATTTTTTGTATTAATAATGTATAACATCGTAAAATAAGTTCAAATTATATTGAATTGTACTTATATTAATATACCTGTATTTTAGTAACCATTTATTAATTGTAATAAAACTTTAAGCATACTTTTAGTATTTTCATTTATTTACATATACCTAACTAGATGTTCCCGCGGTTTCACCCGCGTTTATCGTTACTGCGCCGCCCCCGTGGATCGTAGCGTGATGTTATATAGCCTATAGCCTTCCTCCATAAATAGGCTATCCAACACTAAAAAAATTTTTCAAATCGAACCAGTAGATCCTGAGATTAGCGCGTTCAAACAAACAAACAAACTCTTCAGCTTTATAATATTAGTATAGATAATATCTGAGTTGGTTGTTTGTTAAATTAAAGACTTCACACTAATTAGATGCCTTTTAGATTATTTTAAGACAATTCCCGTACTAAGAATAATCCCTGTATCGCGGGGCACTTTACAAACATCCAAATAACGGATACAAAGAACATACAGACTCGGAACAACTATTTGTGGATCACACAAATTTTTGTCCCGTGTGGGATTCGAACCCACAACACTCGGTGCAGTGGCAGTGGCGAGGCGACCACGTAAACCACTACGTCATCTGTGCAGTCACATAACTGAAAAAACATCTTCGTTTTTTAATTCCTGGTTGAAATATATAAAAATGACATCAACTTATCTTATCTTATCTTTTGTGGGGGCCAGTCAGTGCAGACCGGCGACACTTCGACTTAGTGGAATCTTTTGTGTCGACACTCTCCCAATAACGACTGCCATAGATGTTCATGGTAGCCGGGACAGACGGCTTAACGTGCTTTCCGAGGCACGGAGCAGGCGATAATTGTCAATCAATACGCACATAATTTCGAAAATTCATATATCTTCCGAAAGTCAGAGGTGTGCGACATGGGTTCGAACCCGATACCCTCTGCATTGCAGTCTGTTGGTCTCCCCACTGAGCTATCGCTGCTCTGACATCAACTTAATTGTTCCTCCTTTCTTCGATCCCGGGTCCATCAAAGGGGGCGTGAAAAAGCCACTTCCTCAGGCAGTTAAAGTAGAAACCTTGGCACCACTTCAGTTGTAATGAGGACGTGGTGTGGTGGTCTCTGCTCGTGGACTACACGACTGCTTACCATCAGGCGAAGAGTAGCAGTTCTGACCGCCCACTTTATAAAAAGTGACTCTACATAAAGCTGAAGAGTTTGTTTGTTTGGTTGAACGCGCTAATCCTGTGAACCGTGAATGACTGTTACAAATTGAAAAATTCTTTTAGTGTTGGATAGCTCATTTCTCGAGGAAGGCTATAGGCTATATAAGATCATGCTACGACCAATAGGAGCGGAGCATTAATGAAAAATGTTGCAAAAACAGGGAAATTTATCTTATGTTAAGGAGACGAAGTTTCGCGGGTCAGCTAGATATACATTATCTAATGACCATGTGTACCCGGAGGTAGAGGTGTATTATGATGGCGACGGCTATGTATTCAGGTCCCACGAAATAGAAGCGACCCTATCGCCATCAATTTCTACCTTTTGAGTATTTAATATTAATTTCTGATTTACATATCGTTATGGTTTCTAAGAAACGAGGTCTTGAAGACAAACATAACGATTCTATAAAGACTAGTGGTCGCCAAGTGCTCGAAATTCGACCAAAGTTTGCCTGTAAGATATTGCTGATATAATATGTCATTATATATTGATATATGTAACCATAGTTACCTGAGCCAGGACTAGCGGACTGGTCTGTGTGGAAAACCTTGGGGGAGGCCTATGTCCAGCAGTGGACGTCTTTTGGCTGACATGATGATGATGATGATGAACCATAGTTACGGGCTTCGACTGCGTGTGTCAAATGCATGGTAGTGTACGTGTAGTGATTTTTCATTAATTTAATATGTTTCTAATGCATATTTTATATAAATATTAGGATTCGCCCCTCCTTCTCCATATAAACTTTAACTGAGCCAAATTTCAAATTCCTCCGTACGCGCTATTTTCGTTAAAAGGGGTACAAAGTTTTTGCTTCATGTATTGTATAGATAGCGCTTTTATTTTTAGGAAATGAAAAGAACCAGAGACGAATGGCCCATATGTTACAAACAATCAAGCTAAGTTGTCTCCTCCTGTATATAGTACATACAAACGCATTATCGCCGAAGCCCTAAATAGACTTCGCATCCAGGTTGGCCGCTGTAGAATGAACTTGTGTAGGTGGGAGTCTAGGGACCCCGGCCTTGCTCAGTGTGACTGTGGTGACCTGGAGCAGACAATGGCACAGTCTTGGTATGCCCTTCTTGCCCGAGCACTTGCACAATAACAGAGCTTTGGGCGGCTACTCCTAACGTAATTTTACAATGGCCGAATATTATGCAAATAATATATAGTTCACACAAGAACCATTGACACGAAAAAGAAGAATTCCAGAACACCTTTTTCATTTTGTGTCATTGAAATTTATACGACACAGTGCTCTTTTATCACAGTACTAGATGTGCCCGCGGTTTCACCCGGGTTTATGATTACTGCGCCGCCCCCGTGGGTCGTAATCGTGATGTTGTATAGCCTATAGCCTTCCTCGATAAATGAGCAATCCAACACTAAAAAAAATTTTCAATTCGAACCAGTTTTTCCTGAGATTATCACGTTCTTTGCTTTGAGTCAAACGTTCTCCCAAAATTAAAAAAAAAATCAGTGTATAAAATTTTCGCATTGGAAAATATCTGCCTAAAAGTAGAGCTCCAAAAAGCAAGTAACAAACAGCGCATCACCGCCGTTTTCAATCGCCTATTATAATTGTCTACAATATGATTCTTAACATATAAATTATTTACTTAACATATAAATTATTTACTTAACATATAAATGATTTACTTATATTTCTTATATGAGCTGAGTGTGTGTTAGTTACATTGGCTAATTACTAGAAGATTTTAAGCTTAGTCTGACTTAGGC
Source organism: Catocala sponsa (assembly GCA_963564715.1). Taxonomy (NCBI): domain Eukaryota; kingdom Metazoa; phylum Arthropoda; class Insecta; order Lepidoptera; family Erebidae; genus Catocala; species Catocala sponsa. The sequence goes on from OY751343.1 coordinate 1,306,681, forward strand.
TTACTGCAACGACAAGTTTGAGAATATATGAAAAACTTATAACATGTTTTGTCTTAGCTAAGTGTGTAATGTACTGATCAATTAATTTATCAGTACATTACACACTTAGCCTTTGGTGTGGGACGCAACATTGTGTCACCCTTCCGCCACACGTCACATGTTCCTAACACAGCGGGTTATGCTCGTGCTGCTGCTGCATCAGCGGAGACGCTTAAACGACGCAAATATCTAAACGTCATTGGGAAGTACATATCTGAACCGTTAGGTGTCGTAACGCTGGGGCCATGGGTTCCAAGTGCTAGGTCTGTTTATAGAGACTTACCTAAGCGGCTGATCGACGCTTCGCGTGACCAGAGGCCTGGTATTTACTTTGTACAAAGAATAAGCATTGCTATTTAACGTAGCAATGCTGCTAATCTTCGCATACTTGCACCTGACTGCAGAAAAGTGATGCATCTGGTAATGGATACTGCTGACGCATTAGTTTACAATCTAATCCTATACTTAGGAGGATTTTTTGGATATGTCTAATCTTAGGTGCTTATTAAATTAAAATTTAAAAATATAAATTCTTTATTTAAAAATGAAAATTAAAGATATAATTCAAATAATATATGATTTATTCATCGTATCACATTAGATACATTGCTAAACCCCTAAGAATCAACAATATAAAACCATATATCATATCATCATGACATAAAATAAGTTTTCAATAGGTATTATTTTAACAAAAACTGAAGCAAGAATTACACCGCCACATTAAAATACAAACAATTTCGTTTTTCTTCTAACATACATTTTTAAAAATAAACAATAAATAATAATTTTAATAATATATAATAATTTATTCATTTATTACAGTGGTAAAACATGAATATCCATTCATGTCAGTCATTAATATCTATACTAATATTATAAAACTGAAGAGTTTGTTTGTTTATTTGAACGCGCTAATTTCAGAAACTACTGGTTCGATTTGAAAAATTATTTTAGTGTTGAATAGCCTATTTGTCGAGGAAGGCTATAGTCTATATAACATCACGCTACGACCCACGGGGTGCAGGTCAGTAACGATAAACGCGGGTGAAACCGCGGGAACATCTAGTAAGTAATAATTAGGTGCCTGTACTAGGGTAAACCTATGCCACAGGCGATAAGGGCACTTACAACATATCTACTACTAGGGACTAAGTTATATACAATTAACCATAGGTACTTGTTATATAAATACTAGATGTTCCCGCGGTTTCACCCGCGTTTATCGTTACTGCGACGCCCCCGTGGGTCGTAGCGTGATGTTATGTAGCCTATAGCTTTCCTCCATAAATGGGCTACCCAACACTAAAATATTTTTTCAATTCGAACCAGTTGTTCCTGAGATTAGCGCGTTCAAGCAAACAAACTCTTCAGCTTTATAATACTAGTATAGATTGGCATTATATTATGTCTAATGTCTATGCATATTATTTATATAACAAAACTTTTGAAAAGTCATCTTAAAATGCCACTTTATTTTCGAAGAATATAACTCATCAAATTGTCCACCTTGCCAAGAATATCTTCGATTTGCGGAGCTATTTCTATCATATTAGCACTCATTGTTTCCTTTATTCGTTCTTGGGATACTTTCAATTCGGTAATTTCGCTTCTAATTTTCTCAATTCTGGTTTTAATGTGATTCATCATCTGGGTGTTTAACATAAGGTTGTCTTCTAAAAGATAGGACATACGTGCTATCTCATTTCTAACTAATTTGATATCATTAGAACATTCGCAGTGGCTACCTCCGTTTGCTTGATCTTTACGTTTATATAAGTGACCAGGTCGAGATGGACTATTACCGTCGACAGAATTTTCTGACGATTGCATATAATTCATTGTAGAATTTAAATATAATAAGTTTTCAGTGCACAGTAATAAATTGCACAGCAATAAATGCTAAGCGCTTAGAGTGACGCGTCCGTCAGTCGAGTTACTGAAGACAATGTCGTAAGCGCCGTGACTGTAGCGTCACTTACGCGTCCAATGCTGATGAAATCTAGACACAGTTAACGTCGGTATTCAAAGTCATAGATCTCACTTGTACGATGTTTTTAATTACAATATGGATGTTAAAAATAATTAGGACGTAGCGTATGTCTCAAAGTTTCTTTTAGTATTTACACTTTTTATCAAAACACACTATCTTTCACAATAAGCACTTTCGACTTGGTTATTAAATAATTTTACTGATAGGTTTCACTAAGCTGTATCGCACATCAATCACGTAAGACAACACTTATAATTGCAAATACATAATTTATATATCTATCAGTGAAGTGGATCTATCGTATAGGTCAGTAGTTCCCAAAGTGGTTCAGGTGGACCACCAGGGGTCCACAGGAGATTCGAGAGGTCAACGTTGGTGTGACAAAAAATGGGGGTCCACGAAAATTTATTTGCTTTCGATAGTGAGGAACTATCAGCCCGTAGAGATATGATCAAATTTTTTAATTGGAATGCTAAGGAATATGTTAGAAATGTAGCTGCAGGGGGTCCACCGGCACCAGCTAATTTTGAAAGTGGTCTATGAGAAAAAGTCTGGGAACCTCTGATATAGGTTGTTGCTACGATAAGATATCAGTCGCTACACATTATAAAACAAAGTCTAACGCCGCGTCTGTCTGTCTGTTCGCGATAAAATCCAAAAACTACTGAACGGATTTGCTTGCAGTTTTCACCAATAGACAGAGCGATTTATGTGGAAGATTTAAATGTATAATTCATTAAGATTTTGTGTAAATTGCATGAAATATGATGATGATTGTTGAAGATATCTGAAAAAATCAAGCCGGTTGGGAGCTTTCATCGAAAACGCTGCCTAATCCCTTAGAGGTATAACAAAATAATGTATCGTAGGACCCATTCTAACTTCTAAAGAAATGGTAACATATAATGGTTAGTGTAAAGCTATTTAGACGTATCCAGTAAGTATTTATATTTATTCAATTAAATTTCTTGGTAACCTTAATAATTGCATGCACATTTCATTACGGGATTAAATATAATGACCACCAAAAATAGTCATTGCGCAGCAAAATATGCTTACTAAAATATATCATAACGAACACCTATACGCCACAAATCACTGCATTCCGTCTCGGAAGGGTTAGGTTATGTTAGGTTCGTTTTTAAACCCACCCAAAAATAGGAGGCTCCGTCGACTTAGTTTGATCTCTTTAAATATATTTTGCTGTGGAATTTGGTGATCATTTATTATTTTTGACTGTTATATTTTTTACTATATCTGGTGATAAGTTAAACATAATCCTTTCATTACACTATACAATTTAAATGAATATCTTAGGAGTTATCGCAAAATAAAACTAAAGAGCGAGAAAAATAAATTTATGATGCTCTGCGTGCGAAGCCAGGGCGGATCGCTGGTAATGATCAAGGGTCGGAATAGATAGGGTTTTGAAGTACCAAATGACGTCAAATATGCTACTACGAAATCTTAATATATGGATATGCCTTTTTTAATCCTGGGATTGATTGAGTATTTAATTCTTTAGTAAATGATGTGGACGATGAACCTTTAGCTTCCACCAGTGTTTCTAATATAGTTGAAATACATTCTGATTGATTTGTTGTTATTTAATTTGATTTCATTGATTTATAGATACTGTTTAATAAAAAAATATATACTTAAGAGTCAAGTTTGTACTTAGTGTTTAACACAGGAAAAAAGAGTTTTATAAAACAATAATATCAATCCCGGAAGTTTGAGAAAACAATTTCTATTAATCCCCAATTCCGGGTTTAAGAGGTATATCCATGTTAGGATTTCGTAGGTAGTTTTACGTCATTTGGTACTTAAAAACTCTACCTATTCTGACCCCTGGTAATGATAAATGAATAATGCACAGATGGCGTAGTTGTTAAAGTGGTCTCCAATGACACTGCGCCTAATGGGTTCGATTCTCGCACGGTACAAAACTTTGTGTAAGCACACACATGGTTATGTTTAGACTAGGACTGCCACAAAGAGGTCTCTAGTTCAATCCTAAGGCGCGCATCTCTGACTTTTCGAAGTAATGTGTGTATTAAATAGTTAATTATTGCTCACTTTAACGGCGAAGGAAACATCGTGAGGAAGCCTGCATGTCTCAGAGTACTCCAAACCAGTCTGCCTACCCACACTGGATCAGCGTGTGGACTATAGCTTAACCCTTCCCACACTGAGAAGAGGCCATTGCCCAGCAGTGGGACAGTTTACTACAAGGTTGATATTATAGATGTTCGTTGTGTCCGTTGTTTAAAAAGTCTTCCGCGACACAAAAATTAGGTACTACCTAGTGCGGGAGTTACCTTTTGAAAAGAAAGAAAAGAAAGGTGGAGTCGGTTCATGCGCCTTTAAAAATTTACAGTATAGACGATACTCAGTTGTAAAAGGCTACTTTACCTTTGGGGTTTTACGAAATCAGGTGAACACATTTTTTTTACCTAGGGGAATGCTTTGACGCATAGCCCTCCGCGGGGGCAGGCGGAGGGGTTATGTCGGGCTCACCCGGGGAAAAATAGAAAGTCCCGAGTCCTACCGACTAAACCTACCACGATGTTCCTTCACACGGTCTATGGCCGAGGTGCAGGGATCGCTCGCGCATTCATCCTGCAGCCCCGGCAGACCTTGGCCGCAACTGAATCGTGGCGGCTTCGTCCAGTCAAGTCAAGTCTTTCTTTCGTCTGGAGAGGCGTGCGCGGAACACGACGCGCGGCCGTCTCAGGACTGGTACTGCGCGGGCAACAGCCTCTCTAGGGCTGTCGCCCCAGGCTAGCGCTCATGGGGGCCGGAGATCGTGCAGCGCCCTACGGCGCCCAGTGCGTCGTCTACGGGCCGGGAGATTGGTGTTCTTCTCCCGTTCCCTTTCCGCCACCTCCTTAGCGAGCATTACTACCTCGCAATAGGAGGCGAAGGCTACCCATGCGCTCTCGCTCGCAACCATAGATACGCTTATTGCACCCCTGACAACGTATACACGATTTTTTATTTTTTATTTTTGAAGTGAAACCTTCTTTAGCGGCGTTGTGCACTTTTTTGTGATGGGTAAAAAATGTTAAACTCGCGTCAGGATGTCTGATCGAAAATTCGTAAGACGGTGGGAGAATTGTCATGTTTGTGTACGATAGCGCAAAAAATGAATATTGTATTTTACCTCATAAATGATAGTACTTTTATACTGACAATTAAAGCTATTCGTGCAAAATTAATCCCTAACCATTCCAAAATATCAAAAATGCACAACGTTAATATTCAAGTTTTCACTTCTGCTGGCACTCCCGGAGTGCAACCCGTTGTTTTTTTTCTTATTTGGAAATGACAACTCCCGCGTGTGTCGCAGGGCACATTCAAACGACGGACACATAGAAACAACTATTTGTGGATCTCACAAATTTTTGTCTTGTATGGGATTCGAGTCCACAACACTCGGCGCGACGGCAGTGTCGAAGCGACCTCAAACCACTACGCCATATGTGCAGTCAAAAGTCTATATAAGAATTGGCATACGTTGCTTAAACCGATGCGTTCGCCGAATTGGGAGGCTTACCCACATCTCGTTACGGCGCCGGCGCGGCGTTATGGTGATTATCTCAATTACCTTTCTTAGCAGTTGTCGGCTCGAAGCATACCTCATTGGCTAAGCTAAGGCTGAAGCGACTCGTCTCGACGCGTGACGTCACTGAGTAATCAGACAAGACAGATTTGATTGGACTTGGTATTTGTTTAAATGGGGTGGTTTATGTTGCTGTAAATGTTTAAAATGCATGTATGACGCAATAATGTTGTGCTAAGGTATATGTATGTTTTTACACTCGAGTGCTGTTAATAACTACTTATACAAGTATGACTGGTTAAACATTGTACACACTTAAGGACATGATAATTATGATCAGACGTAACGTATAAAAAATAAAAATAAATAAAATCTGTATAACCTGCAAAGAAAACCTTTATGAAAATTTGCATGAAATATCCATAAAATGTGGACACTGCGCACACAGCTGTCGAGGCTAAAGAATGACCTTTGATGAATTGATAAGAAAAGGACGGGCGGGGGTGCAAATTCGGGAGAGTGCGGGGTGCGGTAGCTGGGAGCGGAAGCGGAGGTTTTGTTTAGCTTTGGTATATGCGCAAGAGTGTTCGCATATTAAGTTTTTATTGGATAACTAGGTCAAATTTTAAGTAATAACCTATTTTTTAGATATTCGGGTCCAGAATCGAGCACTCAATACCCGCCTTCAATATATCCAGTCTTACCAATCAGCCTGTATAAAGCTAGGAGAGATAAGATACTGGCTCGGTGACGCAACGATATATTAATTGATACAACATCCCTATCCTCAACAAGTGCATCTTAGAATGTTGCTCAAAGAGGCAATACCACCACAGAATACAATGACAACAGCTGATTGAACAGAAAGGATCAATAAGTGTAGATATGACGTTAGAAACCACCCTGATGTGAGTAAATGTTCGCTCACGTCGAGCCCTCGAGGCATCAAGAGAGGCGTAATGCTAAGTACACCACTTAAACTCCGCGTGAGTAATGTGAGAAAAGTTGTTCGTTGTTTGTCTCAAAGGGTAATGTCACGGCCACCGTACATTTAAACAAAGATGATAAAATACTTTTTATGTGCCCCGACCCCTAAGGTCGGGATTTCCCAGAGTTATAGTCCGCATGCGTGTTGCCCGCTATCCGTATATCATTTTTGCGGTCACAACTTTACTTTTTTGCTCATTTCGAGGCAGTACATGTTGTTTTTATGGCAACTTTTATGTATAAACTTTGTATTGACTGACGTTAAAGGCAAGCTTTAAAATATTTTTTGGTGCCTTTGTTATATAATACTTGCTTTCATCTATTTACTATCGAATAATGAATGGCCGTTGTGAAGAATATTGGGAGTCGTAAAGTACAAGGTTAACTAATGAATGATCATTAAAGTGACTAATGCACCTTGCATCTTTAATTTTAAACTATTGGATATATGTATATTTATGTTTTAAACGAGGAACCAAACGCGTTCTCCTTGGGTATTAGTGGCACATTGCCGACGTTTAAACATGAAATAACTGAGCTACCAGCAACAGACATAAATTACTGATCCTTAAAAAACGTGGCATACATTATACCGGTCCATCAAATACCCATCCCCATAACTCATATAATATATATTAGAATTCAATAGTCCTACGCCTGCTGCGGGTAGTGCCGCTGTAGGTGTTTCATCCCACCATAGATAAAAACCCTTGAAGGGCCTCTTCACGTTGGACCTATGTCTCCGTGTAAGCCTACCAAGGTATTTTCCTAATATAAAATGTTAGAAAATACCTGTAATTAGGAAAATATAATAATATGTCTGGTATTCTAAGACTTGACAGATCAATCACAAAAATACATCAATAGTCCAAAAATTTAATACAAAATTAGTTTTAGTTCTAGAGGTGATTACTACAGTGTTACAATTTATTAATATTTGGGTATTTTGCGATTGATTATGTAGGTAGTCAATTGGAAAATCCTAATGCAGTCACACAAAGATGAAACATAATATAACATGAAAATCTATATCTAAACGAAGGCACGTACTCATCAACGGGAGATTTTATAAGCAGCGTTGCTATGAAATTATTATTAATCCAAATGCGTTATATACAGGTTGTCCGGTAATGAATAACTGATGGGCGTTCAGGAAAAAAAATAAAACAAATAAAAAATTTAAAAAAGTGCAATAGCTAGTCATACTTTTGTGTCTATCTATTAGCATGATTAGTGTTTAATAAAAAAACAACAAAAACCGATGGAATTCATTCATTCATTGTCGTAGTGTACAAGAAAGTTAAATAGGGTAATTAACAAAAAGCATATCTCACTCTTTAGATTTTTTAATTTTTTCTGAACGGCCATTAGTTTAACTATAAGACATTTCAAGGTTATCCATTAATTACCGGACAACCTGTATAACAGAAGAAATGTGATTAGATGCAAACAGTTTTATATATCGAATTAAGGACAAATTGGTTTATGCGGCGCGTCGCTCAGCATCTTCAAATTAAGGGAACATCCCCCTTACCGCGATATCTCTGTGATGTTTCAACCTAATTTCCTCCAAAAGCGACGCGAAGGAATTCGATTCAACGGCGCTTTCCGCTCGCTCGCAGCCGGTTTAATTTTATTACGGAGTATTATGGGCCTTCGCTGCGTTCTGCTAAACCTCTATTGTGGCTTTTAAAAAATACTCACGATTGGAGAAACCGAGGAAATAAGGTCCGACGCTTGCAAAATAGTTGGAATTGGTTTACGTGGCAACTTCGTAAAGATTCGTCCGTCGGGAGGAGGCCAAGAATGGTAATCTCCTTGAATCGGAATGTCGGAGCAAGGAATTGCCTCGCCTTGCGGCTCGCTGCTAGTGGCAGATTTATAAAGTTATACAAACCGGTGAGATCGTTTAAATGGCCGCTCTTAATGAGACGCCGGGATTGGGGTTGTCTTTATTTTATTTTATGGTTTTTCGTAAAGGAAAGCGAATGTATTTTCCCTGACCAGTCAGCCGAAGGTCAATTTAAAGCGACTCTGGTGATGCTGTTAAGCTACTTCTGAGGACTAAGGTAGTGGCTAACTTTGTTCGAGAATGCTTTAATTGCCAATTACTCGTAAGTCTCAATTAATAAGTTGGACGTCACAAAAAGGATCTAAAGAAAACCGTTACCGAATGACACTCCGAATTGAAAATATTACAACAACTGTAAGTGAGATAATTACAAAAAACCAAATACCTATCCTTGTAACTAGTGTTTGTATTAAAACACGTGAAGGATTCTTTCACAAGATAGGCTTCACGTTAAAATTAAATTACTTTATACGAATTGCGTTGTTTATTTTAAAAACACTATTATTTCATAATTTTGAAACTATAAACTCCTTCTGTATGTATACTGAAAGTGTACCTACGTACGTACATCAATTAAGAATAGAGCGAACCCAGAAGCGATTCCTAAGATACCTATCGTTTTCTTGTAGGCTGCATTAAGAACTGCCATCATCTAACGATCAATTATGACACTTTGGAATGGACAGCCTGTCGTGTCGTAGACAACTTCACGACATGACATTTCTATCCAACATTTTAAGAAATGAAATTGACTGTACATCCCTTCTGGAGTCATTTAAATTGCGTGTCCCACATCATGTGCCTAGACGAGTGTTCGTCAATGCGGTATTGTTGCTTCAGCCATTTGCCAGAACAAATTTAAAACAATTTTTACCCATATCCCGATTATCCAAAGTATATTTGCATTTATTTTGTTTCCAAATTCATTGAAATTAAACTACTATATACGGATTTTATCGCGTTGCTTATTTGACACTTTATTACAAAATTTTGAAAACTGTTACACTAATATTAAATTTTACTAATTTTAAGCTAATTAAATTATTGAAACTATTAAAACTATTTATACTATACTATTATACTATTTATATTTATGTTTACACTTTCCCCGACGTTTCGGTTGCTTTTCAGCAGCCATGGTCACGGAGAGACTAAGATGGTGGTTGTCTCAATGTTCCAGTGTAGTTATATATTTTTGAAAATTTTGTAATAAAGTATCAAATAAACAACGCGATAAAATTCGTATATAGTAGTTTAATTTCAATGAATAACATTCGCGTAAACAGAAGACAATATTTGTATCCAAATTTTTATTCTAAAATTGTTTAATACTTTATTATATTTTTAATTCTCACTAATTAATGTTGTTTTTGTTTTATATATAAAGATAACGGTGTTACACCATAATTATTATGCATACTGTGACACTTTAAAACGTTGCGCATTTAGTTATTATTTATGATCTTACTAGTTTTCACCCGCGACTTCGCTCGCGTAAATGTAGGTTAGGTTAGGTTAGGTTTGCAACAGTTCTTTTTTCTGGATGAAAGGTACCCTATGTCCTATTCTGTACCCCTGACAACGTGTATGCAAAATTTCATGTTGATCGGTTGAGTAGTTAAGGCGTGAAAGCGTAACAAACAAACAAACAAACTTATTTTCGCATTTATAATATTAGTAAGGATTTGGTTATGCAGTTATATAACCTAAAGCCTTCCTCAATAAACAGGCTATCCAACACTAAAATAGTTTTCTATTCGAACCAGTTCCTGAGATTAGCGCGTTCAACCAAACAAACAAACTCTTCAGCTTTATAATATGTATTTGTATGATGTTACTGGTACCAGTAAATATACCTATATCCATATCTACAAGGAAGCATTTCATTTGATCAACTACAACAAGACTTCTGAGTACCCCTACTTGCCTTTTAGTTACCAGGCAGGCCGTGAACCTGTTTGTCGACTTAATGGTTTATTCCTTATTCAGGCTTATCTATCATAATAAGTCATAAATGTATTACGACCTTGAACTTCCACTAAACAGAGTATTTTATCGTCAGTGAGATACCCACCGCACTCGAACAAATCAATAAATATCTCATGTATCATAATCGGTCCATTAGTCTAGATGATATTATTGAATACATGCCTATTATGGAGACGAATGACGAAATTTACCGCAAAAATATAGTATTTACAACCGAAAAATAAGCTCTTAGAAACTTATTATAAACGAGCTTTTGCCCGCGGCTTCACTCGCATTAATTTAGAATTTGGCAATAATTTCGGGTTGTACTCTGCTTGTAATAATATAATTCAATCATGATTCGAAAGACACATGGAGACATCTATTATCATAATAACGTTATTGTTGTTTTCCTCGGGAACAGTAATTTTTTTCGGGATAAAAGGTAGCCTATGTCCGTTTCTGTACACCTGACAACTCATATGCAACATTTCAGGATGATCGGTTCAGTGGTTTAGGCGTGAAAAGGTAGCAAACAAACAAACCCATTTTCGCTTTTATAATATTAGTTAGGATTAATAATAGTCACAACAGCAGTATTTTGTATCTTACTGGAAGAACGTTGGACTGCCACACAGAGGTCTCGAGTTCGTACCCAAGGCGCGCATATGTCATCATCTGTCAGCTTATCAATCCATTTCCTCTATCGACACTGACGTTGGCAGAATCATCGGTACCTATTCGATGGAGCCATTCGACAACAAGAAAAGCTGAAGCTGAATGTGAGTTTGTTTGATTGCTTATGACATTTTGTACCTTAATACTTGTCCGAACATCATGCAATTTCGCATACACGTTGAAAGAGATACAGAATATGTAGTAACTTTTATCTAGAAAAAGTACTTATTCCGAGCGAAGCCACGGGCAGAAGTTAGCAGTCCAAAAAAAGCGAGTTGCACTCCGGGAGTGCCGGCAGAAGTGAAAACTTGAATATTAACGTTGTGCATTTTTGATATTTTGGAATGGTTAGGGAATAATTTTGCACGAATTGCTTTAATTATCAGTATAAAAGTAATATCATTTATGTGGTAAAATACAATATTCATTTACACAAACATGACAATTCTCCCTCCGTCTTACGAATTTTCGATCAGGTCACGTGTCCTGACGCGAGTTTAACATTTTTTACCCATCACAAAAAGTGCACAACGCCGCTAAAGAAGTTTTCACTTCAAAAATCTGTTTAATTAGAATTCCAGATTTCTCTCCAGTTCCGTTCACTTCTGTTCTTCTCCAAGAGTTATTTGTTTGTTAGCTATCCCGTTGTAATACAAGTGACTCAATTTTGAGATAATGGCCTTTTAATATCCTGCCTTTTTCGCGGTATTGTTGTTAGCGATGGGCAATTATCGATGATAAACTTAAACTACCTACTTAAATCGAAAAAATAATTAAAGCATTCTAAATTGAAGAAGAAGAATTTTAATCAGAAGATTAAAATTCTTCTTCTTCAATTTAGAATGCTTTAATTATTTTTTCGATTCAAGTAGGTAGTTTCTACGCCGATTCAATCAACATTTGGTTGCGCGATCATATTTATTTCGAATATCCGTATTTCTTCTTTTCTTTGATCATATTTATTTCGAATATTCGCATTTCTTCAACCGACCTTCAACACTTCAAGAAAAGAGCGTACTCCTTTTTAAAAGGCCGGCAACGCACTTGTAACTCCTCTGGTGTTGCGGGTGTCCATGGATGGCGGTAATCGCTTACCATCAGGCGATCCGTCTATTCGTTTGCACCCTAATCCATAAAAAAAAAAAAAAAAAAAACGCAGACGAATGGCGATAAAGTAAATTGTAAAAGAATCGTACAATAAATACATATTAATTTGAAAACAAATACTCATATTACTGATATTCACATGATTCTTCTACAACACACAGTAATTGAAATTCACAAACAAAATATAAATTACTTTTGGAAGTCAATTACTAGAATTTATTACTGTCAAATTTATCGTGAATTTACCAATATACATGTCGCAGATTCAAACAGATTGATATCCACGTGTTCACTATTAACGTCCGACATCTTGATTTTCTATAACAGTCAGTGCGCACACCCGGCGCAGGCGACGTTCCGAGAGCAACTGAGTCTCTACTAACGAACGAACGCACTACTGACAATTAGATTGACATTTGTACAGTGTTGCCATACAAATTAATTAAATAAAATAATCAAATAACTAGGAACAACACTGCCGTGAATTTTATTATCTTTAACATACATATGTATGTATGTACATGTCATCAAGCGAGAAATGCAACGCTTGAAACATACAGCTGTATATTATTGGTTATATAACGCTTTAAACATAATAGAAATAAAACTTTTACCTTTGATGCAAATAAAATCTGCGCCATTGGCTGAGTTGATATTTTCACATCAATTTCCGTGACGTAGATTTTCGTTTCAGGGTTCTTTGCATTAATTTCAGTGAAGCTATAGCAAAGAGTGCAGCTATAGCCTAGTGAGAGACCGTTGGACTGCCACGTAGAGGTCTCGAGTTCGATCCCTCGCACGCAACTCTGACTTTTCGAAATTATTGCGTATTAAAATAGTTAATTATCTCTTACTTTAAGGGTGAAGGATAAACATCGTGAGGGAACCTGCATGTCTGAGAGTTTCCATAATGTTCTCGATGATATGTGAAGTCTGCCAAACCGCACTGAGCCAGCGTGGTGGACTTTGTCTAACCCTTTTCACACTGAGAAGAGCCCCGTGCCCAGCAGTGGGACAGTTTAATACAGGGCTGATATTATTATATAACAAAGAAATATAACATCCCTCTGATTAGAAAAGACCAGCTGATATAAATAAGGGTACAGCTATACCTAGCTGGCTGTGGGCCAGTATTGAGAGCATAACACAAATCATGACAATGTCAACCAGCTAGGTTTAAATTCCTACAAGCTCGTGGAGCCGCAAACAAAACCACGTTTGGCACCAATCCCGGTATTGTTACTTCACTTAGGTTGACCGCATATTGGCTATTGTGCAAATACAATTTTTTTTTGGCATATGATTTAGTCGGTTTAGTCAGTTTTGATATAATGTGCGTAAAATTGTATTCAACTACACTGAACCTTCTTTGTATGATCAAGGACTCAAAATCAACCAATAACAAGGGTTGTCAATAAAAGCGAATGAAAATATTATGTTTGTGTGAACGCGCTAATCTCAGGAATTACTAGTTCGAGTTGAAAAATTATTTTAGTGTTGGATAGCCTATTTATCGAGGAAGGCTATAGGCTATATAACATCATGCTACGACCCACGGGAGCGGCGCAGTAACTATAAACGCGGGTGAAACCGCGGGCACATCTAGTCTCTAATAACCAGTAATGAAGACAATCAGTAGCAATTGAGTCTTACGCACTAAAAATCCTTTTGTAATTCAGGAATTATCTTTTTACTAGCACGAAATATTCTCGATAAAAACTTTGTGAAATAAAGTAAAATTATAAGCAATGTATTTTATAAAAAGCAAAAGGAATAACATGAAAATCGGACGTGTTCTCACACAATTTTATTGAATGAAGTTCAGATCGAAATCGTTGCGAAAAATTATTCCTAACGAACGTATTTACACCCTTTTACACACGTAGGAATCATTTTAATAACGTTTACTTGAAAGGAGAATATTTTATGTCGAAATATTAATACGACACAGATTTTCTCTCAGAATAAAAAGGGTAGGTAGACTTCATTTTTCAAATTGAGGATTTTCCTTGGGATCGAAACAAAGGTGTCTGCGTGGTAGTCCAACGGTCTTCCGCTATCATCAGCAGCAAAATTAAATACATTATTATTGCATAATACGGTAGTAAAATCTTCCAAAAAGGTTATATTTTTTATTGTATGACTTGTAGCTAAGTAAGTGTTACAACAAAGAATCGTGTCCTGAACAAATAACCGCACCCTTTTTAATGGCTTGATTAACACCGCTTTTTTAACTTGTTAAATCCTGACTCCAATTTTTTATAGAACAAACAAAGATTTAATGAGACTATGGACTGAAATAAGGCCTGAGAAACTTACTTTTGTGGGATAAGTACACGTGAATGTTACATACCTATTCTACGATACATATTTTTTTTTAGCTTTCATTTTTAATTTAACTGTGTTTTGTTGAATTAGTATTTGTGTCAGTTTACCAAACTGTTTAATTTCTTATAAAAACAAGTTTTGTAAACAATGTGAAATGATGATGTACTTACGACGTGTTCTCCTGTAATTGAAGGCGCATAAAATTATTAAACAACTTTTTGTAATTATTGCATGTACTGTATATCCTTTGAAGTTCCTAAGAATAAATAAATAAATATAATGCATCTTAGGACCTAAAGTTCATTCTCGATTTAATGAGGTCAGTCCTATTCTATGTTAGCCTAAGCTTTAGAATAAACTCCCCCGTGTTTATTGATTGATTGCAAGACAGATATAAGGGAAAAAAATTGCATTATTTCTTTAATCACTTTAAATGACAACTCCCGCAGTAGGAGTAATTCCTGCATCCCGGGGACTTTACACACATTCAAACAGCAGACACAAAGAACATCCAAATTCGGAACAACCATTTGTGAGCCATACAGATTGTTGCCCCATCTGGGGTTCGAACCCACAATACTTGGTGCAATGGCAGCGGCGAGGCGACCACTACGCCCTCCGTGTAGTATACACAGCACCTCAAGTATTTTTCTTATTGAGAAACCTTCAAGTAATTTTTCCGCTCTGGGCAGATCGAAGGGGTATGTCAGAGTTTTCATGACTAAAACCACACCAATGTCCCTTCATACCATTTATTGTATTTTTTCATTCTTCATTTTAATTATTGATCTCTTTTAGATTGCTCCGCAACATGTGTTACACTGCTGACATGCAGCTGACGACGTCAACCGCAAAAACTAAAACTGCTCCATGGTTGATAGAAATAGAAAGAAATAAGAAAGAAAATACATTTATTTGCAGCAGATTATGCACTACATACATCAGACACAGTTAATTACAAAAAAAAGAAAAAACAAATCTTACTGCAAATTGATCGCAACTCAGCGAAATGCTAGTTTTGAAAAAACTAGCGCTGGTCTTCCGTTGCGACCATGTTTGTAGATAATAATAGATACCTAATAAACTTAACACAACTAATACAACAGACGATATAAAATAATAATAATAATAGCGTTTACGGTAGCAATACATATGTTAACAATACAATATTTATTTTTGCACCCCAGTTAAATCTAACAATTTCAGTATTTTAAAAATAGACATTAATGTTAGCGACTGTAATTTCTCTACATAGTTATTTATTAGACTGTGGTTATATAGCACTTGTGTCATGCAGCTGTGTTTCCTGGCCTTTTTGGTGATCAAATAAATATTTCTTTAGTGTTGCCCTAAAACGTTGAATATGTTGCAGATTCCGAATCGGGGGTGGTATGTTGTTCCAACACTTAGTTGCAGCGTACCGGAAACTTCCCCTAAAAGCCTCAGATTTATGACGTTGTGTCGATAATTGCAATGCACATTGCCGTTTCCCATATGTCTTTGGGCCTGAAACCTGTTTCAATTTTACATTCAAGTAATGAGGTTGTCTATGTTTAATGACTCCGAAAAGAAGAAATAGTACGCAGTCACACGTTCACTATTACGAGGAACTTAGAAACATAGTCAATCTTGAATCCTGAGTCAAGCGAAGTGTTATTAGGTATTTCTGTTAGGAAGTTTTCAGAAGCAGCGCGTATTCTGTGAATGTTATGAGGGTCACGCCAATAAGGTCGGCGCCTATTACGTGGAGACTGTATTATAATACCTATATATAGCTGTGAAATATAGTTGTGGTTCAGCTCTGCCTAGCCCTTTCAGCATACATGACGTGAGTCTAAGTTATGGTACAAATATCAATGGTAAAACGATTTTCTCTACGGCCCAATTTCTGAAAAGAAATCTGCTTCGGGTATAAAATCTGCGCTGATGAGTATTTATATTTAAAACAGTCTTGTGCCATACACGGCAAAAACGTACTATATGCATTTTTTTTTATACTAAAAGAGGCTTAGAATCCTCACGTAATTCTTTTTTCAACCGAGTCAATAAGGTTTCAACCCAAAAATTACGGTAAACATCCGTTCACCGATCCGAATCTAACCTACTAACGTCTCTCGACTCGTATAATCGAATTAGTTGGGGACGAATCGTACCCCATTGTTTCTCGCCCAATGTACTTACTGTTTATTTCGGGACGATCGGGACACATCGACTATTGGCGGGTTATTGGTTGACAGTTACGGTTAGGCTTTCGCATTCAATGAATCTTCTATAATACTGTTGGGTATTAGGGTACGTTACAATTTGGCAAATAGTTTGCCGCTGACTGATTTGTTGCTAAGTGACATTTTTAATACATACATACGAGTACATAGCCTTATGCCTACTGTATATCCTTACTAATATTATAAATGCGAATGTGAGTTTGTTTGTTACGTTTTCACGCCTTAGTTACATGACTGATTATCATGAAATTTCACTTACATGTTGTCAGGAGTACAGAAAAGGACACAAAAAAATTTTCATCATCATTCATCTAGGAAAAAAGTACTGTTTCCGAGGGAAAGAAATTTATTGACAAAATGTACATAAACGCGGCGGAAACCGCGTTCAAAATCTAGTACGCAATAAAGTACATTTACACCCATATTTTTCCAATTATGGTTTACCGTATACTGGGCACAATTCCAGACTCGACGCGAGCATCGAATCCAAAATATCTTGCATTTAGTTGCATTCACTACCGGCCGTGCCACCGCCCTTAGTGGCTTCCAAACATGGAATATGTACAATTTAGTCTATAAATAGCCTGCTTTTATCAAAATGCCTTCTAAACGAGCAAAGTAGTTTGACAAAAGCAGGCTACAGACAAAATGGTACATTGCAAAATTTTTGAATTACTACTACTTGGAACTACAGGACTATTACTTGGAAAAATTACTTATGCTTCATTCACAGTAACTTCTGAATGTTCTTGCGACCGCTATATCAGAGTTTGTAACGCTCTGTGACCTTCGTCTTTATTACTGCCTATCTGATATTATACATTATTTAATACAATATCGAGTTGACATTCTTAAAATAATACAAATCCAATAAACACAAGACTCAGACATTGAACATCTTATCCAACTGCCATTGTGCTTAGACTTACGCAAGAATAGAAAGGAACTACTTTATTATATCCAAAGAATTGAAAACGAAGAAATATTGGATGTGCGTAATCCTAACTAATATTATAAATGCGAAAATGAGTTTGTTTGTTTGTTACGCTTTCACGCCTTAACTACTTAACCGATCAACATGAAATTTTGCATACACGTTGTCAGGGGTACAGAATAGGACATAGGGTACCTTTCATCCAGAAAAAATAACTATTGCAAACCTAACCTAACCTAACCTACATTTACGCGAGCAAAGCCGCGGGTGAAAACTAGTATAAAATACGTAGGCTTCCAAACAGCGACGGTATAAAGCCATCTCGCTGAGGAGAGGATATCTTTTCATCGTGGAAATATTTGCAATGTCTATAAATTGAATCTCAAATCAAGCTTTTATTGTGGTTCTTTTTGCCATTAAAATATGAGATTTGGACACTTATTGATATAACAATTTCCAATTTCATCTCTTTTATATCAACTTCTTGAGTTATTGGTATACTTGGCTTTTAATCGATCTCATTACTTACTTTAGGTTTCCTGAATTTAGTTTTATCTAAACGTTCCGCGAAGTCTAATACAATATTAAATGAAATTTGGTCAAATAAAATAAGGGATATTAAATTTGTACTAGTGTGTTGAAAAACAATCAGTCTAATGCTGATATTTTGAAACACAATGATTCAATAATCCTAACTAATATTATAAATGCGAAAGTGACTTTGTTTGTTTGTTTATTTGATTGTTATGCTTGCACGCCTTAAATTTCGCATACGCTTAGTCAATTGTACAGAATACATAGGGTACCTTTTATCCAAAAAAAAGTAATGTTCCTAACCTAAACTATGTTTAGGCGAACGAAGCCGCGGGCAAAATGTAGTATATTATGGACATACATTGCATAATACAATTATTTTACCCAAGACTTTTAATAACTTTCGATATAAATAAGACTTTAAAACATCGGCCATTAATTCTACCGTCGTAATTGAAAAGAGAGGGCTGAACGATTTTCTAAATAATTATAATCGATTTCAAAACCCTTCGAAGCTTAAATCACAATTTTGTACTAAGCGTACAGCAAGCTTTTTGCCACAAACTGTTAGCTTTGTAAAGGCTTGTGGCTTTTCTTATCATGCAGTTTTAAGTTTGTTTGTTACAGCGAACATCTTGAATCTTTATGCAGTTAGAAAAGTTTGAAATTTTGCAATGTTTGGCTTACCAAAGTTTTAGTACTGTTTTCGTTTTAAGACCGTACATGAGATCAAAATGTTTCTGTTTTAATCATTTGGCTTATCGTATTCAAGTTTGGTCGTTTTTGCCTCCATAGAAGTTTTGGTTAACTGAATAACAGATTATTCTTAAGTCCGGGTAACAGATATCATTTGCTAATTATAAGGACCTGCTTAGATAAGAAAGCTATATGGTGGGACCTTTGTCAATATGCACATCAACACGACTTTTCAGATATTACCAGTTCGTAAAGACTATCATTACTCCATGTTGAAGGTGGAGGAACTCTGCCGTTTGTTTTAAGTGTGCGGAGATAACAACAAATATTGTTTGTTTCTTACATTTTTGTTGATAAGCGCAATACGGTATTTAAAAGTATCAACTCCAGCTGTCTGTCTGTCTGTCTTGCATGACGGGGATTTACTATTGATATCATGACGAGCATAAAGGACATTTAGTGGATTCTGGCAATACATTTGTCATTACTCTTAACAATTTAGACTTCACCTCGGACTGCAACATAGTCTCATGTTGTTTCATTATTTGTGTACTCGCAAATGGATGTTTCTATTCTTTTTTTTTGTTTCTATTCTACCATAAACTTCTATTAGAGGCAATTTTTAATATATAACTTATTGCTGGAGTGGTGTAATCGTTGCAGCTCCTTACAGAATTGATTTGTAAATTGTAAACTTGGCGTTCAAAAGAGTGGCCCAGAGTTTCTTGCCAATTCTTCTCATTCGTCCTTGCTTTGCTAAACGTGGCAGCAGGTAGGTAAATGTAAATTTACATTAACAAATGTAACTTTGACATTAATTATTGTTATGAATGTCAAAGTTACATTGTATTGTTACCTTGTGACATATGTACCTATATGAATAAACATATTTTTAATTTTGATTTGATTTGAAACACAAAGTCTTAGCATAAATATGTATAGATCACACATCTATATATTAATACGTGAAGCAAAAACTTTGTACCCCTTTTTACGAAAACTGCGCGGACGGAGGTGAATGAAATTTCGCACGGTTAAAGTTTATATAGAGAAGGAGGGGTGAATCCTAATATCTCTAAAATATGCATTAGAAATACATTAAATTAATGAAAAAAAACATTACACACACACAACATTACATGCATTTGACACACGCAGTCAAATCGCGTTCGTAGTATTTCGACATTGTGCGTCTGACGTCGTACAATTCTTTTGTAACTATGGTCACCTGTACCTTATTTATATGTAATAAAGAAAAACAGAAAACAAAGTAGCAAGCTTAGGAAATTTGGTCGAATTTTGACCACTAGGCGACCGCTAGAATTGTTTAATTCACCAATCGGCGTCCGGATACCGACGTCAACACAATGCTTATGTTAAGCAGATAGTTTAAATTATATACCTAAAAGTAAACAATATGGGAATAGAACCTAGAATACTTAGTACACTAACAGTGGCGAACCACTAAAACTAATGCGCTAAACATCTAATTAACTCTAACTGTTTCTACAATGTCTTTAGTGTTGCCTTCACAGTTTTAGGATTTCTTTACACACGACATTCTTTCTGTATGGATAGGATTTTTATCGTTGTAGTTAAGAAAGAAAGAAAGAAAAACATACTTTATTTCTAAAAAACACGAAATCTTTCATATTATCATGTATGTACATTTTTTAAAACATATTTAATAAACATTACTTAACAATGACAGCCCTGCGCCACAAATGCCACGTTTCAAAAGTGCCACCAGTACATATACTTTGGTCACCCGCTTACGCTACGAGATTGCCATGAAGGTATAGATAAACATAGTTTATCTATACCTTCATGGAGAATGCACGTCACGCGCGATCGACTTTTAAGTTTTTTCAATCTGTGCCTCAGACGTGGTAGTTAGTAGCCAAACATTATTTTTCTTTTCTTTTTTCAAAAGGCAACTGCCGCACTAGGCTTAATCTCTGTATCCCGGGGCACTTTACAAACATTCAAACAACGGATACAAAGAACATACAGACTCGGAACAACCATTTGTGGACCACACAAATTTTTGTCCCGTGTGGGATTCGAACCCACAACGCTCGGCGCTGTGGCAGTGCTGAGGCGACCACCACTACGGCATCCGTGCAGACGAATTTCATTTGACTGTCATTATCATACTCTCCATCCCTCCACATATTTTACTTTTCCGTGACACAAATGATAACGATTATGATAGTTGAATTTACAAATGATGACAATTATGATAGCTGAGTTAAATATGATAGTTGGCAGTCCACAACTGTGCGTTTTCCCAGAAATTTTCTGCCTCGCACGACTAAACTGTGGAATGAAATGAACTGCGGTATTTACGGACGAATACGACCTGCAAACCTTCAAGACAAGAGCGTACTCCTTTTTAAAAGGCCGGCAACGCATGTTGCGGGTGTCCATGGGCGGCGGTAATCACTTACCATCAGGCGATCCGTCTGCTCGTTTGCCTCCTATCTCATAAAAAAAAGTAAAATCCAGCGTTCCACAAATTAACATTACCAAAAGTAAACAACAGTAAAAGAAAAAGACACCACCGCGTACAACTGGTATTATAAAAGCAATCTCTTTTAAAAAAGGACAATGCATACAGTTTCAGGGACCCTCAATGCATTCTTTTTAGGTGTACGTAATAATTATGTAAAAAAGTAGAAAGGGTGACGTCAAAGTCCACGTTTTAAGAAGTAAACGCTTACGGGAGCCGATTATTATAACGGATAGCTTAATTAACACGGCGCGCGGCGCTCGGGTTGGTAATTTAAAAGTAAAGGGGTGCAGACACTGCAGACTGGCGGGTGCGACGCGGCCATATTCTCGTTAAGTTTTTTAGAGTTCAAAAAACTCTTATACAACAGCTTTGTCCGTCCGTCCGTCCGTCTGTCTGTTATACAACTTCAACTCAAGAACCGTAAGAGCTAGAGACTCTCGGTCGACGCCATTCAACTCAGCATAGTCGATATACCCCGAAATCACTATGACCTTTGACCTCTGACGTCACGTGACCTTTGCATATTACTTGAACCATTTTTCCGAACTCTAAGATTTACGGCAATTCATTGCCGTTTATCACTTGTTTTTAATACTAGCAATTTGGAAAACAAGCGTAATTTGGATAGCGGTAACTATAGCCTATGGTCCGCTTGTAATAAGATCAGACCGAATGTCGGTCACGGCAACAAAACAGCTAACTTCCTAACTGCGGGCTGGTATAGAGATTTTTTAACGGAAAAACCCAATAACTTATTATTGACCGGATCCGTGATTTGAACCAGAGACCTCATGTACAGCAAACGCATTTCCTACCGCTGCGCCACGGAGACAGTAAATACTATAAATGCGAAGTAACCAATACCGAATGCCTAAACGGGTTGGGAGCCTTCTGCGCTCACTATAGTCCGCGTAAAGTTGTAAAGGCCATCTAAGGCCAACAACTAACACACACACACACACACACAAAAAACCGGCCAAGTGCGAGTCGGACTCGCGCACGAAAGGTTCCGTACCATTATCTATAAAAACGGCAAAAAAATCAAGTCCGTTGTATGGGAGCCCCCCTTAAATATTTGTTTTATTTTATTTATTTATTTTAAAGTGAATATATGTATAACTAAATATTCTGTGAATATTTCAAGCGTCTACCTGTTGCCGTTATCAATATCGAGCAAAAACGAGCAAAAAGTCACGTTTGTCGTGTGGGAGCCCCCTTAAATATTTATTTTATTTTGTTTTTTAGTATTTTTTGTTATAGCGGCAACAGAATTACATCATCTGTGAAAATTTCAACTATCTAACTATCTCGGTTCATGAGATACAGCCTGGTGACAGACGGAAAGACAGACGGACAGCGGAGTCTTAGTAATAGGGTCCCGTTTTACCCTTTGAGTACGGAACCCTAAAAACGAATGCCTAACTAATATTATTAATGCGAATGTAAGTTTGTTTCTTACGCTTTCAGGCCCTAACCACTCGACCGATCATCATGAAATTTCGTATACTCGTTGTCAGGGGAACAGAAAAGTACATAGGATACTTTTTATCAAGAAAAAGTACTGTTATTAACATAACCTAAACTACATTTACGCGAGCGAGGCCGCGGGGCAACATCGAGAATACCTATATTTAATAATCTAATTTCGCAAGAATTCGGTGATTGTTGCGACATTCCGATCAACTTAACAGGTCTACGAAAATCCCTTTTTTTTTATAAAATGGCTTTCTCCGCACTAGGAATAATCCCTGTCTCGCGGGGATCTTCAGAAACATTCAAATAACGGACATAAAGAACACCTATACTCGGAACAACCATTTGTGGATCACACAAAGTTTTGTGTCGTGTGGGGATCGAACCCACAACACTCGCCAAAGTAACAGGGGCGAGGCGACCATTTAAACCACTACACCATTAGTGCGGTCAATTTTGTTAGTAGAATAGCTGGTTACATCGACACTGCAAAAGATTGTGTGATTTGAAAATAACTGTTATTATGTCTGAAGCTTTTAAGAGTTTATGGTTGTTTTTATGTATACTAGCGGTCGCCTAGTGCTCGAAATTCGACCAACTGATATATATTATGTCATGTCATTATACTCGTATATTGATATATGTAACCATAGTCACGCGCTTCGACTGCGTGTGTCAAATGCATGGTTGTGTGCGTGTAGTGTTTTTTCATTAATTTAATGTATTTCTAATGCATATTTTATAAAAATATTAGCATTCGTCACTTCTTCTCTGTATAAACTATAAGTGTGCGAAATTTCATACTCCTCCGTCCGCCCAATTTTCGTAAAAAGGGATCCAAAGTTTTCGCTTCACGTATTAATATATAGATAAATGCACAGGAATTATCAGTAAGACGATCCTAGTCTTTTTAAAAAGAAACGAATACAGATAACTGTTACTGTCCTCTTACAGTAATATCGAGGATATCTTATATTTTTTCATAGGCCGGGGACACATAGAATACTTAGACCCGAAATAACTAATAAATAAAGTTAAGCAAAAAAAGTTTTTTTGTAGCAAAAATGGCGAACAATTTGTGAAACTTGTTTTATAACTTAGTTTTATCACAATACTTACTAATAGCAATACCCAAACTAGGCTTATAGCCTGTATTTTGAAAGACAGTGTAGTAACTACTTCTTTTACCAGCTTTTAATAAGAAAATATTATCACTAAGCTGATATACAGTAGTATAAAGTTTTGTTCTTTCAGTATATGCTAATTATGTAGGAAATTGCTTATATAAGTTTTTTTTTTAAGTTCTGGGAAGCCTTATGCTCCCAACTATCGTTTGTAATTTGCTTTCCGTGGCAACCTGTAATTAAGGCAGCACCAATACTTGTAAACCACTAACTTTGAAACTTAGCTTTTAAGGTGTATGTTCTTGTTGGTTTTCCAAATAAATAAATAAATAAGTAAGTAAGTAAGTACGTAAGTAATTTTATTTTTCAAAATATAGGTACACAAAATACAGACAAATATAACACAGCAAAAAACAAAAAAAAGTACATACATAATGAAAAACGAGGTTACCACTCAGGTTTATTGTTGGTTTGCGGTTAATACCTCAAACCAACCCTGATGTTATGTGGTAACCCCAAGTGACGCCCGGACGTACATCAGCTACTCTTTAACATGTTCCACATTCAAAAAATAAAAGAAATAAAAAATACATACGTAAGATATATATATATATATATATATATATATATATATATATATATATATATATATATATATATATATATATATATATATATATATATATATATATATATATATATATATATATATATATATATATATATATATATATATATATATATATATATATATATATATATATATATAAATTATAATTGATGAGTATGTAATTGAATTATATCAAATATAAATTAAATAAATTGGTGCAATAGTATAATGTATATAAATATAATATTCAATAATAATAATAATAACCTATAATAATAAATAAACAAATAGACCACATAATTTTTGTACCGCATGGAAATCGAACACACAACACTCGGTGCTATGTCAATAGCGACGCGACCATTTAAACCACTACACGCAAGGTGCTTATTCAAACACGCAATATTACACCCGCTCGTCTACTGCATAAAGATTCTAACAAAGCATTTCGCGCCCGCCACTCAACACCAACCACGATCATTTTAATTCAGACTTCGGGACTCCACCTTCATAATTTTCTTCACCGAAATTTAAAATCAACTCGCTGACGCGTTCCTTAAAAAATATTAACTGCGTTAAGAACAGATAATCTTTTTTCAGGTAAGTACTAGTTTTAAGCTTAAGAAAATTACGGTTTCACCTTTTTATAAATGCTGTAAAACCGCTACTTTTTAAACGATGAATCTCTTGTATTCTAGGCTTGTACTAATCTATTAAACCTGCTTTAATCTATTAGGCTTTTACTAACTGCCGAAAAAAGGAATCCTAACGAATAATAATAAATAATAAAACATTGATAACAAAACTATAATTCCTTATAACTATTACAGTCTCACATTATGTGGTGACTCGCACCTTTGCTAAGTTGTTGAAACAACTTGTATTAAAGGTGCCAGGCCCGTATCCCTGTTGTAGGTACATTTAAGTAAATAAGTAAGTAATAAAAATTTAACTCACATCGGCATTTTATTGAGAAGCTTAGAGTAAAAAAAAACAAATAAGAGCAGCGATAGCTCAGTGGGGAGACCAACAGACTGCAATGCAGAGGGTCTCGGGTTCGAACCCACGTCGCGCACCTCTGACTTTCGGAAGTTATATGACTTTTCGAAATTATGTGCGTATTGATTGACAATTATCGCCTGCTGCGTGCCTCGGAGAGCACGTTAAGCCGTCGGTCCCGGTTGCCATGAATATCTATGGCAGTCGTTATTGGGAGAATGTCGACACAAAAGATCCCACTGGGTCGAAGTGTCGCCGGTCTGCACTGACTGGCCCCCACATAAGATAAGATACAGTAAAAATAATAAAACAAATATTATAAATGTGCATGCGAGTTTGTTAGTTTGATATGCTTCCACGCCTTGACTACTCGACCGACCATCATGAAATTTCGCGTAGTCGTTCAGGGGAACAGAAAAGGACATAGGGTACCCTTCATCTAGAAAATACTACTGTTACTAACCTTCATTTATGCGAGCAAAGCCGTGGACAAAACCTAGTCTGATATAGTTTCCCTTTCATTCAAAATGTTTTTTTTAGCTAAGTGCGAGCCTACAACCATCTTTACTTTTAGAAGTCTATGATTTATATTAAGTACTAGATGTGCCCGCGGTTTCACCCGCGTTTATCGTTACTGCGCCACCCCCGTGGGTCGTAGCGTGATGTTATATAGCTTATAGCCTTTCTCGATAAATAGGCTGTCGAACACTAAAATCATTTTTCGAATCGAACCAGTAGTTCCTGAGATTAGTGCGTTCAAACAAATAAAGGCGCTCATAGCCAGTTGCACTCACTGATCGGTAAACGATTAGCGAGATTAAGCAACGTTGGGTGCGGTCAGTCTATAGATGGGTGACCGCCTAGTGGTATTTCATCTGAGCGTCTCCGTGGTCCCGGATGTTGTCAAACTGACAGCAGTCGTTAAGCCATGTCAGAGGCCTACGGGCGGCTTGAACAACTCTTGACAACAGGTTGGCCACTAACCATACGAAAAGAAAGAAGAAGAAAGAGAACAAACAAATAAACTCTTCAGCTTTATAATATTAGTATAGATATACATAATTACATATATTGGATTTTTCATTTGCAATTACATTAAGACAAGTTATATTTATGGCTATACCATTTAAAGTCAGTAGTATTAGTTGGTGCTGTGATGAGTAGTTGTGACAGAAAGACCGATTGACGGACACAAAAACTGGCACCATAAGTGTCCCGTTTTTACCATTGCGGTCCGGTACCCAAAAATAGTTTCTGGCTAAACATACTCAAAACTTATATGTTATGCCGATCACGATTGGTATCTCCTTTCTTGGTATAAATGTAACCGAGACGAAAACACTTTTTCAAAGCCCTAACTACTCGTCAACGAACATTACGGTCTCGGGCTAAGACCACGTCTGGAGCAGCTACAGTGATTGGGATAATCTATTTGGGTTCGCAAGTGCCTCGAGGCATGTGCAGATAAAGCAACTTTGAGTTGCCACTGTCGCCTGGACAGACAACCAACGTCAACAGAAAGTTGACTGCATTATTGGTCCCGTGTCCCGTGGCATATTTTTGCGGTCGATCGCGAAGTGTAAGATTTAATTTCCGGGTTGGGTAAAGCCTTAAGAGCAGCGATAGCCTAGTGGGAGACTCCGTGCATTAATTTCTCATCAAGTTATCGAATTTAGCCCCGACAACTGTAAACTCAAATGGTACCAACATGCCTTGTAGTGTTAAACGTAGAACTTTTCTCTTTCTATTATAGGATACTTGAAATATTCCTTGTCTTATGATTAGGATGGTTTCAAGTATATGCCTATATTCTAAGCAAACTTGTGCTGTATGTCTATGTATCACTAGTTTTATTCTAAAATTCTTTAATATATACTCGTATCATTCTATACGGTTTACAAATATAATCACTAAATCACTAAACAATGATTGTTACGTGAAGGAAATAGATAGGGCAATAAAATTTTCACTAATAATGTCCCTAATTACAATCACGCTTAAAACCTTGAATAGGAATCATTTTATTTGCTGCTTACGATAATATTAGTAGTCATAATATGCATAATATTCACGAGCCTAATCCTAACTAATATTACAAAAGCGAAAATGAGTTCGCTTGTTTGTTTGTTACCTTTTAACGCCTAAACCACTGAACCGATCATCCTGAAATTTGCATATACGTTGTCAGGTGTATAGAAACGGACATAGGCTACCTTTCATCCCGAAAAAAATTACTGTTCTCGAGGAAAACAACAATAACGTTCTTATCATAATATTGTCTTCTGTTTACGCGAATGTTATTCATTGAAATTAAACTACTATATACGGATTTTA
Source organism: Catocala sponsa (assembly GCA_963564715.1). Classification (NCBI taxonomy): domain Eukaryota; kingdom Metazoa; phylum Arthropoda; class Insecta; order Lepidoptera; family Erebidae; genus Catocala; species Catocala sponsa. Next base: position 1,334,642 of record OY751343.1, read on the forward strand.
TCGCGTTGTTTATTTGACACTGTTACAAAATTTTTTGAAAAACTGTTACACTACTATAATCACTATTAAACTTTACAAATTTTTAAGCTATTTAAATTATTGAAACTATTAAAACTATTTATACTATTACTATACTATTATACTATTCTTATCATAATAGATGGCGCCACGTGTCTTTCGAATCATGATTGAATTATATTATTACAAGTAGAGTACAACCCGAATTGATTGTCAAATTCTAAATTAACGCGAGCGAAGCCGCGGACAAAAGCTAGTATCTATATAAATAAAAATCAATTGCCACGTGTATGACGGAGCATCCGACCGATTTGGCTGTTTATTTTTTGATGTGTTTGTAATTATCAGGACAAGGTCTGTATGAACGAAAATTTGCGAAAAATCAGCGGGAAATGTCGAAAATTTAAATGGTATTTTTATGTGAAAAAGAATTGATTGACGTTTTGATATTGAATTTAATTACGTGAAATGTATTTTTGTATAGATTGACAGGACAACGACTGCTGGGTCAGCTAGCATTTATATAAATATAAATAAATAATATCAGCCCTGTATATAAACTTACCCACGCTGGTGGACCAGCGTGGGAAAGTTAAAAAAGTGTGGGTTGGCAGACTTCACATATCTTCGAGAACATTATGGAGAACTCTCAGACATGCAGGTTTCCTTTGTCGTTAAAACAAGCGATAATAAAATATTTAATACGCACATTATATAGATAATATAGTTTATTATTATCACACTAACATAGTTTGTAAGGTACCTATACTAACAATTTAATTATTTTTTATTATGAATCGTTTTAGTTACTTGAATAAATGAAATTTGTTATTATTATTATATAACTTCGAAAAGTTATAAGTACATTCCTTAGGATCGAACTAAAGACCTTTGGATGGCAGTCCAACGGTTACCCAATAGCTATCACTACTGCATATATTTATAGATAACAATTAATTAGCTCATCATAGTCGCTTCAAACTGGATAGGTATGTACGGTCTGATCTTAATATATAAAAATCTCATGTCACGATGTATGTATGTTCGGTATAAACTCTGAAACTACTGAAACGATTTTGATCAAACTTCGTAACTATCTGTAATTTGGTCCAACTTAAAAGATAGGATAGTTTTATGTTATTTTTTTTGTCATGTTTACAGGACAACTGCTGTCGGGACAGGACTTAATATAATAAATATTAATATTCAGTGCCTTGGGCTGTTCTATGCGGACTATGATGAGCTAAATAATTGATATTGATTTTGACTGCACGGTTGGCGTAGTGGTTTAAGTGATCGCCTCGCCGCTGCCTTTGCGCCGAGTGTTGTGGGTTCGAATCCCACACGCGACAAAACTTTGTGTGATCCACAAATGGTTGTTCCGAGTCTGCGTGTTCTCTGTATCCGTTGTTTGAATGTTTGTAAAGTTCCCCGCGACACAGGATTCAATCCTAATGCAGGCATTTAAAAATATCACTACATAATTATTATAAATCAAAGTCACCCGCCTGTCCTGTGACTGTCTGTCTGTTCGCGATAAATTCAAAAACTACTGAACGGATTTTCATGCGGTTTTCTCCAATACAGAGTAATTTATGAGGAAGATTTAGGTGTATAATTTGTTAAGGTTTTGTTGTACCCATGCTAAGCCGGGACGGGTTGCTAATAAAATATGAAAAGTTGCTTACATATTGGCAATAGTCGTACTGGCGATGAAAAGTAGCCTCATCTGTATAGAATCTAGAAAAACAAACACACACTGACAGAGAATTTTCTTTATTCGCCCGCATTCGCAATGATTTTCCTTTTCGCATTTTGTAGACGGTTTCACATGCGACGACAATTTGTGAAATACCTACATACATTATTTTAGCTTATTCTGTTGGTATCTTTTTTATGGTAATCCTTACTAGTCCTTACTAATATTATAAATTCGAAAGTAACTCTGTCTGTCTATCTGTCAGTCTGTCTGTCTGTTACCTTTTCACGGCTAAACCACTCAACCGATTTAGATGAAAATTGGTACAGATATAGTTAAAAATCTTGGGAAGGACATAGGCTACTTTTTATTGATGTAGCTACAACGCGGGCGGAGCCGCGTGCAAAAGCTAGTAGATAATAAGTAACGTGTTTAAAATGGTACGTATTCATTTATTCAATATCAACACTATACATTGACCGCGACTTCGCTCGCGTAAAGGTTTGGTTAGGTTAACAACAGTACTTTTTTTGGATGAATGGTACCCTATATCCTAATCTGTACCCCTGGCAACGTGTATGCGAAATTTCATTCAAGTAGTTAAGGCATGAAAGCGTAACAAACAAACAAACTCACATTCACATTTATAGTATTAAGTTAGGATAAGGATAGGTTTAGGAAGTTAGGATTAGGATTAGGAAGTTAGGATTAGGATTAGGAAGTTAGGATTAGGATTAGGAAGTTAGGATTAGGAAGTTAGGATTAGGAAGTTAAGATTAGGAAGTTAGGATTAGGAAGTTAGGATTAGGATTAGGAAGTTAGGATTAGGAAGTTAGGATTAAGATTAGGAAGTTAGGATTACGAAGTTAGGATTAAGATTAGGAAGTTAGGATTAGGAAGTTAGGATTAGGATTAGGAAGTTAGGATTAGGAAGTTAGGATTAGGATTAGGAAGTTAGGATTAGGAAGTTAGGATTAAGATTAGGAAGTTAGGATTAGGAAGTTAGGATTAAGATTAGGAAGTTAGGATTAGGAAGTTAGGATTAGGATTAGGAAGTTAGGATTAGGAAGTTAGGATTAGGATTAGGAAGTTAGGATTAGGATTAGGAAGTTAGGATTAGGAAGTTAAGATTAGGAAGTTAGGATTAGGAAGTTAGGATTAGGATTAGGAAGTTAGGATTAGGATTAGGAAGTTAGGATTAGGATTAGGAAGTTAGGATTAGGATTAGGAAGTTAGGATTAGGATTAGGAAGTTAGGATTAGGATTAGGAAGTTAGGATTAGGATTAGGAAGTTAGGATTAGGATTAGGAAGTTAGGATTAGGAAGTTAGGAAGTAGGTATATTATTCCAATTTGAATTTGAAACTTATTTTAAAGCTTTCTAGCATTTTGGTTTATAAGTTACTAGTATTCTATGAACTCATCCAGCTAAGCTGATATGCTTCTGATAAGTGTGAGCTTACGCCGGTAGTGTTGGGCATCTAACCCAAGACCGCAGGAATGCAAGACCGATACCTTTTCCATGAGGCTACCAGTGTACATATATCTATACTAACTAGCGGTCGCCTAGTGCTCGAAATTCGACCAACTAATATATACACTTCTCATCAGAAAAATCGAAACACTTCCGTTTTTATACTTTCTGTCCTAATTTAACACAAAAGAGTTTTCATTCCATGAAAAAAATCACATGATTGTATAGCTGGCAGTTTGGCCATTACAGTGATAAGCGAAAATTCTAAATTCAAAATTAGAATTTCATTTGTTTATCCTATAAATGAAATGATTCACTGTTTTGAGACAAATGTGTGTTTAGAGTTGGAGTACATTTCACCTTTGAAAACTAAAAATTAGCGCTTATCTTAAAACTTGTTGTTCTGTGTTCTGTATACTGCGTATGTACTGTGACTTTGGGACGTCTGAAAAAGTTTTTTTCTATAATATATGGATACTTCGCCCGCAGAAGCCGCCCAAGTGGTGGCATTGCTGGATTCTGGACTTAGTCAGCGTGTTGTGGCTGAAAGATTGCATCTAAGCCTGTCGTTTGTTCATAGAGTCTACAAACGCTATCGGGAGACTGGTTTGTTCACGCGCCGATCAGGATCTGGCAGGAATCGGGTCACTTCTGAGCGAGATGATCGATTTATTGTAACAACTTCTTTACGAAATCGACACCTTAATGCTTTTCAACTGCAGCAGCAGCTTCATGTTGTACGTAGGGTGGCTGTAAGTGACTCTACAATTAGAAGAAAGTTGAAGGAACGTGGACTGGTACCGCATAAGCCAGCAAGTGGGCCGAAATTAACTGCAGACCATCGAAGAGCGCGCCTTAACTTTGCTCGTGAGCACCTAAATTGGTCATACCTCCAGTGGAACAAAGTCCTCTTTTCTGATGAGTGTAAAATTATGCTGTATGGTAACGACGGAAGGAACAAGGTCTACAGAAGAGATGGAGAACGCTTTGCACAATGCTGCATTGAAGAAAAGGTCAGCTATTGTGGCGGTTCGTGGACGGTTTCGAGAGAAATCAGCGCCGACGGTAAAACAGAGCTTGTCTTTGTGTCTGGGCCACGTCTGCCTGCACTAAACAGTCATCGGTACATCGATAAGCTTCACGTGATGCCCTATGCACATTTTATTGGCAACGGTTTCATATTTATGCACGACAATGCTAGGGCTCACACCGCGAGCGTCGTACGAGATTATGTTACCGAAGTAGGTATCTCCATTATGGAATGGCCAGCAAAATGCCCGGAAATGAATCCGATTGAACATCTATGGGATGAATTAAAGAGACGAATTCGTGCAAGAGATCCTGCCCCAGAAACACTTAGCCAGCTGCAAAATGCAATCCAAGAGGAATGGAATGGAATGCCACAACATTTGATCGTGACTCTCATCCGATTGATGAAGAACCGTATGGAAGCAGTAATAAGAGCTCGGGGAGGGAATACAAGTTATTACATAAACGTTTCTTAGCTTTTTTTTCATTTGCGTGTTGTTTTATCAATTTCCTTCATACTCCATACAGGGTAAAAATGACTTGTTAAACAAAATACGAAACCTATGAACATTTAATTTGAATTTAGAACATTAACATTATGATTTGAAAACCTCATATTATTCACTATTAAACGACATTTGACTTATATTCCTAAATATATACATTTTTCTGATAATCCTTACAAAACATAAACTTGCAAGGTTTTTTCGATTTTTCTGATGAGAGGTGTATTATGTCATTTCATTATGCTCGTATATTGATATATGTAACCATAGTTACGCGCTTCGACTGCGTGTGTCAAATGTATGGTTGTGTGCGTGTAGTGTTTTTTCATTAATTTAATGTATTTATTATACATGATTTATATAAATATTAGCATTCGTCACTTCTTCTCTGTATAAACTATAAGTGTGCGAAATTTCATACTCCTCCGTCCGCCCAATTTTCGTAAAAAGGGATCCAAAGTTTTCGCTTCATGTATTAATATATAAATATTATAAAAAGTATAAAGAGGAAATAAACTCAGAAAGTACATAAGCGCTTTAATATATCTTTTACCATTAGTAACCTACTTTATCATGAGTCAACGTAGACTTTATATAACATCGAGCCACGGGAGAACTTGGGTGAAACCGAGGCAGTAAGCTAGTCTATACTAATATTACAAAGAGGAAAGATTTGATTTTCTGTTTGTTTGTATGGATTTAACACAAAAACTGCTCAACAGATATTAAAAATTCCCTTACTATTAGAAAGCTATGTTAGCGTCGAGTAATATAGGTTATATTTCATTTAAAAAAAAGGTAGTTACTATTACATAATTTAAACTAACTTACTTTTACACGAGCGAAGCCGCGTAATAAATGAAATATAGATTTAAGGAAGCGATTTTATTAAGACTTAGTGACTTACTTTGTATGACCTAGGACTGCGCCGAGCGTAAGACAGATAATAACAGAGTTCGAGCTGTGCATATTCAAATCGGCGCGCGGCCGCCATAGTAAAATTGTATGGAGGATTTGAAGTGCTTTTTTGATAAATATTCTTTATTGTCAACCAATAACTTAAATATTTGGGACGGACAAATTGTAATAAAACTATTTATGTTTCGTTTAAGCTGTAAAATAGGATAGATTTCTACTGTTATAATCTAAAAATCACGTAACACGAGCTTACGTTTTTGCATTTTTCGTGCAAACTTACGTAATTTTGTAGGCGAAAATATTAATTATTTTAAGTTTTTTACACGGATTAATTGTAAACACATTCATTGTTATGGTAGATGTATATTTTATATATGTATTAAACAAAAAGTGTTGATTTTATTCACTTAACTGTAACCGCCTGTTTTGGTACTTTTCGCTCGGCGCAGTCTTAAAGACTATTCTCGTATAACTGCCCCTGTGTCGTCGCGACCTTACAAACAAAGAACAGCCGCGAGGAATACCGGCCTCGGCACAACTATTAGTGTATCACAAACATTCTTGAACCGCCTAGAACTCCAAATTAAACACTCCGCCTAGCACGACTATTTTAATCACTGCGCCAATTCGACTTCACGCGTGGCCTCGATCCCCGGAACAGACAATTATTTGTCCTGTTCGGGGATCGAGGCCACGCGTGATGAAACCACCGAGACATGGAACAACTCTCGGTGGTTGTTCCATGTCTCGGTGGTTTTTGTGTCCGTTCTTTGCAAAGTCCCCGGCGTCACAGGAATTATTCCTAGTGCCTTGGTAGTTTTCTTTTAAAATAAGTATTTTTATAGTTACTGCGCCTGTCAAAATATGTATAGTTTTCTTTTCAGGCCGCAACAGTTCGTATTATTGATTGAGTAAACGTACCACGAATGTTATACATTGAAATTACATAACTTTATACGAATTATATCGCGTTGTTTATCTTTTATACATATAAATCTCCTGTGCGTGTGTTTGTAATTAAACTCCTCCTAAACGGCTGGACCGATTTAGATGAAATTTTTTGTGTTGGTTTTTTTTTTCGAGTGTACAGTACAACCTGTACAACGTCTATTGGGACAGCTAGTTTTTTATAAAACACTATTATACATAATTTTGAAACTTTAAACTACTATTGTTAAACACTTTAACTAGTTACTGTTTACTTCTATTTAAGCTATTTAAATTATAAAAGCTATATCGATTTAACTTTCTCCATCGTTTCGGTTACTTTTCAGCAGCCATTAGCAGCAATTTTTTGATCGAGTGTTTCTTGCAAAAGCATTGACAACGAAGCGGGACAGTTCAACCGCTAAATCCGTGGTTTGAAACTGCGGCAAGCATAAATTTAACTAACAATTTTCCAAGTAATGTGCGTATTAAATAAACGAACTCGCTTATCGGCGTAGTAATATATGGTAAGAAAACTTAGAACTGGAAGTTCTACATAATATTCTTGAAGGTGTGGGAACTCTGTAACTTGCATTTGGCCGGCTTAGTAGACCATGAGCCTCATCAGTTTATTTCGAAGAACAGGCGTCAGTGTCACCACTGGGTGACCGTGCCTGGTTACTAGAGATAAGCCAGACAGGCGGATCGGACCTTATTCTTATCAGAATAAAATAACAATTTTCTTAATATCCTTACTAATATTATCAATTCGAAAGTAACTCTGTCTGTCTGACTGTCTGTTACCTTTTCACGGCTAAACCACTCAACCGATTTAGATGACATTTGCTACAGATATAGTTTAAAACCTGGGGAAAGACATAGGCTACTTTTTATTGATGTAGGTATCACGCGGGCGGAGCCGCTTGCAAAAGCTAGTCATATTACAAAAGCGAAAATGAGTTTGCTTGTTTGTTTGTTTGTTACCTTTTTACGCCTAAACCACTGAACCGATCATCCTGAAATTTTGCATAGACGTTGACAGGTGTACAGAAACTGACATAGGGTACCTTTCATTCCGAAAAAAATTACTGTTTCCGAGGAAAACAATAATAACGTTCTTATGATAATAGATGGCGCCACGTGTCTTTCGAATCATGATTGAATTATATTATTACAAGCAGAGTACAACCCGAATTGATTGTCAAATTCTAAATTAACGCGAGCGAAGCCGCGGGCATAAGCTAGTATAATATTATATCCACCGAATTAATAGGAAGTGAGTTTGTTTGTGACGTTTTCATGCCTTAACTACTTAACCAATCATTATGAAATTTCACATACAGGTTGTCAGGGGTACAAATTCGGACATAGGGTACTTGAAAACAAAAACAAAGTACTATTACCAACCGAACCTAACCTACATTTACGAGGGCAAAGCCGCGGGCAAAACCTAGTAGGTAGATAGTTTAAGCGTTAAATATAAACTGAAATGCAATTTACGTTTACATTTCAAGTTTTAATTACAGAGATGACAATTTGTGATATTTATGATACTCGGACAAAATCGGTATTCTATGTTGAAAAGTTTTTATAATGAGAATTGTCTCTCTGATAAAACAACTGCCATGAATGAACAACCAATTTTGGTTTGCAATGTCTGTGCAAAATAATAGGGAGAGAAATTTAATATTAAAATTGACATCTATAGGTACAAATAAATAAAATTGAAATGTCTGTTTGTAATGTCAAAATAATAGATTTTTATCAAATGCATATGAAAGTATATAAGGTACCTATAGGAAAACATCTATTTTTAAAATTTTGGTTTGTATGTCTGTCTGTTTGTTCCGGCTAATCTCCGAAACGGCTGAACCGATTTTGACGGGACTTTCACTGGCAGTTAGCTGATGTTATAAGGAGTAACATAGGCTACTTTGATTTTAGAAAAAAAATAGGGTTCCGCGGAGACAAACACTTCTTAGTTAAAATCTACGCGGACGAAGTCGCAGGTAACAGCTAGTGTGTAATAAAATGATTGCTGTATTTTCACGTTTTCGCGTGAAAACACACATTTAGCGATACAAGTGAAATACAAAGGTAAATATTTTTTCTTTTTACATTACAATTATTGAATAAAGTTACCAGTTTCTGTTAGTTTTATATAATATATGTATTTTAAAAGCTTTTGTAGGGTTTCGTCATCTGTCTCAGTTTGGGTATATGCAATGTAAACATATTTTGTAGGTTATTTGACTCTCTCCTCGGTGTCGAATTCATAATAATCCTTACTCCTTACTAATATTATAAATGCGAAAATGAGTTTGTTTGTTTGTTTGTTACGCTTTCACGCCTTAACTACTCAACCGGTCAACATGAAATTTTGCATACATGTTGTCAGGGGTACAGAATAGGACATAGGGTACCTTTCATCCAGAAAAAATAACTGTTGCAAACCCCTTTTTTTTTTTTTTTTTGGTACCCAGGAAAGATGCTTGATGCACTATCCGCCGGCTAGGGGACGGCACCGGCGGGACGTGTGGGACTCCCCAGAACCTAACCTAATCTACATTTACGCGAGCGAAGCCGCGGGTGAAAACTAGTGAAAAATAAAGTTATTGAAGTGCAAACTACTTTAGGCGCGTTGAGCACTTCTTGGGTGAACAAAAATCATGGAACTCGCGTCATCGCCACCGAACGCTTTCGAATGTTTGAATTATTTTTGGTTTATAATTTGGTTTATAAAGAAGTGTTTATGATAAAGGATTAAAGTTTTCACTACTATCGGCAGTCCCCAAAGACTGCCTCAATTTTTTTTAGTCTTCTATAGACTCGCTCTTCAATATCTGGGTGAAATATACCCTATCTAACCTTCGCGACTAAACTACTAAGATCATATTATATTATAGGTACATACATATAACTGGTAAGACAATTATAACGCCACATTAATTGAATAATATTATACTATGTAACTGTTGAACAGTTCAATTATGTTCGTAATTAATTTAACTATTCAGGGCACAATTAATAGGCTTCTGTTTACGACATAAACAAAGGCATACTGAAGCCATTACATGCCGATGTACACACTAATATAATTATATTAGCACTAGATTTTAACCGCGGCTTCGCTCGCGTAAACGTAGATTAGGTTGATTGATTCCACCCTGATGTTTGACCTGGGGCCGGTAGGCTTCGTGGGCCTGCTCGCACCCGATCAGCACCGGGTCCGAGAGGCGGCGTGCGTGTACCCACGCGTGCCTCTGTGTCGTGTCTTGGTCTCCCCACAAGGGGACAGTAGAGAAAGTCTCTTTTATGTAGTGGCCTGTCATTTCGGAGTATGCCGCTTCCGGCACCAATTTTTTCGGCACCTATGGTTTCGGAAATAAAAAGTGGAATAGTTTAGGTGCCGAAACCATAAGTGCCGAAAAAATTGGTGCCGAAAGCGGAATACTCTGTCATTTCATACGGCGAGCCGAAACCTCGGCGGAGTCGCGATCACATGTCATGTCGCGATTGCATGTGAAAGCAATTCGCGCGGCACCGCTGTCTATGGTTATGTCGAGGAACACCGTGGTAGGTTTAGGCGGTATTACCAGGATATCTTTCCCCAGGTGGACCCGACATAACTTCCGTCGCCCCGCGGAGAGGAATGTGTCAATACCTCACGTAAAAAAGGCTTAGTTTAGCAAAATATTGTCTTCTGTTTACGCGAATGTTATTCATTGAAATTAAACAACTATATACGGATTTTATCGCGTTGTTTATTTGACACTTATAAAATTTTTATTTTTTTTATTTTACAAAATTTTATAAATTTTTTTTTTTTTTTTTCAAAAAATTTTGTAATGGTGTCAAATAAACAACGCGATAAAATCCGTATATAGTTGTTTAATTTCTTAGTTTAGCAAGTTTTCTTTTTGGATGAAGGCACCCTATGTCTTCTTCTGTGCCCCTGACAACGTGTATGCGAGATTTCATGATCGGTCAAACATTGAAGGCGTGATAACGTAACAAACAAACTTACGTTCGCATTCATAATATTAGTTAGGATTGGGATATGCAGTCACCAAATAATCTACATATCTGAGAGTTCTTCATAATGTTCTCGAAGATATGTGAAGTCTAGGGCCTAAACTTTCTTACACTGAGGACAGACCCGAGCCAGGCAGTAAGACAGTTTAATACAGGGCTGATATTATTTTTGAATTTATCTATAACTAGATGTTCCCGCGGTTTCACCCGCGTTTATCGTTACTGCGCCTCCCCCGTGGGTCGTAGCGTGATGTTATATAGCCTATAGCCTTCCTCGATAAATGGCTATTCAAAACTAAAATAATTTTTCAAATCGAACTAGTAGTGCCTGAGATTAGCGCGTTCAAACAAACAAACTCTTCAGCTTTATAATATTAGTATAGATAAACAGGAAAGATTTGATTTTTCTTTGTATGTTTTAACTCAAAAACTACTCAATCCATTTTAACAAATCTTACACTATTAGGAAGCTATTAACACCGAGTAACATAGGCGGTATTTTTTAAAGTTCTGTTACTCACATAACCTACTTTTACGCGAGCAAAACCTCAAGCAAAAGTAATTATACCAATAAAAATGTGAAAATATGTTCGTCCAGACGATTTATCTAATCCCCAGTCAGGTATGTTCGTACAAATATTACCGCAGAACTAGCAACGAGATCAGATTTGCGTGAATTATTCATGAGCGCGCTACCGTTTGTCTACGAAGACGGCCCCTGAATTCGATAGCACTTCCCGCCCCGCTGCAGCGCTTCCAGATTAGATCAATGCAAAAATGGCTGATATTATACACGGTGCTTGCATGTCAGCATGCTGTAAGGAAATTATTCTTCGTTATTTGGCTCGATTTTGAGGAATGGTGGTTTTTGTTATACTTATCTGTATGTACGCTAATATAATTCATACTTGACCGTTTTTACTGATACTAAGGAATTGGAGACAAGAAACATTTTACGAAGTGGACTTTTTGCGGTTGAACTTTTTGGTCGCGTTGTTTTAAGGTAAAATTTAGTTTGTATTGACTTTGGAAACATTAATTATTAATAATCACCACAATCGAACGTGGCAGGCGTTCCGAAGAAACAGTATATGAATATTCATTAATGAACCAAAACTAATAAGAAAATTGCATTTCACTAGAAATCACTAGACCAAACCCCTTAACTTTCCTTTAGTAAGTTAGGAAGCCGCCAGAGGGCGCGCTATTTTCTATATATCAGGCCATCACGGCCATTCAAAAATTGCCATAGCGGACGGTATTTCACGTCCACACGGCGGGGTATTGGTAAAGTTTTCAACTAGCAATAATCGCACCTCGGATTAACCTCATTGGTTACGATATTGCCTCTGCGCAAAGTTAACTCGAATGGGTGCTCCGCGGGTATTTATAGGTGCCGCGGTAACGAAACCATAGCGCGATCTAATTTTTCTACTAACGCCATCTATCGAGCGTTGAGGTAGTTTTTTGTGCGCTATTTGACTGACACTCGCCGCTTATAATTATTATCTTTGTACGAAAGCATTCTTGTTATAAATAAATGCATTTTCTATAAATAGTTCACGGCTTCACGTCATCTGCTTATTACGAAAACATAATATGCAATTATCTCTATAGGTTGTTAGATAACCTCTCACATTTACTTCGAATGGCCTTGAAGATGAATAAAATACATTTACGTTCTTGGAAAAGACTTTTGTGTTATTATATTATACTAAGACTAGAGGATGCCCGCAGCTTCGCCCGCACATGTTTTTTTATTTATCCATTTCTTACCAATCCCGTGGGAATTTCGGGAAATGCCTTCTTAGTGCACCCCTACAGTACCCAAGGAACATACATGTCAAATTTCGGCTTCTTGCGCCCATTAGTTTCGGCTGTGCGTTGTCTGTCAGTCACTCAGTACCTAACGGAAGAGTGTTATAATATGTATATAGATTAAGCAATACGGCGATTTATTTCCAAAGGGTTTAGCAGAGATGTGTTTTTGTTACAACGGATTTCCATTGTTTGTCATTTCATTTGAAGATGTTAAGTGCTTACGATATCCTATTAAGTTAATTAATAAAGATTAGTTTAAAAAACTAAAAAACACGCTTTATTAAAAAAGCCAAACTATTAGAGTAGAAAATAATTTAACAGTTTTAATGTAAAAAAGCGTGGGGTGCTTTCTAAGATATTTTGATAACCCCCACGCTTTTTTAGTTTGGATTTTTTAATAAAGCGTGTTTTTTAGTTTTTTAAACTAATCTTAATTTTTATTTTCTTAAACTATGTATTATAATTGTCTTTTTATTTTTTTAAATTATTGTATTGTCATCGGTAGGTAATTGATAAATCTACAAAGTTTAAATAAAATCTGACCGTTTGAAGTGGGTCGAAATCAAGCTTAAAGGAGTCAGTTACATACAGACAAACATACAAGTGAAACTAATAAAAGCGTGTTAAAAAGGAGCTATCTTATTAGCATGCACTAGGTACAGCGAGCTACATCGAAACGCCATTAACAAAAGTCTAAGAAAATCATTAGTACTAGGTGTCCACCGAAACAATATTTGCAGCCGAAACCGAAACCGAAGCTTCGGCCTTGTTCTCAGTTTCGGCCGAAATCAAAACTAATTCCGACATGATAAAATTTCTATTGTTTGCTGAAATCTAGCGTATGTTTCACATGCTATATAAGCAAATAGCATAATAAAATATGATAATAAATAAGTTTACAAACAAATTACTCCAATATTGCCAACAATAGGGACCTCCCAGCTATTTGCTGCAAAACGACATCTGTTGTATTGCAGTTAAATTTCCGTTAGGGGAACTATTATATACATTGTCGATCTCCATACATTTAAAATGCAACCGGATAGTAGCCGATACCGGTTTTGAATGGAGATATATCTTTGTGATTAAGTATACATACAGATCGCGCACTGTATGACGACCGGTCTGAACATTGCGCGAGTGGCGTCGCAGTTACAAGTTTTAGGTCTGTTTGGTGACAGGGGGCGGGGGCGTTACGCGTCTTAGCGACTGTAACTGTACATACATGCGCAACAATTCAGAGACGCTATGTTCAGTCCGGCCATCATAGATTGCGCGATCTGTATTTTGGATTAATTGGAATTTGCGCGAGTGAATTATTGATAATTTGCGCAAGTGAATTATTGATAATTTGCGCGAGTGAATTATTGATAATTTGCGCGAGTGAATTATTGATAATTTGGTGTATTACTATCTATAGATACTAATATTATAAAGCTGAAGAGTTTGTTTGTTTGTTTCATCGCGCTAATCTCAGGAAGTACTAAATAACGGGTCTGTGATATTAATGGTATTTATCTTTATTACCTAACTAGATGTTCCCGCGTTTATCGTTACTGCGCCGCCCCCGTGAGTCGTAGTCGTAGTGTTATATAGCCTTATAGCCTTCCACGATAAATAAGCTATCCAACACTATAATAATTTTTCAAATCGAACCAATTATTGGTTCTATTTGAATTTGTTTGTTTGTTTGAACGCGCTAATCTCAGGAACTATTATATGTAGGCACAGGATGGTGTATGTAACGTATTATTCACTGCTCAATAATTACGGATTGGCTAGTGGTTATATAAACATAGAATGTTTAAAGATTGCGTCGAAAATAAGCGATTCGTCGTGAGCGAGGTGCGCGTGAGATGGCCGCCTCGCCACCACCGTTGACGTTCCGCAAGAGTGACGATACTTGTCACCCTATTTCGACGTACTTGACAGCGGATGTCAAATGTTATGTACAGTGCCGACATATGTAGTTACTGAGATTAGCGCGTTCAAACAAACAAACAAACTCTTCATCTTTATAATATTAGTATACTATAGATAACATACTATAGGTCAGTAGGTGTATTTGAAAAATATATAAATAGGTATGTACGGTCTCACTACCGTACATTGCTGCCTACACCACAAGTTGCACAGCGCGTGTAGCTGCGCGCTCAGCATGTATCGTGCGCTACTTACTATAAATTAGCGAGACAACAAAATACATCGACTCAGTTGAACGTAAACCAAACATTTAAGCAAACGTGCATTAAGAGAAAAAAAATTGTCTTATTTTTACTCTAACATATCTACTTAGGTATACTTTAAATAAATTATAATAATAATATTCTACCACATACACACAACACCATCTAGCCCAAACTAAGCAGAGCTTGTACTATGGGTACTAGACAATGGGTAAATATACATATATACGTATTTTTTTGTAAATATGTACATATTATACATAGAAACACCCAGACCAGGACAAAAATTCATGTTCATGCACACAAATGTTTGACTTGTGCGGAAATCGAACCCGCGACCTCAGGCGTGGCAGTCGGTTACACTAATTCTTTTTTCTACTACATACTTCAAAATCTTATTATAGTGTGCGGAGTTACTAACTAAACAGAGCAGCGATAGTTCAGTGGGGAGACCAACAGACTGCAATGCAGAGGGTCTCGGGTTCGAACCCACGTCGCGCACCTCTGACTTTCGGAAGTTATATGACTTTTCGAAATTATGTGCGTATTGATTGACAATTATCGCCTGCTCCGTGCCTCGGAAAGCACGTTAAGCCGTTGGTCCCGGCTGCCATGAAAATCTATGGCAGTCGTTATTGGGAGAGTGTCGACACAAAAGATCCCACTGGGTCGAAGTGTCGCCGGTCTGCACTGACTGGCCTCCACATAAGATAAGATAAGATAAGATATCTAACTAAACAACCCGTACAAGGTAAACATTATTATCAAAGTAATAGTAAAGGAAACTGCCAAATATAGTTGTAGTTTATATAGTTAGCGTTATTTACTTCTGTAAATAGCACAGCAGCCTATAGGATAACATATAGGAGGGCTCAACCCTACCGATAGCATCTCTGGCACCATCAGGCACATTTTCAATGCCTATCCTAACTTCCTAACTTCCTAACTATCCTAATCCTAATTCCTAATCCTAATCCTAACTAATATTATAAAAGCGAAAATGAGTTTGTTTGTTTGTTACTTTTTCACGCCTAAACCACTGAACCGATCATCCTGGCATATACGTTGTCAGGTGTACAGAAACGGACATAGGCTACCTTTCATCCCGAAAAAAATTACTGTTCCCGAGGAAAACAACAATAACGTTCTTATAATAATAGATGGCGCTACGTTTCTTTCGAATCATGATTGAATGATATTATTACAAGCAGAGTACAACCCGAATTGATTGTCAAATTCTAAATTAACGCGAGCGAAGCCGCGGGCAAAAGCTAGTATTATATATATTATTATTGTTAAAAGTAGCAGTTGGTTGCAAACACCGCTAAAATAGTTCATTTATTTTATGTCTTTAAATGGTTTTTGGATGATTTTTTATTTGGTGAAAAGTATTTTAGAGGATTTTGAAACTATATTACTCAATTATGGTCGTAGATATTGCCGTATAGGGGTGTCAACTTGACAGAAATAATGGGACCGCCATTGTCGTACGTAATCCAGAGCAGTTACTTTCGTTGACATGTTGTTATTTCTATCGATTAGGATTACATCCAATTTTAGATTACATCTATACCTACCCACTTAGGATACTCAGCCGTGCTTTCGTGCACTAATGAAATGCAACCAGACAAGTAGAAGATATTAATTCTGAATGGGTATAACCGATTATCGCTATGTAAGAGGTAAAGAATGATGAAAGATGACATTTAAATGCAAAATGGAGATCGTGAACTGGAATCTGAACGTGGCTATTGAATTTCAATATCTTAGCTTAAGTGATGGGAGATTTTTGGCGCCAAGCCAGTAATGTTAAAAGTTTTTGTATTAAATTGTAAGTAGCGAGTTTTTATTACAGCGTTTGATTTTTAAAGTAAAATGTCTTTAAGTTTCTTTTTATGGAATTCGAAAGACGTTTTATGTAGCGGTTATTGAATATTTGACACAAAACCATTACACGCTGTTATCTCTGTCGCTACACTGCTGATGCATCACTACATAATATAAAACAAAGTCGCTTCCCGCTGTCTGTCTGTCCCTATGTATGCTTAGATCTTTAAAACTTCGCAACGGATTTTGATGCGGTTTTTTTAACAGATAGAGTAATTCAAGAGGAATGTTTATATATATAATACATGCAGAATATAGTAGAGAAACACTGATCATTTTAGAGGTTTCTAATGTGATGTCGTAAATAAACACGTTTACATTGCAAACGCTGGCTGAACCCTACGAGATACATCAAAATAATGTACTGCAGTATTGTACACCTTAAAAAGTTCTACAAAAAAGTCCGCGATGGTATATGTCTATCTCTTAGGGATAACCCACAATAACCATTTTTTATCTTTTACTTTTTACGAGAAATAATGGCTTATTTTCGAAGCGATTTTAAGCAATACAGCATTAATCCTTATCCAATTAAGTACCTTCAATACATTGTGCATTTAATATAAATCAATATGGCCCTTTACAGCATGTAATTTAAATAAATATTTTCAAAGATATTACAGATTTATAATGCAGGGACATAGCGGTTGCGGCGGTACCGGCCGGGGGGCCGGCGCGGCGGCGCGTGCCTAAGAAAACATGTATGTATTGTCTAATGACAAAAAAGCTGTGAACGTTGTATATAAAGACATTCTGTAGTATATTTAATATCAGCATTGCACCCGTGCGACGCCGGGACGGGTCGCTAGTACTATAATAAACCTACCTGCATCGAATACACTACCTACATTTGCCTTTCAAATGTCGACAGGCACAAAAAATACACTAACTACATATAAATGAAAGCAGAAACATTATATTTATTTTTGAAACGAGAATGTAGCTGAAATGCACTTTGTGTTACAGTAAATTTAATAACGAAACTGAGTAAATTCAGCAGAGTGGAGATTGAACGAGTATATTTAAAAGTATATGAGTTAATTGTGGTAACGTTACAGGCATTGTATTGTTCGAGCAAGGTAATTGTATGAAAAGCTATTAGGTATGTAAATACACACTACATACAGAGACTAAGGATCCAGGCGTACTTCTCTTGCGTTATCTCCAATAATCTATACGAATCTTATAAAGCTGAAGAGTTTGTTTGTTTGTTTGAACGCGCTAATCTGAAATTCGATTTGAAAATCCTTTTAGTGTTGGATAGCCTATTTATCAAGGAAGGCTATAGGCTATAATAATATAACATCACGCTACGGCCCACGGGAGCGGCGCAGTAACGATCAACGCGGGTGAACATCTAGTTTTTGAATATATCTATAATAATAAGTTTATGTTTATTTGCTTAATAAAAAAGATACAAGTACACAAAATTAGATGTAACACTGAATCCCGCACAAGGATACCCTGTGTTGCGGGATCCAGTCTCTTTCGACTGATATTCTTACAGTAATTGCATCAAATATAAACAGTTATTATATTGATGCTACTTATACAAATATATATATTATGCTACTTAATAATAACTATATGTTAAGACTATATAATATGTAGATGATGATAATGATGTGTTC